>OZ023220.1:15547998-16797998 GCA_964006125.1 Cryptus viduatorius
CGAATTGGAGTAAATCTGAAATTAGTAACGAGGGAAAGGAGCGGTGAAACACACGGGCGGTGGAGGCTCCGTGCCGAACGTACCCCCCGTGGTAGGTAGTAGGGTAGGTAGGGAGTTGCTGCCAGCAGTGTTGTGCCGCACTCGTAACCAGAGAGCGAGAAGAGGCGCGCCGCGAACGAGAGGGAGCATCAGCCGGTCCGCGCTCTCTGCCTCTAGTTATCCGTGAGGGTGGAAACGCGAACGCGCGCCAGTTGAAGGCGAGACTTCGTCCACGCAGCTTCCACCGTTTCAAATTACAAAGAACAAAACAAATAAAGAATAAACTATACATTTTTTTTCTTTTCCGTGCGCTGGTCAACTATATTATAAATAAAATAAATCGATGAATAAACGAGTTTATAAATCGTCAACTAAATCGCGCAACAAGACAAACTAATAATTAAAAAAAAAATCGTTGTCATTACTGTTATTATTTTTTTTTATTAATGGTTATAATGTCGGGTTTGAGTTAAAAACGAAAATTGAAAGACACTGAGCGCCATAATCAGAGTTTTTCGCGGCAAACACGAAACAGCGTATAAACTTTGTTAAACTCGATTAATGTTTACCCGAAAATGCCATCGATCAAGAGACGTATTCAATTTATCTTTGTTCTACTCTTCAAAGGTGAGTTATAGAAAATTATCAATCTTTTCCTTCGTAGTTTCGTAGCGCTTTTTTACTTTTTCGATCTGCCGGTGTCGGAGTTCATTCATCGTTCGTTATAAGCCGATCGTCTCCGTCAACCGGCGCTTCACGAATCACGCAAACTCATTCAATCAAATTGCAAAGATCACCTTAATAATCAATGGAAATTTCAATTTTTTATTTACAGTATTCTCATTACTGAAATATTAATTAATAAAAAAAAAATTAAATTGCAATCCCAGACGCAAATGTATAATTAACTCGGCGCAAAGTGAAATATTTGTGGGCGAAAATACATGTCGGGTGCCGAAACAACGAACAACTCACATTAATAATTAAATCTTCTTGCAACGATATTTATTTCTTCCTTTCAACATATTTTTTTAGTCTTCTTTTTTCGATGTACTAAAAAAAAAAAATTTGCTTAAAATTTTATGTATCGATAACTGGAAGCTTTCATGCATAAATTAGTACAACGAAATTAATGTAAAATTGTGATGAAAAATTAATGTACAATATATTAAAAATCGGAAAGATATTTCACTTTGAATAATTTCACTTTAATTTCTCTATAATGGTACTTCGAATTGAATAATTCATATTAATATCACTTTAAAAGTAAATTCATTTCTGCATTACTATTGTGCTCATAATCCACACGGATTTATGCACAGAAATGTTCAGTACCATTAGTCGGCGGTAAATTTTTAATATTTTCACAGTGAATTTTATTGACGATTGATAATTAATTTTTTTGATACATCGAGCCGATCGTTGTTTTTCGATCGTTATGAATAGGTGAAATACGGTCAAGCGGACGCAGGGTGATGAACCTAACGCGAAACTTGTGTCATTGATGCACGGGCTGCTACCGCGGTACCGCGGGCATCAATTCGCGAGAAGAATCGATGGGTGTCGCGTGCAAAATCGGATCGTTGATTTGCGACTTTCTATACGTATAGATGCTTTCCATATACATCTCGGTATCGGTATCCGCATCCGCCGGACGCATATATACATTTGTATATGCGTATCGTATCTATATATAAATGGGTACCAATATGAATCCGGCGGAGCAGCTCCAACGCGGTTACACGTCGCCGCGAAAACCATCGGAGATCCTATCCATTTTCGCGCAGCGTTGAAATACACGAAAATCATGCGCGTTTCCACCCCCATACGCGTTTGTATCGCGATATCCTTTCGTTCTTTTGCAGGCATTCGTTTGATCCATTCAAAAAACGAGTGAAAGATTTTTTTTTCTCTCCATATCGTACTAATTTAATTTGCAAAGTGTTCGGATTCGTTGCAACCTTCCCGTTTGTATTCGCGTCTCGCGTAATATAACGCGAAAATTTTCAAATTTGCGTATTTGCTGAAAAATTGAAAAATTGAATTTCTGTGAAAACACCGCTGGCCCACCGTGCCCGCTGGAGTTCATTATCGTAAAATGAATCGTCAATGGAATTTATCACAGTCCTCGATGTATGGTATTCGAACGCGGATTTATATCGGGGGGTTTTCGTTCGAAAGATTCGTTCTTCGTTTTTGCTGACGTCATTAGTCTTTTGCGAAAACTGGTACATCTCTGTGTCTATTCACTGGATAGAGAGCCTCACCCGGATTCATTGGGGAGAAAGGTTGATTCGCGTTGCCAGTGGCGGTACAACGTTGATTGCGAGGGGTAGAAACGCGCGCGCGAAGCGAATGAGCCTCCGGGAAACACGCGCGGGAGGCTATATTCCGCGCGCTCTATCCCGTGACACGTGTTTTCTCGGCCGATCGAATTAGCTCCGGAACGTCGAACGAGGGGGGAGGGGGGTGAGGAATCGCGAGACCGTGGCGAGAGAGAATTACCGTGTAGAGCAGATATCGTAGCCCCCCCCCCTCCCTTCGGCAACCGTATTGTAAGTGTAATCACTTTTTGCAAGTTAATTATCCTCGTAGAAAATTATACGAAAGTTCATACTTTCTTGTAAAAAAATAAAAAATTAAGCTTCTTTCATTGATAATCACGAGAAACATTAACCAGACGTCGATTTCGTAATTTCTTGAAAATTATAGTTAGTAGGGTGCCTTGGTGAACCAATACCATAATTCGAAGAAATAATTATTGCCACTTATATAAAAGAGAATCCGTCTTTTAGCAGTCCTAACATAATTTTGCCAATCAAAGTATAACGGACTCAATATCGTTTATGTTTCGGAGGATTTAACAAGATAAATTATTATTTTCATTATAAAAATGTATTTGATCGTTAAATTATTTGATACCCAAAAACGCTATTGTCATCGGCGGAAAAATAATTTTGTTCGGAAAATTTGTGTTTTTTTCTTTCCATAAAGATAATTATGAAACAATTCGATACACGAATCCCAAGAGATGGGGGGTTTCGTTTTGGAGGCATTCGATTGAAGCCCTTAATATTCCGATCATTGCGTTCCCATTAATTACGCTAAATCAGCTTAACGTTCAAACGAATATATAGCCGTAAAATGTTACCGTATGTTCATTCACTGGGATAAAAAAAATCTTTTGCGACATATAATTTGCGTTGAAGACATTATAATTATTTTATTTATCTTTAATAAAGATTCGTTATCCACAAAGATCTCGTATTCCAGAGTTAAATAGCTCGGAATTTTCCTTGCGTATTTAATCAGCGAAGGATTAAACGCGTACAACTGACTTTTGTCGTTTCCATTTTCCTTGCGCTGTTTCTATTTATCGTTCTATTTCGCGGGTCGTCCCGTGGCACACAGAATTAATCATCATTCTCTCGGTAAAGCGAACTTCATACAGTTTCCGTTAGCCGGAGAAGCGCGCGAGAACAACAGATAGATAAAGCACGCCCTTTCCACTTGGAGGTACAGCACGTTTCAACCTCGTCAAAGGGACTTTGACTTGGACTTTTAAACGGGTGTGCGCTACGGGCAATCGTTCCGCTACGACGTAACTTGGTCCAACTTCCGCGCCATTCCTCGCACCCTCCTCGATCGTTCCTCAGTCCCATTTTGTCGTCGTCTTCGGCATCTTTGTCGTAGTAGCAGTGTTCCGTTTGAACTAAGGGCGGCGAGGTTGTCGTCTTTCGTCCTCCGAGTCAATCGTCACCCCGGCGGACTTTTTCGCCTCTATTCTTTTTCCCGCATCTCCGTAGAAAATATCATTAGGTCTCGGAAACTGGCAAAATTCATTTGTATGAAAAAAAAAAAAAATAACAGCTATTCGCGTACTTTAAGAAATTGCGGAAGAAATTCGGTGAACGGTAGAAATAGAAAAATTTGCAACTACCGAATGTTGCTTTTAGCAGAAACGATAATGATCTTTTCAGTACTGAAGATTAACATCTTTCTCATCGCGGATGAAAGTACAGAATAAGGTATCGAAACGAAATTGCACGGACCAAGTTTGCCTGGCAGCAGTGCCTTTCGGTACTTCGGTATACCTAAAAAATGGCGTATTTACCGGCAAACTATGTAACGCGACGCCAATTTCCGTTTGTTGGATAAGTACAAACGTTAGCGGAGTTTGTCCTATCGAGAGATTTATTTTTTTATACTATCGACGGATGTCCGGGACGCGGTAAGAAATAAGATTGGATGAAAAAGTAAGTTTATCTACCGGAGTTCGATAGTTGTTTGTATAGATGTTGTACTTGAAGGCACAGGGGGTGGAAGAAGACGGTAGGGTAGAGGTAGAACCTTTCGTAATCTCAGGCTGCATAAGATATTCCGCGCGCGCATCCGATTCCTGTGCCACGAGGACTAAAGCCAAAGGCCCGCTGCGAACAGAGTAGCGTGACCGAAGAAACTTTGTCTCTGGTCCTCACCTCCGAACCCCATCCACCACCTCGATTCATTCGCACAAATCACAATGCGAACTCGCCGAGTTTCGACCTGTTCACCGCCACTTCCCCCTCCGTATCTCCTCAATTCCTCAATATCTATCCTCCTCTTTGGAGTGCTACTTCACCCCACAGACTTTTCCCTCTACCTATATCCGGTCGAACCGGGTTCGAGGATTGGTCCCCCTGTGCGCAACGAAGACAACGAGAAAACGCGGCAAGGGAGGCAGTCCACGAGTTGCCTTTGAAAGTTTGATTAAACTTCGACGGTCGCGGGCGCTTCTGCCGCCTTAACGTCAGTCTCCGCGCTTCTTATTTCTTTTTTTCTCCTCCTTTTCTTCTTCCTTGCGCAATGCTTGTACTCGCGAAAGCCGTTCGATGTAAAATTTTCTATTGCGAAAAGCCGCAAAATGATGGTTCGTGGAAACGATTTTACATATATATCGACAAAATAAACATCAATTCTCGAAAAATAATTCGGGTGAAATAATTAGCCTCATTGATAGAGGCGCACGATGAAATTTGATATTTTGATTGTATAAACGTAAAAAAAAAAAATTTCGTAGCCGAATTATTTTCGGCATCGTCTTATTTTTAGGTGAACATTCGTTCTCATTCTGGCGAGTGTACCTATATTATTATCGATCGGTAAAGTCCATTGATCCCGTTGCGGCGACATCCGCAACGACGTCCTGACGGTAGTAAATTTTGAAATTCCAATGAGAAGGTAGCGCGGAGTTTGTACGTTTCCGATAGGGGTAGCTAACGCGGCAAAAGGGAGTGTGTGGGTTCAATTCTTTCCGGTGTGAGGGCGAGTAAGAAAAAAGGAGAAAAGCAGGTTTGTTGGCTCGCGCGGTTACCAAAGGCTATACGGCGACTTCTCTTCCGTCTCTCCCTCGGTATCGCTCGTGGACAACGGGCCAAGGCGAGGGGTGGGGTAGAGCTTTCGCTCCGATAGCGAATGCGACGTACACTACTGCTATATACATCACCTAAGTAGAGAAGTTGAGTTTTTCCTTTGTACGATTCGCAGCAGTCGGAGCGAGTCGCGCGCGGTGCTATTAAATGGAGCGTGTCGCGAAGCTAGTGCACAGGGGTCTTTCTACTTTTCTACTCACTGATGAAATGGCTCTGCACTTTTACCCCGAGCAGTTTCGGCGATCGTTTCTTCTTTACGAGACTTATCCCTTCCCTCGGACTTGCACCCTTAAAATATCAAAGTTTCTCGATGTGTTGTTTAATCAGTACGGCGCGGGCTACGAATCTTTTCTCCCCCTTCTTCAAATGTGCAGTCCAAGCTCCGTATTCTTAAATCGACGGGACCGAACCCGTTCCCTTTTCTGTATTTCCCCTATCGTCCCTACTCCCGGTCAGTTGCTGCGAATAGGGGTAACGAGGGGTATGCGCGTTTGTAGGTACGAAGCCACCTTGCTGCGCATGCGCAGTTTACATTTTACGAAATAGGCTTCCCTTGGAGTGAGGCAAACAGACTCACGGGAAATACAGTTAAGGGAACTCGTTGTCATGGTAACGGGTTAAAATAAAGGATCGGTTAAGTTAAGGGGAGTTAAGAATACGGAGCTTGGACTGTATCCGTGAAACATATACCGCGCGCGCATGGTAGACGAGGGTATCTTATTACGCTGCCACTTGTTCAGCGAGAGTTGTAACTTTTGTTCCAGCATCCAATTCACCAACCCCTAATTTATCTTCAGCATTCAAGATTGAGTCTTCGCTCACCTAGTTCGCTCTCGCTTTCTGATTCTCTTCTCAATTAACTTCGGATGAGGCAAATTTTTCATTGGATCTCACAATTTAACTACCCTGTACCTATTACATACGATACTTACAATATACGCACCCTTATTTCGTTGACGTTGACTCCGATCGTCAGGTAAATCAAATGCTCTGTCTTAAAATGCTCGAGACACCAATCGAATGAAACCCAAAAATGTTTACGAATCCCGACCCTTAGAGGCGTTGGCTGTTTATATGGTACAAATACAACCCTTTTCAACGACTATTATATACGAAGTGATCCGAACACGCGGTTTTCCTCATACTAAACAGTTCTCTCTGTTCGCGGACGAGAGTCGCAGACGGAGTCTGGGATTCGAAATTTAGTTTGATTCCGGAAGCGAGCCGTGTTCGGTCTCGAACACAGGAGCCTTGATTCGCGTGATTCTCGCTCGGTGTGTGCGAAGTTACCGGCTAGGATAGTGCCGTCGTGACAGAGAAGGTGCGCACGGATTGGGGGTCGCGGAGGGGGGCTTTCAGGAAATTGATATTCCTTCCCACGACTCGGGTGCGAACGCGGCAAATCCTGGGCTTTAACGCTATGTGCTCTGTCCCTCTATCCTCTATCGTTTCGAAAGAGCTGTTGTACACAGAATCGCACACGGTCTCCTCTACCTATCTCTCTATCCTCTCCGCATCGTAGAGAAATATTGACCCGTTCTGTAAATTTTCCTCTTCCTCTCACAATCCGATGTTAATTGACTCGCAATCAGCGTTTTAAACGATTTGTTCGCGGTACCCTCGCGTCGCATTGTTTGCTCGTCAATACGTGACTACTACCCTCAACCGGTACATATTACAAACCTGCGTTCTACCTTCGTCGCGTCAAATTCGTCGTTTCTATACGTGACAATAAACCAGCATCGGTCATTTTATCCAAACAAAACTGCAACTGTTCGTCCCAATTATCGGTGAGCGTTGGTCGGTGTAATGCAACGGCATAATTAATCATTTAAGCGGTGATGAGGGAAAAAAAAAGAAAAAAAATTAATGTAACAACGGATGTATTTGAAGCGAAAAAAAAAAAAAAAATACGTCAACGAAAAACTGATGGAAAATGTAATTTCTATAAAGTTCGGGAAGACTCATTCATACAACGCGATTAAATGGGAGTAATTGAAGCTGCGAAAACCTATAGGTGACATATGCATTGTGTTTGCTTTTTAGCGTACTTTTTTTTTACCATCGTTCCATTGCCAACTTCTTCCTCGCTACCGCTGGGTTGAGTCTCATCCGGTCGTGTTTACGCGAAAGCGTTACAAAACGCGTACAGCCTTTACCGCACTCGCTTTGGAATACATATATGTGCAGCTCTCTCACTGCTGTTTTCATCTCTCTGTCCGTGCGCCAGTTACCGACGGCCAGACAACGCCCTCGTAAACGTTGTCACAGCGAATAAATTCAAATGGATTTCTCGTAAAATACGTTTTTACACCTACACGGGAGTGAGGGGAACGAGAGAGTTTTATGGCCCGGAGGGATAGGTTGGAAAGGGTGCTACGAGGGTGGTTTTGCTTCCATCTCTGTACTTGGCAAACGCGTAGAGACCCCCACACCGTTCTTCGTGTTATCCGTGTCCCGGTTATACGGCACCTCGACGAATCAGCTGTCAACGCGTGACGAGATTACTCGAGATTCCCAGGCAACTCTATCTTTCTCCCTTTTTTTCTTCCTTTACGTACCGTTACCTATACGCGGCTTCTTATTTTTCACTTCTACATTTATGCGGCTCTCTCTCTCGCGGCTTGTCTGCGAGCGTACGTCGCCGAGAGGCGCGATGAGCAGCCGCAGAGAGGAATTTTGTACACGACAGCAAAAATTTCCGCGCGATCCGTATAATGCGCGTACACGCGAAATCACATCGCGCGTGTTTGAGGACCGATAAAAAAAAAATACAGAAAAAAAAAAATTCAGACTCGTTCAACCTGCGAAATCCCAACGCCCACACCGGTATATCAGCGACTACGTGCCGCATATATTTTTTCGAAATATTGAAATAAAATAACATTTAAATTGCATCATTATTGTACATTTTGCGAAGCATCACTAAAGAGTATCATAATGAATCGTCGCTTCCTCATTTTTTCATAAATATAATGAAATATTAAAAGTTAATTGATCGGTTATTTCGCTTTAACGGTATATATTTTATGTGAATAAAAAAATACAGTGGAAAAAAGAAAAATCGAATTTTGCGTGACAAACGGACTTTTTGAAGCGTAAAAAAAAATGTTATCTCCGTCAACTTTGCCAAGTTTTTCCGCTTCGGAGGGAGCAGATGCGAGGGATGAAAGAACTCGAGGAATTACCGAACGCTCATTCGTCAAGCCGATCATCAAAATTTTTTAACAAGATAAAAAAAATACTGTGCATAAATTCATCGAGTTTATTTGCGCATTAAACATCCTCATTGTCATTTGAATAAACGGAAGAGAGCGAAAGAAATACAACTTCGCGTAACAAACCGACCTTCCGTACGGAGGGTAAAAATAAAAAGTCGCTAGTTTTGCCGTAGCCGCGAGAGTTTTTCGCGAGCAGCCGGGGATACGGGGAGACAGAGAGAGGACCGCGCGAGGACGTACGCACGCTCATCCACAAAGCCGTCCGCGGCTTTATCTTAACGCTCGCAGCAGAAGCAGCTGCTCCGGAGGCTGTGCTCTCCGAACGAGACGGAGAGGATCCGTGCGCGCATACTCGCTTTCTCTCGTTTACGTTTCACAAAAGGGCAAAATTGCGATCACATTTTTTTGCGTGGGTTCATTCCCGGCTCATCCCTTCCCATTCTGCACCGCGGTAGCTCGGTGCGGTAGTTCGGGTCGCGCTGCTGCTCCGTTCCCGGGGACTCTCGTTCGAACCCCTTCATTTTCTCTCGCTTTCTCGACTCGTTTTTTTTTTCGTCTTTTTTTCTTTTTTTTTTCACTCATCTATTCCACTCTTTCTATTTCCCGGGTGCTCGTACCTTTCTCTTAACCGAGCAGTGAACAGTTCGCTCACAGAATCAGCGGATGGGACGAATAAATGCCACATAATCCGGGGGCGCCCTGCTCTGATTGCTTCGTAGCCAGCTGCCGCTGCGATTTCACTACCATCCCCTGTCCGCCCGCGCGACCACCGGCTGCGGCCCCGAGACTCTCAACTCTCGCACCCAGATCTATCCTCTCACTACTATCTTCGCATATTCTATATACGTATATATACCAATCGACGGCTATATAGGAGTCACAGATAGATCTGTGTCGATGTGTTAGCAGTTTCCAAGCATCGTTTCCGTTTTAACGAGAAAAGAAAGGGCAACCGGGTGGTTCGCGACCGATAGCTCAGCGCCGGGCCAGAAATCAATCGGCTATATCATACTTATTATATATATATATAGCGGTATAATAAAGCTACCGCTTCAGTCTTCTCCTCTTTGTCTCCTGGCGTTTTGTCTCGAGAGGAAAAATAAAATTACGCATTTACGCGGGTACTCTCGATATTCGTGTGTTTATGAGGACACGTAAGTAGCATAGCTAAGTGATAAGTGCAGTCGAGAAGTTCGAGTGGGTATAGTAGAAATCCGCGTCAAGTCTGAAAAGGGTAGAAACGGACTGTATATTCGTAGGTACTTTTGCGAAGTTCTTTGCGGATTCGCTTTCTATGTTGAAGATGAATTATTGAACAAACAATCGCCGTATTGAAACGAAACTTTCAACCAAAGAAAGCTTTTGCTTGTCACAGTTAACTCGGTAAGATTTGTTCCGAACAAGTCAATCGCAGTGACCAATTAATGGTGTATCGCAACCACCTAAACGATCAATTCAACGGATGACGTTCTTCGCTCGGGGATATAAAATTCGTAACAGGAATTATTTATTTTCGCGAAGAAATAATTTATTATATACAATATTTTTTATCCTTTGATGATATTATTACGTTTACTATATAGCGTTAAAATGATTTATCATATTTTTGTTTATTTCAATTCGATTTTATTAATGAAGAAAAATAGAAAATTTAAACGATTTTTAGGCAAAATAATGGGGTGAGTTTCCGAAAAAAATTACGGAAACTACACTTTTTTTTTCGCCATTCGTTTTAAGTCATATTTGCGCAATAATAATACTCTCATTGGTACACACATTTTTCTTCGGTAAATCGTAAAAAAAAGTATCCTTCGTGTCGAAAACCCATATATTCTTCATTCGTTCGGAATGATATGATAATAATTTACCCGGAGCATCTTCCTACTTGCCCCTTGCGCATCGAGGCGCGTAGTTTCGTTCCTTAAAGGGTTCTTCGGGAAAATATAAAAGGTCTATATTCGTGTAACATTACGATATACGTGTAGGTAACGGTATAACGACTATCGAAGCAACCGAAGCTTTATCGATGTGGTGGGCAAGAGCCGTACCGGCGAACGCGAAGACTCCCTCTATAATGCATCGCATTTCTATACGTTAACGGTATCGCAAGGATGTATGTAATAGAATGTACGGAATATGAAAATGGCTACGGTGGGAAATCGCATTCTCGCTTTAGTGGATGTTCGAGGGATGTTATCGACTTGTCGGAGAATTCGAGAGAACGCGAAACGTTTCGCGTTTCCGTTGCGCGGGGGGGGGGGATATGGACGGCCACCGTCAGCGTGCACGCAATGAGGGTACGAATACGAGAATGTCCTCTTTCCCCATAAATATATACATACATGTATGTGATTTTGGTCCCACCGTTAGCGAATGGGATTTATAACGCGAGGGAAACGGTGTACCAACCCCGTTGCCGCCAACCCCTCGAACCATCGCGTTATACACAATGATAATTCAAACTCCAAAGTTTCCGTAAGACCGAGGCGCCCCCTTCCCGTGCGTTTTCCCTTAAATGGTCCATTACCGAAAGGACGATAAATCACAAAGTACGCCTGACGCACACGTGAACGAAATCGTACTTCAACGTCGAATAAATAAATGGGTTGCCCTTGTCGACGTTCCACCATTGGGCGACACACGCTATTGCGAAACTATAAAAAGTCGCATAGACGGGAAAGGTAACGTCCACGATACGCGAAAATAAAATGGCAGAAAAAAAAAACGGCATCCAAGATAGAATGTTTTATCGTAGGAAAAATTCTGGCTGTATGTTCGGAGAAAAACATACTTTGTTTTCCGACAGCCGAGGGAGAGAGAAAAAACCAAACTGCCCTCTCCTCCTCACGGCTTCCGGTACAACACAGTTATACAATTGCAATACACGAAGTTTCCGATTCCGAGAACGAGATAAATCAACTCGCGCAACCCGTATACTCAACTTATAGACTTGTCGCGCAATGGCCGTGTCTATGTAATCTCGAAATCTGTACTCGTAAATAGGTTGACTACTTGGTATATCGGAGAGAGAGGAGATGAGGGGGGTGCAGAAAGTAGCGTAAACAATATAAACAGCGTTAGTTACGAATCAAGTTTCGTTCCATTTTCGCTATTTACTCTTTGCCTATCCGTTGTCAAACTGTACGTCGCGCGATACGGAATGGATAAAAACTTTGCCGCCGACTCCATTTGCCGGAAAAATTGTTGAAAGGATTGTTATTTTAACAGAGTCATCGGGCCGAATATGATTAAATGAATACGCAATCGTGTCATCGACAAAAAAATTCATTCCGGTTTGTTTATTTTATTCATTTTATCGTAAAAGACCGTGTTTCGTTGATATAAGAAGAATGTGTTTCGCGATGTTAAAAAGATCGTTGTTCCATTGATTTATCACTGAAATTAGATATTCAATCCGATGCGATAACTCGGAGAGGTTTTCTCGAGGCAAACAAATTAGCAACAATGCAAAATATTGGTCTATGCATTTGGTTCGGAGACGAATAGACGCGTTACGGAATAGGTGACGATTGGGCGGCGCGTGCGCACATCGCGAGGTTGATCCTCCTTCTGTTTATTCAGTGACATCGGGCTTTTACGAGACACATGAAAATCGTCCGAATTGACATGGCGATGGGGGGCAGAGGCGACGCGGATTGTTCTCTCACCGCAATGCCGGCAACAACTATAGCGCGGAAGAGAGGAAGATAGAGTCGGTCGTCATTCTCACCTATCCTCGCATGCGCAAGTATGTCGCGGATGGGTGTAGTGCGTTACGTTCACATAACTACGCTATCCGCATACAGATATTCCGGGCTATGAGATTTTCCTCATAATTCACTCGTACTGTGAGAGAGTACGCGGAGGATGGCTGGGTGACGAGCGTCGTAACAAATTTATGACGCCGTAATATACCCGAAGCGAGAACAAGAGAGAGCTGCGAAAGCTCCGAGTCTCGGTAAAATTGTATCGGTCCGGTATTCTCCTCTCTTTCCGCCATCTTCCCTCTTACCGATTCTGCGTTCTCGACACCGCGCCGCGGGGAATTAACCCGAACAACTCAGGGCTACAGGGGTTGTAGAATTTAGAGATCGACATTCCATTTCGAAAATTCGAATTCGATTAACCTGGATTTCGGCGATAGACGATTTTGCCCTGAAATGAACAATACACGCGTCTCGACCAATACACTCGTGATTGGCCGTCGAATTAATTGAAATTAAAATATTCCAAAATTTAAAAAATTGGCAATTGAAAAAGAAGCGCAAAAAAAATATTGGATTGAAAAAAAGCGGAAAATATCAATTAATTATTTGCATATTACAGTCGGACGATGTCAGCGTCATTGCGTACCAACGTAACTATACTAAAATATCCAAATAATTTCGCACTTTTTTCCGTTATTACAATTAACTCATTAATAATTTTTCTTTATTCGGCAATTTGTTCATTTTTTGTAAATTTTTTATTTCTAATAAAATTCGGTTAAATTAAAGAATTTTTTTTTTTTTTTCGCCCGTAGGTCTTTGAAGTTTTTGAAGTAAATTCTGTCGTCAATTTTTTTTTATTTAATATACTCGTTGTTTCGCTTCGCCTATGAATCGATGATTCGAAGGATAGAAACGTTGCAGAAAAAAAGGGGCAACTCTGCCCATCTCCGTCGCGCACAATTGTTATTTTTACAAGGTACCATACATCGTAACACGGTCGTTGGGTGATGCGCGCGACAGATGAAACGTAACAGAGTTCACCAGTCCGTTAAATCGAAGGGAAGGCGAGTGGGGCGTTCGAGTTACCGTAAAAAAAAAAAAAAAGATTCACGTTGCAGCTACCGGGGCAGTGGTGGAAAGTAGTATCGGCGATAGTCTACTGTCCCGGCGGCGGTATAGAGCGTAGCGACGGTGAAACTACGTTATACTCGAAGCATGAAACGCAACAACATTGGAAACATTGAAAATACCGTTCGCGCTACTGTATGTCTAGCGTAATTATAATTGCCGTAAAACAACGTTGAATTGAATAAATTAATCAAATTGCAAAAAAAAAAGATAATAATAATAATAAAAATAAAAAAATCGGAAAGTCGATGAAAAAAGAAAACATCGAAAAATGCAAGAAACGCAACAACGAAGAGAAAGAAATTTCAAATTTTTTCCGTATGGATAACGTTCCGTATCGTATATATCGGGTAAAAGAAAAATGGAATGAGGCGTTTCTGAACTGTACGTGGCGTTGAATGAAGAGTTATAACAGGAACTACTACACATGTAGTACATGTATGTACGTTTACTCGACTACATGCTATGTTGGTTACCGTACATAGATGTATACATATATGCGTAGCATTGTATATGCTATGCATGCGGGCGCATGTCCCGATGCGACGATGAAGCAACGAGCAACAGCGGCGAACGTTGGCGGGTCACGAACGGGGTAGTTCGCGCTTCGGGGGCCCTGACTCACGGAATTACGTACAATACGTTGTGCATATTTATGTCCACGTATATACACTGTACGGAGCAGATAGAACGGCAGCCCTTGCGCGTAGGACTCTCGTACCCCCATGTTTTCTCCGTGATTTCCGCGTGTCGGTTTGCTACCATTCGCGTCTCTTTTGCATCCCCCATCGCGTTTACCCTTCGGAATCGGATCTCTATGTTGCAGCGAGGTATATACTTCGTCGTAACGAGACAAACGCCCTTCGGTTCTCAGAAACGCGACGCTTTCCTCATTCTTTTGCTCCTTTCCCTCACAATTTTCGCCTTGAAAAAAACCCGAAACGACGCATTTTAAAAAATTAAAGATTCTTCAAGATTCAAGAATGAAACAATACAATTTGTATTTTTTTTTAAATGAAATCGCACAGCGAGAAAAAAAGAAAATAATTAAAGGAAAGCGTGCGCAGGCGACGGTTGTTGGGTCTCGTATTTCGTCAGGAATTATACTCGTCTATCGAGCCGTACATTTTGTTTTACAATAGTCGTTGGCATAGCTGCCTCTTGCGTTTCCGTGACATTTGTCGCCGTAGAATAATGCTTAAGAATACCGAAAGCTAGAGGTGAGAGAGAATGAATGATGCGAGCGGAAAACGTTCTCGCGAATGGTGAAAACGAGCGCGTAGCTAAAAGAAAAAAAAAGGAAAAAATAATAAAAATCTCTGTACAATCCTCCGTATTCTGTAGTTAACGTATGTGTAGGCCCGGAGTTCGCCTCGTCACCCTCTCGAAAAAAAAAAAAAAAAAGAACCTTCACGCGGACGGCGCTTGCACATTTACGCCAACATCAATGCACATAACTATACACAGTGTATAGACTCTGAACAAGAAGACGAGAAAGAGCGAGAGAGCGAGAGAGCGTGAGCGCGAGAGCGAGAGCGCGAGAGCGCGAGAGCGAGAGGGGTTGAAACGAAAAGAGTAACGGTACAAGCGAGAAAAAGCGAGAGGGTAGGTCGCTTCAGGTTCTCACCCTCCGCGGCGGGTTGAAAAACAGAAGAAAAAAACAGAGCAGCGAGAGGAAACGAGGGAACTCTAGGCCTCCTCACCCCTCCGAACAAAAACAAAGGACTGATATTTTTGCCGCGGACTAAAGCCCGCACTCCTGGCTTTTGCCGTTGCTTCACTCTTTTCGTCGATACACTTGCTCCGAATGCCGGGTACACGGAGGTCTATGTATGCAGAAGCTGCGGGAATAGCTAAGTGTAAATATACGCGCATCACGGAGGATGAGAGATGTACGACTAGACGCAAAAAACACGCGATATTTCACACGTACTTGCCGAATGCGCGCGGCATGTAGCCGTATCCACATCGGGACGACCAAAAACGGAAGGGCGTATCTTCGATGTTTAGAGTCGTGAAAATATGCCCTTTGGTTTCGAGTCGCATCGCTCCGATACGCTTGTGACGCATTCGTAAACAGTAGAATATCGAATGTTCGCTAAGGTTGACAATGCCATCAGAGAAATCGTAGTCCAAACGTTAAAGGGATCGATGATAGAGTCCACGTAATAATAATGCACCGCTACGGTGTATGATTTCCAATGCGAGAAAAACAAAGCCGACTGGACAAGCACTCGGTTATTTTTCTCGGAGTTCGAGAAAACTACTTCCCCGAGGTTAATGGAATTTCAGTATCAAGATTCGTGAACAAACTTTGCCTCTGGTTGTATTCTCTTATTTTACCGTTTTTTCGGGGGTCGGTGACGTTCGATGTCTTCGATGATTTAACGGGCGAATCTTTTTCGTTGGCTTATTTCGCGTTTTCGCGCAGTTTTTTTTTTTTGCACTTTCCACGTAAAATTTACCTCGGGAAAAACGGCGAAGGGGCTCTTTGCTTTTTCCGGTTCTTTCTATCTTTTGCTCATTTCCCCCTCTCGATGTTTATTTTCCGTTCACCTGTTTTATTGCCACGTTTCACGTTCGGGTTTCGATAGTCGGCCCTTTTTTTTTACAACCGGACTCGACTTTGGTGCTCTTTCCCTTCCGCCGAAACGATCGATCCCTCGTGACGAGTCCCATCCGTCTCACGCGGGAAACGAACGGACAAAAAACGAGAGCCACGGAATACCCGATAGCATACTTTGGAGAACCGATGATCGCATTCTTATAGTAGTTGCTAAAAAAATGCCCTTTACGACGTAAAATGTTGCGATTTATAGTTGTATGTATATTTTTTCTTCCGTGAAAAAAATATCTTCTCGCTATTTCGCCATGTCTATTTTATGAACGCTATAATAACCGAGTTGGAAAAGCCAATCTATCACTAATGCAGTCTGGGATTAAGCGAGTTACGTGCTCCGCTACTGGCTTATGATTTATCACGTACACTTCCGAATGGAGAGTTTGGTTTTCGTTTCGCCTCAGTGTCGGAAAATAGTAGAAACGGGCGAATCTCTCCTTCTGCCGGCACTACCGCGCGGCACTTTATCCACCGGCAGTTTTCCCGGATTCACTGCGTTATACTTCTCTTTCGCTGTACTAAGGTGCACGGACTTTTATCCGTTCGGTCATGTTTTTTTTTTTTTTTTTTTCTTTTCTTTTCTTTTTTATTCCACGAAAGAGAGAAAAGTGGCGGGGGAGAGGATAGGAAAATAAAACGGGAAGAGAAAATGAAGCGAGAGGTCGAGACCGCGGTAGCGAGAGCGTTACTCTTCGCCGAGTGGAACCTTCGCGTTCTTGCCGTACCCTTCGCGAGCTCAGCCCCCGCCATCCACTCGCTTCGCTCGCCCTCGATTTATCGCCTCGCTTGCGGTCTCTCGCGTCTGCCCCTCCGTTTCGGAAGCTTTCCTTCGAGGAAAAGTAACGACGGGGAAGTGAGAGCCGGAAAAAAAGAGTATCGGCCTCTTCCCCAACAAGGAATGATAAAAAAAAATATGAAAGAACACAACACCCACACGGAGCGAAATGGATGGAACTTCTGCGAAATGTATTCCGTTACCGAGGGTTGCTGCAATAACGATCGCGGTTGCTGAGGGCAAGGCGTGAATTTACCAAAAAAAACATTTAAAAAAAAACGTTTTGCATCCCGATGTAACGAGTTTCATTCCCGCTCGGTTGTTGATGGCTTTCATCGCGATACCCATTCGCGCTTTATACTTCCGAATAATCTCTACCTGGCAAAAGCCTTTTACTATTCTTCTCGTTTGTTCGATTCTTTATTATTGCATATCCCATCAATGACAATTTTTTATGACAAAGACACTTTTGGGGGCTTTCGTTAAGTTTCAATCGATTCTATTGTCATTTTTCGTTCGTCGATGTGTACCCGTCGATTATTGACGAACAATCGAGTGCAATATTGTAAGGGTTGTGCGGATATAAAAAAAAAATATTTGTAAAAAAAACATCGGTCGCGGAGACGACGAATTTGAATCTCCGAAAATTTCGATCAATTTATTCCGAAATCAATGGTCAATGCGATTTTATGTTGAAGTGGCGATGACGAGGTTGCAAAGTCAACGCATGCGCATTGCAAGAAATACGGGGTTTTTAGAAGTCTGTACTTCGAAAAGAGGTACTCGGAAAAATGGAGACAAAAATAGACAGCCTGCCATCGGGGATCGGGTGAAGAGACTCGGAAGGAAAATCGAGTGGTCCGAAATTAGGGATGCAAAGTAAATCGAACGCGATCTCTACTCCAAAAACGATCGATACTCTAAAAACGAGTGGGTTGCCCGGGTGTGTTGTTCCCGATCGTTTACATTGCAAACACTTTTTATACACACGTATACGCGTGTTGTTTTTGGGTATCATGACGATCCGACGATACCGATGTGTGTCCGAATGTGTGGACAGCTATGGATACTACGAGCGGCATGTTGGTTCGTACCGAAGCGCGCGCTCGACTTTGATAAAGTGTTCGCACGTTTTTGGAGGTGTAGCGAACTTATATTCAAAAGCATCTCGGCGCCGCATCTCCATACATCGCAAAGAAATTCGTGGTGTGAGCGAAAAAAGAAACAAATCGCGACAAGCAAACTGAAACGTATCGTGAATTTATCTCCTTCGTAAAATATTCAACCGTGAAAAACATGCCAAACATATATCGTTCACGAAGAATAAAAAGATTTAAAAAATGCTGATAAATCGATTTAAAAAAATCAATCGCTTATCAAGATTTATCGGTCCTGATAATCGATACATCGATCGATAGTTGTTCGATTAATTGATTTTTCCCGTATTACTGAAACGAAGATATATAGATAAAGAAAAATACATATAGATACGAGAATACGCGACATGGAGAATTTCGCTGCGACCGAATCTAGACGCGCCGCCGCGCTTCACGCACAATAGTTCACGACAAAGTTCGTTCCCATTTCGTTCATCGTATATCGTTTTCATACGGTATGAAACGAATGAACCGTATGTAGGTATTCGTTTCATGAACGTACAGAGTACCGAACTCAACGAAACGATGAAGAGTTTTACCCTCCGTGGATTCACCGTGTAACAAAACTTTGTCGTGACACGCTCGTTTTTTTTTCTTTTTTTTTTTTTCACGCTCGACCTCACCCCGCGCACTCTTCCGCTCGTTCTTTTCTCTTCACCCCCGCGGCTGTTGGGCGGACGTTTTTTTCTTTCTCTTGCTTTGCCGCGCGGGCGCGGCAAGCGCGTACGTGACGGTGCATTTCCATAACGCGAGCGGGCACCCTCCCGTTTCTGTACCCGCCCACGTCGCTCTCCCCGCTGCAAATTGTCAATGCGGCCAGCTTTGAAAATAAAATATGCACTGCTGTTCGCTGCTGCCGGTGGTGCCGGTGGTAGTGGTCCCGCGAGCGAGCGCTCTCGCTCGCGGCTCCGGAGTCGAGCACGAGGCGCGCCGCGGCCACGAGTGCGGAGAAGAGCCGTGGCAAAGGGGAGCAAAGGGGGACGACGGGCACAGGCGTGATTTAAGGGGCTGTGCAGACGAATAAATTTCGCCAAGTCCTGCAACGTCCCGGTCGCGAACCCTGCTACTGCTGCTGCCGCTGCTGCTGCTAGAAAAGGTGGGACTCTGCACACTGTGCGAAAAATACGGTGCGGTGAGCGCGCATACACTTTTTTTTTTTTTTTCATATTATTCTCATCTCTCCCGCAACCCTGCCTCTACGGTAACGCGGCTCGTGCGAAATTTTCGTTGATTCCCACTCTATCCTAGTTTCGTATCTTTCTCTACACCCCCTACGCCCCCTGGTACTCTCTCTGCATTCTATATATACGGACCATACAGCCCCGTTGAGCAACAGCGAAATTGGGGATTGTGCTGCGAAAGACCGACACGTTCGCCGATAGCGAAGCAGCGCGCGCCCCAGCGGAACCACGGAAAACTGTATCGGCCCGGCGCTGCGGACCGGCCGTACACCAAGTTTTCTCTATTTGTTTCGACATTATTTTATTTTCTTGGTGGACTCGTCGTTTTTTATTTTTTTCTTTACCTTTTTTCCCTTTCTCTATTTTTTCTCCGTGCGAACCCGCAAAATTCGACGTACGCGCTTGCATATACTTTTGCAGCTGCGAAACTCACGGCTTTTGTTTATTCGTTTCTGACCCATTTCAATTGTTTAACGTCCACCGTAGAGAAAACAAAATTGTTTTCGGTTTACCTTTCGCCGTATTTCTCGATAGCAGGGTTTTTTTTCGTGAACCAGTCCGTTCGCTGCGGAAGCTTCGGTAACCTCGCCCCCCCGTTAATTATCGGGAAAACTATAATCACTCACCAGGTATGTTCGATACACGCCGAACTTTGTTGTCCGAGATGAAAAATAAATAAAATTTGATTAAAAAAAAAATCGAATTCGTATCAATTACCGAAGAGTAACCGCTTTTACCGACCGATCTCGGCGGACATTAATCAGTGCCGTTCGTCAGGCTCCATTATATCATAGAGCAACTATTTTGAACGGTGAAAAATAGTAAAGAAGCGCCAAGCGCATGGTGGCTTTAATCAAGAATCGTCTCCGTGCCGCGGCTCGGCGGGGTATGTCGCGCGTTTAACTTATCTCGTCGTTATACACGCCGCTCACCCTTTCAATCCCCGCGGATATACCGCACCACTTCACCGTACGTTATAGTTCATACCGTAGCATATAAAATCTGTCCATATACGAGATACATGTCATACGTGTACCGGCGTAAGCTCCCGCGTCCCGGCATACCGAGCACCAACCCCCTCGTCTCTTTCTCTTCTTCGTCATCCACCCTGCGCGATCGTTCCGTCACCGAACGGATCCCTTTTCCCATACTGTGTGTATGCAGCATGTGGAATGTATACGTGTACTGTAAATAACGTGTACTGTACCGTGTATAGGTACGGTTCCTGTAGACCATAGAGTGTTGCCATACAGAGCTGACGATGCGTTTAATTAAACCGGCTGTCGCCGTCCCGTCTCTTGGCGCATTGTTTCATCCGCGAGCCTGAAAAGTTCTGTCCTAGAGCAGTCCAACCGCATATACATACACGGCCATTCCTCCCTGTTGCCTCTTTCCTCTCCTTTCCTCTCCTCTCTTTCTACCCCTCGGCCAACCTACCTAACTGCGCAGCATTGTCGAGCGAAAACTCTCGTTTGCTCTATTCCACCAGTCAGTCGAGTCTTCTCTTCCTCCCCCTGGCTCTCTGTGACGCTATCTATTTTCTCACTCTAAACTCACTCTTTCCAACTTATTCGCGTGTGCATAACCCACCTTCCTCCGCTCCTTCCCACTCCCTCTGTGTTCGTCAACACTACACCCTGTTTCGCCCAGACAACAATGCATCGTTATTTGTTGCTCATTTGATGGACAACAGTTGGAAGGCATGCGGTATCAGTTCTGACTCACTCGTTTTCTATCCTATCTCATTCCGCTTTCTCTCGTTCGTTTGATACGTCTACCTACCCTTACCACCCCCCACCCCTCATTTATACAGCTGGGTCTGTTTTTCCGTACGTACATCAGTTTTTCCGTATAAGGGATGAAAATAGCCAACCCTCGAAAAACCCTTCGAAAAGATGATTAAAAAAAAATAGTGCTTAGTTTGACTCTTTTTGCGGTTATCGACTGGCGTACAGTTTGCCAATGAGCGATACGCTTCGGGCTGCAAACGCAACGTTGAAACACTGACGTCACCGTGGATCACGGAACATAGTCGAGTGGATATAAGGAGGTCAAATACCCATGTCCGCTATATAATCGACGTATTTGGTTGTAGGGCCGAGTGACCTATGAGGCAATACGCGAAGGTATGCATACAAGCCGAGAGATTGACCACAGAGAAGCCACAGACAGTGCGCCGGTCTCTGTTGCCGGACTCTCCTGTGTTCCGGGGGAAAGGGGACTCTCTCGTCAAACGGTCCATCGAACTCTCCGGCCTAATTTCTCACCGTTTCCCTTGTCGTCTCGGCTCTATGCGTGCCTCACCGCGGTTAGTTACAGGGCGACTTCATACACATCGGACAATTCGAGGGAATTTACATTGCCGCTGACTTCGTTGTATCGATCGTCGAGTCCCCATCGATGCTTTTGCCTACTGGCGTTTTTCAGTTTTTCCGCTTCGTAGACGACATTTTTATTTCATTTTTCATCAAAATTTGACAAACTGAAAAATCATTGTTCGGAGAGAATTAACTTCGATATTTTTGTCGACAATTAAACCAGAAAATTAAGAACTTTTTCTCGTAGAAGAAGCTTTGTTGAGCAAAAAAAAAATCAGCGTCTTCGGAAAATTTAAAATTTTTTGGATTTTTCTTCAACACCCCCCATCACCCCCATCATCATTATTTTGCAATGATATTACTTTCGCGCATTCATATATCGGGTATTATTTATTAACTTTGGAACAACAATATGCAATATGAATTACGTTATACGGAGGGGTAGCAGATCGTGAAACAGTAGATGCAACCTGGCATATGCACACGAAACCCGAGGATTTACTCGATTTTTATTCCACGAAAATTCTCTCTGGTGTATTCCGAGTTTCTACCATATTGTTTCCGTCCACTTGATATATCTGTATATATTGACGGTCTATATAGTCGTATGAGCTTCGATATTTATCGCGAGATTATTCCTCGATCGTTTCCCGTTCGTTCCCCTCCATCCCCCCGTTGTCCCGTACTGTTCTATGAGTATAGCAACCGGCGATATTCATACTATATGTCGATCGACGGGCCGCAGAGTTTACCGGATTACCGAAGCTTCGTACTTTATCGAAATTCATTTTTTTTTTCGCTTTGTTTTGTTCCGTCTCAGGCCGTGTTGGACAACGTTCGCACGGCGAACGAAACTCTTCGCACCGCGATTGAGATGATCCGAAAAATGGGGGCCAAGCGGCACTTTTTTTTCTTTTGTTTACCACAAAAATAAATGTAACGTTCACTGTGTCCTTCCACCTGTGATTTTTTAGCTATCGACGATGTTAATCCGTCCGAAAACGGGGCGATAGTATTGACGAGAGAATACAACTCTTTTTTTTTCTCCCTCCCACCCTCCGCGCTCCTCTGTTGGTGTTTGCGCCTATCTCTGGTTGTCCTCCCGAAGCAAGCGTACGAAACTGACGGACGACAAAAGATAGTCGTTTTATATTTTTTTTTTCGTTGTCATTCGCGACCAGCGCGAAAATGCCCTTGAGCGAGTAACGAATGCTGATTTGGTCAAATTCTCGTACCAAATGCAGAGAGAAAGGGTGAGAAGGCTTCCATTTTTTTTTTTTTTTTTTTTTTCTTTCGCTACCCTATACCTTTAACCCAGTTCTGCGTTTGTATCCGTGGGACTACGAGAAAAAGTGTACAAATGTTTCGAATTCTTTCATCCTCAGTGGCATACGACACGAGGAATGCTCGCAGCAGGCGAGAGTCAGCCAGCAGTAGCAGGGGGTTAATAAAAGTCTCGTTTCCCCCCTCGCTGTCGACATTCGCTGTTCCCATTATAGAAAACACCGAGCCAAGAACCGACGCGATATTGGACTACTTCGTCTCTTTTTTTTTTTTTCGCTCTATTCTGTAATCATGCGGATTATTACCTACTACGAGAAATATGTTTGTTCCGCCTCCTCGAGAAGCTGAAGCTTCTTTTAGTTGAATGGACGATGGAAATTATACGAATTATTTGCAAAGAGTATTCTTATCTCGTTGTATTCGCCTGTTTATTGACTATTCTATACCGCTGTAGCCTGAAACTATTTCCCGATATAGTCTACAAAGAACGCGGAGAAAAAATCTCTTTATTTCGTAAAATGAATGAAATCATTTTAAAGATTTCCGGGTATATAAACTCTCCATTGCAAGTTGAGGAACGCGGTTGCGCGATTTCAACGGGCGCGCTGATCTGTAGACTTGTTCCACGGTCTGTAAAATAATTTTTCTTCTCTTCGGATTAACCATTTTTCAATAAAGATCGTTGCTTCCTTATATCAATATATAATATAAATTTTTAACGCTGTAATGGCAAATCAGAAGAGAATGGAGAAAGGTAAAAATTGATATCGATGGTAATGAATTTCTGAAGCCCTGCGCCGGATTTTGTCTCGCATGCAAGCGATCCGTGTAAACGAGGTTTTTAACTGACCTCTACGGGTCCTTTTTGCTCTATGGGCGGTCGGTAACGTGGACATACGGTAGTGGAAACGTTCTATCGTATTGGGAAATGCTATATAGTATATTCTCGAAACTTCCGTACAAGCGGTAGCGTCAGGCGAGACTAGAAGCAGCACACAGAGGAATATAGGGAGGTCCATGGTCCAGAAGCACGACGACCACTACATCCAATCCTTCCCTCTATACCCCTATAGAATCAACCACCGCCTCTTGCGCGCGCGCCCTCCCGCCGCTTCTCTCCTCCGCCGTGCCGCTCGTTCGCTCGCTCGCTCGCGCCCCCAGGATACATAATGCAAACAGTTTGGGCCAAGCCCCGGTCACAAGTTTAACTTAGTTTGCTACATAGGTAGAGAGGTAATTGCATTTACTCTGACGTCTGTAGGTTTCGCGGGGCGCGAGCGAGCGAACTGGCGCGAGATTCACAGTGCGCTGTATAACCATAGATACGAAAACCACTCCTACCCCTCTCCTCTCTTCTTCTCTCTATCTAGTTTCATCTTCCTCTGATTCTCTACACCCTTCCCTACATACAACGACTTGGTCGATGAAGATTCCTAAAACTGTCCAGCAGCCACACTGCGCGACCCTCTCACCCTCTCGTCCGAGTTTGCCGGAGGGTGACTAACGAGGAGACTCTATATGCCTCCAAACTTCAATTTCAATTCCTCTGGACTCGCGAACACTCATTTGAATTTTGCAAATTTTATTTATTTTCCATGCAACCCTTGTCTTGCACCCCTTGAGTCGTCACCTTGGCAATTTACCCGATTTAATTCTACGGCTTTTTTTACATCGTCCCAAATTCAATAGCATAGGGGTTTCCATTTTCGTTTTTCTCAGATTCGTACCTTGTTTTGTACAACAGCCTTCTGTAGACCACTGTAATTTTTACTGGGTACTCGTGAAATAGTATCATAGCGTTAAGTACGTTCACTTGAGCCCTCGTCTGATCTGCATATATCGGGTTATACTACTGACGTCGCTTTCCGAGTTGGATAATCCGAAAGTGCGGGCGTGCGATCCGGGCACCAGTTACACGAAGGGTCCCGTATGCAGCTTGGATGCAGCCGTTGCAACGGTCTATATCAGAGAACGAAGGAAGCCGCCGCTACCACCCCCAACCCCTTTCTCACATAGTAGTATCTAGTCGGGGCATAACCCAAGCAGGCACTCTTGTGTGCCAGGGGCGCCCGAGAATTCGATCGAGATGTACCGCTCTCGCGAACCCCCGCGATCCCCCGCGAACCCCCGCGATCCCCCGCGAGCCCCCGTGGCTACAAACTTCGCCAAACTCTATGTACCGGCGTTCATGGAGAGCAAAGGGGAATAGTGGAGAGAAGAGATATATAGAGAGAGAGAGAGAGAGAACGAGAGAGAGTTGAGGGTGGTTCGGCGCCTCCACGAGCGAAGCCGCAACCGCTATCAACTTTAGTCACCGGGACTGCCTATAGCCGACGGACAAGATTTACCACTTAACGAAGGAGCGGGATGGGAGAGAGGGAGAGAGAGAGAGATATAGACCTCGCTAGTGGTACCGATGAGTTTCTCAGCAAAGAGCGACTTTCCACCAAACTAGAATATCAACCCTTGCGCCCGCGTCTGAGGGAATACACAATCTCTGCTTTAACGTTACCAGATGAATTCTGTAGAATTCGGAAGTTCACTGTTCAATATTTGTCGATCTTTTATCCGATTTTTTTACGAGACCCAAAACCGGACGAGGAGTTTCATGCGTTTGACTTTGAAGTGAAGATGTCCGCTTCTTCGGTGACAATACTCTGGATGTCCATCTATCGTTGAAATCAACGGTTACGCTTCGGATATATGGTACATGTCTTTTAAAAGTTCGAAGTTCTCTTCTGCTTTCAATGACATTATTTGATGTGCAATCGAAAATGTTGGAAATAATTCGACGGTATTTTCCATCATATTGGATTTTCAACACCAAAAAAAAAAAATGTGTCATGCATTTGACATTGCCGCGAAGTTATCCTTTTCGTTTCCGCGCTTTTATATCATCTTAAACCGTTGCGCATTTCGTAAAATACGCTACAGATATCGCATTACCCTACAGATATCACAGATACAGACACCTCGTGTACGGAAGACTTTTTCTGTTATTAATAACAATATACAAGTTGGCAACAAAAATATCATTAAACAATGAAAATAAGGCCACTTCCGGTCGAACGCAACCAGTTTATCGAAAATTTTTCGCTCGTCTATTTCCTCGCAAAATTTGACTTTTTAAAATTACTTTACATTTGACATGAATATCTTCGATCGTAGAGTTGAAATGTTGTCGAATGAATAAAAAAATAGCAAAGTGGATTAACAATTGATTATCGAACAGTCGGAATGTCATATCGGGGGAACAAGACAATAGTAGAAATTTCGCTCCAATCATCGGTATCATTATACGTTCCGTAGCAATATCGCTGGAGCGGTATTTGGCTTGTCGCATTCGGTTAGCTTATCCGCAGCGTCGGTAGAGTTGCGGGTGGGGTCTCTCGAACAAACACGATGATGCGATGCCGAAGCCAGGTCGATTCACGAATTCGATAAGCCGTTCGACCGACGCGTAGCACCCCGCGGATTAATATTTAATGGACATTACGCACGACGACTATAGCGGGTCGGAAGGGGTGGAAGGGGGAGGGTTCGGAGGGTGGTAATTCGGTGGGTGGTTCGGAGTATGTGTACAGTCCATATCCCGCAACTCTGCCATACTCCAAGCCTAATACTGTATCGTTTCTACTCTACACATATCTCTATCCAATAGCCGCGCGCCGCTGCTATGTCGGACCGGGATGGCTCGTGGTATTCGCCGCGGGCAATAATCAGCGTATTACACCAATTCACTGTGACTCAATATTGACCAGTAGCATTTAAAAGCATCACGCGGCGCGCACTAGTGAAAATCGGGAGGTGAACCGGCCTGTTTGTGTATATACAGTATATAGTCCCGCGTATTATACTCGGTGCGATCAGAAATTAACGCAATGCTGGAACAGACGCTCGTGACCGCTGCCATCAGTGGAATCTACCGACGTGTGTTCCGTTCTCGTACAATTGTTGGACTACATATGATGGATTCAGCGTATATAGCACTGGGCAGAGAGGTTTGATCAGTGAGCCAAATGCATGCATCGGAAAGTCCGTACCATTGCGAGCTTTCCCTCCATTTTCGTTCCTCATCCTCGTCCTCCTACTCTTCGGCTATAGTCCCGTGACTCATATTGTAATTCGCTCCCGTGGATATACCCGTTGAACGCAGCGATGATTTCACGTCGTCCGTTCGAGCGTCGACGAACGACTCCGGTGCCCCGAGAGCAAATTTGATCGATCGAGGAATACGCGAACCCGTTTGTTCTATTCCCAACGTCGTTCAGCCTGTGCTCGACAAACGTTTCGTCCGACTCTTCCGCCCTTCATCCCCCCGAAACGAACGGTCAGCACTGTCCAAATCTCCTACTCATTCTCCACTCGCACCCGCACTTTCGATAATTGATATCACGTTCTCACTCTTTACCGACCCTCGATGTCTCGTTGTGCTGATGCTCTGTTTTTTTCTTGTTTTTTTTTTTTTTTTTTTTTACACACGACAAAACTTCATCCCCGCGCAACATAATTGCGTGACCTATATATCGTTGTTTCTTTCTACATGGCCCACCGTGCTATATAATAACGTCACGGAAATGCGAACGATAACCGGTGGAACAAATATTGTCAACGCGAGATTCGGACATAATTAACGCTCGTGCGGTTTTGCATACGTTTCGGTATGAATTCGTTGATTAATTAATTTCCTCAGCTTCCGGGCATTGTATTTTACACGAGGAAATAACAATGTATTCTGGCAGAGTTACGAATGCATAAACAATGAAGTTTTTGTCGGCCATATTTTTTCAAACGATCGCGGAAGCGTTACGAATTAAAAAAAAAAATCTTCGTAGCAAATATTCGTATAGAGCCGAAGTATCGATGTTATTTGTTTCAATTTATGGTGCCCTCGATTAGGCGCGATTATAGCTCGTTGCGGTGGGCAATAAAGGCGAATAAAAATTGTGTCACAAACTAAAAAAAAAAAAAAAAAAAAATTATAGAAACTTTTTTCGAGGTAATAATTGTCGGTATAAATCGAACGAATAATCGTCACAGCGGCGTTTATAATCACCAGTATATTCGTACAATTGGTGGCGCATGAAACGAGTTTCGTCGTTCGCTAATGACTTGTAAACACGCAGTTCTGTCCGACGGAGTTCGACGTTCTCTCAGCCAATTTGTCAACATATGTTTTCGCCGTTTGGCGGACGAATTGAAAAAAAAAAAAAACACCCGTCTCTCTTAATTGCTCGGGCAATAATGGAAGTTGTGTCGCAGCACAATGTTTGTCGGTAGTTTGCGCGATGTATTTAGCAATCGTGTCAACGCGATGCGTGATTCGACTTCCGTTCGTCTTAACTAATAGTTTAAACAAAGTTATGGTGTATCTGTCGATAGAATTCCTTTTTTCAATTATAATAACAGTCTCTTCGAAGATTTCGGATAGTAGAGTTTCCCGATACCGTCGATATCTGTTTATACGCTGTCTGACGTTGAATGCACGGAGTTGAACGGAGCAACTCGAACGGAGCAACTCGTCATTTTAAACAAAGTTTCTTCAATCACTGGCTGACTGTACCGTTGCAAACCACCGCTGCGAACGGTTCGAGTTGGTTGTCGGGGACGTCCCTCAAAGTTTTCGCACGAATCCGCGGCTACTGGCGCAATACTTTGGAGAAACTACTGCGCTGTTGGGTCGTGTCTCGCAGTTACTGTACCGCGGATCTCGGGAATATCTCGTACCGTTCGTAAGTACTGCCGACCAAAAACCGCGGACGTTGCAGCCTTCACGGACATTGAATGACATGTATCGCGAAAAAACACGCAATAAAAATGTACCGTTTCGATTAAATGAATGACAATTCGGTCCAATTAAAAATTACATAAATAATCGTCGGTAAATAATAGAAAGAGACGCTTCATCCCAATGATCGATGCTAAAAAATGACTCGAATAAAAAGTAACTTTTAGCACGAGAAAATCATCTATTATTCTCCGTTTACACGACGACGATTCGTTTCTTCGACTTGAACATTTCAAAATCGATGAAAAATAAAAAAGTAAAACCTTTCCTCCATCCACTCCGGATGTTTGTCACGAAAGAGAAAAGCCTTCGAGAGTGTCGGGGAGACGCACGGATTGTACGAGGAAAAGCCCCTTCGCAACATCTGGGACGTCGCGAAGAGTTGAGAGGAAAAACCGCGAGAGCTCCATCCGCGCCGGAAATCGTTGGGGTTCGTTCCTCCGCGATAGTAGAGTGTAACGCTGTCAAGTTTGCGAACGGGAAAATTCGGCAAGTTCGATAAAACCGTAGCGACCTCGGAATGTGCGATAAAAGTCTGTGTGTACGAACGAAAGAAATCGAACGATGAAAAGCCTCCGTCGTCCGGATGAGCGGTTCACTTACAGTTGTAACTCTCCGATTGAATAAAAAAAGGGGAAAACGCGTGTTTTTTGCTGGCCGCATAGACAAATATTAGGTGTACATAGATACGATGGACACAAATAGGGGATGGTGCACGTGTACCGGAAAAGCACCTCAAGTAAAATTTATTACTTTCGTTGCTACATACTTTTATTTAAAAAAAAAACAAACGCCCGGGCGTTTTTTTTTTTTTTTTTTCAATTATTATTTTCGATCGAAAAGAAAGCTTATTCCGCCATTTATTGTTATATTAACCTTAAAATAGACTTGAAAATGTTGATTTGTGATTTATAATAAGGTAAATGAATATTCATTTTCAAATCGTTGCTTAATTAAAGAGAAATCGCAATGGCCGCCACTACGCTCTTCTCCTCTACGTTACAATGCGAGTCATACGACAGTATCTTCAGTTACACAATTCGCATACATTTTCGAAATTAACTTTTAAGCTTATGGTTTGTAGGCAGTGAGTTTACTTACCGCTCGGAAAACCGGCAAAACTTTTTTTTATGCATTCGCCGTGTTGCACCGTGACGGAGTCTCGTATATTCGTTGTCGATCTCGTTATGCTTCTTTTACAGACGGAACATCCGTTGTAATCTCTCCGTATTGCTTCGCATACGCGTATTCCGAAAATTTAATTCAAAAAGCTCGACGATGAATTATTAAATATAAACTGTCGCAGGTCCGGAGATCGCGAGAGAAAGTGAAGCTTTGAATTACGATATACGCGGAGCTTATTATTTTTTTTTCTCTGAATTTCATAAAAGCAAGGAGTGCCCTCAGGACACTCATGACGCCCTCGTGAGAGCTAAAATTGGATAGTTTCGTGATGTATCACCACGGAAATAAACCCTCGGGGAAAGGGGTGGGGGAGGGGGGGGGGCATGAATACACCGGCTGGTTATACCATCTCGTTTTGACGGATCGCGAAAGTTCGAGCCGCATTGCGAGAAAACAACCCTCCAGCGTAATAGTGTGGATAGATGGAAAATCTTCCCTTCCTAAAAACTCCCGATGTGTCCTTGGCGGATAAAAAAAAAGAAAAAAAATTCAATTGGAATTTTTACGGAGTTACAATACGTAAATCTACGACTCATCGAGCAAAATGTGAAATATGATGAAATATATATTTCTATATTTCGGTTAAAATTCGATTGTCGTTCGAATAAATATCGATTTAGAAATATTATGGCTTTGAAATTTTTCTAGGACGAGAAAAAGCCATAGATTGCTTAGAAAAGCCAAAAAAAAAAACAAAAAATTCTTGAAATCGATGTAATATTACAATTAATTCTCCATAACGTTTCATTTAATTAATCGGCGTTATATACATATATGTACAAAAATATTTCGTCTGTCTTGGCTTTGGTCGCCTCGGCAAGTTCGCGCGCACTTCTATTCGCGAGAGTTCCACAATTGGCTTAAGCACGGTAACAATGCGGAGGGTTCTAACTCCGGCTAGCTGCTTCGCGTCTTGTTACCTCATTGTTTCACGAGAGTAATGCTTTGCCACAGTCGTTGGTTATATACTATAAACCGTACATACCGTTATCCCGACTGTATATAACAGTAGGGTGAGTCACCCGGGCACTAGTGTGGCATGGCTACTGTACTGTACCGGGATTGCGCTGACAATAGGCTCAGTGGGCGAACGCGTGCCCGCGCGGTTCGCCGCAACTAGCTTAACGCCCGCACCGACGAAGAATGAAGAATTATAAATAATAAACGACGTCGCTCGTGGCTCTGTGGCAACGGCGTTCTCCGATTGCGAGTTTCGAGCGACGAGCGAAGCCACGATTTATGGAATCCGGAAAATAGTGCCGTTTCTTTAAAATTCTCCCAATTCTTCGACTATGGAACTTATCGACTTTTTTACGATCGAAGATAATTCGATACATGTTGAAACAAAAAATTCTACTTGATCATAAGTGAGATTTTTTCTTACGAATACAAGAATAAATCCGTCTAAAAAAAAAAAAAAAAATCTCCTAACGAAAGGGTTAATGAGGCGGATTTGGATAGAGGAAGGGTAAGAAAGATATTAAATGCGCATATTGCACGAATGATGCGCATGTTTCTTTCGAAGTTAAAGCACCTTCGTGTTGGTCTTCAATTAGATCGGTACAAAAGGACAAAGTGAGCGACTTTATGCATATATATATATAAATATGTATATATGAGTACATAGGATGTATATATAATATGTATATTATATACAAAACGAGAGTTGAACCTCGACTCGAGCATCAGTGGCTGAGTGGACTCTTTTAGCTTCGACTCTTGCTCTCATTTCCATTCCCTCTTCGTTCTCTCTATCAGAGACAAAAGACGTCTTAATTGCCGACGGAGAAGGAACTCCATGCCGGTTGAGCCTCCTCGCTGTACAGAAACCTTACCCTCCCCATCCCTTCTCCGTTCATTTATAAGAAATTAGTTATGGCCAGAGAGAAGGAAGATCCTCTTACAGATGAGGAAATGGTTATAAAGGCGAAGGAGAGACGGATGTCGAGCAACTCCAAAGAAGAAAGCGCGCGTACGCGCAAGTACGGCGTATATAAGAGAGAAAATGAGAATTTTGCCGCGCGGAGGATCGAATAAAAGACTGGCAATTATTTATTCCGCTTCGCTTCAGACGACAATTCTGAACTTTCGCGATAGTGTAATTCGTCCAATCTCCGCGCACACGAGTATTCCGCGCTTCAAATACACCTCTACCACCTTAAACGCGGTTAATTTATAGAACAATGATCATTATCATCGATCCTTCCGAGAGCTCTTCGTTCGCTATGCTACTTTCACATGAAGTAATCTCAAATCAATTAAAACAAAAGAGTAAATGAAGATATTGCCATTTTAAACCGTTTTAAACCTTTTTAGAGTTATTTTTCAAAATCAAAATTTTTTGACAATATCATCTGTATTACGAGAAATTAAGGTGTTTTTTTATGTGCTTTGGGAATAACCGAATGGCGATTATCGAATTCGTAAATATCTCGCGATAAAAATCGAACGCATCTGCCACCGTTGGAAGAGTTTCGGCTCCTTTGAAATTTCATCTACTTAACCATGAAAAAAAAAAAAAAAATGCGTTTCAAATGTATAAACATGAGAAGCACATAAAAAGCACATAACATTGATATGAGGTAATCAAATTATAACGCAAATACGAAGAAAGGCTCAACTTACTTGATGTCACGCTAGCAGAGCACTTTTCGCATAGACTTTTCGGCTAAACGAAAACAGTCGCAAAACGTTGGTTTCGGCACATAATTGCCGGTAACGCTTACGATTGTAACTACAAAAAAGCTGTGAAAAGCTGCGATAGTTCGGTTCAAAAGGACCAATGAGCTGAAGGACGAGCTCTTCGCACACCTATATTAATAGGCCATTGGGCCATCGAGAGGTAATACGACATTGGAGAGGGTGGACCGTTGACGACGGTGGACTATCAGGGGGATGGAATATCGAGAGGTTTCGCTGTGCGTCAAGTCAGATCCGAGGGTATGGACGCCAAGGGGGTACTTGCGCGCGTTAGTGAGGCATTAATCGTCTCGAAATTCGATTATTCCATGCTGTCACGTCGAAATAGACGTTACAAATACGGCCATAGGGTGAAAATCAAAATTTCTTTTCGAACGAATAAAAAGCGGCGGATTATAGAAATAAATGTGGTTATCGCGCGGTCAACGATGTTGCTTCAACGAACGAATTAAGAGGTCAATATTAATTGGGCGCAGCATATCGGATCGATAAAAGCTGATAGTGGGGTCGCACGAGTATGCATACAGGACCCACTGTTTCTCTCTGCGCTGAATCTAATCAACCCGAATAACCCAACAAAGTGTCGCTCTCGCGGTGAGCGCTTGTTCTCCCTCTTTGCCCTCGGCTTCGCCCAGCTCTGTCCCACCATCCGCAACGTTAATTGGAAATGTTAATATTCGAGAAGTACCGGAGTACCGCAACCCGCCAGCCGGTGCAGCTGGGTACAATCGCTGCCAACGGAGGCCGCTTGAGTTCTTGATGATTCTTCGCGTTCGAGATATCCAATTCGCTGTATGGCAAAACTCATACACAGTAATTGAGGGGGTAAAGAATCAGGAAGCTCTTCCAGGTATCTCCGATATCTTTTCAGCAGATATAGAAGAGTAAAAAAAATGCGAAAGATCTGAATTCTCGAATGGTGAAAAGTTCTTCGAACGCTTAAGAGGCAAGCGATTGAGACGGTCCGCAGTTTCGTTACGTCAGTCTCGACGATTGATGGTATCGCATTTTCAAGTATTTCCCGAACGATTTAATCGTAAAGACAAACTTGACGCTTTATGATTATTTTTACGTGGTTCAACGTTCTCAATGAATAATTTCAATGCCGCAAGGGAGAAAAAGCGCGAATGAAAGGGAAAAAAAGTATGGTGAGTTTCGGTACTCGTTACAGCATAATATACAGTGTAGAGTCCTTCGCTGGTAGTCCATACCACCGACAGTTCGGGTGCTACGCGTCCCGAAGGACGGGAGCACGAAGAGACGGAGGAGAAGGTTTTGAGAGACCGCCGTGTCTACCGCGAATGGGAAATTCACTCGAGTGCTCCAACAGCCGACTGCGGTATAACGGGTGAAACAGGAAGTGCAGAGGCTGCAAGCTTTGCTACAGCTTTCTCTGTCCTCTCCCACCGCACAGCGGGAAGTTTATCGTCTGTATAGCTATCCGGGGTGGGGGGCGAGTCGCTTTACAATCGGGATTCCATCCGGTCCAAGTGAAGAGTACCCGGAAACAAGCAAATTTTCCAGAAGCCTAAGTAAATACGCGTGCTCTCTCGTTTAGAAGTTTCGGCAATAATAAGCCCACGCATCATACCCTTTTTTCCAACCCCCCACCCTGTATATTATTATTATTATTATTATTATTATTATTATGGCTTTCTCGCAAGGGCGAACACCGAATTAGGGAGCGATCCTTGATTTTCGGGGAGTTGGACTTAATTTCTCGCTTTTCCATCGTCTCTCGACGAAGTTTCGTTATATCTATATATAACATTATTATAGTATATTACGACCGATGCGGAAAACTAGTTACTTGGGCCGAGGTTTTGCCTCTCAAACCTCTCACGGCCGCGCGTTATTAATTGGAAAAAAACTCTCGGGCCGCGACTGCTGCTACTGCTACTGATGCTGGAAAGCATAGCAGCACAAACTATGGGAGTGGTTGGAGGTCTGCGGGTTGCAGTAGTGACGGCGCCTAGGTAGGTAGCTACTGGCCTGCGAGGGACTGCAGGAAAAGCGAGCTCATTAAAGCGATAAAATTAATTTAAACCGGGTCTGGCCCACCACCTACCCCTCTGCCTCGCTTTCTCTTTCCTACCCCCGCGGCCACAACGGCGCGCACAATCTAATTATTTTTACCGGCTCAACGAACCGTATTACGTTCGACACGCGTAACGCTGAATTCACGGTGTAGATTAGAAACGGCGATAATTCGGATAAATAATTCGAGGCGTGTTTATAGAATTATTCGAAATGCGAAGCATTTTCTCCCCTTTCATTAGATTTTTTCACGATTTCGATCGCAATTTCCGAATTGGCTTAATCCTCGCTACGAGACATTGGGAGTAATCGTGAAAAATAATTATTCGATACACGTTTCATTTCAACGTAAAAAAAATCCTTTGTCAACGAAGAAATAAAAAATCCGAAAAAAAAAAATTGGTCTTGTTTCTCCCTTACGAAAATTAATGAAAAACCATTGCAGGCTGTTACAAACAGCTTCAGAGTCTGTTAATTGCATCGCCGATACCGGCGCCGAGATTCGACCTTTATTTATTCTCTTCGTCGCCTCCCAATCGAATCTTTCGTTCTTCCGTTAATTCTCGAAGCCTCTCGCCGTCTCGGGGCAATCGTTAAATTCATCATCGCAAGTGTGGAAGGCTAACCGATTGTGCTTTATAAACTTGTTACGAACTATTAATTCCGGGTAAGAGAGGCATATAATACGACGCACGTAGGAGAAACAAGCTGGGAGTCGCGTTAGATGAGACGATGAGTCGGCTGCATTTATCGGGTTGTGTGCGCGCGTATATACGTTACGATGGTCCGTACGTGCATTCGGTGGACGTCTGTGCCATTTGCCGGTAAAGTTCCAATCTCTTCGCGTGTTCTATTGTCGTGTGTGCGCGGAGCAGAGATAAAGGGGAAGGAGAGAGGCCACGAGTATAGCGGCGGGTACTGCGCGGGTGGCGCGCAGACAGTAGCAATTACCGGCCAATTAAGGCACCTCCGACCGGAGCAGCTCGACTCTCTCGACTCTCTAGCCTCGTCCTTGGTGCCTAGAAACACTACTAGAACCAGTCGCTTTTCCTCCGTGCGTTCCTCCCGCTATACACGCTTCCCGATACCGGTATATACGGTATATGCGGTGTTCACCGGTGGCGCTTCTACCATTTCCGGAATCTATCCAACGTCGGGAAGCCCGAAGGAACCCGTCGCTGATGTTGCCTGCCTGCGCCCTTATAATTTCATTGGTGCGCTTATCTTCCAACTTTATTGGTTGGCAAGCAACCTGCGTACCGCATTACGCACGTTGCCTCCCAATTTAATGCACCACCCGAGTCGTCTTTGTACTCCTCACACAAGTGACATCTTCTTTGATACATTTATAGCGAAGTTTGTATTACATTATTAATAGTTCGCTCGATGAGATTTCGAGAGCATAAAGTGGAGTTGGCGAAAATAATGAACAAACAGCTGGGGGGGTGGAAATAAAGCTCGTCGTCAACTTTGAACAATACGCGAAGTAAATGCGTCCAAAGTTTGAAGGTGTGGTATATAGAGACGACACGATGCGATGGAGAAAGGTAGGAAAATGAAATAACCGATGGTCGCTTTATCCACCTTTGTGGAATAGACAAGACTCCACGAGAGTCCCCGCGGTTGTGGAGTTTCTGGCTAATGGGAACATAAAGCACCGACGAGGGTAGCTTTGAAAGAACGCGATAGGGAACGAGAAAGTGAACTCCGTTGGAATTGTCTCTTTTTCGAGAGTCGCACGGGAAGAAGAAGGGACCATGGTAGAGGACCGGAGAGAGATAGAGACCAACATAGGGCTCTATAGCCACGTGTAACTGGTCGGGTATTAGTATAAGGGTACTAATACCATCCTCGGCTGTAGTTTTGTCTCTCTTTCGCCAAATGAGGGTTAATGAGCCACCAGCGGCCGTTTCCTGTTCTCGGAGAACGAAGAGGGAGAGAGAGAATTTCGAGCTTCGAGCTCCGAGCTCACTTCTCCTTTCCTATAATAACTACTTGGTACTCGGAAACGCGCGCAATATTTTATCGTTTACTTTGCACTCTCAAGCCCGCGACCGGCAGAGAAGAGAGTCGCGCGACTCCAGGTAGCCAACTCACTCGTAAAGCTGTGTGCGTGGGTGGCGCCAGTACGGCTCCGACGAAGCAAGTACGTCTGGCCTTTCCAACTAAACGAGAGACTACGGGAGAGTAGCCGCATATAGAAGCGAGAGAACGATGCTAGTCGAAGGAGGAAGCGTTACCGCCGATTATTATCTCCCTCTCTCTCCGGCTCTCTTCGTTACGTTACCCCTCTCGAGCCACTCGACTCGGAGCTGTTGTAGTTTGTATAACGAACGAGATATCCATATTACCAGCGTGGAAAATCTTGGGTTACCAAATTAGATACATGTGGGAAGTTCAATTGTACAAAATTCGCGTTATTAACTGTACGAAGGGTAGTAATTATTTTTTCATTTATCCCGATTAACGGGATTTTTTGCGGATTTAAGGCTAATTGCCAATGCCAAACATGACGGTATTGGTTTGGGTTTTCCACGAAATTTCAAGTTAAAAAATAGATCGAAAAGCCTCGATAATGAGGGTTTTTTTATTTTAGGAGATGTCCCATTTTACCCCTAAAGGGTATTTTTGTTTTCGCGAAAACTCGAAATGTTTATAATGATTTGAATTTGATAACAAAGAGTCGATCGGTGTCTCAAAAATGATGGCAATCGTTGATATTCCGTGGCCGGTCCATTTTTCCACCGTTTTCCCCTATATATATGTATAGATATGCGAATATTAGCCTACGGCAGATTTGAGACTCGTTTGAGGCATCGAAAATTTGCATAACCATAACGAGTGAGAGGTGGAAATTTGCTGGATTTGATGGAGGCTCGCCTCCACCTTGGCGGCGGTCATGAAGGACAGCGAAAGCTCGTCTATCGCTTACGGTATGCATAGCCTTTCGGAACGACGCGTCTTACATTAACTTCCGGGCATCGTGAACAAGTGGGATAGGAGAAACCAGAGGAAAGGGGGGGGGGGGGGGGGCAGAGGGGCGATGACTGACCGGACCGACTATCTCGAGAGTCTACGGCTTTGCTCTCTCCTCTCACCCCAGTTACTCTGTCTTTCTACCCTTCGCTATCTTGCATGGAGTTCTTCATCAACGTCTCGTCGTGTCGAGCGTAATTCCGCAGGCATCGAGAAATGTAATTAACAAGCTTTGACATTAAGCTCTACTATGTATGACGAGTCACGTAATTCAAAGCTTGATGCGAACTATGCAGAAGCGTAACGCTGTATTACGTAGATAGACCCCCGAAGCGTCATTCCGGACAGGTGGATGCGTAGAGCTTCATGCGCAACGCAATTGCGTATTATTCGATCTTTGACGATCGACCATTTCAATCGAATGTTCGAAATTCTTCTGAGTAAAGTGGAAAACAGGCCGATCGATGGGTGACTTAAAATAAATTGTCGTTGAAATAAATTAAATAATCGCTTACGCAATATAACGCCAAAAAAATTAAAGCGAAACAAACATTTTCGACAAAATCTCTGACCGGAAAGTAGTTAATCCGCGAAAAGCTTAAAATTATTTTGTATTCTAGAAAAGGTAAAAGTTGACGACGCAGTTAGCGGCAACGCTTGTTGAAATCTTTTATTCGCCTCCTCCCGACCGCGTCGCGGAGACTTTCCCGGTCTGTCAAATTATTTTAAGCTTTTTGCGGATTAAATACTTTCCAGTCGAAGTTACGGTGCAAAATTTTCATTCTCCTTTTATTATTAAACTTTTTATTTCTTAAAAATACAATATTACGAAGTTTATTTTTGCGACTTCCGGTTAATTGCTTAGTTTTATCGACTATAAACTCTCGAAGCCCGCTGCGTTACCCCTAACGCCGCCTCGTCTACTCGAAAGAATCGTTAAAGTGAAAAAAAGAAAAATCCACCAGGGTATGAGTCGTTGAAACAAATATATTTACCGCACTCCTGAAATTCCCATTGCGTCGTCCCGTGCGTTCTCGGAGTCTCGCGCGACCGATCGTTTAGTCGACTGTGTGTCGGTTCGCGCGAACCGCGGTGGTATAAAATTGCAGCAATATCGCGAGAGAGAAACGGTGAAAAAAGAAAAGAAAATCGCAAATGCGCGAAAAGGACGGAGTAAGAAATAAGGCGAAGGTGGAAGACGGTCGAGCGACCCTCGGGATCTCAAGGGGTGAAGGGGGAGAGGGAGGGACGGTGGAACTTGGAGTCGAAACATAGACTGCGAGCAAAAGATAGAAACATCCCTTGGTCGGTACTGGAGCGTCGTCTATGCACCCCTGTGGTACGGTAGCCACGGCCGCGTCGCATCGCCGCCGGGACAATAGTAAGCCAGTGGCGAATTTTCGTTGAAATAACAGTTGAAAGCACACGGTTCTCTGTGAAAAATGTCGTACCCCGCGAGACTGCAAAGCAAATAAAGTAGAAAAAAAAGGAGGGGAAGGGGCAAAAGCCGGCGAGCCGCGTCCGACGGTCCGCGTGCACATTCATACATATATACACGCGCAAAATCAAGCCACACACGTATATATATATAATATAATATATATTATACGAACATGGCTGCTGTATGTAACTGCGTGCACACGCGCTCCTTCTCTTATATACATAAATGTATATACTATATAAAGCCTAAAAAAATATACTACACGACCACTCGCATACGAAAATGTTTCACGCCCAACCTTTTATGCCTCCGAAACATACGTATATTTATACATTTTGTCTTACACACCGATACGCGCGTACATGTTGTATGCCGCATCCAAGAATTGCGTGTATACAAAAACGAGTAAAAATTCACACATGCGTACCGTAGCCGTAAACACGGATTCTCGGGCATTTGCACAATCTCAATGCGATGGTCTGGTCGTAGAGGGGATCAGGATTGAGGGGGTGGGGCGGGGGGTGGAGAAAGGTGATGGAATCGCGCAGGGACCACGTTGGTGTGCGATGTTGATGTCCTTCGTTCCGTCTTTCTTTCGTTTCTTTATCCTTGCCTCATATATTTTCTCTCCTTCGCTGGGGAAAACCCGAGGGTCTCGCAGTTTTCCGAGTGTTTCGGGTGCGAGCGGATGCTTTCCGCACGGCGCCTCAAGAATGGCAGTGCTAGTGGATAGCATGGAAGAAGGGGAGGAGGGAAGAAGGACTCAGCGAGGAACAGAGGGCTGAGAGAAAATAATGCTAAAAGCCGTGCCCGTTGCCACGACGTCGTCGACGTCGTCGACGACGACGACGACGACGACGACGTTGGTGACAGTGCGTTAATGTCATATTTTTATTTTATTCCACGCGGGAGTCGACTGGGCCGCATCCACAGACAGACAGCCAAGCAAAAGCAGTATATAAAGTATATATGTTAATATATATATATATATGCATTTATTTCTGAGCTTTCCGCAACGTCCGTTTCTCTGCTTTCCGAAGGCAGACGCGAGAGCTACGCCGTCGGAATAAATATCCGGATGGCGGAGGTTTACTCTGACGACGTGGTTGCTGCTAACGGTCCTACGCGATTTTCCTCATTCTCGTTGGTAACGCATATATATGTTCGTGTCTTTCCGTGTACGCGATCGCGAACGAATGAAGAGAAAACGTAAAACGCTATGTCGTGTCTGTTACACGATCGGTTGGTGTCCGCTAACTTCGACGAGGCATGTACCATAGACATCTTTTACGTTTTGACGATCGATTTTAAATCGAGAAACACACGACTACAGACAAAGAGAACGGTAGAGAATCGCCCAGCGGCAAAACGTCGTTTCGTGGTTTCGTCGTTTCGTCGTCTCGCTACCGTCTCGTTTACTTCACGTCCTCAATCTATATATATATATATATATATAAAACTTTGTAACGTAGTTATGATGTCGCGAACAATTTCTACCTGTGTGTTTCCTTGGGAACCGAGTCCTCGATTTACCACAATTTCTTTTTCCATCAGTCTCGAGTAACGAACTTTTCGCTTTTCGTTATCCTCTTTTTCGAGTCTCGCGACGTAGACGGCTATACGTTTACTCGGCCGACGAGAATTAACTTTTTTCGAAGAAAGTATCCCCAACGCCGAGCAGCGGAGACGATTGTAATGAAGTAGTAGGTATTACGTTATGGGTCTACAACGAGAACTATAGGTATAAACGAAGAGGTATACGAAGCTTTGAGTGTAGCGACGCGATGCGCAAGCGAAACAATTGTGTGCGCGTAACGTCAGACGAAAGCTTTGACCGGGCGAACGGAAAACTAATCAGCGCTGTGCCGATGACTGTACGAGAATCGAGAGAACGAGGAGAGATATAGCGCTTAGGGCTCCGACGGCGAAGACGACGAAGACGACGACGACGACGACGACAACAACGTTATAAAGGAAACCCGTCAGCGCTGCCCAGACGTGACCATTGGACGTTCTGCCGTCGGCTACTCTGGCGCTATAGTCTCCAAACGGTATACTACAGGACTAAGGATATGTCGCACCGATATAGATGTATTACGGAGTTGGTTTATGTATATATGTGTACGGGAAGATACGACAAACGCAAGCCGAACCCGAAAGCATACAGGGCAACGTCGTGAGAGTAATTTGTGGGAAAGCACGCGCCCGCATTGCCGCCACCAGAGGGCTCCCCACCCCTTTCGTCCAAAGATTCGGCTTTACTTCGCCCATTATGTCTGTAGCTTTGCGCTCGCAAACTATTACGATTAAACTGCTTCGTTAACTCGGCGAAACATTGTAGTCGACTAAATTCCGTCTTTGGTTCAATAATTGAAATGAGAATACATCGCGGTAAAAAATAGTGATGAATCTAATATTTTTTTACGTCTCAGCCTGCAAATTTCCGAAACATTGTTACAATTGAAAAAAATAAATAAATAAAATTTTTTCAAAATTTCGTTTTATCGCGAAACGGTGTTTGAAATTTCGACACTCATTTTTCGAGGAAATTTTTTTCACACGCAAGCTTGTTGCATTTTTAAAATGTGCGACCGAAGTAACGAACATCGGAAACGTTAATGCCTTGTCGCGTATCTTCCTTTTGCGTGGGATCTTGCTACGGGTTTTGTCTCCTACGGCCAACCGTACCGAGAGTAGCGGTATGTCGCACTTCGGACCATCTTACGAGGAGATGCGAGGGGATGCGACGTTTCGAAGGGAGGGGGTGCGCACCAACCGTAGATGCACCGTAATGTCGATGTATATAGACTCGTTGGAAGTAGGTACGTCTCGCAAGGCGACGATATAATCTTGTTAGTCGGCACAAGCCGAGGAACCTACAGGCGCTCTGCTCCCAACAGAGCCGCCGCGATCGCCTCTTAGCGAACGACTTTGATACTCAATATTAATTACTTATGAGCGAAGCTCTCACCCGATACGCGTCACGCTCGCGCTTCCAATCCCAACGCGAATCCTCCATTGTATTCGCGTGTGTAATCGCGAAGCGATAGAGGACGGGAATTTCAAGCGGCGCGCGCTCTCGATCCTTCGGGTTCTATGGGGGTATATATAGTTCTCGGTGTATAGTATCCACTCTATAGCGATATAAACTGCCTGTATATAACAACGAACTAGAAACATAACCGTAAACCATAACTCAACGATGTTACGCGATGCCTCGACGCTTCGCGAATCGCCCGTCTGTCGGCGTGCGCGCGCGCGAAACGAAGCAAAAGGAAACGAGGACCGGGGAGCGCAAAAGTGAGAAGCGTAAAACCGGCCACTCGACTCACCGTGATACTTCATCCCCCGCTTGTTCCACACCGGAACGATACGTTCGGTGAGTCTTAACGAGCTGCGAGAGCAATTTATATCCTTTCTCGACTCTTTCCCCCTCCGCCTTTATCCATCCGTATCTGTCTTTTTCTTTTTTCGTCCTATTTTATTCGTAAAGCGTTGGCGCAAGTATGACAAAAGCTTCGAAGGGTTCGCCGAGTCTCTCGACCGGCCGCCGGAACGAAGACTCGCACCCCGAATGATCCTTTAACAATATCTCAAACCCGAGTTGTACTTTCAGCTGTTCTTCTTCTTGTACAACATTTTTCTTCGTTACTACGACAGAGAACGCGCAGCAACTTCTCGTGATAAGCCGAAACTCAAAGTTCTCCGGAATAATAACACCGCCAGAGTCTCAGGGAGGTCGCGGTTTCCCGACAATTCTTTCTTCGCTATTCTCGATGCTGTCGCGCGTAATCTATTCTCGCAATAGAAATAAGTGCGAATAGCTTTAAAAATGGAAGATACAAAAGATCGCAACGTAAATCTCGAAAACATTTTGTTTTTCACAACAACATGTCTAAATCAAGAATCGAAAAAAAAAAAAAAAAAACACGAAGATGGATTGAAAAAAATTGATAATAAACTTTCCGCATCGGGATATCTCGTCCCTCGCCTTCTCTTTCTGTAGCGAAGCGCAATCCTCGTTTCTCTCTGTCTGAAAATGTCGGGTAGCGGTAGTACCGACCACTACGACTGGTCGCTACCCTCCCCCGCCCTCGGGGCTTCGTCGTTCGCTTGATAGCAACGAGATCGACAAACAGATTAATCTGCGTTATGCTTTGGACGCGTTGCCCGAGTTACGAGAGAGTAGGGAAACCGCGGTGGCTGCCGCGGCACCGGGATCGAGAGAGCCCACCCTTTCCGTCCCCCGGCTGTGTGGTGATCCACCACGGAAGAGGCTACCGCCGTCTGCGTTCTCGTCCAACGCATAGAGTTCCCCGAACTAGTGGATTTAGGCGAACGGAGGCAGGAAGGGTGGATCGCGTACCGAGGATGGAGCGATAACCGAATGAAAGAGTCGGAGCGAGGAAGCGAAAGAGAGCTCGAGAGTCGAGAGGAAATTTGAGGGGGGAAACCGGGGCAAAACGGACCGACTATTATTTCAGAGAGGCGAATTAACTTTTTATTGCCTAATTAAATTCATCACAAATATTATTACCTTCCGAGAAAAAAAAATGAAGTTCGCGGACACAATGGACCGCCTCTCTGAATAGACGAATTATCGTTATCATTATCGAGATTTTTCGATTTTTTTACTTAAGAAGGTTGAGAAAAATGTATCCGCGTTACATTTCATATCGCGTTCTACGGAATTAAAAAAAAAAATTCTGCCAACTTTAACTGTATAACTTCATCATGGTCCATTTAACCCCCGTATCAATGTTAGTTTTTTTTTAACCATTTGCCTCCGGTATTCCATATTGCATAGGTCACCTCTGTATAATGAACGCGGAAGAATGAAGCCCCGACTATTTCCGAGCGATTCTCTCCCGAATGCGAAGAGAGAGAGAGAGAGAGAATGTGAACAAGTTGATGGACGGAAAATTAAATTCTCCGGTGGTTGTTTGTCAAAACGTGGAAAACGGAGACGCGGGAGGGAAATATTCTTCGCGCTCGAGGTATAGTAGCGATGGCGAAGCTACCTGTAGTACCCGTCTTTATCTCGTCGTAGCTGCCGCGGTGATGAGTCAGTCGTCGAGTTTACCAAGGTCCTCGGGTGCTTGGTTAGCAAGACGAAGGCGAGAGACGGCGAGAAAGCCGGGACGAGAGAGCGTTTATTAAGACTCGGTATTGTAGCCAGAGGGAGTAAGGCTTTCTCGACGACGACGCCGGGAAAACACGTCGGCCTCTCTCCTTCTCTCGACTCGACTCGATCTTATAAACCTCCCCCTTTTACACCCCCGTGTTGCTCTCATCGTTGTCGTCGTAGGATAGTAGTTGTATAGACCCCCCTCGACATCGTAGATTGTTCTCGCTGGTAATCTAATCTGCTCGTCGACGAGGATACAAACCTATTTAGTTACCGGCTCTCCTCGTCGCCCTATCTTCCCCGTTTTCGACTCTATTTCCGCACAACTGAGAGCGTATTATCGCTCGCCGACGTGTTCGACGGTGCGAACATTTTTCTTTTTTTCGTTTTTTTACGCAGGATTCTCGTTACCCCGCAACACCTGAGGTCTCGAGGCGACCAAGTTTCGTCATGGCGACGGTGTAGTGTATACGCGTAAAATGAATTGCCGCGAATAGGACCGGCGATTGTCAACACGCCGATCACAGCGCCTGTTAGATAGATACACGCTTTTTTTTCTTTTTTTTTTTTTAACTTAAATACGACTCGCGCCGAGAATTTACCGAAGGAAAGGGGCGGGTGGGGTGGTAAAAGGAAAAAATGATTATTTTTCTTCGCAGAAATCCGGGCTCTTCGGGGGTTGCTCTTTTACACTGCGTGACTACACGCCACAGCGATTCGAGTTCGCAACGTTTCAAGCTGCGCCGTCGGTGCGCCCGATTACAAAGGACCTTGCAATCCTCGCTAACGAGGGGATCTAACTTTTTACGGTAGCCAGAGACCTACCGTTGCGTCCCTTGCTCTTGCGCCGCTCGATCCCCGGCTAGGTGAAAGGGTAAAAAAAAAAAGAGAAACATTAAATCCGCTCGACTTGCATTCCTTTTTTCCCCACCCTCACTCCTTCATCGCTCGAGTCCGTTTGATCCGAGTAAAAATATGCTTCTAGCCTCCTCTCGCCCTTACCCGCCCTTCCCCGCCCTCCCCCGCCTTTCGCCGCGTTTCAACGGTTCACATGCACACGTACTTCGCGTCGGGAAAACCTGTTTTTTTTTCTACTTTCTTCATTCCTGTGCGCGTTTCCGCGGGAGGTAAAGTTTCGAGTGAGAAAAAAAAAAGAAAAAAACAAATATTCGTTACGAAAAAAATACATTCGAACGACCGTAGAGTGTGACCGCACTCTCGTCGTTCCGCACATGCTGGCTACGGGAATATAATTTTTGTATAAAGTTGAAAAAATAAAATAAACGAATTTTTTCGAGACGGGGAGCTTTCGCGAATTCACCGAAACCCGAGTCGACGGGTTCGAACGAAATATTTGCATATCTATGACACCGAGGCATGCCTCGCTCGTTGCTTTCCGACCGCCATGTGTCGGATAGTCGCGTCATGCCAAGAACGAAATAGACACGTTGGAAAATAAAGAACAATATCGAAACTTTATTATATTACGCCGAAACAATATCTATACAGATGACGCGAGGCAAGATGGTCGTCGACCCAATGTCTGTCAACAGGTCCATGCATCCGTAAACAGAAAAAAAAAAAAAACTAAAACGTATTTCATGAACGAAAGGTGTTGAAAGCTCTTAAAAGCCAATAATTTCGGCTGTTACTTCTCATTATTTTTACTTGCGCCGATATCCCGTCAACTTTTCGTATTCCCATTACTTAATTTTTTTTCGCGCATGCGCGTCATCCTCATGTCGATACACGGGTACTATCGGTAATGAAATAATCAGTTTTTTATTTCACTGTTCATCAAAATGCCCCGATACCCCGGGGCTCGGGGGCGAATGAATTACATTGTACTGACCGGATAAATTGTAATTTCACCGACTCCGTATGTTGCTTCGACACTGCGATACACAATGTCCCGTAGGGAACAAGGGACCTCTGGCTGTTGCAGTATGCATGCCGCTCATCCACGCGCTATATAGGTACACGGCAAACGGGCTCGTCGCCCATCGGCATCAGCACCGTTCGTTCGCCTCGCCTGCTTCGATTCATTCAAGTTTCACGATTAAACTTCGTTGCACGTGGACTGTGCGCGGTATACGCGATTCGACCGCGGAAACTAGTGTCGAGCAGCGTTTTTCGAAGCCCCAACTTCCCCGAAGAGTCATTCTTTTGTTCCATTTTTTTTCACGTTCTACAGACCTCCATATGCGCCGTCACTCATTCGCCCTTTCATTTCATTATCCTTCGACGCGACCCGATTTTATTGTTCAGCGGAGACGCGAAAGCTTTTTCACCCCGCGTTCGCTTTCCTCACTGTCGATGAAGTCGAATCTCCGCCTTGCCGCAGCAATGCCAACCGAATCTTATACGCGTTCCGTGTACGGTGCATAGACTCCGCAATGGCGCAATTACGACCCAGCGATGTGAAAAGATAGCGGATTATCCGCTCGACTAATTATGTTAGTTGACAAAAAGTCGCGGATTATTAACCATCGGCAACGAAACGACCAACAGTATCGTTCCGCTCACAGCGCGAATGAGGACAAATCTCTCCAACAGAGTTTGCGCGTACGCGCTACAATTTCACCCCCCCCCCCCCCCCCCCCCCTCCCCACCTGCCACCCTCCCACCCACTCGATTCTGCAACGATTCGCAACAGAATTTTCTATGCAACGAGACTGTACAATTTTTTCAACAGCGGGCGAGAGGAACCCGCGCCGCGTCGCTTCGCAGTTTGGAAACATTTTTCAGCCCCGAACCCCACTCCACTCGGCCGAGTTTTTGCGTCCTCACGCATTTCCGACTATTAATCCATGCAAATTCAAGCCTCGCGCCCTCCTACGATACCCCAATTTGTAACTCAATTATACGACAAAGTTTTGACTTTCCGTACACCGGGGAATTCGGTAAAGTTTGACGAGCGAATTATTTTATTTTGTTCGATGTTTTTTTTGTTTTTTTTTTAATGAAATGTTATTCATTAATATTTAATTGAAGTTTACTCGAAATTTCATCGGAACAACACCTTCAAATAATAAAACGAATAAAAAATTGAAGTAATCGATAAAAGTGATGATTTTTTTTCTTCGTTTCTGACGCTTCGTATCGACTATTAGCCTTGGCGTGAAATGAGCCGTAGATTTGTGTTCGCGTGAAAAAAAAAAAAAAAATTCCAAAAACTGTGTATCGAAATAACTTTTTTGGCAGTATCTCTGGTGACCTGTAAGCAGGTCAGATAATATTTGTTGTTTATCGAGTTCTACAGAGAAAAATACACAGTGTACATCCACTACGGAGTATCGGTCGGAGTTGTAGTACTATTGTTTTGTTTTCTTTTTTCCAATTTTTGAAAGACGATGAAAAATGTTGTAAAAGTGTAAAAAATGGAAATTCTCTTTTCTTTATGGTTATAAAGGTTCCTAAATAAAAAATTAGACGAATTCGTCATTCGTCGATGTATTTTTTTTTCATGCTGAACGCAAAACGGATCCAAAAGCAATTTTGTTCCATCGTCAAGTAAATTGGTAATGGCAATAACTAAAAAAAATGATAATTTTTTTCTCTCATGTCGCGTACAGTATTATACGATTAAAGAATGAACTAACGGGTAATTCTGTCTCCACGGTTGACGCAAATTTCTCGAGCGGCATTAGTAAAAGTGGCGCGGATTGGCAAGTAATTCCTCGCATGAGTGCACGAAACACAGACGCGACTTTCCTTCATCTCTTACGCTGCATACGCTGCTCTTTTTTTTTTTTCGTTGTTCGTGAGTCATCCGTTCCGATGGATAAGGTAATCTGGGTCGAAGCTAACGCTCGCACTCTGCTTTGCCTACTTTACTTCCATTATAAATACGAAACGGAAGAACGAGAGTGGAAAGAAGAATATGGGAAAAAAAAGACGAGAGTCGAGTGGGATAAGCCGCGATTAAAGTATCCTCTGCAAAGAACCTACCGACGACTTTTGCGCTTTTTCACTTCTCACAGTTTAGATCTACAAGGTAACCGGAAATAACTAACGAGAAAAAAAAACCGAAGTGCAAAGTCGAACTTTGCACATTGCTTTCGCATTATTCTGCACCTTTCACAAATCTCTCTCTACGAGAAAGAATGGTAAATCGCTTTTGGCTTCTTGACAGAGGAAGCTTCGTGTGACGGTGTGTCCCACGGACGGGACCAGCTTTGCATATAAGTAGACAAAACGAAGGATAGAAACATGTGGGTGACTATAGCGCAGTGTTTAGCGCTCTTAATTAGTATCTGATCAACCTGAATTCGAATTCCGGGGTCACCGTGTTTTCTATCAATTATTTCCGGCCCTACCGTCGTAGCATCCACTACCATCACTCCAAAGATGTTGGTCGTTCCGTAACATGCGCGAACGGTGGAAAATAATGAGGAACCAATATGCAAGCGTATATACTTCGCAATGCAAACCCAAAATTCGAAAAAAAAAAAAAAAACTTTGTTTGACTATCTAATGAAATAATACGCCGCGTTTGTTCGTTGAAACTTTAATAATCAACTTAAAAGGACGACGATGGGATTATCGTTAAGGAATTAAACGAACGCGAAATTTCAAAATGAGAAAGTGAAAGAGGCGAGGTGAAGAATGGCAACAGGGTAAAGGAGTTTGTATAGCGCGAAAGAGACACAGAATTTATATCCGAGTTTTAAGTTGCTCGCGAGCTAAGAGAGGGGAAGGGAGGGACAAGATGATCCCGTGGCCCGCCGGACTGTTGTACATAACCGGTGCAAATGGTGCACAGCAGGGGCAACTTTTTAGTCAAGAGCCGAAAGCGAGAAATCGCGAAGAAGACGAAAACGACGAAGTTTCACAAGAGTCGAAAGCAGCGAAATGCTCCGCTATAATACGAGGACGGGCTGAGGTCTTAAAGGGTTGTCGTCACTGGTTTATTATAACGTGTACGCGGATAGGTGAAGAGAAAGAAGGGGTTGGTTAGCCGTAGTAGTAGTCGGGAAAGTGTGAAGGAGAGCGGTCGCGAGGCGTCGGAAGACACTCCGCGTTCCCCTGAACCGAACAAAAGCAGCTCCGTTGGGGCTCCTCGAGTTTTTTTTTTCTTTCAAAGGGGGGTTCAAGCGTCCTGACCCGTTACCGAGGCTGCACTTGCAGTCTCCCCCGACGTGTTTTTTCATTCTTTCTTTTTTTCTTTCTTTCGCTCTTCTCATTCCGCGACCATCGTCACATCGCTGTACTAAGAGAATAAGCAGAATTCTTGGCGTCGTAAGAAATACAAGTGCGGAAATATATATACTTATAATACTTGTTTAGTGAGCTATCGAAAAAAAAACAAGTCGACGATTTCGCCCCGGAGAACGGATATCTTTATTCTTCTCAGTTCTGAAGTTTATACGACCTTAAATAACTCGACACTTAAGTCCGCGCGTGTTTTCTCATAAAACATGTCGGGCAAATATAACGATTTAACTCGGCTATTGCGATGAAAAATAATGAAAAAAACATTTCTCGGTCATAAGATTATAATAATTCTTATATAGTCGATGAAACTCTCGCAGTTCGTTTTACTCTTTTTTTTGTTATCGGCTCTTGACGCGGAAAAATCCGCGTGACGATCCCGCAATCTCTGTTTTTTTTTGTTCCGCCACAGTTTTGTAACGAACGAGAGAATTCCGCGCATTTCCGAAGCTCTCGGGTTGCATCGATCTGTAAAACGAACTCGTATATCGAATACTATTTATAAATAGACTACGTGTAGCGAGAGAATAGGTCAATATGGACTACCGGGGCAAAGTGGACCGGGAGAAAGTACCTAACGCCGATACGGTGCAAAACGGGTTAACCCCCCAAAGTCAAAAGTTACAGCCGATATATTCACGTCGTTGACCTAGGCGAGGGGTCAAGAGGTCCGAACGCCATTTTTTTTTTTCTCGAAAATTTCAAATATTTACGATGAATTTAAATTTGCTATTTTGTAATAAACAGATTAATTTGTACCTCCGAATACATATTACAACTGTATTCGTCGGATGGTCCGGTTTGCCTCTTTCTCCCACTACGGTAAACTTTTTGCTGCGCGGCCTTCGTTCTCGCAAACCCGAAGCTTTCCCGCACCGTGTGTGCCGTGAGCGATATTCCCATTTATTAATAACTTTTTCGAAAGTTGAAAAATTGTATTTTTAATGGAAGCCAATCCACCGGTCGCGCGGAGTTGGCTTACGGCTCTGATTTTGGGGGTTACTGGCCGCGGCGGCTGCTCCGATGACCGGATGCCTCTGTGGCACTCGCACGCCGTCCCTCTGCGATTCCACATGCGAAGAGACACGACGACAAGTGCTCACACTGGTTGGTGGCTGTAATTACGTAGTATGCAATGCGCGTTGGTTACAATACTATAATATCGCGGACGATGGTGAAGCCGTCCGGTGAAACCCGTGACCTCTGCACCCTGAGTACGTCCCGCGAGGTAACGAAAGCCAGGAAACAGAGAGCTCAGGGCAGCCAGCGGCAGTCGAGCAACGTTAATTCACTGGTGCTTCGCGAATTCATGAAATTCTCGGTTAGTACGAGAATGTGTGCCGCCCGTGTGTGTATATATTCGGCAAAGCCGACATAAATACATACCGGTAGCGCGTGCGGAAGGCGGAGAGAGAAGAGCGGAGAGCTTCGCCTCGAATATTCCGTCGGTGCGCGACGGCAGCAGCAGCAGCAGTTGCAAAACCATTAGCAAGCAAGCAGGGGTAACACGCTGAATCAAATGTACCGGCAAGCGAAATTGTATTCGCGATTAATCAAGTATTCTCTCTCCCCAACTCGCGATCCCGCGCTTCAATTATTATACAGAAATGAATACGCGTATGGGTAATGCGCGGAGTAACGCGCAGTTGTGTCGTACGTACAACGACGAGAGAAAAACGTATGCGGAGAGTTTGGGGCTTCGATCGGAGAGATCGATACTCGGAATGATATACAGCACTGTAATATCTACGGGATGATTCGTCTTCTACAATGCCATTTGGCCCTCGCGAGGCCCTCCGCCTTCCGATATACAATCGCCGGTTCCCCGTATTCCGATAGCCGGCAAGCCGGACCCGTTCGTACAGTTAATTGAATGCACTGGATTATTCCTTATCGAGATACGGATCGTTCAATCGTGAAAGTGTTGGGAGGATTTCCGCTTCCCGAACCCGAAGCACCGAGAGAATAGACTCCGCGACACGACACTAGAGGCGCTATCAAAACTCATTATTCCGAAAAATCTTCTCGTTTCAATTATTTTGAAAAAACAAACATTTTTACTGTTCGTTCGATATTTATCAGAGAAACATAATTTTACATAATTTTTTAGAGGTTTCGGATAATTATACATTTTTTTTTAAATTCCGTTGCGCGTTCAGATTATTCTACTGAATCGCGAATAAAATAATTTTCGGACTCGCGGACGACCGAGAGCGCGATCTGTAACGTCCTGTACGATGAAAATGCGGCAATGCTTTCTCCGTAAGGATAGTTACAGCCGGAAGCGATCGACTTCGAAATCCGACAATCTCGAGTTCGGAATAAGCGACGCATTATCAATGTAACTATATTCGCGCGAAGGATTAACTCGAGCATTCGATGGCACAGAGAGCGAGTGGCGAGAAGCGAATGGACCTCGGCGCGTTTGACTGTAATTAATCTCAGACTATCGAATCGCTACGGAGCCGTATATTTAGTATATACCTTGAGACTTCCGGATCTTTCCGGGGCTATCGTCGTCGTACGATATTACGACGTATTATATACTTTAATGCATAATCCTCCATATACCCCGAGTATCGTATGCGGTACTCAGTACGGTATATTATTGTTTCAGTTTGCCACGGTATTCAGAACTTTGAGGAAACGCCGCAGTACACGGAAGTGAATCCTTTGCAGGATGCGAAACTGATCTGCCGCGTTATCGCCAAACAAGGACAATGCATCTGGCAGAAGGATCAAAAGGTAACGTTTGATTTTAAACTTTCGATAAAAAAAAAAAAAAAAACGATTTAGGCACAAAGGTTAAAATGGCTGTTCGGAGAATAAATGGTTTTTTTACGGTTACGGAGAGAGCGTTACGCGTTTGGGTCAGAAGCGAAGTCGGCTGTTGTTGGGTCCGCGTGCGAGAGACACAAGCGTTCAAAAAAAAAAAATAGTTTTTCGCGCGTCTTACGGTATAAAACATGCGGCATCTTTTTCGCTGACTAATCTTAGCTTTTTTTCCGTGTATTTTGGTTAACCTCCCCTCGCCGCGAATATTTTTCGCCTACGCGAGGCTACCGCACTGAATTCCGATGAGGGCTGCGCTCATTTTTCCGATCATAAATTCCGGGAGGATGAAATAAATTTCTAGGTTCTCGACCTACCGCCCTACCGAACCCGAACCTTTTTGCATGTTATTTATACCCAATTTTAAATAACTTTCACGTGTTTCCTCTTATGTGTCTGTGCACATTTTTTTTCTCTACACCACTTTTCTCGACGTTTCGATTTTGAGTCTCTCGATGTGAAATTTCGAAATTTTTTTTTTTACGAAACCAAAACTGCGACCTCTACGACGATGCTAAAAACTGTGTCAATCCGTATCCAACGTTTCGTATGTTGTTTCGAACGAGAAGGATTCATTTACGCGATGGGTTTCAGTTACGTTGGGGAAACGAATAAAACAAAATAAAAACGTTGGAAAAAATAAAGGTTCGTCTCTAGTTACGAGGGTGTAACTCTTCTCTTCCATGCGGCCTGATTCTCGCCACGTACCGCCTCGATGCCCCGGGTTATCTATGGTCCTCTGCACGGAATACCTAGATACCTTATATCCAATAGATACATCACTCTCGTTTTCCCCCTCCTTTCTCTTCGCGTCTGTACTATATACGCGTCTGTACAACAGCGTTCGGTAGCTAGTCGATTGGAAATGAGACGAGAAAGAAAACGAGCTGTAGTCCGGAGTTACGCCCGTTTCCTTTGTTTCATTCCTTTCTCGGCGGAAGAAAAAACAATTGCAATGAAGAGAAGATTCATAAGAATCGAGGAACAAAATAACTACTTGCCGTGGCGAGCTTTCGCGCGTAAGAAGGAAGAAAAATACTTCGAGACCGGATATCCAATCCCCGCTCACCCGCTGCATTGCATCTTCCATTATCTTATGTATATTCCCATTTTCCAACGTCCGACATTGCTAAAATTTGTGGGTTTTTTTTTTTTTTTTTTAATCTTATACTTTTGCAACGAGAATAAGGAGACTTCAGGAGGATCCTTCTTGTTTCCTCGGAACCTCGAGGGCCATATTTGAATTACATTTATTCAATTAACGAAGCATCAACGAAACGCAACGAACCGCTGATCCCTCGGGAAATGAAATAACTTGAACTTTATCCAGCGAATAAGGAACATTTTGGATCATTATTGCCGTTTGTTCGCTTGCACCCCCCCCCCCCCCCCCCCGCCTCCTCTGTGAAGATTTTATATCTGTACTGTTTATATCCTCCTTGCAGCTCGATTCTTCGTAGCTACCGCTCATTTCTTTCCCTCTTTCGTCTCGAAATTTATGAATTTTTTTCTTTGTCTTTTTTTTTCGTGATTTATATTTTACCGTCGACCATTAGCGCCGCGGCCATCGACCAAATCGGGTTTTCTCCGATGGCATAGTGCTTTTCCTGCCTTTATCTCATACTACTATGTATATACGTATATCCATCTATCTGCCAGTCAACTCCAATATACGATATTGCTGATAATGGTACCGACTGGACGGCTGGACGGTCCGCGAATTCGCGTCACTGACCATTTTTATCCAAGAGCGTTCCATGCGCCTCTTTCCCTGCCTATCCACGGTGCATTCGCATCCAACGTTTTAGCACACTTAACCGTATCTTCAACATACATATTTTCCATTCATATTTTTTTTTTTTTTTCTTCATAATCGTTTGCTACGTTGCCGCGATGTTCGTTCCTTCCTTCGTCATACGACACTTTTCGCTATCTCTTCCGCAACTCCCATTGCATTTTCCGCTTGTGCTAATTCTCGTTACGTAAACGCTTCGACGTCGAGCTTATTATCGCTATTAACGGTATTGCGGAGAGTAAATAGAAACAAAAGGGGGAAAAAAAAAGTCGGAAAAATGTCCACCCTCGTTGTTGCGTCACGCGGGCAGAGAGGCATATCGCCCGACGCTTGGATTACACACGAGAAAATCAGATAATCCGGTGACACAATTATAATTGAGTTTGCTTATTTCGCACTGGTTCGTTGGACTTCGCTGGAGTTGCGCTCGTCGATGACTCTTTGCTTCGTTATCGCGGTTGGAATGCATAAATCCATCGACGAGTTTGTTCCTAGTATCGAGGGGATGAAACACACACACGGCGAGAGGGACAAAGGGGGACGCGAGCCAATTCGACGAGAAAACTTTATTCTTCCATCGCGATTCTGTATACCCGCGGATTCGTTGCTCTCGGGGGATCGCCATTTCGGGACATAATATTTTTATTTTTTTTATTTTTTTTCGCTTCGCATCCACCGTAATGCTTATTCATCCATCAATATCGGGCCTCTCGTTAGTCCTCTCACCCTCGTGGTCGCGAGAGAGTATATTAGTCGGGTTTTCGTTTATTCATCAATCATCCAATTGTTCAGCGGACCTATCTACATTGGATTTACAGGTTTTTCATTTTTATTTTTATTATCAATAGTGCATACGGAGAATAAGTGAATTTCGTTGATATCGAAGATTAAAGTGCCGCATTTATAATATTTCAACGACTTGCAATATATTGATTTTTACTTCAAAAATGTCATTTTTTTAATTAAATTTAATAAAAAATCGTAATGTATCGTATTAAAAAATGTAAGAGGAATTTCAGTTTTCGATATAATATTTCTGTATATTATTCATTTTTTTTCCGATCCTATCTCGAAATGTAGTCGGAATATTGATTGAGCAAACAAAAAAAGGGTTGTAAGATTGGGGAGGGGAGGGATAATAGGATAATAATCGAAACCGAACTGCCGGATTGGTAAAAAGTTATAAAAGAAGCCGACGCCTTTTCCACAGGTACATAATTATCGGCATTATTGCGTCTAATTCCTCTGTGATTGTGTTCGCCAATCGAAGATTCTCTGCACTTCATCAACGTCCGCGTAACCCCCGCGTTTCCAGCGTTTCCAGTTTCCAGTGGCCACCGAAGGTCTTTTCTATCGTCGAAAACTTTTCCGCGCTCCGGTCACGTCCAATTTTTTTTTTTCTCCCACCCGCTTCAACCTTTTCGCCTCTCTCCTTTCGTATAATCGTCTTTTCGCCACGGTCGTGATTAAGTTCTCTCCGCCGGGTTGCTACTCGGCAGCACACAAAGAAAGTGTGTATAGAGACGAAAGAAGAAAAGAGCTTCGAAGGGTGGAAGGAAAGACGGGGTGAATGGGTTACGGGGAGAGAGAGGTCGGTGGGAGAGAGGAGACAAACGAGCTTGAGAAAAGAGAGCGGGAGTTTGAGGCGCATAGGAATCTACGATGAGAGGAACGAGAGAGTCTCGCGCTGGAAGGGTAGCGCGAGCCAAAGAGAGCGAATCCGCAACGATCGAAGGGAAATAGAGATGCCCAACAATTGGCCGCGTAATATGCGTCAAACTAAAAGATCGACGATCCGTCGGCCTGAAATCGAGCGGTCGTTAATCAACGCTTTCCCCGAACACGTAAATACAACGCGGGGGAAGCCGATGGTATAGAAATGCAGGTTTTGAGGGGCTTCTCGCGTATAGTATACCGCGACTACAAATCTACCGAGGAGGTCGAGGAAAAATTGGCTAAAATATAGCTCACTCACGATGTATAGATATGTATTTTTATGGTGCCGGCCATATCGCACTCGTGGTATCTTCATAATTTCGACAGTCACTGACTATTGACGAATGAGCAGCGATACTCTCGCAGCTCTCAAACCGCGCGCATCCGGGGGATGCGAACAATATTTTCCCCTCTCTCGCAAAAAAAAAAAAAGATTTTTTTTCCCAGGAGACGCTTATACATTGCTTTCTCAAGGCTCAAAAAAAAAAAAAATCGAACCATTTCGATTAATTCGATTGTTGGCTAGTAACGCTCGTGTTGAATATTCCTGCTTGTTTCCTTCGATGTTTTTTTTTGTTTTTTTCTAATCTCGTTGTCTTCCCACACGGCGATGATAATTTCGCGTTAACGGAGAAAGATTTTACGCCACTTGAGCTTTTGGCACGGTATCATCGGTACTAAGCCTTCGTTTGGCGAGCGTCCGCGGCAAGCCGGTAGTATTCCAGTGCCATCTGCGCGCTATGTACATACAGATGGTTATACTTAAGATAGCGCAAAGATGCGAATATACAGTAAGTGGTATGAGTTATACAAAATCGTGAATCGAAGTTGGCACCGTTAACCGATGGTATCAGCCGCGAATCGAAGCGTCAATAATGTTGACGGAAGAATTGAGATTCGAGAAGTGATTTTCTCTCATTCGCCAGCCTCGCGCTTCTGCTTCGTTGACCCTTTATACGTATATTTGCCGGAAACAGGTTTCCCCGCACAGGAATACGCAAGAAATTCCGTGTCGTTCGCATCGAAGGCGAAATTCGATTGCGATTTTGAGTTCTCATTAAACGGCGCCTATTGCAATGCAACACGATACGCAATGTTGCTTTATTTTTTTTTTAATAATTAATTTGTTGGCGAAAAAAGGGGGTTAAGAAAATAAACGGAGGCTTTGGCGTGTTCTTGGATAATTCGAAAATAGCGTCGAATACACGGAAAAAGCTACGGGAATATAATGCAATATGAAAAGCTCACGGTAGCCGAAGGCTCCATCAGCGAATAAGGTAAAATCGATTAACAACCTCGCGCTATCCGCATCGGGCCCCGATGTCGCGCATAAATTTCAATCAGCGAAGCTTTTAAAAAGCCACCGCGAAGCGAATGCCGGCGGTAGTCCAGCGAACTATATCCCACCGTTAGTATCACAGCAGTGGTAGTGGTAATAAGTATATGTGTATAGCTACGCGTATCGCGGGGGTATGAACGGGCTTTGAGGATTAACTCGCGAGAGCAGAGGGGTTTCCCCGAGCTGATGTAAAAATAAAAAAAAACAAAAAAAAAAATGAAGAACGATAATAGCGGCAAAGCTGACGATGATGCGGTGTGCGCCATGGTTCGTCGTCGTTAAAATAAACAACGCGCCAAATATTCGTTGCAATTTCTCGTTGTGTAACGAAAAACAAGTATAGATCTTCGCATGGAAAGTTTTCGCGTCTCCTTTGTCTCATTATAGAAAAACTGCATCAACTTTTATTAGCCTTCGCTTGCCATAAGCTGTATACTCGCGAGAAATAAAAAATAAAAAACATTTGTAACGCTCAGCGCGCCAAATCCGGCAAACTTTTTATATCCCGAATCGTGAATGCGAGAAACAGAGGTAAAAAAAAATAAACAAAAGCGAAAAGAAAAAAAATGAAATAAAATCCGTACGTGGGGGGTATGAGAATCTCAGTGCGGCTGCGGCCGCGGCGCAGTGCAGCACATAAATTTCAATCAAGGAAGCTTTTAAAAAAAGCTAACGAAAGCTCGGGGCGCGTATAGGTGCGGAGAGCGTTAGGAGAGCGCCCGAGGGGCATGGCAAGAAGAGAAACTAGGGGTAGTCTAGCCTGGTAGAGTCCAGTGGAAAACGAACCTCGGGGGCTTCTATCGGGAAGGGGTAACGTAGCTATTAACTCTGTGCCCTCTTACGACGTATAGTCGGCGGAGTTCCGCCGACGGTAGCATCACCATCGAAGGTTTCTTCGGTGATGGAAGAGGCGTAAACTCGTTGTTGATAATGAAAAAGGAACAAGATGAACGAGACGAAAGAAATAGAAGAAGACGCGGCAGTGTATAAAGAGCCGCGCGGCATTCCTCTTCTATGCCGTCTTCTCAGTTCTACCGTTTGAAATGCATACTCTGCCGTCGCGCTTCGCATCTGCAGCGAATTTTCCCTTGTTGTCGGCAGAGAGTACAAAGTATCTCTCGTTCTTCGCTCCTTGCACCATTCCGCGGAGGTTCTTCATTCTCACTTCATACGCACACCTCACAGAGAAGAAAGGCAACACCTTTTAACGTATCCCCTTGTCGAGCTTACGTCCGATTCTCGACACCAACGCTTCTACCAGTAGCTTTTATGCCTCCCTAAATACCAGCGAGTTTCCCTCCGGCAAGTTACCGCCTCTTACGGAAAACTGTGAGAGAATCAACGAGCGCGAGCACCAGGGCACGAGACCTCTACTCGAGGACTTTTGAATGGCGTACGTTATCCGCTCGCAGCTGTTGCAACTCTTCGTATGAGGCTGAAGTTGGCGACCAGAGTTAGCGACCGGAGAGCGGTGTTTTTGGACGGGACTGTACCCGCTATGCACAGCAGCGATATGCAGCAGAATTAAAAGTGCACGCATGTACGGATCAGCTTGAAATTTTACATACGATTTCTTGAAGGTCTATGGAATCGATTTGTGAAAGAACATTTGTGGCGACGGCGTGCTGGACTTTGTTATTAATTAACAAAGTCCCCGTTACCGCGCGATCGAAGCAATAAATTCGCGCGATGAGTACACGCATGTCGTCGCCAACAAAATTTCAACGCAGATCGCTTCGTTATAACTTTAACAAGTAATCTGCGTTGAAATTTCCATGGCGACGGCATGCTAGCCTTTGTTATTAATTAACAAAGTCTTCGGTACCGCGCGATCGAATCAACAAATGCGCACCCCGAGTACACGCATGTCGTCGCCAACAAAATTTCAACGCCGATCGTTTCCTTATACCTTTAACAAGATACCTGCAAAATTTCATCGTGATCAGAGTTTGCGTTTAATTATGACAACCATTTATTTGTTAAAAACGCTGATCTCAGCGTTTCTCGTAAACAAATGTCTGTAATAACTAAACGCATACTCTGATCACGATGAAATTTTTATGATATCTTCTCAAAGGTATAACGAAGTGATCTGCGTTGAAATTTCCATGGCGACGGCATGCTAGCCTTTGTTATTAATTAACAAAGTCTTCGGTACCGCGCGATCGAATCAACAAATGCGCACCACGAGTACACGCATGTCGTCGCCAACAAAATTTCAACGCAGATCGCTTCGTTATAACTTTAACAAGTAATCTGCGTTGAAATTTCCATGGCGACGGCATGCTAGCCTTTGTTATTAATTAACAAAGTCTTCGGTACCGCGCGATCGAATCAACAAATGCGCACCCCGAGTACACGCATGTCGTCGCCAACAAAATTTCAACGCCGATCGTTTCCTTATACCTTTAACAAGATACCTGCAAAATTTCATCGTGATCAGAGTTTGCGTTTAATTATGACAACCATTTATTTGTTAAAAACGCTGATCTCAGCGTTTCTCGTAAACAAATGTCTGTAATAACTAAACGCATACTCTGATCACGATGAAATTTTTATGATATCTTCTCAAAGGTATAACGAAGTGATCTGCGTTGAAATTTCCATGGCGACGGCATGCTAGCCTTTGTTATTAATTAACAAAGTCTTCGGTACCGCGCGATCGAATCAACAAATGCGCACCACGAGTACACGCATGTCGTCGCCAACAAAATTTCAACGCAGATCGCTTCGTTATAACTTTAACAAGTAATCTGCGTTGAAATTTCCATGGCGACGGCATGCTAGCCTTTGTTATTAATTAACAAAGTCTTCGGTACCGCGCGATCGAATCAACAAATGCGCACCCCGAGTACACGCATGTCGTCGCCAACAAAATTTCAACGCCGATCGTTTCCTTATACCTTTAACAAGATACCTGCAAAATTTCATCGTGATCAGAGTTTGCGTTTAATTATGACAACCATTTATTTGTTAAAAACGCTGATCTCAGCGTTTCTCGTAAACAAATGTCTGTAATAACTAAACGCATACTCTGATCACGATGAAATTTTTATGATATCTTCTCAAAGGTATAACGAAGTGATCTGCGTTGAAATTTCCATGGCGACGGCATGCTAGCCTTTGTTATTAATTAACAAAGTGTTCGGTACCGCGCGATCGAATCAACAAATGCGCACCACGAGTACACGCATGTCGTCGCCAACAAAATTTCAACGCAGATCGCTTCGTTATAACTTTAACAAGTAATCTGCGTTGAAATTTCCATGGCGACGGCATGCTAGCCTTTGTTATTAATTAACAAAGTCTTCGGTACCGCGCGATCGAATCAACAAATGCGCACCCCGAGTACACGCATGTCGTCGCCAACAAAATTTCAACGCCGATCGTTTCCTTATACCTTTAACAAGATACCTGCAAAATTTCATCGTGATCAGAGTTTGCGTTTAATTATGACAACCATTTATTTGTTAAAAACGCTGATCTCAGCGTTTCTCGTAAACAAATGTCTGTAATAACTAAACGCATACTCTGATCACGATGAAATTTTTATGATATCTTCTCAAAGGTATAACGAAGTGATCTGCGTTGAAATTTCCATGGCGACGGCATGCTAGCCTTTGTTATTAATTAACAAAGTCTTCGGTACCGCGCGATCGAATCAACAAATGCGCACCACGAGTACACGCATGTCGTCGCCAACAAAATTTCAACGCAGATCGCTTCGTTATAACTTTAACAAGTAATCTGCGTTGAAATTTCCATGGCGACGGCATGCTAGCCTTTGTTATTAATTAACAAAGTCTTCGGTACCGCGCGATCGAATCAACAAATGCGCACCCCGAGTACACGCATGTCGTCGCCAACAAAATTTCAACGCCGATCGTTTCCTTATACCTTTAACAAGATACCTGCAAAATTTCATCGTGATCAGAGTTTGCGTTTAATTATGACAACCATTTATTTGTTAAAAACGCTGATCTCAGCGTTTCTCGTAAACAAATGTCTGTAATAACTAAACGCATACTCTGATCACGATGAAATTTTGCAGGTATCTTGTTAAAGGTATAAGGAAACGATCGGCGTTGAAATTTTGTTGGCGACGACATGCGTGTACTCGTGGTGCGTATTTGTTGCTTCGATCGCGCGGTATCGAAGACTTTTTTAATTAATAACAAAGGCTAGCATGCCGTCGCCATCGAAATTCCAACGCAGATTACTTGTTAAAGTTATAACGAAGCGATCTGCGTTGGAATTTCGATGGCGACGGCATGCTAGCCTTTGTTATTAATTAACAAAGTGTTCGGTACCGCGCGATCGAATCAACAAATGCGCACCACGAGTACACGCATGTCGTCGCCAACAAAATTTCAACGCAGATCGCTTCGTTATAACTTTAACAAGTAATCTGCGTTGGAATTTCGATGGCGACGGCATGCTAGCCTTTGTTATTAATTAAAAAAGTCTTCGATACCGCGCGATCGAAGCAACAAATACGCACCACGAGTACACGCATGTCGTCGCCAACAAAATTTCAACGCCGATCGTTTCCTTATACCTTTAACAAGATACCTGCAAAATTTCATCGTGATCAGAGTATGCGTTTAGTTATTACAAACATTTGTTTACGAGAAACGCTGAGATCAGCGTTTTTAACAAATAAATGGTTGTCATAATTAAACGCAAACTCTGATCACGATGAAATTTTGCAGGTATCTTGTTAAAGTTATAACGAAGCGATCTGCGTTGAAATTTTGTTGGCGACGACATGCGTGTACTCATGGTGCGCATTTGTTGATTCGATCGCGCGGTACCGAAGACTTTGTTAATTAATAACAAAGGCTAGCATGCCGTCGCCATGGAAATTTCAACGCAGATTACTTGTTAAAGTTATAACGAAGCGATCTGCGTTGAAATTTTGTTGGTGACGACATGCGTGTACTCGTGGTGCGCATTTGTTGATTCGATCGCGCGGTACCGAAGACTTTGTTAATTAATAACAAAGGCTAGCATGCCGTCGCCATCGAAATTCCAACGCAGATCACTTCGTTATACCTTTGAGAAGATATCATAAAAATTTCATCGTGATCAGAGTATGCGTTTAGTTATTACAGACATTTGTTTACGAGAAACGCTGAGATCAGCGTTTTTAACAAATAAATGGTTGTCATAATTAAACGCAAACTCTGATCACGATGAAATTTTGCAGGTATCTTGTTAAAGGTATAAGGAAACGATCGGCGTTGAAATTTTGTTGGCGACGACATGCGTGTACTCGTGGTGCGCATTTGTTGATTCGATCGCGCGGTACCGAAGACTTTGTTAATTAATAACAAAGGCTAGCATGCCGTCGCCATGGAAATTTCAACGCAGATTACTTGTTAAAGTTATAACGAAGCGATCTGCGTTGAAATTTTGTTGGCGACGACATGCGTGTACTCGTGGTGCGCATTTGTTGATTCGATCGCGCGGTACCGAAGACTTTGTTAATTAATAACAAAGGCTAGCATGCCGTCGCCATGGAAATTTCAACGCAGATTACTTGTTAAAGTTATAACGAAGCGATCTGCGTTGAAATTTTGTTGGCGACGACATGCGTGTACTCGTCGCGCGAATTTATTGCTTCGATCGCGCGGTAACGGGGACTTTGTTAATTAATAACAAAGTCCAGCACGCCGTCGCCACAAATGTTCTTTCACAAATCGATTCCGTAGACCTTCAAGAAATCGTATGTAAAATTTCAAGCTGATCCGTACATGCGTGCACTTTTAATTCTGCTGCATATCGCTGCTGTGCATAGCGGGTACAGTCCCGTCCAAAAACACCGCTCTCCGGTCGCTAACTCTGGTCGCCAACTTCAGCCTCATACTCTTCGTCTGTAAATTTTCTCCACAGTAACAAATTCTACAAGTTTAATAATCGCTCGTATCGTTGAATATTATATTCAGAAAAATGTCTATTTATTCACTAAACGCGTCGTCTAGCGTAATATTAGAATCACAATATCCAAAATTTCATAAATATTTGTAAAAATGATGCCGCGTGAATATAATTTTTTTCGTCTAAAAAAAATCTAAAAATCGAGAAAATTTAGTTTCATTCGATTTTGGAGATTTTCGCGTCCGAAACATTCATTCAGCGTTGCTGGAAAGTCATTGAAGGTCATCATCATAGACAGCAGTTCCTCGGGGCCGCGGAATTTGCAAAATAGACTTAAATTTTTACCTACCTATTCGTATGTAACTCGCGAGCTTAAAAGAGTATTCACGTGCAAAAGCGCGAAAAACTCGCGGATGCGATGTCGTGAAAGAGAAATCTTCCCATTTCAACGCGTTGACGATGATGACGATGAAGTAGAAAAAAAAATGTTTAGCTCCGCTCGGCACTCATGACTTATGCGCATCTCTTTTTTCGAAAGCTCAGCACGAATTCCCACGTATCTCGTTTACCCGTGGAAAATCTTGCATCTCTAGTGCAATGGTTTCTATGAAATTTTCCCCAGCAGAAACGAAACTTGGTCAGCTTCACCGCGAGGGATACTTTAGTCCTTTCGCATAGAGACATCGCGCAAACTTGCGTGCACACCGAGCGAGCTTTCTGTATTATGCAAAGCCAGGCGACTGACCCGAGTAGGTGGGCGGAGGGGGGGGGGGGGGGGGGGGGTGTAACGCACGAGCCCTCGGTAGTACCGCAACTTGGCTCAGGGTTAAAAAAAAAAAAGACGTGCTTTCCAGTATACGGGTCAGCGTACATACTCTACTGGTGTCTGTATCTACATTGCCGAGATTTCTTTTGAATTACAGCGGCTGGAAAAAAGTTTGCGAAGCAATTTTAGCCGCTGATGTTCCCTCGCCGGGGGACTTAATAGAATCTGTGCCGGGAGAAGGAAGGAAGAAAAAAAAAGCTGATGGAAAAAGAAAGATAGAGAATTTCTTCGTGCCGAAGGAAGGGTGGTACATATAGCTATAGAACGAGATGCAGACGTGACCACGCGCAGTTTCACTCAAACGACTGTTTTATTCTTACTTCATCGCGTGTAAGCGAAGGCAATCGAAAAAACCAACGTAAAGAACTAAAAAAAAAAAAAAAAAAAAAAAAAAAAAACCCCGTATTCCGTTGCACTTGTCTCGACGATTATCGTACCGTTTAATTTTTAATTACCTACTCGTTTGTTCGTTGTAACCCGACAGCAGTAAAGTCCCGCTGTTTGTAAGCCTAACATTCGTGACTCTGGCGGTTGTATCCTCCCACAGGAGTGAAGTCAAATATTTGCGTTAAATAACATCACCCGGCACTTGATTAACAACAATGGTCACGAGTGTAGTAAACGCGAGTAGGTGCCGAGTGGACGGCCCTCCTGGCCGAGCGCAACGCCGAATGCAGGATAACGAGACAAGGTACACCGGTTATGGGAATAACGTAACTGTTTGATGCTTCGTTGCGGGCGGTCAGTTGGCTCGAGTTCCCAAAATTTGTGGCTAAATGCCTCTCGGGCGTTATACGCGAGGAGACCCTGTTGTAGCGTTTCTGTACTCGAGTCTCGCGCAAAATATGTTACCAAGGGGTTTTGATGACAACGCGTCGAGGACGGCGAGTCACACGGAAAGGGAAGGGATGGGAAGGGTGGAGAAGGGTGGAGGTTCTGTGGATCCTCCCTTTTCCCCGGGTCGCAGGCTCGCGCGAGCGTGCATTAATTTCCATATTAATACACGGAGGAAATCCGTTTTAATGACATCTGGATTAGAGAAAATGGGACGGCGGCGCTGGGCCGACGCGCTGGAGACCGAGAGCACGTCGAGAATTGTGTTATGTACCACGCGTTATATCTATATCTAAATACCGGTCTCTTCGTATATAAACTTTATATACCGCCGCGTACGCCACGCCACGTACGTTACAGCGGTATCGCGGCAACGTACGGTAGGCTTGAGGGATTCGCCGGCGCAGAAGGTCTCCGAGAAGCTGCTTTTAACCCCTCACCCCTTTCATTTCTCCCTTCCTCTCTCTCTTGCTTCGTGAAGTCCAGAGAGGACTTCCGGTTTTATTTACACACGCCTCCCCACCCCCTTCAAGAGGGCGCGAGTGCAAACGCCGCGACGAGTATCGAGATTGCGCGGTAAATCGGAAGGACCGACGACGGAAGGAAGAAAAACTAACGCAACGCTTCCCTGCACCGTTATACCTCTTTTTGCTTTTGCTTTTTTCCTTTCTCCATTCGTCATTCGGTACATCTTTGCAATATTTTTTCGTTGTTTTTTTTTTTTTCTTCGATATCGTGCGCGATATATCACGGACAGGAATATATCGCGGACAAACCGCGAGCTAGGAGCTTCCGTCGAAGAACGAATCGAATTGCCGGCGGAGAAGGGGGTTTCCGAGGCTCATTCTTGTCTCTCACTCTCACTCGCTCCGTAACCGAAAGATTTATGCTCTCCACGGTTTCTCATTACTCCCACTACAACATCGAGATGAGCTATGTGGTACCATCATCCTTGGAGAGTGAATATTTATGAAAGATGTAAATAACCGGTAGATCATTTTCCCGCTGGTGAGAGTATATATGTACGCTGTATATAGACGAGACGCCCTCGGGCTGCCCTGTCAACGAGCAAGATCCCCCCCCCACCCTTTTAAATTACCGCTTTCATCGCTTTCCCTCGCAATCGGTGACAACTCTTTTACTTGGTTTACTTTTTACCGGCGTTTCCTGAAAACCATGAGAACGCCTCGTATTGTTTCGCTGTTGTCTATGAAACGAGCGAAGGTCCAGTTTCACGATTCGTCTATCTCGATGATCTTTCCTTTCCTTATCAACGAAAGACTCGGATACAAAGGAAAAAGCAGGAGCGGCGTTCGTATCCCATTATTTTCCTTTCTAAAATAGTTCGACAAACTACATCGACAAATTCGTCAGAGGAAAAAAAATGAACGAACGTTCTTTAGAAATTAAATGAATAAAAATTTGAATAACATTAACGTTTTTAGAGTATTTTTCGGTGCTAACATTTTGGCCAAAGCCAATCTTCATACCGATGAATTTGAGAAAAAAAATGTCGAAAGGACCAGAAAAGGAAGGTACCAAGAGAGAAAGGAAGGAAGGACCAGGAATTTAACTCTGACAAGTCCCATTTTTTATGTTTACGCACCGGCTACCGCTTTTTCCTTTCATTTCATTCGATTCTAAATATCGCGGTATCGCCTTTCACTCCGAGTACATTCCGAAATCAACTTCCCACCGCTATCGTCATGAATAAGACATTGAATTTTTTGTTCCATCGTCGAGGGTGGAATTCGGTAGTAGAAAATAGAAAAGGAAGAAAGTAAGGAGAAGTGGTGAAAAAGCATCACAGTGGATTTAGGTTTACCGTGAAGTTTCATGGAGCGACATAAAAGCTTCGCTTGCACCGTCGAGGATCGACGCGGGCTGTTTCTCACTCTGTGAGTTTCACGGAGAAAGGTAAACGCCGCTGGTGGGGTATGGGGAATCGCGATGCGAAACAAGATCGATTGAGAAAGAGAGGAGCGCAGCATCGGTGGCGAAGGAGGCCGCGAGGCAGGAGAGCGTAGGCACAGGACTCGGGAGAGCCGAGAGAGCGAGAGAGGAGGAGAGGAAACATCAGGGAATCGGAAACCCACACTGCGAATCCCTCGTTGGTGCGATCTATTTCGTTGCTCTCAATGTGATTGCTGTTGCGGGCTCGCGAGGGTTGGCCTCGTCTCTGCGGCGGTATCGCGGGGCTTCGTTTGGCTTCCGACACCGGGGCGCGGGGCGCAACCCTCTCCGCCCGGTTCGCAATGCCCTCTCTCCCACCCGACGTACAACCCCATTCCCCTCCTGTTATCGGGCTCTTTCGGCCCGCGGGCTGTGTACCCTTCCCGAGGTGATATACACGCGAATCGGAGGCATTTCGAAGCGCGTGAAAATCCTCTCAACCGATACACACACCCCGATGTGTAGAATAGCAATAAAATCGTTTCGCAGGAATAGCGTAATCGTGGTGAAAAAAATCTTTTGCACATCGTGGATGCCATTTCCTATCCGAAAAAAGCCTCTTTTGCTATTTGCATTAAATTCTTCTCCGATCGCTAAATTTACCACAATATCGTTCGACCGACGGTCTACACCTTCGTTGGGCATACATTGCGTTCGCAAGCCAATGATTCTTTCGTCGATTTTCTTTTAACAGCGTCCTGTATTGTTTCATCCTGTGACTGACTTTTTAGACATTCTACATGACGATTGCCAAGACTATTCGATGTTTACCGTACATCAAGAATTTGGGACACCTATTATCGAATGTTTCGTGACATTTGCAGCAAGAGTGTCATCGTGGTATTGCGGAAGTAAAAAAATCTGGTAATTCGAAGGGAACAGCGGTAGAAGGATCGATGAAGAAGAGAGGTAGAAGGTGAAGATATGTATGAACCCAGAAGCTCTCGCGATGGAAGCTCGTCGATCTATCTATCCATCTCGTTGCTCTCAATGTGATTGCCGCAGCCTGCGATGTTGCTGCGGCGAACCCTGTCGGTAGTTCGAGAGGGCAGGGGGGTGATATCGGGGCCTTTGGCCCGGAGGCTATGTACCTTTGGTACCCCGCGAGCCTCGCACAGGAAGAAGCGAAACTCTCGCGGAGACGCGTATACCGGTGTGTTGCGACGTACGCTATACGAAGATAGACGTCGAGAGGGTGGAAGGAAAGGAAGGGACAGAACGGGAAAGGTGAGCGGAGAAAGAGGGTCTGGCTGAGGGGGATTTGTGAGAAAGGCAGAAAGAGAGAGGAGAGGGCGAAAACGGCAAACGGAAGAGCACACCGGTGGGGTGGTTCTGTGGATGCATTACGTTGATTGCTGGTCGTGCGAGCGTCAGCGAGCGGCCTTCACTGCCGCGCGTAGATAGAGAAAGAGAAGGCGAGGGAAAGCCCCGAGCTCGCTCTGGCTCCTGGGGCCGTACGAAGAAATGAACGGAGCGCGATACGCGATAGATGGCAAGAGGGGTAGCAACCGCTCGGAGAGAATCCGAGGCCGGGTACGTACGACCAGAAGTACGAGAAACCCCCGCGGGCTATCACTGACGTTCGTGAACCCGTGGTACGAGAGAGCGTTCGGAGAAAAGAGAAATAGTAGAAAAAGGAAAAATAAAAAAAAAATAAAAAAGAGAGAAAGCGAAGAACAGCGAAAGGAGAAATAAGGGCCCAGCCCTGTAGTTAAGTAAGTGAACTCGGCAAGCACCCGGCCCCCGTCCGCCAGCCAGCCAGCCAGCCAGCCAACAACCCCACGTTCACTATACACCCTCTCTTTCCGTCGTAACCCGTACTACCGCTTCTAGTGTATATATAATACATACACACGCCCCCTCTGCGCAAAGTACTTTGCGAACTAAAGAGCTCGCCGTATGCCACTAGTGCCCGGTGGATTTTAATCCCTTAAATGAATGACGCGCGCCCGGGCCCACCCGGCTCTCTTCCTCTTTCGCTTTAACCCGCGACCCCCCTCCCCTCCTTTGCCGCGCGCTTCACGAAGGTCGGCTTCGAGGTACACGTGAATCAGAGCTTTTCTCAGATTTCTCTTGTACGATTGTGTACATGAACGCAAAATCTTGCTTTGCAGATTCTCCGGCATTTTATGCTCTTTGGACAGACGAATTTTACACGCTCTTCCGGTTTTCTATAGAGGGCCCATTTGCTTACCCTTCGGTCTCGGGTTGTTATCGCATAGCCACGCTATTTTACATGCTGTCTCGCGATGTCGTTTCAATCTTCTTTCGTAATGTAGCGAACTTCGTACCCCACGAAAAGTTGAGCCTTTGAACTCTATTGATTTTTCGCTGATATGAACAAACGAATTGCTATGCGTTATAGTTCTGTAAATTGGATGCGATAAACATCACGACTATTGTGAATCCATAATAACTGTGAAGCTTCTCGGGTAGAATTTAAAAATACGAAAACATTCGAAACTGCGACGAGATGAAATTAAATGAAACACGAAAATATGCGTTTCGCTGCGATTTCGGAAATGTTGGACTCATAAATGATGTATCGAGTTTTTCGGAAGATTTATTTTATTTTATGATTTCTGGCATTTCAGCATCCCGAATCCTACGCTTCTGCGTACGCGGATGTCGGTAGACAGATGAAAATTTTTCGAAAAATCACTGTTTCGCATACTTTATCGTACGTCGGAGACTAATTTCGGGGCTCTGTTTTCCAGTTCGCGTGAATAGAGCATTGAAATACAGTAGGATATCCATCGATACGTTGCATATTCTTGTCGTCGCCTTGTATTCGTACCGATGGAATCCGATATAACTCCCGGTACGCGCTCTCGGATTCCCGTCTGTCGATCTATTCTTATGCCCGACGTTTTTGCCGCTGAGAATGTCAATGCGTTATAATGCAAAAATATACATATGTAGATTCATGTTTACGGCTGTGCGTCTGTTGCACGTGTACACTGCGCGATGTAAAAACGAATGAAATTTCCGCCGAATGGGCGCGAGAGACTTTTCGAAACCCTCCCGCATACGTCCGGCGGACTCCGGTGCGTGGAAATGACGGATTTTCTGAAATACATATGCATACGTATTCTATTCGAAGAGCGCTGTGCCCCCGAGGTTTCCGAATGAAAATCATGGAATTTCAAAGCCACCATTTATTTTTCCCTATCGATCGTTTATCCGCATTATATTCAAACAAAATGTCGGTTATTACAAATTTTTACCGTCTTTCAACGTGTATAACCATTGAGAAAAATAATGTTTCATTTAACGAAAAATGGTCAATACGTTTCACTTTCTCGTAAAGAAAGCTTTTTTCGTTGACAAATTTGTTTTCGAGATTTTTTCGTTGACAAATTTGTTTTCGAGATTTTTTCGTTACCAAATTTGTTTTCGAGATTTTCTCGTTGAAAGACGTTGGAATCGTTAGAAAAAAAATGTATGCGCGCGCATATATACCGTTAGATTTTTTTGGCACTCTAGCGAGTACAATTGCCGAGATCTCGGATTTAAATTGAAAGCGCAAGTAGCCCGTTGTTGGTTTGGGATTGAATTTGGCGTGAATTTCGCGAAGCGCTAAAAATCTATGACATTTTTTGAAAAAATATTTTCTCGCGTTTTAACTCGCGTCATATTTTATATTTTATTTACAGCCGATCGGGATGCACCTGAAGAAATACGAGTGGGTCGGCTCGCCGGATCACGGCGACTGTTCCCTGTGGGTACGATCCGCGGCTCTCGAATTCGACGATGGACTCTGGCAGTGTCAGGTGACGGCTAGCGATTTTACGACGCAAGATGCTCTAACATCGGAGCCCGCAAGACTCGTTGTCAGAGGTATTTATTCTCAATTTGAAATCTTAATCTTAAAAAAAAAAAAAAAAAAAAAAAAAAAAAAAAACAATATCAAAAAATCAGTTTCGCGTTACAAAAAATTGCTCCTACGATACTATTGTTTCAAAATGAAAAATTATCGTAACATCGAAACGATTCGCGATTAATTCGATTCGATACGACGTCCACCGGAAAATGGGGGATCGCGTTGATCGATCGATTCTCCGGCATAGTGTCGTTGCCGAGGATCGCCGAGTGCGCAGATCGGGAGAGTTACGACGGAAAGTACTTCACCGGCGAGCAGCGGCATCCTCGCGCGGCCCTGTTGTTGTCGATAAATCATTAATTATTCATTGCCAAGAGAATAGGAAGATCCGGGGGCGAGGGATATCGATGCGCGCATTATAGGACAGTTGCCGCGCGTAGCTGTACCAGAGACAGAGATAGTTATCGTTGACTTTGCGTAACTCTATGCCCGGGCGTTATGCCATTGTGGAGCACAGTGCCGCGGCAACTCTCGGCGTCGCAACCGGTTCGTTCATCGCGATGGAAACACGTGCGCGCGTTCCGTGACGTACGTATATTCCATCGTAGGACACGCGGTATATCAAACGCTCGAGAGCTCTATCGTATCGTCGAGTCGACGAATATATATATGTATGCCAACCCCCATTCTCCTATATATATATATACATATATACGCCGTATTTTGGTATATAAAGCGCGGTAACGCGCCTCACCGGAGTTCGCCGTGGATAAACGAGGGATTACGAATTAATCTTCGCTAATTGTCTCATTCTAGTGAGCCCTCAACGGCCGCAGATAGAGTACGACGGTGCCGTCATTCTACCGGGTAGCAACGTGACAGCGAGGGTAGGCGAGATCGCAACTCTCACTTGTACAGCTCGCTATGGAAATCCTTCGCCGCTAATTAAATGGTTCGTAATTGTTTCGCCTGCCACTTTCCTTACGTATAACAAATATATACCTATATATATGTATATATAGTACATTAGATGATATATACGAGTGTTGTACATAACAAAGTTTGCTCGCGAGAAGTTTCTCACCGACACGTTTGGCGAATCCGGAGAACAGCTTTAATTCTTTAATTATACGTGTTTCGGGTTTTTTTCGTAATTAATTACATCAGTGTAGAGGTTTTCTTTGACGCCGCAGCCGGAGCTCGAGTAACGTCCGAATAGTACGACCGATTAGAGTAGTCATATGTTCAATTAATTCCGGAGAAATACGATACTGGATGATTTTACTTGATTTTTCGTAATTTTCGGAAATTTCGGAAATTCCTCGTCGAATGCGAACGCGAACGACAAATAACGATAACTCTTCGACACTTCCGGTTTTTCGACGAGTCGCGATAAGATAAACATTTTTTTAGTAATTCTCTACTCCCGCGATTGGATCTCAAATTTTTTTGCGCGTTATTTTTACCGAATTCGATATGTTTCTTCCGTGTCGCGGGGGTTGCGTGTCCTCACCAATCGCAAAGGTACCCGAGACACCCTGCGCACCGAAACTTCTTACCATTTCTTCGTTACGCTAATTTTCAAAGTAAGAAAATTTTGGGAACTTTCGGGTCGTTGTCTTGTCGTCGTCGTCGTCGTCGTCATCGTCCCGCGAACTCGCTTAATCCTCGGCTGTCGTCGGGGTGGGATTATAAGCGTACATTTGTCGACGACGACGACCAAGATTTTCCTCGGAAAATCCATTCTCCAAGACCCGAGACGGGTTGGTCTTTTCTTCGCGAAAGATTCTCGCGACCCCGCGCATATACATCGAGGAATATCTTATGGATACGACGAGAAGCAGAAGCAGCGATATCGGGACTCGGGTAACCGCGTACCCTCTCTCGTTCTACACGGCTCGCGACTCTTCCTATGAATAATCATGATCTATTTTGCATCTCGTATAGAGGGGTTCGTTCTCGCGGAGCCTGGGGGCGGTCCGGCGGGAGGGTGCAAGAGAACCGACCGCATATCTCGACGAAAAAAATCTTACACTTCCAGACTCGATCGTACTTTTATCTATCCGCGTAGCGCGTATATACATAACCGCGAAACTTGAGCTTTTCCGCGCCTCACCCCCATTGAAAATAGTGTTTTTGCAAAAATTTGCCTAACACGGTCGACGAGTCGGCTATACCCGTTTGTAATTTAAACAAAATGAATTAACGCGATCGCCCGCGGGCTTTGCGGAGAAAGCATATAGATCGCAAGTTTCTTTTTTTTTTCCGCGATATATATTTTTCATCATTCGCGCTTCGACGCAATACCGAGTGTACGAAAAGCCAGAGATATCCCGCGGAGAATAGAGGTATTTCACTATTTCGAAAGCGCGGAAGCGTGCGAACCGTGCAAGCCGACGGTGAGTTTTGCAACTCTCGTACTCCTATAGCGTCCGCGGTCCCTCCGCCCTTCCGAATACATGGGTTTCGATCCGCGTCGAAATACTAGTCGCAAGGGGTTCCGAGTGCGGAAGGGTGGACCGAGGGAGCGAGAGATTGATGAAAATAAAAATAAATAAATAAAACGAGGTCGAGAAAATAAGTGAAACTCGGACAATCGAACTCATCCGAAATCGACTATTTTCCCGATGGTTGTTCGCGGCCCAATTCGGAATGCTACAGCTGCGCGTTGCAGGAATCCCATCCGTTCGAGAAAACCGTACTGCCCTAATCCCCTCCTTCTCTCCCTCCCTCCCTTCCTCGCTCCTTGTCTACTTCCGGGTAACGTGCATCGAAAACTCGAATTCATCCCCCGCGAACGTATCTACGGTAGAACAATTCCCGCAATTATTCACACGCCTCTGTGCGCTTTTAATTGTCGTCGAAGAACGACAGCGATCAGATAGCCGATGCGGAGCGATAAACAAAAGTTTTGTCTCGTCGAAGAGTCTCTTAGATTGAACATTTCTCCGTTGTCGAAGGGAGAAAAGTAATGTACTCTTTGAACACAAATTTATGTTACTATTAAAAAAAAAAAAAAAAAAACGGAATTAATAAATAAGAGAAACGAGTCGCGCAATCAACGGCGTGACGCGAATGTTGCCGATGATCGCGGACAAGGGATGAAGTGGAAGAGCGCGAATCCTTGTCGAGATTCCGTTGGGTTTGCCGCTTAGCGTTTCATCCGGTATCCGCACAAATCCTCGAAATTACTCGAGGTTTTCGAGAGGATCGCTCGAGTCGGGTTAGGAACGGGAGGACGAAAGCCGGAGCGTATCGCGTTCCAGGAGTCGTTAGGAAGCGCCCTCAGCATCTCGAGGATCGAGAGAGAGAAAGAGCCCCTTTCCTCGTTCCATCTATTGAAAATGCAAATTCTAATGGTATACCCTCAGGTATCTCGGTGAATCGGAACTGAGGACCGTGAGGCCTCAGGTGAACACGACGGAGATTGATAATCCAAGGACTTGGTCGACCAAGAGCGTTTGCGACATTCTTGCTGAACGTTCGCGATACGGTCATCCGATACGATGCGTCGCTATACATCCGGCTTACGCAACACCGACCATGTCCAGCAGCACCGAAGTTCGCTTTGACGTACGATGTGAGTATCATCCACTCCCCCTTTACTATTTATCCCCCTAAACATGCATATTACATTTGTATCCCTGGACCCTTGCGTCGCCGCTCACCGCTGCATTTCCAAAGCGACGCAATGTGGACTCGGGCCGAACTACGAAACATCCTTTGATCGTAACCCTCGTATCTCAATGGGCAAAGATATTCGACGAAATTCCTCATTTCGCGTAGTAAATTTACTTTTGCCGCATTTAAACGCGCTTCCGTAATTCCGATATTTCCGCAATACGACGAATAAACTCTGCGCCGTTAAACCCGATTTCCCGAGGCGCAAACACGGGGAATGTTTGAAAAAATCGATTAAACTTTGCGAGCTGAATAACAAAAAAACGTCTTCACGGCGATAAAACAAAAGCTCGGTCGCGGTAAAAGTCGTTTTACGAAGATTGCGGTCTTTCTTCCGGATAGTTGATTTTTTCAAAGTTTCAACACATCGAAAACGATTGAAAATTCTCGCGAGCCTTCCTTTGGTGGGAATGTTAAAAATTCCGAAAAATACGATATCGTCGAAAATATAAAAAACAAAAAAGAAATGTGTTGGTCGAGATCAACGTCGTCGTTACAGAGACAATTGAAACACCGTGTCTCGTTATATATATCTCAAGAAAGCTCGGGACATTCTTTCTTTTGTGCGATACAATTATTGCGAAAGATTCAATCGCGGCCCCTCGAGACAAAACGTCGCCTCTTCTCGTTTATTTCGCCTTCGCGCTTTCTTAAAAAAAAATTGTTCTCGACAGTCGGTTAATCGTTAATCGAAACTGTCGGAGTATAAGCCGATAGTTAAAGCGTTGCTGCGCGCGGGGATGGGCGGAGCACCGATCGTCAAAGCGATTTTTTTTTGTTTACCTTTAGTATTTTTTTTTATTTTTGTTTCTGTTTATCTCTCTGATAATTGTCATAGTATTGCCGCGTAAGGTATATAATTTTGCCGCGCCTTCCCGTACTGAATCTAACTTTTCCGCAAAAGATATCTCGCAGGTCAGTGAAATAAACTATGATTGCGGTATATATATATATTTTTTTTTTCGCAAATCGATGTATTGCGCACGTCTAATTCGATACTTATCGATTAATCGGCTTTTAATCGGATTCACGAAGGTTTCTCGCTATTCCGGAATCAAATGAAAAGTTTGCTTCGGCGAAACGGCGAGCCTTTGGTTGGCCGATTGGCCTTTCAAAATACATATATACACAGGTGGTACGTAGTTCGCGGAGCATAGCGAAAACGCTGAGGCGGAGAAATGCCTCACGCATATTAAAATAATTTTATATATTTCATATAATTGCATTTACTATAATATTTGATATTTTCATTAGAACAATTGCCTTCACGATTTTAACATTAATGGAACGCAAACGGTTGCCGGTTCGCCGTTGAAAGTTCGCGGTAACCGGCGCTAGGATTCGAAAAGTTCTCATTCTCTCCGGCAAGCAAACGAAAAGCTTTTCGTATAACGCGCGCGGTGCTGCGCGCGCGAAAGCTTCGCGCGGTACGGTCGGGTGAGAGGCGAGGGCAACGGGGTAATAGAGAATCGAGCTCCAAATTGTGAATGGGTCAGCGGGTGTTCGTTCGCGCGTATTTTGAAATCATTGTTACGTGAAATGGACAGCTGCGCAAGCTATACCGGGGAGGAGAGGTTGGGCGTTGGAGAACCGACTTTTTCGTAGCCGCTGCCGCTGCGCCGACTCCCAATCCAATCTGCCGATCCCCGGCATCAACCCCCTCCCCCCTCCCTCCGAGTTCCAAAACTATAACGCGCCCGCCGCCGGGCTTGCGACTCTCTCTTTGTCACTCACCAAAAATGCTCGTAGAGTCCCAGTGGTAAGTTCGCGCGCACAGTCCCGGCATACCTTTCGCTCGTTTCCGTTCCTAGCCGTAGGGGTTTAAAAAAATTAATTTGCCTACCGACCAGTGGGATTGACTGGGAATATGCGAAAAAAAAAAGCGAAAACACAGATTCGTATTCTATTATTTTTCCATGGTTTGCGTCACGCTATCGAATAACGAGTTTTCGCGCAGCCGGAGGGGATGTTCCGTCTGTTTTTGTTTCCTACGTAATTTTCCTACACAGCGATGTTTATGCATATTTTGTCAGATGCGCCGGAAACTCGACTCGTCGGAGCGCCGAAAGGCCAACTGGAGGAGGGTCACGATGATCTCGAGATCAGATGCATCGCCGATGCTAATCCACCGGCATCGATACTGTGGAAGCGAACGAAAGGATCCGACATGATGGAAATCGCGACTATCGGCGAAACCCTCAAGTATTCACCGATATTTCGAAGTCACGCAGCCACTTATGTCTGCACAGCCTCCAACACCGAAGGCGAGAGCCATCCCCGGTCCATTCAGGTTACCGTCAACTGTACGTATCGATTCGATTGCGCGATTACGGTCTATACGTTGCACAATTATCCGACGGTTTTGCATCGACGGATAAACAAAAAATGTTGTCTCCATCCGTCGCAGATCCACCGAAATTCACTTCCGTCGGACCGGATCGTATGTCCACCGCACTGCTCTTTTCCGGCGCGTCTTTCCAGTGCAGCGCGGACGCGAACCCACCGGCTGAGTACAGGTATTCCTCGTATCGGTACTCGATCGATATACTTGATGATTCGATAGTCGTCTAAAAAAAAAGGCGCAATATCAGCTCAAAAATACAATGAGTATCGAAAAGAGAGGGAACCAAAAATCTTCCGTTCATTTCGGGAATAACAGCGAAATTCGATAGTTTTAAAATATATTTAATTGGGCTTTTTGTTCCGCGAATGTTGCAGGTGGGCGCAAATGTTTCCCGACGGCAGAGCACCGGTCGAGTGCGGTGTCGGTCATCGTTTGATTCTCACAAACGTTACGTACGATCAACAGGGGCAATACGTGTGTCTCGCGTCGAACAAGATAAACGGAAAGTTACGGGAAGTGAAAAGCAGCCCGGTCTCGTTGCAAGTCGTCGGCGCTCCGAGGGTAAAAAAAAACGGACTAGAATTTTACTCGAATATGTAGATAAAAACGCTGACGCGACGCTTAGCCGCGTTTAAACGATATGTAAAAAAGTAGTCGGATTGTTGGAGACTGTTGGATTTTCAGGTGGTGAAACCGACGAGCACGGAGAAGTTTATCGTCTCGACGACGGAAGGAAGTCCCGCGAGATTAGAGATAAGATTGTGCTCCGATCCAAAGCCCCGTCTCGTTGCTTGGGAATGGGGAAGCACAAGACTGCACGCGGGAGAAGTACTCGAGTCTCGATATCGCGCCCTCGATCTCGAACCTCTGCCATCCGAAGACTGTTACATTGCCATTCTCGAATTTACGCATACCGTCAAAGAGGACCAAAGACTATATTACGTAATCGTGGAGAATATTCACGGCAGCGATCGACGTGCTCTCATGCTCCGCGTCGACGAACCCGCGCAGGTTAGTATTATCAATCCGCAACCATCGTTATTCGCACTTTGAACGCGCAACAGCGAAAGCCACGTTTTCTCACTGCAAAATTAAAACGTTCGTCTCGTATATCGGCTTAATTGAGTTAATAATTCATTTGTTTATGACCTTTACATCCAAAAGATACCCCTTGTAATTGGGGCTGTTGCCGGATTCACCGTCCTCTCGATCCTCATCATGGGCTTCGTCTGTTTTCTCCGCTCCGATCGATGCTGCGTTCCAAGAAACGCCGGACCGACCCTGCAACAAGTTCATTGGTAATTCGACACCCCTTAAAATAGAGTCTCGATATAGTTTCGTCGACATCATTTCGGAGCAATGAACAATGATTTTTATCATTTTTTTTAAATTCGAAAAACAGTACCAAGGCATCGAACGCGATGATGGAAGATCCTCGTTTGCCGGGCGTCGATACGATGGAACGAGCCGCCCAGCAATTCGTACAAGAGAAGCGTCATAACAATCACGTTTTAAAACCGGTAGCGACGCAATATCCGCAAGAATGTTACGAGGCCCATCCACAGTCTCACTATCAGAGGCATCATCATCCCAGTCAACCACCGTCGATTCACGGACCACAGTACACTCTGCAGGTCAGATAAGTTGTGAAAAAAAAAAAAAAAAAAAAAACAAGACGAGTTGCGAAAAAAAACAAAAGCCAAAGCTAAAAGCAAAGAAAACGGAAAAAAAGATACATTATAACTAGAAGATTGCATCAAAGTTTATGAAGCCTCCCCGTTCGGAATCCGGGGGAATTTATCCCCTATTCCCGACACCGATATGCTCCGTAGCCAAGTCGAAGATTAGCTAGATTCGGAGAAGGTGACAACACGGAACATTCAAAAAGCGAGAATACATTTTCTTTCCTCCGGAGAGTAAAACGTAACCCTTCCGAAAAAATTACAAAGAAATATGTATATTTTCCGAAAAAAAACGTATCCTCGCAAAGAATTACAGCTTTTCCGAGAGCTTCAAAAAATTGTATAAATCTTGAAATTACGTATGTTATATCGGCTACCCAAAAGCAATCGTATCGCGTCTTGTCGAATGTTAAAAAAATGCCGATTCCGTCGCGATGTTTTGCCCCTCGCTTCGCGCGTTTTATATCTTTTTGGGATATGAAAATTTTGACGGTCCGTATTCACACCTCCTCCGCTGTGTACATATAGACATATGCATTCTCGGTCCGTTTCGCCCTGCCGATAAACCCCTCACCTCCGTGTATTCGCCGAATGTGGCTGTCACGCGCGTTTATCATCACCCGTTTGCACTTCCGTTGCAAAAGGGGCAATGGGAGCAATGGGGGCGGTCTTGTCGAGGGAGGGCGGAACGCAACGATAAATATGACCCTCTAGAATCGAATGATAGATGCGGACGTCACACCAAGTAGATATACATATAGCATCTATTCCCGAAGCATGTTATTCTTGCAAAATCCAAGCGCGAACAAAGCTATCCCACCCCCACCCCCACCCCCTCTACCACTCTCTCCCACCTCCCTACTAAATTCGCCGAAGGTACGCCGGGAGCCTCTTTTCGACGCGCCTTACGATCAAAACGGGAGAGCAAACAAAAAAAAGCGATTTTCAAAAAAAAGCGGTTCACTAACCGAATTGTGTGAAAAAAACACGGAAAACAAAAAAAAGAAATAAAAAGTAACGATACTATATTATGTGAAAATACAGATCTCAGTGTCGCGTTAACGAGTATAGTATATGGTAGACATCGACGAGACGATTGCTGGATATGGGAACACTTTTGCTCCGTTCAGTGTCCGATACTAATCAAAGTATTCAAAGTATTAATAGTATTTATTATATACATGTTATAGAGTGAAAAACAACAGCGGAATTATCAAAGTTATACTTTTTTCTTGTTTGCGTTAAATTTAAATGATTGAAAATATAATTAATATACAATGTACGAACGCCGTGGAACAAAAAGGCTATTTTATCGTTAAGTCGGCATATAGATTTTTTATCGGTAATATTACGTATATATATTTGAATCGCCGTCACGCGCGAGTCTCTCGTTATAGATTGTTTATTCGACAACACGGATCCATGGATCTCCGTATATGTATCAAAATTTCGTGTTACATATCGAGTGAATGATTTCAATAAAAATAAAACTCTGGATTATTGGACGAGTTAACGTGGAAATTGAGAGATATACCCCCTGTAATAACGTATCCGAGCCTTTGCACCGTCACCTTAATATCTTAATGACTACCGATTACCAAAGTTTCGACGACTCGGAACGCATCGAGCGGTAAACGGACCCTCGATCGTTCGGTGTTCACGAATGTTTTTGATCGCTGTAAAATTGTGTATAAGGAATGACGCGGCGGTCGACGATCGATAAGCGCGGCAAAACGAAGAATTTTTTTTCGCCGAGTTTAGGCGATGCGAAAAGTTTCGGATAATGAGAACTCCGATGAACGCCATTTTGAAACCATTGACATCGGAAGAAAAAAAGAAAATTGTGCGTTTCCCGCGGAATAGATGAACCCGGAAAAAGACAGTTTTCTTTTTTCGTCGAAATTTTAATTTTGAAGTGGCGTGCATTATAGTTTTTGTTACCGACCGGGCGCATCGCGCATCGGGTCAAATTGATCACGCGTACAAAAACATTTCAAGTCGCTGGATTCGTTCGATGATGGATATTGATTAATTGGCTTGTTCCCGAATGTGCATTGCCATGACGATCCCTTTGGAATCTTGGATTGTTCGTTTTTTTTTCCGTAGAACAATGATTTCGTATGTTAATCATTCTTTTATTTTTTCCGATTTATCGTTAATTCTAATGTTTACTCTGAGTTCCCGGTAAAACGATGTTGTGCAGGGGGAGCAGCTGTTTCTCAAACCCGAGCGTCTCGCAACATTGAAGCCCCATAGCAGAAAGGACAAGCCACCGCAATATACCACGTTCAAGCCGAGTTTGAATCATTGATCATTTTGTTATCTATTTTATATTGATACGCTTAGAAAATAAAATGGCATTCAATCAAAGTGAAAGTAAAACATCGTTGTTGCTTTCTTCATTCCCTCAAATTCCATTGCTCCTGCCTTGTCTTTACCATTATCGGACAGGACAATTTGGTAGGCAAAAAACAGAGATTATCGTAATGAATAAATGTCGAGCTTAACTCCGGCCGAAGACATCGAAACGGGTTGTCGAACATTTTTATCGATTAAAGAACGCCAATAGTCGAATCAATTTTTAATTATGACGACATTTTTTTTACGCTGTGTTTACAGTAACGCATGCGTGACTCTTGCGTAGAAATAAAAGTAACGCAAAGATCACGTGACTCTTGCTATTTTTTTTATAGTCACGCAGTTTTTCTTATTTTGCCGCACTTTGCGTCACTTTCCACTTTTCGTTAAAGTAACGCATGAAAAGTTCTCGTCACTTTTGGATAATTATAAAAGTAACGCAAATTCCAATTATGTCATGGTTTCCGTCCCAAACAACATAAAAGTCACTAGACTCCAACCAGCGTTCGCACTGATGGTTTCGGTGTCGCCGCAAGCAGCGGTTTGCTGTGATGGGGTAGGCAATAAGCCGAAAAAAATAAGACACAAAGAACGGCTATGCAAAGTGGATGCACCATTAAAAATTAATCATTCGATCGCAGGTAACGAGTTTGCAAAACTTTGAATTCTGCAAGCAAGCGATCTCAAAATTTTTCAACAACTTTCATTCCTTAAATTTTTGAATGAATTGATAGCTGAGTTGATTTAGTTGTCCCTTTTGTATCCCGAAGATTCCCGGTTCAAATCTACAGAGCGACATTGTTTTTTTTTTTCATTACAGCTCGATCGATTTGGAATCGCATGTAATCAGTGCCGCTAGTTGAGAGTTCAATTCTTTATCATTATTATAAAACGATTAAATTGCCAATTGATTAGATTGTAATGGTTTTTAAACTTTCACAAAAATTAAAGTTTTTTCAAAAAGATTTCGTTCGGGACTTCAGACACAGGGATACCACAAAAAATGAGCATACAAGACAAGGACTATGGGAAATAAGTGTCAATAGAATTCAATATATGATATTATTGCGTTTCAGTTAATCTTACGAAAGAACTAAAAATATTAAAATCTTTGAAATTTGCGAACAAATCTTAGAATCAAATATTTATTTATCATAATATTCTTATTTGGTATCGCACTTGTAACCAGTCAGATAAGATTTTTTTTACCAACTGTTTCATCGAATGATTGGTTTTTATTCATGACTCATAGAAATAAAAAATTTGTTTTTCAACTTACCTTGAGACGGCTGAAATCCACTATCGCAAGTTTTCGCACTTATGTCGTTGCTCGACTCGAACAATGCAACGATATTACCGCCACCATACAACGCAATGTTTACACCGGGGAGGTCTGAACAAGGGATCCGGTTGGATCCCATGTGTGCCAATATTTTTTTTATTCAGAGAATGGTCTTAATTACATCGTCAATGAACTTGAATCTCGGTTCGTCGATGTAATTGAATTTTCGACTTTTAGTTTAAATACTGATGAAATATTTTTTTTATCATTAACGTTCGGTTAGGCCACATCCCTGAATACAGAATACAATTAGAAAATAAAATCCTTATTTGAAGAAAGTGCGTCTATTGGTTGTCCCTAGTTGCAGCCAATAACTTGCCTTATATTGGATCGCGTAGAATTTTTGCGGATGAATATTGGCATACATGGGATCCAACCGGATCCCTTGTTCAGAATTACCCGGTGCAAAAATTGCGTTGTATGGTGGCGGGAATATCGTTGCATTGTGAGTAACGACGTTGAGTAACGACATAAGTGCGAAAACTTGCGATAGTGGATTTCAACCGTCTCAAGGTAAGTTGAAAAACAATTTTTTTTATTTCTATGAGTCATGAATAAGAAGCAATCATTCAATGACACAGTTTGTAAAAAAAATCTCATGTGACTGGTTACAAGCGCGATACCAAATAAGAATATTGTGATAAATAAATATTTGATTCTAAGATTTGTTCAGAAATTTCAAAGATTTTAATATTTTTAGTTCATTCGTAAGATGAACCTGAAACGCAATAAAATCATATATTGAATTCTATTGAGTCTCATTTCCGATAGTCCTTGTCTTGTATGCTCATTTTTTGTGGTATCCCTGTGTCTGAAGTGCCGAACGAAATCTTTTTTAAAAAATTTTAATTTTTGTTAAAGTTTAAAAACTATTACAATTCAATCGTTTAATAATAATGATGAAAAATTGAACTCTCAACCAGCGACACTGATTACATCCGATTCCAAATCGATCGAGCTGTAATGAGAAAAAAAGAATTGTCGCTATGTGGGTTTGAACCGGGCATTTTCGGGATACAAAAGAAGCAACTCAATCAACTTGGCTATCAATTCATTTAGAAATTTAAAGAATGGAAGTTGATGAAAAATTTTGAGATCGCTTGCTTGCAGAATTTCAAAGTTTTGCAAACTCCTTACCCGCGATAGAATGATTAATTTTTAATGATAGCATCCACTTTGCATTGCCGTTGTTTGTATCTTATTTTTTTCGACTTATTGCCTACCTCATCACAGCAAACCGCTGCGTGCGGCGACACCGAAACCATCAGTGCGAACGCTGGTTGGAATCTAGTGACTTCTATGTTGTTTGGGACGGAAACCATGACATAATTGGAATTTGCGTTACTTTTATAATTATCCAAAAGTGACGAGAACTTTTCATGCGTTACTTTAACGAAAAGTGGAAAGTGACGCAAAGTGCGGCAAAATAACAAAAACTGCGTGACTATAAAAAAAATAGCAAGAGTCCCGTGAGCTTTGCGTTACTTTCATTTTTACGCAAGTCACGCATGCGTTACTGTAGACACAGCGTTTTTTTTACCGAATATAATAGTAATAATATCAATTAAAAATAAGAGTAATATGAAAATCATCGAAACTTCGCCATGACATTCAAATTTAAGCATTTTTTTTTACCGTCACTTCGATCGAACGGATCTTCCGCAAGTTCCTCGAGTAATAGTTTCTGCACGACGCTGTTAACCCAACCGACCCTGACCATCCCCAACGGGTATATCTCCGCGACCTACTCCTACATCGTGTTCCGTGTACCGTTTTAAACTGCGAATCCCGACGGCGGTGCCATCCCGAGAGTTCCGGTGGAACTCTGTTGTAAAGTCCGGAAATGACGACATGATCGACACCCGTAAGTCGACGGGGCGCATGCGCGAATAGATACCGTTGAAAAATTCGATCCTCGTCGTGGCTCATTGACAATCATATATATTTACTATTGTTCGAGAATCGGGACAATAAAAATCTGCGCTATTCCTCTGTAAATGTTTCGATACAATTTTATTCAAAAATATCTTCTACATTCGATAACTCATCCGTTTCATAGTTCGACCCCGGGTGAGTTGCAAATTTTCGCCGCCAGGCGAATGATTTTACCGCCCTCCGAAATAATTCGCAACCGTCAAGCGTGTTTAGAACGATCACAACTTTTGGCGCCAAAGAGCCTTACCGCACGTTGGCCGTTTTATTTATTATTGGGAACTGTTGGACGTGTTAATGAAATAAGTGAGTATCGATTATTGCCGTTATAAGCGGCGAATATAATGATTAATTCGTCCCGTTTGGCGTTCTCGTTAGTGTTTTTTACTTCGCAACAAAGTGTGTTTTATCGTCGATTTCGGTATTCGTGCTTTCAGTGCCGGCGAGAAAAGGAGCCAAACGTGCCGCGGCTACGCAAGCGAAAGACGTCCCACCGGCGAAAATCACCAAAAAGAAAGACGGTAAGTTCATTCGCGTCAATTTTACAATGGAGCGACACAAATTTCTACAAAAGTTTCATTCAGCCGATACTCGTTTACCTCAATTTTCCCGTGTCGCGTTCGTCCTTCGAGGTTAGATTTTTTTCTCTTCGTTTCTCCGTTACATAGTTTTCAGAACTCTTGTTATTTTCGGTTTCTTGTATCGTCGAAATTTAAAAGCTCGCGTTGCCCGACGATTAGTTTTTTGTGGAAATTTTTCTTTTCGTTTGTCGCTCCGTTTTGAAAACGTTTCGCTGCTTACCTTGTGGTAAAAAAAAATCTGGTTTTATAATCGACCACAGAATTTTCGCCGAGCCCCGATCTCCGAACTGTCAAAGATGGAGGCGACGTACTGTCGGTGGGTCAGGGTGACGTTGGTCAATTGGGTCTTGGAACGCAGTTCATGGAGAAGATGAGACCGACTCAGATCCCCGAATGTCGGGATATAGTGGGCATTGCCGCAGGGGGTATGCACAGTGTTTGTTTAACCAAAGCCGGGGGAATTCTCACCTTTGGGTGTAACGACGAGGGAGCACTGGGACGCGATACCTCGGTGGAGGATTCTGAAACTAAACCCACCTCTGTGAAGCTGGACGGCAAAGCCATACAAGTTACCGCCGGGGATTCGCACAGCGCTGCTCTGCTGGACGACGGGCGAGTCTTTGCTTGGGGTTCCTTCAGGGTAATCGACGTTTCAACGACAAATTGACCATTTTAATGTTTTTTTTAAGACCGTTGAAACGTAATTTCTATTCGTTTTTTTCTCCTCAGGATTCGCACGGAAATATGGGACTAACGTCGAGGGGAAACGAGCGCACACCCGTGCAGATGTTACCCGACCACAAAGTTGTTAAAATAGCATCGGGATCGGATCACTTGATATTCTTGACGGAAAATGGGCGCGTATATACGTGCGGTTGTGCCGAACAAGGACAATTGGGAAGAATTTCTCCGAGAAGCGCCGATCGTCACAGTCGTCGGGGCGTTGAACAACTCCTCCTTCCGAGTCTCGTCTATTTTAGTCGCTCGAAGAATACCAAAATCGATGATATATGGGCGGGATCCTACTGTACTTTCGCCAAGACTCACGAAAACGGCGAAATTCACGTATTCGGATTGAACAATTATCATCAATTAGGTAAATTATCCTTGCCGATAAAAAGCACCGTACCACGCCAACGCGCTCTTGACGGATAATTTAAATCCGCGGATAATCCTAAATTGGCAATAACAACTTTATTCACATGACAATTTACAACTTTACAACTTTATATATCAACGTAAAACGAAAAACCATATTAAAATGTAATAATCGCCTTGCCGAGTATTGATATCGATGAGAAAACCATCCGCGTTGTTCAAAGCATTCCAATTCGATTCAATTAAATTCTCCGTTGTTGTCGAAAACAAAAAAAAACAAACATTGAACATTATCGTTTATTTAACGATTACAGGAATGGAGCGCACAGGAACATATCCGTTTCCGAAAAAGTCAAAAACCTTTGCGGGTAGAAAGTGGAAGCACATCAGTAGCGGTCAGCATCACACATTGGCCCTCGACGAGACGGGTACAGTGTTCGTTCTCGGACGCAAGGAGTACGGCCGTCTCGGTCTCGGTGAAAATTCCGACGACGCCAAAGAGCTAACGCCGATACCGACTTTTAATGACGTCAAATGCATCGACGTGGCGACCGGAAGTGCCCAATCTTTCGCCGTTACCGATGCGGGAACATTGTACGCATGGGGCATGGGCAGCAATGGGCAATTGGGTACCGGTGAAGAGGACGACGTACATACCCCCGTAGTTATAGCATCGAAACGATGGCGCGAAATGGGGAGAATGGCCGCGAGGGTCGTCGGCGGTGGGCAGCATACACTTATTTTAACCACAAACTCACCGATCAAGACTACAAAATCCGATTAACCCCGATCGAAACATTTACTCGTCGATCATTCGAATTGGACGCAATTCTATCGACGACGATATTCGTAAAATAACGATTAAACAAATCGCTGGAGTGCACGCGCCTGTCGATTGTACATAGCTATCAAACGATTCGTAATAAAAAACGAAAAAAAACAGTTGACATTCGTAACTCGTTTAAAATCTTCTTCGATCCTCAATCCAGATGGTCGAGATGTTAAACAACGAAAAAAAATCCGGTTGAAACTTTCCTACGAATGATGATACTATTACGATCAACATTTCTTATTCAATTTTTCCCTTACTACATTTTTTTAAAGTTTTTTCTGTAAATAAATATGTTATGTACGATTGCAAATAAAATTCGTTTATTGTCTAATTTTTTCGTTTATTCGATAGCGAATCTTAGCGAAAAAGAAAAAAACCTTGAAAATTATAAATCCTCTCATTAATCTCTCTTTCTCACTTCGAAAAATGATACAACCCGTTTTCTCGCGGTAGAAGCTTCGCGAATATTTTCGAGAAATCGACGACGAGGGTCATGAAAATTGGCAATTTTTTAATTAAAATTTTATCTATCCCGGGATATACGGTGATTGCGTAAATTCTGTGCGGATTCCGTGTACCTCGTTTTATTCACATTTGTACATACAAATTATTAATCCGGGCATTTCTCGGTAAACGCGGGTGAAATATCTACTAGCGGACGACGACGAGTAAATAATATAAACGATCTGTAAATGCAACGTTCCAAAGTTTTTATAGTTTTTCAAGTTGGATAAAGTTTTTTCACTCGACTAGCCGGCCTGTTTTGCTGGCTCGCCGATGGCTCCCGATTGCATCGATATCTCCGTTAGTTTCTTGCCGATGCGCTCGTGAATCTCAAGATATTTGGCGATGCAACGATCCAGACAAACGGATTCGCCCTTTCCAAGATCCGGCTCCGAATATTTTGGTAGTATGCACTTTTTGTGGCAAGCTGACGTCATGCGATTGAACATATCGGACATCATTTCAATCTCCAAATCTTGCATCAACTTGAGCTTCGACTCGTCCAATTCCGCCATTGCGCTCATTCTTCTTTTTTAATTTTTTTCTTCTTTTTTCTTCTATCCGTAAAAACCTTTTTTCCTTTATTTAGTCGCGAACAAATTTTCTTGGCGCTTCGTATTCACCGTCGTTTGAACTTCTCATGCGTCTTCTTGATTGCATCGCCTCATAACGGTGCGCGTCGATAGATCGTTTGGATAGCGCAAAAGAGCCTATTCCGATAACGCTAATTATAATCCTGTTACAAAAAACAGAAGCGTCTCACAATTGTTACGATCGACGAATCTTAAATGTTTTACGTATAAAAAAAAATTTGAGGTTACGATCACGTGAAAATTTGCCAAAGTAAAAAAAATTTACGGGCGAATGTCACGTTATAATTTCATCGTTCAAGGGAATCAAAAGAATTACCTACCTACCAGCTAGTTAATATTTTCGTGTGCTTGGAAATAAATGCCATTCTCTATTTCCGAGCCGGGAGATCGCACGATATATTTCCAAGTGCGATAACGCGTGCACAATAGCGGAACCTCAGCGCGCCGCGCTGGAGCGCATGAGCGAGCGAGCGCGTGGTGTTTGCGTTCACGATGTTCTGGATTCTTCACATTATCGTTCACGCGATTATACGGCGCGCAGTTATCAGGGATGAACAATTTCGTCTACAAGTTTGAGCCGAAAGATTATCAAGAATCGGCCTTGCTGACTTTTGCCCGTCGTTTTTCGACGCGTTGAGTCTCGATTCTTCGTATGATTCCTATGTTTCCAACAGAAGATTTAGCAAATTCCTCGAAGACTCGAGATGAGGCATTATTTTCAGCATTTATTTCGTCATAATGTTACCCATTTTTCATTTGTACTTTTATTATGTCGGCTAATAAAACCATGACGAATCGCGTATGCGAAGTATTAAGAATTAATAAGATAAACTCGCAAATATCAGAAATATGCATGTGTACGGCATAAACCTTTGTCTGCATACGATGCATTAGATTCAAGACTAGAACATTTACGGGTAAGAACAATATATCCCTTCAACGAAATAGCGAGCGACGCGGTGATCATTGCTCCGTATCCTCGCTGCTGATAATTCAACAACTCTGCATTTATTACGGAGGAATTGTATCGGTATCTTATTGATGCGAATATTTGATATTCGAAGCGCAATTGATTGGCAAAATAGGCTATAGAAAATTTTCATCAACTCGTCCGAATGCATCCAATTCGAGATGAAAGAGAGGGGGGTGGCGGTATAAGAGTTATAGAATTAGAGCCACTCCCCTCGCAATAGTAGTCTACGCGTGTACGCGCTCGGCTGACTAGCCGGGGTGCAACAAAAACGAGCTTAGCCCAGCGGCGGTGAACGAGCCGCTGATAACACAGCGCGCGGGGAATTCCAGGGAATGGGGGGGGGGCACTTTTGCCAGGGTTGAGAGGAGCTCCATGAGAGAGTGTCCCGCGCGTGTATTCGCGCACTCTGGTTCACGCAGATATCTCGCAGGCTCTCGGGCACCCGCGGCTTTACGCCGTGTACGAAGTTCAACGACCACCGCCCTGTTCCCGACCAACCCCGTGTCGTTGCAGCAGCGCACAGACTCCCCTCGGCTATCGTGGAGCCGCCGAATGCATCCATTTCTCCCGACGCCCCTCTTTTCCGGCATCCCCCGGGAAGAAAACGAAGGTTACTCGAGTCGGGGGGGGGGGGGGGGGGGGGGGGGGGGGGGGGGGGGGGGGGGGTTACGAGGGTCGGCTCTTGTCGCAAACATTTCCGAACGCGATTTTATTTAACATGGAAAGACGTTAAAATATAAAAGTTTAACCACTCGAAGAGCCCAGTTTATTTTTATCAGTGACGATAAATTTAAACAGGAACAGAGTTATTAATTAATGCGCAAGTTTTCACGCGATATCTGAACGTTTCCAATTCTTTTTGTTTTTTATGCCATAAGCTTGGATCAATCGAAACTTTGCATGTTACGAACTTTCGATAAAGCGTTATGATTGATCGACACTTTTATAACGAACGAATTCCGATTGAATACGGGGATAAGTGTCGTCGCGAGTACTGACGGAAAAGAAACGTTAATTATCAATAAAAGAAAAAGAATTTTATTTTCAATAAAAACAGCATGTATCGTAGTAAAAACAAATGTCGTTTAATGTTTTAGAATTCTTGACAATAATACACGGATCTTTGCTTACGCGACTCGTATTACCCCGGTTTGTTATTATCGTGCGACCTATACACATCCCGGGGTAGCACAGAGGTCGCTGCAATCGCGGCACCCGTAGTACTATAATCGCCATATCGAAAGTCTCGTACCGCGACCGGCCAGTTCCGTCGAGTCCAGGGGTAGAAGCTACTGGCCGCTTGTCTGCTCCCTTCTTTCGCTAGTTTCATTTCTTTCGTTTTAGTTCCGTTTTGATTCCATTGATTCGTTAACATTCGTATGTATTCCGTGTTTGTTACGAAACAAAAAATAAATATATAAAAAAAAAAACAAGAATAAAAAGGAAAGAGGGATATACATGTTTACACATGTGTATATAATAACATAGTACATAGGAAGGAAGAAGAGAGAAATAAAGAACGAAGAACTAAAAAAACGAAAAAAAAACAAAACAAAACAAATAACCAAAAGAATAAATCGAAACGAAAAAGAGAAAAAAAAAACACTTTTTTTTTCTTCCAACGAAGACTGTCGCCGGTGTGCGCGGCTCACCGTGCACGAACGTGCTCTGTTTACAATTTTGCGTAATAAACGAAAAGCGTCGATTGGAGGATTGTGAAATATTTGAAGGTTGGAAGAAGTGTAAAAAGTAATAACTACGCCGCTGCCGGTTATCGCCAACGTCGCAACTCTCGTCTCTGGTATCTTCTCGTCTTCCGGTCTTTGGCCAGCATCCGTCGTTCCATTCTCGCGGTGGACGCTGTTGAATTGATCCGAAACTCGTGGTCGTCCAGGTACGTGTATCCTCGTGTTTAATTTATTTCGTTGCCGCTGCGCCGCGCTTGTGATTAATCCCCGTTGTCCCGTTGCGTTCGAACGAAAGGCAGGGGGCGGGGTTGCGTTACGCCCTTGCTCTCGGGTGTCATCGATACGCCACGCTCGATACGATTGCGAATTATAACGGGTGGTAAAAATACATTGCCGAAGGTCACATCGGTGCTTCAACTTTGTCGCGTACAAACGATTCGAGAAAAAAAAAACAAAAAGAAAAATTTCGTACTGTACGATAGAGTTAAAGTAAAAAAGTTAACAGGACGGTGTAAAAGAAAAACACATATTTTTAGCCTCAGACCAGAGGAAAAATGTATAATTTTTAATAAAAGACAGTATCGAGGAACGATATATCGAAATTATCGAATACGATTTTCGTAACGATAGCTATGAATATATTTATATTTTCGGAAGATTCAAGTTTTTTTCTTGACGAACGCATGCAGTTGTTGTTATTATTATTATCATAGAATTAGCGATATATATGTAATATATGAGGTTATGGTAATATCATCGACGCGGCGGATGGTTGAATTGTCTCTGTGGCGAGCGACGTTCGACCTTTGCTCTGTTCTTTCCCGTGGCGAGGTCCAAGCCACCCCTCGTCAGCTGATTGAAATCGATAATGGCGAGTCTGGGCTCAACTACGCAACCAACGACGACGTTACATCTCGACGTCGCTACTTTCGCGTCTATCGGCGCCCCGGGACTTCGGTACCTGTGGCTCGTCGCGTTCTTGCCACTACCACCGCCGCTAACGCCCGGACAAACTCCACCTACGTTACCGCTCCCGATTCCCGGTGTTGCAGCGGACCCGTCCATTCTCGTGCCGCTCATCGATCGGTAGCGATGCCTCGTCGACGCTACCGCGGCTTCGTCCTCCCGGAAGTATCTGAACAATTGAAATTTAATTTATCAGCGCTTCAGCGCAATCGGAAAAAATTTCGAACACACATCGGAAATATCATTAAAATTTGAATAATCATAAACTATTTTTTTTTAACCAAAAATTCATTCATTTTTCGCAAAGTTAAAAATAAAAATAGGCAATTTAGAATACTGAAGAATAAACAACAATTATATATAATTTGAAAAAAAAAAAATGAAAAAAAAAGTGATTACTCGTGAATGCTGGCGAGATGAAGGGGCGCAGGGGTTCGCGCCGTCCGGGGTCGCGGATCCCGGGGTAAGCGATGTCTCTGTCGGGACTGACGGTCTCGTTTGTTCGACGGTTGATCCGGAAGTCCCGAGGGTATGAGACCGGTCAGTTTGTAGTATTCCAACAGTACGCGAGCCAAATTTCTGCCGACTCTGTAATCTATAGACGTTGATCGTTAAGGTTCGATCGTTAAAAATAATTTTTTCGTTTATTTCGCGCGCGAAATAATTGAGAGACTTTTTTTTCGTATATATTTTTGTTTTTTTTGTTTTTTTTTTTCATCAAAGGATACAACTCTCCTCGGTGTACGGAAGTAACATAGCGGGATTTGCTTTTTTGGAATATCCGTACATCGAGACTTGTATCGTATAACAGTTGACGTGTTCGCCAAGTATCGAGCAAAGGTAACGTCGGGCAGTGCCGGCTTTGTGAGGATCCTGATTATACATGGTATTTCCTGCTTCGTAGTCCTCGGCGTGTTGAGCTAATAATTTCGGCAGAACTATGTGTCTCTCGTACCTGAAAGGCTATAATTAGTCGCGTCAAAAACGCATATATTCGCGGCGCGTTCAGCCAAATTACCTGTAAACGTCGTCGTAGGTATTTCCATAGACGAACAATCCGGTTGCGTTCGCGTGCGCGTGAAGATCGAGAACGCAGTCCAGTGGTTCCTTTTGATTTTTATCGAGAGATTCGAGAAGATTTTTCGTCGCGGCGATCGTCGGATGAATCCAATCGGAGATCCGATTCCAGGCGCGATTCAGGTCCATTCCCATCAGCGTCGATCTACGTGTGGGTAAAAATTTCTTTGGAAAATTCGGTTAGAAAAAAAAAGGAAATACGCACCTGTAGTTACCGAGAAATACACCGTCAGGATTGAGCATAGGTACAATTTTGAAAACGACGTAATCCCGAAGAACCCGAGCGATGGGATGTCCGCTAACGAGAAAATCCATCAGTCCTTGACAAACGAAGGATGAAGGGGATTCCCCGGGATGTACTCTCGTCAGTACCGCGACGACTCTTCTCGGTCGTCGTTCTTCGTCGTTGTCCGTCGGACTTGCGGCTATCGTAACCAATTCGACTTTTCTCTTCTGTATCGAGGAGGCGAGTGTTTCCCGCTTTACCGAGGTACACTTGGCGCACAAATTATCCAAATGCGCCAAGTATCTCGTGTAAGAATACGGATAATTCAGGGCGAACTGATAAGTCTCCTCTTCGCGATCGAAATTGAAGGCAAAGCTTAGAACGTGATGATTCTGATGTTGCGCCGATTTGTAGTAAAAGACCTGACCTCGAGGAATTCTCTGCCATCTCGGTTTGCCGGTACTCTTGACCAGCGGCGTCATACCCTCCCGAAACAAATTTCTGCTTCTCGATATGTTGACGACGTTGAATATGACTCGCTGATCGGTGCGCACGTTATCCACCGTAAAGTTGAACCAAAGCCTCAAACGCGGACTGCACGTGTCCGGTCTGATGAACAAGTCGTATTCGAATTCGGATATTAGATCGACGCGACCGAGATTCCCAGTTTCGAATGCGGCGTCGAAGCAAAGATGACCCTTTTTCGCTTTGCCACTGTGACCCGGCGGACGTATTATCAATCTGCTCACGTTCCCCAAACCACCCTCCGCGTCGCTGTCTTCGCTCTCTGTTTTGAAATCAAACGCATATACTTTTCGCAGCCTTTTCCATTTTTTACACGCGGTAAATATGCGCCGAGAAAACGCCAAAAACGCGCCAAGTATCGAATCAAAAAGGCGCGCAGATGCTTTCATTCTTCACGTCGGACAATTCGTTACGCGCAGAATTAAGCGCCGGGTGGCAAACATGATAAATCGTTTTTTTTAGCCAATGGTAAAGGGAAAAAATCGAGCTTCGATCTTTTCTCCGAACGAGATATTATGCCAGCGATCTTGTTAAAAAATCGAACGAGCAGTTTCACGCGGATTCAAGGGCGCATCGAAGGCGTTCGCACTCCGATTAAATCGATTTGATCAAAAGGGGATTATGGGACCGTCGATCGTCGTCGACCTTTCTGGACGAGCGCAGGGACAATTTTTTCGCGACATTTTTACCCACGAAAAAAATATCATCGTTTAAAAAAAAATTGTTATTTATATACACGCGCACACACGCGCACGCGCATACATCCAGCATTTTTTCTAATACGGTTGTGGAATGTTTTAGAACGAAGTTTTTTCACGAAAATAAAGGATCCTCCGTGACGAAATAAAATGTCTTTGAATCGAAAAAAAGAGAAATCTAACCGGCTCTCTGATAAAGACTGGTGTGCTCCAGGGGGTCGCGACCCTCTCCGGGACGTGACATTCGAAAGTCTTTTTAATTAATTATTTTTCGGGTACAAAAAAGAAAAATGAAAAAAAAATTACTATGTCCGTAACGTGCGATGGGTCCACTTCGCGAGGAATACCGAACAAGACTGAAGCTCTCAGAGGCGCGAAGGTTCGCGAGTTATCGCGCCGCTAAACCGACTCCGGCTCTCGGAAAGTCTCAACTCCCGCGCTTCCTCCGTTAAACGCGTTTCGGTTGGTTTATGTACGTTCGTTTATAGTAGACGAGAGAGGCGAAAACGTTCGAGGCACACTTCGAGTCGGCTGTCCGCCTATTCGCCTGTGTATTTCTACACGCGATTTCGAACGCGTGACGCTCGACCGTTCGTCGATCGTCTCTCGCGCGTATCTTCCCACCGCTCGAGGCACACTGGGACAAGACCGATGAATTGTTGTAACACCCCCGTGGCTTCGAAAGTCGATCGCTTTTACCCGAGAATCGTGTCTCACTTGTGAGACGGTGTCCCCCGCCCCCCCGGAATCGGGTTGCATCGGCCCACGCGTCCAATCTCGAGAACGAATCGGTTTCCCGCGACAACCTTTCCTTCCGAACGGTATTCGCGACAGATATAAAAATTTATACGCCGAATATAACTTACAAATAACTTATAAATCGTTTTTTTTTTTTCGGAGTTTTTTTTTTTTTTTTTCGTTTTTTCTCAATTGGAAAGTGAAAACTTACGCGAGAGCGGGTACTTCGAACTTTTTTGGAAGTCCTTTTACTCGTTAAGAAAGTAAAAGACCGACATTTCTCCTCGATGCGCTCTTTTTCTCGCTGTTTTTTTTTTTTTTTTTTTTTTTTTTTTCAAAGTACTCGCGCGGGTCGACGAAGAGATCTCCTTCGGCGCTTCGAACAACGACGACGATCCTCGGTAGCGCGAGTATTAGAGTGACGATAGGGAGGATTGCGGACCGCAACGAGTCGTAATATAAAGGGTAATATACCGGTCGAAGATCGAGGGAGAAAGAGGGCGGAAGGAAAGCGAGCGAGAAAGAGTCGTTTTCGTGACGAGAGGGTACTCGATCGAAACGAGGCCGCACCATCGGCGCGAGAAATCGTAACCGGTCCCCTCTCCCGGGGTTCTCTCGGTTCTCGCGCACCCGCCCAACTAACGCTTCGACTCTTCGCTCCTTGATATACGAGAAAGATTCTTTTAACGAGAGCCACTTAAATTCCGCTATATATATTCCACTTATCCGGTATACAGGGTGTAAAATATGCGATTAGCAATTTCAACCTATTGGCGGTTATTTCTATCGCGCGTAAAACAACGGATCGTTGGCGCGCGACCGAGTACACGCGTCCGCCGATATATTTATCAAATACGATCGGCATATATCATTCGATCGATGAAAAATTCATTTTTTTTTTTCAAATGCACAGTGTTAAAAAAAATCGGCGAAAATCGTTTTGAATATATGACGTCACAATGAAATACGATATATTATTAAATTTTCTCAATGACGTGTTATACTTTTTTTTTTTTTTTTAATACGAGCGATAATTTTGCGACACTCTGTATGGAAAAACAATTTGGCGTTACTGCCGCTCCGAAAAGACTCGAGATTATCTTTGCCTCGTTCGCCGGGTCGTCTTATCCAAAGAGTCCGTAGTGGAAAGAAAACACGGAACTCATTTCCCCGACTAATACTCGATTCACTTAAGGAACTTTTGACGTAACACGGAAAGATCGGAGAGTAATTTAGCGCGGAAACAAGGCCCGAGGCATTTCCGTAACGTAGAACTTTCGATGTATTTTCTCGATGCGAAAGACTCTTTCCCCTCACATTCGTAACACAGAGTTGTAACACGAGTGTAGAATCTATTTATGCATCGTTTGCAGTATAGTTCGGGATTGTTACGAGGCTTCCGTGGGTCAAAGGCCTCGGGAGGAGGGGGGCGACGAAAACTCGAAACTTTTCGAGGCTCTTATCTGTTTTCGACGTTTCATATATAAAATCGGATAATACACATGAGCGCATAGCGCACTCGCCAGTCAGAGTATAAAGCAACTTCCCCCCCCCCCTCCTCCCCCCCTCCTCCGTCATCGATCTACAAACGAACCGCAAAAGGCTTCGGCTCGGAAAAATCGCCTATCGTCGAAGCCACGGAGTCTCGCGTGACCTCGAGATTTCCGGACTTTGGCGATGATGATCCATCCGCGCGTATATAAAGCAAAGCCCTATAAATTATACCGCCGCAATCTACATATATATCGGAGTACGTACCCATGGGGCAAAGGAGAATATATGCGGCTATATATTATGCGAGTATCGAGCGTACACACGTGAAATAGCGTGAACGTAGGAAAGCTTTCGTGACTCTGCGAATAGGAACACGTCGAGAATTTCTCCATCTCGCTCTATCGCGAGGTAACAAACACGACACGGATAGACGAAAAACAGTTTCTCGCCCGTTGGTATAAGCGATTCAAAGCGATCCAAAGTGAGAACGACGTTAGGCCCGTCGTGATCGTATCCCTCGAATATCCGTGTCGTGTTTGGACAGCGGAGGCGTCACACACGAAACAACGAAAAGTGAGCCGAGATGGGTTCACGGACGGGTTAAATCGGTTCATCCGACGATATTAAAGCCTCCCGAGAGGACGCGAACGTCTCGGGTTTTGCATACGGAAATTTGGTAGTAACACGAGATTTAACCGCGCGAGAACGGGAAAATGACTTTTTGCTTACCCGAGTCGGCGTCGGACATATCGAAGACAACGCCAGGAAGGAGACGAGGCCAACATACTGGCCGTCTAACTCGAGGGCGGAGCGGGAAAACGTTAAACTTGGCGACACTTGGCCAGTTCGCCGCACGGTTTCCTTGGTTTGTTGAATCGATATAAGTATGTCGACTGTTGTTCTATACTATATACTATATATATACACCAATATCACGAGTAATGGGCATTCAGCTTTTTTGTGGGTGTGTCGAGACGAGTTAATGCCACGAGAGCGCGCTAACGAGGGCTAAAAGTGACAAATATGTATGAGAGATTCGAAAAAATATGCGCGGAACTCTTGGCGCGATATAACCTTTTCCAAGCTACAGTGACATTTGACCAATGCGACGATCACGCGATCGATTTTTTAATAAATTTTATCTCTTTTTTATATTTAGTCTTCCCGTTCGTCAAATACATCGCGATAAATCGCAACTATCGATTATCGTATTGTTGTAGATGCAAAGGGTTATGAGATTGTCGATAAAGAGGAAAATAAATAAAAGGACGATAATAAAGCTTACCGGCGAGCTACCCGAATGATTCACGTCGATGTTGCACGATATTGTCGAAGGTTTGCTTGTCGTTCTTGAAGGGTGGCAAGAAAGCGTCGCGAAATGCGCATTACAATTTATCGACGCCTTCTTATCGGATTTAGGCTTTCCGGTGTTCGATGCATCTTTCGAAAATAATCAATATATATATATAATAAAAATTAAATAAAAACAAAAGAGTATTAGGTACATTACGGTACACATTCCGGTTCAATGAAATTTTTTCTGACGATTGTGAGTTTGCAGCACGAGTCGAAGGCGCGTTGAGAAAAAGTTTCTCGCAAGAGTATCATACAGAATTTAATACACAACGTGAAATAATAATAATTATAATACAATCAACTTAATACAATTGAGTTACGGATTTTTTTTTTTCTTACATATTTCCCGAGAAACAATGGAAACATTTTTTTTTTGCCTTCGGTCCAACGAGTTTCGTTGCGATTATCGCGAGAGGGTTGAACCCTCTCGGTTGGTCGTCGCATTGATATACGCGAACGCGATACGCCGCGAGAACTCGGCGGCTCCGATTGCGGCTTCGATTTCCGGCTTCACCCACGCGAGAGCGCGTTACCCATAAACGCCGGGGTCACTCGGTGTATTCCTCAAGTACGTATAAGTTTTGAATTGGTTTTGCATCATCCCGGATAAGGGGACGACCTCTCTTCGGCTTGACTTTGGCCCGCGCGACGTTTCCGAGGGCGCAAGAGTTCGCGGGCCTATCTTTTCGTGTCTTCATTTTCTATTCTATTTATAAACGTATTATATATATAAACGTGTCAAATTTTTTTTAAATCTTTCACCGCAGATTACAAAATGGAATTTATTAAAGAGTAATTGAATTCAATTCAAGATAAAAAGACGAGACGAAATTAAATGAATTATGATGATTATTTAGTTATTAATAAAATGCGGTAAAAAAAATATATTTCGGAATTTTTTTTTTTTTCAGAGAATATTTAAAAAATTACATTAAAAAGCAAGAGAAATAAATGTCCATCCCTATTTTTTTTTACGTTTATACAATGCATACATGTATCGCGTCAAACGTAACTTGACAACGGACAGTCAAATGGATGGTTCCAATGCGATAGTCGTTGTTCTCAACTGTTGGCTTCGCAGGAATCGCTGCAGGACGATTCCTTCTTCGATATTACGCTCAAGGGGTAGTTTTCGGTGGTGCCTCCTTTACCGGCAGTCCCCCGTGGTGTGGGAAGCGCGTCGACGTGATGTCCGTATTGGATATTCTACGTTGCATATCGTTTGTATATACACTATATATATGTAACATATACATATACATAGATACTATATAGCGATGCTTATATATTTTCGATGCCCTTTGACCTCTCCCGGCTTTATCCGCTTCTCTCTGGCTCTGCGGGCCGATGCTCCAACTTCTGAAAGCCACGCAACAACCGCGGAGCGCAGGCGTTCCGCACCCCCGCTGCTGGGTCCCAGTCGCCGGCTGCCGGGGAAACAACCCCCTCGTGTATGTCTTTCTCTCTGTGTGTGCGCGCGCGCGCGCGCGTGCGTTCGTTTGCGCGTATAAATGTACACGCGTGCTGGAAGAAGGATTGCCGAGAGCGGCGAAAGCTCCGAACTCTCTCCCAGGGTGTGGGACGCTGCGCGGTTCCGAATGCTGCCAGCTATGTTGGCAAAGGGGGGATCGAGGGGATTTCGTAGACTCTCGCGCGAGACTACGAATCGCTTGGGAGGGCGGATAGAGTTGAAATTGAAAAGACAATGCCTTTTCGACAATGTCGCCGTTAAAAAAAATACCAAATGTTCAACTATTTTTTATTCTCATAGTCTCCTATTTTTAGAAAAAGGGATTCTTTATCTTTTCTTTCGGTTTTCGTGGACCACCAAAATTCATGCGAGAAGTCTTTCGCGACGCACGGTGAACGAGTCGAGTTATCCAATCGATATAAGTAAATTTGGCAAATCGACAAGCAATTGTAGCATTTCGTTAATCATCTCGTTTACACTGAGAAATTTATTTATTTATAGTTGGGAAATCTGTAGTTGAATATGGAGATATAAAATGTTGAATTATCGTTACGATATTTCTGTTGAATCAAATAACATTTTTCGACTATTTGAAAAGTGTCATTCAAGTTTATTTGAGTAAATTATTTTTTTAATATTTTATCCGACGTTTCAATCCGACATTTGACGGCGGATTTAATCGATTCAACCGATTTTTTCCGCTTCGAACATCGAGTCTATTTATAATTTAAAATAATATTTTTTTTTTAACAAAAAGCCCGAAGTGTCGAAAATAAAATAATCCAAAGCGCTCGTTCCGGACTTGCGGTATCGCGATCTTCACCCCCAACAAGGTCGTTGTGACCGCAAACGTCGAAACTTTCGTTTTGAAGTCCTTTTGCCCCGTTTTCCGCGAATTCGATATCGAATATCTAGGAATCCGTTTGATTTTTTTTTTTTTTCGCGATACGTATAACGATTGCGATAGTTCGTTTTTGACAATCGAGTCGGGGAGAGCTCGCCGGGCTCAACGGACCCCGGAAAGAATATAAACGCGAGAGAGAGGGGAGAGACGAGTAGCGAGAGATAAAGAGAGAAAGTGCCGAAGGGTACGAGGGGAACGATCGATAATCGAAGCCCTCCCCGCCGTCCCTTGGCCCGGCGCGGCTATCGTCGTCAACTTCCCGTCGTCGGCCGCGGTACGCATTGGCGTAGGGAAACGGGGATCCGCACCCTTCCGACACTTTTACCACGCAAAATAAAATCGAAGTCTATACAACATTGCGCAGGCATACTTTCAGCCGTTTGCCTATTAACATTATCTATCCGTACGTATCCGCTAATAGGGGTTGTACGTTCGCCACCCTATAGTTACAACGAGTCATGCCGGGTCGTTGCATATACAGAATTATTATTCTCGGTATACTCGGAATATCGATCCCCCCCCCGTTTTTCAACTTCTCAAAATACCCATCTCACGAATAATAAATACGCGTCGATGACAAAGATTACGATCGCGATCGTTGTAGAGCGAACGCGCTAATCGCCATAATTCGCGCGTCCAATCATCTTTTTTTCGCAAAAGATACATTAATATCGGAATAAAAATTAAATACAAGTATTAAAAAAAAAACACAAATTTTAAAACGTAAACGAGTTTTTAGTTTGAATGTACGATTAATTTTTTTACGTTAACTTGCCATATTTCGTATATCATAGTGGGCTATCGATATATGTATACCACCCTCTCCGAGTCGCTTTTCCAGCCTCCCCGTTTTCTCGCTCGGCGAATATAGGTAAAACTGCGTCTGCGCAATGTCCCTCAGCTATATACAATATAACGCTGTAACCCCCTACCCGGCCCGTCGCGTTCCTCGTTCGGTTTTCTCTCCGGCGCCCGCGCTCTCCAACGCGCCCTCTCTCTCTCTCTCTTCTACGCCTCCCCCTTTATTTAAGCCGCGTCGTCCATGATTATTTTCGCGAACTCTCGGAAAGAAAGCTTCAAACTATCCGGCGCTCAAAGCATCCCGCGGAGACAATGGTATTGGTGCATTTTGTTTTGCTCTCTTCATCGTCGTTCGAGGTTCGCGCAATATCGCACCCGTATATATAGGTACACCCCGGCTTGTGGCATCCACTGCGCCGGCGCTCGAACGCCGTGCGGTAGTTTCAACCCCTTCGTAGCCGAAGCAGCGAGCGGCACTGCTTTCGATTTTCGACGCTATCTTTATACTCGCTATCCAGCCGTTTCCTCCCCCCGGAATACTCCGGAATACTTGTACAGAACTTTTTTTGACCGTAGAAAAATAAAAATAGACGAAAGCAGTTGTACTTTGAAATGAAAGAAAAATGGATGCGTTGAATTTTTGAATAATGTCACATGTGCGAATCAAATAATGATTTAGGGTAGAATAGGGTAGAAGACCCGTGAGCATATTTTGGCCTGAATTTCGTTGCCGTTACACCCTCGTAGAGTTTCCATCGAGAGTACCGGAGGGCAAGCAAAGAGGAGGGAGCGAAAGAACGAAGTGGGGGATGTCGCGAAGTAATACAGCGTACCGGGGGTGGGAGGGGATGTAAGCTTCCCCTCGATCCGCGAAGGAATAGATCGAGGGTGCAGCCGCCCGGTCGTACTGGCAACCCCGTCAGTTTAGTTACCGCACCACATAAGGCATTGCGTTACGTAGACACCGTTACCCGCAATATTATTATACCTTACTTGTATTATTCATTGAATTAATATACTATACATATATTAATTCCACATTAATTGAATTAAATTCGTTCGTACGTTCGTTAATTAATTGTCCCCGTTGAATTATTAATACGTTTTTTAATAATTAAACAATCGCCAAGTTTGCCAATCATATAATTCCGTTAAGTTCGTCACCTCGTTTCAAGTTCCTCGTTTTTCCCCTCCCATCCCCCGTTCCCGATCCCCCCGAAAACAAGAAGAAATAACCCCCCGCTGTCCATCGTATCTATATCCGAACGCCCCTGTGTGTGTGTACCTTCGCTATACTCACTCTTGTTCGTGAGATAAACAAAACAAAAACTGTTCGTTCGGTTATTTCGAACTTCGAAAAAGATTCATTGTGGTAACTCTTTTTATACATCCCCTCGGAAAATTTTCTCGCGATTGCCGGCTAACGCGAAATAAATTCAAAATTTCAATTAAATAAGAAACAACGAATTAAAAGAAAAAAAAAAAAACGTCGGTACAACTGTACGACCCTCGGTCTTCCCCCGATCCGCTTTGTAACTTCGAAAAGGTGAGAAACCTGTTGTTTCGACGTTACTCCTCGTACGCGCCTCATCCTGGAAGATATTTCGCGGAGGAGAAAGGATTCTCGATCCCGGTCACGTCGGGCGTCGCAAAGGGGGTGAAACGACGGCAATTCTTGCAATTTTTTCGTTTCGTCATTCGCGTCGATAATATCGCCGTAGAACCGCTGAAATTGATACGAAAAAACAAAATCATCGCCCGTCGAATCGTATGAAAAATTGAGTCCATTGCGAGAATTATTTCTCTCCTCCCGATTGTCGCGCTACGCGTAAAGATATCGTAAAAGAAAAAGAATAAGATAACGATTCGGTTTACACCCGGTACTGCGCGTTCCGTTCTGCCGCCTAGTTCAGCATCCTGCTCCACACAACCACTGATTTCTCATCGTTAATCGGTATGTTCATTTTTTTATTTACTTTGTGTTCTGTGAAATTATATTTATCTTAATATCGTTCTTTATATCTATAATTGAATTGAATTTTAATGTAACGAAACAATATCCTATTTTTTGACCGGCGCCTACGATAGGCGAAGGACCCGGCGTTTCGCCTATCGCTCGTCCATCTCCCCACCCTCTCCCCTTCCCTTTGTATCTCACACCGGCGTGTTCTTCACACTTGGTTAACTTTTGAACTCTACGAACGCGGGGGCTATCCAGGTGTTTGAATATATTCATTCGAAACATTTTGCGCCTGCAATATGTCGTACGAATTTATTTCAAATTCATTCCGGGAGCAGTCGATGTTCTTTTTCCTTTCGTAATTTTTTTTTTATCATTTTAATAATTTAAAGTAGCGAGATAATAAAATCGAGGTAAAAGAAAAAAGCGTTCACACGCAGCCCGATAATCCTCCGTATATCGGAGCGAACTGTCCGAGTCAGCTTCTCGACTGGGTGTGGCTTCGGGAGAACACGCCGTCTATACTACATATATATACACACAGACGCATACACACGTAAAAAGTAACACAAACGCCGAAGGTAGCGCAGAAGGGAGTTCGCTTTAACGATCTCTTATTCGATATTATGCAAGTTCCCCTTCGTTCTCATATTATATTCCGTGTATGCGTACTCATCTCGTCTGTACGCTCGACAATATAGATTCACCCGGAGAGGCGCCGGAAATACAGCAGCGAGAGGATGGTGCGCGGCTCGAGGGGTTCGTGCACTCGCTAGTCCCGTTAAACCGGAAGTACAGTGTACGTACCCAGGGGCAGCGCCACCCTCGCAACACGAAAGGAAAATATATATATATATACATAAATAAAATAATAACGTCTCGAGCGGAGCGTCCCGAAAAAGTTTCGATCCGCGTTTACAAAACGGGAATAATGATTTTTCGTAATCCGCGAGCTCTCACCGCTACCCTCGGCGTATCCCGTATTATTTTACCCGGCGTCATTCATCCCTGGAGTCTGACGATGCGCGAGATACGCGTCGATGTATGCCAATACCTATGGGGAACGAAAAAACGAAAGAACATCGCGAAAAAGCGAGCTTCCACTTCAGTAAGTTGAAAGAATGAAAAAAAAAAAATGAATATAATAATAATTGAATAATCGGTTGGTCAGAATGGGCGTGATCGTGAAAAACCTCAAATACGAATACAAATAAGATTCATCCGCGGTTCAATACGCCAATATGCCGATACAAGCGATTTTGAGTTTAAATTTCGATCGAAAAAAAAAATAAAAATCATATATATTTATGAATAAGAATCGCTGAATTTGAAGATATTTTAGTAATGATAGAAATTTTGGTTTCGTGAATCTGAAAGAACGATAGCGGAATAGGGTAGATTCGATCGTGGGAGAGGTTCGTTGGGGAGCGGCACGAAGTTCGCTCGCTTCCAGCACCGACATCGTCGTCGCCGCCGCCGTCGTCGTCGTCATCGTCGTCGTGGTTGCCGCCGCGTATTGATCGCTTTTTAGGTCCATGTGTCGCGCTTGTTCGCGTGCGCGCGCGCGTTTCTACTATGGGGCGAACCTGCGGTGAGGGCGAGCCAGGCGTAGCGAGGAATGGAAAGAGATGCGGATATATAGAAGTCGCGGAGGGTAGAACGGGAAAGCACACCCCCCCCCCCTCGTTTTCTGCCGCCACCCCCTGGTACGCTGGGGTTCATATACCCCGGGGTAAGCCGCTGCCGGTTTCTATCCCTCTCTCGCCTCGCTTCGCTGCAACGCCGAGCCAACGTTCTTCCAGCCAGCCAGGCTACTCGGTTCCTACCACCGGCGAACGAATCAATGGAGCCCCCTCGGACGCACCATTCTTCGTTTCTCTCTCCTTCTCTCACGAACGAATTTTGCTGCGGAAAATATTCCCGACCCATAGATACGATACACATTGTTCGCTCCCGAGGGCTTTTTTTCCCGCACGATAAAGCTGCAATCGTTCTTCGGTCTATGCGCAAATCGACGCTCGAACATATCGCGGCCTTATCGTTTTCTTTGTTTTTTTAATTCACTTCGAATTCAGACGAATTATAAACGATTTCAACGGTATAGTATGCGAATCGATGAATCCGAAAAAAAAATGGAATCTAAAAGAATTCGTTGTATCTTCGATCGAATCGAGCCCTCGATAGCCCTCGATATAAATTCGTTCCGTGATCAACCGCGGTGTGGCGCTATCTCGAAAAAATGTTGCCCGGCACACGGCAAACACAATGAAAACGAATGAAAATAAAAGATGTTCAGGGTATACGGGAATTAGGGAAGAACCGTCTGGCAAGCAGTTTTAGGGGTGGCGAGAGGCAGACGTACAGTCGAGGTATCCCATTGTGGGCGGATCGTGGAATCGAGCATATGACTCCTATACTAGCATTTGGTGGCCAACGCAACGCGCGAGTTGCGGCGCTCCTATAGTTATGACGCTTGTGTACGTTAGCATAAAAACGCAACGTAGCCAACTCGATGGTCGTTTCGTAGGCGCAAATTATCTATGGAAATAGCCATTCCAATATTCCTGAAACGATTAATGCATTCATGGGATGTATGCATCTATATATATATATATCGATGTGTATGTTTCGGGATGCGAGGATGCGCGGATGGGTGGCGTCCGATCGTAATTGGGAAACGAGCCAATCGATCGAGAACGGGGAAGCTTTCGTGCGACTTTGCCCCCGACGTTGTTCGGCCGGTTCTCTCCTTTCACCGCGATCGTCATCCCTAACCATCGGCGACCTCCGCGTCGTTGTTACGCCTTTGAAGAGTTTCCTCGAGTCTCGCGCGCGAACAACGGCTTTTTCCGCGTAAAAAAGAAAAATCTCTCTTTTCTTCAACGCAACAGAATGCATCTCTTTTTTATGACCGAAGGATTAAACTTCGATGCGGCGAATATTACAATATACATTTAGTATATATACTAGAGTTTCCCCGGGCTCGCGCGCTACGCGCGCTCGCATTTCTTTTATCAACATTATAATAATGTTTAATCACCGCCGCAACTTTTCACCAATGGAGGTCGCCGCCGCTTTTTTTTGTTTTTTTACTTAGTCAGGCCCCCTTAAAGGGACTTAGAATATTCCCCCCCCCCTTCGCCATTACTCCTTCGACCAAAAATATTCTAAGTCCCCCCTTGAAGGACTTAGAATATTTTGACTTTCCCCTCCCACGACCCCCCCCCCCCCCCCCTTCAGAAAAATATTCTAAGTCCCTCTAAGGGGATTCCCCCCGCCCCCTTCGACCGAAAATATTCTAAGTCCCCCTTAGAGGGACTTAGAATATTTTTCTTTTCCTCCTTAGAGGGACTTAGAATATTTTTCTTTTCCTCCTTAGAGGGACTTAGAATATTTTTCTTTTCCTCCTTAGAGGGACTTAGAATATTTTTGCCCTCCCCTCGATTCCTGACACGGCGGCGGCGACAGCGGCGGAGACTTTATATATATAGAGAGATATATATGAATATATATGCGCCCCAATAAAATAGATATATTGCATCGGCCAACCAATTCAACGTAATGATGAACGTTCGATTTTGGTTACGCGTTGTACAGAGATTCTTCCGGTATAATCGAGTACCCCTCCCCCGGCTAGAGAACGCCGTATATTTATAGTGTTTATACACCGAGACGTATTTATAATTTCGTTGCTCTCCGGTGGATAGTAAGTTTGCAGCGGAGTCTCGGCCGTTGGATTCGCGTCATAAGTGAGCTTCAACCCGGACGAGTGGATATTATCTTCTCGTCTCGTCAAAATATTCATTTGCATCGGAAACTTCGAGCTATCGATCGGCCGATCCCATTATTCCAATGGACGAGAAAAAAAATTTCGAACAATGTAAGACCAAATTATTTTTTTCATATCGTCGTTAAATCGCGACGAGAATAATTCGTAACGCGAACGGATTTCGTAGTTGCGACGTTTATTGGCTCGGCGGCCAAATTTGACTCGGATCGTTTCGTCAGAGTCACATAATTTTGGGTTGTCATCGTTTCGAACGATCGTTGACTCGTAGCTTCGCTCGATACCGCGAGCTTCTCAAACACGTGAGATACAATCGAAAGTACTTGCGCACCGATGTAAGGTCAAGGCTCAGTCGCGCGCAGACTCTATATATTTCCTATGATACGACTGAGAAAAACGGCAAAGTCGTTAATAAAAAAAAGTTAAATAGAAGGGAAAAAAAACGAAAAAATATAAGTCTCCAGAAATGCATCCGCGATCGATAATAGTAGCGACGAGACTAACAGTCAATGCGGGTCGCTTCCTTCGTTCGCTTATGACCTTTCGCCAGACGAACACACGATTTTCCTCAATCTCATCGCTGCGACTACGTTGTACTTAACGTAAACTCGACAGCTATAAAAGCTCTTCAATTTATCCACGCTGTACATTCTATCGGAGTATAACGACTCGAAGCCCGCAACGTGGGAAAAGCGCAGCAAGCGCCTTTCGTCGTACAGGCAAAGGACAAAAATAATAAAAAAAGAGGAAAAAAAAAAAAGAAAAGGAATAGGTCGTGGTCTCCGAAACATATGTTCGACAAATGACGGAATAAGAGATAACGCAAAAGGGTCAAGCTTGAGAGCCGTGTATACCCCGATAGCTTCTGTAATAACCAACTCTAAATAGTTCACCGGATATAGTAACCGCAAAATTATAATAGGACCGAATGAAAAGAACCCGTGAGCAGGATACACGCTTGGAGCTCCGGTAGCCAACGCAGAGGGAGGGGGCTTTGGGATCTCTCGCAACGACAAAAGTTGCGAGGGGTGTCTCTATACCTCGAGAAAAACTATTTTTTTGTTTTATTATCGATGCCGCTATGACGCAAACTGAGACAAAGTCCGAATGCGAGTCGTTACAGCCCGAAATACATCTACAGTAGTCTGCTTGAGTCTCTATCATATTCTTCGGGAAAAATATTCTTCGTAAAAGAAAAAAAGACTATATCGCTTTACGAAATTTCGCCAAGTTAAATTTTGAAATAAAAATTAATACGATGGGTGAAAATGTATGTTTTCATTGGAAAATTTGATTTTTATGGATTTTTCGTACGTTGCGTTTTGCGCGCATCAGGGCCGTAGGATTTAGTAGTGGAAAACGGGTCGTTCGCACATCCCGAAGAAAACAAAAGAAACGAACACGGAGCTCTCGCGGTCGCGTTGGCCAGCGGGACGGCGGGCGGTGGGGAACGAATTAAGAGAACTTCCACGAATTTCCGCGAGAGTAGCCGAGCTCGGGCGAAGTTTCGCCGTGTCGGTACCGAAGCGCCAACAGCGGCAAGACCGACAACAACGACGAGGCATCGGCGGAGAGCCCCGGTGAAGTTACTCGCTCGCGCTCAGTCTCTAGGCAGCCTCCGCCCGTAACGTTGTTTCTTTGTTTCCTTAGTATAGTTAACCGCCTTTATTTCAATTGTGTGGTCTGTCACAAACGCGTTATCCGCCGTTTTCTTCAACCGCGCGCGCATCTTAACGTCGCTCGTTCGAACGACACGCACAATTGGCGTGCACCGTGATCGTGCTGTGGTCGCCGAGAGGAAAAAAAAAACGTCATCGGCGAAATTCGAGTTACGCGTTGCGTTCTCGTCGCGCTGTGCGAACGAACGAGGCATGGCACACCACGCCGTTCGGTGATCAAGATAGAAAAAGAGTTTACACGCATATCGAAGCGCAAAAAACGAAATATCGCGAATCCAATTCTTAGTTCGCGTCGGTCGGTCGATTCGTCGAATCCGATAAATGCTGCACATTTTTCGCGTCGACCTTAGTTCATTTTTTATTATTCGTTTACCCTTTCGTTTCGGGCGGTGGTGAGTGTTCGAACAACAATCAGCTGTAAATCTTCTTTATCCCTCCCCGTTTACTCGTCGGTTAACAATCCGCGCCGTGATAGTAATTTATTTAATTGTAAAACGTGAAACGTGGAGGAACGATACAGTTCCGACGGCTGTTTGCGAGGTAAGAGAGCTGAAAGGGCACATATATACATATATAGATATATTGGAACATAAACAGTACATGGAACGGCGTTCGTTCGGGAAACAAGAGAGAGGCGATCGCGTCTCGGGCGTCGATTGACTCTTCTTTATTTTTTCGGAGCACGTGTTACTCTACTCTGCTAAAACGCCGGTATGGCGTTCGTTCCCCGAGGGTAATAATGCGAGAACGCTACTGCTGCGCTCTCGCGTATTTGCGCGATAGTCGATTCTCCAGAGACGCTGAATAATGAAAAAAATGTATTTTTTGCGACGTTACAACAACAAAAAAGTATCTTTCGAATTTTTTTTTTCAATGAAAATTCAAAAAATGCCAAAAATCGACATAAAATATATATTACAACATCGCGAAAAAAATATTGAAGCTTTCGTGCGATATTTGCGAGGAATATTCTTCCGCATGCATTTGTAAAATCTAAAAAAAAAATGTCCTCTTCTAACCGCATTTTCGAAAATGCATAACATAAATTAGATACGAAAGTTCGGAAAATGTACGTCTCTCTTCATCGTCACACTCGATGAATTTCTCAATGAAATTCAACGAGCGCGAACGTGAAAAAAAATCGAAGGAAACAAGACTTAAATTTACGGTGCCGACATTCGTCGGTCTGCGTTGCCCGGGGTTCCGGCGTTGATGCGGCACTCGCGTAGAGTGGGTGGATGCTTGTGTTTGCGAGGATAGGAGGAGAGCAGGCAGCGGCGGTGCGTACGTCATAGTATAGTAGGACCGTGCGTGAGGGGCAGAAGGGACGTATGCGTCGCGAGGTTTCCCTTGTAAATCAGTTAGCCTGTACGGGGCGTGGAAAGAGACACAAAGAGAAGGAGAGAGTTCCCGGTGGAGAGCCGCTGCTGCTGCTGCTGTTGCTGCTGCTGCTGCTGCTGCTGCTGCCGCCGCTGCTGCTGCTGCCGCCGCTGCTGCTGCTGCCGCCGCCGCCACCACCGCTATCCCAGCCAGCCGAGCAACCCAGAGAGACCGAGGGGCGCGCGCGTATTGATCGCTCTCGTGGCCACGCGATTTTCATGATCCCCGTCGCCATGACCACCTGGCCGACGTCGAAGATCCTATCGGTGTATTATATTTTCCAACTTGGGTCGGAAAAACTCAAAGTCACTTCGCCCATAACGACCCATCGGCGTTACTTCAGCGTAATACCTTACATCCAGATGTTTCTTTTTTTTTTCACCTTTCCCTACTATCGTTCGTAACCCATCAGGTTGTAGAAAAAAAAAATCGCATCACTCACAAGCGTCGTGGCTTTGTTTTCTTCCAAATCTATCGCGAATTATTAGAATTAGAAGGATTCTATAATCCTCTCCTTATGGAGAGGCGGTACATTGCGCGTATAAAGACGATAAGAAACACGGAAATACATCGACCCTTTGACCGATGAGCGAATATTTGTTTTTATCAAAATTTTTTTAACGATGATCGATAATCGAATGTTCGATGGTAATCGTTCGATTTTCCAACGAGCAAACGGGTTGCGTTATCAATGTCTCGCGTACATAATTTTGATTCATAGATTTTTTTTCTTATGTAAGAGAAAAAAAATAGTAAAAATAATAACGAAATGGTACGTCTGCCGTTGAGAAGTTTCTCCTAAAACAGCCGGGCGTACTTCGGACAATGAGCGGGTTTGCCAGTTGCGGATCGATAAGAACCCGAGCGAAGATGCGGGACTCCGATAGGCCACTGCCGCGTTAAAATCCGAACTCTTTTCTGCGTTCGCTAAATACACCCGAAGAAATTGTCCTCTCGATTAAAATAAATGGGGAAATAAAAAAAAAAGGATTTGGATAAAATTAATGTATCGAGGATAATGCATTGACTTTGCGTCGACTCGGCGTATCGTCGCGGGGATACCGGTTTTCGAGGGGTGCAAAGGTGTCCAAGGCAGCTGATGCCGACGTATGTCGACTTCGAGGCATAGACAGGGGAAAAGAATTAACGCGGAGAGCAAACAGGGAGATAGTTCGGAACTCGACGAAGAAAGGGATATTAAAATATAACGCTGGGTGGCTCGTGCCGGCTGATATATGTCCCGTGCCGCGTAGAGGGCAGCTGTGCGTGTATACGGCACGTCCCATCGGGAAACCTCTACCGGGGACACGAGCCTCCGTACGCACCCTACGCACCGATCTCCCCTCGAATTCGGCTTTTTTTTTTCTCTCTTTCTTTCTCTCTCTCCACGGATCCCCCTTGAAAGCACCGCACGCATCGCACGCATATGCAGCGTTCGAACGAAACGACGATAGGGGGGGGGATCGAAAGTTTCGGCCGACGAGGGGGAGGAGAAGAGCCGCGGTACCATGGGAGCCTTTTAAACTACCACTGCACGCTCGTGTACGGGGGTTCGTCGCCCCTTTAAACCATCCCTTTGCTCCTCACCGTGTACTTACCCTCATCATCGTAAGCCCCCCGCCCCCACCCTCGTTCAGTGGATCTCAACCGTACGTTGCCCTAGGTCTTTCCTCACTTTTTACGTTTTTCCATTTCGTCGGCGACCCCCGACAATAGTCAATTTTTTTTTTTTTCGGATCAAAAGGCCACGAGACTCCTCGTTCGATAGTACTACTGCGAACTACCGAATTTTTTGCAATCGATCGGAGAAAATGCGCGAGTCAAATTATTCCCATTTTGAAACCATATTTTTCGATTTAAAAGAAAATTATGCTGTACCAACTATATACCGTTTTGAAAATAACAACGACAAAAAAAGGAAAGAAAAACTTGTTAAAATAATGAATAATAATTTTCGAGAATAACATACTTTGTGGCAAAATAACGGTTGGGAGTCACTGACGGTGGGGACTCTCGGTGGGGAGTTTGCCTTTTCCACCGCTAGAAGCGGCAGCAACCCCAAGCGGAGTAGCTTCGATCGCGTAGGGTGGTTTGCCCGCCTTTTTTAGAAAGCCGCTTCGCTACGCTCTCGTGGCGTTGCCGCATCTACTGCAATTCGCCGTGTCGAACTCCATTTACATATATATATGTATATATATATATACACATACAGGAACACCGAGTAAAAAATCATACGTAAGTTTTTCGCAATGTGAAAAATGAAAAATCATAAATAACGTCGAAAAAAATTGTTATTTCGATGCCTCGCATTTTTTTTCATGTGTTTCGCAAAATGAAAAAAATGCGATTTTGCGGGACACGCGAATATCGAGCGTACTTCGATTCTACATATCGAAGGACGATTTTCAACTCGCGAATACGACGACGCTCGGTAATTCCTCGTAGAGAAAACAAAAATATTGTACATGTATGAATTTTTCTATTATTAGAATTATCGGAATCGTCGATATTGTTTACAACGGTCGAACGAGGCGAGATTAACCACCGATGTCGTACAAAAACGAAGCCATTGTGTATCACCGAATACCACTGTTCGGGTCTGTTATATCTTTTTCCTCCTTTTAGCGATCCTCGAAATTCTCTCGCGGTCGTTTAGCTCGACCGTGAGAAAAACACGCAATACAATATCGTAAGAAAGCGGAGCTCTCGGGCGCTCGTCATTCGTTATATTATTTACATTCGGCATCGGCGACGATAGCTCCGGATATATGCGGCGACACTATTCCTTTTCTCGAAGAATCGACGTATTATCGAAACTTGTCGATATATGGATTCGATCAATCGATCGGAATCATTGCGAGGGGATTGTTTTTCAATTTCCTGGGGTGGTAAAAAAAAATGGCCGTTCCCGTTGTACGAAAAATCGTCGATTTTTTTTCCTTCGTTTCATAGAAAATAAATGTTTAGCCATTATTAAGCCTTTTATTTTACATGCTTACAGATTTCGTACGTAGTTAGGTGACGAGTGTTTCCGAACGGATTGAAATGATGGCAAACGGAATGGACACGGTGGTGCAACAAAATGGGGGTTCCACCCTCGGGCAGACCTCGCAAGAGGAATCGAAGACGAATCTAATCGTCAACTATTTGCCTCAGACAATGGCACAGGAGGAAATTCGCGCATTGTTCTCGAGTATCGGCGAGGTCGAGAGCTGCAAACTTATACGTGACAAAGTCACCGGTAAGTTCCGTATCGTCGTTTTTTATTTTCCTTCTTTCTGTTTTTTTTTTAAATTTAAAATTCGCCGAATATCTTGCCAATTTACAAATATTTTTCACTCGCGGCTCGTCAAGAAATAAATATGATTTTAGTCGTTATCCGTGTTTGAGACGCGCGCGAATATCCAGCACCTCGAACGAGGGAAATTCATAAGATTCGCGCGCGGGGACACGCGTGTAAAAGTGGTAAGACTCTATTTCGAGGATGGAGACGCGGGGGCGGCGTGCGTTTGGATCGAAAGCATCGCGGGCTTTGTACGCTCGGAGCGCGAACTCGTTTGGGAAGCTCGGCTTCTTATTATCCAAAATAGCCATAACGCTTTACAATCGTATTTCATCATTTCATAATTTCGTAGTTTAACGCACCACCGATACGAGACTCGAGATATATATATATATATATATATATCGATTAAAATGTTGAAATAACGTTTAGCGCGCGCGGTTTTAACCTTTGTTCATTCCAAAAGTCTTGAGTTTTACATTATTGTTTTTGTGTGGAATTCAATTAGACTCCGTTGACTTCGTGATCGCAGGGCAAAGCTTGGGCTATGGCTTCGTCAACTATCATCGGCCTGAGGACGCCGAGAAAGCCATCAACACATTGAATGGTCTTCGACTGCAGAACAAAACTATCAAGGTGAGTTACCTGCCGGGCGGCGACTCAACGATGAGAAAAAAATATTGTATTCAACTCAACTGCGATACGGTTGATGAAGAATTTTTTCATCATTTATTCGCAAAATTAGGATCGACATTTGTGAAAATATTCTATTTTTACGAAATTTTGTAATCCCAATTCCAATCGCCGTTGAGCTTCGATAGCTGTAGCGCGCCATTGGCCCGGTTAACGACTTTTTTTTTCCACCCAACTTTTTTCGTTACACGAGCTCGTCGAAGGATTTTTGAAAAATGATTTTTTCTCTTTGCCACGACAGGTTTCGTACGCGAGACCGAGCAGCGAAGCGATCAAGGGTGCGAATCTTTACGTCAGCGGTCTACCGAAGAACATGACACAGCATGATCTCGAGAATCTCTTCAGTCCTTACGGGAGGATAATAACGTCGCGAATTCTCTGCGACAACATAACCGGTAAGTCACAGTCGAAAGGTCGCGTGGGTCAATGCGGGAGGGGATGGGCCATGGGGTGGGCTTTTGCGACCGACGAGAGAAAAGGGTGGATCGGTGCGCCTCTCTTGGAAATAACGGAAAACGGAAAATCAAATTCGAACATTTATCGCTCGTGGAAAAATAAATAAAAGCGATAAAAAGTTTTTGTTTTTATCACGAAGAAAAGAACTAAAAGAAATGCTGACCTTGCATCTCATACCTCGTCGATACATCTCGTCGTCTTGAGTTTCTTCTGTGTATCTTTGATCTTTTCATTTTTTCCCCTTGTTTTTCGCGTTTTGGTTTCTTAAAATTAAATTCCCGTCCCGCAGTGCCGCAGGGACCGCGCTACGAAAATCTGAAAATTATCCACATGGTTTCCGCATACGTGTATTTATTTTTATTCATCATTTTTCAGTTACACGAGAGACTCTCCCCCACCAATTTACGTTGGTCTTCCTCCTACGATATTTCTTTTCGTTAATGTGTTGTTTTATGTTTTTTTGTTGTTTCCGTATTCCCGGTACTCGGTCTGTAAACTACACACAGCCTCATGGCCTTCCACCTCAACATCGAGTTGGACGTTTGCTCATTTATTAAACGCCACGCGTACTTCTCTCCATAGCTTTCTTTCATTTCTTTTCTATGTGCATCGCCAATTGCGTTTCGTTGCCGACAATTAACGGTGTCTATAATTCTTGCCAATATCGAGATTTAGCTTCGGACGATAGGAACGAATTAAATCGAACGAAAAAAAAAGAAAGGATTTATCCCTCGAGACGACTAGACTCGAGAATGAACGAAAATAAAAACAAACGATACGCAACCTATGCTTAAGTACAAAACCTATAGTATAATTTATTCGTAAAACTGCTCGCCTCTGATTCGGTTTTTCTTTTTTTCAATATTTTTTTCCTTTTTTTTTTTCAATGCAACACATGATTTTCGATTGTATCGGATAGATTATTTATTATTTATTTTTTTTTTCGACTGGCGAATCAGGGGCGAACGGATCGAGCTGATTTCGCTGTGATTGTAACGTGATATGATTTGTTTCGTTTCTGTTTAGTACGACAATTTGTGACTGGCGGCGGAGACAATTTGCCCGGTACGTAAATCATAATTTTTTCTTTTCTCTCACCTCTCTTCACGAAAAAGAAAAAAATATAAAGCGAAGCAACGAGAAACTTCCTTCTCTTTTTCACCTCTATAGTTTGAACGTCGTTTGCCTTTTATTCGAATTGCTTGAAGCGCGAGCGCCACACGCGTGTGCCCCGTGTACGCGTAATACAAATACGCGAAAGCGCGTTCTTAGCCCCTTCGGTTCCGCCCTCGCTTTCTCTACGAAAATTTTGTTATTCGTTATATCGATTGAGAAAAGTCATTTACTTTTGTCAACGATTCGTATTGACTTTTGAGATAACACCAATTCGATCCTCACTCGACCAAATCCTTACGCTATTTTGCACCGTACTTCCGTTAACAAACTATTTTATCGATACTTTGGTTATTTATCGTTACCAATTTCCCATATAATTTTCTTTTACAATTGTAATTTGCCAACTACTTTTTGTTCATCCCTTTCGGAAGCGATCGATTGAAAATCAGATTGTTCGTCTGTGATAAAGTTACGAAAAAAAACACATGAATCTCAATCTCGTAATGCGTTCGAAGAAGCGAACACACTTGCGCGCACCGAGCCACTCGCTTCGGATCTTGAAAACAAATTGCTGCGTGTTTTTTTGTTTCTTTTAAATTTGTTTTACCTTTGTTCGATCGTCAATTGAGAAAATGAAAACCTATAATTGTTGCGTTGCGTGCGTCACACGCGTGTTAAGCACTCCTTTTAGTTTTCATTTGAGGCCGGAAAGCTGACGAGCTCAAGATTCTCGCGCAAGCCGTCCAATTTTTCGCAGCGAGGCGATGGTACATCGAAAAAAAAAAAACGTCACCGAGTCTTGTTACGATTCGGCTCGTGCACTTTGGAGATTTCCTTGAGTTCATTAAAACAAAAGCGCCAAATAATTGCAGTTATCAAATGGTCAATTTTTTTTTCTTTTTTTTCTTTCTTCATTTCTTTAATTGGTGTTGCGCGTCTGATAAATTGTACGACGGATGCGCGAGAGTCTCTCGAGTTTCGGCAGTTTTCGCGAAAATACCTCCTGAATGGAAAATGAAGAAAAAGAAAAAAAAACCATTAGCTGCTCTTATTGTTATTTCGGCATTGTTTCAACGAGTAAAGTAAAAAAAAAACCTCGCCTCGCTTATGCCGCTCTCTCTTCTATGTTATTTCTCGTTACGCTCGGCTCTATGCGTGACCTTGGCAGGCCTGTCGAAAGGTGTCGGATTCATAAGGTTCGATCAACGCGTGGAGGCTGAACGAGCGATCCAGGAGCTCAATGGAACAATACCGAAGGGTTCGACCGAGCCGATAACCGTCAAGTTCGCCAACAACCCGAGCAACAACAACAAGGCGATACCACCGATAGCGGCTTATCTGGCGCCACAGGCCAGCCGACGCTTCGGCGGCCCTATCCATCACCCGACCGGCCGCTTCAGGTACATTCCACTGTCGCCACTATCCAGGTACCTACTCGCCTCTACTCGCTCTACCCGAAAAAGAAAAAAAAAAAAAAGATCTCGCGCCCGTCGGATCGATCGATCGATTATCATTTTTCCTTGTGTCGATTTTCATCGACGAAAACGCTCGTTTGCATTCGTTGCCCCTTGCCGTCGAACAAATCGACCCGTCTTCTTTCTTTAGTTGTACAATTTTTTACCGAACAAAATACCCGATATTCATATTTTTGCTTCGACATTCTTTACATTTTTTCACGTGTTCTTCTTTTCCTTTCTTGTCTTGTTAAAAAAAAAAAAAAAAGAAAGAAAAAAATGTTGAAGTTAGGTTGATGATATCCAAGTGTCGCGCTTGACATTCGGTTGTAAGAATTTACTTGTCGGAAACGCGTGATGTATTTTGTTTTTAACGAAAATCGGAGCGTTCCGTTCAGCGAATTGTAGCGAATAAGTTGAAAGAAAAATGGATCGAGCAAGAGGCAAACGAATGCACGAGCTCGTAACTTTAACGTCTACCGAGAGCCCGTTTCACGATGGAGAGACTCGTCGTCGCATCGATCCGTCAGATTTTTCTCTATATACAATTTACATTGTGTACACACGCGCGCAAACACATTCTATCGTACAACGCATATTTACACATTAGTTTTTGCAAGGGGAACACAATGGACGCGAGGATTCCCGTCGTGCCTCCAAAATATTATCGATTTCGATCTTCTCTATCGAGAAGAGACGAAAGTATCAATTTTCGAATGTAAACAAGAAAAAAGAAAAACAAGTTCGGCTTTCAATTTTATTTTCTTTTCCACACATGCTAAACACGAGAAAGATTTTGCAAAGACAAATAAACGGTACACAAGTATTGCGCAAATACGATACTTACACGCACCATTGGTCTATCGCGCGCAGATCTGTCCCCGTCGTGTTTTTTTTGCTTTTCAATGTTCTCTCATTTCTTCCCGACTTCGGTAGCGAGTTTAAAAGAGGCGTCGTAGACGATTAATGAAAATATTAATGAACAAATAGCTTTTACACCTTCCTTAGCTAGCTTCTTGCCCCGTGATATATTTTTCATCTTACGTTGTTCTTTTTGTGTTTTGTTTTAGCACTGGCAAGGCCATGCTTGCCATTAACAAAGGCTTACAGAGGTCAGTATTTTTCTTTTTTCCGTTATTTATTATTAATCGATATAACTTTATTCATTCGGCTTATTCGGTTTTTGTGTGCCTTTTATTTTCTCTTTTACCAATTCAATTTTTAGACCGTGCTTGCCGACCTTTTTCTATTTTTTCTTAATCTTTTTTTTTTTTTTTTGTTCAACGACCTCGAAACCTTTTGTTTTTTCGATTGTTTTCCCTGCAGTTATCCCACTTCCTTTTTCTTTCATTTATAGCTAGAAAACTCGATGGAAAGTCTTCACGGCACTTGTAGAATACAATGCGATGGCTCTGATTTGTTATGTTTGAAAAAAAAAAGAAAAAAAATTGTTCCGCTTATTTGTCGCTTCGATCTATCGTAATCGTCACACATTGCCAATGTAAATCGCGATGATATCGTTCGTCGCATAGCAATTTCTATTTTTTTTTTCGCCTTCCACTCGCACACGCATACACGCACGCACGCACGCATATACACACACAAACACAGACACAAACACACACACGGTAATTGTGAATAAAAATTGTACGCGAAGTACATGCGGATACTACGGTATCTCGTATCTTTGAAATTTTCACGAGTTCTCTCATCGATCAATGGCCATTATTGCATTGTTGATAAATGAATTATGATTAATTATTTATCGTTCCCATTTTATTTTCCTTTTAAAAACCGAGTATTCACCGAGATGTGCCTTATTTTAACGCGGCTTGTGACGTCAAGTAGGTACGTAACACGATTTATCAAATATCTATCAGCGCGATGAAGCATCGCTCCGTCATTGACGATTCTTCGTGTTTGTTTAACTTTCCAAACTACGATAATACATGCGCTTGATGTTACATCGAATAGCGAAACTGGCGCCTCGTAGTTGCAATAGAATTTCGTATATTGGCCCGGTGCGTAAGCCAGAATTTCGAAATAGTAGAGAAAATGACGTTTGTCACTATAAATAATTGCTTCCGTGTGAGCGTTCGTCTGTGCCGAGATTAACCGCGTATCGGTAAAAATTTGAGGGAAAAATGTACGGTTCGGCTCGGCAAGGAGAAAGCTCACCGGAATTGGCTACGATCTTAATGCGTACGTTTCGAACGGCGGGGGGATGGGGACGAAGAAAGCGGAGGAGAATGAAAAAAGCTTATTTTCGTATACCGACGATGTTTCAGGTACAGTCCACTCGCGGGTGATCTGCTGGCAAACTCGATGCTCCCGGGAAACGCGATGAACGGTTCCGGTTGGTGCATCTTCGTTTACAATCTCGCCCCCGAGACGGAGGAAAACGTGCTGTGGCAGTTGTTCGGTCCGTTTGGAGCCGTTCAATCGGTCAAGGTGATCCGCGACCTGCAGACCAACAAGTGCAAGGGCTTCGGTTTCGTCACGATGACGAACTACGAGGAAGCGGTCGTCGCGATACAGAGCCTAAACGGTTACACACTGGGCAACAGGGTGTTGCAAGTTAGCTTCAAGACGAACAAAAGCAAGGCGGCGTAGGACGAGGGACCACCGACATTACTCGGGGCGTCACTCGACAAACTTCTGCGGCAACTGAGCGACGCGAGGAGGAACGATCCGACCCTTGCGCATAGATATTCCGCGTATCGTCTATCCTCGGGATAACCGCACGAGAGAGGGGCCGATGGCATTTACGACAACCAAACGAACGACAAATTATTCAATAAATAAATAATACAAAACAGCAACAAACGACAAAACTACGCGTAATCTTCGCGATCTTGCGTCCTCGCCGGAGCTCCCACGAGTCTCGGAGAATAATCGAAGAATAATCGGCGAATTCTTGCCAAAACTGGCTATACTAAATATTCGTAAAACTTGAAAAAAATAACAACACAAACAACAAGAAAACCGAAACGACCAAGAGGAATAATGAGAAAAATGAGATAACGAAAAAAAAGAAAATAATTATTATAATCGAGATCCGCGAAACCGGGACGAGGGTAGGAACGCGTGCTGTGACTCTGTGACTGTGAGCCCCAAATAATGCCGTCGTGGCCGTGGTCGTTATTACAAAAAAAAAAAAACAAGAATTTAAACAAACGTAGCTGTTGCTTTGCGTTTTTCTTTCTCTTTGCGCGCTTTCGCGCGTCTTCGCGAAGGAACGCGGGAGAGAAAGAAAAACATCGACCGGAGAGAAGGTAAAAAGAAGGAGACGAGACGATGAGGCGGGAAGGGAGAGAGGGAGGACGAAATTAAAGCAAAAAAAAATAAATAAACGAGTGATAGGATAGAGTGACTGCAAACCGTGTGGTAACTTATCGCCTGCGTATTCTGTACATACATATTATGATTTATGTATATGTACCTACCGGCGCGCCGCCGTAAAAAATTTAAGGGGTTCGGTGGAGAGTTTGGATCGTGACAGAGCGTCCGGAGCAACGAGAACAATGTAACCCGCGCTCTTCTGTAACATACTAGTATTATCGCGAGCGAAGCGATACGACGTTCCTGTCGGGGGCCCCGAGATACAACGGTCGTTCGTCGATTACGATTTTGCTTCTTCCGTGAATTTCCTTCCACGCGGTAACGGCGGAGCCGAGGTAAAAACTAAAATAAAATACTTACCCATTCGAGAGTTAAACCGAAAGAGACGATCGACCGTTCGCGACGTTGCTCGGCCGGCAGCCTCGTCGCATTCATTTCGACAGAGAAAAAAAAAAAGAAAAACCGTAATACAGCAGTTATACATACTCGTTTATGTATAAGTTTTAGAATATTGTAATTTAACGATAAGGGAGGAAGGAGGCGAGATGATAAAAATAATGGAGAATCGAAAGGGCAAACCGGGGAATGCCGTGAACGAGAACGGTTCTCACCCGGGGCTGGGTATTATTCGCCAGGTATTATTAATTAAGCGAACGATTAATGAAATTTCCGATAAAATAAAAAAAGGGAAGGAAGAACGGAAAATGACGAGACAAGTGTACGAGGCAAGTGGCGCAACTCGAAGGGGGGCTCGCACACGGGACTGGTTTGATCTCTGAACAAAAATCGAGCGAGAGACGGAGATTTAAAGTTTAATAAAATATGAAAAGAGAAAAAAAAAGAAACACTGCGACGATTAAGTAGAACGAGACGCGGCCCGCGGCCCGCGGTCCACGGCTGAGGCGTACTTAATCCTAGTTGATATTACGCGACTGTTCTTTTTTTGTTTTTTAATGCAATCTTTACGCAATGACGATTACGATACGCGCGGCCGAGTGCACTTTCGTTGCCTATAATCTATGCCTGAAGCGAAAAAAAAAAAGAAAAGGAAACCTGCGAAGCAAAAACCCGAGGGATGAAACCACGCCGCATAAATAAAATAAAAGATGGGAAGCTGAAAGTAATTAAACGTTGTCTCGCGCTAGTCAAAGTAAAAAGATAAAAGAAAAAATGCATAAAAACGCGTGTTTTTTTTTCGTAACGCCGTGTATTAGAGAATAATGGATACGTGGAAAGAAACGCGAGCGCACCGAGTGCGTTTGTAATGTAATTATTAATGGTCTAGCTAATGGACCGTCGTGTCGCGGCCATCGAGAAGCAAATGAATAAATAAATAAACGAAGCTTTTCGAACTAACGATCGCCGGCGGAATTCGGTATTCGATAAATCCTCGCGAGCCTCGAACAATCGTTTCTCTGATTCGCGCCCTCGCGTTTTTTCTACGGGCGCGTGAAAAAAAAACCGTCGTTCGTGAAACTTCTCGGTGATACTTTTGTATCGGATTTTATAGAAAAAAAAGCGACCCTCGTCGGCCGAGCGAAAATTTCGAAAACGACCGACGAGTGTACGAAAAAAGGAGGTAGTCGTAACGCGAGTTTTCCGGAGGCGAGATTTCCGCTGAGAGAACGGCTTCGATCGAGTCAGCCCGTCTTCCGCATCGAGCCCGATTACGCGTTGACCAAACAGACCAATTGTAACAAAACAAATATATTGCAATCAACTTTTTCACAATATCCGCGCGATAAGATTTGTCGAGTGACGCTATACGCTAACATTTCGATTCGATCTATATATTTATATATATATATATAGATATATATACATATATACATAGAATAATTTTTTGAGCGACGACCAAATGAGAGCAAAGTATAATGAAATATTGAACAAAAAATTTAGCGTCGATCTGGAATATTCGATCAACCGATCAACTTTAATCAACTTTCACTCTGGCAATCGACTTGTTGAAAAAGAAAAAAAAAGAAACTCTCTCCGAGCCATAGCTCCACAAGAACGGGGTATTCTTTTTACGTACCCTGTGGTTCGTGGCTTGTAATAATGATGATTATGATGGTGGTAGTAGTAGCTGTGAAAACGAATATCCTCGCAACGACGAAGCAACGAAAAAAAAGAAAATGATAAAAAATATTAACGGAATCTTTGAAAATGCCGAGTTGACTCGATCGCAGTCTCTTTAAACGGTTATTCGCGCATTTTTTTGTTTCTTTGTTTATTTGTTTCTTTACCGAATCCAGTAATTTCGATCTCCGCGTGGCGAGCGTCAAAGAAAGCGCGTATAACCGTCTAGTCCACCGTAGGACACGAAGCCGCGAGTTACGTAGCTTAGATTCAAAGAGAAGATTCGTCGATGGAAAACGTAGTTGAGAATATAGTATATATATCATTGATGTAATAGGGCATATATAGAATGTGAGAATGAAAGAAAAGAGAACGTGTACGACGGGTATACAAAGTTGCTTGATAAAAAAAAAGGGGTGTCGCGGTAGTTGAGGTCGCGAAAAGAAAAAAACAAAAAGGCTTTGCAAATTTGAGCGGCCCGATCGGCAAACACACGCCTCGAGTCGTTAACCGTTTTTTTTTTTTTTTTTTTACGGCATATATATTTAAATAACGTGAGATATAGCGTATCGTGTCCTATTTATGTGTACCTTCGTGTGTCTAGTCCGGGAGAACGGCGTTTAAAAACCATTTGAGTTATCGAAATGGAAAAAAAAAAAAACAACGACAACCGGAAAAAAACGGTTCGGCACATCCCCAAACGCCGTGTCTCCCACTCAACTAAGGCCGTCGACTTTTCTGATAATTTTATTTATTTAACTTTCGCAACTGGTAGACACTAATCCCACGTATCTCAAGTGTTGTTGCGCGATTAGCGCGTCGAGAGAACAATTTATAATTGTGAATAACGAAAGCGCGATCGATGCCGATGATGAGACGACTGTTTTTTCTCATTAGTTCGATCGTCGAGAAAATTTCGAGTCTTGGCAAAGATTTTAAAAAATAGCTTCTTCCAAAAACTCGAACTTTTCTCGTCGAGTTCCAATAAGGATCTCGCGCTTTTCGGATATTGAACTACGAATTGATTCTTCCTCGCGCTTTACTTATTTCTACTCCTAGAACTACTCTGGTTATTATTATTACTATGATTGCCATCATCTATCTAGCGTCATCTATTCTTCTTCTTAGTGTCATTATTATTATTATTATTATTATTATTATTATTGTCGCAATCACTATATATTTTTTGTGTCTCGTCGTAACTTAGTTCATAACACTTATAAAAAAAAGCAACCTTATTACTTACCATAGTCGCTACGAAAAAAAAAAACAAAAAAAAAGCAAAAAAAAATGATGAAAAAATTCACTCTACATTAACATCCACTACTACTTACTACTCTACCGTCACTGCTACTACTTTACTACTCTACTACCACTAATAACGCTACTACTACCACCATCACCGATTATTTATTTATTTATTTAATTATTATAGCATAACGGAAATTATGTTTTATTTGAGGATTAAACTGATTTGTGTTTGGTTCAAAAAACCAACAAAAGGTCGTTCGTTTTATTTTTTACTTTACGTATTTTCAGTTGCTATCCCCACGCCCTCTCATTCGATATCCCGAGTATTTAATTACACTCCGGTCCATCTTGTTCCATATTTCCCGAGCTCTCCCCTCGACTCATCGATAAAAACAAAAATAGGCTGCAATTCCATGTGTCCAATAATTTTTATGGACCATCGGCGATCGTGTTAATTTTTTTCTTTTTTTTCGCCGCGAAAAATCGTTCGTACGAATTGGCGGAACGATCGAACGGCGTCTTGGAGTTGCGGCATACGGGACGTTCGGATGACGATCGAGTGGTGAACTTAATCCTAATGGAACTTGGATTCGTACAGCGTTATAATTAGTATGTATACCCTATACTCGTTTACTTAAAAAAAAAAGTGAAAAATCCGCGAACGAACGAATCCAGTCGGTGGAAGCCTCGAGAATATCTCTCGGGATTTGCGAGCAGATGGAAAATAAATTGTGAATAAAAGTTGAAATGGTATTATAAGCGACGAAGGGTAAAAGGCCGAAAGTCGACAACAGTCGCCTGCGAGAATCCCCAACCGGAAATCAACGACGCAACACAAGATAAATAAAAATAAAGTAATAAACGCGCACACACGGAAAAATCGCACACAGGCATAACATGCGATAACATATATGTGATAAAAAAACCGATGATGAAATATTTGTTAAGAAAAAACAAAACCATGTTAATGTATATCGAAGCTCTTACCGAGGAGCGCAAGCGCACAAAATTGTCGCGATTCACGGACGATCTTTCACGAATAATTATCGATTTTAATATTTTTCGTGATTGTTCGTGAAAAATTTTTTAAATGAATTGTAAAAATAAATGAAAAATCGACACGCGCTCTTCCGTTCTCGTTCCGGTCAACCTCCGGTGTGCATCGGTCCGCGTACAGAAATCCGTAGTCTTTCTGATATCTCATTTTTACTCATTTCTAATCGTTAAAATGGGAATAAAGAAAAAAATGAGAGTAGTTTGTATCTTTCACGTACATATTTCTCTCGTATGAATCGAGAAATTTCGACAAAGCGAAACGAACGCGATAAGGATTTTAGGTATTCGTAGGATTATAAATAATGAAATGAAAAGACAAAGAGGACGAGGAGGAAAACAGTGAAGGGAAAAAAATGAATTAAAATAAAGTACAGTAAAGTAAAATAAATAAAATAAAATAAAATAAAATAATGGCCGATCGAGACTGCGGCTAGTTAATTAGTAATTGACGCGCGAGCCCGGACCCCCGGAGAGAGAGCCCCCCAGGCCCCTACGCGCGAAACACGCACTCGCGCTCGCAGCTACAAACGATTCCACCGCGTAAATTTACCAAAGTTTAACGTTTGAAATAGAACGGCAAATTAAAAACAAAACGAACAAAAACAAATGAAAAAATAACTACAAATGAAGAAAGAAATCATAATAAATAAAAAGGAAGATACAAAAATGAAGGAGAAGATGAAGAAGAAGCCACGCTAATCTACTTAATTAACTATAATATTACAATCCGATTATTACGTTAGATATACATTATGTGTATTGTATTTATGTCTCAATAATCGTTGTTAGTTATATCGCTATGAACCGATGGCGACGATTACGCGAGGGGCGCCGTTTCGTATATGCGATTAATATCATTCCGATGAGTTTGGCGATGATGAAAAAAATAAAGACGCGATGATATACGATGGACTTGGCGGGCAAACGGAGGGAGAGAATTCGACGACGGTGAAGTTGACGTGGAAAAAAAAAAGAAAAGAACACGCTCCGCGAGACGAGGAAAATATTGAAATGCGCCGGCGGCAATTATGCAAAAATATAATATCGTTTTTTCGATGAAAAAAAAAAAAAACAAAAAAATACAATCAACACCCAAAATCACTCACGGATACGGAAAAGACACGCTCCGATTATCGACAGACACACCATCGACACGGTATTGGAAAAAAAAAATAGAAAAACAAATAACGAACAAGACACATTATACACGAGAAAAAACGAGTTTTAGCTTATTTGTGTAAGAAATATGATATTACATTTATTGATTATTGTATTAATCATTAGACTCATTGTATTATTGATACTGATAATTAATTAGTACTCGTGCTACCGATTGCGTATACATAACGAACGAGTGAACGAGACGCGCGCGGATTGCCAATGCCACGGAGAAACAAATAGATGAAAAAAACATTGAGAGAAAAAAAAAAAATTATCGAAAAACCTAAAAAAAATAGTACATTGGACGCGTGGATCGCGGTATCAGTCTCGCGAATTGGTCACGAAGAATCTTACGAATGTCTACTGAGGGAAAAAATGAACAACGGAACAGACACGGACGGGGTTCCGAGGCGGTAGAGATTTTTACTCACGGGGGATTAAGGGTGAGCGAGGAGCGGAAAAAAAACACAATTAACGTTCGATTCGTCGTATTAAATTGTGAAATTTTTTACGAGGGATTTCAAGTGGTGCTGTAGACGGAAAAGAGTGACGAAAAAAAAATTTGAATTGAAAGAGGAGAAAGGGGAGAGTGTGCGTGTCTTCGATAATTTTAAATGTCCCTCGTATCGTAGAAAAATCGTGAATCGTTGTTTTCTTTTGTTTCCGTCTCGACGAGTAGTCCAGCTACGAGCATAGTCTATTTTTTGTTTTCTTTTTTATTTGTCCTTTTTTTAAACCACTGCAAAGGATACATCGCAATATCATGGCGTTGCGATTCGAGGGAAAAACGAAAAATAGATTTTGCGCGTCGATTGCGGATAGGTGGAACGCCGAAACCGTCCGTACGTAGGATATTGCGCTGGAATTTGGCGTCAAATTGCAATAGATCGAAGGGGAAATACAGGGAAAATACGACAAGTGCCCGAGCTTGAAATATATTTAATTAAAAAATTGTTCATTGAAATTTATACGGCACATTGACAAAGCGAAAAAAAAAAACAAAAATGGCGCGCGTACTATATTCACGAGACGCGAAATTTCGGGCGCGAAACTTCCGGATGAGATAACAACAATACAATACAATACGGGGACAACGGCATGACAGCTTTAGCTCACTGTAGGCCTAATTAAAACACAAAAAAACACTATACATATGTACTATCTAAACTTACCGATTGACGTATGACGTATGACGGTTGACGTATGACGTATGACATATGACGTATGACGTATGACGTATGAAAGTGCGAATGTGAGTGAACGAGAGCGCAATGTAGGTGCTTGCCAGAATGCTTGAGTGAGCGCGAGATACAAAAAAAAAATAATTAAAACGGTATTGCGAAGAGCGCGAGACAAAGTGAGAGATTGAGACACACGTACTCCAATTAATCGAAATAATATTCCCACATGAGTCACAACGATTAACGCAAACAAACAAAATTACTCGGAAAATACTTACTTTCATTGACTCTCTAATGAAAACGATGAGCGAGAGAGAAAAAAAAACAGAAATAAGAAAATCGAAAAAAAAAAAACGAAAAAAAAAAAAAACGACGAGACGAGGAGTGGACAGCGATGAAGAATGAAGAACTATGATTAAAGAGAACGTGAGAGATAATCTATAATCTTCTGTACATGTTTTAATTATTCTATAATTATGAATTATCATACTTGTAATGAAACTATTAATTAATTAACGAATTAATTAATTGAATATCTATGAAAAAAAAACTATATATTTAAACGAAAAAAAAACGTGGTAGTTAGTCTGTCAATGGGTGTAAAAATATATAAATACCATGTATTCTAATAGTCGACACGTGTCGGGAGGGGCGGGAACGCGAGGTTCTCGGGGCGAATTTTTTATTTTTATTTTTATTTTAATTTGTTTCGCGATCACATCGGCCCATGCAGAAATTTATCTATCGCGACCGCGCGTGATTTGAAAACATTCCGAATCCATCCGCACATTCCTCGTACGCAACGTACCTAAGATTGTAATATACGAAGCCCCGTCGCACGCGGACGTGGTCGCGATTTCCGTTTGATCGATTTTTTTTTTAACACACGCACACAATCGACGAAGTTAATTAATTTCTTCGTACGAACGCGCGTCGAGACGAGTTGTTGCTTGCGATACTCAACACTCCCCACCTTGAGCGCGCAATCTTTGCAATTCACGCGAAAACAATGTTGTAGTTAAGCAGCGTAATACAATTGAAAAAAAAAATCGGATAAATCCGTGAAAAACGATTAAAAAATGAATCAACCAAAATCAAGAACATTTTCGAGACGCGTATATGAATATTGAAGCTGCGAATCTTTTTTTGTTCACTTTTTTTTGTGAATTGTCGAGTAAAAAAAAAACGAACACGTGAAATATCAACACTCGCAATCGATGACACCCTGTAGTTGTACTTAAGGTTGCGGAGGCGAAACAGTATTGTGGGAAACGTGAGACATTTTTATCGAGTCAAAAATTTGAGAGATACGACGGATCTGTTGAAGGGGCATTTTTTCTATTGTAATCCTTGGCGGGGAGGGGGGAGTGTGGGGGGCTAATACACCGAAGAAATAAGGATGAATAACATAATAAAGGAAAAAAAAAATGAAAACCACATTATCACTCCTAAATCGCGGTGAACTGAATGAATGCGAGTTTAAATGAGAGACTCGAGTGTTATATCGATCGAACATTAGCGAGATCGAGAGATGAAAAGTAACAAAAAAAAATTGAAAAAAAAAAAAAAAAACACAAAAAAAGACAAATGAAACCAAAGAAAATTAAAGATACTCTGCGACAAAGAAGACATATGTGGATATTACAAAGTAATGTATTTTATGACGGGTTTATAAGTAAGAGTAACGATATTATTGTATTACGATAATGACCGTACTGTGGTAATAACTACGCTAAGTAGAGTAAAAAAAAAACAAAAGAAAGAAATCGATTGCGAATAGATTGATATTCGGCACGAGAGAAACCGATAACGTTGGGTTACAAATGCCAACGTGTGAGAATCTTCGCTGGACGAACTTGGCTTTGATGTAACAAACGGTATAAAAAAGATAGACTTGAAGGGATCGTGAGATCCGCCAAGAGAGCGTCGAAAAAAAAAAGATATTGAATCTTATCGAGAGTGGTGATGCGATGATGCGTGGAAGAGCGTTACGGTAAAAAAAAAAGACAAAACAATGTCGACGAATTTTAAAAGAGGATATTAGAGCGAAGCGCGCTGATGTAAAAAAAAAAAAAAAATCGTATTTATCGCGCCTAGTATGTTCGTATGCTTCCAGTTTTAATGCAATTCCACGCGATCATATACGTGACTAAAGTTCTTCCGGCGATTGACGAGTTGCACAATTTACATTATGGTAAATCCAATTGGTCGATGAAAAAAAAAAAAAAAAAAAATTCGAAAAAAAAAACAAAGAAACGACAAAAAAGAATTATCAGGCTTTAAACGACTATTCCACTTTAGTGTGACGGGCACAACCTATAAGAATGAACAATTAACGAGATTGCACTGAAAAAAAAAAGCCTCGCCCATGATACCGCTTGATTTTGGCGAATTGTTTGTCAGCGATTACCATTGATCGAAGGAACTACAGTGGCTGTATTTAAATTGGTGTGCAAGGATATAATAACGAAGAGGGTCGCACCCGAGGACCCCAGGCCCACAACCCCTCCACAGTGTCGAGACTGATCCGCGTAAGCCGATAACTATTTGGGAAAGCCAATAAAACAACAAAAAAATCATTTACAAAATTAATAAATCACAAAAGTTGACGGAAAAGTCGAAAAAGCACTAGCAGTCAGGCTTCCTCAAAAAATACACACACACATACACATACACGTGCGCGAAAAAAAAAAAAAATTAATCGTACAGAGGCATAACGTTTAAAAAGCCGCAAATCTTTTCGCGTTATCGAGATTTCTGACTTAAACATATGAAAAAAAATAATAATAATAATTAAGTAAAAGGTATATTATTATACACACCGCGGACAGACTACACGCACAAAGTTCACATGGATCGGACAGACTTTTTGACTTTGTATTAACACGAGAGACACGCATAACGAGATTGATACTCCCCCACCCCCCGCGCGGCAACTAAACAGAATTATTAAACGAGAAAACAAAAACAAAGAACCTAATCGAGTAAAGAACAACAAAAGCAAACAAAGACACGTATATTTACATTTTACACGAAATGCGCCATCACATTGTTGATATAAATTGCAATCCACGATTATTACTATTTACGAATATAATTATTATCTTGCATTGTCTAGTCATACGTTATTATTGTATAACTAACGATATTACTTATTAATTATTAACCTGTACTACCTAGTCGCATTATGTGTTGCATAAAAAAAAACTATCAAGAAAATTTCGAGCGCTAGACAAGAGAGACAGAGATGAAAAAAAAAAAAAAAACAACAACAAAAAAATAACAAACAAAAGAACGTAACGAACAAGAACGAGAGAGATAAATTGAATGATGAGAGGAAAAAAAACAAATGCGCGAAAAAACAAGCTGCGCGCGTTCGTGAAAGAAAGGAACGAAAAGGTTGCGAAAGCGAGCGAGCGAAAGAGAGAAAGACAGAGAGAGCGAGAGAGAGCGAGAGAGAGAGAGAGAGAGAGAGAGAGAGAAAATACTCCACCTCCGAAGGCGTAGTACGTCGATCGAGTTATCATTAATTCATAGTAATTGCATTTTTATTAACCGTTTACCGATTCAACAGTTATAAATTCGTACTAAAAGAAAAACGAAAAAAAAAAGATAATATTAAACGTGCAAAAAGTCCGAGGGTTATAAACGATATTCGTTGATCGGTAAAGGGTTAACGGCTCGAATAATGTACGAATAGGAAAAATAATGAAAGCCAAATGTTAATGGCGCTGTAACTAAAAAAAAAAAAAAACACGCAATTACTATGATTGAAGAATGCACGAGAGAACAAACTGCGACTGTCGGAGCATCGTAGTTAAAAGTATATTGTCATCCTTGCGCGTTCAACGCTGCCCGTGATCCGATTCGCTTGTGAATAAAAAGAAGATCGGCATACGTTGCGCGCAAGATGACAAAAAAAAACGAGTATTAAATATATGCGGGGGCCGTGGAGAGGAGGGAACCTTCCTTTAACCACAGAAAACTCGTCCGAGAATGTGACATTCTTACTGTCAAAATCCTCCCGCCCCCTCTCCCCCACCCCCCTTTGCTGCTGGTGCAACGACTGCGATCGACCGTTCGCCCCGGTCTTCTATTCACACCGTGTGTATCTCGATCCTTCGTAAGTGCGTCGACCCTCACCTTCCTGTGCAATCGTAACGCAACATCCCTCCCTCCCTCCCTCCCGAGGAGAGCTCGCGGGCCCTATATTGCAATATTTGTACTTTTCCATGTTGAAACCTCGATATACAATAAATTATATTAACAAACTTTGATCCTGACTTCTCATTTGTAATTTTTTTTTCGCTGACGGATAATTTAAAAAATTCGACGTCATTTGTTACTTTTTTTTAGCCCTTTGTAACATTGAGATAAATGGAATTTCGCTGTTTATTTTATCAACAGTCGTGAAGTGTGCGATAATAATTATTGTCGATACCATGCAGAGCGAGAAAAGAGGTCGCCTTCGACGAGTGTGAAGCGACGAGTGTCGCACGCGGCGAACGCCAACGCGACCGATTTTTAACGTCCGTGTATCGAACTCGATTACGGCACTTGAGCGCACTAGTGCGACGAAAGACAGCCGTAAAAAGATTTTTTAAACAGTCGAGTTGTCTAAATTTTGTCGATTATCGTCGGAGTATAGTTATCGTTTGAATTTAAAAAAATTTTCGCGCCGAAAAGTAATTCCATTGATTTTCGATGAGCCGCGAGTAGCGAGCGATTTATTCCGAAAATACTTTTTTTAAATAGCAATAGAAGAAAAGTACCAACTGTCCGGACGACGCTTTGGTATTTTGATAGTGGTAAGTGGAAATTATCATAATTGTCTTACCTGCTCGCCTCTGATTGGTCGTTCGTGAAGATGGTAATATAGATACGATAGTAATCCGAAACTCGATAGATTCCGTTTTACGCTGATAGGAGTCCCAATTAAAAAACAATACGTGTTACCATTTTATTATAAACGTTCGTTTTTTTTTGTTGTTTTTTTTTTTTGCTACATTTGGCTAGATACCGATCACCAGAAAACACTTAGCAAAGCTGTATTTACTTATCTACAGACTGACGTGCGTATGTACGTATGTAATGTGTCATTGTGTACGGCTTTTGTCTTGGTATGTGTGCGCGCTCGCGCCTCCTTGGCGACATCGAAGCGCGGCTGCATGGACAGCGCTTTTATTCGTAGCTGCGTCTTTTTCTTTCATTTTCTCTTAATAATCTTTTCATAAATCTACTTACAATGCTTACAAAGCTCGATCCGAGTACAGCGAACTCTGATCTCGCGATAGATCGCTGTCCATTCAGCCGTCGGGAACTTGACAATTCATATACTTGATTACGTTAACATAACGAGTCGTCTCCTTAACTTCCGTACGCTTTTTTTTTTTCTTCTTTCTTCAAAGTATTAATAGTTGTTTTATACATTAATTTGTCGAAGCAAGCGATCGCAGGGTTTGGTGGGTGTATGTATAGATTATCAGATATTATCATTTATCTAGTGTAGTGTTTGTGTTTTTTTTTTCTTTTTTTTTTTCTTTTTACGTGTACAAGGGATCCATCGTTAATGCTACAAGGGGTCCTTATCTTCATAACACTAATAATAATTGTAATGATAATCATAATAATTACGATTATTTTTCTTTCTTCGGTATACATATATATGTATATCTAAAGGTCGTCCTTGCATTAACACGACCGCATTCGACATTGACGTTATAAACAGTTGTCGATAAACATTCGAATATTCATTTGCTTCGACGTTACTGTCAATAGCGAATCAACGGAAATCAATTGGTATTGTTTCTTTTTTTCTTCTGTTTTATTTATTAATGACGCTTATCATTGAAATATCCTAATGATGATGATTCGTTTGTTTTACGTTTTTTTTTTTGTTTCTATTTTTTTCTTTTCCCTCGTTGAATGGGCGTAAACTATTAATCGTATTATCAACATGATGAACCGTCGAACATGATGCGTCGATAAACGTATCGTATTTTACAACTTGTCTCCGGTGAGATTGTTTTTTTTTTTAGGATTATTCGAAGAGATGGAACTATACACATTGTTACACACAAGGAAAGTAAGTCCCGATGCCACTGCTCATATATACTCGTTTTCTTTATATTTATGTTGTTGTTGTTGTTGTTGTTGTTACTCCCGCGGGTATCTCTACCTTTTTCGTGCATTTTGTTTTCTTCATTTTCTTCATTTCACCCCCTCGTGTTTGTCAGAAATTTCCGAACGAATGACACAAATTAGAGACTTCTATCGTCGATACTTAGTTTCTATCAGTCGTTTATCGATTTCCAGCGCTGTGTACGACGATTATTTTTATTTTTTATTTTTTTCACCCGTACATAACGTCGTGGTCGGTACGCGAAAGATTGCTCGGCATTGATCGTAGCAAGATTAGAAATGTGAAAAAATCAACGCGTCTGTAGTATGTAAATAAATTAGTCATTGCCTAATGTATTTTTTAAACATAGTTTTTTACTCGTTTCTTTTTATTTATTTATTTTTTTCTTGTTTTCTCGTGATTTTTTAAATCTTAGGCAAATATAAAAGGTCTTTATGATGTATCGTTTTGTGGTGCACGTGCGACTGTAATGTTGAGGCTCTTTCCGTTTTTAATTTAGTACCTTTAAATATTATTATATACAGCCGTGACTCTAGCCTGCAATCGTCATTTCTGCCTTCGTTCGTTCTTTTCGAATGCACCTGCCGATAAAAGGGAACAAGGAGTACAATATATAGCCGATTGTAATTTATTTTCTTTCTTTATATCATTATATCTTGCCGTTGCAATGCACTTTTTAGACGTTATTATTCATTCAAAGAGAAAACGTATCCGCTCGATCGTCGCGTATCAGTAGATATTTCGCTCAATTCCTAACTTGTCGCGTTTTACCTCGCCGCGTATTCTTCGTTACTTCACAATTATCATTCATCACTGGCGAACTTGACAATTGTTCACGGTAAAGAGAAAAGCAAAAAAAACTTGAAGTTGAAAATTAAAGGTCTGGAAAAAAGGTCTTTGGAGGGAAAAGGAGAAAATTACTTGGGTGACGGATATTCTTTTTTCTTTTTTTTTTTTCTTTTCTTGTCAGGCATCTTACGAGTAATTGTAATGCGTGAGCTTTTCAATCGACGGATGAAAAATATTTCTACTCGAATGAGAATATGAAAAAAGGAAGAAAGGAAGCGGCACGATCCCGGTGCCGATTTGTCAACTTTTAAAACGCTCAAGCGAATAATACTGCTACGAAACTGAAGCCTGACCACGGTAATTCGATACTTTCCAGCGCACGATTGTTCGTCATATTGTTTTTCATTTTTTTTTAATACGTTTTTCAACTTTTCTTAAACATTGGAGATTCTCGAGGCACCTTTCGAGGTACAACGACATTGACATTCGAGGCTCGCGATGTACGATTTATTATTTTCATAATTATGTATCATCAATTTCACTTCCATCGTCGAATATATTCGCGTAGTCGTCTCATTTAACTTTTGCGCGTTTCATCGTTCATCTTGGCAGACGCGGATCGGTGACGAGATCTCGAATCTTTGCGTACCGATTTCGAAATCGCCGAATGTCGTATCTCAATCGGGTGCACCTTCTCCGATATTCTTCGAATCGATATTTTTTCTTCGATCTCTTCGAGCGAATACCGCATTGTTTTTTTGCTCAGTCACCGAGGTAACCGTTGAGTCTGTGCGCTCGTACGGTACGAACCTCTGAAAATCTGAAATCTCGCCGATGTTCCATACGGATCCGATTTTTTTTTAAACTTCGGATCTCTCCATTTTTTTGTTTAATTTTCCTCTGTCATTAATAGTTACAACAGCCGCTTCGGGGATATCTTTCGAATATAATGAAGCCGGCAAATTCGAAAGGAGCGTTTTTTTTTATCGGAGGGAGGCGACGGGGGGGACAAGAAGAATCGAGTGTTTGTTTTCTTTTCATACGAATATTTCACGCGTGTCGGATTCGGAGTCCGAGTCCCAGACCAAGCATGAGTAAAATTCCTCAGAGTTCGCCGCCAAGTGGCACAGGTCACGAGGGGGTTATGGGTTTACGCGAGTGGCCAGGGTGCCGGCAGCCGGCAGTCACAGCTTGAGCTCATTAGCGATTTTGCTCGCAATATTCTTGAAGCCTATCGATGTTCCCAAAATTCTTTTGAAGCGTACACCGTTCAACGACAGACGTGGCAGTTTGCAAACCTCGATCTCCCATTGTACCTGGCTGTCCGTTGCCGCGTCGCCGTGGGCGCAAAGCAGAAGAAATCGCTCGCGCTGCTCGTATTGACACTTGTTGGCATCGAGCACCTGAAATTATTAATTTCTTTTTTTCTTACGCTTTCTCCGAAAAGTTCTCGCCGACAATTTTTTCCCTTAACGCCAATGATTTTAAGGGATTTTGAAAATTTAATTAAATAATAGAGACATCCGTACCTTACGAATTTCGGACATTATCTCGTTGGGATCTCGACTGCTCGTAGTCCTCATACTCCAAGTAAAGCGCAAGCTACGGGGCTTTACCTGTTCGTCGTTAGTGGTTGCACCACTGTAACAAAAAAATATCTTAAGTCCGCTCTTCGTTAATGCATCGAGAAAAAATCTCCGGATAAACGTTTAATCGCGCACTCGGCAGTGCAAACTTATTTTTCCAGCGGAAGAAAAAATATATATATTTAAGTAAATGCGCATTTATCGGAAAGTATACATGCTTCGCATGCAAAACTAATCGACTCGTAAATTTCCTTTTCATTTTTTTTTTCTTTTCCTTTTTTTTTCGGATATTCATTTACGAATAATCAAAGTGTCGAAGTCACGAGCATAATGAGACATTTATCAACAATGAGCGAATAATCCTAATGCAAAGAGTTACAATGTTATTCGATTGACGAAATCATTGTGCGTCATATATTGCATTCCGGAAACGTGCCTTATGAGAACATCGAGAAATAATACGTCGCAAAGTGAATTGTCGCTCATCCAAGTCTTGGCATTGTTGTTTTCTATTCGAATTATACGGATTCTATGGATTCGATCGATTAACGATAAAGACGATAAATGAGACAACTTTTGCGAGCTTCGGCGTTGTTAAGTTGAATTATTACAAAAATATATAATAATAATAAAGAAAGTCGCATTAATAACGCGACGACTGAACGAACGAAACACTAGTATTTCCCATCGGCGAATTACATTTTCTCAATTATTTATAATAAAAGAACAATGGATTGGCGGTATAATGGTTATGAAGCAACGTACCTCACTACTGGGTGCTTGGGAGGTACGGAGGGATCCATGGGGCTGAAATAACAAAACAAAGGCAATTGCTAACAAACAGCTAAACTCGATAAATTAATGAGAGTTCAGCTAAGACAGAATTTTTTTTTTCCTTCTTTTTTTTTCATCGTTGTATTTTTTTTAACGACGTCATTACCATTGCGTATCGATAGTGAGATTTAGTCGTATGTTAGAGAACACTCATTGTATCTCGTCGATGCGAAGATTAAACGTACAGCTTGGCGTTATAGTAATTAAATAAATTAATCGATATTCAGCGCAGTTAAAACGGTTACAATATTGTTTTATCGTCACTCGCGAGATGTGCAAGGCCACCGAAAGCGATTAAAACTCTATCTCTATCGCGGATCTCTAACTCGTGATTTTCGTTATCTCTTTGCAACGTTCGTCGCAAACCTCCGATATAGTATCCTACTTTTTTTTTTGCAACAGCCTGTTGTGAAAAATAAAAGCTGTCTTAGACATCGCCATAACAAAAAGAAAGAAAAATACAAAGATACATGCATCAACAATCATGATAATCGCAAATATTTATGTCGATAAATAGCGAAACACGCCCCCCACCCTCCCCCGCTCGCGCATCGCTCTCTCGAATATAGGTTTCCGGAAATAAATCGGTACAACATGTACAAGACAGTTTTAAAATATTTATTAATATGAAATTATTACTATTATTGCTTCTTAAAAGTATTAAATAATAATTCTATCCTGCAGTACTGTTAGCTATTTACTGCCCTCCATACGATGAGACACAAGTTCATTTTTTAGGCTGTCGATATATTTTTTTGTTCGCAAACGATAAATAGTTCATCGAAGTAGAAATTTCGTTTTCCGAACTACAGCAACGGTTTGCTCTTGAAATTCATTTGTAAGCAATTCATTTGACTTTTTTTTTCGTCTATCTTTCCGAAAGCTTGGACGGGCACACAGATTGGAGCGCAGCAAACGTTAACACACTCGATACAGGAATATTAATGTTCATATTTATATATCATTAATATAAATGTGTTCTATCCATTATTTGTAATATATCTATATATTGTTCTAATTATTCAATATCTCTTTCTCTCCGTATCTCACATCTATCTGTTGCGCACATCGATCTACCGGATGGCCTTAGACTTCTCTATCATCGGTTTACAAATTTGTGTGTGTGTGTGTTTTTTTTTCTTTTTTTCGTCCTTTTCTTATTTTCATTTTTCTTTCTACAATCATTCATGCATTTGATTACAGTTAACATGACCAGCGGTTCGATGGATCCATGCTGTACCGGTGTGTTTTTTTTTTTTTTCAAAACAATAATGAAAAAAGTTACGGATGTTGAAATAATAACGATCGGCTTTAGTGAAAAAAAAAAGCTCCTAGCGAAACAAAGCCTACATTCTCAGTAACTAATCGTCCGGTGCTCGAGTAATCGTGACGGACTTTGTATTTTTTTGTATTTTCGTGATATGCCCCCTTCCCTCCCCTGCCCCCTTATTTTTTTAGTTAATCCACAACGAGCTACCGACCATCGTTCGTTTTTTCGTTGTTCTTTACCTTTCATCTTTGCTTGCAACTACGTAAACAAGGATATGAAAACGATGCACAGTGAGATTTATTCGCCGTTTCAATATCTCAAATCCGCCAATCTTCCGACACTCGCGGTTTTCTCCTTCCGCCCCACGCGCACTTTGCCAAGTTAATTTTTCGTTTATCATAAATATGGAAACAAAGAGAATGCGGATAAATAAATAATTGAAAAATGCAGCGAAACCTATGCGAATCCGACAGTTATTTTTAATTATTGATATGCCGTGTGTATCAGTCATCGGGGCAATTCGTTATACGATCTCAAGTTTTTTGTTCTGTTTTATTTGAAACTAAAACAAGGCGGCGCATTAACGAGCGTGGAGAGCGGTAAAAATTGTCGATTGCGTAATGAAACAACGATACTCCATGTATCTCAACCTCAAAGTCTCCCTGATCGTAGACCTATACAATCTCTTATGGATATAATAAAAAATAATGAAAACACAGTTGTAGCGCAATAGAGAAGATATTTGTGGGCATCCCGAGTGATCGTATACGAACGTTTAAAGCGTCGAAACACATCTCGCTTCTTGCGTTGCGACATTTCGTTTTAGCAAAAAAAAACGAAAATAAAATCTTAACAAACGAAATGCAAACAGCGCGAATGTACTTTTAAAAAATAAGCTACACGCAGATCATTAAACATCGCCGTAACAGTAGGTTTTTTTTTTTTTCTTTCGTTTGATTACATTAGAAGTATCGAAGATTGGAATCAGGCAACACGGACATTACAATTGGACGCAGCAGAGTCGAATATTGTCGAGAGCTTCTATATCGAAAATATATTAATACTAAAAGAAAAACAAAAAAAAAGGCGAGTGAGCGCAAAAGAATTTTTTGTTCATTATATTTCTCGTTGGAAGGATGCCGAATGCATATACAAAACGGAATAGCGAAGAAAACAAAATGGTATCGAGATGACGGTAACATTCCGAAAAGTCAGATCGCAATTTTGCGCGCAATTTGCGAAGAAAACAAAAAGAAAGAAAGACAGTGAGAAAATGAAATCGCGTTTTCGTATACCGATCGCGAGGGAACGGACATGAAAAATGCATTATTAATTCGTGTAAAGACGCCCTTTAAACGTTAATGAGCGCTACGGCATCTTATACGTACATCGACATTCCCGTGTCTCTCTTTTTTTTCAACTATCACGCATTACTCGACGAGCAGTCGAGTGCGCGCGAAGTTAATTTTTTTTATGTTAAATTCTATACGATTGCAAAGAGACAGAGAGAGAGGAAAGAAAAAAAAATGATATTCTCATTTATAAATGTGTGTCCGACGGTTGGTTTATCTTATATTGGTTTTATATGCAGCCACTTTGGCAAGTTTGCCGTTGCGTGAGAAATCCAGTTTGTCGATCGGTCTCATTTCGTGTTGGGTAAAGACAAGGCGACGCGTCACCTTTCACTTAGAAAACCTGTCAATGCACGGGGATTATTATGTTTTATTCAACTTTTCTCTCATGTTTGTTTTTTCTTTATCTAACAGCGTTGTATATATATATATACATGTATATATTGTTTTTAATTATATTTAATGCACGCTAATCGACCGAGAGAAACGCGGCTTCGCGATCCTCACCGAGAAAAGAAAAAGCAACGAGTTTAAACTACAAAATGAATTTTGTCTCGATGAATCAACTCGAGAGCGCGTTGTAAAAATAATTTCTTTTATATTTCTTTTCGGCGCTGCGATGCGAACGACAGTTTTCTCTTTTGTTTTTTTTTTTATTTTTTATCTAAAAAAATATGGACTTAAATTTTGGTGATAATTCTCCTACGTTTACGTGGAAATCTCGATTTATCTAGCCTGATACACGAGCGGTGCGTTTCGCGTTTGTATTTTGCGTGACACTTTAAGCGTTTTTCGTTTTTTTGTTTGTGGCCCGCGCCTTGGAAATATTGTCGACGGGCGCGAGCTAAAATCGCGTGGGAGAAAGACAAGCGGGCGCGCGGAAAATGAAGCTTCGCAAAGGACGACATATCCAATATTATCGAGTACCTCCGATCGTCTATACGCCGGATATTATACCTTTTTTTTTATCTCCTTATTTATCCGATCGCTCGACGATGAAAGTAAGGATACAAAAATATAACGGGGAAGGATACATTTTTCTTTTAGTTGGGTTTATCGTTTTCTCGTGGATGGGCGTGAGATAAATTCGAAGCGCAAAGTTGGAAATATCGCAGGCAGAATTAAGGGGGGAGGGGAAGAGACGGGGGGGGGGGGAAGGCACGGAATTCAGTGTGCTATTATCTAAGTGCGTAAGGCGAACCCTCCTGTACATCATTATCAGGAAGACATTAATTTTAATAGTTACAATTATATATATATATATCAGTTAAACCGCATATGTATAATACATATATGCCTCGTAACTCTCATAACTCAACATACAAAAGTAGTTTAAATGAAAAAAAAAAAGAAAGAAAGAAGAAGAAATAAGAAGTCTCTACTCTCGAGCACTCGCACCACAGAATAACGGAGCCAAAATTGCGTGTTTTTTTTCTCTTTCTATGCATCACATTGTCCATTGAGCGTCGGCTGTAACACACAGTAATCGTTTAATTCTCGGAGTCTTTGACGTGTTACGTTTTTTTTTTCAAATGTTTTTGTTTTTTCTCATTTCAAGTGTTTCTAGATGTGTGTCGGGGCGCTCCCACTAGCCAGCGCGCATCGTGTAGTTGTTTACCGCGACTTGCGACTTGCGACTTGCGACTCGCGTCTCGCGTCTCTATGGCCTTTGGCCATCGTGGAACTTGAGACGAAGCCAATCTACTTGGTTCAAGTCCTGCAGCATAGTAAATGGTACCGTTTTAAGTTACTCAAAAAAACACGTTCAATTCGATAAACAAAAAAAAAACGAAAACAAATTGAGCGATGCATCAATGGCTATGCCGTAGGCAGTCTGACCGATAGACACTGATTCCGTACTGCTTACTTTAAAAAATGTTTTACTTTTCGAAAATCGTTTTGCTCTATCGACTGATGAGAGTACAGTGACCATTTCGTGAAAGACAAATACGCCCCCGCGGCCGAACCGACGACTCTCGTTATTCTGTGGCCTCGGCAACATCGATTCGAGTGTACCGAACGTGTGGGCGGCATAGCGCATGCCATCGCCACATATTTTCGGTATGCAACAATAGGCTACGGTCCCATACAAATCACAAATTCAAGAATAAACGCCTCGCTATATAATCAAGTTTAAACAAGGGATGCACAATGAGTATGCGAGGTGGATTGAGCTTTTTTTTTTAACTTTTTTCATCTTTCTTTTTTCGATGTGATAATCGTTAATCGTATCAAACAAGCGAGTCAATTTATCGAAGAAATTCACCGCGAGCGTATCGTCGTTAACGATTACCATCGATTACGAAAATACACAGCCTAAAAGATGCTTTCAACTATTATTTTCGATATAAAATAGGGCTGAGGGAGAGTAACGATAAACGCCTTCAAGCAGGTATACTTATTGGGACAAACAGAGAAGATGGACAAATATATAGACGTGCGCGATACGTTTTTCACCAGTATTTTATAGATGTATGTATTTTTTTTTTTTTCATTTCTCTCGTTCCTTCTTTTGTTATCCAAATTGAGAAAAATAAATCTATGACATTGCAAAGATTTCATAACAACAAGCTACATATATATATCATATGGCTTTCACTGATAATGGTCGCTGCTAGCTCATCGGGTTTCAACAGCGAATATAATAAAACACTGTTCTTTTTTTTATTTTCTCTTAATTTAGGCATCGTATCGGTATAAGGACTTCCAGAATTACATAGTCATTGTGCATCCTTGGAAAAAAAAAAAAAAAAAAAAAAACAAAAATATCGTACAACATGCAAAACAACGATGGACAACGATAATTCATCGGATACAATAACAAGTAACGTTAACATTAATGTAAGTGCGTTATAAGAGAAAAAAAAATAAAAAAAATAAATAAATGGTTATTCCCGTGTCCCATGCAATAAATCGCATTACCATGCCCGCGTAAAGCATCCCGATTACTCGTTGTTTTTTTTTTTCCGAAAAAGTTTTCTCTCCACCGAATTTTCTTATTTGGGACATGGGAAAACTTGGATTTTGCCAACGCGCCACTCGATCTCTCACTCCCAATTTCATTGTTTGATTGAAATAACGAATTTTTTTTTTACTATTTCGCTTTCGCGCTGCCGGCACTGTAGAAAGTGAAACGAATAATCTCGGATCGGAAAGGCTACTTTTCACGCGGGCAGCTTTGCGATAATTTTTAAGCTGGATCTACGGTTCAATTAGGAAAATGCGAACGCACGGATGCGGAGGGATTCGAAGCTCGAAGCCAACTTGTATATTTTTTTCTCTCTGAGATTTCGAAAGACGGCGAGCAACAACGTTCTCGTAATCGAAAGGAAGTTAAGCCGGATCTTGAGGACACGGTTGGACGAGGTATTTTTATTTTTACGGCAAAAAAAAACGATTATGACAACTCTAGGGACGGTAACATTTAGCGGCATGCCGAATATGTACGTTTATCGTTTGCGTTAACATTAATATTATGTTTTTTTTTTCTTTTCAAATGAATCGTCGATGACTCACCGTTTGGAGAACCTCGATGAAAGTTTGGAGAAAAACGATGGCCTGGCTAACGGGCTTATCGCGTTCGTGTCCTGTGTGTGTGTGTGACCCTGTAATTTTTCACACGGTTCAGTTCGACCAGATAACGGCATCGGAACAACGAATTCGAGAGAATAAGAGGAGAAATGACGAAACGTCAAGAGAGTCGTGGCTGACGTTTCTTGGATAAAGATAGCAAAGATGCAGCGACGATAGGAATAATAGACATTTTATTTTAAAAAAACCCGACGAGTCGTATAGCGAAACGAAAAGAGAAAAAAGAGAAAGAAAAAGAAAAAAATCACTTGCTCCTTTTATGCTCGTTCGATATCGAGAACGCGAGGAACATCGTTTGACGAACCTGAGTATGATTTCGCTGTGCCCTGTTTTGACCAGAGTGGAACGTACTACGGCTCGGAACATTCCTGGGAAACGCCGGTGTCGTCGGCGTTGCCAATCTATTGCTCGGCGATACGCCCAAGCTGATGGAAAAAATAAAAAATCCAATTAAAAAACGAAGCGAATCGAAATAGCATTGCGAAAACGAGAAAATGCCCTTCGATAAAACGTCGTATATACCATTAAAATAACACAAATTACTTGTACTTTTATCGATCTACGATACAAATTATCGCCTAGAAAAAAAAAAATATGTATAAATCTATGCTACGCGTGCTCGACGAACGTTGCGTTAATCGAAACTCATTTGTACCATTATATCGAATTATTCGAAATGAGAGTTAGTTGTCATTATTGATTTGCTTGTTTTGCCTTATATTTAGTTTTTTATATATTTTTATACGAAATTCAACAAAAGTATAACAACTACAAAGAATGCAAAGCTACCGAAGCCGATGAGGCACGCGGGTGAACATGCGAATGAACGACGAAATCCGAATGATGAAATTGATGACTCAATGACGATTGTTCCGTCGGTGATTTGTTTTAAAAACGAAATGCGCGAATAACTCGTGTAAATTTGCGTCCCTGCGAGTAGTGTCATTTTTAATTGTATTTCTATAAAGCTTGCCAAAGTGATGAAGTGGTATATTCGAAACTATGTATGAAATTTTTGTTATTTATTCGACAATGCGCGATCGAGATAACGACCGACGAAGGGAGGAACAAAACGAATAAACGGTTGCATGCAAAAAAATAAAAAACCGAAACTACGATGATTACTGGATACTACCCTAGAATTCTCTTAGCTTCGATGATGCTAATCAAAAGATTAATCGAGCGTCGATAAAAGCGAGCGAAAAATATATCCGAGTGCATAAGTTTGATCGAAATGAAAAGCCTTTGAAGCCGTAATCCAACGGAGAATCGTCGCTGTTCGACCGGGGCGAGTGGGCGACGAAATAACAACCGAAATACCCCAAGAAAGTTAGTGTTCGAGCGGTGACAAAGGGAACAGAGATAATATCAACGAAAGGAGAAACATATCGCGGGTAATAATCGATTGCGCAAGAGTGAAAAAAAAAGAAGAAAAAAAGGTTTTAATTGATGAGGATAACGGAGACCCGTACCTCTGTCTAAGAGGGTCAGCCGTGGCGAGTAGGGAGTTGTGAACGTTGCGTGGTTGAGTGTCCAGTAGCGAGTGGTCGCTGGAAGGTACGCCACTCGAGGAGCGGTGACCCGCACTGATGCTCGCAGACTTGGTATGACCCCGTGTCGGCCTAGTGCCCTCGCCCAGGCTGCGCACAGAACTACTTCAGAAACAATTCCTTTTTCCTTTCCTTTTCCATTTATTTTATCTCCCCCCTCCCAATAGTCGATGTTTCCTAATTTTTCGTACAACGACATTCCCGATCACCGGCCGGTTCGTTCTCACCGAGATGGACGCTCCCGAAAAAAATTATTCAAAAATGCGTCAAAATTCTAAACTATTCGCCTCATTCGCGTATGTATATCGCATCGCAACGACGATGGAACGATGAATGTACGATGACGTAGGTGAAATAGCGAATATATGACCTATAAACGCCAGTGCACGAATGAAAGAAAAAAATTGAAAAAAAAAAAAAAAAAACGAACACGGTAAATTGTATCAATGCGACTGATGGTTACTTGTGAATACGGCAAGCATTTGTACATGTTTACAGAGTTATTATTATTATTGTATGTATATAAAATTGTTCGCATCAACATTTGTGAATGTTTCGATAATCGATAGATATGTATATATAGACTATGATGAAGTATGATTGGCAGGCGGCAGCCAGCATGCTAGAGCGATGCAACAAATAAATAATCTCTCCTATGTTTTTACTTTTTTTCGAAAATTTCGTACTTTCAGTCTGTATATTCCACTCAATGTGCTTTGATTCGACGAATTTTTTTAACACAAAAAAGAAACAAAAAAACGTGACTCGCGAGATATTTTCCAATGTTAGTAGATAACTAAGGTGTGAAGAGCAGAAAAAAAGTCTATCCGTCGGGTTAGCGGTTATCGTTCGATAGACACGTTTCTTCGCGATGTCATATCCGAGATATCGCTGTTGGTTAATATTCGGTTTATTCAGTTAATTCAACGGTTATGACGAATATGAATTTCCGTACCTGGGTACGTCGTTTGTTCTTTCCGTGGACGATGAGGCTGTCTTGGCCGTTCCCTCGTAGGATATCGTACTGCGCCGACCGACGGAGCCGGGGGCCGGTGACGTTAGCGTTCTTACGCCGCCAACCCCCGCGTTAATAGTGTTGCTTTTTCCGACTCTTCCTTTTCCACCGGGACTCGTACCCACGCCTAGAATGAACATTGTCACTGCAAGCCTCATTAGATGTGGTTCAACACAAAACAATGCAACGGTACGGTTTTTTTTTCTTTTTTCGATAAATAAACAAAAACTCAGCGACGAAACGTTACCAGGAGAAAGCAACCGACGGATATTCGCCAGAACGCAAAACAACAAAAAAAAACAGCCGAGGAACCTATTGATTACAATAACGAAACGGGAATAAGACGAAAGGATGGACGAAAACGTATGACATAACGAATGAAACGAATCGCGATTTATGCCGAAATGATTTGTTGACTCAATGACGAAAAGTGGATGAAATTAATGAGATTTCGGATCGGTGGATCGACGAGCGCCCGGTCCCGCGCTCGAAGATACTCGTTTCATTGTGTTCGATCGGTACAAACCGGAATCTTGTATTTCCATAGCGTGAATATTTTGTAAATAAATACCGAGTTCATCGTTGCCGATGGTATATTGACCTCTTATCCGAAGATAAGCTGAAAGGAAAGAAAACTCACTGGTATCGAGTTGCCCCGGGCTATTTTTCGGTGCTGATGGTCTCGTCGCCGAGACACGGGCGCTATTTTCTTTAATCGTAGCGGCGTCCACGGTGTTTTGCCTTTTGAAATTACTACCGCCGCTTCCGGTGACCGTGCCTCCGGTAACCGCCGCCGCATGATTGTGGTTCGTTGCATTACCTGGACTCGGTGCTCCACCTATCGTTCGGAGAATCCCCGCGACAGAACCAAGCATGGGACATTTGGATTAGTAAAAACACATTTTTGTTATCAATGGAAAATTTTGCACTCGTCGTTTTTCATTTTTGCAATCTTTTTTGCAGGGGAGAATTTGAAAAAAAAAAAAAAGAATGATGATACAATTGTTCGATCGACAAGGCAAAAACGGTTTCGGTACGAATCGCTCTCTCTAACATCGTCATGCGTATCTCTGTCAGATGGATGGTGTAATTTGTATCGTCGTGTTTTTTTTTTCTTTTTCTTTTTTTTTTTGCTGCTAACGCATCTGTAGTTTTATTTACAATAATTAGCGGCAATACGGTTGCGTTATTGATATTTTTAGTCGGTTGCGGGGACTTACGAAGTGTTTCACCACCAGAGGAAGCTCGTCTATTGGGTTTGGGATTGCTTGCGGAAATACTCCGATGAACACCTCTGTGCGATGGACTTTGAACGGCTCCTCCGGTACCGCCGCCGCTACCACCGCCACCGCCGGAGCCAACCTGCGGCGGAATGTTGCGCAGCGACAGCGAGCTTCCCGACCGCGAGCCATCGCTTTCAGGCTGTTTAACCATAAACGAAATAATTATTAAAGTTTACCCTGCTCGGCGACAAGCAGATTTTATACTCACATCCGTGGTCTTCCTGCCGAGGAGCAGATACGTGGCAAAGACATCGTCGTACTTTGCCTGTCCAAGGGAATCTTCAATTTCGCTTCGCGTGTATCCCATACTAGCTAACGCCTCTGTAACACACAGCGGGCCGGAGGCATAGTCACATCCAATCGAGATAATGTCGTTTTTATTCAATCTTTTTCCCTTTTCTTTTTTTTTATTTTGTTCGTTTTCCCTCTCCTCTGTTGCCCCATTCGCTCCCGTGGCCGCGACTTTTCGCGTCCGACGAATGTACTCGTGAATTCGTCACGATATTTATATTATTTATAATAAAAGTATTAATATCTTTGAATACTAAAAGTTTTGCGTACCACATTCAGATACTCATGCGAATATACACATGTACTATAAACTAGAGCAACGCGTGGGTCGGAGTTGATCGAGAATTTCTTTTTTTCTTTTCGTTTTTTTATTTTCTCGAACGCGGGAAACTTCAATAATTTATCGGAAAAGGATCAACTCGAACCCCGCGCAATGCCTAAGTCAAACGTTCGCCGTGTTCAAATTTTCGATAAAACGAAAGAAAGTGAACGACAGCTTGAACACTCTTACTTGAGACGAATCTTCTATGTGTAGAAATAAATCGGGCGATCCCTTTTAGTTATTATGGAAAAAAAAAAGACAAAAGAAACGAATAAACATCGGAGGGGAACGTCGATAAGCTAGAGTGTCCAATAAAGCGATTGATCAATCAATCGAATAATTTTAATTAACAATTAGGTAAGGTAACGAATTTTTATGTACATACTGGCAGACTCACCTATCCTCTTGTGATCTTTGTAATCGGGTTCGGGTTCTAAGTACGGTTTCAATTCGTCATCCTCGTAGCCCATATTCATCCACTTGTCCTTCATTATATTCTGCAATAATCCACAAATTAGCAACGATATATTTTGGCTCGACGTGCGATCCTTTGTAACTCTGCGACTCCGCGTACAATTATCATTTTCGTTTTTTTTTATCGTAGACAATATCAAAGCTTCGGTGGTATATAGACAAACGAGCGAGGTTAGCGAATAATAGGGAGTAGAATTTGACATTTTCAAGGTAAAATAACCTAATGAAAGTGTGGCAAGTGCCGAGACAAAGGTGTTAATCCGAACCTTATCACCACGTACCTCTAATGAGGCCCGCTTCGTCGGATTGAGCACCAAAAACTTTTTCAATAGATTTTCACAGTCGGTCGACATGTAAAATGGGATACGATATTTCCCTCTGAGAACTCTTTCCCTCAATTCTCTGAGAGTCGAACCGTCGAACGGCAGTGAACCCGATACCAAGGTATAGAGGATTACGCCCAACGACCAGACATCGACCTCGGGACCGTCGTATTTCTTTCCTGTTTTGAAGAGAAACGAAATATAATATAAATATATGGATATAAGATTGTCGTGTATACGAAGTACGGAAAGTAGGATAGGAAGATTAACCTTGAAACAATTCGGGAGCGGCGTAGGGAGGCGAGCCGCAAAATGTATCGAGTTTGTTGCCTGGCGTGAATTCATTGCTGAATCCAAAGTCAGCAATCTTAATATTCATTTCGCTGTCCAACAACAAGTTTTCCGCCTTCAAATCCCTGTGTATTATTTTCTTTTGGTGACAGTATTGCACAGCCGATACGATTTGCCTGAATTTAGCTCTCGCTTCTTTCTCCTTCATTCTACCGTGCAATACCAGATAGTCGAATACTTCTCCGCCGCTGGCGTACTCCATCACCAGGTACAATGTCTTTTCGGTTTCGATCACTTGGAACAATTTTACTATATTCGGATGGTCGAGCATCTTCATTATCCTCACTTCTCGAAACAGCTGTGCCCCAGAAACAACAACAACAACAATTAAACAAACGCTACGATACGTTACGCCAACGCTTATTAAAGTAAAAATCATACCTTTTGAAGACTGCCAGGATTCAGCTGGGTCTTGTCAATGATCTTGATAGCCACTTCTTTGCCCGTTGGTACATGCTTAGCGAGCTTTACCTTGGCAAAGTTTCCTTTGCCAATTGTTTTCAGCAATTTGTATTTGCCGATGTGCGGCTCCTCGGAGGTACGACTTCTCGACGATAGTCGACCGCCGCTACTCGACACTCCGACCCCATCCCCGGTCTAAACGGCAAAGAGAAACAGAAAAGAAAACAAAGACAAGGGTTACATCGATATTCATCGAAACTTCTTCTTCTTCTTCTTCGTGTCCGAAAAAATTCAACTAAATTTAGCTGAAAGTTAAAAAAAAAAAAGACGTATCTCTCCTCGAGTCGCCTATCAAAATTTCAACGCTCTTCCAATGTTTATAATTGTACGCCGAGCTACGCGAGATTTTATCCGGCGATGCTTAACGCGCCTCGAAATATTCTCCGATATTTCCAATATCGAGTAATGTTGTCGTAAGAATCACATGGAAATGCATTCTTATGCATTCCAACATCGTAAAGAAAAAATAGCAAAAAAAAAAAAACAAAAAAACAAAAAAAATTTTAATCGATCGACTCTCTTTCAACTTGAATAAGGAAATTGCTATGTATACGAATGAAAAAATGAAAATGTAAACGGTTCGATACTCGAAGGGAAACGACTCGTTATGAATCTGTATTTTTATTACCCGTAGAAGGCCGCGCGTGACCATCTTGCACGAGGTCACCGCTGCAACCTTGGACGCCGCCAGTTTGCCAAATCTCTGACGCACCCTCCGATACACTTTATAATAAACAATGACAAACTCACGAGCGTAGCTATCCACTTTAATGAATTAGTATTGCCCCCGGACGCGCGACAAACGCGAAAGCACGCGCTACGCGCCGCGTAACGCGTACCGCGTATCGCTTATCCCCGCAAACTTATTTCTCTTTTATCGGCATATCGCGAACGAAACATTATTAAATTACAGCGCGTTCGTCATCGAACGGTGCTGTTGTTATTCCCTCGAAGCGCATAATTGACGTTTCGCCGATTCGTCGACTTTGCATCCGAGGGATCGCCGGAGTCCGTTCTACGGATGTTTGCCAAACGCATAGGCGACGCGTCCCCTAATTATTCGGGGTGTAAGTTGTCATTTGGAAACGCAGAAAAGAGAAAAAATATATATCGCTCGAAGCACAGTTTTGACTTTGCGGAGCGTGCGTGCGAGAGGGCTGTGTCGAGCGAATGCCCCAATTAGGAATTCCGGAGACGACGACGCCGCCGCCGCCGCCTGACAACAACGGCTCCTCTCTCACCGAATTTCTCGCAACGGCACTCGAAACTATTCCGATTTTTTTTTTGCTGTTTACTTGGAAAAAATCGAGATATTTTCCGGGGCAAAGCGGCGTCGATAACGAGCGAGCGATGCACAGACACGCTTCGCAGAGTTCACATTCGATACGCGCACAAAGGATACGGCGCGCGAGGGCTTTGGCCACTGCGCGCTTTCATCCTCATTGAAATATTCGGAGCGATGCACTGCGAAACAAAAGAAGAAAAATTTTAAACGTCGCTAACGATAATTTTTTTTTTTCGTTTCCCGATGAAAATGCCCGAAACTGCGGTCAACGATACGACTCGTTCGGTAGTCCAATTTTTCCCGAAAAATAACGCAGTTGCGGTATCAATCGGCTAAAGCTCTCGTGAGAATTCTGGACGAGACTTTGATTCCTATATTTGAGCGAAAATCACTGCAACGTAGCGATGCCAAATTAACAGCTTCGATTGGTATCGATATCGTTGAACTTTCGAGGAATCACGATAGTCCAGTTGGAAACGCGACAGAATTTTGCGCACAGATTGTTTCTCATTTTTCTCTGTCTCATTCGTCGAAACAATCGACTCGCGATATTTCTCATTTTATTTTCAATCGCCGTTTTGTTTTTATTCAAAAACACAAATGGACGAGTAACATTTTTTTTTGTCGTGTCGAAAATCAGTCGAATCTATCGACGCGAGTGCGGGGATGCAAAAGCGTCGACGAGTATTGCGTTACGAGGAATCTCGTCGAAGATTTTCGAGATTAAAAAGAACGATCGGGGCGGCGTCGCGCGACTCCGCAACGGAAGAACTCCGAAACGACTGTTCGTTCTCTCGTCTTCTCGTCTTTGGGTAGAAGAAAGAATCCGCTTCGGTTTGCTCTCTCGCTGGTTGCTCCGGTTGTAGCGCGCGCGGTACCCGCCAAGGGGACGATAGGGTGAATCAATACGCGACGACGCCCGACTCTCACCCCGTCGGCATGGGCAAACTCTGCGCGAACGAACGGTTGCAAGCGAGAATATATACCTCCACTTTGCGAGTACCGGGGCGAGGGTGGTTGCGCGCGCCTGCCCCGTCGAAGAAGAGACTCTCGCTATCGTCGTTCGAGGCTCCGACCCGTCCAACGACGAGGGGGTGGCCGAACGAGAAGATATTCGACGCATGCGTTCGTCGGATCCCTCTAAACGAGAAGGAGACCTTTCGGCTATTGCCTTGTCCCCTTGGCGATACGTTTATCGTTGCACACGGATTTTTCATCAATTCGAAAACATACGTGAAACCAACAAAAACTGCGGAGAAAAGTCTCAGCCATTTTTTTTTCCCACGCTAATCAAGAAAAGCTAAAAAAAAGAACGTGAAAACGTGAAAAAATCAGTCCGAACGATCTGTGAAAAAACGATGACGCGCATCAAATTCATCTGAATTCGCGCAAACCCCGTTGGTAAAGGATTTTTTTTTAACAGAGTTTTGTTTTGTTTTTAGCCTTCGGGATCGAACTATGAGAGATGCGACTGTACGAATAAATGTTTCATATAGAAGGAACGTCCACGCTATAGGTAACAGTGGGAGTGCACGAAGTAGGCAGGGAGACAGAGAGATAAACGATCCAAATATAGTATATGGTTGAGTCCTTTAGTATTTCAACCCCACCGCGGCTAGTGACGCGAAAATACAAACTTTGGCGAGGTCAGCTGATCCGACGCGGCAAACAGAGAGACCGGTCTATCGGCGGCACAAGGGACTCGTAGCTTGGACGCTCCGAGCCGCCTTGACCAACCTCTGTGCAAAAGTATTCAACTTTTCGTCGTTTCTTCCATTCAATCTTTCATTCCGCTTTCGTGGATATTACTTTTTTGCGAAAACCCCCGAAGTCATATACATTTGTCTCTGTTTCGGCGACAAAATGCAACCCTTTCAGCCCTCCGAGAGAGGAGACCTTTTGCCGGTTATTCGCGACGCTCATATCTTTTGCTCGTAACAACACTGCGGAAAAAATTGAAGGGTTAGTCTATCTGCATTTTGTATAATGTATTTTCAAGGAGAATGAAAGAACATCTGTCGTTCGAAAGGGCCTATCGAAGAGCCAATGTGTCGCGGGACGTTTAAAGCCAATGAAATGACAGCAATTCGAAGTGCCTTTCCGGTATATATAATTACCGCTCTCCTCCGATCTGCTGTCCTCGTTGATCTGCAAGTCCGCGATATGGGCATTGGGAGGAAACTCGCGTGCGGTCGAGGAAATGTCACAAATGTATCCGTGGTTAACCCACAGGGGGTAAGGAGTGTCCTAACGGGTATTACCGATAGCCTTGCCATTCCGATTTAGCGGATCTACACGCTGCGAGAGACGGTTCGCCGTGCGCCACATGCGCAAAAGCTCTCATCTCGCACAGTCCGACACGTCGACCTTCTACGACAGTAGTCTGCCCCCTCAACGGCCGCTCCACTGTTCGCTTGTCATACCGTGACAACCGATGACCTTGTTGCATCTACTGCTTTAAATCCTCAATCTTCACCCTCTCCTCGACGAGCTGACGTTCAATGTTACATTTTTAATACAACAATTATCCCGCCAGAATCGCAAAAATCCTTGCGGCCATTGCCTTCTCCAATTGCATATTCCACGTAGTTAACACTCCCGATAATGACGCTTCGGCATAATGTTTCTTTCGCCAAATGTAATTACTCCACCAATGATTCGTTTGGGGGACAAAAAAAAACAAAAAAAAATTGGTCAATTGTAGGCACCGCTTATACGTCAACTGTCTATAAGAATAACTACGTCTCGCGCTAATGATGCGTATTTCCGTAAACAAAAATAAATTAATTGATGAAAAAATGGCTTTAAACTGTTGTCGATTACATCGAACGCTAATAAAATTAGTTTGAAAATTTTTTATAAAATTCATTAATGTTTCTATAATACCACCTTTAGGTGGAGTTTTTTCGCTGTCGAGGTAAAAGCGGGATGAACATTTTCGTAAAATATAATGGGTTTGTTTTCAATAAATTTCAAGTTGTTCTCGGTGGTCGGGACGCTTCGACGGAACGTCGCGTGTTACAGTTAAGCTGAGAGGCAACTCTCGCACGCGTCGAACGACACATAACCCTGATGAGGGTAATTACCGGCGATCGGGTTAACGCCGTGTTGTATCATCATCGATATACGTATAAATAGAGTATCTTGTAAAAAAAAAAAATAATAAAAAAATGAAAATAAAGTTTGTGACGATCGATGCGTATCAGATGAAAAGTTTAATTACGATTTCGTTGTTTGTACGGAGCGTTGTTTTGACTATTTTTTGTTTGTTTGTACCTTATGATGAGAAGCGCTCATAATGGCCTTCTGCACGATGTCGGTCAAGGGTCTCAGAGGACCGCGCGATTCCTGATGATGACGTTCTTTTTTCGTTACGACAGGCCTCACGGGTAATCCGGCCCGCGACGGCTGTGCCCTCGTCTGCACCTTCGTCGGCATTTCACCGTCCCGATGTTGCTGCACGCCTCGTCTCGTGTCCGATGCCGTTCTCGCCAATTGAACCGCGTGCCTTCTCGTCGTTATTCCCGCATTTCCGGTGGAGTTCCTCGTCGTTTCGCCGCGTTGCAGGGGTGGCCTTTTCATTTTATATATTTTTTTTTTCGTTCGTTTGCTTTTCAAGAAGGGGGGCGAAGTTATCCAACGCATCGAAAATTTATCACCGCTCTCACCCGCTGTGTTAATTTTTACTACGCGTATCAACGATACTTATTAGAAAAATATATTTTCCTTAATCTGTTTTAATTTTTCGCTAATATTTACTTTCTGTAGAAAAATAAAAATAGATTGATGAAAATATATTTATCATATGCATTATTGATTAAAAAAAAATTCGTTCTTCCGATTACTCATCGTGTATAAATTAAAGAAGAAAATCATTTGAATAATTTTTTGCGGTTTGCGTGTGATATCGTGCGGTGTAAGAAAAAAAAAAAAGAAAAGAGGGAAAAAAAATGTAAGGTAAAAATGAATTGAGAAATTACCCCTCGGCCTCGTCATCGGTAACGTTCCTCAAGAGATCCTCGTGTTCTCTGTAACGCAGCTGTATCTCCGGTTCAAAGTCGCAGCTCTCCCGCAATGTTTTCTTTTTCGTTTTCGCTGCCTCGATCGTTCCAAGTTCGATCGCTTTGACTTGTCGCTCGAGTCGATCGAGCGTATCACCGCTGCCGCCGTCGTTGACGCCGGTGAGCGTATTCGCCGTGTCAACGGCGTCCGAGTCGGCGGCTCTGTGCTTCAGTATCGCATTCAAGCTAATCGGCGGTACTTTCCGATCGGAGGAATTTTCATCGACGATGATCGCGTTGCTCGATTTACGGTCAGCCTCCGTCGCGTTAGTGGCGTTCATCGCGTTCGATATCGCAACGGCGTTGAGGGGAACCGCTTGGACTATGCTAGATTTCTCGAAGGCTTTAAATTTTTCAACGAGTTCTTCCTCAATGGTGCGATAATCGTCGCGCATCACCGTGCGTGCCGCGTCGTTGTTTCTTCCGACTTTCGGCGAGTACGGGGCGCCGATTCTCTTCTCGACTACCCGAAGTCCCCGATCACCCTGGACGAGTTCCCACTGCTTCAGATTTTCCAATCCCGTACCGTGACAACGTCTCGCGGTTGCGGGACTTTGCGAAAAATCGGCACCGCTGCTCTCGGGACTCGAGCCGTTTCCGCGCTTCGAAAAACTTGATCGCGAACTTCCGCTCGACGGACCAATGGAGTTTCGGCCCGGTTGACTTCTCGCGAATCCACCGATAACTCGTCTCTCCCGGTCGGCCATTACCGGCCGATCTTCTCTGTTCAAAATTTCTCTCCTTCGATCCTCGGATCGGCTTTTTTCTTCTTCTTCCTCTTTCCACCGGCTTCGTCTTGGGCGTTTTTTTTCGTCGTCGCTTCCCGGACGCGGATCGTTTCTCAGTTCGACGATTGGACCGATGATTCAATTATTTTTTTTCGAATCGCTCACCCGATGTCCTCGGATTCTTATTCTCTGTCGGAAGCCGAGAAAAAACAAAAAAAAAGAGACACGCCCTCGTTATCCGGTTGTCCTGACGGCAAGTTGGTTTCGGTTCGCGAGACATCGACAATCAACGTTACAATGATAATAGCGAATAATAATGGTAATTGTAGTAGCGACGTTATAGCTTCTCGAGGACGATGACGATGACGATGACGATGATGAGAGAAAAAGAAAGAAAGAAAAAAAAAACTTTTTACGTATCCCCGGCGATATTGTAGCACGGACGACAAAATACCTCGACCTTGACACACACGCGCACACGGCTATTTACCGACTTTTATATATATAGAAAAAAAAAGAAAACGAAACGATCGGTGATCGAGATTACTTATCTCTGAGAAACGCTACAACACGACAGAAGCAAGCGGAATAAGCGGCTTATTTAATTTTCTTCTAATTTACTTATATACGATTTGTCGTTGTTTCACTCGGTTTTTAAATGCACTAAAAACGTAAATAAATGAACGAAAAAAAAAAAATTGTCTACTCTTCGATGAAAGGATATTTCGTAGTTGTGCGTCTTGGAATGTTCGGTCGAATAAAGTTGTCACGTGTCACGATGCCGCGGGGGCGCAAGCTTATCGATATTGGCGCGCGAGCGTCGGGCCCGCAGAGTTTTCCATCGTTCGTCGATCGAACGCTCTTATCGAACTGAAGTCAACAGTTTCGGCGAGATGGAAACGGGAACGGGAACGGGGCGGGTCGGTCGAAAGAACACGGCGAAGCCAAAGCCGCATCGCGACACGCTCAACAGTTGTAGATTTTACAATACACTCGAGTGCTCGACGTCGTTTCACACAAGTAGGTTCTCTGACGCGCAGCGAGACCGTCCGACGAGACGCGTTGCGTTCGGCGTGTTCGGGCCGCAGGTACAACTGAACAGTTGTAACGACGACAAAAATGGATCGCGACAATTCGCGTTTTCGTGAGTGAAGCAAAAAAAAAAAAAAATTGTACGAAAAATGAACGAAATATGGAATGGAGGACGGCAAATGGACGGTGACGATGATACGAAGAAAAAAAAAAGAAGATAATAACCGAAGTCTCGATGGTTGGCGAAACCTTGGAGAAAAAAAGATTTTCCGTACGAGACGATGAGAAACGGGTCGCGACGACTACACAAGACCGCGCCAGTCGACGACGAACAGTCAGACTCTCGGGTTTGTTACCGTTATCGGGTCTCTCCGGCTAGATGCCGATAAGCGATAGCCTACCTACCGCCCCTCGCTGCACCAACGGCCGAGGGGAAGGGAGGCTCGCCGACGTTAAATCGGCGCTCGCAGCCGAGCGGCGATATAGCATCCATGATACAGAAGAAGAGGACGCGCGGAGGGTTGCCATTGTAACTTTTGGACATCGTGCGAGCGGCAAGCGACGAGGGGTAAGAAAAGATTTTTTAACGCAGATAAACTCGAATAGTTTGCCGAATGACGGATCGGTTATGACAAATAACAACTTTATTGCCATTTTGGAATCATTTTTAATCGAGTCACGGTGTCCAACGATAATCGATAACATCAAATTTACCGATAGATTCGAACGAAATCTGCAAAAATTTGTCAAAGTTCTCCGACATCGGTAGCTTTCCAGAATTTCAACGTTTCGTTGGACACCGTTGATCGGCTATATTATTACCATTTCGTCCGAATGTGTCGAAACGACCGTCGGATAAATATGACGATTGCATTAATGAGTTTAATTTACGAATAGACTATCTTTCGATTAAAAGTAGTAGAAGTCGAACAGGTGGTTCGGCCGCTCGGGTTAATCCAAATTACGCGATGTCGCGCGACATCGCTTCGAGTTATCGAACTTTATAATTTTTTTTTCATTCGATGCGAACACTTTATATTCGAGGCCAACGTGCGACCCGCATAGATATCCCTGATTTTGAGAAAAAATTGTTCGAAAAAAACGAAATAAGGAAGAAATATAATTTGTATTACAAAAAATCAAAGTCCTTTTTATGTGCTTTCGGAATGACATAAATATCTCGTGATAAAGAGAGGAGTCTCCTCCTCCTCGACTCCTTTAAAATTTCAACCACTTACGCATAAAAAAAAAAAAAGAAATCGCGGGGCAAATGTATAAAGTGAGAAGCACGTAAAAAGCGCGCAAATCTGATGTAAGTTAATTAAATTATAACGGAAATATGAAGAAAGGCTCAGCTTACTTGATGTCATGCTAGCGAAGGACTTTTCGCGTGGACTTTTCAGCTAATAAAAAAGAAAAGGAGCCAAAAAATTTTGCTTTCGGCACATAATTGACAAATCTCGAGTCTCGGGGATACGAAGCGGACAAGAGACGACGAGCGCGCAGGTGTGGCGGTTAATGTAGGCAACAGCTACGACGAATTACGACACGTTGCTACAATAGCAAAAAGAAAGAAAATAAAATACGAGAAGAAACTGAGGATCATTCGAGTTCGTAGCCGAGTGAAAAGTTACGATGGAGTGTACGCGTCGTGCGCAACGGAGCGACGAGAGAAGATTTCCGCGGTGCGTGAAAAAGATATTCTCTCTTCCCCTCTCTTCGGCTCAAGAATCATGGGAACGAATATCGTAAAAGAATATAGGAAAGAAATAAGAAAAAAAAAGGGAAGAGCCAAGCGAGCGATGGTTTACGCCGGTTCCGAGCGTTCGCCACGTCACGGCGTGGCCCTGCGCACGGGCGCAGTCCTCGAACGACTTCCTCGCTTCGGACTCGGCCCCTGCGTCCGATCCCTCTCCGCTCTACGCTCCGGTTGCCGGATCGCCTCGCATCCGGTAGAGTCGGCGAAAAATAAAAATCACTATCCGTGGGTGTGCAGCTGAGGTTGAGTTGGGACGCGAGAAAGAAAGCGATAGAGCTATTAAACACCAAAATAAAAAAAACAAAACAAAAAAACAAAAAAAAATTTTAACGCACTAACAAATTCGTTGCACACGCGACACGTAAAACTTGTTGAAAATTATAAAAAATATTTATTTTCGGTGGAGCACTATTCAAATCTGCAGGTTCTTTAAATTTTAAACCGATTGAAGAATAATTATCGTTTACGAGAAATGTCGAATTTATGTAATTAACGTCACTTTAATCGCTTTCTGTACCGTATATAGTCAATTTTTTTTAAATACCTTTCATTTTTTTTTTTTTTTTTTTTTTTCAAACGGTCCGACGAATATATTAGACGACGAGTATACGCGATAATGCGAACCGAATAACACGATGGAGACGGGCGGGCGGTAGCAGCAGCAGCACGCGCCCGCGAGAGAGCCAACAAGCGAAAGCTGGTACACGATAGAAGGCAAGGAAGCGAAACTGTACACCGCTGTGAAAACGAGAGGGCGCGGAGAGGAGAGCAAAGGAGGAAGAGACAGCGTCGGTCGGGGCCCCCGTTTTTCTTTGGAGAGCACAGTGCGTCTGAGTCACGAGGAGAGGTACTCTCTGCGGTGTGTTCGCCCGCTGGCCCCCGAGCGCACCGGAGGCGAACCCGAACGCGGCCTGTCTTTTCACTGAGGCGCGTTCACCGCTAACGGTCCGTCTCTTTAACGATCGAAGAGAGAGGGCCCGCGGAACGGAGGGGGGACGAAAGCGACGTATAAGCGCCAAATAGTTTCCACGCGCGATATCTTACGCGACGCCCACGTTTTTATACCTGTCGACTGCTATCGAAATTGATAAAAAACACGAAAGCGCCAAGACGAGCGGAAAGCGTCTCACTTTTGAAAATATTACGTTTCAAGTGGAGGATAAATACATCATCGACGATTCACGCGACTATCGAAGAAATGTAAGATATTTGTATAGAGATGCAGATAAGTCAAATACAATAATCTTTCGAGCAAAACTCGCAATCTTACGATATTCGATTATTGTATTTTCGGCAATTATTTCGATATATTTGAATTCGCGCGTTTTAAAAAAAGATAATATATTTACGTTGATTCTATCAGCTGGAAATGCCCTTAAGGATATAACTCTGCTAGTAACGTCGGTTATTACGAACGAAGAATTCGCGAAAAATGAATGAAATTATTAACGATAAAATTTTTTTAATGATTTCCGTATTGAGAAAATCTGTATCTGCGAATGATTAAAAAAACGTTGTCTTTACGAGACGCAAGCAATACAAGACACGCGTAATCAAAGAGATAATAATAACCGACGGAAAAACAAAGCATCGGTATCGTAGGAGTTTTAAAAGATAATCATAATCGCTTCGACCGGATTCCGCCGGAGCGTCTGGCGTACGATCGAGAGAACGCGAGAGACCACGTTGTGTCATGCGGAAAATAACTCGAAACATATCCTCGATATGCGCGCGAGACACGCGCTTTTACTTTGACGAGTGTGAATTTTGTGCGCCACCCGTCGGGTGGACAATGGATGGGCTAAAGATTTCTATGATGAATGCGGTGAAAAATAAAAATTACGAACGAACGGATCGATGGAAACGTTGAAATGCCTCTTGAATAAGTATCGACGAATGTTCATCCGTTTATAGATAATGTACAACAATTAATACGATAGTCGCATATGTGTATATATCGTTCAATGAGGATGACGACGACGATCTTTACCGTCAAAGTTGCGTATACGGCGTTGAAACACTCGTATCAATTTCGTATCTCCATAAATTGTTGTTTCGCGCTATTTGCGCGTCGAACGAAACGAAAACAAAAACAATATTGTTTTCCAACAGTAGATTCGCGAATTACCGGACAATTTATTCGAATTTTACATACGGAATGATCATTATCATTCTTATCGAGATTATCCAGCGAGCGAAAAAAAAAAAAAATGTTTCGGAGCGACGCGCGTTATATTCGTCGAGCATGGGTAATCAAACTCGAGTCTCGTCATCGCGGTTTCTCGTTGAATCTGTTTTATCGCGTGGATAAAATTTTCACCGCACCGGCTCCGTGAATCGATGAGATTATGCGCGTTACGAGATTGCGATGAAATTTATCAACGTATCCGTGACACACCGATGCGCGATCGACAATGCATCGGGATCGATCGACGAGTACATTTGTCGATTTTTCTCGATTACTATTATTTCGTTATCGATGCGTTTCGCGACGGTTCCGAGGGATCGTTTTGTTACGGAGATTCGCGGAACGACATCCGGTTGCACTTCGCGCGAAACTATTCCATTGCTAGTGGCTACAAATCCATGTCCAACGATCGTAAGTATAGAGAGAACTACGGATAACCCGGCGCGTATCGTTGGCACGAGGCTGGAATATGACTCGCCGAAGGAGAAACTACCGCGGAGTATACCGCGGCCGCGCGGCGCACAGACTGTGCGTATAGTTCTCCACTCGCGAGAGAGCAACGAGGTGTCTTAGAAAGTCCTTTAAACTGTTGTACGCCGTCTTTGTAAGAGACCGAGCTACTCGCACGCGTACACGCGCGCGGAGTTCTCTTTCTCTCGCGCAGCACCTACTCTGACGTTTATATTTTCGCTTCACGAAACTCCGCTCTCCGGAGCGCCCACGATATATATTTTTCTTTATCTCTTTGGGCTTTGAATAAAAATGAAAGTTGGTGAACGCACACCCGCGGAGCGAGTCTCCCGCGGAGGGACTTGTGAACGCCGCGAGGCGAGTTTCGACGTACGACGTACGGATGTGTGCCTTACATCATCCCCCTCCCCCCCCCCCCCCCCTCCCCTCGGAGCCCTATAGTATAACGAAGAAAAATACAAGAAGGAAGCCCGCCGAGTCGTGTGCGGTGACGTTTGCGGTGACGTTTGCGGTGTTCGTCGCGTAACCGACTGTGACTCAACGCCTCCGAGATTTAGAGAGATTACATTTTTATTTTATGTACCTTGACTCGATTTCGGACCATAATCGCTTTCCGATTCGTCTTCGAGAGCGAATTTTTTTTTTCGCGAAATCTTCCAAGTTTTACGAAAAACAAAAAAAAACGAATTGAAAAAAAAAAGATCTTGTTAAGATTTTTCATATCCTAGCGATCCGCGACCGTACGCTTGATTAATGATTTATCATGTTTTTCATTTATTTCACTTTAGTTTTATGAATTTTTTTTGGGGCAAAGTGAGATTTCGATTTTCTCTTTTCGCCATTCATTTCAAGTATATTTTCGCGGTGACTGTACCTTCGTCAAACCTTTTATTATAACCGTATGGTGTCGTAAAAAGCACATCGAACGCGGAGTCGCCGGCATTGAAAGCAATTTTGAAAGTGAATATTTTTAGATTTATCCATTAAGCGGAGAAATGAAAAAAAAAAATAGGTGCTCCAAAAATCAATGAGAATTATTATGTGTACTTTTATGAATTTTATTTATCTTCCAACGGTTCGAAAAAATTAATGACTTTTTTAAAAGGATTTCTTTCAAAAATTCTGTTTAATGAAACTTTTGTATACGCAAAAACTCACGGAGTGAAGATTTTTTTTCTTTTTTTTTACGATCGATATCGTTCGGGACGAAAGATCCTCTTCGAGCTCACGAACCACCACAGCTGCGATTTATTTAAAAAAATTTTTTTCGTTCGCATCTTTAAAAGATTGGCGGTGGAAAGGCGTCACACAGAAATGTAGGCGAGAAGTTAACTGGAAAGCGGTGATCGGTAAAACGTTGGGTACCAGCTGCAAACGTATAATTCAATCGAGAAGCACCGTTTCAAGTCGAGACAAACGTTTAGCCTTAAATAAAGTTTGTTCTTCGTGGCCTGGCGGTTACGTTTGCGTATCGGCGGTTAGACAACAGGTGTGCGTCGATGACGTTGCCACTCGAGCGAGAGGCCGCTAACCATTCGCAGAGGGCTACCTCGCTGCCGGCGAGTACTAATAATTTACCGATTAACAACCACTCGAGTCGACAATCGAGAGAAAGAAACTCAGCAATGATCATTGAAAAATATTAAACATTTTTAAAATGATTCCTCGATCTTTTTATCTCGTATGATTTTTTCGAATCATACAATAAACGCGTAATTAAAATTTATCGATTTTTTTCGATGCTGAATTGTATCTCAGAAAAAAAAAAACAAGAAAAAAGAGAGGGAGAGAGCGATGATTTTGATTGTCAACGATGCAGAGAGCACGCGCGAACAGTTTAAATTGTTTTTTCTTTGAGGTGCAAAGATATAGACAATAGAATAGTCGATGCTCTCGAGTAATCACGGCAATTATTCGATTGCGAGTTTCTGGCCACTCCTTCATCCCGGCATCGATTTATCGCTCTCGCGTGACTACGCGCGTTACACACAGAGAAGATGCGTAGAATGAAAAACGCGTGCATCGACGGAACGATTACGGCGCGGCCTCGCGACTAATGATATACTCGCCGCGGTTCCTCTCCTCTACTATACTCGAAGCTCTCCCTGGGAAATCGCCTCTCGGCATATAGTTCACAGTGCAAAAGTGGTATAACGCAGATACGAGAGACGGATATAGTGCGAACCTCCCCCTCCTCAACACTTTTCAGTATGCATCACCGTGCGATATTCTCTCTGAAACTGTTGCAACTCGTGACCTTTGCCAGACTTTATATGTATATATATATATATACACGTGTAGCAACACCAGCTGTTCTTGAAGCGGCATACACTATACGATACCTCGTTACTATATCATCGTCTGCCCACCCACCTCTCGTCAGCGTTCGTCAGCCGGACGGACAGTCGCTAGCCGCAAAAAAATTATCAAACGAATCGTATCCCGTTCAATGACGGTGCGTCCACCGATTTTTTTTAATCCCGATTCATTTTTTTTTTCACGTCGCGTACCAAAGATACAAATATTCGTCCGTAAAATTTTCCTCAAATTCTCCGACTCGCTTTATTTTACGATAAAAGAAAATAAAAAACAACGATTTTTCCAAAGAAATATCGTTCGATTGCGTTATCAACGAATTTTTCATCTCGATTTATTTTTCGATTTAATGAAAATAATCCAATTTGCCACAAAAATCTACTCGACAATTGTCTTTTTCATCGAATTTTCGTTAAAAAAAATCCCGAAATTGAAAGAAACCGCTGTAACTACTCTTTTATATTCGACATTTATAGTCGACATTCAATGTTTACCACTCTACTGAAGTTTGCGGAAAAAAAAAATCTCGCAACGTGTTTTTCACCGGTTTTTTTTTTAATTAATATTCGCGACTCGTCACCGTTTGATATTTACTGCTCGACCGAAGCATCGAAAGAATGAAATACCAGAGACGTTTTTTCGAGTTTTTGCGGTTGTTAAAAACTATCACGACAAAATTTTAAAATGCGAGCGCGTTAAATCGTTCAAGTTTTAATTTACGAGCGATAAATCGGAGATATATTAGTGTAAAGGACAAATAAAGAAGAAGAAACGCTTGCCACGTCACTCCGACTCGGCGCGAATTAAAGGTAAAGTAAGGCCCGCCGGTCCATGATGACGTTAATCGAAAAATCGAGAATAGAGATTGGACAAACGCACGGGCGTACGATCTCGCAACGACGACTTGCGAAGTTGAAAGGAAAGGAAATCGACTATAGCTGTATATATGAGCCAATAAACGATATCGCATCGTGTTATTGCGAGAACGAGTTTCTCGCGTGACTTTATTCGCTCCGATACGATTATCGGATTATTTTTCAATCCGAGAAAAAAAAAGGAAAAAAAAGACATGACGCTCACTATTCATAGTGCATCGTTCGTTGTATAATTATACGAAAACATTTTGCATCAGTTTCATGTGAAAGCGTACGAATGAAATATTAAAACAATAAAAAAAAAAACAAAAAAAAATATGGCAATAAAATATATATATATAAATATATATAATAAAAAAATAATAATGTAATTAAAAAATATGGCATTGACGACATTTGTAGCGATGTTTTTGTTTCGATTTCGGCTCTCAATTGGAAATTTCTCGTTCGATCTCCAGAGGCAAAATGACACATTTCTATTCTATTAAACGAAAAATCCGACCGATTTTGAAGACATCGAGATGAAGAAAATTAGCTTTTGTTTCGATCGTCCGATGGGTAAAAGTCGACGACGAGACCCGCGAGCCAACGGTTAGTGTGGCAAAACGCGTTGATCCCTCGCGGCAACGGATGCGCCTCTCTAACGGTTCTTCAACAAGTACACCACTCCGCTTGCGAACCGTGACGAGAGCCACCGGTATGCGCCTAATGCATTTCTCGCGAATGAGAAACAAGAGATGGCGAAGGATAGGTAAGGGAAACTCGAGGGGATAATGAGGCTAGAGACTCGGAGGTAGCCGCGAAAAATAAACAAGAACCACTTGGCGTTGACCCCTTGGCTGACTTCTTCCGAGCCGTAGCCGTCCCCTCCCCCTCCCCGTCCCCCACTCGAGACCAGTGCACCGCTCAACATTAAATCTTTCAATGTCACGCTGCTCTTTATTCGATTCTTTTCCATCTCGGAATCGCAGAGTCTCTTTATTATTCATTCTAACCGATTCCGACCGAACGAAGAGACTTTTATTTTTCATTTTTTTCGTCGTTAAATGTTTACAAACAATTTGAATTAACGCCAAATAGTTTGCGCATCGTAGTCGTGATATTTCCCCCCTTCGTGGAATGGCTAACGAATCTCCGATTATAATTTTCGAAGAAATTCATTGATTATCACGTTTTTTTATCAATTCAATTTGTTTATTGCGCTCGATGTTTTTTTTTTTTTTTTCATTCGGCAGATTTCAAATGTTTGTAAAATTTTTGTTTTTGGAGAAAAAAAAAACACATTTAACATTTAGGTAAACATATTTGTCTTTTATTAGGAAAGACGAGAGGAGAATCGAGCAATGAAACCCATAGCCTCCGGTCTGCAGAGTCGAGTTATCGCAAACCTTGAAAAACTTGCCTCCAAATGTGGATCGGTCGTCGATTCAGTTGAAAACGCCGTAGACGGATAAACTCGCAAACTCCGAGAGCACCTCCGTCGATGCGCGAAACAGGCGAGTGTCGCGCGCGCAGGCGGTGCGGCAAAAGTTGCAAACAGCGTGTAGGTGTCGAACGCAAATTAAAGAGATACAGAAGCTCGAGTGGGTCGTAGAGTTGCCTCGTTGCCGTGGCGAGCGTTGCATACGCAATATTCTGCGTGGCACGAGGCAAAGCTATAGGTAACACGAAACACCTTGCCTTCGATATAGAAAACGCGTTTGTAACCGCGGTAGCGCGATGGAATAGTGAAAGGAAACGGACGCGGTGAAAACCTACCATTATTCCGCGGTATTATGACGATAGTTTGCACGATCGAACGACGAGACAGAAACGAACCGCCGAAAGGGATAATAAAAGAAAAAAATGTTAACGAAAAACTCAATAAAAAAAAAAGAAAAACGACAAAAGTAGATAACCAAAAGTATATCATCGTCCGTAAAACAAAGAAACTCTCGTTTCCGCTCGTCACTGAAACGACAATTTTCGCAACGTTACTTCGAAATTGCACGAGCCTAAGAATGATGAAAAAAAAAAAATAGCTACAACGCTGCGAAATATCTTGAGACATGTTTTCCGTCGTCTTATTCCGCCAGTCACCAATTCCACGTAAAATAATAGAGAATTCTTTGGAGTGCGTTTTATCGCTACCGCTTGTTCGCAGTGTAGAAGAAAAGATTCTTGAGGGTCCCGAGCGAGAGTCGGGGAACGCAGCGGTACCCGACGACCTCGAGGCGAGTCTCGTAACGAAGAGAGACGCCTCGATCCTCGGGACACTGTTGAATGGAATTTCTTGAGAAACGACTTCTCTCCGCTTCGAAATCTCGACACGCGAGAGGAGTCTCTTTTGCCGGATTCGTTGTATAGAGATACCCAAATAATTTGGCAAAATATTAGAAAAAAATATATATCGATAGTATACGATGTAATCCCTCATTGTAAGTCAACTATTTTTGTATAGAAAAAAAAAAATACAAAAAAATTCAAAAAAATATTTAACGGCAACTAATGTGATTTTTACGCGTCTCTTTTTACGAATGTCAAAGATATTTATTCATATTTATTCGTCGGTATCAACGCTAAAGCAGTTGCAAACGATTCAAATGATAATTTTCCTTTTTCGAGTGGCGATTGGCATTAATGTATTATCGTTTGGACGATCATTACCAATCGTCGTGACTCGTCGTTCGAGACGCGACTGGGCTCCTGGCTTTCGCAAAATAATTCGCAAATTGGTTATTATTCGAATGACGATCGTTAAACTCATTGCGCCTCGTCACGGTTACCGAGAGGCAGAGATACAAAGATTCTTTATAGTTTGTCGAGGAGAGACGGGGGGGACTCTGCACTCTTCCAATAACCGTCACAAGTGAGCGTAACGAGTTGCGGCTCGACGGAGGAGTAACAAGCAAATAAACTCGACGCGGCGCGATCTCATTCTTAAACTGCGTCACACCGTCCCAATCTGTTGCGATTCTACTCAATCGGTCGGAGGGACGCGTGACCTCTTCGACAACGAGAATTACTTCGGTTACGGAATCGAATCGCATAATGCGTCCAGCAATTTTTTTTTTTTGCTATACTTTATAATTTTTAATTTTTGTTATGCGCGCGAAACGCATTTTCGTATGCAGAACTCGGAGGATTTTTCAAAAAATAAATCGTCATTTATAAAATGAATCGATTGATAAATACATTTTTTTATTAATTTGCATATATAATTTATTATAAATAATAATAATTAGGATAATTACGAATGTTGAGGTAAAATTAATTGGATCGCGTCGTTGCATCTTACCTGCAATCTGACACGGGGTCTGGAGTATCTTCTCGCGCTGCTAGCGCTGCGTCTGACGCTCTGCTGTTGGGACGGCGCGGCCGGTGGAGGCTGTTGCGTCTGTTCGTTTCGTCGAGGACGCGGGGCTTCGATAGTCGGCATTATTCGCGGTGTAATATTTTTATTAGCCGGTGAGCGATGATCGCTCGTCGGGCACATCGCCGAATTTCCGTTGACGTTCGTACCGATCGGCGGCGTCGAAGGTGCGTCTCTGTGACTCTTCGTTCGTCGCAACAAGCGGCGAACCGTATTCTTCACGGTCGTCGCTAGATGGGTACCGCCGCGCGTTTCGACGACGCCACCGACACCGCCGACGTTCTCGTTTCCCGTTTTGTATTCAACGACTTTTTTCAGCCTCGTCGGGACGGGTGCCACTCTGTGGCCTCCCGACTCCATCGCGTACATCGTTGTACGCTTATTTTTTATTTTCTCAATACGTATCGTTTTTTTTTTAATCTTTTCCTTACTATCGGCAACGAATGTTGCGATCGAATTATTCGACCGACGAATGGGGCGTCGCGACGACCAATTTTTTCCAAAGTCGCGGTAAACGCAACTGCGGCATTGGCAAAAGTTTCTCCGTAGTTCCGTCGACCCGGTAACCAAAATTAGCCCATCTATGGTTCAGCACCATCGGTCGCTGCGCGAATATCTCTCGTGTCCTTTTAATCAAATAAGCGCCACGAGTAGCCGGGAAGAGAGTCTGTGCTTTTTTTCGCAATCGCTTGCTATATATATATATATATACCGTCGTTGGTGTACTATTAAAAGTCCTACTTGCGGGTAAAGGTCAAGTCGGGCGCAGCTTCGATTGGCGCTTTTTCCTTTTTCAGTTTCACTCGATTTCCGGAATATTTTTTCCGTCTGATTTCGCGACAGATTTTTCTTCCTTATTTTCCGTATTTCCTGAGGAGATCTCGAAGGTGTAATCCGTCGGTGATCGGCGCTGTGGCGTTTTTCTTCATCGAGGAAAAAAATTGCGTTGCTCGAGTTCGTTAAATTTCATTCATTACTTTTGTCGCGAGACTCAACGAGAATCAACGAATGTTCGATCAATCGATGTATCACAACGGGCCGAACTGTTGGTCACTTTTTTTCACTGCTTCGCGGCTCTGTTATACTCTGCGATGTAATAATTCGTCTATATAGATATATATTATTTTTATACATAATATATATATATATATATACGTATAAATAGCAAATGGCAATGAAGGGAAGAGCGGGGAGGCTTTGCCTCTCGGTTCCGTGAATAGTCGTCTCGGGTTTGAACAGTGCGAAGCGGGTCACGGATAGAGAGAACACGACGAAGAGACGCGACGACGCGACGAGCGTGCAGAGAGACCGATGCGGAAGCGAGCCCTGATCTCAATTAGCTCCGAGTAACAGACCGAGCGGTGGTGCGGCCATTCGGGAGGGGTACCGCGGCTCACCCGGAACTTCTGTACCCATTTGTACACTCCGCACGCAACTTTTCCACTTGGAACTATCGGTGAAAAGCTGAGCATCGCAGACGCGAATTATTCTCGAGACGGTAGTTCTTTTAACGCCAACGTTAACGCTATTAATAGCGTCTTTGTCGACCAATAATGAAGAAAAGAAAAGAAAAAAAAAAATAAAATAAAGATCGTCGAATGGCTAAATAAAATTGTACAAAAAACTGCGAAATATTTTTCCGGGATTTTTGCGGCGTTATTAAAAGTATTATTTATTCAGCAGAGCGCGCGGGTGCGTCAAACAAAAAAAAATCAAACAGAGAGTACTGTGCGCGCAAAGTACGAAAAAGCTTCGGGGAATGTGCCCCAAGCGTTATCTTCTTTGCTTATCGTCATTGCCATTTCCAGAGGTCAATTTTTCCCACTCGGAGTGGACGATCGCGGCTCTCTCGCGAAATTCTAGCTTTGCCATAGACGAATGTAGACGGATCTTTTTTTTTATATATTTGCGTAAAAAAAAAGCTAATAGCCTGGGAGTTCTCCTAATAGGATCGTTAACGGTGACCGCATCCACGTGTGACTATCGGCCGGACGTTTGACGTCGGCGCATTGTCATTTATGAACAACGACAATCGGAATTACGCCTCCGTTTCTATATTTTGTACTCCACGTTCGACTGGTTTTTTTTTGTTTTTTTTTTTTCTTTTCGACACGCCATCCACGCAACGAGGTCGTCGGCGTGTTGCATCGTCGAAATATCAAATTTTATTCACGTATAAAAAAGAAATTCCTCGGTTTCCCTTTTTCGTACATCCTTTAGCACTTACGAAATCGATAATTGGTTTTTTCCCGTATTTTTCCGAAAAGTACATTTTTGGGAGATCGCGAAGTGGCAGAGACACCCGGCGCCGGTAGCAGCCGGTAAATCGCGGGAACGATAGCGCACAGGCGCGCACTTGCGTTCGAGTCGCGGGTACGGACGATGACGATGACGATGATGATGACGATGTCGGGGTTACGCGGCGCGTACCCGTTGAGATCGAAAGGGGAGGGTGGAGGGGACGACGTATGCAAAAGCAGGACTCGCTTCCCAAGGCAAAAGCAGCGCGCGTTCCCTCCCGCGGTCTATAATAACTCTGATCATTGCCGTAATGCGACGTCGGTGGTAACCTATTCTCCGGTCGCTACTACTGCGATACGCTGCTCCCCCGAAACGGTTCAGCTTCCGTGCGCCCAATGTAATTTACTTATGACTATCCGCGTTGTTCCGATAAACCGTCGACAACCGGATGCAATAATTCTTCCGGTATGTAAAATTAAATTTGTCCGGCAGCCTGAATTAAACGGATTTTTCATTTTTTTTTTCTTCTCATTTTGACTTTTTTTATATTTATTTTCAATAACGTCGAAGCCAACGACGAGCAATCGGATAAATCTACAAAATCGATTAAAAAAAAATTGCCTTATGCCGAGGCTTGCGCACGGAGAAAAAAGAAATCAGTTGAATATTCGAAAAGTTGGGTATCGTTTTTTAGTTTTTTTTTTTTCGTCAGAAATTTCGTTATATTGAGAAAAAAAGTAATATCACCATTGACAAATGTCGATTTAGCGGTGCGAACCGAATTTATTTTCGTCAAAGTTCAATTCCCGTAACGGGTTCGTCGTATCGTATCGCCTCGCGAAAGACGACGTGGCGAGTTATTATCGTTAAGATGAACGAACGTTCATTGAAGCGCAACGGGTGAACGAGGCGAGGCAAGGGGAGGAGGCGCGGCGAGGTGGCTTTCCTTCGATCGTCGTTGATAGTCCGATTGTAGTATTCCGAGAGGCGTCCCTCCCGCGCGCCGTGCGATCGTGCGACAATGCGCATTCCCGAACTTGCCCCGCCACTCTAATTGCCAGTTAATTCGCATCGACTCTGTTACTAATCCTCGTAAGTACGAACGATTCGTTCGATTAAACACTCAGGATAACTCGATGATTCAATTAAATTGCGTTTAACGTCCATCGGAGGATAAAAAGATGTCGGATAGTACGCAACGACGAACCGTTTTGTTTTCAACCGATTTCTCGAACGAATATTTCGTCATCGGCGCGTTCGCGAACGAACGACGAAAAGTCGCGCGCGGGAACCTCACGATAACGAGATGACGAGTAGTGTCGAAGAAAAAATACGGTTTGGAGCTCCGGTTGCGACTGCACGGCTGAGCGGGAATGCTGCGCGCCTTGACCGGCTCTCATCGCGGACTTCCTAATGTCGTTAGCGTAATCGAGTTTGCGTATTTCGTTCCACATTGACACGGGTGGGTCGAATATAGCGAAGAAACACCGTCCGCGAAGCACGTAACCGTAGTTCGGCACGCGTCGCGTTAAGGAATCCCGGATATGTATAAGTCGCGATATTAGTCGAAAATTATATAGATATAACGCGAAGATCGGTAACATCGGGGTCATCGAGTAAAAAGCTAAATTGCTTCGGCGCTCGAAACCCTTTCGATATATCGATCTATCGATCTGCTCGATCTACTTGATACAAGTAAATTTCATTTTTAATTCATTTCCCGAGATCCGCAATTTCAACCAACCAACATCCGAGCACCGGAAGCCCCAAAAAACTTGCTATATTAATGTGTTATACAACTAAAAACAGCCGACTGCGGTAAAAAGACGATATTTCATGGCTGCAACGCGGCTTAAAAATTAGCTATTCTTGACCAGTGGGAGGAAAAGTGCAACTTTTCCTTCACGAGAAGTTGGTGGCCCATTGCGAGCGTAAACTATGGTTAATTTTAGGAGACTCGAAAAAAAAAAAAAGCGTATGCCACTGGGGATGAAGTGCATTTTCATTTTGTGTGAATTCTCTTGAAATTTTACACTCGGTGAAAAGACGCCCCACACCCTTCCATCCTCTCACCGTTGATGCATATAATATCCTATTTAGTTTCGTATCTTCGAAAAGATCGTTATTGGAATTAATTGTATATCGGAATTTTTATAAAGAGATTTTCGGCGTTTTTTCGATAGAAATTAGTGTTGGGAGCGGGTCGCGGGGATTGGTGATAATAACCGGACTGTGTCGAGACCACGTGCTCTCTCCTCTCCGTACTACGAACACCGCTCTTCCCACCGTTCCAATTCCTTCCGGCGTCCGCGTCTATTTATACCGCGCGGAACAACTTTGAATTTCACTTGACATTAGCGCGTATTCCAAACGTGAACGATCCAAATATTGACACACGCATAGGCGCATAGGCGCGCGTAGACGCACTTTTAACAATCACATTCACAGAACTTACGATGACTCGGCGAATGATCGTTTGTTGTTCGCAACACCGAAAGAAGGTATCCACTGGGGGAAGGAGTAACTTTTTCGTACGATACGAGCGGTAGTTGGCGAGTTCCACGCTCGGCTCGCGCTGCTCGTCGCTTGTCTCTCGGTGGACTCTCGCGCAAACGTTAAGAACGAACCAAAGAGTGGAATATAACACGGGGTCCGCCCGACTCTCGTGCGTGCTACTCGATCGCGGGCCTCGTGCTAACTGAGCCGCGGAGCGCCTCAGCGCGGCTTGTTACTCTCTCGCTTTGCCTCTACTCTACTCTACTCTACTCTCTTGATGCCGCCGCTGCCTCGGTGACTTGGCTCGTGTGCCTATGCCTCTGTAAAACTCTCTATGGTTGCGGAGAGAACGAGGCGACACGCGAGCATTCCCAGCTTTGTTGCCGGCATCTTGGCCGATACGTGTGTACTATAGCCGCGAATTTATATACAACGACGCGTACTTGTATTCGAACGGGAGGTGCATACCGGCCTTCCGGTGCTTCGGTGTGGCTTCTCTCTCTCCCTCTCTCTCTTTTTTTCCCCGATACAAGCGAACCGCGTCTATGTTCAACGGGAGACTCGATGTGTTTCATTTACGTGCAGAGACAGTAGCGAACATCGCGGCCTCGCACTCTCAACTCCACTCGAACCTTCCTTTGTACGATGCACCCACCGGGTTTTCTCGTGCAGAAGAACGCTTTCGATATAGTCAATAACCACCGCCATTATACTCCAAAGAAAAGAGATACGATAATAAATTCGCGGTACAATGAGGCTCGGCGAGGGATTACAAAAGACTTTTTTTTTCGTCAAGAACCAATCGAGTCTTGTCTCGGGCTCTTTGTTATCACCTTGAAAGATCATTTTTGAAGGTCAGATTTATCGTCTTGAAAAAAAAAAATCAAAATAAAAAGCTCGCAAAACATCGATCGGAGACCATATTTTTCGATTGCTTCTTTCATTAGTTACGGAGTAATTTCATATTTTTTATTTTTCATATTCGTAATTTATTTTTCATATTTTTATGAACTGAAAAAAAAAAATATATAAAAAAAGATGTAGTTATCGATAATTGATATGCAGCGTCGAGACTCGGCAACATTATAGCTCGTCGCTCTCGAACTCGCGAAACTCGATCTCCGCACCTTGTCTCGAACGGGCAAGCCTTCCGCTCGTCAAGTTTGTCGCTACCTATGTATTGGGATGCATACACATGACTCGGTTAAGCCGCATCTCTCCGTCTCTCTTTGGTCAATAGTGGAAGCTGCCGTCGCGTTGCTCTTGCGTACGCAAACGCTTCGCGGTACGTTAAGGGTGTTACGGGCGCGTCGATGCGCCGAGGCCGGACGCTTGAGTGAACGTGCTTTGTGTAGGCATACGCGTGTAATATAAATATATATACATATGTATATCTCGGACTCTCGAACCATATGGAAAATATACGCGCCTACGCGCCAACGTGGCGCATACGCGTATGTATGCGAGTCCGCGATATATACGTTCGTGCGATGCGCGAGTAGACGGATGCCGCGCTGACTGCGGAGCGCCGAATAGAAAATTAAAGTGCCGTACACCAACCGCACCTGAATAGATGCACACTGGTTGCGCAACGTTGAACCGTATCGTAGCGAAGCATTCATATACTCTTTCGTATACTTTTGCCACTGTGTTGCAACGGTCTTTGCAACGATGTTGATACCGCGGAAGCATTAACGGCGCGTCTACGGCGTGTAGTTTCGAGTTTAAGAATCTTTCGTTTCGAATGAAAACAAATCGCTCTCCCCGATTTATCTCGATCGATTTATCCTATGGGACGAGTCTGAACGTTACTTTTCAACGAGAATACACGGCTGAGAAGAGAATCAGCCTTCGCGATCTCGTTGGTGGCGCTTAGAATCGGCCGAACGAACAACGAGGATACGAGGTCGGGGAATATTACGATCACACCTCTCGGAGATCCGATAAACGAGGAAAGTATACAGTATGTAACATCGATATAAAGTATACTTTTGCTCGTTTCCATGCCGAAAAATCGTTGGATGGATCTCGTAATAACAATGAAAAAATCCCCCGAAAAAATATAAATGATCAATTTTTAAGATCTTTAATTGCGTCACAAGAGGTCGAAAGGTTCGATCGAATGTTGCCTATGGCGGCGGAAAAATTGGCCCGTAGAAAAAAAAACACGAGATACGAATTAGTTGGCAAAGAACGTTGACGAACAAATAAAGTGACTCATAATTATTCGTGAGAGAGGCTCGTCGTCGCGTGTAAAAATCGCGTCAGCGCTGATGCATGCCTCGCAGCGGCGACCAATGATGACGTTTGTAACTACGCGCAGAATTGAGGGGGAAACGAGAAGTCTCACGGACGTTTCCGTCCTCGATGACTCGATCGATCATTTATTTTTTTCATTGTATCCTTCTCGCGTTTCGCTCTCCGTCGTCGATAGTGTTTTTCCTTCGAAATCAGCTAACGAAATACAGGTAAAGTATTGACTTTCGTTCGATTGCCCAGAATCATCGAACCTAAAATATTATAAATCGCATACGCGGCAGCGACTCTTTCGGAAATATCATTTTCGGTTACCTGCTGCTTTCTTCGTAATCTTCGTAAGAAAAGCAACGAAAAACGCACGATAAAGTGGCACGAGACGCAGTAATGCGCTTTAATACGCGAACAACAAAAAAATGTAATTTGTCAATGTGGTTTTTTTTTTCTTCAACTGGATTAATGGATTGATTACTCGGTGGCTGTTAAAACTAAAGAGCCAACGGACACCTGTTTCGCGGCTATTTATATAAAGTAAACAGTTTCCGCCCGAGCGGACAACGGAAAAGTTAAGGATCCAAAGATCCAAAGCCTATTGGCATTTGTCGTTGTTAAAGTTGGTAAGCGCGTGACATACGACGGATTAAATACAAATGCTTTGTAGCGCGGCACATATTTACGAGTAGTCGCGAAAGGAATATACGAGCTATGAAAGCCGAGAGTGTTGTCTCGACTACGACGACTACGACGACAACGACGAGAGGAGCGTCGATGTTTTCGAGAATGATTCGCGTACCCTCGCGAGCCGATTCCGTCTATGCGTATCTTCGTAGCTGTGACGGAATACTCAAACGCGTATCATAGTAGCAATATCGCCTTTACGGACGTTTTCACTCTGTACAATTCCACTTCCCATATTTACCTCGGCGTATCTTTGACGCCGTCGCGCAGATTGAATTGCTCTACGCGATGATATATTTCCTTCGCGCAACAATAACAAATACAACCGTATCGTTAGAAACGCGTTTACGCACTCCGGAATGAAACATCTCATAGAATCGAAATATTCGACGCGTCATAGTGCGTTGGGAAATAAATATATATATATTCCGATCAACAGTATTCGTGGCCGCGATGTTACGCGCTTTCTTTTCTGTCGTCTTATCGACCGCTTTGTTCCCTATAAACAATAACTCTTTATTCGAAGAATAAAAAAAAAAACGCAAGTCAAGCGCATCGCGGAAATGAGCGATCGCTTGGCCCGGTGTGTTTCTCAAACGATCAAAAGTCACTCAACACGTTTTGATACAGTGATTCTATGACAAAAAAATTTCCGACTATAGATCGCGAATACTTCGTTATTTCACTCTTTTTTGTTAATGAAATTTCTTTTTTACACTCTTTTTATCGTCAGTTGGAAGTTTTCCGAATTTTTGAAAAAAAAAAAGATTCGCGCAATATAGCAGCCGTCGATTAAGTGGGAATTCCGTGCGATGGCGTAATATTAAAAAATTCTATAATTAGAAGCGGAACTTCGGTCGAGCGGTTGGCCCTTTATATTGACGAAGACCATAACATTTTCGAAATAAGGGATTGTTTTGGTACTGGAGGTGGTTTTTTTTTTTTTTTCTCGTTTATTTGTGCGGTTTACCAGTTCGCGCAGTCGCGTCATGTCGGATACATACGTGGGGTTCGAGAGTTTCGAAGCAAATTGGCAATCAGCGGAGAAGCGGGCCGAAGCGAAACGGGCATAGCGCGCGTGCCATTCGTCGATCGATGCTGCGTCGCGCGACAAGGCGAGCCGATCGTAACGGCCTCCGTCGTGCAACAAACCATAGCCAGGAGATTACCAATAAGCCGGTGAAATTTGATTGATCCCTAATTGATTATCACTGGGATGCCACTTCGCCATCGACCCGATATATGGCAATATCGCGAGACTTCAAAATTCCGCAAACTCGAGCGAACGCGCATTCGAATTGTTTCCATCACACCGGGCGATGCTTTATCGAATCTTTTCGAGTTCCCGAAGCATTTGTCGCACGAAAAAATAAAAAAAAATGTTGATCGCCATCGAAGCAGAATGTCGCGTCTCGTGAATTGCGCACAATCCGCATCCGCGCGTCCGTATTTAACTGAGAATGAGAAACTGCGTCTCTATTTATGGTGCTAAAATACCGAGCATTCCACACTAGTCGCGATGTCAAACCCCTCGACAACATATTCCACGACCAGCTGTGTTCGTTGTTATACACGCGACCTTCGTCAATTACGCAATTAAAACACAACTGAAAGGAACGCCGTCATCGCGTAACATAGCAGTTAAATTACAATGAGCGTTTCTCGTTCGTGGGTACCTACGCGATAATAAAGTCGATTCAAGATCGATTTATACATATATATGTATTTACTCCATTTCTCAATAAGACTGCGCGAATATAAACGCAGACGAACCGCACTATCTTTCTTTTCTGTTTTCTTTTTCTCCCGCGTCTTATCAGAATTCTTGATAATACGCAGCGGCGTTGTACGTCTCTAGAGCGCAGATATAACACTGCTTAAACGATGGGCCCGTGTTCGATCGTTTAATTTCGGAGAGTATCACCATCAGCGGTAACTAACGGCAGAGGCAGCGGCAGAGGCAGCCTTGACGCGCGAGGCTTCGCAAATATAATTTAACGCGACTCTCGTCGGCTCGTTAGCTTGAGGAAAATCACGCGCTGTTTCAAGTACGATAAGGAATTCGCCCGACTGTCCCGATGTCCCGACAACTTACGACGAGACGTCGTCTCTATGCCCGCGGATAAATCAAAATCGCGTTAAAAATATATAACAGGCGATACGTAAATGTTGACTCGCAGTAGTTGCCGACAGATTCCGCTTTTCGATTTAACATTACGTAGACGCGAAAGCAACGTAACGACGACAATCCTACAGTTTTTCGAGAGGGTGCGAAAAACTCCGTTTTATTTTTTTTCATCGCTTTTCATCGAAATGTGTTCGGAACGATTCGACAGCTCAACGCCACGCGCTACCACCGCTATCATCGATGACGCTATTGTAATTGCGTAAAAAATGTTGCAACGCAATGGTTATCTACATTTCTCTATGAATGATACAATAATATTAAAAAAAAAACAGTTCAGTTTGAAAAACGGCGCTTCGGCGCTAATTGCGATAATTTATTCTGAACTTCGAAGGACCGTGTCGATAAAACAACGCCTACAGTCGAGGATTGTCAAGAGCGAGAAAAAGATGAAGCGAAATATTCAATCGCGGAACATAATTTTCGGTGCGCATCGAAATGATCGGCGTAATCGAAGCGCGTCACTCGTCGATCCTCGAGGTCGAATGGGTTACCGGGTTAAGAGAGAGAGAGACGCGCGAGGAGGGACAAGCGGGGCTCTCCGCCCGCTTGACTTTCAATCGATCCGCGATGCGGGTGGTGAGAAAGTGGTTCGTCGTATATCCGCCGCGCTAACCGAAAACGTAAAGGATATTCCGAGTTTTCGCGCGATACGGAAAAGCTCTCGATCGTCGTTTCCCGTTTGGCCCATTGATTTCGAAAAATACTTTCGTTTCATTCGGTTATCAGCGTGATATCGAGTGAGCAAAGCCTCTCTTCATATTCAACTTTTCTTTTCATTAACTTTCATCGAATAGAGTAATTTTTTGGTAGCAACACTTTTTGGTCAATCGCCATTCCCACGGCTTTGAGAAAAAAAAAACGGACGATTTTTTTTGGAAAAAATCGAGACATCGAATTTTTTCCCTCGCCATTTGGAAGTCGTCGAGGCTCGACGGCTCGTCCGCACCGATGCGCGCCCCTATATCCCCCGTAAGTATAGTTTTACCAGCGATTATATTTCCCGTCCGGTGTCTCTGGCCGCAACCATTTATGGGCCTACCGGCTTCTTCGCCGTACCGTATATATACGACGCCGTAAGCCCGGGCCCCTCCGCGCAATGTCCTCGAACGAGGTACACTACGTTCAAGCGGTTCGCCCGCGACTTTCGTATAGCTCCGCGGATACGAAACCCAAAAGAAGCAGACCTTTTGTGATCTTTTTTTTTTTTTGCGTTATCAAACACAACAATTTTTTTCCGTTGTCCCGATCGAATGTAAGTTAAGCCTGAATAGTAATTTTGTTATTTATTTTCAATCATTTGATGCCACGTAAATTTTTCATTTTTCAAATTTTCTCGTTTCAGGTCGCTATTCAAAAATCGGACTTTTTAAGAATTTTAACAAAATAAAAAGAATGGATTTCGATCGACAATGCGAATAAACTTTTTCGAATAAGTGGAGTAAAAAAAAAACCATTATCAGCGAAACGTATTTTTCTTAAAACGCTATGGATGGTCGAACGACCGCGTAACGTTGAGTACGCAACGATTATGATACGAGATATATTTATCTCTCGGGACAATGATGAATGTCTGTCTCCCTTCCGAATTTGCATAAGATGCGACGACGGTGAAGTAAAATCGCGACGCCAACGATGCCCGGCGCGAAAATCTCTCTCTCTCTCCCTCTCTCTCTCTGTGCAACGGAAAATGGCCGTAAATGTTTTTTTCCGAAGCCGCTGCAAAGAGCAACGACAGCCACCGGCAGACACCGGCTACCAATCTCGCGACTCTCCGCTCGTCCGACCGTAACGTTCGTGAACGGAGGCCTTCTCGCGCGGTCATCATTCGCCATCTATCGGACATCGCGAGAGACAAGCGCGATCGCCGAGGACTTTCCACTCGACGTTTCCAGACACCGGATGACCGATGAAATTATTAATACTTCCAATAACAAGAACAACAATTGGAATACGTGTCGTCGGCTTATCGCTTTTCTTTGTGCATTTAATCGGTGCCCCCCCCCCCCCCCCCCCCCCCCCCCCCCGGCCGATCGCGCATCTTTACGGCGTTGCGAGTCAAGATCATTCGAAACGTAAAATTTTAGCGCCCAATATTTGAAAACCGTACGGTAAGTATATACGGTGCGAAAGGCGATGTCTCACCAAAGCTCTCGCATCGAAATTTGTATCTGCTTCGCCTCGCAAAAGCGTTGCGCGTGTAAAACGCATTTGCGGGAGTAAAAACCCATCGTGTTGGATTCGATCGTTGGTTACTCGCGAGAGGATGAAGATTAGCGATAAGAAAAAAAGAAAAAATAAAGAAAGGAGGACGTGGAAAGCGCTCGATTGGCCGGACAGTCTCGCGTCGGGTGTCGCGGGGAAACTCGCGTGTAGCCGGGTGAGAAAACTCTGCTTCTCGTGAGGTTCGTTTGCGCGGAACGATCTCGCAGCGATAACGCGCGAGCCGCCGTACGAGTTCGGCGTTTGCCGCGAGCTTCACAATTTATGACGACCAAGGAAACTGTTACCGGCCAATGGTCGGACAATTTTTCGCGAAACATCGAGCGGCGATGAAAAAATTCCATCGACTCGAAACCAAATTTATAACTAACAAAATGCCGATATGCGAATGAATTTGATGGAATAACGACTGAGCGCTTTTCTATCTTTCACCATTATGCCGAAGGACGTCACGAAGCGGCGGCAGCTTTTGCTTATTCCATTTTGTCTACATGTTTTTTTTTCCATCGGAACGCGGAGAACACATATTCGCAGTGCTTTCGCGATATTATGCTTCATCGTCAATTATAAACAGAGACCGCAACATTCAATATTCTTATACGACAATATAATATATAGGATTAAAGCAGCCAACGTGGTCTTCGCCGCGCAATTACGAAATGGGATAAAATATCGTAAAACGGAAAATTTAGAGATTCGATGCGAAAGATTTCACCGAGCTGTGTAACGTACAAACAGACAAAAATGAAAGCAAAAAATGCAACAAAAAAAAAAGGACCCACATGATTACGCGGTGTTGCGCGGCGAAACGACAAGCTGCGCGGTTACGGTGCGCAACCGGTAAAAAAAAAATGACAAAGTTTATAAATGCGAGATAGGTGTGTGTCTGTGTGTGTGGGTCGGTTGAAAACTTACTTTTGAGTTTGTTACGCGGTCGGTGGGCACGGACTCCGGAACGGTTTGCAGGGTGCTCCGCATGTTACCGAACATTCTAGGCCAGCCAGTTTCACTCCCTCAGACCCTCCAGCGCTTCGATGTTGCACCCTCTACCCTCTACCCCTACGCCTGTAAAATACGAATCACACGCGGCGCAAAGGCCGATAAGTAAAAAAACGATATTACTCTATTTAATTCTATTTTATTCTATTTAACTGTATTTAATTCTATTCTATTCCATTCCCATTCCATTCGATTATTCGCTAATATATTTTTCTAAAAAATGTATTTTTCGCGTTTTTAACGCTCTCACCGATTTTCCGATAATCGGCCATCGAAAAAATCGTTTTCGAACGGAAATAACGAATATACACTTAAGGGAAATCGGTTCTTCCGGTTTAAAGAACGAGGAAGAAGGCGTATATTATTCGCCACTGTCCCCGGCCGACGGTCCCGACACACCGACGACGACGCTGCCGCTTCGATGCCGCCAGCGAGCGCGGAGCTCTCTCGGAGCGGAGAATCGAGAGAGTCCTACTTTCAGGTAGGCGTGCGTGACTCATTCCATATCTGCCGCCGCTCGCTACGGTCGCGCAGCACCGCCGACCGAATGCCCGTTCGAGTTCTCTTCGCTCTCTCGTTTTACGGAGACCGTGCGGAAAAAATTATAAAAAAAACTTAAAAAAAAATGTTTGAAGGCTTCAAAGATGTTTCGACACGATTTTTTTCGCCTCGAAGTACGAATTGATTTTTCACTTTTTCAACTCAAAATATAAATTGATTCGATCGAGTAATCGAGTGAAATCGTTTTTTCGCGGATACAAACAAACTTTTGGATTTTCATATTGAGGTCTTTCTGGAAGGAATTATGAGGAAATTACGGAAATTTGGACGTACACTCGTCACGGTCGAAATGATATAAACAACGACCTTGAAGCGACAACATCGGCGTCTCCACATTACGGGGAAATCTATTTGGCCACAGCGACTATTGTCTCTCGAGATAGAGCTCAGCGAGCGAGAATGGCCGCGCAATTGTCTCGCAAAACGCGCAAGAGGACCAAAGGGCTTCGGATCCAATGGTGTTGCTGCTCCCGACAGCTCGGCCCGTTTCTCGATAAAGTATTAGCGTTAACGTTAACGCGGGAACCTCGAGTTCGCGGGAGGCGTTTGCGCTGTTCTCATTTTTTTTATTTTTTTTATCTCGTAGTTTTTCGTTATTATCGATACGCGATATATTCTCACCGGGGGAATACAAAACCAGTGACGAATGAATCACCGCGGCGCGTGTTCGCTGATTAGTCGCCGTTCGCAACGAAGCGTATATATCGAAAAAATTCAATAAGGATACGCGACAATCGACAATTTCGCAATCCTCGTCTTCGCCGTTTCAAACTCTGCCGACAGTTTAATTTGGAGATTTAAATTCTCGTGCGCCAGCCGGCCAGCGCGCGAGATTCGAGCCGCAAATGTGCATCAGGTGCGCGCACGTCAGTCCCCACGGAGAAACGGAAACTCGACTGAGACGGTTTGACCTTTGGAATTTGCGCGAACCGATCCGAACATAACCGCCGCCGGAGACATCGATCTTTTCTTAATTCTCTCAAATTCTCCCGGCTATCGCGTATAAAGATATTAATTTTCGCACCTTCATAAGTAAAATTGTAAAAAAAAAAAACAACTCGCACTCGCCATCACAAGTTTTATCGTAATGTTGTACTATTGTTGACATTGTAAAATAAATGTCAGCATTATTATTATAGAAAAGGTCTTGTAGGTAAGGTCTTGTCTTTTTTTTTTTTAATATATTCGAAGACTGTTAAATTTTTTTGACGAAATTTTTTTTTTATTTTTCGATCTTTTTGATGTTTTTTTTTTAATTTATGACGATTCAGGTACGGATCCCGGAAGTAAACATCTCAAGTATACGCGACAAACAAAAATTGTCAGTGCGATTATTTATCTAGTCGAAACTCTTCAAGGGTAAATCCGGCGCGAATCCGGATTTAGGGATGAGGTCAGTAACACGGCGCTGACCTAGGCGCGCGGGTATACGTCTATATATATATATTTAAAAAAAAGCCGCGTCCGCGGAGGGGAGGCGATAGCGAGAATCGATCGGCGGCAAAAATGGGGGTATATATAAAATGAGAAAAAGCGCGGTTCGATCGTGAGGGGGGATTTCCCGTCCGCCGCCGCGACAACCGGCGCGCCGACGACGACTGTCGCACGGGCAGTCGGTTTACAGCTGCCGGAGGCTCGAGCGCTTCGTCGTTTACTATGTCTACTATGCATGTAGTTGCGCGCAAACAACGACTTGGACGGTTACCTGACAATTGCACGGCAACAAAGATCGATGCAAATACGATCTTTTAATCACGCGCGCCAATATACACTCGCGGATATTTTTGAAGCGCGTAAAGCGAGAACGCAGGAAAATCGCGTCGCAAGACGATAAAAAGACAGACGATGAAAGAAACGGTTTTTAAACGACGTTGAGTACGAGGCGGGCGGTTCTCTATACTGGAAACCTCGTGATCCGTCACTCTTCGTTACGGTAATTAAAGAGTATACGAAACAATTGAATCATACCGCTCGTTCGTTGTTGGGTTAAAACGAGTTCAAGAATGTAAGGTTAGGAGACACGCGCTTGCTCGGTGTTAACGCGATATGAAACAACGGGGAAGTAGTCTGTCGCGGAGTCTGAATTTTTCGAGAAAAAACGCGAAAATAAGTTTTTCTATTATCCTGGACGAAAAAAAAGGGACAAAATAAAAGAAACAATAATAAAAAAAAAATATTAAAAAAAGCTCCGAATGACGGGTCCCGAGGAACGAAGAGTTGAATGACGATGCCAGGGGCTTCTAACGTAATTTCTCGGCTTCGCGAGTTAGTTTGTCTCGGGCCAGAAAATATATAATCCGTTGAAAGTGAAGGGATTGGCGATGTATAGTTCAGCATTGATCCGACCTCGAAGTTATATATCTTGCGCCGTTTTCTCGAGGTCGTACCGATTTTTCGGAGACCGTTCTCGTGAGCGCAGAGTGCCTCAATCATTGTGCCCTCTGCTTACAGCCTGTCGTCGACTGTACCAACAATTATTTCGCAGCTGTCGAAACCTGAATGCTAGCGATAGATAGAGGCGTTGTAAAAAGCTAATTCAAGTATCTAGTAAAGAGAGATCCCCCGGGTATATAATTCGAGGCGAACGGGGATAACGTCTCGGTACCAAATACAGCGTGAGAAGTAAACCACGGTCTCTGACGACGAGAGTAAGCCAAACTTTTACCCCCTCTGTCGCGGACGTTTTTCGATACTCGCCGCAACCCGAGTAAATTTATCGTGTACCGTTATCTCCCCCCCCCCCCCCCCCCTTTCCGCGCCGTCCGTGTTACAAGTTAAGGATTGGAAACATAGTTGACACCCGAAACATTCGAATATTACATCAAAGACGAAAACTTTGATAGTACTATATTTAATATTTTCATTAACACGTCAACTATTGCTGCGCATGCTTATCTAACGTCGAAAAAATAAAATAAGTTCGTCGTCGAACTACGTATCGTCGTCGTTACTCTCCGCTTGACTTGTGAGCTCTCGAGCCTGACACATGCATCCCGAGAAACTCGCTTGGTAGGGCGATTATTAAGAGAGGAGAAATTGAATCGCGAGAATGCCGAGGGCGAGAGACCGGGAGAGATATTTTTGTAATTGCCAACGACGGTAGATCCTGTGTTTTTTTTATGCAAGCAAAGACGAAGATAATAATTGCCAGGCGAACCAAAAGGACGAGAGAGTCGCGGCGGATAGAGTCGCGTATACACGGATGGTCCGTCAGTAACCTAGAAAGCAGTCGGCCATTCGGCAAAGATTACGGGACTCTCTTTTTCGTCGTGCAAAATTTATGTCAAATGTCGAGCGGGGAGGGGTGGAGAGGAGACGGCTATAGATATTTCGATGTTTGTTAATATTAACACGATATTTGGATGTCGAGAGCAATGGATGGTTTTTCGCCCACTCGTTTCTCTCTATGTTACTGTAACCCGCGGCCACTGTGTTCCACGATGCGTTCTTATAGGTGTGTCGGCCAATCGAGGGGGCCACCCTTTACTCACGGTTTCTCAGCCAGCTCTCTGTTCGCCCGCAACACTTATTAGTAAAGAACAATATCGCATCACATTTTTTTTGTCGTTTTTTTTTCTTTTTTTTTTTTGGTTTTTGTTAATCTCCAACTTTGCCGATATTACTTAGTTACATTCGACATCTTTACACGTCGAAAAGAACAAAAAATAATACTACAGTACGATATTCCAACAGCCGCGAAGGAGTAACGGAATTAATTGCACCGCGAAAACCCAAGAGGAATCCGCTACGATTGACACAAGAAAGCTACTTCACTCGCGATCGAACGATTCCCTACCGCGCCTCGTCTAACACTGGGCCACGCGCACCAAACCACTTACTTGTTATCAAACGTGCGACGATGGGTTCACTGTGTGTTTTAATTGTAACATCCTTTAATTAATACGAAAGAATATTTACCCATTTGTGACAGATTTCACGAACGAAATGCACCACATTAACAAACGTCCCCCACCTATTACCACATGCAGACATTACACACTTGGATATTTTCAAGATGGCTACCGCGCCGCGCGCCGTCAGGGCGATAGACGAGGAGATTTTTGCGGCTGAATAACGAAGTTTCAGCGCTGACGGCGATCTCGCGAACGCCCGGCTAAAGCCATTACACCCAAAGCCCGTGTACAGTGCGAAATACCTTTACGGAGTGTCGACGACGCCGAAGGGCTTTCACGAGATCTCTCGAGTGTTCGTAAAACCATCCGACGGTTTCGCGTCGCGGGGGCTTTGGCGGTGAGCGACCGACAGATTGGCCAAAGGCCCGTTCTTTCTTCTTTCTTCCTCTGTATCGCAAAGGCTGATTCGTTGACCGTTGAACAAATTAAAAGAGTTGTCTTCGAGGACCGGGAGACGGCGAAAGATTCGAAGAAATAATAATCTCTCTGTTCTTATAATGAAGGATAACAACATTGTCATATTCACGCGCAACGCTTCAATGATACGAAAAATATTAATTTCACAATATATTTTACAGGAATTGTTATTCCAACAAATCGCCTCTGTAACAAAATCAACAAAGCAACGACTAGGAGACTTTATCGAACGTGGGGTATAAAAATGTTTGTAAAAAAATGTACGAATAAAATAAAATAAGAAATATCCGAAGCGTGTGCATGCGAACGAGTGTCAAATATTTAATTGAATTTGCAATACATGTTGTCGTCGTTTAAAACGCCCCGCTTGTTCTGGGAAAACGATTGCCGCGCATTCGCGCCGGTAGCGGATGAAATGCGCACCAATGGTACGCGAAGATAAAACGAGCATACATCGATGAGATGCAGCGTCGTTGACAAACTTTTTTTTTGCCGGGTATCTTAAAGCATTTTGAGACAAAATATAAATGGAAAAAGGAAGAAAAGAAAAAAATGTGCAACATTGTGAAACATTATTGACTCTTCGTCGAAATTCCGTTGCAAAGGCGAAAGTGTGAACTGGTACATCGGTGAAAATAACGGAAGTGCACGTAACTCGAGGGATTCGTACGAACTGTGTAGGGCGGCGTTATACATGGCGTCGAAGCTTGAGCTATCGCGCTAATTGCGGTGCTTTTGTAACGAGTAAAGGGAGTGTACTTCACGCAAGCATAAGCTCCGTTTCGCTTCGGTAAACAACCCTTCTTCTTTTGTTACACGCAAAACGTTACATCAGCAGATCGTAACTGGTCGTTTGTCATCTCGATGTTTGCGACGCCGCGTAATCGGCTTTAATTTCTCGTATCACTGTTTTTTTTCTTTTTCCTCGACATTCTCGTAACGAAGATCAATTTCGTACATTCTTGTTTCGTTTTTTTTTTTTTTTAATTTTCGTTAATTTCTGTTTGTTTACTTTCGTAAAAAAGAGAAATTAGAACGAAGAGTAGTAAAAAGAAAAATCGTGAAAAAGAGAATCGGCGAGACCAAGCAAGACCGAGGTGTTTAATAAAAATAAAACATTTAAAAGAAAGAAAAAACTGTAGAGATAACGTAAAAGTGAAAAAAAAAAAAAGAAATGGGTAAAACGCCAAAGAAGGCGGCCCCTGGGGGCGATGAGAGGAATTTGTACGTTCGCAGGCTCAAAGCTACTACGAGCGTGTCGTCCAAACTTTGCGATACGAAACAGCGCGAGTCGGACAATCTCAACAGGTTCGTAAAGCAAATTAGTGTCTGAAAAAAAAAAAAAAAAAAACGAATGATGTACACGTTTTTGAGAGTAAAGATTTTTTGATCGTACGGTCGGTGGATTAAAAATTTTCGAGTATTTTTTATCGATCGGAGTGGAATTAGCTATGGACAGAACGAAACTCGTACCATGGTCGTTCTTTCCCTTCCCACTGTGACATTTTTATCCACTCTTTTCGATACAAATGTTTCTCCGACGTTTCTTCCACTTTGCTCCCAAAAAATTTTGTATTCGATACGCCGCCTCTCATCACCTCCGGCGTATCATCATTTAGACTTTAGTATCGTAAATTATACGCGCCAAAACAGACCAGCATTTCCACATTTACGCTTGGCACCACGCATTTTTACCATTTTATTTTGCAGAGAAAAGCCCATCGGCATACCGAAGCGTTCGGCCGGACCGACGGCAAAAGTTTTCAAGGTAAACTACTACTACTTTTGACTACTCGGTTCCTTGTTATTGTTTTCCACGTCTATCTCTTTCGCGCATAATACTATTACACGCATTATAATTCATTCCATTTGGTTGTTACTGTACGCTGCAAAGAGAACAAAAATGAGTTATTAATTATCGATGGATAAAAACTAATGCCCTGGAGGAAAAATACCATAATGAATGTATCATAATCGAATAAAGATGGGTATCGTTTTTTTTTTCCGCGTTTCGTTTAAATTCTAATCGTTGAAAAGTTTGAAAGCTTATGCCGAATTGTTTTTCAGTGACTTAACGCTAGAGATTATTCCGGAAGATTAGCGACGAAGCCCTCGCTTCTCTGTTGCAGAGTAAATTGCGCAGTCCAGCAGCGGGAACGGCAAAGTCGCATCGAACACTGAAAAATCCGGCTACCTTTCAGGCCGCCGTGGCTCGCAAGGACGACAAGGACGGGAAGGACGAAAAGACGCTCGCTCCGGCGACATCCAACGATCAACATAGCAGCGGTATCGCGCCGAAAATGCAACTGGATTCGGAAGAAGCAGCGGTACAGCTGAAAGTATCGATAACGAAGAGAGACACGAAGGAAGCCGCGCCGATCGAAGGCGCAACCGACGTGGCCACCGCGATCAAAGATGCTCGAACGGAAACGAGCCAATCGAGTGTCAATGGAAAAGTTGCGATCGAGCGTACGGAAACCGAGAATACGACGCCCAGAAACGAAGATGAAAAAACGGAAGCGTCGGTGGAAAATCTGAGCGATTATCCGCGCGACAAAGTGGACAAAGCCGACGAATCCAGCGTGACGACAATACCCGACGACAAAGCGGATAATCCCAGTTTGGAGAGCGACGACGGCCCGTTGAAATTGGAAGACGAGGGAGAAGCGTCGACGATCGCGGAGCAAAACGGCGATACCGACGAGTCTACGAAGAGCGGTCAAAAAGAAGAGAACCGAGACAACGACGAAACGTCCGAATTGAAGAAAATTCCAGAAAGCTGTTCGGTCGATGTCGTCGAATCGACGACCTCGGAAGTCTTGGATTCTGGCGATTTGACGCAGGAGCACCAAGAGATGAACGATCGCGATAAAGATAGTATCGAAAACGATGCCTCGTTCGTCTCTTACGACTCTTCGATAATGCTAAAAGATGTGCAGATAAAGCTCAACGATTGTCTCAAGGACAATTCCAAGCTCTTCGATACGACCAACGCGGACGATAGCGTAAACGCGAACGAGCCGAATCGTCACGACATGTCGTTCGGAAAGACCTTGAGAAGCATATCGGGACGCAGTACGATAAATCGTTTAAGACACGTAACCCTGCGAGAGCAAAGATTTTCACCCAACAGCTCGCTCTTCGTCAATACATCGAGAGCTTCGTCGGATCCGGAATTTGTTACGGGCTGTCCACCGACGCGGTATCCGACCGATCTTGAGGATGTCGTTCTCAACAATGGCAGCCCCGCCGATCGAAAACGCAAAATTCTCAGTGACGCCGTCGAGTCGGCAAAAAAATTGAAGACAGAGAGTACGGAGCGCGGCGGTCTTCTCGACGCATCGCTCGAGATGCTGAAAAGTATACGCAGGCCCGTCCGAGTCTCTACACCGATTGCCAAAGGCTACAGCTTCCACTCCGATCGCTACAGCTCCAAGGCTTTCGGAGACGATAAAATGATTATTAACGCCGACACAGAGCCGAAAGCGTGGTGTGTCGTTATGTAAACGAAAAAGAAAGGAAAAAAGAGAAGAATACCTCGAATCCTTGCTTATTCGGTCCATTTTTCTTTTCTTTTTTTCTCTTTCCTTCGGTATGCATAACGATAACGGCGATATTTCATCTTCACCTCAGACTCTCATTTTATCTCTCAAACATTGCTTCGCGTCTAGTTGACGGGAGACGCGCAGTTTTAATTATACCGGTCCCTTTCGTAAAAAAAAAAATACCATTTCTCAAAAATCTCAATTTTTACGGTACAACTACCGACAGAAATATGTTAATTGGCGGATTATCGACCGGGCGAACGGTCAATTGCTTGTTTCCGTTTTTCTTAACATTACTCTTTCCGATTTACTAAATTTTATACAAAAATTTCACTAAAAAAAATTGAAAATAAGTAACGAAGTATGATATTTTTGTCTTCCATTTGATTTTACAAATGACAATATCTGATCTTCACATTTCTACCGTGTATATTGAGATTTTGAACGAATATACTCGTTAAATAAGGACGTGCGGCTTTTGTGCGCTGCTTCTGTCTCGAATAATGGGTTAATCAAATCATCGAAAACCCGAAATCTTACCGAACCTTCTCATGATTTTTTTCTTCATCAAACTCTCATCGTCTGATTTTTGTGACTTTCAAAACTGTTGTTCCGTCGCCGTTGTGCCCGCTAATTATTTAATCGCCGTTTCGTCGAGGCGGCGGTGAAAATAAATGATTAAACCTCGTAGCACCGAATCTCATTGGCAAACATTTTGAGTAGCGGCTATCAATGATTAAAGTACAATCGCGAAGTAACCATAAAAAATTTATAATCTTTATACGTTACCGTAAACTTTTTTTTTTCATTAGGTTATCATTATTTACGTTCGAAATGTATTCTGTAGATTAGCGAAAAGCGAAAAAAGTTTGTTCATTGCCTGCACTGTCGTAAATCGACAATTTTGATTTCTCAGATGATTGGAACAAACATTTGGCAACATATCCATGACGTTCACTTCCATGAACTTCACCGAGATTTTCTTTGCCAACTTTGTATTCGTTTTTTTTATTTCCTCAAAGACATTAATATTGTATTCGCCTTTATGAATATAATTTTATCTATATCGTACCCAAAGCTCCGCCCAAAACAATACGATACGAGCTAAAAAAAATCAGTGGATCCGTCGTTATTCGCGCCGCGCATCTTCACCTTCGTGAACTTTATTTTACGAATTCGCATTCCTCGAGATTACACTCGCGATAATCGTAAAAAAAAAAACCGAAAAACAAATTGCGTCGACCAATCGAATCCCACCGACCGGGACGAGTTTATTATTATTACCCTGATATACACCGATTTTTTTCTTCCATAAATACGATAAAATTATTCGTCAATCGAAGAATTAGAAAGAGAATTATAACTACATGTATATAGAAAGTATGAGTGATTTTTAATAAACCCCAAAAATATGAAAATTGCCTCTGTCTTTATTGTACTTTCCCGCGCGTAAGTATATATTCCATTGCTAGGAAGTACCGAGTACTTCAAGTACCATGTACTCGATGCTTAATTTATATATATATTATATATATATATATTTCTTTTAGTCGATATACATTTTCCGAAATTGTTGCAATAAGCGCAGAAGTACATCAGTTTCTCGAATATTGGAAGTACGACAGTTCAAGTAGTCGAGAACTTGAAGTGAAGTACTTGCAGTACCTCGCGTACTGACATATTCTTTAATCATTTCTCAAGCTTGTGTGAGAAAACGACACAAAGTTACCATTTTCATAATTATCCAAGGAAGCAACGTGCGGCGCAACCTATACGGTATTACGAAACTTTTCTGCGACTCCATTATTCTTAGGATAACGAAGAGTTCTCGTCGAAAGTGAGTTAACGAGGTTACGTTGCACCTTCGAGATAAATACCGCGGGGTGTTTGTTGCTTATCGTAAAATTGCCTTTTCGAACGAAGGAGTTTCGAGAGAAACGCGCAAATTTTTGTAACCGCTTTGATTCGTAAATAGCAAAGAACGATTCGGTGGTAATCTCCTCGTACCGGATAACTATAGAGTTCGTACAGCAGGAATAACGAAGAATATTTTGTCAAACGACAAAATGGTCAATGGAACTCCATACTTCGAAGCGAGTTTTCGCGCATCCGTGAAAAAAGTTTCGAAAATAAAAAATTAGGATATTTCGGAGAATGCTAGAATGCCGTTCACGATTATATTCAGCTGTGAAAAAAGTTCTCCATGTCTCTGATAAAACGCGTCAGGCATGGAAGCGGGCTTCAAGAATATCCGAGCGAAGCATCTTCTCATCTGCATTTTCATCACTTTTGTGGTTTCTTTTTTACTCAGCGTTGTTCCATTTGCGATCGGTATGTAATCGACAATTTTTTCTTTCATAAAAAATGTTACTATATACCCGAAATAAAAACGAACTTATCGTTTTTTTAATTAATTTTTTTCTTCACTCAGACGATTGCAAATGCAAAGATGGCGCCACCGCCGACAAGTACGAGCGAAGAAGATCTCCAAGTCGGTTGATAAAGAAGTTGGGCTCGTCGGGGCATCGATTGGCCGTTTTAGTGCCGTTTAGAGATCGTTTTGAGGAATTATTGTCCTTTGCGCCTCATATGAAACATTTTTTGGATAAGCAACGCATAGACTACCATATATACGTATTAAATCAAGTAAGACATCGGAGGGAGGAATGATTCAACATAAAAAACTTAAGTGGATTTCCGCTATATTTAACGAATGGATTAAAATTTTTTTTAGGTGGATAAATTTAGATTCAACAGAGCGTCGTTGATAAACGTTGGTTTTCTTCGAGTTAAAAACGATTTCGATTATATAGCAATGCACGACGTTGATTTGTTGCCCGTTAACGACGAATTGTCTTACGGATATCCCGAGGAGGGTCCCTTCCACGTCTCGTCGCCCGATTTGCATCCGAGATATCACTACTCGACGTTTATCGGCGGTATTCTGTTGATCAGAAGGTAAATGAAGGAAAATGGAGATAACGGATTGAATTTTTAATACGATTGGATTTATAGTTTTTAATTGAAAATGTAAATGCGGGTGTGTTTTTCGTTTGCAGGGATCATTTTGAATTAGTTAACGGAATGTCGAATAAATATTGGGGTTGGGGTCTCGAAGATGATGAATTTTACGTGAGATTAAAGGAAGCCGCGCTCTCGGTGTATCGGCCGGAAAATATATCAACGGGAACGCGCAACACGTTCGAGTAAGTATCGACGGATTAAAACGAATTTAAACGGATAAAAACGAAAGTATTGATTTGTGTTGTGGATGGAATTGCAGGCACCTGCACGAAAAAAATCGTAAACGAGACACGGCAAAGTGTTACAATCAACGGGAGGTTACGCGAAAGCGCGATCGGCAAACGGGCCTATCGAACGTATCGTACTCCATGTCGGAACCGATAAACGTTACGATTGCGGACGCTCCATTGACCATTCTGAATATTTCTTTGAATTGTGATAAAACTATAACTCCCTGGTGCGAGTGCAATAAACTCGAGCAGCCGACGATCAAAGAAAAAACGATAAGCAACGACAAGAAGAAATCCGGAAATTCGAAAGTTCTCCTGAATAAGCTGTAGCGATCGCTCACTGCTATTCTTCGCTCATCATAGTCATATATCAAATTTATAATAAATATATCGCAAAAACGTCATTCTATTATTATTCGTTTTGTCTAACAAGAAAGTTGAAATGCTCAACAACTTTTGGAACAAATGAAAGTAATACGCGTGACGTTTATTTTATATCGTAAGAGGATAAAAATGCCTATTCCTCCGCAACTTGTGAAATGTTTCAAATATGCAGACACTCAACGAAAACGTTATGTCGATGAATTGAAAGAGATCGTGGCGATCGCGGGTAGCGCTAGCGATTCAAAATCGCGCGATAAATTGTCCCTGTTGATCGAGTGGTTTGCAAGTCGCTTGAAAGATCTTGGATTCGAGGTGCAACTCCGAGAAATGGCACCTAGTAAATCGGAAGAAACGGATACAACGGTATCTTTTACGATTGCCAATTTCTTCATCGTCCTTCGAATTTTATCAAAAGTTCCCTTGTTTTTCGACATTTTCGTCTTGTTTTACGTGTAGTTGACGCGTTAGGGTCGATGATATTTTCCCCGATCAGCGATGCGTTAAAGAATAAAAAAAAAAAAAAACGCAACAATTTTCAACGATAAATATAATAACGCGCTTCAGGTGGAAATGCCACTGATGATATTAGCGACATTGGGACAGGACGGTGGGAAGAAGACGCTTTTGTATTACTGCCACTTGGACGTCGTTGCGGACGCGAAGAACGATTCTCGGGCGAAAGATCCATTCGAGATGCTGGAACGCGATGGAAAACTGTACGGACGTGGAACCGCGAGGATGAAGGGACCTCTGCTTTGCTTCATTCATGCTATCGAATGTTTTAAAAATCTTGGACTGCCGATACCGGTTAACGTTAAGATACTTTGCGGTAATTTGTATCAAAGCGCTTATTCTCCTCTATTCGCGAATAAAGGGTAGAAAATAAATGACATATAAAAATACGAGAACAGAATCGATGCACGAAGCCGGGAGCATCGGTCTGGATAGCACTCTGGAAGATATAAAAAGCGGATTTTTAACGGGAATCGATTGCATTCTGATAAACGACGGAGAGTGGATTGGCAAAGATGTTCCGTGCATAATTTACGGATCTCGAGGGACTTGTTACTTCGACTTATGCGTCGAGGGTCCCAAAACGGATTTGCACAGCGGCGAATACGGCGGTATATTGTACGAGCCGATCCAAGACGCGCTTCACCTTTTTAATATTATCGTCGATAATTCCGGTCATATAAAAATTCCGGGCTTCTACGAGGATGTCGAGAGAGTTACTCCCGACGAAGAGGATGTCTACAGGAAGCTGAAAGTTGACATGGAAGATTATCGAAGATGCGCCGCTTTGAATAAACTCAGACGCGACGGGAAAATGAAAGAAAATCTGATGGACCTTTGGCGATATCCTTCCTTCAATTTGCATTTCATTCACAATCAATCGAGTTGCGATTGCGACGCTAAACTTACCATTCCAAAAAGGGTCACCGCGAGATTTTCGCTACGGTACGGTAACTCTTTCTTTTTATGTCGCTAAAACGTATCGATAGCGATAATTTAGACGCAAAAACACTCGACATAGTTTGGTTCCACGACAAAATACTGAGCGGGTCTGCGAGTTACTGTATCGATACGTTGATAAGGCGCTACGCGAGAGATGTACCCCGAATAATATTACTCTGAAGGCGAGAGAAAGTAACAAACTGAATCCATGGCTCGAGGATTATTCGCACTGGAATTACGAGGCTGCAAAAATCGCGACAAAGCAGGTCATTATTCGCTCTTCGCTTATCGCTGTGATTGCTGTTAAAGATGAGGACAATCGTTAAATTCGTCTCGTTTCACAGGTTTACAAGGAAGAAGCCAATTTGATACGCGAAGGCAACGGATTAGTGTCTCTTCTTAAAATACGCGAAGCTCTGCCGGGAATAAATATCTTGCTCCTGCCGCTGGTGAACAATGAGTCGAACGCAAGCGAGGAGCGTGAAAATATTTCATTGACGTGTTACATCGAAAGTACGAAGCTAATTACAAATTATTTACATCATTTGAGCGTTTTTTCTCGAAAACATTAAAGAAAAACTCTTCACTGTTCGACATGATTTTTTTTTTCTTCTCGAATATTCAACGAATAAATGGGCGATAAAACAAAAACTATGTACACCGAAGAATATTTGCGTCGAAACATTCTTTTGTTTTTAAGAATATAAAAAAAAACACAATTTAAAACGACGACGGAGTTATATTGAATAAAATTTAATCGTTAATTTTTTTCGATAGTTCGTTCGAAGTTGAAACGCGCGGCTCAAAAGCGTCTTTGAATTGTCGAATAAAGTCTTCTCGAGTATCTATAACGTACGGATCGTTGTCGCAGTCATTGCTCTCGTCGAAGATGTCCTGCACGGTTCTGTAATGTCCGACGTCCCCTATCGTATTTCGATCCTCCGCGACGATTATCTCTTCGGGATCGAGGATACTTTCCTCGGGCTGTGCCGCTCGGGCGATTCGGTCCTCTTGATCTTCTCGATTTTGGCAATTTTGTCGCACGGGACGGGGGACTTGGTCGATTCGCGGGTATTCTGGAAGAACCTTTCTCCTCGCCATTAGGCTCTGCATGTTGATCATTTTTTTCCTGTACGTTATCGCGTTCTTTTCCGCTCTCTCGACGTACTTGGAAGCCTTGTCGAGCTTCCAGTTCAACTCCTTGATGCGATTATCGCGCTGACGAATTTGGAGTTCCAATCTCTTGCGTTCTTTCTCGTTTTCCATCAATCTCTTGTTCAATCTCTTGTTCGTCTCCTCGGCATTGTTAAGCCTCAACGCGAGACCATTAGGCAAGCTATCGCCGCTCTCGCGAGGTTCGATGCCCGAATTATCTTCGATTCTCCTTTTACCGGTGGTTTCTCCATCGTGACTCCCAAGAGACGTGCCGTTCGAAGCGCAAGACTTCGACCCGATACTCGTCGTCATTTTCGTCGTCGTCGCCGTCGTTGCAGCCGGTCGCTCACTCAATTTGCGAATCAATTCTTCTTGATATTTCACCTTTTCGCGCAATCGTTTGTAAGAAAATTCGTCCTCGTCCGGCGATTCCATCGATAGCTTGGTCGGATTTCCATTTCCTTGCCAATTCCAATCGATTCTTTTATCGTCCGGCGGCGATTCGTCTATTTCGAGCTTCGGCTTTTTCAAAATCGGCATTTTCATCGACGAATCGTCCATCACCGAAATAATCGAGGTAACGATTCCTCGACTCTTTCTCGACGACTCGTTGCTCGATTTGTATTCGTATCTCTCGGTTGTCAAACCCTGAACAATGTCCTCTACGTCCTCCTCGAGTCCCGTTACTTTTATCGTGAACGTTGATCTTCTCGAGGTGTCGCTTGAGCAGCTCGTCCCGGCCCCCGCTTTCGCGAACCCAACGCTCTTTTCGATGTCTTTCATTATCTCGTATCGCGATTTTTTCTTGCGATCTATCGCCTCGCGAATGTCTTTGACATCTCTGTCGCTCGTCGGTTCATCCTTCTGTCTCGAGTATTCGAGACAATATTTCTCACTGTTCGCACGACCGTTCGCGCACTCGATCTTGTCGCCGTTTCCCGTTTCACCGTCGCATATAAGTCGCAGCTTCCTCTCGATATCGTCGAGATCCTGATCGCATTCGAGCTGCGACTTCATTTCCGGTTTTATCCTTGCTTCGGAGTTCGTAATTGCATCGTCGACTTCGCGAACGCTCGTTCGACCGTTCGTAACTCGCATACCGTTTGACGGCTCCGATGATTTTTTCGATGCAATCATCGCGGGGATGTATCGCGACGAAAAACTATTGCAAATCGTGTTGCGTACTGTCGGCAACGGATCCGACGATTCGTCGAGGTAATAGAAATCTTCCTGCTGTCCGTTGATTGACTTCCGTCTCTTTCTTGGTGATTTACGCGTCGATGTTATTGTGAATATCGACGGTATCGCATTCTTCTTTAGCTTCAGTCTGCGACTCTGCGATGGTATCCACTGATCCGAATCAAAGTGAACGTGACAAAGAAACGAATTGTTCGAAGGCTCCCAATCGGCTCGCGATACACGCTCTTTCCAAATTCTACGCAGATTAGGATTGCGAGGAAAACATTTCATCGTGTAGCCCTTCTCGCTGCGATTGTTGCACCCGATCGCCGCACAGCCTGGCATCTTTCGTCATCGATGAATATCGGAGCGTCAAAATGATGGACACTGAAAATATCCGAGAGAGCGATCGTTAAAAGATATTGATAAACTTTTTCTAAGAGATTCCCAAGTTTTCCGATGGTGGACCTTTTTGGATGACAAAACTTTGTTTGACCATCTTATTATCGACGCTGTTTTATTTCCCGACAAATTAAAGCGTCCTTTCACAAGTCTCATTTACATTCCGGAAAATAGAAAATAACCTCTGGAATTTTAGCGTTTACCTCTGGGTACTCCAAAAATTCTGCGCCTCTCGACGCATCTCATCGACTGGAAAAATCTTTGGCTCGTACAAGGCCAACTTTCTCCTCTTTATTCCTCCCGCGAGCGCACCTCACTCGCGACGAAGATTGTCACTTCCCGCAACTGAAAAAAAATAAATTAAAACATGAGTTCTACAGCCTGAAAATACAAACGCACAGTGAACCTAAAAAAAAAAAGAAATTTTACCAACCGGGCCAATTTATTTTTTAATATTCGCTCGATACTCGCGAAATTTTGTTTCGAGAATAATGCTGCTCTTCTTCCGAGTTTCTCTTTGACAAAGTACAATTTGGAACAATTCACTTGACAATGGATAAATAACAATGACGCGAACAACGATCTGCTAAAATTTCTCGACAATTTCCTCTCGCGAGTTCGCCATTTTTCAAGCCGCCGAGAATTTGATTTGAACGACATCTCGCGGACGGACTATTTGTCCAGACCGCGCAAAGTGGTCCGGAAAATCATCGAAATGTCGGCGAAAGTTGGATTCTAGAATAATTATTTCTCTGTCAAAAACAGATGGAGAGAAAACGAGAGAGGAAGGAAAACGATGGTTTCGATGGTAAATAATCCCAGGGGTGCCGAGTAACTTCGTCTGTCTATTTCGGCTTGTGGCAAAACAAAATCTATGGATAAAGGAGTATTCTTTTCGGAAGAAAGTCCACGAAATCGCCGTGATTTTTCCACTTTCGAGTCCGTGATTGAGATCATACTACTGACAAAAGCGACAGTCCGAATAATCGTAAAATCCTAGTGGACTCGCCTGAGGAAATGTGTTCCGTCACGGGTATCACTGAACATCACGGTATTTATCCTCGGCGAATTTACGAAACGATATTCCCGACAAAATTGCGGCAACATTGACACTTGACATTGAAAAGAAAAAAAATATGACGTTCAAATTGACTATCGGAAGTGCCGTCGTGAGAATTGTTTAGCGGTGTCGGGTCGATGGACGCCGCGATAATGGCACAAGCACTGATGAGTGTCCTAAAGGCCGTGGATACGTTGAGAATTTTTCAAGAACAGAATGTCAATGGTGTGTCGGACGATGCTACTAGGTAAATTATAAACGTTTTAAAAGAAATATTTTTTTGATTTTCTTTTTGCTTGCTGGAAAAAAACTTTGGCCAAATCTCTGAAAATAATAATGTTTTATTCGCGCAGGAAAGCGGAAAAAATCGCGTGCTGCTCCACGATAGCTGACAACATGTGCTTGCCGGGTATAAAAACAGCAACGCACTTTTCGCAAGCTCTGAGCTGTTCCATAAAGCGTCTTCTTCTCATGTGCGATGATCCAGAATCGGACATTAGAATGTTGGCCGACGAGTGTCTCAACAGAATCATCAGAGTGAACAAATTTTTTTGTTCCTATTTATTTATTTATTCAAAGGACGAGAGGAGAAAATAAAATTTTTGTGAAATTTTACAGGCAATGTCGGACAGCAACATCATAAAGGTACAATTCCAGCTCTACACGATGATAAGCAAAAATGGTTCGGCTCGGCCTTTGCGAGCAGCTCTTTGGCGCTTTGGAATTCTCAGCGACGCTATTAGGCCGATAAAGGGCAAGGCGTACGTGTCAAATTTAGTGCCATGCATAGTAGCGATCAGCGAAAGAAGCGAGGAATCAGTTATCGAAACCCTCGCTCAATCTTTGCCGTTGATCCTCGATACTTTGGGAGTATTTATGACGGACAAAGATGTCAAGGTACGTCAAATCCGAAAATAAGAAAATTCTCGAATAAAATGATTCGTTCATCCGTACATTTGTGAATGCGCGCGGCAACGAACTCGAACAAACTATATCTTTCCAGACGCTGCTCAAAGCATTCTATCCAAATTTGTCCTCGTCTCGAGCGGTTTTCAGAAGGCACGCCGCCAGTATGATATTAAATACGTGTCTCTACTGTCGAAAGCCGCGAATCTTCCTGGCTTACGTACTGAGAAACTTGATAGGTATCCGTTTTTTCTTCTTTCAAATGTACGCAAGGATATTAATTTCATTTGATTTTCCATGTGCATCGACCTCGTCGTCGTGCCGAAAATAACATTAAAATGACGCATTTGTACGATCGAATTGAACAGATTCGATAGTTCCGGTTTCCCAGACGGAAGACAACGCGCCACTGGTCATTGGAGTTCTTGGATGTCTGAGAACAATTCTGCCCCACATAAAGGCACCCAGCGAGCCGGAAATCGACTCGGATGCGCATCGTCTCGATTGTCTTCTGCAAATCTACAATTTGTGTCTTCGCTATGCTAAATGGCACTCCGATCACAATATGGTGAATGCAGCTCTGGAAACTCTCAGCCAACTTCTGCAATCTTCCGATGACGATCTCGTCAAGATTTTGACATCGGAGCGGGGTATATCGAGCAGTGTGTTTTCAACAACGTTGGATAATACAACTCGCGTATCATTGGGACACATGAGCGCGTCGACAACGACGGTTTCCGGTGACCACTCGGAATCGCGCCTGACGCTCCTCGAGCCCGACCTACCGGAACTCGGTACCAACGTCGAACAATGGATCACCGAGTCCGTTGAGACGTTCGGTAACGTTCATCGATTGCAAACCGATCCACCGCCGATCGGCAGTATCGATGCTTCGGAAACGTCCGACAATCACGATGACAGTTCGACACTGCTGCTTAATCGCTCGATAGACAGTAGGTACACACATAATATCCTCAATTGAGCCTCTCTTCGGATGGTCTTGTACATTCTTTGCAGCTTTAAATTGCCCCGATCGATTGTTTTCTCTCTCTCACTCTCTACAGGTGAATCGATCGAACGAGAAAACGATACGGCGATACCTTTGTCGAATTGTAATACGGAACAGCGGAGTAGCGGTTTGACCAGTGAAAAATCATTCGAAGATGGGGTAGCGCCGGAAGAATCGCACTTTTCCAACGATTCGTCGATGTTAACGACTTCGAACGTTCCTGAGGAATGCGCGAATATCGGATCGTTCACCGATGCCGATGTGCCTCTCAAATACGCTTGTCGCTACTTGGCATCTTCCTTTCTGTTAACGGGAAAACCGGGTCATCTTGTGCCCGACAAGTTGTTTCGCGTCAGTGTTAAATCCTTGGCATTGACCTGTATAGGAAATATTCTGAGACTGTACCCGAGTATTTTGTCGGCTACACTCGCCAAGGATCCGCTTCCCGACGGTAGTGGACAAATGATGGCTGATATATTGCTATTCGCGCGGCACTCGGATCCGCAGATAAGAGGCAACGTTGCGATTCTCATTGGACAATACTTGACGGCGGTTTATGCCCGGTGCAAAGGCAGTTACGCGAACATGGAGCGAGAAATCGCGGAATATCAAGGTGGAAAAACGGTGCCGCTGGAAAATCTCGTTGATTTATTAGTTCGGGTAATCTATTTGCTTGATATTGCCTATGATAACGATATAATTATAATGTTGGCCCCGAACGAATGTTCCGCCGGCAGGGTTTGGAGGACGACTCGACGACGGCTTGTCGTCAAACGTTGGTAGCTCTTGGGAACTGTCTGAGCGTTCTACTCGAATCCGAGGACGGTAGACTGGGAATCACCGTGACCGGCAAACTTCTCCGACTGGTCGACAATCCATATTTTCTCGTTAAAGTTCAATTGGCTCGGGTACTCAGCGAATTGCCGTATATAGCCGTAAAATACGTCACGGGTCGCTTCGATTTTCAAGAGAACGTTGTAAACTCTCTGCTCGCGTTACTCGCCGATCAGGATCCTAGGATACGGAGCGCCACCGGTGAAGCGATCGTCAGGTATGCGGAAGAAAAAAAATGCCGATGGTTCGCGTTTCTTTCTATGTTTTTCACTTGATGTTTTTTTTTTCAGAATAGTACCGTCGCTGTACTATCGGCATCCAAACGAGAGCGAAGTAACCCGCAAAGCTTCTCACTTGACCGAGCGATACTTGTCGACGATCATTTCGGATCCTCTCCTGACGACGAGTAACCGGATAGAGTACAGACGCCTAGTCGACAGCCTTATCGAGCCATTCCGGTCTTTCTACGCCGGCTGCGCCGAGACTGGGCGCTGCCGTGATAAATGCGAGGACGCGCTCTCGATAATAATCGGTCTTCTGACGGAAAAATTGCTCGTTCACACGTCAAAATTTTTCGCGTACGGATGTTGCGAGACGCTCGGTCGATTGAGCGAAATTTACGCTACTACGTTGTATCCTCGGGCGTGGGACTGTTTTGTCGGCAAGTTGCCGGTCAAGAGAGAGACGAAATCGAAATCGATGGGTCGCGGAAACGAGATTAACGAGGTCGGCTTGACGAACCAAGTTCTAACGCCGATCGGTAACGGTCTCTTGTCGCTGACGACTTCGATGTTGTCTTCGTCGCCCGTGAGTCTCGATCTCGCGACTCATCGTCACCTTATTCTCCTTGCCGGTAACATTGTATCCGGCCTCGCGATTTACGGCTTGAAACCCAGCGGCGAGACGGCCAATTCCGCGAAGATGTGGAAACTCTTCGACGACACGACGATCGATCGTCACGTTGAATTGTTGTTCGTTCACATCGCGAGGCTCTTGAATATCTACGTGCACGTGATCGACGGAGTTCAACTCGTTCCGCCGAGCGTAAAGTCCTCGCTGCCGTCACTGCCGTCCGCTCAATTGCTCTCGCCGCGAAGAAAATTCGTAGCAAACGACCAAAAATCTCGCGAACGGGGCGAACGAGGAATCGGTCCTATCAAGATCGGTAAGGATCTCACGGGACATTTCGTTCCGATTCCGCATTACATGCGACTTTACGAGATTCTGAAAGCCGCTCACGCCAATTACAACTGTACGCTCGATCGCGAGGCGAGCAAAATGTATCTCGAACTTTTGCACGCGAGCCTTCGCGCATTGTCCCAAATATTGGAAATTGCCGGTACTCTCGAGGCGAGCAAATTTGCCGATGAAATTTTGCAATATCTTCAGACTACTCTTACCCTCTCGCCCACCGCGACGGTCCAATGCGTCCGACAATTGCTCCGATGTTTATTCGGCACCAACATCAATGCTCGATGGACCGAATTCGAGGCGATCGGAAAACCGGAAAAGTTTGGCGAAAATTATAAAGACGACGGTAGAAGAGGATTGTACGCTCGCTGCTTTCAGAGGCCAGCGAGACACATGGCGGAGATGATAAAGGCCATGGGGAACAATTGCCGTGACGGAAACGAACCCGATGCCGGGTAAAAGACTCTTATTTATTTGTCTTTTCTTTCCGTTATCCAGTTGCCGTGGGTAAAAGAGTAAAATTTACAGGATTGCGAACGTCTTTGTTGCAGGTGGATCGGCTGGATGCGAAAGCGAGAAGATCGTAGACAGATGTCAAGCGTCCTAAAGAATTTCGCTCGCACAACAGGCCAGAAGAGCTCGGTAGCCTCTTTCATAAAGATCTTCGAGCCAATGGTGATAAAATCGCTGAAACAGTACACAACGACCGGCTCGGTGGAATTTCAGTGTCAAGTATTGACATTGCTGATACAATTGGTTCAATTACACGTCAATTACTGTCTCCTCGACACCGACAAGATATTCATCGGTTTCATTCTCGATCAATTCGCATTCATCGACGAGGCGCAGATAAAGAAGACGGAAATATTGTTACCCAAGATATTCAGTTTCTTCGTACATTTGTCGTACAAAAAATATCACTCGAAGAACATAATCGACGTACCTAAGATAATTCAATTGTGCGACGGATTGATGGCATCCGGACAAGCGCCGTCGACTCACTGCATTCCCGCTCTCATTCCAATCGTCGAGGATGTATTTCTATCGCGTTCGTCGTCAACGACGAAAAATCCCATAGATCAGCGCGGACTGGAGACAACGCAGGAAGTTTTGATGACGACGTTGCTGCGATTGATCGAATATCCGCGCGTAATCGAACTCGTTGCGAGATGCGTCGCCGAGTCGCGTTACGACGGCGACGGTAACGGCGAGGAGAAGTGGCGTCGATGGTCACGGCTCGCGACCGACGCGATACTGCCGCTTCTTGCGTCCGGCAGGATTCGCACGGAAATCCGTGACGCCGACGTGGCACTGATGAAATTCTTTTCCGCCGTTTCGCCGACGGTCTTCAGACCCGTGGATCCACTTTTAAAAGTTCTCTTCATTCTACCGCCAACGGTCGAGGAATCGAATGTCAAGTTTAAACGTTGGCTGGGAATGGTCAACGTCGTTCTTCTGTCGCTGATAGCTTACGCCAAGGAGGAAGCTATGCTCGCTCGTCTCTCCGATCTCGTCGTTTACATGTCCGATTTGATTCATCCGCTTGTACTTCCTGACGCAATTTACATCGCGGCCGATCCTCCGAGCGCAGTCGCGCCGGAAAACATTATGTCGATATTCGTGTTTCGAGTTATCGCTCTCGCCGCTCGGCGGGTACGAGCGATTCTCGAAAGCGTTGAATTTTCCCAAAATTTTGGCAAAGATCGCAACGAAAGATACGCGGAACAGCGCGACGAGGGTGACGAGGGCGACGAGAGTGACGAGCGTGATGAGGATGCTCATCCGATCCGGCAATTAGCGTTCTTTCTTCAATTGTGCATTCACATGTTCGAGTCGGGAAGTCACTGCAAAGTCGCGAATGCGACGATACAAATGATTCGCGACAAGGACAACTCGAACATACCGATCGGCGAGCTGAACGCGCTGATGCTCGACATCTCGAGCGCCTGTCCGCTCATCACCTGCCAATGGTCCTATCTGATGACGCTTCTCGACTACAGTCAAGTACCCTTTTGGTCGAACATAATGGGAATTCGAGAAACCGGTTGGAATACGGTTTTTCGCGAAAATTCCGATTCCGATAATGAGAACAGCGTCGAGCGGGAGATCGGTATAAACGCGAGAATCGTTCGCGAAGCGGGAACGATACTCTTCTGCGATCACGTTTGCGAAAATTTGAACGACGCCGAAGCGCTTACCTGGCTTCTGGTGAAGCGCATAGAGGAGACGATAAATTTGTCCGGCGAACCGCCAGTCCGAGATCTGGTAACGACGGCCGTTCACAGAAATCCCGCGGCGAGCGGTCTTCTCGTTCAAGCGATCGCGGCCCGTTGTCTCGATCTCGCGCGACCCAGTTTCGTCAAGCGACTGTTGAGGTGCATGGAAGCAGCGCATCAATCGCAGAGCGGCGCGGTGATGATGGCTCTCGTTCCGCGATTTCTCGAATCGAAGCATCTCGCGCTATCGCGAATGGCCTCGAAGATCGCAAGTCGTCGAGCCGAAATCCTTCTCGCCTCGAGGCCCGACGAGGCGCTCGAGCAATTGCCGCGCGAAGATCTGGCGCGACTAATGGAAAATCTCGGAGCAACGAGATTGGCGCGAAAGCACGCGACTCTCGTCAGTCTGATGAACAAACTAGCTACGGCGCATTACGATCTGTCGCCGCTCGCGCTCGAGCACAGTCGTCCGTTCAATCCGTCCACCGTTAAGAATATACAGCTCGATCGTCGATGGTTCTTCTCGCAGGTGAAGCTTCGCTGTTGTCGTGCGGGCGTTGACGGGCATTTTCCAGAATCTGCTCAATTGCTCGGCAAACTCCAGCTCGACGATTGCGATGAGATATTCGACTCACGCGAATTCGATCTTAGGATTCTCGTCGAGTGCGTGAGACACGGAGTACGCATGACCGGTGAAAAGTATCGCGAATGTGAATTCAACGGCTCGATAAAGCCGACGGAGCCTTGCGCTCTTTACGTATCGGCTCGACGTTGCATACTGCAGAAGGTTCGAAACATCAACGAGCTCGTGCCGAAGCCCCGTCGGATTTACGATCCCTCGACGTCCGAGAATAATCCGAAAATCGTCAAGTACGCTTCGAGATTCGGCCAATTTTTGGAAGATTCGACATGCCGGCAAACTTTGTTAACCATTGTACCGGCGGTGACGAGTTACGTCGGGAGCATCGGAGATCTTGAAAGATTTTCGATTAACGCTTGGGACGACAAGTACGAGGAGGATTTGGCAAAGTTCGCTCTTTTATGCATGGAAACGTCTCACTGGATGATAGATCGTGACGAGAGAGGGGCGCGAAGATTGAGACCGCATGAGCTCCAATTGACGCTCAATTGCGCTGAGGAATTGCTCAATAACCCCGATATATCGAACGTATTCGCCAGGGAGAATCATTACGCGTGGATCTGTTCGGCGTCGAAGTGTCTCGCCAGACTCGTCGACGATTGCTCAAAGAGGAGCGGCAATCCGTTAACGATAGCACGCGACATCGGTGGCTTGAGCGAGGCGCTCGAAAACGAGGAAACAAAGTACTACGCGAATGCCTGTCTCGAGATGAGCGCTCTCGTTTGCTGGTTGGAAGATTCTCGGCTGTCGACGAGACGAAACAACGTTCCGGAATTTATGCTGAGAACATTGAAAAATTTGATCGTCGCGGTGGCTCGTCGGAGTCCGGTCAATACATTCGTTTTGACGCCACCGCTCGCGTGGAAGCACGGCTGGCGCCCAGTTGCCTCGGGTCCGACGAGGTGCAATTTTCCATTGCTTTCCGCGGAATCGTGTCTACTCCAAGAGGTCGATATACTCGAACAATTCGTCTATCGAATTACGCTTCTTGGATGGACAACACGCCTGCAGTTCGAGGAGATGTGGATGGCTCTGTTGAGCGTGCTGAGCGCTTCGCCGAACGATAATCTACCGGTCGACGCTCTGCAGTGCCGATCGACGAGCCTCGCGGTACAAGCGATAACTCGACTGTTGAGCCTCGCGTTGCTGTTGCCCTGTCCCGGCAATCCAGCCAACAGCGCGCCTATTCGTCATCCGCGAGATCCGCAATTGGCGTTGCACAAGAGAAGCTCGCAGCGTTTGTTTTTTGTTCAGAGCTTACTGTCCGCCAAGTACGAGGACTCTTGGAACGCCCGCAACTCCCGCAACGGCCCAAAATTCGAGCATCTCTTCGATCGCGCCAATATCGAGAGATACCCCAATTCCGACGACCGCCACTTTTCCTACGGACAACTGTCGATAGCCTATCTGTGGTCGGTATCTTCCCTTCACGAAGATAAATTCAGTTCGTCGGTCGTACAACTCAAGGAGCGAAGAGATCGCGCCCTTGAAACGGCGAGACTTGATCTGGCATCCTGTCTGCGTTTTCTCATCGAATTATACGCGAGGTGGATGACACCGAAAGCCAATACACCGCCGAGGTTGCTCAACGAGATCGTCGTGTCGCTCTTATCAATATCCGAACTGTTCGTCGAACGCTCGCAGTTCCAGTGGATGCTCGACGCGTGTCTCGAAATTTCGAGAAGTCATACAATCGACAACGAAATTTTGCATCACTATCTCGTCGTTGCCGTTTGCAAAGCGGCCGCGGTTCTCGCGCCTCTGGTACACTAACGCTATATTGGCTATATTAATCCTTTCGCCTTTCGGGGATATTTTGTTTTATGAAATATACCACAAGATATTTGATGTTTTTTTCCAGGACGTCGAAACGTTGGAAAAGGTTAAACGTTCGGTCGACATGAGCTTAAAATCGAGCTTTTTGCCCGCGAGAATTACGGCACTTCACGGAATCTTGTATCTTTTGCAAAGCGCGGTTTTGGCGAATTGCGAGGAAACAATGAACGTCGTGCATCCTTTAGCGATAAAGTACATCCAGAAGCACATCGAACTTCACGAGGAGAACACGCAAGTTTAACTCTTTTTTTGTCGTGATTATTCGTGTTTCGAGTGTCGTGTACAGGCTAAAAATTCAATGGTCGTATTTAGGGTTCTGGGACAAAGCGAGGAACACCAAAGAATCATGTGGGCTCTCGTATTTTTCCTTCTGGAACACGCCGAAGACACACCTCCCGATGGCGAAGCTCCCGCTGTTCTCGAATTAGTTCTCACGCTAGTCACCGTACCAAATATTTCGACGGATCTTCACGCGACTCTTCTGCAGGTTCGTTTTTACTCAGCACCACGGTCATTCGATTCCACACGCAAAGTCTCACTCGCACCGAGTCGAGTTCCGTCATGAAGACGAGCTTGTTAAATCGCAGGGACTGGAACGTTTAATAGCGACGCGAAGCGTCGTCGGCAGAGTCGCCGATCAAATCGTAAAAGTTGCCGTTGAACGGTTGCGCCAACCGAGTCCTCTCGTCGCGATGCCGGCGCTGCAGCTTCTTCTTACTTGTATGTACACCGAGTCGGCCGACCGATTCAATCGTCCGGATGCCGAGGAACCGCTTCCGGACATCGAACCCGAAGCGCTCGTTCGCTCGATCGAAAGAACGTCCGCGATATTCGATCGTATCAAGCGAGGATATCCCACCGAGGTTCGAGTACTGTGCGCCGTCCTTTCCGAAGTTCTCGCCGATTTCTTTCCTCCGTCAGACATACTGACCAAAGTAATCGGTGAATTTCTGTCTCCGCAACAACCGCATCAACGTCTCTTGTCCGCCGTTGTTTTTAAGGTACGCTCCCGTTGCCGCCGCCGTCCACGTCCTTTCCATCCTCCAAACGACGTAAAAGCATATCAAATAATAAAGAAAACTATTATTTCAGGTTTGCGAACGCGTAGCTTGCAACGGTGCGCAATTGAATCTATTACAGGACTGGATAGTCTTCAGTCTGCCGAATTTCATTCAGAGCTTACCGTTGACAATGTCAACCTGGTGTCTCTCTTGTTTCTTCATCAGTGCCTCGACCAATCCGTGGCTTCGGGCTTTGTATCCTTTGAAACCTAACCGAATTACCATCTAATTTTCTTCGATTCTCTAAGCTGCAAGCTATATACCACCCTTCACTCTTTCGTTAACAAAGATTTCCACACGTTCAATCGAGGATTGGAAAATACGAGTACGAGGACAAGAAGATACTGTGCATCGCCGCTTCTGACTTTTACCACAGGGTAATGTTGTCGAATCGATATCGCCGATTGTTATCCACCATTATTATTATTATTTGCGTATCGGTACTAATATTACATTTATCTCTCAACAGTTGTCCGATAAGATTCAGAAGACGGCATTCGTCGATAGTTTCGAGACTGCGGCAAAGGAACTCGGAACCCCCTTCGGCGATATCCTCGCATCTTTCTAGACGAAACGCTCTTCTTCTTCTCTCCTTCTTTTGGATTCCCAAATTCTTGCGTATGCCAACGACGGGGAGTCGGAGGGGAAAATTTAAACCAACGCATCTCTAACGGACCACTTGCCCGCTAATGTGTATAATTTGTATGTATGTATGTAATGTTATTGATTCATTTTTATCGCTGTTGAGTTGGGCAAAACGGCCGAAATGGTGCGAAACCTCAAGAATAAAAAGTATTTTCCGACTAACATCGTTCACTATTTTTTCAATCTCGTCCCCGTGCTTCTCTAATAAAGAAAAATCTCGTCAATAAAATCGCTTGCAATTAAATGTTTGCAGGGCTGTTTCTCTTTTTTTACACGAGACGTATCTTTTATTTTTTTACATTGACTTGGAAAAGAAAATGAAACTCAGCAACTTGATATCTTCTAAAGCGATCGGTAACATCGGAAGAAATAATTAATCGCAAGGTATGAAAGAGGGAAGAAAAAAAGGAATTTTCGGCGATTGCCGCGCGTGTTGTCAAAAATACTACTGAATATTACTCGGGGACTTTTAGTCAATGAGTGCGACAGCGTTGTGGCGTTTGCTTTTTTTTTTAAGTCCGCGCCGATTCTCGAATACGGACGGCACACGGAGCTTCCGCGGAGTTTCAATCGAATCTTTGTTGTCGGGTCGATTCGCCATTTTATCGTAAAATGACCGTCTCAGTTTTTTTTTAGCATCTCTTTCTCTTCGAACGTTGACCCTGTACCAATAGAGACGAAGGGTGGCCCAGTAAAAAAATTCGGCAAAAGAGATGACGCTACCGCCGAGAAGCAATCCCGCCGCACCGCCGACCGATGCTGCGCGCGGACATCGAACATCCATGAAAATTGAATATTCATCGAAAATCGATTCTGGACAACCGAACGAAATTAATGCCGGAAGGCATCAGCGGGATACTCACCCATAAAGTCATTAAAACCGAATAGAAGCTCTCGGCATACTTTCTGCTTGGGAAATTCCAGGTAAACATTACAAATCGTGTCGTTCGGAGATCCCAGTTTCCTGTAATACAATGTGTGTGCATTAAGAAAAAAAAAAAAGAAAAAAAATTCGGAAAAACACCGGCGTATAGCCGGTAAGCCCCACTAGAGTTATGTATAATTTGGTCATTGAGGGGCAGAAAATACTCGGTCGATATAACAAAAGCAATTCCGAAGTCGTAGCCTCTCTTTTATGGATGAAATGGACGATAAATTTTTCTTTTTTCCGATTATGGTTTCGAAATGGCGTTCCGCGAGATGACGACGATAACGAAGCGACATTGTAATAATTCGATGTCATTGATCGGGAAGATAGTTTTTGGGGGTGCGTGTCGTCGTTGCAGGCGTATTTGCCGCTCGATATAACGTACAAATTTGTCTGTTTGTTCGTCTTATCTTCATAATGCGAGGTATCGCAGTTGTGATAACAGCCGCAGCTGCTCGCGACGGTCGAGTTGATTTTGATGAACTTCGAACGATGTTTGGCTATGCAGAGTTGTTGTTTACATCCGCACACGGGAATTCCGGCTGAAAGAAAAACATCATTTTTTCTCGAAATTTTATTCCCAAAACTGATGATGGCGACTTTAGGCAGACGTTCGCAGGCGACACGAAACGGCAAAAAACGAGTCACTTTTGTCCGAATCCGTTACTTTTATCGCGTAATATTGTAAACTTACGAATAGGTCTTGCAAAAAATGGATGGCAACCGCAATGCTTTCGTATTATTCCATATTTGCATTCCAGAATGCACATGTTCCGCGTGTAAACCGGCCACATAGTAAGACCGCGTTCCGACAAGATTTTGCACTTTCTCTGCGACGCCGATAACTTTTTTACATCCGCCGACGAAGTTATGTCTTGCGGAATAAATTCCAACTGATTTATGCGTCGCTGAGAGGAATACATTCCGGCTTTTTCGAATTCAGGCACCTCTTGCGGATGATAGGCGCTTACCTGTTTCAGACAAATCCCTTTTTTTCTTTTCTTTTTTTTTCTTCATTTTTCCTTTTTTTTTCTCAAGAAAGAAGAAAACCGCTCGTTTCGTGTTACTCACAACTGCCGAATCATAGGCGACCGCTAGGGATCGTCCAATTTCGTGTGATTTCCAAGTTAATGTCGGAAGCTCGTCCGGTTGCGGTACGATTGTCCAATTGTTTTCCATCCAATACCTTTTTTTATGCGGAAAGAAAGAAACAAAAAAAAACCTAAATATATGTATGTTTAAAGATATCGTGAATAACACATTGTTGAAAAAAGAAATATATATATAAACATATAAATGAGACTGATTTTGGGTTACATGCGTATAAAAACAGTATCTCTCTTTGCGTACGTATAAGAAGCGTATACGGCTACCGTGCTGTAGAACATCTGGCATATTCCTCTTTCGGTAACGATCCAAGTTCCAAGCGTATCGTCATCGTGATTATTTATTTTCGGATCATTTTTTAATTCCCAGATTATTGTAAGCCATTTTTCGGACTTCACCGCGTTATACTGCGGCGTTTGATCCATATTTAAATACGTCGCGCTGGCGAGGAAAGTGAAAAACTCTCTCGCTTCCGGCGTGTCTTCGATTCCGTGTCTGAAGTATCGAAAACATTGAATCTGCGTTCTTTTTTTTTTCGATCAGGCAAGGAACGTTGCAAAACACCGCAAAATATCATCATGCATTTCGAATATAAATATCAGTGTCAACGAATAATTGTTTGTTATTTGGAAAATAAATAGATTATATATACAGTCCAAGCTCCGTATTCTTTACTCCCCTTAACTTAACCGATCCTTTATTTTAACTCGTTACCATGACAACGAGTTCCCTTAACTGCATTTCCCGTGAGTCTGTTTGCCCCACTCCAAGGGGAGCCTATTTCGTAAAATGTAAAGTGCGCATGCGCAACAGGTACAAGGTGGCTTCGTACCTACGGACGCGTATACCCCTCGTTACCCCTATTCGCAGCAACTGACCGGGAGTAGGGACGATAGGGGAAATAGAGAAAAGGGAAAGGGTCCGGTCCCATCGAGTTAAGAATACGGAGCTTGGACTGTACAAGCGATTCCCATCGGGGTTTCGCGCGCTACGCGCGCTCGCAGGTCAATTGTGGAATATTTTGAGCCGAAGCCCTTTTGGAAACGTGAAATATTTTTGCTTCTTCCTCCGCCGCCGATCACCGCTGCTACCTCCTTCGATACCCTCTTAGAGGGATATTTTACCTTAGAGGGACTTGGAATATTTTTGGCCGATTTCACCCCTTGTCGGTCCAATTACGGACTCTCACCCCTTAGTCGATTCTTGTACACGGCGGCGGCGGCGACAGCGGCGAAATCAAGAAGCGCGGTAGCGCTTCGACGCCAAGTACTGAAAAAACAGTACAAGGCGTGTCGCTACTAAGAGTAACCTACGCCAATATACCGGAAGTGTATAGTGCGTTGAACTTTCGATCGATATATCTTCGCAATAAGACAACGAATCGAATTTTCATGGACACTTTTATAATGTAATTTTGGGTCAATCTTTCGAAAGAGCCTAGTTACCATTCAATTGGTTTAGCCTATTTCGAGATCTCGAGGTCGGGAATTTCACAGGGTCCAAACGATTATAAAGTGTCCTGTCCCGTATATATATGTCTGCGTCTACATCAGTTCATCGAAAAATTTGCGTGGTGGCGCGCGCGTCGCCACAGCCGGCGTAGCTGTCAGCTGTTGTCGGTGGCAATGTTATACGCCGTCTACGTTTACATAAGTTCATAGAAAAATTCGCGCGGTGGCGCGCTCGTCGCCACAGCCGGCTCAGCTGACAGTTCTTATCGTCGGCACGTATTTTTGCGGCGTGAACATTTTTTTGAGTGTTTCCGAAAATAATAATTATGTATTGCGTATCGTGGTTTAGTGCCTCGACGTGAAGTAAAAAAGAAAAATTACGAGTTACGTGTTATACGTGTGATTTTATATCAATTATAATTTTTCTTTGCGATCTCGAACAACATAACCGGCAATCATCAAGTGGAATATGTGACGTGCCGTTCGCACGGTTTTGCATATAGAATTAATTTTGTTCGATCTAAATTTTCTGAGTTCGAAATTAATTTTAAAGGGAAAATTACAAAAAAATAGTAGCTTTTCAAAAAGAAGGGAAATTTCCCAAAATATTTTATTCAAAAAAAAAAAAGGTACGCCAAGTACTGAAAAATCCGATTTGGAAATATTGTTTAAAAAAAAAAATGAACAAAATTTTATAAGCCAAGCATAACAGGAAAATAAAGATTCTATATAAAAAAAAATATATTTTTTTTTGCACAAAAATTGCTGTAAAAAATTGGCGTTCCGGTGTTTGCAAGCGTCACAATAAACCACTAGCATTGGAACGCCTATTTTTTTCAGCAATTTTTGTGCAAAAAAAAATATATTTTTTTTTATATAGAATCTTTATTTTCCTGTTATGCTTGGCTTATAAAATTTTGTTCATTTTTTTTTTTAAACAATATTTCCAAATCGGATTTTTCAGTACTTGGCGTACCTTTTTTTTTTTTGAATAAAATATTTTGGGAATGTTTTTATACATATAGAGAGATATTCCAGCCCCGGGACTGGGATAGTAAAGATAAAATAAAAATCAAAATCTGCGATTAAATAATAAATAAATAAGAATAAGATTCATATGTAACTCCACGTATTTCATGACACCTGTGCACCCTTCGATAAATATCAAATATCAAATATATGTTTTCGCTTCGCAATTTGAACGTTTTTATTGATTTACTTTTACCTTTGAAATACCTCGGGAAAGCGATTTTCGTCGACTCGTATCGTCGGACAGAGTACCACAGCGGGTTTGGTAACTTTGTAGTGTCTAAAATCACGATTGAGGATGAATATCGTTGCTTCGTTTTGAAAGCGGTGCCAAAAGTTGAGCGATAGAAGTATTAGGCCCGCGAAGGCGACGCCGATCAACACTACCATGATGAATCTTTGAAATGCAAAACCATTTTTTACTCTCTTTTTCGGAAAAAAAGATTATTGAATAGAACCGTATATAAGTAATGGCGGCAGGATGTGTTGAATACGTATACTATAAGAATGCCCACCGCGGGACCTCTTCGTTCTAATTTGCGAGAACTCGCAACTTCTTTTTTCAAAAGAACGACACAAATTTAGAAACTCGAAGAGTACGATAATCTCAGAGAGCCGACGAATAAAAAATTTAAACGTTCATTTCGCAGCACTCTAATATTAGGTATATATAAAAGCAAGGCGACTTATTCTTGCCTCTCGACAGGGTGACGATGAGGCGCGACCAGGTGATTAAAACCGTGAACCGTTGAGGACCGAGCAAAGTCGACGAGGTACTTTCCGACGGCGGTAGAAGCGTTGATGGTGTCCATCCCCATTTTTGTCGGGGACACCCAAACTTTCGGTTGATTTTTACGCATGCGCGCGTCACCCACCAGTTCGTTCGTAAAAAAATTATCGGTTCCCGGGAATTTTTTCTTCTTCTTTGTCTCATTCTTTTTGCGCCACCATCCAATCGTAACCGTCGATTCTCCATCGATCTTCGATTGTCGCGTCATATTTTTGGTTTTCTCTTTTTTTTTTCGTTCGCTATATTTTTTTTGACACTACGACGATGCGATCTGCCGTTGATCGAAGTATTGGACGCGACTGAGCCATACGTTCCAACGATTCGTCCTAAAAGTCTAACGGAGGGAGCTGATTTATTTCTTGATGTAAAAAAAAAAATGTCGACGTAACGTCGTCACACGTGGCGTGTCCGCGTTACAACTGCAATTATCGATGGAAATCATTTCCGTATAATGAGGTTTGTAAAGGGCCATCTACGATCGCTGATAATGCGAGGTTGGCGAGCACGAACCTTCCTCATTCGTTCGTGTTCGTTACGCCGTCACTTCGTTACGTTGTAATTCGGACGGAAACGATTTTTCCAACGAGTCCGTGAAAAGCGACAAATACAACAATTGAATTCGCGAGATAGAATGGGGTTCAATCCTTAAATTGCGTTAGAGCCGATGGATCTGATGGAAACCTTTTGAAAGAAGAGGAGGAGAAGAAGAACGGTTTTCGTCCACCGCAATATATAGGTACGCCGATTTTTTTACCGATACTTTCATCGTCAACTGGAAATTGTGTTGCAAATTAAAGGTGCGCTTCATACCGAGAGAAATATTTAAAAACGAGGAACGAGGAGCAGTAGTACTTTATTTCACGCCGCGCGAAAAAGCGGTATCCACTTCGCTCCGCGTGTGAAAAAATGCATTTCTCGCGTTCGTAAATCAAAATTTTTTACGGTACATATAGCAAAAAGTGGACAAAATCGGTGTTAAAAATCTTTATAAGAAAGTCGGTTGAACAGTTTTTCGTTCTCTTTCGGAAGTAATAAATTACCTCAATGGAGGATAAGAATGATTGCGTACACTCGACTCTGAAGTATTTCACCTATTTATAGCTATACTAGAGTTTCCCCGGGCTCGCGCGCTACGCGCGCTCGCATTTCTTTTATCAAAATTATAATAATGTCTAATCACCGCCGCAACTTTTCACCAATGGAGGTCGCCGCCGCTTTTTTTTGTATTTTTACTTAGTCAGTCCCCCTTGAAGGGACTTAGAATATTCCCCCCCCCCCCCCCCTCCGCCATTACTCCTTCGACCAAAAATATTCTAAGTCCCCCTTAGAGGGACTTAGAATATATTTCTTTTCCTCCTTAGAGGGACTTAGAATATTTTTGCCCTCCCCTCGATTCCTGACACGGCGGCGGCGGCGACGGCGGCGACAGCGGCGGAAACTTTATATATATAGAGAGATATATGTTACATAATTGTTTATTTGACGAATAAAATACTTACGGGTCCTTCCGGCGGAACGTAGCGTTGTCAGAATGGCCGCCACCGCACCGTAAAATAATAACAACAAACATATATTTGTTTCATTCGCTTTGAAAGTACAATCGATCGCCTATCGATCGCGCGTCTGTTCATCTATCGATCTATCGTCGTCAGAGCCCTAAATACAATATCGTGTGTCAATGAATAGTCAGTTACATATTTGTTACAATATATATATTTATTTATCATAACGGTAACAGCGAAGCGCCTTGTACAGTGGTCTTGATAAAATTTTTTAACAATAAGTTGCCGCGGAATACAGCATTTTTCGTCATTTTAATTGATCGACTTTCCGCTTCTGAGACGCCGAGACACTGTACCGGTATAAGCGAAGTGTTGCCCAGTAGATAAATTCGACGAAAGATATGACGCTACCGCCGACAAAGAATCCGCCGGCTCCGCCAACGGATGCTGTGGCGGAAATTCAAATTCGATAAAATGAAAATATGATTAGCGGTTATTCGAGGAGATTAAAAATAAAATGGCGGCTTTTACTCACTCAAAAAATCATTTATACCGAATAGAAGCGTTCGACGAATTTTCTGCAGCGGAAAATCCAAGTTGATATTGACCGTCGAGTAGGGACCGACTTGTCTGCAAACAAACGATTTAGCCGCCATCCGCTCGTCGAAAAATCTCATTTTATCCATTTCTATGTATATTCATTCGTTCTTTTAGAAATTTCTCATTCATTCATCGAAGCCGTACATTCTAATAACAGTATAAAACATTGGTTCGCATTTTGAAATTTTTACGGCGATAGCGTACATCATCGAGTATGAGTTTCCCTTCGGTTTGTAGGATGTTGTATCGCAGTTGTAATAGCATTGACACCGGTGAGCGACGGTCGCATTTATGCGCGTCAACTCCCGACGATGTCCGGCTATACATTTTAGCTGACTAATTCCACAAACGGGAATACCGGCTGAAAATAAAGAGCGGCGAACAATGGAGAGAATGTCGTCTTAAATGTCGTTTCCGGTGGAGTTTCGAATGAAACTTACGCATAGATCGAGCAAAAAATGGATAACAACCGCAATATTTTCGTATCAATTGATATCTGCACTCCAAAATGCACATGTTGTACGAATAAACCGGCCACATAGTGAGACCGCCTTCCGACAATACTTTACACTTCCTTTGCGATCTCGAAAGCCTTTTCACTTCGGCCGACGAAGTTACTTCTTGCGGATAAAATCGCAGATTGTTCAGCGACCTGTAAGGGGCCAACATTCCTTCCAATTCGAATACCGGCAGCTCTTGCGGATGATACGCACTGATCTGTTTGAAAGAAAAGTTTTTCTCTTCGCCTGCTTTTGCCTACGGAATTCGCGTGGGAGAAAAGACGGCGTAACGCCACGCGCGCGACATTAAATTTACTCACTCGCACCGAATCATCCGCTACTTGAAAGGATGGATGAACTTCGCGCTCTTTATAATTAAATGATGGAAGCTTCGCGGGTTGCGTCACGATCGTCCAGTTGTTTTCCATCCAATACCTTGTAAACGAAAAAAAAAAAAAAACAACTTTTTCAAAGGAAAGTGTCATCCGTTTGATATTCCGTATTCCGTATTTACGTGTAAGAACTGTATTCTGCGACGGTACTGCAATATATCTTGCATAATCCTCTGTCGGTGACGATCCAAGATCCGTGGCGATCGCCTTCGGGACCACGGACACCCGGATCGCTTTTCAGGTCCCAAAGTATGGACAACCATTTTTCAGGCTTCACCGCGGTGTACGGCGGTACCTCGCCGATATTCAAATACGTCGCGTTTGCGATAAAAGTGAAAAATTCTCGCGCCTCGGGTGTATCTTCAACTCCATGCCTGGACAATACATTACCTTTTTATCGAAAAAAAAAAAAAAAAAAAAAAATTATCGCCGATATAATATTGCGATAAATCCAACGATTAGTCGAATAAATCAATTTGCCTTTTGAAAACGTCGGGAAACATTATTTTGTTGACTCGTGTCAATGGACAAAGTACAAGAGCCGGAAGTGTGAAATTGTACTTCTTATAATCACGCCCTACGACGAATATCGTTGCGTCGTTTTGATAACGACTCCAAAAGTTCAACGAGAGAAGTATCAAACTCGCGAAGGCTGCCCCGATGAACGCTATCGTGAGGAATCTTTTGATGCAATGTTTTTCATTATCGACCGCCAGTTTACATTCAACGGGACGTGGAAACACTCGCGCAGCCCCAGTATACGCCAAATTACAAATTATTCGTCTCGAGATGGCAATTCGTGGGGTGAGCGGAAGAGTGTTTCGCGTCACACCTCAAAAATACAGCAGTAAACCGATTTTATTACGAAGAATAGCTTGCCTCTCGAGGGGATGACGATGAGGCGCAGTCAAATGATTGAAGCCGTGAACCGTCGAGGAGCTGGCAAATTCGACGAAATATTTTGCCAATTTACCCGAAGCCCGAATTTTCTCCATCCCCATGTGCGTACGCGTCACCCAAACGTCTGGCTTCTTCCGAGTAATGTCTCGATCACCCGACAACTCGTTCACCATAAAACCATCGAGTATCGGTAACATATTATTTTTCCTTGTATTCTTTTTCCATCGTTTCATTTTGCGCATTGTTGCTCTTCTTGCACTTGCCGATTGTTTTATCGTCGTTTTCTCTCGGAAAGTCATTGTATTCGGAACTGTATAACAATAGAATTTGATACTTGAGACAATGCGAAAAGCCTCGGGCTGCGAGCAAATATTTTCATCCGTCGCTTGGGCCCTTTCACTCGATGCTTTTCATAACAATTTGGTAGCACCATTGAAAAAAATAATGACAAAAAATTCGAAATATTCTTTAAAGAATATAGTAAAATGCAGCTTTTCCACCAGCAATTCGACGTGTTAAGAACGAAGCTGAGTAAATTTTTTTTTTCGCAAACTTACGTGATTTTCAGAGCCGTCTACAAGGTAAGAGGAATAAATACGTATCTTAGTCCTTTCGTCGGTATGACCCAAAGTTACTTGTCAGTGATATACCATTACTCGTGAGTTACGAACACAACACAACCATTTTAAAAAGCAGGTAAAAGACAAGAAGTGATTTGTTTCGTAGACGCGAAAAAGCTCGTGTGGTATCGAAACGCGGCCTTGTGTCTCGTTAAAATTAATTATTTAACCACCGATACAAATCATTTGCGTGTCCGTCTCGTAAAGCGGCTCGATGAGGTGATAATGAGCTCCGCGAAAACACGCGATCTACCGTCGTGTCACGTTCGTTCGATTTGAAAAATGACAAATTTGATGGAGAGGTACGAAGTAGAAACGGAAAAACGGATGTATCTTCAATGCGCGTAATAAAAGCACAAAAAAAATTCTGGCAAATGCACGACCGCTTTTTTTTCGAGTGGATACGAGAAGTGGGAGATACTGACGAGAGAGTAAAACCGTAGTCTTTTGTTTTACAATGTACGACGAGGAAAAAACATCAGTGTCATTCTATTCAACAGCACCATCGGAGCGCGGGAGGCGAAGCACGTAGCGACTCGACTCGGGTATATTATATTGATCGTAGGCGAGTGTGGGGTTGCGATGCACGCATTTTAGAATTTCAATATCGACGCTAAAGACGAGTATACAAAAGATCCGATCTCGAAAAAAAGGGGCGAAAAAAAGCCGTGAAATTGAGGGGAAAATCATGGACGACAGGGTTAGTGTTTTAGCCGCGTCGATCGATCATCGCCAGTTTCATTAATATAAAGAAAAACTTGACGATTACATTTCTCGATCACTCGGCAGATTGAGATGATCGATGATAAATTTATCACGAAAGGATTATGCGATCCCTCTTATCCGATTTCCAATGGACCGGCGTTGTCCCGTCAAAGACGGCTGTCTGCAACGCACGCCGATCGTCACGGTTACGTTGAACTCGAGAGAATTTCCAAAGACGGAAATCCCCGAAGTAAGCGTCGATCGAAACCTCAACATTGTCCATCGTGTGACTGTCAGTCGGGTACCGATCATTCACCGAGTTCGCGTTTCAACGATACTCCACGACGCAAGTAGGCAACGATATATATCCTCCGGAATCGTGAGATTTTTTTCTATCCTTTGGAAGGCTTACGTTTCACGAAAATATTTTCACACCGTCGAGATGAGATACGATTCGAAACTCAATTTCACAACGTTCCGTGACGAAAAAGGTGTACCGTTGCTCTCGATTGACCTTTCTTTTCCGATAAAGGAATCCTGAGAAACTCGGACCAGCGCTATCCCGGCGCGTGAATTATTCGACGTCGAAAGTCGCAAGTTTCCCAATGGGAAATGGTCACAGTCGCCTTGTCGCTACGTCGCCAAGGTCTCGGAATATCGAGCAACGCACTACGCACCAGCGTTACCATCCGTCCGATACATTGGCTCGTCAAAGCCAGGAACGCAATACTCTTGAAAATGCATCGATTCCTCGCCGTTCGCAAAAGGACGAAAGTGTCGAGGACCCGAAATGCGCGCGAATCGATTCGCCTCTCGGTGAAATTGTTAATGCGGAGCTCGACATGCCAACGGCACAAACGAATTTCCGGCTTTCCAACGAAAGCATGGATTGTAGAAAAATTCGTAAAGAGCCCAACTTCCGAAATCACTTTTCATCCGGTGTAATTGTTCATTTATTCATTTTCACTTTAATGTCACAATGTTTCATTGTCCGATATCGTATATCGTTGAAATGTCGTTAGAGAATAGTACATTACGATACTAGTGCGAAAAAACTTTTTCGAACGAGTATGACGTTCAAATCACACGACTTCAAAAAACGTTTTTCGCCCGAGGGTCGTAGAAAATTTTATTTCATGACGTGAGAAAATGGGGTTTTAGCGAAGCGTGCGTAAAATCGCACTTTACGCACGGAGTGAAATAAAAGTTTTATTTGAAGCTCGAAAAAAATTTTGTTGGAAAAAAATCGAAAATATTCATACAATTTTCGTAAACTTTTTTGCATGATTTTTTTTTTTTTTGAAAAAGCGATTGTATATATCAGGCTTTTGGCGGGTTAGGAACGAGGAGAAAGGAGGAAGGGCGGTCAATAATGAATGGGGACTGCGGGCGGGATTTCAGTGGTAGAGATAACTGCATGGTGCCGTTGATTAACACTGCGGGCCAACGATAGAGACACGTGGGAAACCTAACGAACTTTATCTTAAACATATGTTCGATGTATGCGGCGGCGCGTCACGCCATTTTAAAAGAATATTTTTCAAGTACGCTGCATCGAGACGCTGCCCTGACTCTCGCTAATTATTTTTAAATTCGATCGGCTCGTCACCAGGAACCACATTCGCAGCGACAAATTGATCGCTTGCCCAATCAACGATGTCAAGACTATTCACAATCGAAGCGATGGCACTCGTCGCAACGGGTGAGCGTTCGCGATGACTCTCGAGAGGATGAAATGGAAGCGCGGATGGAAATCCAATCGATGAATACGCGAGAAGATTGGCACTACGACAGAGATCAACGAGAGCCGAAGGACCAGTGCGATGGTGTACGCCAATTAATGAGACTCGGGAGCGCCGGATGGAATAAACAGCATCGGGAGCAAACGGAGCGACGCGAGGACTCGCGAGAAACGCTCGAAAGGATCAATCGCCTCGTTAGCAAACTTCCGATATCGCGACAGGGAAACGGCAATCGCGTTGCTACGCTCTTGTCACCGGAGGAACGTCAGTCGAAAAAAAAAAATTCAATTGAGCAGGTATTTCCGATTGTAATCAATTGATGAATACGAAAAAAAAAAAAGATAAAAGATTCAATAACGGGGACAATAATGAGATCTTTTTTTGGAGAATTTCATTCGATATAAACGAGAGCCACGAACGCCTTAAATATCGGTATCTTCGATATTTAAGCAAAATGCCGGACACCTCCCGTCCCTATTACTGCCCCCCCCCCTCCCCTCTAGGATTCTTAACACAGCGGCGGTGGCGATTTCTTTTCACAATATATACATCCAATACACATTGTTGCCAATATATAGCGCGATACGTCGGGAATGTTCACGGCACCTGACGTTCGTTCAATTTTTGAACGGAAAAAAACAAATAACGGAAAAGTGTGAGTGACGCGAATTTGACGAAGACGGACGACGGTAGAATGACGTAGATGTAATATTACTTGCCTGGCGAGAGTAAAATGTGTTCAGAGTGAAATTACGAATGAATGTGACATCGCTTTATCGAGTTCTTGGAGTTTCTCCAATAAATCAGGATGTCTCTGTGATGCAGTTGAGAGACCGGACATCGAAGAGCGACGAGCGAGCGAATAGCTCGGTCACTCGTAACGGCTCCAGCGCGATGGATGCGTGTATCGGCCCGAGTATCGTAGGATGTGCGGAAGTTGAAAAAACTTTCGAAGAAGAGTTATTTGATATAGAGGGAGAAGAAGAGCCGGAGGCCGCCAGCGAAACCGAGGAAGAAGCGAGACAACTAGCGGCGTCGAAGAAAATGCAAAGATTTCAGTTCGAGCGGCAATTTAAAAAAATATCGCAAATATTTGAAACGAAATTGATCGAGAAAAATCGGGTTGCTCCTCGAACCGATGAATACGACGAAAAAAAGGAAGAAATCGAGTGCGGAAAGTCGTCTCTACGGAGAAAAGGAATTCGCGCTCTCGAGTGTTTCAAAGGGAAGAGAGATAAAAAGGAAGTCAAGACGAACGGAGTTTCTAAGCCGCTTTCCGCAACCCTTCGGAACTTGCGCGATCGATCGGACCCGGAATTATTAACTAATACACACGGTTGGCAACGACGCGGAGACGACAAAAATAAAACTGACGATAAGATGCACGGGGAACCGAAACATCATTCTTATTGGACTCTGTACGATCCCGACGATCCAGAATTCGAGACGAGTAAAGTGAAAAATCGTATCGATGACACGATCGGACGGGGAACAACACTCCGACGGTCGCCCTCCAACGCGACGGTATATACGTTTTTACCATAATCGATACGACAAATATATGGAACTTTTCAATATAATACGCGTTCGGAATGATGCGAAAATATCTACAAAGATACTTTTTCATTTTCTTTACGGGGAAATTACTTTCTCATCTTTCGTCGATTTCGAAGGAAAAATTTTAACGTATTTATTTATGTATCTCGTGAAAACAGCAGTGGAAAGTGTATTTAAAATTTGTTGAAACGATTGTTTTTTACGGAGCAGGAATTGAATTACGAAGCAACACGAGAATCGGATCAAGTTCTCGCGGAGCGTTTGAACATCGATGAGTCGATTAAAACGAAAGGCGAAAATCGGGTATCCGGAGCGGTCACACGAGAGTCCGAAGGATTTTTCGCTCGGCCCATTCAAGGGGATTGTTGCATAGACTCGAAAAAATGGCGCGATTCCGAGAGAGAAATAAAGAATCGTCGTTGGAAATATCTGAATGACATGCGAAGCGATCTTGACAAGTTATTCCAACTCGAGAGATGCCTCGATACGCATCTTTACTGATCGTTATGACGCGGGTATCGGCGCGCAAGCAAAATAATGACTTTCGGCGCGATTAGGACGTTCCCGAGTCTTCGAACGAAGTTACACACAATGAGAACAAATCGAACGAATCAATAAGTCACGCCGCGAAAAATGGATGTCGATGATTTTATATAACTTATTTATTGTTTTTTGTAGCCGATTTATGGCATTTTATTTACAATATATACAATGTCGTACCATTCGCTATAGAATTTGATAAAAGATTTTACTCGAGTATTATCTTTTATTTTTTATTTAAATTATGCGAAAAAAATGGCGTATCTCGGTGGTTTACGCGCGGGACACGTAAAATAAGAAACTTTGGCGACGTCGACGAGATTTCGATCCGAAGATTTTTTAGTTTTGTCCTCGAAACTTTGTACAAAGTTTCCGTTTTTGTGCCATCATCAAATTTATTCATTGCCTGTATGATTATTATTATTATTATTATTATTATTCATTTATCCGCATTTATACGCGCGAGCAAATTTTTCAGCGAGATCTTCGTCCGCGCCCTTTCGTCAAATTTTTTTGCGTAACGAACGAAAATATCCTCACCCCTGTGGCCTATTCGATTCTATACGTTGCATCGTTGTGTTTGCATGCATGCGCGTGGGTGTGGCTATACATAAAGATGAAAATATTGCGCACCGCCGCGGTATATAGCGAGCCATAGTTGTCGTGGTCGGTGCAGTCGACAAGCGCGCCCTGATACTGAGACGACGGGTGGGCAAAACACGGCAAGAAGCAGCGTAACGAACGACGTAGAGAAGGCCGCGGAGGACGATACAGCGGAGAGGGAGGTGGAATAGCAAGGGTGCTTCCTGGGATTTTCAGTTCGCGCGCGACCACCGCGACGGCGTGGTACGCTTCTCGTTTCGTACCGTTTCGCACGGTGTCAAACTCTTCGCGCGAAATTTTTTTCATTAGCGTCGCTTATCGTTATTTTTTCGCGTTTAGTTTTACGAGAAACTTTTAATTTTGCGAATAAAGATTTATCCTCTATACAATTATTCCCTTTCCCTTCTTGCCGTTCCGGTGCTTTTTTTTATATCTCATTATTTCACGTCGCGCGTTCACAGACGTTATTATCTTCGTGGCATATTATCTTCGGAAAACTCGTAATAACTTACCGCAAGGAATCGAACCGGACCTCTGCGAAGCGTCTATACAAAAGCAACGCTGACGAATAAACAAACAAAAAACATCGGAACCGTAACGAGACTCAAGGCGTTCTTTGTTATTGACAAAACTATTAAAACGATGAAGAATGAGGTAGAAAAATAAAAGCAAGTGGCAACGTCCGGCATCATCTATTTTCCGAGTGTAGAATAATCAAATTATTCTTACGAATACGATAACCTCAATGTCGCAGTGAAATTATGAGAGAATAGCGATCGACGCCTACGAGCGAATATCGAAAATATTCGTAAATGAATGGAGAGTTTAGCTCAGGTTAGTGCAAAGTAGTCAAATCGAAAAGATGCCTAATTTTTTACGATAAGCAAAAAAAAAATAAGGTTTTTATCAACGACGAAAAACCGCTACGGCGGTATGGCCGATTACTAGAAAATGTTCCATAAACAAATAAAATCTTACGTACCAAGTCGAATTTTTACAAATATTAAAAAATTACGATACGATAAGGAATAAATAAATATTTTTCTTTTCGTAATAAACTGTCGCAATTCCAATAGTTTTTTGTTATATATCTCGAAGGAATAATCAGTACCGTTTTTAACAAAAGTTTTGAAGGGATACGGTAGTCGGAAGGTAAACGCCGGTAACGTATCGTTTTTTCGTTTGCGTACGATATTATACACTTTTGGATTATATAAAATGGAATGTAGACGCGTGGGGAAGTGGTGTTTGCGTTTCATCCGGGAAAACCTTTGACGATCACAAGCGGGTAGTATGTACGCGGAAACAATGATTCTGTTCCGTTGTACAGCGCATCGGGGCTTATGCGCCGTGTTCGGATAGAGTATCTGTATTGACATGCATCGAGAGGAGAGACGGGGGATTGCGAACTACGGAGTGTATACAGATCGTGTACATCGTGTATGCGTTTCGGGATATTTGTTCAATGTTCACGGTGCTTTCATTTCAAGAGAATGCAAAGAGAAATTGTCGCAGACATTTTTTTATTTAAACACGCGATACCCCTTCGAGTTTCATAAAAGACGAAAGTTACGATCTCCCTTTACGAGCCTTTACGAGTTGGCCAAAAAATTTGAAAAAACTTAAAATTTTGAAAAAGTGATGTTTTTTGTTTCCATAAGAAAAACAATAGTTCGCGGAGTATAAAAATATTTTTCGTCTATTCCGCATGGCCAATATCATTTCGTTCAAAAGGAAATATTTATAAAAATATTTTTTTTTTTTTGTGAAAAGACAACTAAACTTTTTAACGTTCGGCGTATCAATTGTTTATTCGTGAAAGATTTTTTTTTTGGTAAATTGCAGACCGGCTGTTGTTTGATTTTTTTTACATTGTGAGCTTTCAATTGGAAGCTTCAACCTCTCCGAGGTAATTGCGTGTATCATTTAAGCATATATACTTATTCTCCAAAATTTGGTCTTACCGTGTGTACGCGGGTAGTACCTATGCTTGCGCGTGTGTATGCATTTTTTTCAGCTAAATCGCGATGTTTTTGTTTTTAACGGAAATAGACAACCGCTTCTTCTGCGTATCGATAATTGTTTCGTTCTTCGTTCATATTGCTTTAATTTATTTTAAAAGCTTTATTAAAAAATCGAATCCAAAGATATCCGCCATATTGGAAAACTGTAATTCCTTCGATCGTTCTTATTTTTTTGTTATTTGCCTTCGAAATCTTGCGAGTCTTTCAAATGAGGAGTTGCGAGTGTTGCAACGAAACGATACAACGCGACACGCTTCAGGGAACCCGAGCAGTTCGAGCAGTTGGGATGCTCCATGTGACGCGGTGTATCGCGGCGGACAATTGATTGAGATCGAGGGCAATGCGTGACATTCCGCTAATGCCTGTCTCTCAATGTTCGATATCTCGGTACACCGTGGCATTCGCAACAGGCTTGCATAATGGCCTATTTTAACCATAATTACATCGAGCCGAAAATCTATCTGTACGATCCTATGATGGGACTTTCGTTAATCAGCAAAAATAACGCAACTTTCGGCGGAAGGCAAACAACTAAATGAAAATAATGAGGAAGCCACACGTTCTACTTCGTTCCTACTCATGCCTCATAAAGCGGATATATTGCGCTTTATAACACATTACTTACCTAGCTATGCCGTGCTATATAGCTGCGCAAAGTCTCTGAAATGAGACATCAAAATTATGTGCCGAAACCGACATTTTTCTCCTTTCGTTTACCACATTTTATAACATTTTAATAACGTTTAAATATCTCGATGTTCGTATACTTTCGAACTGACATTACTCCTCGCAAAACTTTTTAGGTCATTTTTCGGGACCAACATTTTTTCGCCAATCGACCCGCTAAATTCTCACGATTTTGAGAATTTCGGAAGGGAAGAAAAAAGGAGGTATTTTTGGTAACGTCATTTGAATAACAAGAAATCAAATATCTCGTGCGTAACCATAAAAAAAAAAAACGAAGTCGCACATAAAATTTATATACGTGAGGTGATAAAGTACGTCAAAAGCCCATAAATCTGATGATGAAACAAAGTCTCAGCATACTTGATGTCATGTTAGCAGCAATGGAAAAATGTTGATTTCCGCACATAATTATATATGTAATTCAGTGTTGCAATCTGAACGCTCGGATTCGAAGATTCTTTAATCGCTTTTAATTATTACAGAGATCGCACGATTATTATTATTATTCTTTTTATAAATAACAATTGGGGAGTTGGCTTCGTTATACCGATTTTTATTTTCGTTTTTTTCTCCATTTTTCGTTATGGCTCCGCGATGTTTTCCGCTTTGTTTGCTGGACGATAAATCGCGGTCAACGGGCCGTTTTTGCGTCGTTCTTCAAATTTTGTTCCCTCGACACTACCGGAGTAACGGCAGGGTGAAAAGTAGTAGTCGGGCACCCGACAACACGATGCCACGAGGTCAGGTATTCGCACAGTCATTATCCCTTTTCGCCGGAAGTGCACCCTTTCGAGATAAATAATAGGAGCGCGAAGGGCCGCACTTTGCACGCGAGAACGCCCCTGGCATCGAAACGAGGGGCCGAGGTTTCTCTCATAATTGATCGTATGAATTACGCGGCGAATAACGTGGCTGCGGCGCGAGCGGTATGTCTCGTCACATCTCGGCGGTGGTATATTTCTCCACTTGTCCTCTTTTCGTGTATATTATCTTATGAACAACTAACGAAGGAGGTAGATGTTTGCGAATCTACTGCTCCCTCGAAATCGGCCATTGTCCACCGACCGCCGGTACTTTCGTAGATAGATATCCGTGCGGATATTCCTACGATTAAATAAATAGCGTTTCCCGAATACACAAGATCGCGCAAGATAATCCCAACGACGTAACATCGGTTTTATTATTATTATTAAGAAGGGCGTATGAACCAATCGGAACAAGATTATTCGAAGAAGGCACCGGGCGGTCGGAAAAAGTAAGATGAAGCAACGGGATAATCGGAACAAGCAGCTCGGTACGTCAATTCCGAGGTATGCAGAATTGCACGGCGGTACATTCCGATGGATCGACGATCCGCGATCCGTTATGCTTCTACGACAAATATACTACAAACGGAAGCATCGGCGACCTCGGAGATTACGAAACACTCGACCCTCCGACGCTGGTACCTTCGCCAATCAAATATCTCCCGGACTGGACGAACATTACCTGCGTCGTTATGTTCTCCGTATTCATTATCGTTACAATTGTAAGTACCATTTGACTTTTCGACGCCCCCGTCAACTTGAATCCTCGTTATAATATCTTCTCGCCGTCGACTTGTTCGCTTTCGTCTCGTTATTTTTCACAATGTTTCCTCTTTTTTTATTCGGAAAATACTTTACAGGGGGTTGGTTCGCGGAATATCCATCGGAAATTAATATTTCATACGGTACTTTTTTTAATTGCCGAATTGTCGAATGTCATTGCCGAATCTTTGAAATTTCTTTAAAAAAACAGGAGCGGGCGGAAAGAGCCCGAAAAATTACCACTGCGCTGCGCAAGATCGCGCGCGTCAATGAATCGCTAGCGAGAGACCGCAAATAGGCAATCCTGGGAAACAGTATGAATCATTGTGGGATAGCAGGGGAAAATTGGCTTCACGCGATCAATTTGCCACCCCAGTAGATATCGTTGCACACCGGATGCCTAATATTCGGCGACGACAGGCTATAGACTCGATTCGATTTCAGGTTGGCAACACCCTCGTCATCACAGCGGTAATTACGACAAATCGACTGCGCTCCGTCACTAATTGTTTCGTGTCCAGCTTGGCAGCCGCCGATTTAATGGTCGGTCTTGCGGTCATGCCACCCGCTGTATTGCTTTACGTACGTATATTACTATCTAACTACCTAACCCACTTTTTTCGCCACTTTTTTTTTTACATTTCTTTCTCATTGAATGCTTCCGATTTCTTTATCGGAAGGCACACGGGTTTCGAGTAGTGTTAAAAAAAATATATATATGATTGCACTGACGATTATCGAAGAAGAATGCGCGGTCGATCAAACCTTCGTTTTGGCAAAAGGTACAAATCGTGTATGCAACCTCTGCGCGCTGTTTTTCGACGGTATGCGAATCAACGTCGCTACGGAATTCATTTTTTTCTATTCTCTTATTCGCTTTTGGCGTATATACTATACTATACGCCAACCGTAGCGTTCCCCCGACTCGTCCGAGCCATCGTTATATTGCTCGAGGCAAAGGCGGATAGGCCCAGGTATACGCGGCACGATGTGCAAATTTTTATTACGCGTTATACCACCCATTCATTGATTTTCGATGAATTCGTTCGTTCGATGAGCAAAAAATACGGGCGTTCGCTAACTTTTGGCCGGAGGTAACGTATTTACCCCCGACGAAAATTTAACGAACGCCCGTATTTTCTGCTCGTCGAACGAACGAATTTATCGAAGGTCGATGAATGGGTAATCACCGTACGTGTTCCGACGAGCGCAACGTAATTGTTCGTAATAATGAATGATTAATAAATCATAATTAGGGACCAATGGATTATTCTCGCAATGATCAATGATTAAACCAATTGAAATAGCGATTAATGCATTTCGTATAATGTGTTTTTTCTTTGCTTGTTTCTTCTTCAGATAAACGATGGAAACTGGAGACTCGGCGAGGTTCCGTGCGACGCTTGGGTTTCCCTTGATGTGCTTCTTTGCACGGCTAGTATTCTCTCGCTTTGCGCCATATCTATAGATAGGTAAGGGAAGAAACGACGGAAAGGTTCTTTGGACTCTCGCGAGTTTCGTTCTCGGTTTCCGTTATTAGCGTAATTCGTAAACGCTTATTTCTTCTATTTCGTTCCGTTGCCCTTCTTCTTCGTTCTGCGGGTTTTTTTCGACTTTCGCTTCGACGCGGCGACAGTTTATCGCACGAGTCACAAAGTTGCTTTGTTTCGTTGAGTAGAATGAATAATAAAGCGGTAATTGTAAAAGGTATCTGGCGGTGACGCAGCCATTGGTCTACGGAAAACGTCGTCGAAGCAAGAAGCTCGCGGGTCTCATGATCATCGCAGTTTGGAGTCTCGCCGGTATAATCACGAGTCCGCCACTCTTGGGCTATTTTCCACGAGCGAGAAATCGCGATCCCGAAAAGTGCGGCTACAACATCGATCCCTCGTACGTTGTGTTTTCGGCCGTTGGATCTTTCTTCCTACCGATGCTGGTAATACTCTACGTGTACGCGAAAATTTCTTGCGTCATAGCGTGGAGACACAAGAGTCTTCTCGGGGTAAATTCACCGAACGATTGCGCGTCCCATCGCGGCCGGCAACCGGAACGTTCAACGAACCGTGTAATTAATCAAAACAAAACGAGCAAACAATCCGATGAATCGTCGAGTGTCTCGGATATCGGAGTCGGCAGTAGTTGCAACGAAATAACCGACGATCCGAAAAGCGTTGCGTCCGGCACAGTTGGCAATCGGCTAACAGTTCCCGCTCGGAGTTATCGCCAACGGGACAATAATCGAAGCTCGATGAAAAAATTAATGAGAGAAACTAAAACTGCCGGAACTCTGGCGATAGTCGTCGGAGGTTTCGTCGCTTGCTGGTTACCGTTTTTCATTCTTTATCTGGCGACGCCGTTCGTTCGGACTCAACCATCGACGAACCTCATGATCGCACTGACGTGGCTCGGTATGTCTTCGATATACTTGTTATTCTTAATTTTTTTATTTGTCATGTTTTATTCTCCTCAATCGAATTCTCATCGATAGGCTGGATTAATTCGGCGATCAACCCCTTCATCTATGCCTTCTATTCGAAGGACTTCAGACTCGCATTCTGGCGCTTGACTTGCAGCCGATGCTTCAGAACAGGCGATGCTTCGAGACACGTGTTGGACGCTCCGATCGACGGCGATCGACAACTCGCCGAGAATGAACATCGGATAAAAAACCGTCCGAATTGAATGGATGCGACCGCGATTATTCGCCGAGTGACGGCGACTTCGCTCCTCGCATCGCACGAAATATTGGAAAAATGTCCTCGTAAGAAAATATCTTTTACCGTAATTGAAAATTCGACATTTTTTTCATTTTGCCGGTAATGCCGATGGACGCGGCAGCCTAATCCGACGTCGTGTCCGATTTGTCACGATCGCACCAACGCCCTTTCGAGAATAATCGGCGTACGAGTGCATATGAGGCAAATTAAAACATCTTTCCGCCCGACTGGTAACAAATTTTTCGATCAATTCCATATCGAAACGAGCAATATTTCGGCGAAAACGAAAAGATTATTTTCTAGTTGCTCAAGTGTCCCAATAACGATTGTTCGACGAATTTTCTTTAAATGTATTTGTCAGATACGATAATTCCATAAAACAGACACGAGAATACGGATCGAACAGAGTAATAGTAATAGAATCGATTTTACGACCGCAACGTAATAAAACAACCACGGCGAATTTTCTCGCTGGCCCCGTGTAACAAAAAAAACCACATCCGCCATCTTCCTGCATTAGTTACAAAAGTAAACAAAACATAAAAATATTTTCCTCGTTGTTTAATGTTCGCCGCTATAGATGTATCAATGTGTTATTTAAAATTATATAAAAAGTATAATATATATCGTCTGTAATGTTGTCGATGTAACGCCCCTCCGCAGGGGATGAACATTTTTTTTCGACTCTAAATCCTAATATGCGCCAAAAAAGTTGTTTACAGTTTTTGATACCGACTGTGGTATTTCACCTCTTCTTAAGAGGTGGTGAAATACCGCGGTCGGTAATAAAAACTGTAATCAACTTTTTTCGCGTATACTGGCACTTACAATAAAAAAAAAGTGTCATTCGCTGCTTTAATCATTTCCGCAGCGAATGACACTTTTTTTTATTGTAAGTGCCAGTATGCTCCAAAAAAGTTGATTACAGTTTTTGATACCGATTGAGCTCGGGGTAGGTGGGGGGCAAGGGATTGCACCTCGTCTTAAGGTGAGGGGATGATACTCGGTCGGTAACAAAAACTGTAATCCAAATTGCGAAGACAAGAACATTCGTCGATGGATGCCGCTATGTGTTAACGTATAGCTGTGGTGCGGCGTTTCGGCGTTTTTTCATCGGCAACATCAATATTAACAACACCATCGACGAGTCACTGACACCATCCACAAGGGTACCACCGATTAAACGTAATCGGCGATTTAATGAAGAAAGTTGGAGTGAGAAAAAGTCGAAGTAACGCGACACACGAAAGCGTGAATAATTTGCACTTTTCGATTTTTTTTTTCTAAATTTCTCTCCTCAGCGCTTTCCAGTCGCACGTGACAATGATGTTTGGACACTACTATTGGTTCGTTGGGTCCGATACTAACCTATTCTGACAGAGCGGACCAATCGTAGGATCAGAACGAATCATGGCATCATTATGCGATCCATTGCGAACCCACGCGGTAATTCGATCGAAAATTACAACGATGCTTCATCGAACGTTTAGTCCGGCAATTTTTCGCAGTCATAATTTATTTTTATTTATAAATATGAAGAAATTTTGAATAAAATCTGAGGCTTAATTAGATTTTTTTCGCTTTTTTTAATTACTTTTTTTTATAAAACAAACAGAAAAATAATGCAGTCTCACAGAGCTCTATACAGTTGGAATGGGACACTACAATAACGGCGGTCTTTCAGTAGTCAGTTGAGTCGCTGAACATTCTTCCTATCGAATGGAATAATACATCATTTAAGTACAATGTAAGTCGTTTTGCATCCGGACGCACGTCGTCTTTAGTTTGAAAACTTATTTGACCTTTAGTGACCTCATGTAAATATCCAACTCATCCTCCGAATCATTTCCATCTCTGACATTCTCCATCAGTACGGTTTCGGGCGATTCGGAGTCAAAATATTTCTCTTCTTCGTCCTGACTTCGTATATTTATGTTGTCGTAAGCTTCGTTGTCGTCGACAGTACTGCAACAATAATATTATTATTATCATTATCGTTAAAACACTTTATTGTTTTTTAATATTGGAGAAATATTGAAGAAAATTTGGAGAAATATTCAGCCACTTTTTCACCATTACGAGAAAAAAATGTTTAAAGAAAATCCGTCGATGTAAAAAATTAAATTTTTTTTTTCTAGAATATAATGGCGAAATTTTCACGTTCAATGCAAATAGGATACAATTGCATAATTACTAGGTGCAGTGAATTTCTATTTCCATTGAACGCTAAAATAACTGCATTAAAAAAAATAGAATTACAATGTTTATTATCGACGGGACAAGAATCTTGACAAGACAAGAAGAATCGAGACAAGACGGGAAGGCCGATGTCGATCGCGTTGAATTACCAATGGAAAAAAATCCTATCTAACAGAACAGACAAAAAAGATATTCAATTTCACAGATTGCATTGTTTTGCTTTTTTTTTCTTAATAAATAATACCATTAAAAATAATTCGTAAAACAAAAATTTACGACTCGATAAAAATTAATGAAATTTTTTCGTATCGTTGGAAGAGATACCGGCATAAAGATCGCTGAAATAAATAGAACTAAATATGTTTTTACCTATAATCGAATTCGATGTCTTTGCCATTGAGAAAATTTTCGTACATATGCGTTACGAATTCTTCCCTGAGAAGTTGCCGTTCCTTCGATGAAATATTTTTCATACATGTGCGCGTCGTCGATATTTTTTCTCGCTGTTGCCGATCGCGTGAATTACCACTGGAGCCGGGCATTTCGCCCCAATGCGAATATATTTCGTCGTTTGTTTTATTCTTCCTTTCCTTTTCGTCATCGTCCTCGTCCGTGTCTTCGTCGGAGTCGTTCTCCTCGAGAGTCTGTTCCTCAGCGTCGCGTTGAGTTTTTTTCACGCTTTTCTGTCGATCGCGATCTATGCTCTCGAGCAATAAATTCACAAAAGTTATGTTAGTCGTGTCGATGTTGTCGCGTTTCTTTTTTTCATCTTCGGTTAGATATTGTCCAATTAAATTATCGTATAACAATGGATTTCTTCTCATCATCTCCGTTTCGCTAAAATATTCTCCCTTCTCTACCAACGTTTTCAGCGCCTGATATCTTCGATTCTTGACGTCGATTTGCCGCGTCGTGTCGTCGAAATATCTCGTCAGTCTTCTCGTGTGATAACTTATCTCGTAATCTTCGTCGCTATTTGCAAAATAATGCAAATGCTCTTTCTTGAGATACTCGCCAAATTTAGAAAGAAACAGTGCGCGACTTTTGTGAATTATTCCTAGAGCTATCGCTCGTTTCTCATCTGACGATAACTCTGGATCGCCTTTTTGCTGACTTTTGAACGTTGCATCCGAGTTGACGACACGATCCAGAATTTCTTTCTCCAAATCGGCATTGAGATCAGAGGGTTCGTTCAATGGCATTGGTTCGTCTAACGTTTCGTCATTTCCATCCTCGGTGACCAGTCCCATCGCCATTGTCTCGTCTTTGATACTCATGCGTTTAAAGTTACCTGTTAAATAAATTAAGCAAAAATAATTGTGTTATTGGCGTTACAATGCAAACAATAGTATTGAATACGTTAACCAAAAAATTATATTCTACATAAATTTCGTTTAATATTTATAAATATTTCGTTTAATTTTTGTTGAACGAAGAAAATTGTATTTCGATAAATATTACAGAAAATTTTTTTTTGTGAATGATACGCCTGTGAATGGTCGATCAATTGATCTTCGACAAAGTATATAGAAATAATAATAATGATTATATTTGAGTAGTTTTATATTCTTTCGTAATAATTAATGAGACGGCCGAATATAAATAAACACAGACGAAAAATTATTTGTTTTTGATTCTAAACAAATCATAATCGTCGACAATTTTTTATAACCAAACATGTAAACAATGTCGAACGTGCGTTTGCAACAATGTCAGACATCGCCGGGTTAGATAATTCCCGTTGGTGAATAATTGGTAACTAGTAACGATTAGTAATTAATAAGGAAATGGAAAAATACCTTGTAATCGTGTTAATAACGATTGTTGTCGGTTGTTATTATTGTTGACGGTTATTCCGCACTCGTTTCGTTGTTGTGAAATTCATTGACTGATGTAAAACGCACTCTCAATAACAAGAGCGCGCGCGCTCGAACGCGATTATGGCGAGTGTCAGCTGATATCGGATTCAACAGCACTCGTTAGGTGTACTCGTTATTTCTTCATACTTACTGCTTGACACTTGGTTGCTTAGTTCTCGGCGAGTTCTCGCGTATGCGGCGACCATAACCAACAATAATTTGTCACATAACGATCGAAGGAGTGCCGGGTTTCCGCAATAAATAACCGAAAGTTGATAGAAAATAAATCATAAAATAATATCGCTGTCGTTTCGGTTGGTCAGTGCACTCGAAGAAAAATACATGTGGTTGACATTGACATAGGTATATTCATTGTTAAGCAATTATCGAAATTTTGACGTACGAAGACATTCTTTAAAGTAAAAATTATTTGTCAAAAATAATGTACTTTTCGATTACCCGATGGTTGATTACGATTTTATTATTGTTTGCTTTCTTCGTGATATAAAAAAAATCGCGAAGTTTAGGGGGTGCGTTATTTCTGCGAAATACCACCAGTATTCCAGAACAAAATAATGAAAAAATATATATACATATATATACAGGACGAGAGTACCAAGATCCTTTCTTGATTATCTCAATGAATCATTCGCGTCAAATTTAATATTTCATAGAAAAAAATGTTGCGTATTATCTCTAAATCGCAAGTAGAACTTTTTTCGTTTGCCAAATGAAACGGGAGATCTTTTTTTAATGTTCATTATCGTTTTTTTGCTAATCGTCATTTCACTCTCTCTCCTCTTAACGTTACAGCATTGTCAACGAGTAGAAGGAATGGAAGACGCCAACGGCGTTCCCTTTGGAAATTCATGGACATGGAATTGGACAGATCTGTGCGGATTTAACAGAGGTATCAATCCGGTGAATCCCGACACGAATGATCTAGGACTTTGCTTCCAACAGCTATGCCTACAGGTTTGCAGTGTTACCAATATGTTAATAAAATTATTTATCAAAATACATAAAATATTTAGAAATTTCGAAATGCTTGGAAAATTTCCAATTTTAATGAAATTTCAATATATAATATTCGTTTTCTTAGTTATTAGTGAACGAAAGAATCCCTTTCACAGCACTTATAAAGTTCAATCTCAATCATAATTATATAATGCTGTAATTCTTTTTTCAATAATATGCATAAATATTTTCTGCATAAATTTAAACTACTCGATAAATCAGCCTGAGTTTTCTTTTACATTGCATAAGTATTAGATAAACAAATGAATATATTAACGTTGAATAAATTTGTTGCAGATGCCGACGCTCGCCTTGATGGCGATAATATCGGCCTATTACTGCGGCAAGCGTTTACATTCGCCGGAGCGATTTTCACACTACGCCATTAATTTGAGACTAATCGTAACTGGCTGTTTAGCCATTCTGCCAATTATTAGAGCGTACATTATTCTTTCAAAGACAAATATTTTGCCGATCGACAATGAGCCTAAGAGCATTGGCGTCGCGTTCGACGCGACGCCGCATCCGTTGGACACGAATCCTTCCGATGGAATAATCGCGACGATCCGAGAGAATCTCAACGGTACTTTCGATATCGCGAGATTGTTATTCGCCGATGCGAAAAACGCGACGTCGTCGATGCGGAACACCGCGCATTTATCGTTGGAGTACAGCGATCCGGCAACTTCGGCCAAACCGATTGATTACATGGTAGCGGGAACCGAGGGACTTGCGTGGTTCATTCATTTATGTTTCGTTCTTTCGCTGCGCCGAAGCCGAAGTCATAATCTACGGGGTCCCGTTGTTATCAGAGCTTTGATATTCATGCTGATCGGCGTATCCGCATTGCTCTTGAGAACTCACGTGAAACACACTTCCTACGACGACGTTGTACCAAACTTGTCGCTGGGATTCAGCATCAGTGTTGTGACGTTATTGTGTTTTTACGCTTTAACTCTAATACCGAATTATGGCCCGCAACGACCTACGAGATACAGACCAGTGAGTTTTTACGATACCATTAACTTCATTATCTGTTTCAACCCCTTTTCCCCCGGGATATCGTTGACAAGATCTTAGTGTTGAAGAAAAATGTAATTTATGGATTTAACGATGTCGTTTAAGCCTTTTTTTACGTGTACCAGAATTTTTTTTGATAATTTCTTGTAGGACTTTCCGATAAAACTTTAATTATTGACGCATCGAGGATTAATGGACGAAAACAATATCAATAGATTCTTTTTAAATCGTCGACTGTTACATTCTTTTGTTGATCGATCTTTTTTGTTTCGTTCAATATATTCCCGCGGAATTCAATTTTTAAAACTTGCAAATTGTTTTATAAAAATTCTTTACTATGCGAATAACATCGAAATTCCATATATTTTAGGCAACAGAACAAACATCTTTACTCAATTCGCCGGATTCCTCTTACGTGCATTTCATGGAAGTGCAAGATCCCTCCTATCTCGGCACCGCCATGGAAAGCGCAACGTTATTGTCTAAACTTGTATTTCATTGGGTAACACCGTTGATGGAAAAGGGAGTCAGAGGGTTGTTGAAGCATCCGGACGATCTTTACGATCTTCCTGATCACATTACCACATCATCGATCAATTACGGAATCGACAAGAATATCAGAAAAATGGTTTGTAGTTATTACTTTTTGTTGATCCATTGACAACTCTTAGATTCGTTTCATTTAAACGTTACATTTTTTTTTGCAGCCGCGAGCCAAAAGGAGTGTAATAATGAATGATTCTATCGTCGAGGAAAGTTCGGAAGTTGAAGTCCTCCAGTGCAGCAACAATATATCGCTCCTTCGGCTTTTACACCGATGTTTCGGTTGGCAATTTTACGCCGTTGGAATACTCAAATTTCTCGCTGATTGCACCGGTTTTGTGGGTCCTATGCTGCTAAATAGGCTCGTTGGTTTCATCGAGGATAAAGACGAACCCCTGTCTTGGGGCTATCTATACGCTGCGTTGATGTTCGTCAACACTCTGTTCGGTATGGAATGCAAACGAATTTTTGTTCTTTTCATAAAACGTAAACGCATATTTTTGAGTCAATTTCGTAGATTACACAAACAAAAAAGAAAATAACAACATCTATTGAAATGAAGAAATTAACTATTAATCAACTATTCATTTTTTTTATTCAGCACATAAAAAATATTCATTTCATATTTGAATTTTCGAATCGAAAAAAAAATTTGATTGTCTAAAACCGGCATTATGCAAATTCTTTTACAAATACGATCGGTCGCACTTCGCAATTTTGTTGGGATGTAAAGAATCTTTTTCTCTTTCAGGAGCATTTTGTTCGACGCACTTTTCGTTTTCCATGTCGATCGTTGGATTGAAAATACGAACGGCAATAGTAACTCTCGTTTATCGTAAAACATTGCACTCGTCGAACGTACAGTTGAGCCAACAATTTACGTTCGGTGAGATCGTCAACTTTATGAGCACCGATAGCGACAGAATAGTTAATAGTTGCCCGAGTTTTCATACATTTTGGAGTATACCGCTGCAGGTAATTTAATTATCTTCGTAATCAACGAACATTCGTGCTTCGGACGATTGTAAGATAAAAAGCACATAGATACGCGCAGGTAACATTTTTTCAAACAACTTAATGCTGAGTGACTTCGGCTATATAAGCTTTGAAAGAATTAAGTTCAAGGTATAAGTTTTGACACCTCAAAAACAAGGAGCGAAACTGTTTTACTTTTGCCATAAAATTTCTAATGTGCGAACGAAACTATAAGAATTCTTTGCATCTTTACAATTACAATTACAATTGCAAAAGTTCCCACTGTATTGCTGAATCCTTTTTATTGTAATCTCTGGAAGACTTGATTTACGCATAACTGCTTCTTATTTTTCAGCTCGCCGTAACGCTTTATCTTTTGTACACGCAAATCGGAGTGTCTTTCATGGCCGGTGTCAGTTTCGCTATAATTCTCATACCGATAAACAAGGCGATAGCAAATAAGATTGGAAAGCTCAGCACCAAAATGATGGAATACAAGGATCAGAGAGTACGACTGATGGGCGAAACACTTCGGGGGCTCACGACAATTAAACTGAACGTCTGGGAAGAGTACTTTCTTCGGAGTATTTTAAGTTAGTATCGCTGATGCGAAAAACAATGATATAACAAATATCCCAATTTTTTTTTATATGTGCCAACTATGACAATTTTAAGATACTTTTTCGTAATTTTATTTAACTGCAATTCACAGAATTTTTGTTGTTTAAAGAAATTTCGGAAGCATTCGAAATCGTCATTAATTAACTAATATCACGTCGATTTTCTCAAGTTATTCGCGGATTAACAATCGTTACGCTAATTTCATTAGGGATACGGGAACAGGAAATAAAATATCTGAAAGGACGAAAGTATTTGGACGCTTTATGCGTATATTTTTGGGCAACAACGCCGGTACTGATATCGATACTCACGTTCGCCACGTACGTTCTTCTCGGCAACGAACTCGATGCCAAAACTATATTCACCAGTATGGCACTGTTAAATATGCTCATCAGTCCGTTGAACGCATTTCCGTGGGTATTGAACGGCCTGACCGAGGCGTGGGTCTCGGTGAAGAGAATTCAAAGACTTCTCGATGTAAGAATTGTTTCGATTATTGCTCTATCGATTGGCTTTCACTTATCAAATGCTAATGAACTCATTTTACTTATTTATTTGTATTATTTTTTCTTTTTTAAGGTACCGGATTTAGATACATCAACTTATTACTCCGATCCCCCTGTCGGCATGGATATTATGCTGAAAGATGCTTCCTTCATGGCGAGCGGCAGTCACGATACGGCCGCGAATTCCAAACCTACGAATCGATCGCCTGTTGCTTCGACTTCGTCGAATAGCAAGAAAGTTACCTTCGAGAACGAACGGATTTTTAGACTTAAGAATCTCAACCTCAGCATCGACAAAGTAGGTTTTTTATTTTTTGGGAGATCGGCAACAAAAATTTATAAAAAATCGAACTTTGTCGGCTTGTGCTTTAATTTAAAGACGATTTTTTTTTCGGTTTTAACGCGAATCTGCCGTTTGCTCCTTACAAATAATCGGTATATTCGATTCCGTAATAAAAATCAACACTCTTCTTTAGGGTCAACTGATCGGTATTATGGGAAAGATCGGCGGAGGAAAGAGTCTTCTCTTGGATGGAATTTTGGCGGAGATAACGCGTGGCGACGGTGTCGTAGCAGTAAACGATCTCGACGGAGGATTCGGTTACGTGAAGCAAAATCCTTGGCTACAGCGTGGAACGATAAGGGACAATATTTTGTTCGGCAAAGCCTACGATCACAACAAATACAAGTGCGCATTTATCGAAAAGAAATTTTTTAACACCGAAATAAAACAAAAATTTCGGATGATCGAAAATTCTTTAAAAAATGATTTGTTTTCTTCAGAAACGTTTTAACGGCTTGCGCCTTGACGGACGATCTTTTATCCTTACCGAAGAAGGATTTGACGGCAATCGGCGAAGCGGGAAACACGCTGAGCGGAGGTCAAAAGACTCGAATAAGTCTCGCGAGAGCGGTCTACGCGGACAAAAGTATTTATCTTTTGGACGACATACTCGCGACTTTAGACACAAAAGTCGCAAAGCACGTTTTTCAACATGTTATTCTCGGTTTGTTGAAAAACAAAACACGAATAATATGCACTCATCAGACACAGTATTTGATACACGCCGATCTCGTAATCGAGATGTCGAAGGGAAAGGTCGTTAAACAAGGACCGCCGAGCGATATATTGCCGGATTTGGAAGATTATTTATTGTCCTCGGGTTCCGGCGAATCGGATCTCGAAGTGGCCTCGATGTCGGGACTCGGAAAAGAACGCGATGAATTTGTTAGTGCCGATAGGGATTCTATGCTCGATGAGGAATTCGTGGAAACGGGAACCGTACAATTCGGTGTTTACGCCGCTTACATCGCCGCGATTGGACGATATCTCGCGATGTCGATATTTTTATCGATGCTGCTGATGCAGAGCTCTCGAAATTTCACAGATCTTTGGCTATCTTTTTGGGTATCGCACGGCGTCGATAATTCGACGAATACGACTAACTCGTCGAACGCTCCCGAAAATTCCGTGAGACTCGCCGAATATATCGATGTAGAAAACGACGGGGGCGATGTTCGGTATTATCTCGGCATTTACGCTATTCTCGCTGTTTTGAATTCCGTTTTTACTCTCATAAGAGCGTTTATGTTCGCTTACGGTGGCATACAAGCCGCAATCTCGATGCACAAACAATTGCTGAAAGTTGTCATGCGGGTGAGTAAACCAGATGCGAGGATCGATCAGAAAGCGCTTATAAATTGAGGAGCGATTGCAATTATCGTTGATCATCGATGCTATTAGCGATCAATAGAACTTATGATTCAGATCTATAAATACTTAACACCAAATTAACACCAATATTTCTTAATATTTCAGGCGCGAACGACGTTCTTCGATATGCATCCACTCGGAAGAATATTAAACAGATTTTCGTCCGATACTTATACGGTCGACGACTCGCTTCCGTTTATCGCAAACATTTTATTGGCACAATCGTTCGCTTTATTGGGTTCTATTGTTGTTACGGCTTACGGACTTCCGTGGATATTTGTACTGCTCGCACCTCTCGCACCGGTTTATCATTGGGTACAACAGCATTACAGGTAAAAAAAATCTGAAAATCAATGTTACAAAATTTTTTTTGAAAATCTGTGTTCGTATTTTTTTTTTAGTTATTTTATACATTTAATAACTTCAGATAAACTTTTTTCTCAATATGTCTTTTTTGCTGATGACTCGCCGAACCGCGTCATAAAGTTTTTACAATAAAATGAATACTTCTTTGCAGATTAACGTCGCGCGAGTTGAAACGTTTGTCCAGTACGTCGCTCTCGCCGTTGTATAATCATTTCAACGAGTCTCTTCAGGGATTAAGCAGTATTCGAGCATTTCGAGTCGTCTCGCGATTCAAACACGAGAACGAGTTGTTTTTAGAGGCGAATCAAAAGACTCAATTCGCCGCGATGGCGGCGGGTCAATGGCTATCGCTACGCTTGCAACTCATCGGCGTTATTCTATTGGCCGGTGTCTGCGTTATGGCGGTGTTGCAGCATCAATACGATATCGCTAATCCCGGGTTGATCGGTTTGGCGATCACTTACGCGCTTTCCGTTACCGGTTTGCTATCCGGTGTCGTTAATGTATTCACCGAGACGGAACGCGAGGTCATTGCGGTCGAACGCGTTAAACAGTATTTGGATAATGTCCCAACGGAAAGTATTGATGGGGACAATCCACCGTACGCCTGGCCGAGCCAAGGGGTCGTCGAGTTTCGTCGTGTAACGCTAAAATATAGGTAAGTTAACGATATTCTAATGCGCTAGTATTTCATCTTTGACAGAAAATCGTTGTCCTCTGTTTAATTTTTTTGATGACGAAAGAACGCCTGTCTTTTGGGAATTTTTTGCGTCAATTCACAACGACGAAATTTTAAATTAATTTCTTTTTTGTAAAGAAAGCTATGTGAGCGCAAAAAAAATGAATCAATTCTAACGCATTGCTTTTGGTGGTAAAAATTCTGGAAAAATGTCTACGATTAATTCGAAGCTTTGCTTATCACGAGAAACTTGATAATTTTCTTTTACCGAGCGAATTACGAAATATTTGATTGTATTGCAGAGACGGTATGGCACCGTCGTTGAAGAATCTGTCGTTCGCAACGAGACCAGCAGAAAAGTTAGGTATTGTCGGACGAACCGGAGCCGGAAAAAGTTCGATTTTCAATACACTATTTCGACTCGCGGATATCAATTCTGGCGAGATATTGATCGACAACGTTAACGTTAAGAGTTTACAGTTAAAAGCATTGAGGTAATTGTCGCTGGAGAAAAGGATCGTAAAAATGCAATTTTTCTTTTATTTATAATTTCTCAACAATTGCAGATCACGACTATCGATAATACCACAAAATCCATTCTTGTTCTCCGGTACCGTTCGGGAAAATGTCGATCCCTTGAATCAATATCCAGATTTGCAAATTTATAAAGCACTGGAAAAGTGCAAAGTGCATTCGTTGGTTCATCGATTGGGCGGTTTGGGAGCAAATTTGGAAGAGAATGGCAACAATCTTAGCGCCGGACAAAAACAATTGTTCTGCTTAGTCAGAGCCGTTTTGCACAATGCCAGAGTACGAATATTTTTATCTCATACTTCTTTTTTTTTTTTCATGTTATTCATTAATCGGCAGCGCATGAATTTCAAGGATAATGAATTTTTTTCAAATTGCAATTGAAAATTGTGAAGTTTATTAATTAATTGAAATAAATTCGAAATTAGATACTGTGCATCGACGAGGCAACGGCGAACGTCGATCACGAAACGGACAAAGCGATTCAGACGACGATAAAGTCTTCCTTCAGAAGCGCTACCGTAATCACGATAGCGCATCGGATCCGAACGATAATGCACTGCGATCGAGTGCTCGTGATGGGCGACGGCGAGGTTTTGGAGTTCGAGGAACCGAATATTCTTATACAGCAAACCGATTCGTATTTTTATCATTTAGCGAGTCAAGAATTTTCCGAGAAGGAATAGATAGACTTACGATTCGAGAATCAGTGATATATATATTGTATGCGAATGTGCGATGACAAATATTTTTCTATGGACGAAAAAATGTTTAGCGAAGGGGATGCGAGGCGCGAGTGTGACAACGGGGATTAAAATAATTGCCATAAACTCGATACTTTTATTTTTTCTCGCCAATTTACTCGCTACGCGTTTGAAACTAACGAGAAAATGAGAAAAAATGAGACTACGAGAATCGTCCGTAGATAACCCGTTTTTGCCGAGCGATCTTCCTGAAGTAACACCCAAAAACCTTTATTCTTGAGGATAACAATATTTTTTATTTACAAGAATAAAATGACAAGTAAAGAAAAAGAAACAAAAAATAATAAATTAGGGAGTTAAAGAAATCAAAAGAATAAATTTGAAAGTATATTTATTTTTGGAGATAAAAATATATTTGGATTCACGAAAATTTCGTTTTTTGGGTGTATCGAGTCACAAAGAGGCGAAAACCGTTTTTTTAGATACCAAACGCAGGTGCATATAGCAAGATCGTTATACTAATTACGATTAATCAGTCATTTAATAAAAAATAAAAAAATTTTACGATTCCCGTTTGGATCTCAAAAATTAAACGAACGCGTTAAACGAATCGACGAACTCATAAATACTGAAATAACGTTAATGCGGTTTCAATTTCTGAGGTCCGATTTTTAAGAAATAATAACGGCGAGTAATTATCCGCAAATAGTCTACTCGATAAATTCGTTGTTTTTATACTTTAATTATTACGGTTACGAAAATTCCATAAGATAATCAAAGGCTGACGTGTTATCGATTTTATTAATTTTTAATAAAAACACAAGTTACCTTTTCTTGTGTCACGAAGAATTGTACAGAGAAAAGAGGCCATCGCCGGTCCAAACGAATATTAGCGTCTATATTTATCATAACAAATGTTACTATTTTTCAAGGATTTTTAATTTTTTTTTCTTCATGTTAATCCATTTCATTGAATGCTCTCGACTACAAACGTTCTCAGCGCGAATGTAAAACACAATAAATAAAGTATTTTCTTACGATCGTTATTCGAAGAAACTGAAAAAAATGTTTCATTCTATTTCTCGATTCACAGGAAACAATTTCTATTGAAAAAAAATACTGTCAACGACTTACACAATATTTTGTTGCGCGAAAAAGTATTTTTAAGGGAAGTGTACCATTTTTGTTTGATAAACTAAAGTATTCTTTCCGCAAAAAAATTATCTTCAACATTCGATTAAATTGTTTTGCTTTTTTTTAGAATACGAATTACGATTATCTTGTTGTGCAACCGGACGGACTCGAGTATGCGATTTACGCGTATTTTGCGCGGTTAACAAGTCGAAGGACGTCGAAGAAATCTTTGTTCTCCTAATGATGAAAAAAAAAATTATTTGCGTTTTGTTACGTAAGTCGATCTGTGTGCACGCAAAGTAGAAGCGCGTTATTTCGATTTGTATGATACACGAAATATCCCGCGGGGCTTTCATACGCGACACGATGGTTCGACAGATCGCTTCGATATTTTTTATTTGCGGTAAAGAAACATTTATTACTTTCGTGAGAATTCGGAAAATCGAATCTATTGGGTATTGTAGTGCAGTAAAGTTAACGAATGATTGATATATATATTTCTTCGTTTTTTTTTTTTTTTTCATATCGTAGGCTTGTTGAAGTTTTTTTCGATAGCGCGAGGCGTTAATCGTTTTATTCCCACAAACACAATTCAAGATATTCTGCTCGACGATATGAGACGCGAAAGTTTGATTAATTCGTTATCGAGGGATTTCGCGAGAACGAAGGACGATCGCGCCATCGTACCGACGATCTTAGATGGAACTTTCGTTCCCGCGAGAGATTCGACTTTTCATCTATTCACGAAAGAAAATCCGGACGACGCTTATATCATGAAGATCAACGATACCGAAAATCTTCAATCTTCGACATTTAATAACGAAAGGTTGACCAAGATAATCGTTCACGGATGGACCGACAGCGCTAACAGTTATTGGATGAGAGATATGCGAAAGAATTATCTCGCTGCGGGGGATTACAACGTAATTTGCTTCGATTGGTACAGCGGGGCTATGAAGGAGTATCTGGTTTCCGCGAGATTAACTCGCCAGGTTCGTCGTGTTTATCAACAGTTTCTTTTTTATTCATTACTGACACGGAATCATTTTTTTATCACTCGATAATGAATTTTTCGTAAAATATCCATTAGTAATGCGATGGAACGCATTTTCTTATCTTTTCTTTTTTTTTTACCTTTTATGTATTTTTCCGGTGACCATATAGATATATTTTTTTTGTTATTTATTGAAACTTTTTACCCTCTATAGTTTTTGGAAAAAAATCAAATGGACCCCCTTAACGTTTTTTTTCGTAATGTAGATTTTTTTAGATAAAATAATATTGATAGTTCGATAATTTGCTAAAGTTTAGTCGAGGCGAAAGATAGAAAATGGGATAATTGAAAAGATATGAATAAAAATTCTCAACGATAAGAAACTTACTCGTTTTGGCGCCGACGCAATAAAATACAAGTTCAAGACAAATTTTCCAGCTGGGCGAATATATCGGAGAATTTCTTCAGTATTTGAAATCAGAAGGAAACGTAGCACTGCGCGATGTTCACATTTTGGGACACAGCCTCGGCGCTCATATTGCCGGATTCGCGGGGGCATGGAATGATGGTAAAATCGGAAGGATAACCGGTATGGATCCTGCAAGGCCGGGTTTCGAAGCTCCGGTATTCAGGGATCAAAGCGATCGACTCGATCCCAGTGATGCCGAATTCGTGGACGTGATACACACCTGTGCCGGTACCGCTGGTTTTGTGAGAGCCGTTGGCCACGCTGATTTTTACCCCAACGGTGGAAGCTTTCGACAACCAGGCTGCTCGGTTTTAGTTTCGCGTAATTATTCACCACTATTTTTCTCGTCAAAATGATTATGTAGCTTATTTGATGCCGACGCATGATGATTTTCGTTTGTTTTTTTTTTTTAGAATATTGTAGCCACGGAAGATCGCACAAATATATGACAGAATCCATCGTTCCGAACTCGACGGAATTTGTCGCGTTCAAATGTGACAGTTGGAGCGATTATAAGGCGGGAAATTGTAACGAACACGTGACAGCCGTAATGGGCGAGAATATTAATATCACTACGCGTGGAAAATACTTCTTGGAGACAAATTCCGAGGCACCGTGGGCCAAGGGAATGACAACCTCACCGGCCCCACCGCCGCCGCAAGATTTTAACGTCGACGAAGAGTCTCAATCCTTCAACCGTTCGCGCGGCTTTCTTTATCGATAAAATCCACAAAAATGTTATGTTTTTTTTCTCGTTGTTACGGATACTGTACGAGGGTTGTAAGTAACAAAGCAGGGGTTGTAGAACGATAATACAGAATACAGTGGTGTCCCGAACACTGCTTCTGCGAGCACAGCCACTTGACTGCGGAGCATGCGCAGTAGTCACCCCCACTACGCCTCACGGGGCCGTGATATTCGCGTGTTTATTCGCCGTTTTTTCAGTCCCAACCGTCGGCCGTGCGCGGGGGCCTATTGCACCTATTGATGTTGAATGTTAACGCCATTAATAAACATCTCATCGCATTTCTTCGCCGTAATGAACGATGTTTACCAGTTATCATTCACGTGCGTTCTCGTGTGCGTTAGTCAACCTTTTGAAAGCTATTACTTTTTCGTGTGGATACGCAACATCGTTACACAATTTCTACAAACTTTGGAAGAAAAAAAAAACGTAAGAAAAACAGAATTATCGTTGACAGTGAATTTCGTTTGTTTCCACCATCGACGAGAAAACAAATCGGCAAAAAAATGAACGATTACGCAGTGAGTAAAAATTATGTATTTTTGTTTTTTTACGAAAGTCTCTGCTCTCGGAGTGTTCAGGTAGGTACCTACATGGTGTGTGGTAGTGGTCCATATTCGATAGTTTATCCGCGATTAGCGGAGATTTTTTAGTAAAGTTAAAAAATAAATAATTTTATAAACCGAACGATTAGCGCGATTATTAAGTACAGTTGGAGCGTTAATCCAGCGATGGTTTCTCAACTTCGTCGCCGAATCGCATTCTGTATTTCTTCCGTACGACCTTCCAATCGACTACGTTATTGATATTCGGCATGTTTCTGAAGGACAGTTGACTTATCGCGGGACTCTGTTGAAAACGAGAAAATCCTTGAGCGCTCGTGTTACCGTTTGTGAGAATCTTGGCCTGCGGAGATAACAAAGTCTGTTGTAATAGAATTATAAGCGTGCGCGAGATTTGTAGTGGTTATGTTGAAAAATATGAAGAAAAGTGAGCGGAACAATAGAACGACTACGTTACCCCGGGAAAGGAATGACCGTCGGCTCCCTGGTGCCCCATAAATCCATGCATAACGCCTACACTCTTTGCCTTTTCTCTGCGACTATTGCACAACTTGTGTAGCCAACTCGTCCAGGTAGTGAAGAGATTCAGAGGCGGAGGGGCTGTACGAGCTCTGAAATGGGATAATCGGAAAAAATAAAGTACAATGATGATTATTCGAGTATTACTGTTTTTGCATTTCACCAATCACGCGGAGCAAAATGGATTCAAAGAAATATGTTACAATGAATAAAACTTTCACAATATGACGAATTTTTTGGAAAAAAAAATTTAATTGAGTTTTCAATGCATAAATTAAATTTGTCTTTCTTTTTTTCAAATTTTCTCTTCAATTTTGAAAGTTTGTTGTTAGAAATTTTCTGGTTTTCTCTCAATTGTCCTATGTCTTCGATATGTGGCAATGGAATTCAACGAAATTCTCGAAACGCGAAGTGAAATATTTACATGAAAAGCGCAAAGCGCTTTCGTTGTAATTAAACAAGTTTAGGCTACAGAAATGCTCATTCCACTGTTTAATCGAAAATTCCGATCGCGATAACGCTTCCTGGGCGAATTACTATCGTAGGCGCCTCTAACCGAAGTTCACTGTAATTAACCAATTTCTACCGCGGCACTGCGACGTATGAATTCCCTTTCGAATTAACGCACACGATGTAAGTATATATGACTACTCACTTTTGCATATATCGAACGAGTTTGCTTAATCCGTATTTCCACTCGATGTCGCTTTGGGCGACAATTCTTTGGTATGTGTCGCTCATCATGGCGATGAGAAGATTTATCAGTACGATTACGCTGACGAGCATGTAGACGGAAAACGATACCTGCGATCGGACAATTTCTCACTTTTAATAACGGCACTCGATATTTCGGGAGGCACCACGAAAAAAAAACGAAATTTTTGCAAATACAAAAGAAATATATATGTATATATTGTGACGAGGCGTTATAAGACGCGTCGGTAATCACTTCTAATTGTATTGTAAAAAGCCCTTCACAATATATAAATTATGATAATAATAATAATAATAAATAATATAAATAATAATACAATTTCTAATAATTATTAATACTAATTATTACTATTATTATCATAAACTAATAACGTAATAAAGTTAAACTATATTCTGTTCCGCAAGAGTCCATTTTTTGCGAATATACTTCGATTTTCATACCTTAAAAAGATATATTGTCCAAAGCGGTTGCAGCTTTCTCTTCAACGATGTCATGAAGTCGTCGGCGTCCTTTTGACCGAAAATCGCGAAGAAGAGCTTTTCGTTAACGTCGATTGGATTCGCGTAAACTGTAATAATCGAAAGAACAATTACGAATTATACGAGAAAGAATGGTCCATTGAGGGTAACAACGTTTAAATTCGACATTTGCGATAAAAACGTATGCGTAGTTATTCTACTGCTTTATATGGAAGTGTCCCTAAGGGCCCTTTGTAAAAGTGTTGCAAGCCTCGGGATTTTCATGCCACACGAGCTTTTCATATATTTTTTCGTAACTTTAGCTCTCATAAATACATATATATATATATTGTATATAGCTTGCGTCATGCCTTTTCGATTGATGACTGTGAAATAACGAACATACAGTTTGCCATCGTTCCCCCCTAATGGGAGAATTTCTCTCGGTACATTGGTACAGGCGTAACGAAAACACGAGCATTTCCGGTAAAATTCATGTAAAAGTGGATTTCATGCCTCTTGGATTGATGACTTGTGAAAAAAGAAATGGTCGTGTATAACAAACAACAATTAATAATTGGCCCTTTCCTGAAGCGTCACGCTGTATTAAGGGGAATTATCCGGCAACGTAGCAATTCGATAATCAGAGTTTGTCGATTATGGATATCGTTAACAATACGATTAGATTCTAAGATTTCGAAAAAAAAATAAAAATTTCGAATTTCATCCCAAATTTGTCAAATTTTTTTTGTTTTTTTTTCGGTGCACAATAAACCGGAATTTCGATTAATACATTGTAATACAGTGATTAAACCCGTTGTTATTAATTGCACTGCATTTTCGATAAACTCCCCTTAATCAATGCTCAATGGGACAGTAGATTTTTCTAAAATCGACCGCACCTCCAGCATACCATTCTTGTACAGCTTCGATTCATGCTGTTTCGATATATATAGCCGGAAAAATGATCAGTGTACATGACAAATCATTTGCGTACCCCTAAAGGGTGTTTTTTTTTTCCTAAAATATAATTACTAACAAAAATATATGTCGATCCGTATATACGTTTCGGTAATTCGCATGCCACTAGTAATTGTACAAATTTCGAAGGCAATTCCCGAATCGGTAATCTCGGGAGAGGGGATGCGATGTTGCAACGAAAAATCGTCTAAACTTTTAATAATATTGTGTATATTTGGACAGAGGGGTGCAGTCGTAACACAGAGGATACTTTAGCACAATATGCATTTTTTAAACCCTCGAAAAAAAAAATTAACCTAATTAATTAATTTGCGTAATTAATTATTCAAGTTAATTACGTGATTAATTAAGTTCATTAAACTTTTTTTTATCAACTGTACGTTGACGATAAATTATTTGTAACTCCTGTGCCCCGCTGTCGTTATATTGAACGTTCCGTGCGCACTAACGAAAAATCATTCAACATCCAAACGCTATTTATATATTGTTGAATATAATTTTTTTTGTCTAAAAAAAGAATAACATGAAATTCAGTATGTGATTGACTAACCATAACCGATTATCTGCAAACCGGAAGCTCGTAGTCATATGTCTCTGGTCGCCTGTAGAAGGTTGGTACATTATTTTGTAACGACATTCGTAGGAAGGGTGTTTTTTTTTGTGTGAACCAAGTCAGAGCCGATCTTATCCCAGTCGTTTATTTGAGAAACTTGTTTACTTATGATTTTTTTTTGTATTTATTTTTCTTTTTTTATCTATACGATAAGTTGAAGGTACAAGTTGTGGATGATGAGTTATGTATAAAGAAGTTTCTCGAGGATCACGATGACGATGACGATGCGGGCGAAATTCGTAATTTTTATTTATTTATCTTCTCGTCTCAAATTTTTTCAATTTTTCTTCCGCGCTTCCGTAAGAAAAAAAAGTTAATTGCCATTTACGTCAATTCATTTAGTTGGACGGTGTTTGCCGATGATTCGCCGAAGTTTTCGTTTGTATCCACCGGCTCGCCGGATTCCTTGTTCTCCGTTTCGATTATTTTCTCCGCTTCGCCGCCGTAGAGTTCGCGATATTTTCGTCTCACCGCATCCCAATCGACCACTGTGTCGATTCTGGTCGCGTTGCTGAACGACAATTGACTGCCGAGGGGACTTAAATGAACCACCGACAGAGCAACGCTGTCCTTGTGCGCAACTTGCGTCTTCTTAATCTTTCCCAACCATTTGGCTCCCATTTTCGATCGCGGCGACATTCTTCCCGATCGATTGTAACCCATTAGATGCACCAGCGATGGGCGTTGCTTTTTCGCCGATCGTTTCTTGCAAAGTTTGAAGAAATACGACATCCAACTTGTTATTAGATTCAGTGGCGATGGTGCTGTTGTTGTTCTGAATAAAAAAAAATGTTCACTCGTTTGAGTAATGTTATTGGTAATTATTAATTATTAAACAGCAAGTTACTGAACAAAATCAGTGGAGTCGCAAGACACAGGGTGCTGAGAGATAAGGAAGAAAGTTTTTTTTTTACAAATAGACAGATAAACGAGAAGGTGGGGCAAAATGGTCCGCTTTAGCAATTCAGGGAGTTGTATCGATATACACACTTTTCCGCTGCTTTTGAACCAAACAGGAGATTTGTCACAGCCGCTTAGAGGTTTTAGATGAAAATTAAGAAATGGGGCAAAGTGGATCATGAAATTGATTTTAAAAAATTGTTTAAATTAATTTTAAATTACACTTTAAACGATATGTAAACTATTCTTGTCAGAAAATGATTTTTCCATATTAAATATAATGGAACACTTTTTTCAAAAACCAATTATCAAATTGCAGTTTCATTTATCTGCATTCCAATTTTTTTGTATCGGTCCATTTTAGATTCGTCAATAAATATTCCGTAAAATTTCATTGAAAGTCGTTCTCGATATTTTTTACGCGAGCCATAATCTGCAGCATAAATAATGACCGCGAAATTGTCAAATCGATTTTTTAAATAAATTTCATGAATTTCGGCGCCGGTGCATTTTGCTCCAAAGTTCGAGTTACGGTGTTCCATTATGCCCCGGTGGCTCATTTTGCCCCACCTTTCTCCTGTAGTTTTTTGGAAGAACAGAGCATGCATTTGCGAGAGCGCGTGGGCCAATCGCGTGTATTTAGTTTCATTAACATGCAATAAAGCCGGAAGACGATATACGTGAATACGAATCGCGTGTTTATTATAATCTCTCACCTGTGCATGTTTCTAATCAGTTTGCTCAAGCCATACTTCCACTCGATGTCAGACTGCGCTTGAATCCTCTGGTAAGTGTCGCTCATCATCGCAATCAGTAGATTAATCAGTACGACGACAGACACCAACATATATATGCCAAATGTTAGCTTGAAGAGAACAGTCGTCCAATCGGGCTGTTCCTTGCCGACTTTGATGAAGTGTTCGTGTGTCGTCTGTCCGAAGATGGCGAAGAATAGTAGCTCAACAGCCACTACTGGATTCATCCTTACTGCAAATACGTGCCAATAACATAGTGCTTTCGTAAAAAAAATTATCCGAGGACACATTTATTCCGACACCGTTTCCGTTTTTATCGACCCCTCGTCATGCCCATACGCCACTACGCAATTCACTATTTTTTTTTTCATTTTCGTCGTTCCGTTCATAACGCTATTGGAATTATAATTTATCGACAGCCCGGAGCTTCTATCGAGGAGATTCGCTCGCTGACGTTCAGGCAAAATAGTGTTTGTATTGTTCTTTTCTGTTGATTGGAAAACCGAATAGGTATCAAGGGGATCGATCTGGCGATTAAAAAATAAGTCAAGAGTTTGTTGTTTTTTTTCTCGGAAACTATAAACGGGAATTGAATTCTGATGAATTATTAACATTTTTTTCGGAATTAAAATTTTTCGGAATTTTTCGATCGATAAATTTTTTTTTCGAAGTAATTTATGTCACTGAATTTCATCGTTCGAATCTTCTCGATAAACAACATCGCTCAGCTTCGGATGTCCGTAACTCTAGCAAACACGTACTAAAGAAAATCGAGCGCCAATGTGGAATGGTATTTATACAAGTCGCAAACAAGCGTCCATTATTTAGTGCCTATTAAATTTCTATATCGAAATTGTATTATTTCTAACAGCTATGTGAATGATTTGCGGAGAATTCGTCTAAAACAGTTCGTCTAAAACATTTCGTCTAAAACAATTCGTCTAAAAGACAATTCGTCTAAAAACAATTCGTCTAAGAACAATTCGTCTAAAACAATTCGTCTAAAAACAATTCGTCTAATAGCAATTTGTCTAAAACAATTCGTCTAAAACAATTCGTCTAAAAACAATTCGTCTAAAACAATTCGTCTAAAACCAATTCGTCTAATAGCAATTTGTCTAAAACAATTCGTCTAATAAAATAATTTTGCAAAAATTAAAAAACTCCCGACTGAAAGAGTAGCCAAATAACGAAAATGTATTAACTGAAAACAGTGAAATAACAATTAAATTATTCGCATATGATAGTCGAGCGATTTCTTCGTCATTAACTTCTTCATATGGAAATCTCCCGACAATCATATGCGAATAATTTAATTGTTATTTCACTCTTTTCAGTTAATACATTTTCGTTATTTAGCTACTCTTTCAGTCGGGAGTTTTTTAATTTTTGCAAAATTATTTTATTAGACGAATTGTTTTAGACAAATTGCTATTAGACGAATTGTTTTTAGACGAATTGGTTTTAGACGAATTGTTTTAGACGAAATGTTTTAGACGAACTGTTTTAGACGAATTTTCCGCAGACGATATGAATCCATCGTGCCTCGAATTGTCTTACGCCAATTTTTTGTTTACCTCCGCTTTTTTTTTTGCGACGGCTTTTCGTTCCCAGTGCACATCAATGCATAAAATCAGAACGGAGTAAAACGAAAACCAACAAAAAAAAACTTAATTATGCATGAGATGATGAAAAGTCAATCGAGATTACTGAACTACGTCTTCCGCCGAGCGATCGGCGAGTTAGCCGCTATTTTCCACTATAATATACCATAGTGACGCAAACTCATCAATGGAATCAATGTGCCGCGTTGAATAAATGAATGTTTGTTTAAATTTTCCGAAAAAAAAAGGAAACACACAAGTCCCGCGGTAAAAAAAAAATGAATGCAACGCACATGCTTGGGAGTCGGGAGAAACGACCGCGTTTGGTCGATAACATTTATTTCGTACAAATACACATTTCTCTTCACGAGAAACAAAAAAAAAAGAAAAAAAAAAATAAATAAACACGATACCGACTGCATCTTTGCAACCGTCGATATCCATTACTTACTTACATATCATAATTCTAGTAGTATCGAAATGTTGAGATTGGTTTCTTCGTTCCGTTTTACCGTAAACGAATCGCTAGGAGGGGTCAATCGTTTTTTTTTTTTTGCTGTACGTTCGGCACTTTGGTTCGTTCGGTTACGTTCCTAAGTTTCAAAAGCCTCTCACTATTCAGCGCTTTTTTGTTCGACAAATAAATTTATCGTGAACACGAGGTGTCATATATGATTAATTTACATTGTTCTTTGTTTTTTTTTTTTTTTAAACTGGCGGAGTTGACGCAGTCGCGGGAACAGTGGATGCATTCGATGCCGTTGGTCCACCGTTATCGTCCTCGTTATCGTTCTCGTCGTCCTTATCCTCCTTCTCAATTTCTTTCTCAGGCTCGTTGCCCGTTAGTATGAGATACTTTTTTCTTATGGAGTCCCAATCAACGACACTTTCGATTCTCAACGCAGTGTTAAACGATAGCTGACTACCCAGGGGACTCAGGTGAACAACCGAAAGGGTTACGCTGTCCTTTGGTCGCACTTGACCCTTCTTTACTTTGGCTAACCACTTGGCGCCCATCTTCGAACGCGGCGATAGACGTCCGGTGCGCTGAAGTCCCATCATGTGCACCAATGATGGTCTTTTTCTCTTTGCCGCTCGTTGTTTGCACAATTTTATCAAGTACACTATCCACGTTGTCAATAGATTGAGCGGCGACGGCGCCGTTGTTGTTCTGCAACAATCGAAGTTTGCGTTCCCTCTTTTTTTTGCTCCACTGAACAAGAACTATTTTTCTTCGCTATTCTCGACGATAAACAATTGATATTGTTCCGATCTTTTTTTTTTCCGGCACAACGCGAAGTCTCCGAGGCTCTTCGACTGTCGGTACAAACACTGCGCGTGTCGCGTTTTTTAACGAGTAAATTCCATTAGTTTGCCATATTGTGAAGCAAGATTTTGCCGAAATAGAGAATTCTTTCTTGATAAACAGGAGAAAGATTTAGTAGAAGAAGAAGGCCCAAGCAGTTTCGAGTAAATAGAGATAGATACCAAGTGTCGAAAGATCAAAGATCAGAATTGCTAAGTACACCGAAATAGAGGGAGGAATCTTCCAATGCAAAATATTCGTTGCTTATTGAAGATTATCGAAAAAAGCAATTGGATTTTACAGAAGCGTTGGTTTTTGTCAAATTATAGAAAGGTGAAATGTGTGAATTGACTGAGAGACGGAAATCGTAATTATTTTGAATTTGATTATTTTTATTTTTTTTTTTAATTTCACAACAATAATTCGAAGCGGTATAAAAAATTCTCTTTGGATCACCAAAATACGATACTTCGACAGTATTCTATAATTTTTTTCAAAATTTTTTTGCAAAATTTCATAGTTAAACAAAATAACTGCTGAAGCATTATTCCCGAATACCCTATATTTTTTTTTAATTTTGAATTTTTTTGCACATAAAAAAAAATATTTTTATCGACGAATGAAAAAAAAAATTTAACGCGAAAAATTTTATCGTTGCTTATCGTACAAATGAAATTTGAATTGGAATATTCCTGACCTCGAATTTCAGTGAAGAATTTTTACGGAAATATAACAGTAATCGCGTGATAGAAGTTTGGATAGATTGCAGTAAAGTTTTTAGTTTTTTCCTTTTTTTTGCGACAGCTGAACAGTAGTGAAAGAGACGGTGCTATTCGCAATTTGTTCATACAACGTATTACAAGGCGATTTTAATTTATATTGGTACGGAAACTCTGGCTTACCTGTGCATATTTCGGATCAGTTTACTGAGTCCGTATTTCCACTCAATGTCGGACTGCGCCTGTATCCGCTGGTAGGTGTCGCTCATCATCGCAATAAGTAGATTAATTAACACCACTACCGAGACCAACATGTAAACTCCGAATGCCAGCTTGAAGAGGACCGAGGTCCACTCCGGCTGCATAGTCTCAACCTTGAGCTCGCTGTGGGTCGTTTGGCCGAAGACAGCGAAGAAAAGGTACTCGAAGGCGAGTACCGGATTCATCTTTACTGCAATTCGAGGTTACGGTTTTTTTTTTTTTTTCATTTCGTTAAGGATGCTCTAAGCGGACTCGCTACGCGTGTACGAACGAACGAACATGCTTCATGCTTTAGACGATTATAGTGGCCATGCTTGGGCTTTTTTTTTTTTTTTTTAACGATCTCGTGTGTCGCATGCCGTATTTTGCATTAGGCTCGAGCATATTATGTTTTGTTTTTTTTTTGTTTTTTTTTTATTGATTATTTGTTCCTTTTTTGCTTGCATTCTTATCCATCCAATTGTTCGCTATACAAATGACGATCGGTACGTGCGGCTCGTTCGACGATCGACGACGAGCAATCGTGGTTGATATTCCGTGCAGCAATATAACACCACCGTGTACAGGTAAAACGGTCACATCACTCATTCGTTTTTATATTTATATTATAATCCCAAACAGCGCGATGCGCATCGGACTCCGATGCCAAAAATTCCGTCCCAAGTTGCATCTCGAAGTGCCCGCCGATTTTTCCCGGTTTTTTTTTTTTTTTCACTCTTAGCAATTTTTTTTTATTCCTTCAGTTATTGGCATTTTCTTATATGAGTATATTTTTTTTCTTTTGAAGTGAACAAAAATTCAAGCGGCATGCATGGGATCTCGTCACATTTTTGTTTTTTTTTTTTCCGGCTATTCTTTTGTGTTCTTTCCACTTCGATATATTTCAATGTTATGAAACCGCCGTTCTTCCATTGTTCTTCTTTTTCGGTTATTTTTTTTCTTGCGTTTATAAAGCAAATAAATGTTGCGTATTTTTTTTTTGTATTTGTATCGACCGTATCGATGGTGTACACGTTCGAAACGTAAATGTCGTGGTTGCATGCAGATATCGGGCAATTAAATATTTATATATATATATTTGTATGATGCATGGATTCGTCACTTTTTATTGGTCAGGCAGACGCTCGGAATGACAAGAGACGAGACACCGATGAGTCACGTGAAACGAAAAAAAAAAAAAAATTCAACTTTTTTCAGGATAGTGTAGAAGTGGCGAATATCGGCTATCCAATATACTCCAAAAAAAGAAAAATAGTCGCGAGGACTCACAAACAATAGCGCAACATTTATGAAAAATTTTACGCGAATAATCGTGTGTAACGTAAAAAAAACTAACATATTGGGGGTTTTTTTTTTAATGCAAAACTCACGTAAGGGCACGAATATGGGATGGTAAACAAGATTCTTGTTTTGGACAGTGATACACACGAAAGAGTTGCACGTGACACAGTCCTGCTGATGGGCGTTGAGCTGTGGACGGATCATTTTTCATAGTGATCTGCCAAACGTTGCATTTGGAATTCATAAAAAAAAAATAATAAAAAAAAAAAAATTAAGCAATTCGATCGAAAAGTTTTAACGTCACGAGAACTTTGACTCGGTGCACAAATGATTCCAAGTGCAGCGTTGCATTTTAAACAGAGGCACAAACATCGTCGTCGTATATTCGTTTGTAAAAATTGATGATTATTGTTTTTTTTTTGTTTTTTTTTTTTTTTTTTTATGTTCGTTCAATATATATCAGGCAGCAGTCTCAGCAGGCAAAAAACACACACGCGCGCACGTTCAAAAATGCATTGCAGACGGGACGACAACACCGAGGCGGAGCAACGTTCTGCATTCATGGCGTTGTTATTTTATTTGCTTTTTTTTTTGTTTTGTTGCTTGTTTGCATTGTTTGGTGCTGATTGCCAGTCCGGCAAGACTTACAATCTCGGGCGCTATCGTCACAACACTCATTCTTTTTCTTGTATTTCCCATAGCGGCGTGGCGGCGCCGGCGATGGCGTCTCTATCAGCTCCGTTAAATTGGCCAACATATCTATCATTGCAATTCATCTCGATTACGTTATGGGCTCTTTTACATATTATATTATTAACGGTTCTAGTATATGTATGTTTTTTTTTTAATATATAATAATCGTCATAATAATAATAAAAATAATATTGATAATAATAATAATAATAATAATAATAATAATAACAATACACGTAAACGCTGCGCCTTTTTGCACTATTAATTAAATAAATGCGCATTGGCGTAGCTTCTGTGCCTATATAGAGCTTATCTACATTATTATTTTTATATTTACACTACGGTTCTTCAGTTTGTACTATGAAAAAATTTTAGTCAGCTAACTGACAATCAAAGGACGCGTTTTATAATTTTTCTTTTTTTTTTTTACTTGATTCGATAACCTATATCTTGCAAGGCAAAAATTCCTAATTTCGCGAAGCCTAAGATTCAAAGATTCCACTACTGCCGGCCCATCCGACAATAATATTCTTTTTTCGCTAATAGATTATCATAAAAATGCAGCAACATTGTGCGGTGAGTTTAGGATTTTTTAAAAAAAATTCTGTCAAGTGAAGAGGTTGGTGGTGAATTTCTCGTTTGTAACCTAAAGTGCTTCATTCTTATTCTGGCTGCCATACTATCCCGATTAGCGAAGGTATCGTATCGGGGTGTATATTACATTTTCAGTCAAAAGTGAGATTTACAGAGAATTTTTAAGACTTCTTAATGGGATAAAAATCCGATCAAAATCAACCATATACCATATCCATGTATAAAAGGTCCTAAGAAAGTTTATTTTGCATAATAACAGTATCAATAAGTTATTGATACATAAAAAAAAAAATTGTTCAACTAATCATCCGGTAATCTGACTTTTTTTAACAGAAACTAATTCGTCAAATTTCTTGAATACATATAACATCTTTCAGGATCTCTTCTAATTTCTGAAAAACCCATTTTACGAAAAATCGTTAACCGATATTTGGAAATACATTCGGTCGGTTGAGAAAAATTTTCCGATCAATTGCAGCTAAAAAAAAGTAAGGTTACTGAATCGTTCGTGAACAATTTTTTAAAACTAATTTCTTGATAACTTCTTGGCATTATTATCGTGCGTAATTAATGATCTTAGCACCTTCTGTATAGTTGATTTTTTTTCGGAATTTACGCCATCAAAACGTATTCGAAATTCTCTCTGAATCTCACTTTTGGTTGGGAATGCTACGATGCACCTTCCATAATGATTATTTGTAGCTGAAATGTACCGTCTTCTTGGCGGGAATAACGGATTGACCGTAAATCAGGATCGGCCGGCGGTAGGGTTCGTTATAAATTGGACTACTGGATAACGAAAACCTTGACTTACCATCTGAAAACGTTGACTTCTGCTGGCTGAATTTCCTTTTAAATTCGTCCGCACTGTTGTAAGTTTGGAATGCCTGATTGAGGGCGACAAAGTGCATCGAGAATCCGAAAACGAAGATCGCCAATACGGCAAGAAACCTCGCGAGATCCTTCATTAGATTGCCAATTATAATGGCCCATGGTCCGAATAGATGATGAAACGATAGAAAGTCGAGGATCTGGACGCAGGCCAGTAGGAAGCTCAGTGCGAATAGTTGATTTCTGAGGTAGAGTAACGTTGGCCATTGATAGGGCGATGCGTAGACGAGACAGGCGAGATGGAGGGCGACACCAAAGACACCGAACAGTAGAACGGCCAGTTTAATCCATCCGAGTCCACTTTTGTCGCTTGGATTGGTCAGTTCGAAGAGTAACAGTCCCGATAGCATAACAAGCAAACACCACTCGTACCAATAGGGAGAGAGATTCAATCTCATAACCGAGTAGATCGGCGTTATGCCGACAAGTAGTAAAAACACCATCAGGTAGATGTGGGAAGTAAGATAGGACATGAACTTTATAATCGGCACGTTATTGTACTTGTGCCCAAGTGGCAACGCGAACGCAACCCAAACCGGTGGACAGATTATGAACGCGATAAACAGCAATATCGTGCGAAAAGCGTTCCAATTTAGACTGCCCTGCCAAAGTTCTTGAAGATAACGTTGCACCACCGTATGAGCGATAACCTCTTTCTGCTCATTTTCGATTAGAACATCGAGGAATTCGACATTCCGACGATCCATTGATGTCAGAATTCGACCAGCTGAATCAGCGCCTGCCGCGAGGGCCAGCAGTTCCGTTGCCATTGATTCGCATTGCTTTCCTGCTGCTATGAGATCCTTGGCTCGTTCTTTTTCCTTTTCAGATAGTTTCATGTAGATGTTGGAAAGTTTCGCGGCCGTGTCGACTGGAGCCGGTGACACGAGAACGAATTCTTCGATCGGTTTGTTGTTGTGACTTTTGCTGCATACCATCATGTTGTAGACGAACTATAAGTAGATAAATGAATCAGTAAATAATCGATGTTGAGGATTATCGGAGCTTTGGTGTCTTTGACCGTAAAACGCGACACATGAATTTTGGAAAGCCGATGTTTTTATGATTGCGTTTGCCGCGTAGAAACGTATTTCCTGTACCTTTATGTACGTATAGCTAACCGGTAAAGCTTTCGCTTTCTTTGGTTTCTTGGGTCGAATATATATCTGTAGATTTTGCATCAAAGTCCACAAAAGCGTGTTCAGTGCTCAACCTATCGCGTGATTGTCGAACGTGACGGTGAAAATTTATTTCTCCTCCTACCAACGATATTTCGACAGTTGTGCAAATCCCACCGCTCTCGGCTGCTGATACAACTCGCGTATATGTTATAAACTGCTTTTTCCATTGCCTACGATCTCGTGCTCAGTGCCCTCATGTTCTGGACAATTATGAGGGCCCGTTGGAAGTTTGAGACGAATAAAGGGTGAGAAGTTTTATATTTGTTGCATACTATGAATTCTAGCGTATCTCTATTTCGCCCCAAAGATCGCGTTGCGCGACTGTCCCATTTTGCCCCGTGTTCGCCATTTCTACGTGCAGCTAAAGTTCACAACGATCGTCAATTTTTCACCATGAACTCTGTCAGTGTTTATCCAGGGATCAAAATCGGATCGATGTAATTTTTGTCGCAATGCTTATCGGTCAAAAAGTCCTTTTCGACTTACCCTCCTGTCTTCCATCAGCGCGTACGTGTCGTGTTCCTTTTCCATAAGATATTTCAGCACGTCGTTATGACCCTCCGAAGCTGCGAACCATATAGGGGCGCTGCCAAGATTCGTTTCGCTCTTTGGCGACGCGCCACTCTCAACCAAAAGCTTGACAACGTCCAGATAACCGGCTCTTGCTGCGCAATGCAACGGCGTCCAGCCGTTCTTGTCGGTCGCGTTGATCTCGGCACCCTGACCCAGCAGGACCTCGACCATCTGGTAGTGGCCGTGGGTCGCGGCAATGTGCAACCCAGTTTTGCCGTAACGATCGGCACTATGCAACAACTCGGCCGATCTGCTGAGAAGCAAACCGACCACCGTGATATGACCACCGAAGCATGCGAGATGCAACGGGTTGAATCCGTTTTCCGTCGTTGCTGCCTCAACCTGTTCGTCAATTAGATTTATTATTATCCATTTGTTTTTTTTTTTTCGGTTTTTTGCTGTTTTCACTGCGCGCCGATTTATCAATACCAGTAAAATTCTTTACCTGAACACCCGCCGAATTCAAGAGTAATCGCACGACGTTTTCATTGCCGGAATAGGCTGCCAGATGAAGTGGCGTCATTCCTGACTCGCTGCCCAATTCACCGACCAACGAACCGCCCATTGGTGGATCCGATTTAACGGTTCCGGGTACGTTGGTCAGTAATTCCCGAACGGTATCTGAAATTTTTTTTATCTATTTCATTGATTGGTATTGGTGTAGTTGCGATTTTCAGCGTACTTGACGCCCTTTGAGGAGAAACGGCATTTTTCAAGCGGTCCGAAGCTCGTCGAACTGAATTGAAAATTAAATAGGGATTATAGCAGGAATTTTATGGCCGTAAGTACGTGACGCGTTTATGCAGATACGAGTAATATTTTATTTAAAAAAAAGTACCGAATCGCCAACAAAGTTTACGTGGAAAAATGCAATGAGTTTAAAAGTGCCACGTGGCGAAGTGAAGCTTTCCACAATCAATTACGCGACCCCGTGTTTCCCAGTAGCGCCTCGACGTGGATTTCATTTTTTTTCTTTTTGTCTCTCTCTCTTTCTTCAGATCGCAGATATATTATTTCTCAGCGGTCGCGAGGTAAGTCAGTGTTGCACAATTCACTCCAACACAGAGTCTTACGTCCGCGTTGGTTATAAGTGGCGAAACTTTTGCGCGCGCCTTACGTGCAAATTATGCGAGACCTTGCGGCAAGGTCCGCTAATCTCGTTCCTAATCTCGGAGCTCGGTGAGCTCGTTTCTTCGTCTCGAATCCGCTTCGAGTCAATGAAATCGCTAATTTTTTAAAATTACTTCACGATCATTTTGGGGATGAAAAATAAAAATTATATACAGTTAAAAAAAACCCTAAATTTATTGCACGCAAAAATGATTTACTCCCTTACAGTTGACCAAAATATCGAGGACTTTATATTAAATTACAATTTTTTAATAAAAATGAACAAAATAAAGTGCATTCAAAACCCAAATTTAATCGTCAACTAGAAATAACTCATTGATATTAAAACGCACATCTCGTCGAAGTATAACACGCGATTTATGCATAAAACTTCCGATACTCGTGTAGTTATTTTCATTTAGCCATTTATTACAGGGTAAAGGGAGTCATAAAAAAAATCATTTACGATTCAAGTCTCTCAATACATGTAACTTGTAGTAAAAAAAAAGTAAATTGCATTGAAAGAAAAATCGGCCATTTGACTTCGTTTTTACCCCTCAAATGACCCCCTTAAGAAAATGTTAAAGTAGTTATTAATCTGCTTGCCTATTATCTCACGAGTAGATCAGCTTCGGGCGAAAAAAAAGCAGAAGAGATAAGAACAGAAACGATTGTAGTATATTTTCCCATCCACGAGGATGAACACGAAACATAACGACTTCGCAAGTAAGATATTAAAAATGTAGTGGAGGAAGAAGTGTTGTAGGCTATAGGCTGGTACGACACCTGGTACCGTCATTCCTCGTCATGCAAGTCATTACACATGGCGTACGGTATGGTAGTACACGATTTATCGGTATTTCTACCCGTTGAACGGGGGTTCAACTCCCATTCCATGAATTGTTTCAACTTCTGGTGCTTTTCCCTTGCCTGGCATTTCGTAAAACGTTGCAAGGGATATTGAGAGAAGGACCGCGGGCAGGAATTGGTGTCTTGCGTGATGCGAGTTCTCCGTCAGTTTAGGATTGAAGGAGAAGGAGGCAAAGCGAAAAGAGTACCATCATCGATGTGAGGGTTGAAGGCGCGTATCGGTGAAGAGTAAAGTAACTCAAGCCAAGTAGCACAGTCACGCGAAACAATAGGGTCGCTTGCTTCCGTGCCCTCGGCGTAAAATCCTACAAACATCAGCGAGACAACCAACAAGCCTTATACACACTGTACACAGCTCGGCTAAGGTAAGGTCCTTTGGCTCAATGTTCGAATTAAGAAAGGCGTCAGCGGGAAAGCTGAGGCAAGGAGCTACGTAAATCTATTTCAGTATAGCGGTCAAGGGGTCAAGATCGCCGAGGGTTACCGGCGGCTTTTGTAATCTCGGATGCTCTATCTGAATCTCAACTAAGGATTATTTCAGAACCTTGTCGTGTATTATTTGAGACTCGTTTTAACTATCAAGGTTTTTATGGAACACCTCAGGAAAACGGATAATGGCAACTCGGTAGTCCGCGTGTTGGAATGCGAACAAATTGCCAGAGCTTTCGTCTGGTCGACGACAAAACGACAGTCGCAAGGGTTGTTTATAACATTACGATATGAATAGGCAGTAACTCTACATCTTAAATCATTCAAGTAGAGGAAGGTGGGGCAAAATGACCCGCTTTAACAATTCCGACGGTTTTGTCGATAAACAAAACCCTTTACCACTACTTTCGAACCAAAGAACAAATTTATTTAACTGTATCGCTGTTTTTGTATTGGTCCATTTTAGCCCGGAAGTGGTTCGTAGAATTTCATTAAACGTTGCTGTCGATCTTTTTTAGACAAACAGTGATCGGCACGATAAATAATGGTCATGAAACTTGACCTTTCTTTTTTTTTTATGAATTTTAGGGTTCATCCATTTTGCCCTAAAGTTCGAATTGCGCGACTGTCTTATTTTTCCCCGTTGGCCCATTTTGCCCCACTTATTTTGCCCTACATATACAATACACAGTAGCAGCAAAAGGGCGTCCCGACCTACATAATTGTGAGTCACTTGCGAGTTCCGTAAATTTCGAAACTCTGCATCAGTTGCATCAGTTGCATCAGTTGGTTAGTTACTCAGGCTGCATAGTCCGACCGAATTGCTGCCCAACGTACCCGCATTAGGGGTCGTAACTAATTAACCCGATTGCACGTTTTAATGGTTTCGAGCCGACAGCCGGCACCGAAATATCAAACTTCCGAAGCGACCGACTACCGCACGGACGGGCGAGAGAAGACTGAAGTGAATTTTCAGTAAATTGAACGCTTTGCATACTTCGACTTCGTCGCTTCAAACATAACAGTGTGTGGTTCACGAAATTTATCTCTCTATAATAAATAACAAAAATTAAATAATTTAATAAATAACTCACCGGCTTGTCCAAAGTACGCGGCAACATGCAGTGCCGTGACGCCGAGTTTCTTGCTGGATATCCTCAGCGATGCGTAAGTTCTCATGACTTCGAGTACTTGTCCGTGTCCATGTTGAGCGGCAAGATGAATAGCCGTGAAACCGGCTCTGTTCTCGTCGGAGCAAGAAGCACCCGCCCTGGCAAGTGCCCTCACAACCTCGGCGTGACCACCCTCAGCCGCCAGTTGCAGAGGAGTCGCTTCCGTCAATTTGTTTCTCGCGCTTATAACACCCTGACGATCGAACTTCATCAGTTCCTCGATAACCCGAACGCTTCCCTGCATAGCTGCGATATGGGCGCAGGTGTTGCCATCCTTGGTACACGCCATTACGAGGCTCGGATGTCGCTGCAAAAAAAGTTGCGCAACTTCCGCGTAATTGTTCATTGCCGCGGCGTGAATCGGTTTCTGTCCCTGATCGTCCGTAGCGTCGATACTCGCTCCGAGCTCCAGTAGGAGTTTGCAAACCTCCAATTGTCCTGAACCCGCGGCTAAGTGAAGCGGCGTTTGTTTTCTCAGCGTCAATACATCAATCGCCGCACCGTGATCTTGAACGAGAAATCTAACGAGGTGCGTGTAACCGTTCATAGCCGCGAGATGAAGCGCCGTACGACCAACTCGAGACTTAGAGTTGATGAAGGCCTTGCTGGCTAGCAGAGCGTCGCAGACTTGGAGATAGCCATGTTCGGCTGCCAGATGTAACGCCGATCTTCCCTCGAGATCGAAAACATCAACGCGGGCGTGATTGGCAAGTAGATTTGTGACCAACTCCATGTGTCCGCGATGGGCTGCTATCAGCAGCGGCGTCCAGCCAACCGCACTCTGTCTGTTCAATGCTTTTTGCACCTCGGTTGCCGACATGTGCGATATCATTTCCGATAGAACTTCGTTGTTTCCCGCTACCGCGCAGTAATGAAACGCCGATTCTTGCGCCTGTTTCGTCTGCAGGGAAACGTCCGCACCACCCTCGAGAAGAGCTCGCACTACCGCACGATCGTCACCCGGTTCTACCACTTCCGTTGGCTCTATCTGAGCCGCATAATGCAGAGCACTCGCTCCCTCATTCGTCACACTGTTCACGTAAGATGTTGCGACATCAGCACCTTTTTTTTCTTTCACGAATTCGATCAGGTGACGCGCGACCGCAGCTTTGCAACCGCGGCAGGCCAGGTGTAGAGGAGTCTCGCCGTTCTGATTTGAAAAATTTATTAGTAATGAGCAATTTATTAGTAATTACGCAGTTTTTTTTAATTGCGTAGGATAATCTTTAAAAAAAAGTTATTAATTAATTTTCTCTCATTAATACATATGAGAATATTTTATCGAAAATATGGGACGACGGCGATTTCGAGCGAAATTAATGCATTTTTTTTCTTCTTCGCGGAAAAAATGTACAAAAAATCATCCATGCCGCATTATTGTTCGTAAGGGCATTTTCTTAATGTGAAAAAATCCTCGGATTCCATTTTGAAAAATTAGGGGCTAAGTGGTTTTTTTTAAATAGCAAATACAAACAAATATTTTATTGAAAAAATGAAACTCCTCTTACATTTTTTTATGCTTAAACTTGGGAATTTTTTCTCTCGATCCTACTTCTCTGATGAATAATCAAGTTTGATGGATTATTTTTTGCGATTTTTTTTAATGTAGAAAAAAATAAAACACGATTTTTCGCCGAAAATCAATGGACCAAACCCTTGAAAATAAAATTGGCATTATTTTTGCGATTCCTTTCAACGTATAACGGGTTAGCGGTGAAAAAAAAATGAAAAGTAAATATTTGTGTACTCGTACTTTTGATTTGTACATCGGATCGCCACCGTCGTCGAGAAGCTGTAGCAAAGTAGCCAAATTGCCATGACTAGCAGCCACGTGAACGGGTGTCTGTCCGTCATCAGTGGCGAGATTCGGACCGGCACCGGACTTCAGAAGCATCAAAGCGCATCGGTCACCCTCAGGTATCCGCGCTGCTATGTGTAACGGTGTTTCACGCATTTTTCCACCCCTCACGTGAACCTCCGCGCCGTAACCGAGAAGAGTTTCGACTACAGCCGGTTTCGCACTTTCCACGGCTATGTGCAAAGCTGTGTAGTTGTCATTCGTCGTCGCGTCGACCTGCGCGTATCAGAATGTTAATGAATCGCTCAAAAAATTGCACCACCAACCCTACTCCATCCATTGCCCATTCCCTACCCTATTAATTAACCCTTTTTTATTAGAAAAATTGCAGATTAATATTCTGTTTCCATTCTCTCCGTTCTATTTATATGGTAGAATAATCAGGAAGTTAAAAAATTTATTAAAAATAATTAATAAAAAAAATAAAAAAAAGATATATTTACAACTCTATTTTACAAAGTAGACTGATAAATATACTTTTTTTAATTTTTAAATTTATTATTCAAGAGAATAAAAATTTTGCATTAAAGGGTCAATTTTTTGTGTTTCGATTGTGAAGTACCGTTGCAAAAAAACACCTTTTCACCGCGTTGAAGAAGGGTGCTGATAATTCCAACGTGACCGTATCTCGCTGCGGTGTGAATGGATCTTGCGCCCCGTTTGTTTGGCATGTGAAGATATACTCCCTTCTTGAACAGCATCGTCGCGCACTCCGAGTGCCCGTTCAACGAGGCGATGTGCATCAGAGTAGAGCCGTCTTTCGTTCTCTCGAAGATACTTGCTTTGAACTTATCCGCCAATAGTTCGATCACTGATGCGTGACCGTTCTCGGCGGCGAGATGCATGGGCGTTCGATCCTGATGATCCGCTATCGATGCCGAGGCTCTCACACCGTAAAAATACTTTACGAGAGTCTCGTCGCCCTCGGCACTGGCGATGTGTAGAGGCGTCTGACCCTCACCCTGTGAAATATTTATAATAATCCTATCTAACATTTCCAAAAAAAAAAAAAATTTGAAATAATACAACTTAAAAAAAAAAAAAAAAAATCGGCACCCGAAATTTTTACGTAATATCGATATAAATTTTGTTTCACTCCGACAATCAAGAATTGCATATTTACTGTCGGTGTATCAAGAAAACATTTTCGACGAACCGAACGGGAAAAATGAACCGCTTCAGAGTTTTGCCGATATACACAACACTTTTCCACGACTTTACTTTGGCTCACCCCTTGAGAGTATTAAAGTGATGCAGTGATTTGCAGCAGAAGCAATGGCTGGGAAATGAATTTTACCGTTAATTCATTTTGGCGAAAAATTTTCGAGTTGCGCGACATTTGCCTCGCGTTTCCCTATATGGAAGATTATCCTACGGACAATCTGGAGAATTCGTTGAAGAGAGTTCATCGGTGATAGACACGCGCGCCCGATGAATTTTTTCAACGACTGCCGCGGTGGTCAAGGGACTTGTTTCGTTGAAGCTGCTGGTTCTGGTGCTGAGTTCCGAGACTCGCACACAGTTGACGCATTGCGACGATTAGCCTCATATATTACGCATGCATACCAAGTGGTTTTACGCCCAACCCATTACAATGGTAATTAAATTTATATGTTGCATCGAAGTGTGTGTTTGTAACGCGCGTTGCGAGGAAGTAAGTGTGCGACGATGAGTGATGTTACACCGTCGGATTTTACAATGTATGGCTATAAATATCGTACGGCGATTCAGGGCGGTACGCGACTTAAGAGTACTCGACATTGATGACTCTGTGCATTATTATTGCACTAACACAAGTTACCAAGCGCACTGTACTTCGTTCTCATCGACTGCCCACATCTTTACGACCCGAGGACCCGAGGTGCTCCGTTATTCTTATCGTTTATCATTTCGCACAAAGCAGCGCATTCATAAAGCCGCCATTGTCCTTTTGTATAAACTTCCGATTTACTTCATTAATGTAATTCATTTCATTGCGAAAAAAAAAATAAAAAAATTTTTATCGCATTTTTTGGAAATTTTTCATAATTTTTTTTCGGATTTTTTAATATTTAGTATGCGATGAGAAAGTAAAAAAACTTCGGCACACAACCCATTTTGTCGATCGGCGAGGAGGAAAAATTAGTCATTTTTTTAAGCGATACTCACATTTTGCATGTCCACCGAACCACCGTAATCAACGAGAATTCTTATCATATCGACGTCGCGTCTTCTCGCAGCAAGATGAAGAGCCGTATCTCCCGCTGGCGTCGTAGCGCGTAATTGTTCCATCGCCTGCTGAGCCAAAAGCTCGCGACACATGGACTGATTTCCCGCCTCAACGGCCAAGAGAAGAGGTATTTTTCCTCTCTGCGAATGTCAATGTAAAATTTTCGTTCAATCGGAGACAGTAGGATATAAATCGAAAGTATATCGCGCATTTCGTATTACGAGTTTCCAGAAATTCTGCGGTGACATACGAAATGTCTCGGTGCTCAATTCGAAGCCTCAACATTCCACAATTCTTTCTAAGAAATTTCAAGTAAAATAAAAACAGCATCTAAAAACCCCGAGAGAAACCAATGAAAATGATAAGAATTTTTTTTTTATTAATAATGAATACACCAATAATGAATAATGAAGTTAAGTCCTTCGATAATCTCCGAAGCAAATATCGCTCTATAATCGCAAAAATATCGCTGAAGAGAGATGCCGCCCCGACCGTGAGAAAAATCGCATTCATCGTGATAAGTGAATTATTTTCAAATTTTTTAAAAGTTTTCGCTCTTTTACACGAATGGAGGGGGGGGGGGGGGGTGCTGGGGGTGGAGGGATCTATCGATGTAAAATCACCTCGGCTCTCTCATTGTTGGCACGAACTTCCGCTCTGTTGACGAGGTATTTCCAGTTTTTGGCGATACCAGCCTGCAGTTTATTTTTCTGAATGAAATCCGTGCTCGACTGAGCATCGGATCTCTCCGCGGATCTTTCAGCTTCCTCGGACATCTTTGCGGACATTCTATCATACTGATTGCCACGATTGCCACGTCACGTCGTTGTCTTTTCACGTAGGAAGAGGGTGAGGGGTGGAAGAAAACAAAAACTACTCGAAGGGCCCTATGAAACGTGACGCAAATGGCGATTGCAGATAGACGATGAAAGACCCGACGGCATGTCTTACGTCTTACGTTTACCCAACGGCTTCGCGGCGACAACTAAAATTCTCGCTTTCGTGGCTCTCGTTGTCCCCGTTGGGATTCGCTAAATCATAAACGATACAAAACAAGAAACTCAGGGGTGCACAATAATGTGCTTTTCCGCTGCATCGCCGAGCCGCATTGAGGTCTCTGCATCATTGCAGGTTCGCACGTTTGGCGTATCTTCTTTCCTATCTGCTCGGGGTAAACGCTATGTGGATACCAACGTTGTACCAAACCTCTGGTTTCGTCGACCTCGACTACCAAATCGATATCGACAAACTTTTCAGCGGGACATTACAACGGAATTTTACTTGGGGGGGAGAGGGGGTTGTTTTTCATCTCCTTTTACTCCAATCCATGTCCACGCTCGCGGGGGATGCGAGACGGGCGAGCATGAGAGAGACACGGACATAAAAATAGAGGGGAATAAAAAGAAAGCAATGAAATACCGACTGCGAAAGGAGAGAATTATGGCGTAGCGGAGAGCCGAACGAATCGAGGCGGCCGGTGCCAGGCGGTGATGCCTCCGCCGTCTTGTCACGCGAACTCGACGATGCAACTCTACTCTTTCTATCCACGGCACCGAAGAGGGATCGCTTGTTATGCTTTGTACCTCCTGCTACGTTTCGGGAGAAACGAGATCGAAAAATCACCGAGACCCGAAAGTCTTCGGATGCATTGTATACTTTTTATTATTTTTTTTTTTTCCATTGGGTTGCAAGGTCGACAATTTTTTTTTGCATGAAGTCCTTTATTAACGACTATAATAATTTAGTCTGGTGAAACTTCAATCAGGTTAGGTTATTTTTTTTTATTCATTCCATTTAGCGAACGATGTTTCAGGTAAAACAATATCGAGGTTTCCAATTTTCGGGAGATATCGAAAAACCATTGAGGCGCAATGGCTTGATTTTTTTTTTATTTATCGATCGATGTTTCAAGTTTTTAAATATTTGAACGAGAAATTCGATGAAAACGTATAATTTTAAATACGCGAAGTAATATGTTGATATTTTTTTTTTAATGGTTTTTTTTAATTAAAAAAATATCCAATTTATATCGCGATAGTGATGAGATTATACGAATGTATATAATTCATTGTACAATCTAATTATAAGAATCTATTGGGTACTTACTCCATCGACTTTAAGACGGATGTCTCGTCCGGCAGCAGCCAATAGAGCTCGCAGTATCGATGTCGCGGTACCCGTTTGCCTCGAAGCCACCAGGTGAACGGCTGTTTGCTGTCGTGACTATTTTTTTTTTTTAATCAAATAAATAAATTTTGCTATTCAATAGGAATGGTATAAATAAGTGTTTAAGTATCAGCGCAATCGTTCTACTATTTAAAAATGACGAACTAATTGCCGCTGACCCCGCCGAATGTAAAATCGTTCGGATAAAACTTTACGAAATTAAACTCACTCCACCGGTGGCGTATGGATCGACGCCCTTTTTCGCCAGTAATAACTTGACGACGTCTTCCCTCGAGTACATAGCCGATATATGAAGAGCATTGTAGTTGTCCTGTGAAAAAAAATGAATTTTCGAGTCATTGAAAAAATCTCGAATAAGTTGATGCTGCGTTTCAGTCGTTTTCTAAATAATAATTTTTTTTATAAAAATAAATAACTATTGGTTGATAAACAATCATCGATTTTTTAATGCAAAAATAGAAAATTATCTGATTTTCAAAGATTAAAAAATTCGCTATTCAACACCCAACGAAGGGATGAGAAATTTCCGAATTGTTACATCAGTTTCGAACTTTCAAACAAAGTTATTTAATCAACGGGTACTACCCACTCAATTCCGAAGAGTTATTTTCCTTTCAAATGTGACTATTTCAAGGAAAAATGTTGATTGAAATTTTCAATTCAAATAAATCGGTAAACTATACCGACGAATCAATTTTAGATTGCATAGTAATAGCGTCAATGTCCTTCGGAATATATGACAAAAGTTTCGGCACGCGTCGATCTTGATAAGTGAAAATATTTAAATGTAATCGCATATATGCACATATTTTGGCGTAATGTTATCGCTGTTTTGTTAAATAATTTGTCAAAAATTACTACGGAGCGATCATTCATATATCGCGTGACTAAAATCAGAAGGGCGTATTTGCTCTCTATAAACATATAAAATACGGCATTCCGGCATTAGTCACGCGATATAATGACGCACCGAGGTATTATATGTAATTATATACAATGATTTTTTTTGCGCCCCACGAATAAAAAGGAGGGGTGTTGTATGTTTGACCTTAAGGCGAAGGTACTTGAGTTTCGATTCCACACAGCCGGACGTTAGCATTATTATATTTCGCGGAGAAAAATTATTAGTTAAAACAGCAAGAATTTTGCCGTATCAGCAAATTTTTTTCGCTCTTCCAATTAATATTTTTTTCAAGTGCAAAACTCGATCTCACGTGCACCAAAATTTTCAGCGTTTCCGCATCAATTCAATTATCTAATTTACTTTGTATATAAAAAAAAAGAACGTATTGAAATACGCGGCTGTTAAAAAGGAGAGTAGGTCACGTCTCATTTCGGACAGCGATGCACGTGAGGAGAAGTTTCGAAATGATGGATACTACAAAGAGGGCAATTGAAGAGATAGGAGATTGATGTTGTAAGACCGATGTAAGAAAGAGCAGAAGCGCGATAGCCTCTCGCAGTCGTCAGGAGGTCTGCTCTAGTCAGGCAATAAGGTAATAAGGCCGTAGATTGCATTTCGCCGCACCCAGAGGCCAACATTAACGTTAGATCGTGTAGAACAGGCAGCGTTACAAAAGCCCCGAAGCCCTCTTAAGGGCGAATCGTTGTGCTATTCCAATCACAATTTATTAGCATGCAATTTGAAAATTATATCGGGTGCCGTAGGAAGATTAATAAAGAGGGAGCGGTCAAATTCTCCGCGATGGCAATTATGCTAAAGGGCGGTCAATAACATACAAACCCTTCGCCCTAATTTCCGCGGACCTAAATTCATTTTTTTCATAATTTTTCCGAATACTGAAAATAAAAAAAAAACAAAAATCCACGTGTCCCAATACGAGGATATTGTTTGCGGAGTTTAATTTCGCGATCTAATTTATTTCTAGTAAATCGCTGGGTCACGACTTTAATTAGAATGTAAGTCCTGCGGGTCTAAGCAGAACCTCGACGACTGCTTACTTCATTTTTTTATCGTCTCGAACAATCGAGCCACTTTTGTCGTCCTACTGACTGACCGGCCTACTTATACAGTCAGGTGACGATGCCTCTTAGCTATGCCGCTTTTCCCGATTGCTTACTCGCTTGTGCTTAGCTCAGTGGAACAACTCCTTGGCCTTGGCTCTCGTTCACGCGACACCCGCGATTTCTACGACCCTCCCTTCGCCTTAGCGTCAACCTTACTTGACACGGATTAGATCATTAACAGTACACGATACAATCGTCGGAATCCCGGGCTATTCTACGACTGACTAACCTTTTTTTTGTTGACTAATGGTAAAAAAAATACACATGATTTATGTCATGAAAAATTTGCTCCAAATCCAAAAAAGTTCGATTTTATCACCGGCATTAGTGTTAAAAAAAATTGCATTGCGGTTGAAAAACAATGGGATTATGCGAATAAAATTATCCGGATTTACGCAAAGCTCAACTATATCTTACATTATTTCGAGCTCCAACGTCAGCGCCAAGGTCTATCATTCGATCTAAAAATGCACTCCTGTTATCTTTCACCGCGTACATCAACGGTGACATTCCGGTGGTCTGTAAAAATAATAATAATAGTAATAATAATAAGATCATAAATCATCGATAAGCGCATCGGCAGTCGTTTGACGCGATTCATTTGTAATTTTATATAATTTTTTTTTAATTAAAAATAATTAAAAAAAAACTAACCGGGTCCATGACACCCGCCAATGGCGCGGTGTTGCCCTCTTCGCCGGCGCTTTGCACCGACTTTTCCAAAGTTTTGAGCAACTGGTCGCACGGTGCCCATTCTCCGCGGCTCGCGAGACCGAGAAGCCTTTGCGCTCCTTCCCTCGCGGTCGCTCCTGCCGATCCCGGCTTGCTTCCGGGCTGCGAAGGCTCCACACTCGGCACACCATTGCTGCCGCCGGTCGAAGCAGATCCTCCATCGTCCTTTCCACCCGCCGGGCTCTCCTCTTTGCTCGATGAATTTTTCTTGTCTTCCTTCCCGCCCGTGGGCTTCTTATTGGTGCTACTCATGCTATCTCCAACTTCACTTTGTCACAGTATCTCTCGCGATAGTTAAACATTTCGCTAAACGATTTTCTCGACCATCTCACTTTCGTTAGGCCGCTGGATCGTTAATTGCGCTTATATATAGATGATGTAGATAGATGTATATATATCGCTTGGACGATGGCAAATATTTTTTTCTCGCGTCTTGCGTTCGTTAAAAAATGTATGAATATAAAAAAGGTTCCTTAAAAAAACTTTTTGCTCGCTTGGGAGATTTTGTACATTTTCTAAAATCTAATAACTCGAAGGAACTTATTGTTTTTAATTTTTTTTTTTAGTTATTTTTCGTTAAATTTTGAAAAAAAAAAGAACAATTAAAAAATTGAAGCAGCTTCGGTTACTTTATCGAATACCGCGATCATTAGCAGCTAAGTTCCTTCCCGTCGTACTTCTTCTGAGTCTCCAAGAGGAGGTGATTTCAATAACTTCCGACAACTCGCCTCGTAATTCGTAATAAATTTTTTTTTTTTTCACTGTCTCTCGGAAATCAACACACGAAAAATTATAAAAATTCTCACGCCCTTCACTGTTATTTATTGTTCATTAACTATTCACAATTTAAAAAAAATACACTGTTTCACTATCGTACATTTTTGGAGTACGTAAAAAACTTGATTCTGATCACTCGAAAGAGAATCGATCGATATTTAATCGAAGGGGGCGGGGGGGTCAAGGTAAAAAAATGTTCCAAGTGATGAGACAAAAATATGTAATTGAACAAACAACGAATCGAGGTAACAATGTGAATAATATTTGACGATGACAACCCCACGGCAAAATCACGGCGCATCGTCGGGGGGATATCGTGCTGGTGCACGCCGCGCGGTTATCCTCACGAGTCTGAAGACGGCTCGAGGTAGCAGAAGAGGGTGGCTATAGGGGCCTCGCCACAGGATCGACCAATCGTAGCATAGCTGCCGAGGTTCGTTAGGCTTATATTACAAACACACGCACACGCACACACACACTCCCCCACACAAACAAGGAAATACACACACAAACACCTATGAGTGCGATGCTTTCTGGTGGTATCCGTGCAGCAGGGGTTGTTCAGGCTGCGCAGTCTGTAATACACCTTACCATCTAAGAAGGCAAGAAATAGGGGCTGACGGAGGTCTGGGGGGTCCACCGAACGGCGGCCACGCCGACACGCGACTTCCGGCTGAGGGTTAGAGGCGAACACGCCATCGCCTGGGATAAACCGAAAGCCCCTCTTATCCCCCGCGGGGTTTTCCTCGCGCTACTCTTACGCTACAGCTATGCAACCCTCTTCGTCGTCTCTCTCCGTACGCTGGGTCTCGTCATCCTTCTCCGCACTTACGACTCCACGGGGTAGCGGCTTAACTTCTCTTGACGAGTCAAGTTCAAATGCGTCTTACCTAACACTCGGTACCGCATTACCAACACATTTCGCGGCGACGGAAGGCCTTATCCACTGTCCGGTGTCTCACGCGGCTGTTAACAGAAATTAAGGCAACATTTCGGTGGATACGTATATGCAACTCGGGGGAAGTTTTTTTTTAGAAGATAACCTGAGTAACGCGAACTGATAAGACAGGGGTTCTTGAAAATTTACCGATTAAATTTTTTTTTTATTCCTCCGAAACTTGTAACCTAAAATAACTGAAATTTCGAACCGAAAGTTATTAAACATTAGGAAAATAGTAAGAAAAAGGGGTTTTATGATAAATACTTATCCGATGTAAATTAATATCGTAGAAAATTGAAACTTAACGATGTACTTTATTTAAACGTTCAAAAAAAATGGCCGCTGTATCACTTATTTTAGATGAAATAAAATGATCGAAAAATTTCGATATCGAAGTACACGAAGCATCGTAAGCTCTACTCGGTAAGAATGGATCTTATGAGGACTCCGCACGTCTTGATGAGCCTCCGTACTACTAAAGCTGCAGCAGAAAAAAAAGTATCACATCATATTATATGAATGAACTATAAAAACCTTTTTTAATAAAATTTTAATATTACAAAATCACTATTAACGGATATGAAATACTTTCTCACGAAACATCTTTCTTAACTCGGCGAACTTTAAGATGTTATCAATATTTTTTAATTTCAAATGTTTGCATGATATTTGTTTACGTAATATGAGTGATACGACGCAAAGCTCATTTCCAATATTCCTTAATAATGCATCTAAAACACATTTATTTACGACAAATAAAGATATTATTATTTATTCACTTTCATTTAATTCCTCGTTGATAATGTGGTCATTTTTCAAACTTTATGATGATTTTTACTTTTTTATTTTTATCGCCGCGAACGGTTTGATAAAACGATTTTGCAAATCCATTCGTTACATCGTCTTCCGTATTGTTTTCTGCAGCGGATGATATGGATATCACAATATTTCGTATTTACGGGAACACAGTAATAGTACGCGCGATAGTGCGTGTATCAAAGTGCCATCGGATAACCGTAAACGGTCGGTCTATGGATGACCTTGTATGTCGACGCGTTTACCTTGATGCACTTTCCTATCTGCACATAAACGCGGCTACAGTTAAACGGATTGCGTTCTCGTTACGTCACGAGATGGAGAGACGGCGTATTTGCACTATTTATGTTTACACACGACGATTGCAACCCGATATCGTGAAACTACTATTTGTGTGGATTAGGCTGAACATCAAATACAGAAAGATAGAATAAATCTTTTTAAACGAACAAGGCGATCCGTAGATCCCTCGATCGACTTGACCTTCGCGGCGCTCGAGTCCCGATATGATAGTTTCAATCGTCGATGACGAACAGAAAATGACATTTTCCAATAATTCGCGGATTCGCATATTAAAGAAAATATTAATCGAAACTCGAAAGTCGGTGATATAAAATTATTTTTTGTTGTTGTTTTTTTTTTTATTACGAATCTCTCGAGGCCTTCGGCCTATCGAAAAAAAAGTTGGATATGACGAAATATTTTTGTTAACAATAATTCAACGTTTATTTCTCCTTATTGTACAATTTTTTTACTACAAATACTTTTTTTTTCGCGATGTATACGCGGTTCGGGACGTAGGAACATTCATAGATATATGAAAAATACACGTGAGGCCTCGGTGCAGCGCTCGGAGTGCGCGGGCTTACCTCGTGCGTCTTATTTTTTTTTAAAACTCCTTGGCGCCGAGACGCTCGCGCGTCTCTTGATACTGCATTAGTTTCTGACGTATGTTCTTCACACAGGCAGAACGTATTCTAGCGACAATTAATCCGCACGCTCAGTGTCTCACAGTAGAAGCGCGAGTGTCGGTCGCATTGCCATAAATACAGCCGTCTCTTCGGTGACTCGTAAGTACTCGCGATCGTTTACTGTGTCTCCGACTTGACCCGTCGCCCCTTGTGCTCTGTGACCGCGTGGTAAATCAACGAGAGACGCAACGTCCTTCGACCCTGGAAATTTATAGGGCGAATCGTCGACGGGATATATACAAACGTCGCTTACCTTTCGTGCCGCGACTTCGGAGAATTTTTTTTGTGAATTACGTGGAATGTGATATTCGGTATTCAGTCAATGATTGAATATCATTATAATTATCCGAATTCTTACGAATTTCATAATTTTACCGTTGTCTATCGGAGACTTTTGTGACTTTGCAGTGAGTGCATAAAATCATCATAAATAATAATAATAGTAATATAAGGTTATGAAGCGGTTAATGAGAACCTTAATATTGTAACAGGACAGCAACAACAACAATTTCGGCTCAAACGTCAACGATTTTGACATGAACATCGATAAGATTACATTATTTATCAGAGACCCGAAGGTGTTATCGTGTTCGGTGTCGTGACTTGTGTTAGTAAGCGTGGCGCGTGTAGAAATCTCGTGGCAGTCTGCGGAGGTCAGCAGCCCGTTGCACATCCGGCGGTTCGCTTTGAATAACTATTCATTAACAAACGAATTAGAGTGTTTCTTCGAGTGTACTTTTTTTTTTCTTTTGGTTTTGACGACATCAACGATATGTTCGCTCCGTCGCGACAGTTCGGTCGCAAAACACTGTCGCGGTGTCAATTATTCAAGTCTTGTTGCAAGATTCAGACTTTTGATGAGTCGTCGAAATGCTTGTCAGCGTGGAATCGCGGTAAGTTGTCGATTAATCGACCGAATGAATATCTCAGTCATTGAAAGTTGATTAACGATCGGTAAAGTACCAAGATAAATCGCGATGAAGATGACATCGCGAAAGAGACTTTTTTTTTTATTTATTGATTAATTTTTAAAATCCGTTATCGCGAAAGTTGACATGATAATAATAATTGTAATTCAAGTTAACTATTAATTTTTCGGTGTTATCATTCACAGTGGAAAAAAAAATTCTAAACTAAAAATGTATTCATTGGCATTGGAATTTTTAGGCATAGATAGTGTAATAAACGTTAATTTTTCGCGGTATTGTTAATAACTTATTTCCATTTAAAAAAAAATGTATTATTATTCGTAAATAACTATCTTTGCGGTATTGTTAATAACTTATTTCCATTTCAAAAAAAAATGTATTATTATTCGTAAATAACTATCTTTTGAACGCATGAAATTCACATATATTCATATCTACCTTTTCGAATTAAATGAATAAATATAAAAATTATATTAAATTATTTATGTAAAAAAAAAGAATCGACAAGAAATTCGTTCTGCAGAATAGTTTACGAGAATCGTTCGAATCGCATTTAATACGCTAAATTTATCGAAGAAACGAAGACCTTCAGCTTCGAATAATATTAGTGTAGTTTTATAACTTGATATTTCCTCTATGTTAATGAGAAACTTCTGGTCTCAAATCTCTTATATTACATCATTATTACGCTCGTTACTGATAATAACACAACAAGAATGGTTTCACAAATTTTTGTTATCAGTGAGGAAAAAAAAAAAATAGCCATAACACTTCGTCATATGATAACGAGTGAAAAAAATATAATGACTTTATTTATCGAAATTTAGTCAATATTGATTGATATTATTAATAATTGACGAATTATTATTATTTTTTAAATTTATTGACTTTATTGTCCAAAATAAATTCTTCATTTCTTTGAACGTGTAAATGACTGAGATATTGACGCGTATTAATCAATTTTATTGTACAATACGAAATTGATTCAATAAATTATAATAAATCAGGTACCGGGTACTTAGAAGGCGATAACAAGACAGCAAATCGTACGACAAAACGATGGCATTCGTCACGAATAAGCGAAGGATTGTCGCATCATTATCATCCCGGTAAAGTTCCACTGATGGAAATAAATGCGGGACAGTTGTTTGCACAGGCCGTTGAAAAATGGCCGAATCGCGAGTGCATCGTGTCCTGTCATCAGGGTGTCAGATTGACGTTTTCGGAAGTTCTTCAACGAGCCGACAAGGTCGCGGCGGGTTTGTTGAAAATGGGACTGAAGATGGGCGATCGGATCGGTCTGTGGGGACCAAACGACGCCGAGTGGTTCATCGCGTTCGTGGCTTTGACGAGGGCGGGTTTTATAATGGTCGGTATTAATTCGGCATATCAACAATCGGAGATCGATTATTGTCTTCGAAAAATTGGCGCCCGCGCTGTCGTCGCTCCGAAGCAATTCAAGACCCAAAATTACGCGAATATGTTGCTGAGCTCCAAGGAAAGATGTCCGAGTTTGGAGCACATCATTATTTTTTCGGAAGATCACATATCGTGAGTACGCACGCTTTCCTGAGTTTCATGTATTATTTTTGAATCACTGGCAACACAACGCCCTCGGTTAAGTTATTTTTACATCGCAAGGTCGGCTACGAACGCGAGCGCTTTTAGATGGGTTAATTTAAGTACTCCGCCCTTTTTATCATTTTTTATGTTGTTCTTCCGACGTGACGAGATGAAGAACTTAAACTTTTCATTATATGCATCGTAGTTACGAAAAATAGCGTTGCGATTTTAGAGTATCGATGTATTACCAAAATTTCTTTGTTGAAGAAAATTTTTACGAATCAGAGAAACTTTTTAATATTTCTTTTTAATATTAAAATCAAACATATTGAAGGTACTAAGAATACCAATTTTACACGATAATAATGCCAACAAGTTATTAACAAAATCGGAAGAACAAAAATTATTTAACTAATCATTCGACAAGTTAACTTTTTTTTTAGTAGAAATTGATTAATCTTCTACATATACATTTGTGTAGAATTCCTTCTAATTTTCAAAATCATTTCGTTTTTCATGAATGAAAAGTCACGATTTTCGAAACGGCGAGGAATTCTGAAGAAAAAAAATTATGAAATTCCAGTTTTGTTTTTTCGACAAATGGGTATTTCGGAAATTTAAAAATACTACGAAAAAAAAATTAGCACGCATTAAGCTAATTTGTTACTCATTTTTTGAAATTTTTATTATGCAAAATCAGTATTCGAAATTCTCTCGGAATCTTTGAATAATATCATATGATTTTCTTGAACGAATTAAAAGGAGAAGGTTACCAGGTAAAAGAACGATTTCACTACAGACGACACTGCCACAGTAAATTTTGACTGTCCACGTGTCCGAACTGCAGTGCGTCCAATTGGTGTTTTTTTTAAACACAATAAAACAACGTTGATGCACGGCACTGCCGGAACGTTTGAGACGATGGGATCGCATGATTTTAGTCCCTCGGGTTGGAGTCCTGCAAAGCTGAAAATCGCGGACCCGCCACCCCTTAGCGGCCGGTGGCGGCTGATTCATGAGTATCGCGTGTGCCAACTCTCTCGTAACTAACGCTAAGCCTTTATTCGTCTCTGCGAAACGGGTTAAGCACTTGTCGTGACAATTGTGCCGAGCTACATACGAAGGCCACTCGGTCACACGGTTACCGAAAGGAATCTCACCTTTCTTTTCTTCTTTTTAACCCATTCCATCGCTGTGTTAATTACTTTTATACATCAGAAAATTAAAAAGATATTTTCGAGAACTAATGGACACTAATGGCACCAGCGTCTGAACGGATAGCAAACTAAATTGTTAATTCTGTTTTACATAATCCATAATAATCGTAGCATGACGATTTATACGGAATGATTTTTTTTACGAAAAAAAAAAAAAAAAAATTCATTTATATCCCCTTAACGATTTTTTTTAGAAATTTTTTCAATTAAGTTTTTCTCTTGAGATGAATTCGGAGTAATATCTCTGGAATATCTCTGAAATATCTCTGGAATAACAGAAATGATGGTAAATCAAACGTAAGAGAATGATAGCCTTGTGAACAGCTGTAATTTTTTTATTGTTCGTCGTTTTGGCGATAATAATTTTTTTTACGTAGAAAATACTTCCAAAATACTTTATTTAAAACCTTTTAGTCAGTGTAGGGAAAGGAGGGAGAAATTCTACATCAATTCGTGCGGTTTTCTGCTGAAATAAGACATTTTACGAAAGGCATAAAATATTAGGTAGACGTAAAAACTTGCGACATTGACGAGACTTGTAAGCAAGCAATTTTCGTCGAATTTTTTTTTTTCTTGTACATCAGTTTATTACAGTCGACCTGAATACCGGGAAATAGCTTCGTCGGTAGTCGTGTGTTTCTCATTAATATGTTCCTCGCGGAAGCATCGAGAGACTGAGTCATGCGTTCTTCGGAGGATATTTAAATATCGATCTGCAGAGCAACGAAGAAGTGGGGGGGGGGGGGGAGAGGGGAGCGTTTCCAACTTCCGATTGAACTGATTGATCGCTTTGCGGTATTTAATGGGATTACCAGTGTAATTAGGCTAATGGCTTGACGAAAGTCCATTCTCACGTTCGATACCGTTAAAAGTGAAGGAGGGAGGGAGGAAAAAAATCGATAAAACCTTTTTACACCTTTCTCACCAGGGGTACTCGTCGTTTCGTCGACGTCGAATCGCTTGCCAACAATTCCGAGGTGCAGGCAATATCCGCAATGCAGAATGAAATATCACCATTCGACGGATGCAACATTCAATTCACTTCGGGTACAACGGGACTACCAAAGGCCACATTACTTTCTCACAGATCTTTCGTCAATAATAGCCGACAGGTGCGCCTCGCGAAATTGCGGAGATTTACATTTTTCAGATACTTTTTTTTAGTTTTAAACTTTTTTTCAAATTACTATTTTGCCGTTCAATAAATGGCAACTCGGCGCGCGATGTATCGCGATGTTCTTTTTCGCGAAATTATTACGATTTCATAGTCGATTAAATTTTTTTTGAAAAAATGGGAAAGCATCTTTCAGCATCCTTATTCCGGTTGCAGGCCGCAGAAAGAACAGGATTGGTCAATGGTTACCATAAAATATGTCTGAACGTGCCATTTTTTCATGCCTTCGCGATGGTAATGGCTCAATTCAGTTGCCTTCATGCCGGAGCTACTATAGTTCTCGAATCGCCGTCGTTCAATCCAAAACAATCCGTGAACACTATAATTCGTGAAAAATGCACGGTTGCCTATGGAACTCCGACAATGTGGGTAAGACTTCTCGAGGAGATGCGTTAAACTTGAGCGAAAAAAACTGAATGGTCCCTGTCGACGAGATAACAATTTTATCGTCAGCGTCCGTTGCAATGTTTCCTAAAATGTGAAATATGTACGATAATCGGATAAATATCGTTTTTTTTTTTATTATTTAATTTGCTGGTGTAAGATAAATTTCGAAAAAATAAATGTATGGGATTTACGAAAAATTTTTTGCGTGATGTACATCTTCCGTTTTAAAAATTTTTTTTTATAAAATTGAAAAGTCGCAGAATTAGAAAATTTTTAAAATAAATGTTTACACTTTGACCGATTATCATTTCTCGATAGAGGCCTTCGATATTTTTCGTTCGAGTCGTACATATCATCGTTCGTTCGGACGTCGCGGTGAATAATTTATTAATTTTCCGCCATACGCTCCAAAATTAATTGATGCAGATTAATTTGTTGGACGCTCGAGAACGGCTTGGAGCGCCGATCGAATCAATTAAGACTGGTGTGACCGGCGGTTCTACGATATCACCGGACATATTGAAAAGAATAAAGGAACAACTTCACGTTGAGAGGATGCAGGTGAGATATCAACTTAATAAAGGATTTATTTTATATTTCTTTCCGCCTGCAAATGAAAATTAAAAAAAAATTTAATTTCTATATTAGATTTTTCAAACTTTTCATAAGATCGTTTGGAGAAAAAAAAATTTAAGTCACCATTTCTGCAGATTAGTTCTTCGTCCTTATTTCGTAAAAATAAAGTTTCCACGTCTCGACGTGATTAATTCCAAAGAGCAAATTACGACAAAAAGAGATTTCCATCTCTCGTTCATCGCACACACGCAGAGCTTTCGAATTAATTACGAGTATGTTGATCGAAGAAATTAACGTCGTACGGACAGACGAAAGTTGGTCGGCGTCCAGTCCGGCTGGGCGAAGGCTCGAACGACGAGAGGTCGACGACTCGCGAGCCATTGATCCCGTATCTATGCACATATCTTTCGAGAGGCCGGAGGGCTCGTGTGCATATTCACAACATTAGTAGTTAACTATCCTCCCTCACAGTCTGCAGACTCATTGTTCCATTTCTGTAACTAAAAATAAAGTTTTTCGTCTTTCAGACTTTTTTCAAATACTTATATTCGGACGTACCATTTTTTTATATAATATTATTTACAATTATATATTTTTTTTAATAATGAAAACATTTAACTAATAATTAATAACAATTAATGATTATTAATATATTTTTGTATTTATTATATTAGTAAATGTAAATATTTTTACATAAAAATGTATACCGCGACTTTATACTAATATTTTCATTATTTATTTTTTTATACAATTTTTAATAATAAATGGGAACATTCAAGACTCTGTTATTGGTATTTAGTTATGTTGAATGTGATTTTTTTTAGAGTATTTACGGTTTGACGGAAACGACAGCGGTAGCGTTTCAGTCTCTGCCCGAAGAGTCCATCGATCTCTTATGCAACACCGTCGGTCATCTATCCGATCATATGGAAGCGATGGTAACTAATTCCTTGACTTTTCCTTCATCGCAATTAGCCGAAAATAAATTTCATAAATTTCCAAAAAAACGAATGAAAGAAAAATTTGTTCCAAAGGTCGTCGACGAGAATGGATCTCCCGTGCCACTTGAAACGCCTGGTGAACTTTGGCTCCGGGGTTACGGCTCGATGATGAAATATTGGGGTGACGAGGAGAATACGAAGAAAACAATAACCGAAGACGGCTGGTTAAAGACGGGAGATCAATTTTGTCTGCGCTCCGATGGATACGGCAGTGTTATCGGAAGATTGAAGGACATGATAATCCGAGGCGGAGAAAACATATTTCCAAAAGTACAACAAGAACTTTACCGTTATAAAATTACGAAATGTTTCATCTTAAATTAAAAAAAAAGAAAAAAATACTTCAAGTTTTAAACTTTAGTTAATTAGTTTTTATTTCTTTTTCTCAATTTTTCTTTAACTCGTTTCAGGAAATCGAACACTTTCTGGAAACGCATCCGGCGATACTTGAGGCGCACGTGTTCGGCGTTCACGACAATGTTTACGGCGAGGAAATTTGCGCCTGCGTGAGATTGAAATCGGGCGAAAAACTGACAAAACAGTCGTTGCAGTCGTATGCAAAAGGAAAAATCGCTCATTTCAAGATACCGCGATACATCGAGTTTGTGAATAATTTCCCGCGAACGACAAGCGGAAAGATACGAAAATTCGAAATGAGAAATGAGCTCGTGAATCGGGGCGTTGTGCCGGCGAAACCGATGCATTAACGGTGTCATATATAGCTAATTTTTGTTTTTTCATTCCATCTAAGAAACATCCGACTGAGACTCGCATCGAACCGGAAGATATTCATCCAATACTTCGATGTAAAAAAAAATGTAATTCATTGTAAACTTCTGAAATTATTTGTATTCTTCTCCTAAGAATTACGAGGATCCTTAGTCCGCAGCGTATAAAGTGAATGATAGAGAATTAAATATTTTTCGACGAATTAAAAAAAATTCTTTCCTTTCAATTTCGGACGGCGATTCTTGAATCGACGAAAAATGTGATGTTAATCTCGCGAGAAAAACATTGTAGAACGACACGTTTTATTAACATCTAAATAATAAAAGTGAATCAAATTGTTAAGTAACAATAATTACTTTTTTTTCGCCGCATCAATTCCACGGATAACCCTTTTCGTTTTATCGCAAAAACGAATGCATGGTAAAGTTATTCTATCGTAATTTCTCCTTAAGGCCGAGTAACTCTATAAACGAACAAAATTTTAAAAAATTCGGAATAACGTCGGAGTGTAAAAAAAAGTCGTCAACGAAGCGATCGAACAACGTTTTTTAGGTTTCATTTATGTGTTTTTATTAAATAATGTCCCAAACTATTCCACCACACGAATACAAATTGCGTACGCATTTTCGTACCCTTGCGGATCGATAATGGGATATATATATATATAAAAGACGTTCATTACAAATGAGTTACAGAGATGAGAAAATATTATTCGTTCTCGCTAATTAATAATAATTAATAATAAACAAATAATAAAGTATGAAAAAAACAAAAGAAAAATGTTTACAAGTTACACTCGATATCGGGTTGATGTTAGATCGACTGGCGAACGATCGGTTTATGAATATCATATATGCCGTTTTGTTTCTTATTAACTAACGAATTCGTCTCGAGAAACGATTTTTATCGAGCACTCTGTACTGCGCTAACTTTTTTTTCATTCCGTTTTTTTTTCAATGTTTTTCTTCGTTTCTTGTTTGGGCACCGCGCAGACGCCGCTCGAAGCACCGTGACTTCCTCATTATCGCAGTATGTCGCATTGTCGCGGCTACGGAATAACGAGGCACAGAGGCGATGATTTGAGGGCTCGTATTTTCACGACTACGAGACTAACTCGTTTGCGCGTTATCGCGACTCGTTGCACGGTCCTGGACTGTCGTCAGCACAGGCGCACGTTCTCCCGCCGAGACCGTCCGGCAAACATATTCGGTCCTTGTGGCACCTGCCGTTCTCGTATTGGCAGACATTCGATACTGCGAAATGCAAAGAAACATTTTTTCTTAAATTTCTATCGCAACGAAGGACTCTCATCTTAACTTATCGAATAGAAGCAAAAAGAGATCGGGATTATTATTTTTAACTCAATTATTTATCGATTATTCCAACGATTATGTAAGGAAAGGCGGAAGAAATAAGAATGTCTAATCGTACCTCTCGGACAAGCCTCGGGAACGGCGACGATTCCGTACAATTTGCCACTTCCGCCGGGCGGAATGTTAAGTGCCGTGTGTCGTTCGCCAGTGTTCTTCGACGCAACTTCGATTTTGTGCCTTAAAAAAACCGAAGATCGTTGATAATCGAACTATTCAATCGATTGGATCTTTCATAAGAGATTTGTCTTTTTCAAAGCTTACGTTTTCCAGTCGGTCCAATAGTAATGATTGTGCGAAATCGCCAAGCCGAATGGATAGGAGAGTTCCTTAGCGACAACGTGAATTAGTCGGTCGTCGATCGGCGAGCAACCTGAACACATTTTTTGCAGTGTGTGAGAAAAATTGATGTTAACAATTGCGTCTATTTTGCGATAAATGGCGAAAAGTTTTTATTTCGAAGAAAACTCACTAATGGTAAAAGTTCCCGCGTCGGCCCAACATAATTCGTCGGTTGACCAATCGATCGCCAATGAATTCGGCAGCTTGACTTTGTCTCCGCGAAGGAAAACTTCGCGACCCGAACCGTCCTCGTTGGACCACTCCAATTTTGGGGCATTACGATTCCAGTCCGACCAGAATATTTTGCTGAGTTTCAAAAAAGAAGACATCATTATTATTATGAAGAAAAATTTTTAATTAAAATAAATGCTTCATGCGGTTAAACGTGGAAAATAGACTTTTTCGAACCCTCGATAAGGATGAACCGCGATTCCTCGGGGATTAACCAAACCGTCGGATATGAGGACCTTTCGTTTCTTCGTATCCATGTTAGCCACTTCGACTGTAGCTTTGCCGGAATCGGTCCAAAATATATTTCTCGCCACCCAATCTATGGAAAGACCTTCCGGACTGCTGACCCCAGAAACGAACGTTTCGACGTTCGAGCCGTTGTAATTCAGACTCGTTATTTGGTTTCCTAGTTCAGAAAAAATAAAAGTTTTATTAAAATTTCCACCAACGGAAAGAACGCAAACGAAAAATTTCCGAGACGAAAGTCATTTTTTCCGTTAGATTTGCGTCGAAAAAATTGATTGTACATAAATATTTCTCATTTTGATATCATATCATATTATGACAAAAACGTAATAAACGGCAAATTACAAATCGGCTAAGTTGACGTTACCCACCGGTTATATCGCTGGAATAAGCTCTTCCATTCAAGCAGTCAATATCCAGAGCAATAGCCATCTGACTGTAGGCAATGTGAATGGGAGCTCCGCTGTTCGACATCGACGAATAAAATGGAATTCTGTGGGTTGCCATTCCTTGATTGACGAGCAAGAAATTTGACGCATGCCGCGGCCGCGATCGGCAGATCTTTCCATCGCCGACGAAACCATCGTTGCACACGCAGGCGAATTGCTGGTCGCCGGTCGGCACGCAGGTCGCGTATTCCGAACAAATTCCTGGATCTTGTCTGCATGAATCGTGAGGCATACAATTGAAACCATCGCCGTAGAAGCCCTGTAATAAAAAAGGTAAACATTCCGCTTAGCGATCGGATGATCGAGAGAAAAAATCGGCAAAGATCGGCTAAAAAAATCGACAAAAATCGGCAACAAATCGGCGAAATCCACTCACCGGTTCGCAGATACAAGCGAAATTGCCCAATATCTGATTGTATCCGCACACCGCGTTGATCCCGCAATTATTGACGACGTGGCAGCCAATGTGATCAGCGGTGCACTGTCGTACCCCATCGCCGTGATAACCACCCATGCAGACGCATTTGTAAGTATCCCCGCCGGATTTGACGCACTGAGCGTTTACGTGGCATTGCGACGGATTGATGGAACAATCAGAGACGACACACTGGCCATCGACGCGCCCGAAGCCCGGCTTGCAGATGCACTCGTATCGCGCCCTCGTTGGATTGTACGAGCAGCTCTCGTGCGCCAGACATTGCGAATGATCTCTGCACTCGTCTGAACGCCAAACGAAATGAGAAATGAAAAACACGGTATAAGTTGTTTGTTTTCTCTAAAATCTAATTAAAAAATAAACTTTTGGTGATAAAGGGTTTTCGTTAAAGCAATTACGACAAGTGTTCCATGTCGTTGTCGCGATCAATTGTCGCAAATGGAGAGAACGAAATAATCGATCGAGTGGGTGTACGCGATGAGGGATATCAATACAGAAAAGTCAAAAGCACCAATTGGACTGCAGATCGTTCCGTCTCCTTCGTATCCCGGATTGCAAACACACGTCGCCGGTACTTCGTCGGAACGGCAAGACGCGTTAGGATCACAGATATCGACGTCCAGACAAGATACCTCTGTTAGGGAAAAATTCAATGTCATTGATTATTGCAACATACCGGTTTTTTTTTCGTTCTCGATCTCGCTGATTTGCTCAGCTGCCGGTCGCAGGGCTAAACGACGACTGTTCGGTTGGCTGGGACTTCGATTTCAACGATCTTTGGACAATTTTGGACAAAGAAAATCGGTATCGGGACCCGATAACATTTTTTAATAATTGTTATTATTCGATGCAAAATCGATTCTTCATATTTTTGGATTATTGCGGTTCGATAAACCGTAAATTCTCGTCAGTTTACTTGCTGCACGGGTTGAAAGGGTTAAAAAAAAAGTTCAATGATGAATCGCTAAGCGGTAAAATTTCTTCCGATGAATTTGAGGTTTTACTGTAGTCGGAGTATTTGGAGTATAAGATCGATAAAATCTTGTTATAGTTTTATTTCCGCGTGGTCCCAGCCTCCCTGTTTATCAATTATTCGCATTACATACCTCGCTTCGTGCATTCGATTCCGTCACCGTCGTACTCTGGATTACAACGACATTCGTAATTGCCAGCGCTCGTTATGTAAACGCACTGCGCGTACGGATGACACAACGAGACTTCGTTGCAAGCTATTGAAAATAAGCGTGTTGCGATTATAAACATTGATCGCCAGGCTTTGGCATTAATTGAGTGTGTAATGAACATTCGATACATACCCTTTTGGAATGCGATTGTAGAAAAAAAAAAAAAATACACGAAAATCTTATTTCCGAAAAAAAAAATCGGATTTCCGAAAAAAAAAGAAAAATCGGAATATAGATTTTTTTGCGTTTCCTCGAGAAGGGTATATATCGATCGAAATTAATGTTATGTTCAGATTTGGTATTATAAACAGTAGCCTATAATATACAGCTACATGCACTGATTTTTTTGCAGTTATTACAGTTTTTTGTTTTTTTTTTTTGAGTTTCGAGTGGTTAATAGCACAAAGAAAAACGTACCTGCAGGTGAAGGAGTATTCTCGTCGGTAGTATATCCCTGTTCAGGTACACATTCGTTTATCGATGGATCGTAGACTTGTGCATCAAGGCAGCAAAATTCGTCAGTGCATCGCGGGAGGCTCGTTGTGTTTGCTGCTTTTTTTTCGTAGGCAAAACGTGCGCGTACGGTTAGCGACTTAACCAAAATGAGTTTTTGCGATAATGCGTGCAAAATTGTGACCAGCGCTAATTTTTTCTTTTTTTTTTTTGTCACAAATATTAGTTACACTATGGCAGTGCATTAAGAATTACGTAACATTATTTTTAACGGTAATTTATCGGTTTGTATTATTGCGTTAAACAGACGCGAATCGTGAAAAACTATTTTTCCTGAATACGTTTCGGATTTTTTTACGCCATTACATGGTATTGTCGAACAATTTTTTTTTGTTAGCTATTATTGACTGAATTATTAATCGTTAAATCTTCGAATACGTTGAATCGATTAATTTTTTATTGCAAAAAAAAAGCGAATTTCCAATGTTTTTAATGCAAAATGTAATTCAATTTCATCAATTCTTGATTAATAATTTAATGACTAATGAAAACGTTTATAGCACAAATGGGAATTTTAGTTTGCGGAAATTAATCAAACAAATAAATTATACCTATTCCTGGTTATCGCTTATTGTTGTGTTACGATTAACGAATTGATTTTGCAGTCCTTTCTTATTATTCCATTTCGATCTTCGATTCATGGGAGTCTCTGTGTTATCAACGATAAAAAAAATCTGTTGCCTTTACTCACTTTCACGAGGGGTAACGTTCGTCGTTTCTTCCTCTGTCGATTCGGCGGGGACGCATTCGTTGTCACGATATTCCCAATTTCGGGGACACCAACACATTACTCCGTCGCGGCATTGAGGGGTCGGTGGGCCGCTCCCGGTGGTCGTCGACTCTGACTCTGGATAGCAATTGTATCCATCGCCTTGTCAAAAAAAAAAAGAAAATAAAAAAAATATAAGATACAGAAACTGTTTAGTCTCCAAAGAGCTTCGGTGATACAATAATCAACTCAACGTCGTTCTCTCGGCATCGAACGTGCAGCTTCGCGAATCTTTTAAAAAATATGTGGACAGGAAATTATTTTCGTGAAATTCGACACAAAGATAACGCTCGCGATAACGATATACCGTCAGATGTACTGGCGGTGTCGACTGATCAGCTGATCGCACCTCGGATATTATGGGCCCGTAGGACAAGCTTTACCCATAATTCCGCGCGCCCTCGTCAGCTGTTCAGTGCACGCCGTGAAGCGAGAAGGGCCCAGACGTACACGCTGTCGCGGGATCTTTGATTCGAGTTTTCTTCGAAAATAAATTGCGGTTACAAGTCCAACGGTGTTAATTATGGTGTTCTCGTGAAGTACCATCGTAAAAAAGTACGACAAGTCTTCGTACAGTAAAAATATTGGTTTCTTCCTCGGTTAAAAAAAACGTTACCAGAAATATTACTGCGCCGGCGCAATGAAAAAATCTCCAATTCGAATGTTCAATAAAGTGTATATATTAAAAAAAAACAATACGTTCGATAACGCGATGAATAATATATCGTTACTAGCAGTGAGCGCACGCTTCGCGCGCGTAGCCTTATCTCTCTATTTAATTTTTTCTTACACTCGACTGTATTATTTATTTGAACTGTCAAAGTTTGCCAATCAACTATCAACTATCAACTATCAAAATGCAACATAACTGAAGTTGCTTGTCTAACAGCATTAGCTTCAGCCCCTTCTGACAGCCAATCAGGCAACGAATAAAGCGACATGTATCGAAATTTCGATATATTTTAGCCACGGATTTTTTGAAGAAGGACTAGCAGGTTACGGGCGCGCTGCGCGCGCCCGAAACCTCCTGTCAAATCTCGTCGACCAATCACGGCATGAATAAACCGACAACAATGAGCTTCGATATGAGTAACAACAATAAATGCGATCTATTCGATATATATCGCAAGGACCTTTTTAAGAGAGCGACTAGCAGGTTACGTGCGCGCTGCGCGCGCCCGAAACCTCCTGTTAAATCTCGTCGACCAATCACGGCACGAATAAACCGACAACAATGAGCTTCGATATGAGTAACAACAATAAATGCGATCTATTCGATATATATCGCAAGGACCTTTTTAAGAGAGCGACTACGGGCGCGCAGCGCGCCCGTAACCTCCTGTCAAATCTCGTCGACCAATCGCGGCACGAATAAACCGAGAACAATGAGCTTCGATATGAGTAACAACAATAAATGCGATCTATTCGATATATATCGCAAGGACCTTTTTAAGAGAGCGACTAGCAGGTTACGTGCGCGCTGCGCGCGCCCGAAACCTCCTGTCAAATCTCGTCGACCAATCACGGCACGAATAAACCGACAACAATGAGCTTCGATATGAGTAACAACAATAAATGCGATCTATTCGATATATATCGCAAGGACCTTTTTAAGAGAGCGACTAGCAGGTTACGGGCGCGCTGCGCGCGCCGAAACCTCCTGTCAAATCTCGTCGACCAATCGCGGCAGGAATAAACCGACAACAATGAGCTTCGATATGAGTAACAACAATAAATGCGATCTATTCGATATATATCGCAAGGACCTTTTTAAGAGAGCGATTTAAGCATTAAAAAGTTTCGTGCAGTAACATATCGGAGTACTTCGACGAGAACATCGTGATGGTAAGTTAACAATAACGCAAAAGAAAAAAACGTGAAGTCCTGTAAGTTAAGTTAGGTAAGTTAAACCCGAGCGTATGGAACGCCATGTTCCGAGTTTAAATATTCATTCGAAAATATATTATTTACTAAAAAAAGTGTATTAATTATCATAAATAACCATTTATAATAATAATAATACTTTTTTTATTCATTTATGATTAACTAAAAAACAAAAAAAAAAAACAATTTCTGCGCTTACCGGTGTAACCAGACCGACAGTAGCACGCGTGTCCCTGTCGATTGCTGTCGTAAAGGCACTCACCGTTCGGCGAGCAATTGTGTGCAACGTCGCAGTTAGCTGCGAGTAGAAAAATATTTTATTACATTTTTTTTTAAGTTTATTAAAAAAATCGCGACACTTCCGAAGTTCCGAACGACTCTTTATGTATCTTGCCTTCAATCGGGTAACAACCCCTGCCGGTGTTCGTGTATCCCGGAAGACACGAACATGTCGGTTGTTCGTTTACCATCTCGCACTGTTCGTAATTTCCGCAGCGCGTATCCTCGCACGTCGAAATTCCTGAAACAACCAACAGAATCCTGCACTGGTAGTTTCTTGTTTCGCTGTCCGAGTAAATCGATAATTTCGTATCAACGGCTGCTCTACTCTTAACCGCAGAAAAAACGTATTTCGAGTTGAATTCTTGCTGTGTTACGAACACCGGACATGAAAAATGTGTTTTTATAATCATTCACAAAATTGTATTCATAAATTATAAATATTTACAATCGGATTTTTTTTTTTTTTTTTAATGTAATCGAATGAGCAATTAATCGATAGCCGGTTGGGTTAATATCTATCGCGGGCAAAGCAGGCAAATACTTTAGTATTTCGAAGCCGATAAACAAGAGAATTTTTATTTCTTACTTTCGCATACTCTTCCGTCGCCAGAATAGCCGGATCGACAGTAACAACTGTGGCTACCCTCGTTATTGATGCATTGAGCATCGGGCGAGCAAACGTGAATGCCGGCTGTGCACTCGTTTATGTCAACGCATGTCGCGGTATTGTCTTCTTCGTAAAGATACTGGAATCTGGTTGAAAGAAAAAATTATAATAAATATCTTGCACTCATTAGTTGATTATTATAACAGTCTTTGCAAAAGGTTGAGGGTGGGGAACGGTTTTTTTTTGTTTGGCGTTCGTTTCCTTTTAAACGAATAAATCCGGTGTTCGAATTCGGCGCGTTTTGCGGTTAAAAAAATAATCTTATGTTATTATCATTATGTAATTAAGGTAATTTCGTAATTTCGGAGTTGGAAAAATAGATTTCTTACCCAGGATTGCAAACACATTCGAACGCGTCACCGGTGACGACGCAAGAACTGTGCCGACCGCAGGTCTCGCGTCCCTTTATGCACGGATCCTCCTCTTCCAGCGGACCAATTTTGGTGTTCATTGCGAAACGTATAATTCCCTCGGTAGACTCGTACGTCGTCGAACCTCGGGAAAACTTCAATCTCGTCGTATCTTCCTCCATATTCTCCGTATCGTAAGGACAATCGTCGTACACTATTGTCTGATCCTCGGTGAAGGGAAACTCGACACCGGCAACGTCCGCGAGTTTGTAAGTTCGCGAACTATGCGAACGAATCGTACCGGGCTGCGCCCTCGTGTAAAGCTCGTCGTGATCGCCGTAATCGACGCGAGCGTTGTCGGTGAGATCGGGAAGCGAACCCTGAATATCAGCGTCCATTTTCAATTGTCCGAAAACATCCAATCCGAGATAAGTCGTTCTGATCGTCACTCTGTCACCGGTCGAGCTGAACACGAGGTCTGAGGTGTGATTGAATACACCGCCTAAAAAAAAGAAAAAAAAAAAAAGTTGGTACTCAGCATAAAATTTGCATTTTACATTAATACAAATTTCGGATGTAAAAATTGAAAAATTGCAATTTTCAAAAATAACTTAAACAAAACATATTTCGAATAGTTTTTTTTTAACACTATTCGGGCGGCGAACTAAAAGAATTCTAAAAAGAAAAAATGTATAAAATGATAATAATTAATTTTCACTCACCGGTAATCTGATAACCGTTCTTCGTATTGTCGATGGGTTTAGCGAAGAGCCAACCGATGACGCCGCCGAGTGAGCTGAGCAATTGGAAATTCGGTCCAATGGCCTGCGGAACTCTTGAAATAGCGGTGTAAGTCCTGCCGTCCTTGACTTGCACGTAGCATTGAAGATCTCTCGCGGGGAATTCCTCGCCGTTTATTTTACCCCCTATTCTGCCGATTACCCTCAACGGCAAATCTGCGAATTCGTAAATCGTCAATTTTTTTTTTGTAGAATCATTTTACGAAGAATTCCATTATCGATTCGTCGTTAATAAACCCCGAAAAAAAAATATATATATACATACATACGCCCTTCTATCGCGTGAAAATTGTTTTCCTTTTTTTCCCCACGAAAAACTAACGGCACTCTATCTGTTTTCTCTGCGGGGTCTGTCGTTCGGATTAAGTGTCGGGACACAGACGCGCGAGTGAGACAATAAGCTCTGTATGACGAGCGGCGAATAAGCCTCGAGTCTAGGTGAATCGCTTTGTACTTTTTAATGGGCCGTCCCGCCGAGCTTTGAATTCGGCGAAGCCAACGTATATAGGAAAAGAGAGGAGAGAGAAAAGTGGAATAAAAAAAAAAAAGTTCGACGATGATAAAAGTGTATACAAAGAGGCAACGGTCTATGGTTCTTGAAAGTGCTTAACAACGGCCCATTTCGCAGCTGTTGAGCACCGCCTCTTTATGAGTGGAATCGGGCGACTCGTTTTTTCTACTCGACGCAGACAAGTCGTAAGTGTACCGTGCACCGACTCCTCGTTGCTAGTCATATACCTCTATGAATAGATCAGAGAGAACGCAGCGCCGGCTTCAACGCCGACTGAAACTACTTGTTGTACGCTAATGGCTCGTAGCACAGTAACGTGTCTGGCCAGACCGCTGAGCCGCACCACGTGCCCCAAACACTTTTTTTTTCACCCGAATCATACAATTGAACAATTTTTAGGGATTATGAAATTCTTCTGATTCTTACCATTTATAACCCGAAGTTTTATTGCAAAACCAATTTTCTACGTATTGCTAATCTTTTTGTTATCGCGGGAATATAAAAAAAAATTATTATGATATTTTTAAAAATATTTATATATCGCGAAGAGTGAAATTTCAATTAAAAAAAAGTCAATAAAATAATAATAATAATAATAATAGAAATTTATTAATTTTTAATAAAAAAAATTTGTTATATTACCGTTTGGCTGGCAGGACTTTCCATTTCCGAAGAATCCCGTCTTGCAGCTGCAACAGTATCCCACCTCGTAATCAATACAATCGGCTTTGCTGTGACAACTCGTAGCGCCGGTCGACGAACAAGTCGCTTCATTCTGCATGATCGATTCTGTAAATAAGTCGTTAACGGCTTGACGCGCGCGTTATACGTCGCCATTATTAATCGATCGAATTTTGAAAATGTATTAATGTTGGTAAAAAAAAAAATTATCGGAATTTTATGCTAATGCCAATTGTCAGGATTTTAATGAAATATTATTAATATTTTTTTTTAATCCGCCATACTTTCGATTTTGTCGGGGGTTCCGATGTTATCTCCATCACCGATCGGTCCAACTTTGAATACCCACTGACCGGGTCTGCCAACGTTAGACCACCTGAATAATTAACGATATTACATTAATCGATATAATTTCGTAGGTCGATGCCCCATCAATTCACAATCAAAGTGCGGAAACTTAAAAAATCGTAATAATCTAATATAATAATAAAAAAAAAAGAAAACCATTGTTAAATATTGAAAATGGGAAATGATAAAAACGTATTTGTATAATTTTTTTTTTCCATGTCGGTTATCATCGCGATGAGATAATATCGGGACAAATTATTGAGAAATTTTCCCTTAAGGAGGTACATCTACCTGACAATTCGAAAAACAAGGAAAATAAAAAAAATTCTTTCCAAAAAATTTTTTGACGAAATACAATTTTTTTTCTGAACAGTACATGTGCTCGAAATTTTACGAAAAAAAAAAAAAAAAATGTCAGAATATATTGAAAAAAAAAATGGCTGCTGAAAAAGTCTCTTTTTTTCGAGACCTTTGGACAGTGAACGTTTTGCAGCAAAAAGAATGCGTGTAAAATGATAAAATAAAACGGGTTATGGAAGTTAATAACAATTACGAATCGAATTTGCTTCCTTAACGAGAGTTCGTGAGAGTGTCGTACGTGACCGGGCGAATTATACGCGACACTAAAATACATCAATCTAAATCTAGAATTTCAATCGTTCGATCTCACTTGTCGATATTCAGAATCTGATCGTTTCCCGATCCCTTCAGCGTGTATAATCTTCCCTCCGTCATGAATCCGGCCTGCGCTCTGGCATCCGGAAGTCCGTTTGGATGTGACTCTCCCTGTATCCACTGAATTCCACCCTCGGGATAAAGAAGCTCAACGTAGGAGACGTTGGCGTTGGAAGAAATGGCCACTTGGTACGTGTTGACCTGTGGAGTTGAAAGGTCGCTGCGAGGTGACAAACGACCGGCGCGAAAGAAACCGGTGGAGAAAAAGGAGAAACAAAACGAAAAAAAAAAAAAAAAAAAAAACGAAATAAAGACAACGACGACGAGTAAAGTAAACGAAGAAAACGGTGTGAAGGACGAAAGCGAAGCAACCGGGCAAAATGCCAGAAGCGAAAAAGCGGGCTTTGCTTGAGTGACTTATCCGTAATATACACATCGTTTACCTTGTCGCTCTTTTCGTTGAAGTATCCAACGTCCAGCCAGGTAGCGATAAAAACGTGAGTCGGCATAAAATCTTCGCCATCTCTGAATGAACTTCTGACCATACCGCTCGCCCGCGAAAGAATTTCGGGCACATCGGTTTCGTAGTAGTAAACCGATCCCGAAGCGCGTGTGTCCACGTGAGTGTAAAGCGGCGCGATCACCGGATCGTCCAGGGGAAACGCGATGTTGAAGAATCTCTCCATCGATCGTAGAAACGAAAGTATTCCATTTCCATTGACCTTAAATGCACAAAACGTTAATGAAAAGCACAATCATCGTTTGCTATACGAAAAAAACGAAAAATATATGATTTTTTACGATAAAAAGAAAAAATTGGATCGTCTAGTGACAAAAGAGGTATATAAATAATAATGTATTCGCGTGACTCGGTAAAACGTATTTCGTGAAAATCAATGAATGCGTATCGCTATAAATAGAATTTATTTATACGCGAATCTCGTTTCGAATTCTGTTTAGCAATTTCTAGCGATACCGAGAAGAACAATATCGCGCGCCAACGAAGAGTTCTCAAGGATCGTGGCGCTCGAGTTCAGTTCTCTGTATTGAATAATAGTCATCCTTTGCGGTCTATGGGGGTTTATTTTTTTTTTTAAGTTATTTCTACATGGGTATCGAGACTTGTTGGTCGACTTGCCCCCGTCTGCCGTACACCCAAAGCTCCAAATGCAAAGGTAAACGATAAAGAGACACGCGTTTGTCGACGAATATGCAGAGACAGAAGTGACGTAATCGTTTTTGTTTTGCGACGAAACGACACGCTTCAATTACGCTCGAGCCCTCGGCGTGACGACGATATGTACCATAATCGTCACAGCTCCGTTACAGACATCGTAAAAACGCGAGTGGCACTCGCGGTAGTTTCACGTAAATTAGTGTTGATGCCGAGAAGTCATTCACCCATCACGCGCGCATGTTTAACTGTCGCGTCAGTAGCGTTCCACGACCGCAAGTTTCTCTATGTAAATACGTTATATATACATATCGAGTCACGATGTTTCTGTACAGATGAATGTTGATGTTGAGGAAAGGCTTGGCGCGTCTGGTAATCTTCTAGTCTTTGCCTGACGTCTCGGCTCCATCACCGAGACAGAGCAGACGTAATTCAGTCAATTGGCTCAAGTGAAATGTGTCACCCTGCGCCTCGATCTACATTTGTCACGTTCAAGTTATCGCACTCCCATGGGCTCGTGATGCAAGCCATTTGATTTACTCGGAGACCCCACAGACCCGATCAGTCTTACTTTTCACAATTTCATATTGACACTTCTGTCGATTTTTCAACGGACGAGATGCGCGATTCACCGAGTTATGTTGGTCAACCTTTGATTCAATGTATTTCTCTTAGTTAAAAAAAAAAATATCTTTTGATTCGATAATTGAAAATATTGATCACCCGATGTTTTGAAGGGGTCGAATCAGCCTCGATGTTCTCCAAAGTATAGTTTTTTCTTCGGCCAAAAAAAAATGTTGTTCATCGACGTACTTGAAAATCGGGTTTAGGAGTTTCCAACTCGAAAAAAATTCATAATGTGCCGATCATTGCCATAATTTAGCTGACTTCCTGAATTCAATTTTTTCAGGAAAAAAAAATTATTTTTTAACAATTTTGAGTCGAAATTTTGGATCAAGTGAGTCAAAGGAAATCTCGTTTCTCCCCATTAATATTTCGATCTTTCGCAATAAAAAGCATTGCCTCGTTTTTCTATTGGAAATAACATACTTATGTATATATATCCAAATGGGTTACACATGAGTTTGTTCTCTTCTCTTTCGCATAAAAATTCAATCTTGATCGACGCTTCGAATATTGACCCACATTGTTCCTACCGACCCCGGGGGGGTCAATGCGATGGCCGAGTCGTGTTACATGCGTTTTAGAATTTCAGTGGTCTTATCGTTTCAACGGTCTTTGTTTTATAGTATTATCATAGTACACTTATGTATTCTATGACTTTGGATCTCGCATAATTATTAGACGACCTACTTACGACGCCCCCTTGAATTGACACGAATTTAACGCTGTGTCTTACAATGTCTTTCGTCGACAATGTCCCACGCTAGCTGTCTAAAAGTCTTATCTGCTTCGTGATCGATTAATTGAAGCTTCCAAATCTCTTTCACACGGTACCCCTACTTGCCGAAGAACGACCGGGAATTCTGAATTTTAAGTTTAGTTGGTACTTTCTTTGGGAGAGAAAAAAAAATAGTCAATTGTTTGTGTTTTATACAACGAGCCGACGGTTCCGAGTTATTTCTATATATATCGAAACTCCAAAGTTTAGATAATTATTAAATTAATTTTACTGCACAAATAGTGGATTAATTCAATAATTTTTTTGTTGAAATGTAGTATCGCAATTAACTACGATTTATGCAACTTTATAATTCAATTATTAACAACAAAAACTTACAACGTGCAATTTGATATTAACCTAAAAATTACTATTCTTACGATTTCGGGGTAATTTTTTGTCGCGAATTTTTAAAAAATATTTTAATTTTGATTAATGAATGCGATTGAAATTGACGGGAATAAGTAATTCCGAATGGAATAGCGATGTAAGAGAGACGAGAACCGGCGTCGTTAGCCGGCGCGTCGTTGCTTCGTGTCTTTTACATCTCGTTTGACACTCGTGAGGCCAGGGAGAGTGTTCACTATCGCTCGGGGGGCTATCGTTCGGGATCAGGGGTCACATCGGCCGCGGATGACATACGCATACACACAAATCACGAGCCTGTGATCGTCAACCATTCATGAGAGAATTATGTATATAACATATATACGGTGAAATAGGTGACGGATTATTTTTTCTTCGTTTACGCTACGTGACGATCGTTTGCAAAAATATCTTTATAAAAAAAATTCTCGAATAAAAAAAAATTTCAATGTCGCTACAACGTTCGATGCGATATCTACGACATGCTAAATAGTTGCCATCTCATAGCATATTTTCGTATCGTATCGCAGTAGGAAAATGTTTATTCGGGATAATTAATCTGTCGCGTGTGCGTGTCTCAAGCGATCTCGCAACGATTGCATCCTACGGGCGTTTCTCTGCATTCAACAATTTTCGAGAGGCTCGCTTCGTCGACATTTTTCTCCGGCCAGCAATCTTGACCAAGTGCAACCAACGTTTCGCTCAAGTCAAGAGAGCGCCAGACGTCGCGCGCGGTTCCGCTTATCGCAAACCTACGCTTTTCCCTGATGCATCGTAGCATCGAATATGCCGCTTTGTACAAACGGTTCACTGCTCCGAGGATTCATTGAATAAATTCCGGATGTTGAGCCGTCGAGGAAGCGTATTAATGTTTTTTCGGACTTTGTCGTTCATCACATTCACGACGTGAGGTGTCGTAAAAAAAAAATTAATAACACAGCGAACTTTGGGCGGAGAACAACGTCTCGACGTTTTCCGTATTCTTCGCGGGGCCCGAAGAAGATCGCATCATCGGTGCAAAACGACGGTGGATCTACTTTCGCGAATCGTGGACGATAAAAGCGTTAGCGCAATCGGGTAATCGGTCGCAATCATTTTGATGAAGAGAATCGTCAGCGCGATAGAGTCCGGAATGGAGATGATTGTCGTGTAGGCTGAGAATCTCGTATAGAGCGTAGACGGTTTTTCTCCGTACACATCTGCGGTGAACACACACGTGGATTACGATATCTGTGTCAATCAATCCTCGGGAACTTCAACTAAACGCTAGCGTAACACCGTCGCAACTTTACGGTACCGCAAATTTGGATGACGTTATTTTTGCAGTTTGCATGCGACATTCGTCGCGCTTACATCATTCGATGAGAAAATTTTCCCGAATACCGGTATGACAATGAAAATTTGACTGCTAAATCCACGAAGAACACACAATTTACAACGCCAACACGTTCTTTTCATGAAATCGAATTTTTCTATCGTGACGAATTCAGTCGAATTGTAAAAACAAAGTAGAATACAATTTATAGAATCTGTGAGAATATTCAGTCGGTGTTAAATTTTCAAAAAATTCTATAAGTTCCAATTTCTATTAATAAAATATTTTTGATATTTGGCTATTGAATTATAGTCTAATTTTTCTAAAATCGTAAGAATTATCAAATTTCAACAAAAATTGAAAATTCAATAAAAATTCACTCTACATGTTTTAAAAATTTTTTCTTGATAACTAAAGACATTCTAAATTCATAGAAATTCAAAAATCCATAAATTTGGCGCATATCCATACATTTTTTTTTTTCAAATTTCATATTCCGGCGAATGCGAAAATTCTTCCCACAATTTCATTTTTTCGTGTCGGAATACATATAGATTTTCTATATTCCGAGATCAAAGTTTCCTGTACGAAGAAATACAAAAATAATAATAATCGGGCAATTTTTTTGTATTTTTTCCGCTCATTGTGCGTCGACGTGCAGATAACGAGAGAATGAGTTTGATGGGGAAAAGAAAAAAAATTGAGCCACGAAAGATATATGATTCTTATGCTCGGTTGAGCGTACGAGGATCGACAACAACGCAATTATGCGAGTATCGTTTCCCAGGCGCTAATTGCCCGCCGGTATTCGCCCACCGTCGACGTTAGATGTTGAATGATCTCGAGCGGAATTTCGTAACTCAGCAAAGCTCGGAGTCATGGTATCCTACCGCGAGCGATGGGTTAATTAATGTGAGAAAGCACTGAGGCCTAATTGGCGTTTATCCTTCGTGAATGGAGGTGTATACGAGTTTGCTGATGCTGCTTGTAGTACTATTATACCGTAAATGCAGTACGTGGGCGTGCATATTCAATGTTATCGTGAAACCAGCTTTATCCTCAATTCCGACGCGATTCTTAGACGGGTTGTACTCGGCAATTATCCATCATTACTGCATGTACTTCCGGATCATCGCTACGATTACACACGCGCGTGATTTCTATACGCGAGTAAATACTATCGAATGTTTTCACGCTCTCCGATTGTCTGGCAAAATTTTTGTCAATTGTTTAATGAATAAAAATAAAAAAATATTTTTTGATGTTTACCTCGAGTGGTTCATCAACTGCACCACTCTCTTTATTGTCAATCAATTTTTTTCGTCATACACCGCCGTCCAGCATAGTGAGCTCTTTGCAAATGTATATATGAATCTTCATTTTTTTCATCTCTTGTTTAATCGAGTCGTTGGCCTAATTTTAGAAATTCAAAGCGCAATTATCGCCAAACTACGCTTTATAAATATTTTTCGCTCGATCGGGTCAAACAGGAGAACTCGGTTATATTTTGATAATGGATAATCATTTTACTATTAGCGGGTGTTGACAAATCGGTGCGAGAGATATTTCGAGAGGCGCGCATGCATCGTCGATAAATGATCGCATAAACAATACTGACGGCCGGTTGCGTTTATCGTTTTTAAAGACGCTGAATCATATTTCGTGTTTGTCTGCGGCACGAATACGCCGGCTTATTAATAATCGCCGGTACGCTTTGCGATTTTATGAATCTTCGAATGTTTCCACAAAAAAATGTTCGCAATGGTTGAAAAAATATTTGCACGATTGCAAAAAAATTTTTGATTGTCAAAGACTTCAAAATCTGTCAAATTTCGTCTTATAAAAAAATTTCGTTAAAAAAAATTACAAAAAAAATGTTGCAACATATTCTACTCGTCCGTTGTCACAAGAAGGCATTGACATGCTTCCCTTCGATACAAACGTATCACGTGGTGAAGCGCACAGATGTGAATCTTCGCGATAGTCCGCGGAGGCGTGGACAACGGCGCTCTGCGCTTTAAGTAATTTACACGATAGCCGCCGTCGCTGATGTGGTTTGGCCCATTGTCACAACGAATTCGTGTCATGCCACCGCATGACGAAAGATTATAACCAAGCATTTGTGAATTAAGGAGATGACCAAATGTCCGCGCGCGGCTTCGCATTATCATCATTCCCTCCGTGGTGATCGTAAGAATTCACACACGTGGGCAAAAAATTTACGAATGGTTAGGAGAAACTATTTCTAAAAAAAATAGATCTTTCCTCGAGAAAAAAAATAAAAAATGACCGGGCAACCAACATTTTTTTTTTTAATAAAATTTTCTCGGTAGAAACTCGTTTAAAAGTGAATTTCAAAGATCGACGCTATACGTCGCGCAAGCAATACGTTCGTTTAACGTCGTTACATAATTATTCAAAGAAATTACACTTTCTCGATATTCCCATTTGTTAAGAACCGACCCCAACGAGAATTGTCTATAGAATAGTCGAGCGATACGACGCGTACTCATCAGCCACTTTGTTAATGCAATGTCAATGTTATTCGCGCAACAGCTAATTAAAACTTTCCACAAGCTCGCACTATCTTTCACTGTATAACGATTCGCTTTCCATTAAGAAACAATCGTCCGCTATCTTAAGCTCGATACACGAATAAATTTTTTTTTTAATTCACTGACGAGCAATCGAAAATAAAAAAGGTACTTTTATGGATTACACAGATTGCGGTTATTATAAAAATCTGGGGAATTATCTTTCGATATTTGTTTCTCAGTACTCCAAAGATTTTTTTATTTTTAAAAATTAATTTATTAAATAAAAAAAATATACATTTTTCAATACGAAAAATCAATGGTTAAAAAAAATAGCGTCAACTCACGTAGATTTTCTCGTAGACCCTGTCGAAGAATACAATCGGTGTCTTTAGCTTAATTTCGACCGATTGAAGTTGACCGTTCTCGTCGGTTCTAAGAGTGTTCGTTCCCGGAGTAGTATGAGGATAGAGATTTTCCCGCGAAAGGGCTGTTGCACCGGTAATGAGTAACGCCAGTACTTGGAGCGAAACCATGAGCCCCAAACGCGCCCGACGTTCCATTGTAAACGCAGTGCGTTTTTCACGTTCTCTCGTAAACGCGACTGATACGACGAAAATATTGAACACTCAGCCGGGATCACCAACTACTAATCGTCTTTGCTCTCGGACTCCCGTACTCTCGTGCGTTCTCGACTCGTCTGGGGAATACAAACTCGTCACTGCGATAAATTCGAGTGGCAAAGGCAAGAAGAGCCGATCTGCCAGCGAGTTGCGACGACTGATGACTCCGTTTGCCCCACCCCTCCGTTCCGCTGCCTTTGCGCTCTTGTCCGGGGGCCACGTCTCGTTTAATCGGATAGTCTCACGACTCTATGTGTGCTTTTCAGGCCGTTTTACTCCGAATAACTAACGTACCCGCACACTCGTCCGGACCCACAATATTCGACGATGACGTATACCACCGTAAACGACCCCGACGCGGTTTATCTAACGCTGTCGTTATGGTGCTGCCATAATGTGCTGCAACCACTTCTCGGTACGCTCGTCTTGAGTCAATGGTCCATCGGTCATCGAGCCTCGTTAACACTATCCGAAACTACATTGGCTCTTTGCAGCAAAATATTATAACCACTTGCGGCAATCTGACAATCAAGGAAATACCTCTTCGGTAGATTAACTTTTTTTTCCAAGAAGTTCCATTTCCCCGCCCATAAGAATTGCGGGGTTAAAAAAAAAACATTCTACTTCCCGCGAAATTATTTTTTTTGTAAAAATTTCGCATGTATATTAATGTCATTTTTTTATCTTTTAAAATTCTATTATCTCCCGATGGACTTAAAAAAAAATGTATATAATAAGTAATGATTTTTTTAGTTTTAATATTTTTTTTCCATCGGCAAATGGTTTTGATAAAAAAAATTGTTACAGTTTAAGATTCTTTCAATCTTTTAGTTAAAACGATTATTTAATGCGTTGATTTTCGGTAGTTACGAAATTGAAAAAAAAATAGAATTGTTTTTTTTTTTCGAGTTTATGAATTTCGCTTCATAGTCGAACTCTCGACGGTGTCGGGCCGTCTGGCTTTTCAGCGAACGGTGGGGGACATTCACCAAGACGCATCGGATGACTCGAAAGGATTTCGCATCTTTGCAACAACCTTTTAATTCATTGCATCCCATTGCGGCACCGCGCTGGCTGCCCGCGGCAGCTGCGTAGGGTTTACGAGTTGGTAATTGCGCTTAGAGTCCGCGCACTTGGGCGGTCATTCCGGTGTCCGGAAATATTGTGAAACGAAGAGAGCGGAGTACCATGCGTGATGGCTACCAATGGTCCGGCAGACGACCGGAGGTGGACCTACATTTGCACATGTCTATGCCTAATGGCATGTGCCCAGTATTGCGTCGTTGATCTGAAACAATTGTCTTTGGAATTTCAACTTGCATAGTCGCCGTATGTTTTTCCGATTCCTATCATAATTACGTGAAATCGGTTTCCGCCCTGCGGTGTCTCGCAGTTGTTTTTCTTTGCGTCGTTCCGCGAATGCAGTTAATCCCGTAGATGATATCAAAGAGACTGAGCAAATGATAAAAAAAAAGTAAATAAAAATAATAAATTGCGATAAAAAAATTAAAATATATTGATAATATGATCATTATTTTTTTTATTAATAAAAAAATGATAATGCAAAGAAATAATTATATTCATAAAAGGGTTGAATTATTGGCATTAAAATACGTCGAATAATTTGAAATCGTATGCACGTTGTAAATTGATCTTTATTACAAGAAATTACGTTGCTAATTTGTACATATAAAATATAAATATGGTACAAGTACTATGATACAAAGATGTTTTTTTTTTTTTAGTGGGATGTAGAAGAACTATCATTTTACGACAGACGGACTTATTCGATGCACAACTGTTTGCCATTCGTGTCGCGAAACTTTCGTTATTCAAGCGATCGCGATACGGCCGTTTTCGATTGTTCATTCGTGTCTCTCGTTTCTTATTTCTTTTCTCACCGTGAAAGAAACAGAGAGAGAGAGATATATATATAGAGTTCGAAAGTTTCACGGCAATGAGAACAAATGATAACAGACTGATTGGGATTGGACGTTAAGGGATTTCCGTCGTAATCGCGTGAAAATTGAATCGATTGCTTGGATTTCCTTCGCTTTCGCAACGATCTTTTTTTTTGTTTGTTTTTTTTGTTTTTTTTTTTGTAACGCGACTCGTACGGAAATTCCGACATTAGTTTGGACGAGAAAGACGGGTGTTTGGATCGATCGACTAACGACTCATCGTAGAAAAATTGAAAAGCTAAAGTCTTCTTTCCAACGATTTGTATGTGTGTCGATGTTTTTGTGCTTTACCTCTTTATAATTGTTATATTTTCGTATTAAATCTCTTGTTCGTAAAGTTTTTGTCTATTTAATCAGCACGCGTAAGCGCTTCTGTCGCTTTTCAATTTATCTCGTTGAATCTCTCGATTATCTTTTGCGGTTACAAAAGTTACGATTAAACGTTTATCTCCTTTTCAACGACTCGTGTATCTGTGTATCTGTATGTGTGTCGATGTGTGTTTGTCTCTAAAGTGAAATTACAGAGCCCTACGACGTGCGGTAACTGCGATTAACGATTAAAGCTACGATAATATTACTCGAATGAACGTGCGTGCAGTAATAATATATCAATAACGGCATCTCTTCGTTTAATTAATTGTTAATCGTATAACGGTTTAATTTTTTTTTTTCATTCTTTTATTTTTTTCTCATTTCATTTATTTTTGTTCGTTTGTTTGTTTTGGCAGTTCGTCAATATGGCGTTCGCGCGATTCCCGATTAAGGGGCTCTACTTTGAATCGTTTTTTTCGGCTATTCTTCATTGTTTTTCTCCCTCTCATATTTTTCTTTTTCGCTTATCAAATCTTAACGACGATTTGACGTTCGCGAACGAAAATCGAGATCGCTTCGGATCCGCGTAATTTCGTCTATTGTACTAATAACAAAAAAACTATATAACAATATTTCTTTTTTTTTCTCGCAAAAAGTCGATACGAACGTTAGCGCTGATTTGATTGTATCGATTGCTCAACGATTATCGATACTTTATGGAATTACTAAGAAGACTATCCCCACTGCCGATCGGAATCTCGATTTTCGTACAAAAAAAAATTACGTAAAAAAAAAGAACGAAATGACTCGTCAAATGGAATAACTCGTTTTTTGGACGATTACGATAAATTTTCAATGATAATTTCTCACCGATGTCTTCGAGGGTCTGTACTTAATTTATCTCTATTTTTCGCTAGTGGAGTCGGCGATACTTTTATTGGTACGGTAGCAATAATGACCCGTGAAATAACTATTCACGTTTGATAGAAGAAAAGTTGCCGATCGCTAAAAATCGTTAAAATGCTGATCGGTAATTATCGGTAACTTGCCGATCGTTTTTCCGATAATCAAGACATTACCAATAAGTGTACCGCTGACCCAAATCAGCGTTTATCTCGATGACTCAGTGCCGCAACGGAGTATCGGCACGAGATCGACGATATGCTGATTTTTGTTTCATACATTCTTTCTATCCCGTCCGCGTATCTCTTCTATACCGATTATTATCTTCGTTCGGCGTTACACTAAAATTTGGCAATGGCCGGCAGTCTTTATTGGAAGTCCTATTGCCATATAATTGGTTCCTCCCAAACTCTCAGTCGGACGTTGCTGACGCGTGAGGATTATTTTATCCAGTCGTATGCAATAATGACGGTGATGATTCGATGATAATCAATTTGCGAGCGAATGATATCGAACTGAGTTGAGTACGTTTGACGCACCTTCGCGATCGAACTCTCATTTCTCACGAAACGATTGTTTGTTCTTTTTTCGCAATGATCGTAAAAACTATGTTGAAGGACCGCTGCTCGCTATCCCCGGGCCGGTGATCAGCACGCGGTCCAGCGCGCTGATCCGAGTCTCCGTTATGTTATTCTGATGCCCGGCGGTGGTTCGACGTGCCTTCTTCCTCGGAGGGGACATGAGTCGAAACACGTGACCAGAAGCACGTGAGACTTGCAGGCTTCGACTCTCTTCTGTAGAATAAAGGTCTCCGACTCCAGTGCCTCGAGAAAAGACGGATCTTGCCAATCCATGCTGTCCTCAACGTGAACTGCGGCGGATACAGAGAAACAAAAAAAAAATCATGCGTTTCATTGATAAATTCCTTAATTAAGAACATTTTTTCTTATTCTTCGAAAATATTATTAAATCGAAAAAATGAAATTTGAATACTACTTTTTTTTGTATTATAAACATCTTCATAGAATTTTTTTTGTAAAGGAAATAATTTCTTCGTTGGGTGAAATTTCTGATTTTTTTTTATTTGAGATTATTTTCGAATTTTGTTGAAGATGATTTTAAACGGCGACATACTTACGTTCGTAACTCCAACGATCATCGGGTACCATGAGTCTCCTCTTGGCTTGTCGCAATTCAAGCCTAAGAAGGCGCTGGCGCAGCCGCAGGTTGTGTATCCTGGACATCGTGCCACGGGGCTCCGAGCGCAGTCGTGCGCGTCGCTCCAGTATTTCCACGTCCTCGCCTGTGTAAGCGAGAATCCCCGCGGGCATTAGATGCCCCTGAGCTGCCAGGGGCCCGCACCCTCCCGCCGGCCGTCCCACCGCTGAAACACCCGCACAACGTCGAAGTTAGAACGCCCAGTGCACCACCTGAGAAGAATCATCGTACGGGGGGAACGTTTTTAGAGTTTTCCTATGCGTTTTATTTCTATACTTTTTTTTTATATAAGCATAAAATATGAATCTCGTGTTAGTTATGTGCGATATTCAGGGAAAAGTCAGGGAAAGAATGTTACGAAACGGACGACACTTTAAAAAATGTTTATCATGTGAATATAATCAATTGTCACGTAAAAACGGCAAAAACAAATGCCATTTCTCAACAATCCGACAAATTTGTGAGAGTTTTGTGAAATACAGAGTTAACACCTCAAGTTTTGTTTCTGTGGTAACAAGTAATTCGTAAGACTCTTCGGTCGCGAATGCGGAATTCCCGTCGAAGGTTTCCGCGAAGAAATCGATAATTCGCTAATTGTCTCGTACTCAGGAAATACCTTGGAAGACTTTGACGTCGAGTTAGACTTTAAAAATTGATGAAACGACGGAAATTCGAGCGTCGATCTGACGCGTTCCGAGACGCGTAGCGTGAGTTCGTGATTAATGAAATGTTATCGAGAGGCGGACGATAGTGAGAAATTATACGAGCCGCTCGAGCCTCCGCCGTGCGGGCATCTAGTTATTTTCATTCTCATTTTTCTTTTCCCCTATTTCGGTCCCTCGCGAATCTTGAGAACAGTCGATAGGCCACAGACGCGAAAGTCGAATTATTAGTTTTGAAATCAACGTTCTACTTGTTTGTGCACCTAATACATTCGTGAAAGAAACAAAAAGCGGCGAGTCGCTTCTGACAAATTACCTTGATGTTCCTGCAGAGCGCTGGTTTGTCGAGAGGAGTCGCTCGCTATACTGCTAGTCTCGCTGTCTCGTACGACACTGTCGTAACCCGAACTTTCGGCTCGATGTCTCGACAGCGTCGCGGGTGATAATTTAGCAGCGCGAGGGGTTGAATCCGCTCCGGAATCGTATCCCTCTCTGTTGAGACCGAGAGACGATCCGAGACTCAGAATTTTGCGCTGCATGCGTCCAGAGGACGGAACTGAGGACGGAATAGAGAGCTGCAGGGGAACGGCTGCTGAAAAAAAATCAATAAAAAATGTAAACATTTGAAAAAAAAAATCGGAAAGATGAATTAAATTTAATTCCAAGACTTTTATAAAAGAAGAAATGTGTAACAAAAAAATATTTTAATAGAATACCTGGTACTTTCATATCTTCTTCGATATCGGACTTCCCGGTGACCGTTCGCTCCGATCTTTCGGCGGTGGTGAACAATTTCTTGGCCTCGACGTACTCCTCCTCGGGATCGGAACCCGAGGCGCCATTGCCGGGTATCCTTTCGACTTCTTCCTTGAGATTCGGATTCGACGCACCGTCGGGATGTCGCAAACTCGAGATATTGCAATCGCCGAGTTTACCGCAATATCTTCGGGGACTCGCGAGATGGGCGACGCTACTTGGATACCAGTACGATGCTGTTGCCGGACGCGACATACTCTGACGGCAATTGTCGCATATCTTCTCCTGTTCGCTTTTGCCTGCTATGTACGCCGGTTCGCTGTAAATGCTACCATGATTGCTCGCTGCGTCGTTGAACAGGACATCGGACAGCGAGAGGGACTGGCAGCGCGACGGTGGACGGAAGACTGTGGCTGCTGAAATTTAATGTCCTCAGTTAAAGGCTGTAGTTGCCATTTACTATGACGATAAGAGGAGACAACGAATCTGTGCGCGCGAATGCGAGTAACGCGGTCGTGTCACGCGCTTCAACGCCATGCGATTCAAGAGGGAAATTATTACAATATGATTATGAAACTAATGTTATGAATCCGTTGTTCACTGTTAATGGTATTTTTTTTAATTGCCTCGTGTTTCGACTTTTTCTTTTTTTCGTCTGAATGCTGAATGCTGAATTCGCTATTAGCTCGAAGGCTTCGACTTCCCGTACAAAAAAAAATACATGAAAAGAAACGAAATAGCGTTTTAACAGAACGATTGTCAGTGGTTTCCCCGTGACTGTGAACTTGCGAACTCGCAGTACAGTGTCGGCCAATCGTGTCGTACCACTTGAAACGTTGATTTGCATAACACTGCAATATCGTGCAAAGCAGAGGCCCGCCATGTATATTCTCGTACACGCGACACTCGACTTGATACAACGATTCGTTGAGACTCATTCAAATTTAGAAACACATTACAGCCCTCGTGTTATGGCACTCGATGGATAAACTACAAGTCTGTTGTCGACATTGAAATGGGAATTATTCGTGGACTGTATAACAATATAATTGAAAACACGTTAACTTCCTTTTCAAGTAAACCGATTGACAAAATATATTCCAGGGAAATTAATGTTCATAAAAAAATGCTGTGAAAAATAATATCACAATTTCAATAAGAAGGGAAATTTCGCGAAGTTTTTTCAAGAAAAAAAAAAGTCCGCCAAGTATTTAAAAATTCTGTTTTCCTGAGTATAGGGAGAAACATAATTCTATATGGCAACAATTATTGTCTTAAAAAAAAAAAGAATATTAGTATTACAGTAAACACACATTACACACACATTACATTATTTTTATTATTAAAAATAATTTTTAAGTATTTGCGTAAATTTGGGAAATATACTTACACGGGGTGTCGCGTACGCTGACCGATGACGAGTTTTCTCTCTGATAAGTCACCGAATTCGATACGTTCGCAAGAGCGAGTTTACTTTGGTAGAGCTCGTGAAGACGTGCCAATTGATCGAACTTGTGTCTGGTCTCCTGTTCAAGAAAGTCCTCGTGGTCGAAGTAAGGTCGGGGCAAAACGCCCGCACCGACCGACGGCGGATAGTGCGGCCTGTATCTCTCGGTGTCCGACATCACCGACATGGAGTCTGCAAGAATGTGTTTGTCTCATTTATTTATCCGGCCTTCGAACGACTGAATACACTGAATGGAAATGAGTGGAAACACCTAAACACCTAAATCGTACTTTGGTGAACATCGACTTAATGTAGCTGACTGGACACCGTTAATAGGATTAGTAAACGAATTATAAGAATACATAATCCATTTGTATGCTCCATAAACGAACATAATTAGTTGAAAAAACTAATTATGTTTGTTGTGGCAACAATTTTGTATGAAAAAAATGGTTCTATAAATTTTTTACAACTAACTATTACATCTCGCAGCTAAATTTCTGCAAAAATGAAATTCTGTATTGAAAAACTCGGATTCCCAAGTTAGCGAATGCGAAGAATCCGTCCAAATGACTAGAAAACTATCCGAGATAACTCATTAACACAATAAACTCACCAGTGAAGGTTGAAACTATCGTGAGATTCTCTTGACTCAGTATCCTCAGCGGATGTTCGTCTTGATCGCTTTCCGGCAATGGATTTTCTCCCATGCAGAGGGCAATGTCTTCCTCGGTAACTTGAAGACATGAATCCTGCATGGGAACGGGTTCGAGATCCTCGACCTCAACGATCTCCAGTATCTCATCCTCGGACGACAATGAATGCCGTGACGGTAGTATTATGTCTTTGTGCGATAGATTGAGGCTTTCCATGGAGACTTCACGGCTAACGCCGTTGCTTAGTGGTTCGATGAGCGGCAATGGCGGCGGTACGACGATTTCCTCGTCGTCATCCTCGTCTTCCTGCGTGTCGACTCTGCTTTTATCCAAACTATCTTCCATAACGGGGCTCGCCGTTAAGTCAAGACCCGAATCCGTATTCGATTTAACATTCAGCAAATTTAATTTAGCACCGAGTTTCTCGGTTATATCTTCAATGTCCGTTGCTTTAAAGCTATCGCTGTCGACGGTCGAAAGTGATGTTTCATCCTCGTTGTCTTCGCAACTCTTGAAATTCGTCATTTCCTTGAATATCCCTGACGATTGACCAGATGTTTTGGACTCGTTTCGCGCGGTGGTGTGTTTCGCTCGTTGAATCTGCGACGATTGATTCTCTACCCATTTTCTGATCATAATCTTCTTGTGATTGTCCATGAAACCGTAACCTGACGAGTGTTGTTGACTGTGCAGAAGCGGCGGTCCGCTGAGTTGCATCGGTCCGTCTATCCAAGTTTCCCTCTTGTGATGGGCGTCCTTCAGCATGTGTCGGGCTTCGGCAACTTTCGATTTCGAGATTCTGGGACCGTCGATCCATTGCTCGTCGGAACCACCGCTCGGCGCGACGATCGGTATCTTGCTAGTCGGCGAATCTGACACCTTCGCCCCCGAAGCCTTGGTACCCGATGCTTTTCTCGCTGGACTCGCTTTTGGTGTTGCGCTGTGCGCAGGTGAGGTCTGCTTCGATGCCGTTTGCGTCAGCGCCTTGACGACTTTTGTTGCTTTGTGCGCGGGACTTCGTTCTTCGGGTATTTTGCTTGGTCTTTCGGCGGCAGATCCTCGTAATACTCGTCCCATGGCGCACCGCTGATCACCCGAATTCAAACTCGGAAGATAGACCGGTGGGTGTTCACCGTCCGTTGCGTCGTCGGCGCTGGGACCAACGTAGATCACCGTGTCGGCCGATAGATCGCTGGAACTTGGATCGCACTCACTGGTCTGTCGGGCGGCTTCTTCGCCGGAACTTCCTCCGCTTCCTGTACCCTGCGTTCCGCCGCCTACAAACTTTATTTTTCTTCTTCGCATCCTGTGTATTCTTGACGCCAATTGCACGGTCGTCAGCGTCTCGGTGTAGTGTTGGGCATTTGGTGAAACGTGAGCTATCATCGCCGCGTGACACGTTAACGACCCAAGACACTCCTTCAACAATTGCGTTAACTTGTGCTCCTTGTACGGCAGATGCTTCTGGCCGTTGAATATCGCTAGAAGGATGTTTCCGAGACCGGAGAGCGGTATTCCACCGGATGCCTTACCACGATCCGAATTACCGAGATCCATCAGATGAAGTCTACTTCTTCCACCGGCAACTGTAAATTCACATGAGGTTCGGACTTTTAGTCGGCTGTTACTTTTCAATAGTGCTAACTTCATACATTGTTCTATTCTCGCGTTTATTTATTCTCGTTATCGGATAATCGAAAAAAATAGTAGTCGCTTCGTAGGAAAAAAAAAGTGGGGCAAAATAGACCAGTTAATTCATTTAAGAAGCTTTACGAAATTGTCGGATATTAAGATACACAATTAATTAAATAAGACCATCCACTTTTTCAATGTCTGTTATTTCTGGAATCCGTTAAATCAATTTAACCCCAAGTTATTAAATACGCTGTGATCGTAAATTTTTTTGGATTTTTATATTTCGTATCGTATATATTCAATTTTCATTGCATTAGGAAAGAATTCCTTTTAAAAAATTTCCCGCAAGTTTCAGTTTCATTTTGCCCCTCGAATTCATTTTGCCCCGTTCTCCCGTACTTTTGTAATGTCCGTTGTAGAAGAACGCATTAAGATCTTTACCGGTGGTACGAAGTTCTGACTTTTGTACATGAAATAGGGGAGACGATAAAATTTTATTGGTGCTCACGTTTTTTTTTATACAGTCGCACAATGACGATATAAAATGTTCGCGATACGCGGATATCGCAGAAAATACAATGACGCGGAATACGGCATAATAATTGTTGGAATTACGACTTCCGGTTTCCGCGCCCGAAGGCTCTCGGGTATTACGCGGACGTTAGATGCACGACGTGCATACCGTGCATGCTGACCCGTTTGAAATGTTACGAGAGTTAAACGTGAGCAAACGCCGTTTCGGAGGTGCTGAGTCTTGATTACACGTACCTCCACCCTTGCCAGCCACGCTGTACTGGTATACGTGAAGGGTATAAAGCATGTGGGCATCGCCGTCTTCCCGTTGACGTCCGGCTACTGCGGCGTCCAGATAGAAGGCTGCACGCTCAGCAGTCGGCGCTCTAAGTTCACTGTGCTGTTGGAGCTGAAGGGTACCGAACAGCGGATCGTCCCTCAAATAGACAGCGGGTGACTGTTCGGAGTCTGGAAAGAATAACGAAATACCTTTATAAACGGCTATCCACCCTCAGAACAACGATTTGAGTTGAAAATAATTACTTTTTTTCGGAGGCTTTCTTATCTCTATAAATTATTGAATATCGCATCGAACGAAAAAAAAATCTGTTACGATCCATTTTCGTAAAAATTTCAGCTATTGAATTTTTGGTATTTTTCAATAAGTAAAAAAAAATCCTGTATTGTCCGTTTCTTCGCAATAAATCGAAAACAATAAATTTTTTTAATCAACAGAAAAATACTTCAAGCATTTTGTCATATAATAAAATAAAAAAAAAAAATTCTGTCGACAAAAGAGAAATCCATACTTTGACGAAAATCGCCATAATTTAGCTGACGCGACGCCTCCAAAGAAGGTATGTATGGTATCATAGGGGTACATCGGCATTACATTGTCATCTCGTATCTTTTGAGGCTTCACTCTCCGTTCGTAGAATATGGGATTTTCGTAACAAGTGACGAGACTGGGATGCGCGATACGGTACACACTTCTCTATCCTTGCTTTGTCCTGTTTCGCTATCGGGCCATTATTACGAGGTATTACAACGCAGGCGGGAACGCAGGTATGAATCCCGTACTTGGTAGACCTGCGCAAACGGCGGGGATAGAGGATACGTTATGAAAGTATACAGGTGTTAAACCACGTTGATATCCGCTGTGCCAGAAGCCCCGGCGGGTCGTGGACTTTACTGTGCGCGTCCGCGAATATAATCAAGGTAATGGGGGGAACACACAGTTGTAAATAGTGATCAGCGTAAAAGCGTAATTGCCCGCGGTGGGTGGGCCGTTTGAGCGTGTAGTTCCGGGTGCTCCTCCATCTGTGGCTAACGGGGGGTAGAAGGAGGGTGGTAAAGGGTGGCTTGGTGGTTGATGCCCAGCGGCAAACAGAAACAGCACCAGCGTGTCGTAAAATGCCCGTTTACGTTTCGCTTGTCGTGTTCAAGTATACACACGGCTGACTATCGTGCAATTGTGACGTAGCGTTGTCTCGAGATCTGCACGCCACGAGCCGCAACTCGACAGCTGCCTCGTGACATTGTCTATTAAAAAAAAAAAGAAGAAAAGAAAAGAAAAAAAAAAAGAAAATGCTTCCCAAGCTGGAAATAGATAGTTAATATATCATCGACGATGAGAATTTTAGAAAGATTATCCGAGGGATGAAAATTACCTATGTCACACATAATCACATGAAAAAAAAAAAAAATCTTGCGATTATATGTGAAATCATTCTAAAAAGAAAAAAAAAATATATATATGTATATATTTTGAAAAAAAAATGCAAATTAAATGACTTGAAATTTTACGAAAACCGGGCGATAGAGAGCTGAAACGAGACTTTCGATAAAGCGAGACTGAGAGAACAAACAAATTAATTTCGAAGAAAAAAAAGGTGAGATGTAGAAGAGGGAATTTCGTGTTTCTTGGCTCAATGGGAGGACAGTCGGGTCGATACAGAAGCTACGAGATGGCGACGTCGCAGTCGTAAAAGCAGGTTTTCACACCTTTCTTCGTTGCCCGACGTACCACAGGTAAGTATCCAACATAAACCCCCTACCCCCCCGTTCTACGTCGATGTCTTTCTCTGATCCCAGAGGTGCGCCCCTCGTTGCTTCCTCCACATGGAAGAGGGGTGTAAACGTTTTATCCAGGGACCACTCATTCACGAGCAGATGTTTTCTCCACCCCTCCACCAGGGAGCAATTTCTCGTATACCATGAGCACTTCGATGCACCTTGCGCCTGCATGGATGTTGCGCCGTGAATTCTTGCGCGTTCGCGCGTACGTGCGGGTTGTAGATAGTTATGTAAACTGTGAGATGACCCCAGACACCAACAGAAGATATAATCAAATAGAGAAGTTGCCCATCGAGAAGCTTCTACGACCAGACGAAAGCCACGGCGAAAATACGAGTGAATTTTGTATACTTTTATCTCCCGTTTTACACGTATTACAGAAATATTTCCAGAGGTTTTTCAATGAAAAGACTGAGAAGGAAAAATTCACTATGCCATTTACATTATCTATTGATTTCGTAATATATATTTTTCAATTTAAGTAAATATATTTCGCGTCTCTATTCGAACGACGCGAATATCGCGAATAATAGGGTTTATCTTTGGCCTTTTTATTTGTTCGTAATATATACAATTTTAAAAATATGAAGTCTTAAATTCTCTTTGCCGGGGGCTTAAGAAGCTTTTCTCAAGTATCTTCACTCGTACGTTAGAAATGGTGAGAATAACGTAGATAAGGTTTGAGGTGACTGTCGAGTAGGGAAGAGAACGGAGAGGGGGACAATGAGCAACAAGAAGCCACGCGGTAATACAATAATATTTCAGCACGTGGCAATCCCCATGTAGTTTCGCGATAGAGAAAAGCCCAAGGAAGCGAGAACTCGGTTTCTCACTCTTGTATACGCCCTTAAGAAGGTCGCTTCCCTACAGCGCTAGGACTGCAGTACACGGTGGTATCTCCACTGCGCTGCAATATCCATAAAAGAGACCGGGGGAAAGGCAGTAATATCGCTAGCATCTGTGCCGTGCGGTAGTACGGATTGTTCTATATACCTCCCTTGCCTCGACGTTCTTCCTTTCGCACTTTTCTTCTCTCAGCCGCTTTGGCTTAACCACAAGTTGTACACGCAGCACGAACTCGGGGATGAAATAAAAAAAAGGGGGAATCTCCGTGTCTCGCGATCGGCATACAGACGTATAATAATCGATGGGTTTTTGGCTCTTTCGATCTTTGGCTTAAAACTGAACGGCTCAGTCATTGGCAGTTAAAAAAAACTTGATATAAAACAAAATTTAATTATACTAAGCTGAATTTTAAATTGATAAATAAATAAATAAGTGAATAATCAAAAAATAATAATAATTCATATTTGATTCTCCATTTTGTATGGATGGATGCGTCAGTTTCTCCACTCTGTGATCGAAAGATCGATAAAAAAATGTATGTCAAGGATTTTGGTTGATCTTAACTTCGACAAAATTTCTACTGAACTTGAGTTCCACATCGGTTTCGAGTGCCGACAGACTTACGAGACTACCCCTCTGGATGAATCACATTGTTCACTCGGAATATCTGGAAATATCTTTCTTTCCCTTCGTCTCCATCATTGTGTACACTTAAATTCGTTTTTTTTTTCTGCCAACCCCTCCATCGATGGCAGTAAAAAAAATCTGTTTCACCCTGTGTCCAGTCCAGCTTGCCATAACGTTGCGACTGGATTCGAATTAGAGTGTGCAGCAGCAGCGGCGACGGGGTAGCGTTGTCGGGGGAGCGAGCTTAAGCCAACGGGAAACTCCCTATCGGCTTGCTATTTTCCCCGGGACCGTACACCTTATGCGCTCTTAAAGAACATTTCGCCTGGTTTATACGCCCGTACATTTCCGTTTTCGCGCGAAATAAGCGCCGCCGCTCCCGGCGCTAGCCGCCACAGAGCATATATAGGATACAGTAGCGCACGCCGCCGTACGTTCCAAGGATAAAAGGGATGATGAAGCAGCGGCGAGTATAGAGGAGGGAGGAAAGTGGGTTTGGAAAGAGGATCGACGCGTTTCTAGCGCAGTACAGCGGGCGTGTTACTCGGGCGGATAGGGGTGTACGAGACACGCGAGAGCCTATAGCTAGCCTTCGTAATAAGCAGCCGCGGCATGAATTTCAGCAACACGCCAGCTAAAGAATCGTCTACCGGCACTCCAGTGTACTGTTTCCCCAGGCATATACCTATTTTCCTTGTACGGTATGTTATACCCGCTTCACACATATATAGATATGTATATATTGTATGATATACGTCAGCCACTGTTTGTACGCGTGTGTCTATGCACGCCTCGCTTGCCCTGTGCCTCTCTGTTGCGCACCAGTTTCGCGGATTTTATAAATCACTTCGCGCTGCGAATACGCTCGGGAATGCTCATTTACCAGCTAACTTTATTTATAACCGGAGAGGTTGGGGTTGGGTTGGGCGGGTGGACGCTGGAATGGGAGCTTTTAATTCGAAACAGCGTTTAATTTAATATTTCTAATTTATTCCTCGGCTCTCTGGGCGACCGAAGCTCCTCTCACTCTCACTCTCTATATCTACTCTCCCTTGCCACGCTTTTTCTTCACTTTCTTTCAGACCTTTCTCGCATCCTGGGCCTTTCTCTGTTTGTTTATTTTTTTTTCTCGTATTTGAGGCCATTATATCGCTTTCCGCCTTCCTTTCTCGTCTGTTACGCTTCGGTTTTGCGTTGCTTCTGGTTTTCGTACATCGCGGGTTTGCTTTTTTTTTTTGCTATCTCAACGGGTCGTTTAACGAGGATTTTATTACTCGCGCAAGAAACAACGGTAATATGATGATTTTCTTTGCGTTAATTAAAGCGAAATATGTCTGTTGGACTTGTGGTTTAAGTTCGTGAGGAATACCCGCGTGAGATGGAAAAAATGTTACTTTTTTTTGTAAAAATCATGCAAAGTACTTGAAAATATATTTTTTGGGGCCTAACCCTGCATGGGTCTCCGGGAATAGAACTTTTTCCTTCAGCGACAGCCAAACCACGAATTCTTTGGTTAATTTTGGGTGCAAAAGTTATCACGCGACGTAAATAGACCATTTTCACGCAGGCAGCTTTTTAATTTTGGTAAAAGCCAAGAATTTCAGACGTTTTTTTTGTATTTGGCGGAATTCGGCATTTCTGCATAGGAGTTACGTGAAAATCCGAATTTCCAGTCTGCAATGCCGGTTAATCGTTTTTCCAATTTTTTCTGTTTTTTTTTTTTTCTTTTCGCGATACATTTTTTTTTTTTTTTTCGAAAAATGGCCCAAAAAAAGCTCCGAGGTTTTTTCTATCGATATTGGAAATTCTTTAACCAGAAATATTAGTTCTGCATTGTCAGAAAGCCGCGTGTAATAGTTTTATCGAATTTAAAGCTTCCGCTCAGTTCTGCTGTATGAACGGTAAAGTCATTCGTTATCGTAGTTTTTATCTTTCGAATTCTATAGTCGAATAAACGAGAGTTAAAAGCTCCGAGAAGAGCAACGACAGCTCCAAAAAAGGTTTTAGGAAACGAACGAAATTAGATGCAGCAAGAAGGGTTCTTGCAGCGCTCTAAATGTGTCACTCCGCGAGAATCGGCGCTCGTTTCGTCTCGAACGCTGCGCCAGGAAGAAAAACGAGAATTTCCGATTACAAGAGAAAAGGAAGCGCGATAAAGGCCGCGCGCATTCAGCGGCAAAACGGGGATTCCCCCACCGGGTGAACGCGAGAGTTAATTATTTAATAAGCTGGAAAATTAATTGAAACTCCCGGTGCTTAATTAGCTCGGGTTCAGCGAATAGCGTTTTTAGCTTTGTCGCCTCTCGAATCAACGCTCATGGTTGGTAGTCAGTGAGCCGAAAATAAGCGATAGGGAGAGGGGAAAAACCGGGAAAGACGAGAAATCGAGGCAAAGTGGAAAGTCACGAATCACTTCGGAGCTCCCCGGTGAGTTCGAAGACTCTAATAACTTTTTTCGCGTTATCGTTAAGCCCAACGTCGGAATTCCGTTCAATTACGTAAATATATAAACTTTCGCTAATTGACTGTCCTTTGTCATTAATCCTGTACAATCCGACCGATAAATTTATACGATTTGTATAGCAGATATGAAAATTGCGTTATTTCCGTTCTCGTGGCCCAATGAGGGGACTAAAAAAAAAGGAAATTCTGTTACTTGTACCTGAGTTTCATATGAAACTTCAGAGACACGCGGCAATTGTCTGGAACAAGTTGAAAAGTTTCCGACACGGTGCAAGATAAGCGAGGATCGTCTTGAAACAAATTTGCATGTGAACGATGAACGGCGTCGCAGGACAACTCGAGTTCTCTGGATTCCAACGCAAACTACTCGTTCGGGAGATCTACAGTTCGTCTAAGCTGCTCTCCGAAGGGTCTTTGTCGATAAAGTCTTACTGAATCGTCCTCCCAAAAGATATCTATTTCCGTAGCAACAGACTAGTCTCTGCCTGTCCACTGAACTAAAATATATAACCCCCGGAAGCCAATGTACCAAAGCGAATCCCTTCTCCCATCAAACACAACGGAAAGATTTACTGGACGAAAGGACTCCGGATCGCTTCGTTGAACTTCCGGTAACGATCGACAATCCCCACCGATACATCCTTATCGTAAAAAAAAACTTGTCATCTGCAGTTTCATCTACGAGAACTCCAGTTGACAACGCAACGCGCTGATTAGGTTGAGATTATTAATCTCGCCGCGCGCGGATGCGGGCGGTCCAACTGTTGTCAAGTCATTTAGCTATTGGCCACTCGATTGCCACTCGAAAACGCGATCTCGGCTGATCGTGAAGAAGCAGCCGAGCAAACGAAAGGTTGCGGATACTCGAGAGGCCGGAAAACAGAGGAGATTGCCACAGTAGTTGATTTTGAGAAACGGATATCGACCCTTCTCGTGGCTTCGCTCGACCGTGTATACCATCGACGGAGTATCCACTCTCGTCGAATAATCCCGGAACTTCTGGCCACTTTTCCTCCTTTTCCTGCACTCTTCGAGCATCTCGCTCGCTATCACTTCAGCACCCCTCCCCTCCCTCTGGTACACTGGTACTGTATTCCCCTTCGACAACTACTAAGTCGAATTTTTATTAGACCAGCAATTTTTCGAGAGCTCTCCAAGATGACCATAAAAAAAGGAAGAAAAATCATGAAATCGTAAATTGCGGTGCGGTGAGCCGTTTCCGCCAAAAAGATTGGCGATGATCACTCGTGCGACAAACATCGTATCTGGTGAAGACGAATGTCCGCTATTGGTAACATGGATCGAGTATTCAGGCTTCGCAAAAATCCCATAACTCGATCATTCCGAAAATTTGTTATGTCCAAACAAATTTCAATAATTCGTATACTGCAGTAAGTGCAATTTGTCTTCGGTACGAATTGCAATTACGTGTACTGCAATACACTTTTTGTATTGTGCATTTTTCTTTAATGAGTAAAAAAAACGAAAAGAAAATCTTCCACGCGTTAGGCGAATTTCAATTATAGTAATAGAAAAGAAGCATTGAAACTCGAAACAAGTAAAAGCAGAAACAAGGTGAGGTAACAAGAAGGGTAACGTCCCGACGCGTCTAGACGACATGTACGAATCTGTAGAATACGATGACGACACTTACGGAGACTACGAGACGCGGCACTAGTCCGCACTTGGCTCTAATTAATCTAAACGATTATGCAAGCCGGTATTATTCGAGGCACGAAATTAATTGTGGCAACCACTTGCCCGGCACTGGTGCCTCGCGAATTCGAGTGTCTGCCCGGCTACTTGAAACGCGGCGATTCGGACGACGAAAGTTTGGCTCTGCCGAGCGTTTATTGTCACCGACGGTTGGTTGTACGCTGTCGCTGCAGCTTTAGGGGTAGAAAGAGGTTTCTCTCACTTCCCGCAACCCCTACCCCCAATCTCGGGAAAACGTTTGCACAGACACGGCGGGTTTGAGTGCCGTAGAAACGTTTTCTTGTTTCGAAGAAACTCGTTACCCCCGAAACACGCTTAATATTTTATATACACTCTCACCGTGTTTTTCAAGTTAATATGATATTTTTTTAAAAATCTTAATAAATAAAATGAAAAAATGAAAAAATTATAGAACATTAAGATAACCCGGTCTTTTTTTCAACATTTTTTTCATGTGTATCGCGATGTATATTAAAATAAAAAAATAAAAAAAATTTTTGTAAAGTAATTCTACGACAAAGATGTATTTTTACGAAGTATATTTTCCCAGGACCACCTGAGCGCCGGGTAATTTATATATAAAAAAAATGACTCACCATTGGCATGGGCAGCGAGAAGATCCTTTAACTGCTGTTGTCCGGTCGTGAGTTCAACACAGCTGACCCTTACGCTGAATCTCGCGCCGGTCCTTTGTCTCTGTTCCGAAATTCCTCGAAATAGCCAAGCTATGGCACACGGTATAGCACCCAAGGTGTGGCCCGCCTCCGGTGTGCCAAGCATCGTATGGGATTTTCCTGAGACACACGAAATGAAATAATTCAAATTTGTTTTGTGGCGACGGTACATCACTATCGATGGATTTCACGAGTACAGAATTTCGTACGAGCGATCTGCTCGGACGGAATAATTATAATAGCGCTGGCGGTGAAAGGGGTACGGGTGGGGGATGGGAAAGGGGAGTAGTCGCTCGTACAGTCGTGTCCAACTAATTTACTGAGTGTTATTACTCCCGGAATAGTCCCGTGTGGTATTGGATAACTCAACTCTGCCGGACGATGTTCAATCGGTCGCTCTATAATTGCGATATTTGATTTGTGGCCGAACCGCGTGCGTCGTCGTGTGATTAATTTGTTTACACTTTAGTCGACGGATGTAATACAGGAGTGGACTGGTGTGATTGCGTCGCGCTATTGGCACGGCTCGGCGACAGTTTCGATCATAAAGGATCGAATGACCAGGGGGTTCGGTGTGTAACGAGATAAACGAGATCTCCCGCTCGGATACATGACAACGAGGGCGATGTATCATTACGAATAATCGATCGATTGGTTTTCGTACCGACAGCTTGTCCGCGACAAGCTTGTCAACCCATTAACGTTCGAGGGTCGAATTTTGTCAAATTTACGTTTTTCGAGATATCGACAAATCTTTATTTCATATATATATAGTTTAACGACATTGTTACGAATATTCAGGGAATCTAGAAAGATGTTCGGGCGAAAAAAAATCGAAATTTGTACGGAAATTATAAAAAATTATGGTAACTCCATAAGAGTCGAATAAAATTCTTATAAATCATTACTAATGCAATTTACGAAGGTATTCAGGTAAAATAAAAAAAAAATCGAAATTTGTAAATTATCTGAAAAAGTGATAATTCCGATCGAAAATGTATCAATGTGTTAGTAACTCGACCTCACAAGCACGTATCGTAATGCACGACGAGCTTTAATAATTTTACGATGAATATAATTAATTGGATGGTTTAACGAGTCTCGTTAGCGAATCCATTACAATTATTGCGAAATGATCATCGCCCATTGGATACCAATACCGTATGATAATTCAACAAAATTCTGTACAGAGTAACGTGAGAAAATTGTACGTTAAAGTGAATTTAAAAATATTTTCAATATTCTCGATTGAATAAAACGAGTGATTTATTAGTCGGCACGGTGTGGAAATCGGACCGAAAGCCCGGGGTATTATTGATGGTAAAGCAACAGAGCTGTACGTTGTACTCTTATTAAAATCGTAAAACTGTATATACCGACAAAAGCGGGAGATACGAGCTTTTCCGAGACAGCGAGAAAGAAGGATAGTCGGGGGAGTTCCGGGGAAAGTAGGAAGGGATCGCGAAAGCGCGCCTCGACGAAATAATGGAAACCCGCTTGCGCCGGCGGCAAACGTTGAATCTTAAACTCGTATTTAATTGTCTCGATGTAAGACGGTGAATTATGTTATTATTTAATTATAAAAGCTCGACGTTTCGCAAGCAGCCAACATAAACGTGACTAATGTCGGACTATTATAAATACATAGAAAAACACTCGACACTTTAATAAAAAAAATCAATAAATTTTGATAATCGAAATTTTCAGCATTCAATGCAATTCAGAAGTGTCGAATGCAAAAAATCTTCAATAGACATATCTTTTTTTTTTAAAGACGTTATTTTATTTCCCGTGGCATTTTTGAGAGAAAAAAAAAAGTATTCGAATTTTGAAATATCAGATAGATGTACACTTTTCATGAGATTTTCATTTTTTTTGGGCTTAAAAATTTGCTGACTCGGACGGTTTGCACCGGTTGCGTTCCTTTTTCATATTTCCCGGAAGCTTTCCAGTCCAATTCCCCGTCTTACTTCGTACGGTCGTACCTACAACGAGTTCGCAAATATGCCGCTGTATATCGCACGTATGCTCCTGACGCTTTGATACATGTGTAAAATCTCGCGTGAAAGAACGTGTCCGCGCGGCATGCATTTAATGGCTGAGAAATTTATAGTCGTTGAACGTTTAAACGTTGACGATACGAGGAAGCTGATGATATTTTAACGACACCAGTAGCATGAGTGGTGTGAGTCGCGCTTCGATTTTCCATATACCGTCATATTGCCGTATCGTAGGCAAGCGCTGCTCGTGAAATCGAACATTTCTTTTATGTGTAAATATTAAGAAGAAGTATCAGAGCGGTAAAAAACGTTTTATAAATAGGAGAACAGTGAAATCAATATAATATTATCATTTATTATCAGAAGCGCAATAAGTAATAAATTCGCGGACAGAATAAAAAAAATCGTCATATGCATGAAAAAAAAAAAAAAATTTGGATGAGTCGACAAGAATTTTAATTTTTTTGAGTTCCCAGTGTCGATTTATCCGGGGCTCCGACGGAGCCCCGTTTGGTTATCTCATCTCGAAGTGTGAGCACGTGATACATCGAGGAAGAGTGGTAAAAAAAAAACAAGAAAAAAGAAAAAATAATCTATTGACCTTCCATGCATTATCATAACTAGTTACGGCAATCCAAACACGAACACGTTGAGCAGTGAAAGTAGAAGCTTCATGAATGACCGATTGTAGAATTAATTCAACGAAAAAACGCTAACGGTCCGCAAATTTCTCTCGCAATAGAGAAAATCTTATCTATTTATTTATTCAATTTCATATAAACTCCGTTGACTCCTTATTGGATAGTCGAAGTATTAAACTATGCAAATAATCGTGATTTTCAAAGTTTTCTCGTCTGTATTAAAATTATGAAAATAAATACATAAACCGCGAACGAGCGTCGCGACTGGCTCTCTCCTTCGTTTACTCAACGAATTGCGCCCGGTTGTTCGCGCTTGGGAAAGGCGGGGTAAAATGTCGGCATTTATTCTTCGCTACGGTAATGAAAGAAGAAGAAATTGGGGGGAATGGGGGGAGAGGGAGAGCCACAAGAGAATAACGTCTTGTTGGATATTCGTGGCTTTAATATCGCGCGTATATAACTCGCTCAGTGAATAACTGGACCGGAGAGCAAAGATAATCCGATACTGCGTTAAGAACCCGAAAAGCACTGGAAACTTGTCCCAGTAGCATATTTTATCACTCGCGTCTCTTATTCTCATTCTTTATCGCGCTCTGCTCCGTTCCCTCGTTCCACTCCCCTTCCAGCGCGATAGTATAATCTTTTTTTTCCTCTTTTTCTTATTGCAGTCTTCGTCTTACTGCTCCATCTACCGACTCAACAGTCCACAATCTTCTCGCGGTCTTCTTTCTTTCCTATTTCCTCCTTACCATTCTTACACTTTCTCGGCATCATTCCCAACCCTTCGTTGCTCTATAATCATGCATTTGCATGCAAACTCGATATCACTACTTAAAATGTAAAACAAATTCGTGTCTGCCGTTGCTGCTGCACACTTCAACCGAGCGCTTCCTCTCGCTCCGTAATAGCAAGAGAAGGATATGAGATAAACAGTCCGGATAACTGAATATTACGATGTTAAATCTTTGAGTTTCGAAATCAGTTTTCAAAAAAACTTTATTATATTTCGTTGCTCTTTAAGGGAAAATAATTGATGTTAAAAATTAAACAATCGTTAAAACCGAAAGTACAACGCAGATGCTGTCAAAAGGAGTCGATTCAGCCACATTATCGCGAAATGCGCCGAAATAAAATTTTTTTTAGCCGACACAATAATAAAAAAAAATTATCATATCAGAAAATATTCAAAAAATTTGTCTGCCCGTAAAAAAAAAATTCTCCACTGATTTATTTGGAAACGAGATTTCGGTGTTTTCACTTTCGCGCGCTTCATTTCACGCATTTCACATTTGAACATTTTTTCTGCCCCTAAAAAAAATTTTCCATCGATTTATTTGGAAACGAAGTTTCGGTGTTTTCACTTCCGCGCGCTTCATTTCACTTCAATTTGCGCAAGGAATTGTTTCTCAGAATAAAATTTGATTACATTGACTTCGGTGTTATCGATTATCGTTAACGGTCATTGAACCTTTGCGGGGTCGGCATGCGGTAAGCGGCAATTGATTCTAACAGGTAAAGCGGAAAGGCCACAGTATTCAGAAACGTCACCGAACTTTCGGATATTACGTAGCGAGATAAGTGAGAACGTCCGGGAATTCGATATTACCCCACGAAATGAGAGCGGTCCGTACGGCTCGATGGAACAAGAAGTTCCTAACGTTCCACGACTACTCGACTAAATAAGTTCTCAAAGTGGGTCGAAGCTACAGCATTGTTAGCGCTACGTGTAAGTTCTCACGTTCAGAAAGCATTTCCCAAACGTTGTGCGACATTTCCTCTACACGAACACTGAGCGCTCCTCTACGGATATGTTCGCGAAGCACTTCCGGCGATCTTTTCGGTGATATTTCTGCTACTTTGCCAAACTGTAGTGAAATGTCCAACTTTCTTTTTCCGTGCTATTTTTTTTTCTCGTTTCGTGTTCTTTCCCATTCATCGTCGTATACTCCTAACGTTTTTTTCTTGCCTCTCGAGAGTTGCTCGCATTTACGTAATTATCTCATCTACGTCGAGGATGAATTTTTCGTCAAGATAACAATGACGTTTTGTCTATGGAAACGTCGAACTCGGGGTACTACCCCTTTCCTCCACTTTCCCCCTTTTCTTCCCCTTTACGTAATCTTCTTTGCTTGTGAATTTCTACCCCCTCGCCGAGGGGCGCGCGGATACTTGAGGCAAGAAAATATAAAAAGAAATAAAAAAAAACTTCAAGGATATCATCTCGGGTCATACTCTCCTTCCAACTCGGTAGGAAGAATGCAAGCCGTTGTTTGCAAAGAAATACCCTGCAACCCCCATAACTCCGATGCTCTTGTATAAATCTTACGTTTTTTTTTTAACTTTTAATAATTCTTGATTATTTTTCGTCTTATTAAATTTAGCAAAGCAAAACTTGCAAGTGCGCTGTGATGTTTCTCGAAAATGTATCAAACCACCCTTAATGCAAAACAGCTTTTTTTTCGATATCCGTCAACCCCTTTTTTCGTAAGACGCGTAACATACATTCATTGCATAAAAAAAATCATTCTATTATCTCTTATAGTTTTAAAAACGCCATTTTTTATTATTTGGATCGATTTTTAGATAATTGCATTACCTTAATAGTTATTTTCACTTTACGTTTTTGCACTTTTTACAGTACACTTTTCCGCACTCGTACGAAAAAAACCAGGAGAAAATTATATTGAGTACCTAGTAGATGAGAAATATAACGATTTATCGAAGATTTGAGACTATTAGAACTTACCGAGGCCCGCGTGTCCGAAACAGAATAGACAACCATCAGTTCCATTGATGACGGCGTGGATGACATCGGTAAGGGCGCTCGAGCAGATTTCGGTCTGAAATCAAAGTAATGCAGATTAAGGATACTAATGAATTACCGGGAAAGCAAAAAATATTATCGCGGCGGAAATTTTAGGCGAACGAATGACTTTTCGAGTTTGAAATTTTTTTCGTTTGCGCGGCGTACATTTTCGTATTTTAGCAACAGTCAAACTCGGCTGTCGAGTAAAAGCGAGGAGTGTTAAAAATCGTGAATGCGCGGCCGCGAAACTAGGGTGAGAAGTGTGGGATACTCGAGAATAATGACTGGCCGCTCTCGTCAAGTGTTTAAGAAAGGAGGGACGATGGCGAAAGAGGGGGACCGGTTACTACCCAAGTCAAATGAACTCCGGGGCGCTCTCGCCCAGCGGTGGTACAACACCCAGGTTATTCGCTTTTCCTTTTCTTCCCCCCCCCCCCTTCCCCCTGAATATCTCGCCTCGTTTTTCTCGGTAATATATTCATAGCCCTGGCGTCCAAGCGCTCTCCCGAAGGCGTCACGAGGAAGTGAACGCCTGTCTCGGAGTCAACCAGCTTTGGCTCATTCACCACCTTCCAGTTTCAATCACCTCTGGTGTAAAGTGATTTTCCGGGATTTCCGTGTACATTGAAGGGAACTGCGCTTTTGTTTTTTTAATCAAAGAAATATTGAGGATAAGTGCCGATATGTCCTTTCCGTGAATTCTCGGAAATTTAATATTTCAGAGAATCTATAATTAATAGGGGCGTAAAAATTATGGATTTCGAAGGAATGATTTTCGTCCAGAAAAAAAAATGGCTTCCAGTGTTGAATCGTTACGAGTATTTTTGATGATAATTTTTTAATGATTGCTATTTTTTTATGATAACCTTTTCTTCTGTTCATAACCGTTGTCTTATCGATTCGATAGCGAGCGAAGTTGCGAATCTATAGCACGCCTTTGGAAATGAAGTTGTATTGAGGGGTGCGTGGTACACGCGTTTTTACGTAGGCGTGAGAGCATCGAAGAGGGTGTCGAGAGAAGGAAATCCTCGAATTTCCTGTAGAACCTGCTCCGGATATTTATCCGTCTCTCTCCTTCTCTTTCTCCCGCTCTCTTTCATGGTGATTTTTTTCCGCAAGGGAAACACATGCACCAGTGAGCCTCTATCGATCGACTATTGGGTATACCGGCATTACACATCAGCGACGTTGGCCTTCAAGGGCACGGATCTTATTCCGCGGAGGATTGGAAAGGGAGAATGAGAGTGAGACAGAACGTGACGATACGTCGACCAAACAAGATTGAAATCTACTTGTGGACCGCCGAGGATCGGATGAGCCGAGATGGGAAACGAGAGATGAAAGCTGAGAGCGTCACGGGACGGAAAAGGTATTCCGCACAGAAAATACCCCCTTCGCTTTTCCCTCCCACTGTCCGCTGGATTTTTCGCTATTTCTTGTTTATTTTCGCCATCATCGAGAAAACAAATTCAAAAAATGCGAGTGCGCAAAAGGGATGAAAGGTAAAATGACGAGGGCACTACGTAACATCGTCGTGCAGACGGAGAAGAAGAAATAGCAAAGGGGATAGTAGGAAGCCAAAGAAAACGGTTCGGTCGAAAGGGAACAAGACGAAGACGTCGCTATTTCGCAATCGTCGTCGGGATATTACAGAAACGGAGAGTAAGGAGTCCAGCGGTCCCTTCTCCGATATGGTAATTCCAATCTGTCGTTGGCATCTCTCGAAGGGCGCACCGTATTTCTTTTCTTTTTTTCCGTAAAAAAGATGGAAATACTTGATGCCCTTCGCCCGAATTCTCGTACCTCGGGCAATACCTTATCCCCGGTCTATCGTATACGAGACATTCCTACCGGGTCACGCGGGGTAAGGGTTTTCGCGATGTTTTTCGTCGTTTTGAACCCGGAAATTCACTCGGGACCTCAATTTCTTATGCTTTGAAACGGTGAACTCGCATTCGAAAAAATAGAAGTACGCAGTAGTAATACACTAAACTATCTACGAGACATGGAATTTTCTCGCCGCTCAATTTTTTTTCTTTGTATATAATATAATAATAATAATAATAATAAATCCATAAAAAATTCATTATAAATTTTTTAATAATCCATCGTGTTGTTTTTTTTTTATTATTTCAAATATAATTCTTAAGACGACTTCTATGATGTATATTCTTAAATTAATCAATTTACCATCGCGTCTCTCGACGCTTTATCTTGGGAGCGAATAGTTCAAATCATCCTCCAGCTTAAGCAGAAACGTTACGAAGGTTCTATTGAATCATATGTCGTCTCGTTAATCATTGACAATTGAGAGGCCCAGTCACGTACTCGTAAGACACCAAAGAAGCACAAGTTGACGAAGAAGCCAATGAGTATGCTGTGTACAGTCCTTACAGCTCTCGAGTGAAGTAGTGTGAAGAAGATTCATATAATTATAACAGGATGATCTCTCACGGGGAAAGAAACTGTAAGGCAAACACATTTCGTCGATGCCAACTATGCTGTTATGTGAAGTAAGCGCGCGATGTTTCGGCCCCACAAGCCCTTGGCGCCAAAGCGTAGATCTTCCGATGCTACTGGGAGGCCACTTGCTCTCCCCTTCAGCGGCCCCCGGAGCCAGCCGTGACGGTTAATGAAATACGTGACCGGAGCCTCCGTCATAATCTCAAACACTTGATTCTACGCGCGGCTACAGAGAGCCCAGGGTTCTCCCAATAGGGGCGAGAGAGGAGCCTGGGAAATGAGGACAAGGCGAGAGGATGAGAAAACAGAACTGAAGAGATTGCTGGTGATGGAACGGTGAAGGGAGGGAGGGAGGGAGGGAGGCGGGTTACCTACCCGCTGTGTCGAGAGGATACAAAGAGGGAAATTTCTCTCCTGTGCTACGGGGTCCTCGACGCACCGCAGGACTCTGCTATCAGCGCGCGTTTGCCCGCTGGTATCCTTCGGCTATACGCTGAAGAGGTAACAGCCCTTTTGCTTCTCGTGCTAACATGGCGACGAACGAGAAATTTACATGACTACAACCGGCGCCGACCACGACCTCGAAAGGGTTCGTCGTGGGCGGTTGTTGGCGATCCTTGGATAACAGAGACGCGAATGGCATGAATACGATGCCTCAAGTTGAAACTTTACACAACCTAATCACTTTGATAAGCACTGACAGGTTTTCGATCGTTTGGAACTTGTATACGATACAATGGGTACACATGCGGATTGTGGCAATAAAATATGAAGAAAGGTCAGTCAGGAAATGAACAGTGTGTCGTTTCGTGAAACTTAACCGTTGGAAAAATTGTGGTTATGATGGTAACTTAATTAAACTTTTAAATTCGCGGACAGCGTAGAAGGCACAGTAGATATTGAGACTTCGTAAATTCTGATAAAAACATTTTTATTTATAACTATTTTATTAATAAAATTTTTTTTTTTTCAACCAAATTTTTAATTTTTCCAATCAATCAATCAGGACTATTCAATTTCAATCAATTCAATTGATTAATTGATTGATTGATTTCAGTTTCCATTTTTTTTTTTCAAAATAAAAAAATATTGCAAAAGATATTATAAAATAAGAATAATGATAATATTTTTGTTTAAATATGAAAAATCTTCGATATGTCACTTAATCAGCTATGGAGACGTACAGATTATGAAAACTATCAGTGAAAAAATAAATTTAGTTGAAGAGTTTTTTTTTCCGATCCCCACGCTGAATCCCCAGTGGGCAGACGGAAGGTTCGAAAAATATGTGTGCTGACGGAACGTTATTATGTCGGGGTGGGATAGAAATCCCGAATAGCGAATATTCAGACGGGCCCTATTCTAGCATTTTTTTTGTACTACTTAAATTAACCAGAAAAATCTGATTACCGATATTTTAAAAGCAGAAATGTCAATGCCCCGAATTTAAAAAACATGAAATAATATATTTCAGGAAGACCGAAAGACCGATTGAAACGTAACCGATAATACAAACAGCTATGGCAACAAATGTCGAATTTGAATTATCAGAAAACTCAAAACCCCGAAAAAGTTGCAGCAGTTTGGAGGCTTATTGGTGAATGGCCAATTGTTCGAAGATTTAATACTCCGAACAGAAAGCGACCGATATGTAAATATTTCGATATAAATTATCAGAAAGAGTAAAAATACGAGAGATCTTACAATCAACAAACTGAAAGTAGGAGAGGTCAGGAAATCGAAGACTTAAATTTCCGAAAAGTAAAAGCCCGAAAACTTAGAATTACGAAAATTAAAAATCCGAAAGGCTAAAAACCCGAATAGTAAAAATCCGAAAGCTTAAAATCCCGAATAGATAAAATCCGAAAAGTTAAAAACCCGAAAACGACCTTGGCCGAATATATTATTATTAACATCGGTGAAAAAAACTTTTTGAAGGACAATGTACAAATTCGGGGTTTTAGCCTTTCGGAGAAATCTGCATACGGAGATTTGTCCGTTCGAAGAAATCTGCATTCGAAGATTTGACTATTCGGAGAGCGTCTTTTCGGGTATTTGACGGTTCGGGGAATTGACTTACGGAGATTACCCGTTCGTATAATTCTTATTCGGTACTTCGAGCGTTCTGAATTAAATCTTTCTGCAATCCGAATTTCGGGTATGCGATTGTTCTTTGAACTAAATCTCGGAAATTCGGGCTTTCGAAATGTTCTTTATTCCTTAAATTGAATATCGAATTTGTATATTTTTCTCAGCAATAAACCTTCTTGTTTTTGATTATCGTAATGATAGTTTGTCGGGAAATAAACCTGGAGTTGCCGCATGCCTTCGGGAAATTGATCTTTTCTGGGAATTTAAGTTCGTATTTCTTTTCCTTCGTAACCATAATCATCATATGATTATTTCTATTGATTATTTAGACTTTCGGTAGATTGACCCGTCGTAAAATGCATCGAGTGGGATATTTCGATTCGGGATTTTGCGCCTTCGAACATTCAACATTCGGGTTTTTTAACCCGCCCCGTGCCGATTAGTACGGATGTTGCCAAGGAGCTTCAAGAATTGATAGTGGAAACCCCCGGAGATAATGACGAGACGAAGAATCCTTCTTCTTTAGACGGGGTGCGTCAACGAATATCTCGTAAATCGCGAATTCAACAGTCGTAGGATGAAAAATCGGAGAATTCGAAGGGAGGCAAGGAGATAAACCTTGCTGAACGGACAAGTCTCAATTAGGGACTTGAGAATGAGATCCAGTAGAGCCATTAATTCCGTTGAGTGTGTAAATTAAAAGCGAGAGAGAAGGAGCCGAAGGAATACGGTCTGAGATACCGCGATACTTCGGAGTTTCATCGTGTGCGAGGTATGACTTAGAAACGTGATCGTTTCGCTGCCTTTCGTGATGCTCTCTTCGTGAGAAAGGGCAGCTCGCACGAGAGCACCGCTGATGCCTGATGCTCTCACACACACAGTGGGATTGAGGTGCAGGACGCGTTCTGGTAACGCAATATTGGCGTAGCCCGCCGGAATACGAATCATTGCAGGGAACTCCGGGGCGTGTTCAACGAGAAATATATATACGTCTAGAAGCTATGCGAAACTACGGAACGGGCCTATGCAGCGTTATCCTTCTCGCGCCGTCGAAGGGCGGCTTGAATTTTAAATCCCTCTATCGGCCGCCAAATGAACAAAGTGTGTCGTTTCGTGAAACTTAAGCGTATCTGCGGCAGGTGAGGTTTGCACTACTGAGCTCATTTGCAAATAGTTAGAGAGGTTTTTCGCACAGTAGAATAAAGGGGAAGTTGTAGTCAAATTTTTTCTGCTATACCTTCCATTATTGGAGAGTGAACGAGTAGCGGGTACGTAAAGGAAAACTTTATTAGAAAAAAAAAATCGTCCCGAATCCCTAAACGCATAAATCGCTTAAATTGCCAATTTATAGAACGCCCTCTACTCACGATTTGAGACCCCTTCAATCCAAATACAGATTCGATGTTAGAATCCAAATTTCAAATCGGAAGAAACGAAAAAAAAAAAGAAAAAGACTGATGGAACGTTGGAAACGGAAGATTCGAATTTCCATAGTTCCTCGACGGGGAATGTTAAAGTATTGTCGGCTGGTCTGAGTTTTTGAAATAAATGTTCTTTGCGTAGCCAAGGGCGCGGTGTAAGGTTGCAGTGACGCGGGAATATTGTCGAGGAGGGAATCGACGAAAGCTGGAAGCCCTTCGACGTCTAATGGCGGGAAATAATCGAAAGACCCCCCCACGTACCCTAACCATTCTCCGCCCGCGTGGAGTTCGACAATCGTGACGATCTCTCAATTCTCGAGATTCCCGTGAAGCATTTGCACTTTGGAGGAGATGACAAGTCGGGAGAAAAAGCTCCGACAAGAGAGAAGAAGGATCGAACCCCGGCATAAAGAATGGCAATGATATATATACACCTACAAGAAGGACAACGCGAAGGAATTGTCGACCTTTCCGCACCCCTCGACGCGCGGATTTCTTCGTTATTACATATGTTGTGACAACACACATATTCAGCCGAAGGGTGTGAACTTACGCAAGTTCGTACAACTATGCGCCCGTTGCTGCTTTCCGCTCGTACGAAACTCATACACAAGCAATAGACAATAAGGCAACAAGATCGTTGAAAGGGACGCCGAGCGTTGAAGTTCGATTCACGGTGCATAGCGCAGAAGGGGTCTCGTCGAGCCGACGAGGCGTGAAAAATCGCGAAATCGAAATGTCGCGAGAAAAAGTATGACGACGAGGAAGGGAGAGAACGCGGGATATGAACGACGATGAGAGGACACACGGTAAGAGGAGAATCCCCGACGGAGCGGAGCGCGTTCGACATCATCCGGAAAAGTCGGGAAAGGCTTGAACTGCCGCGTTGAACGGGTCGCACGTTTGGGACTTGCCTCGTGTAAATCCCCTGCGAAAGTCGAGCGGCGCACACGTACGCTGTACCTTGCGGAATGCATACATTTATTTACCGTAACATTTTTTCTCGTGAACTCCGTTTTTTTGTTTTCCATCGAAATTCCATTGAAACTTGGTGCACATTGGAAATTCGCAATATCTTCCAAGGTAATGTTCCGCCCTCGAGGCACTCGTGGAATTTTTTTTTTTTTTCGATTACAATTACATTTCGCATCGCGTTGCCGTTTGTAGAGATGTACGTTTATTTATGTACGTAAAAACGGATGGCATCAAAATGTGTAGAATTTTTAATAATAATAATAATAACACATTTTTAAAAATAAATGCAAGCCTCAGTCGAGTGCAGATTTGTGAAGAAACTGTACGACAGGTTGATGACCGTGGTGTATCAATGGCAGCGGTATGTTACGTTGTCGTATCTCAGGAACGCAGGAACGATATATGGAAAAAGGAAAATGTGAATGGAAGGAGTGAAGTAAAGATGCTTCTGTTCACAGGCAGAAAGCGTCGAAGTAACGCGGTAAAAAGGTGGGCGAAGAATCGAAGGCGGCGATGGTGTCGGGGGTGTCGGTTGAACTTGCGACAATCCGGCAGATCTGCGAAGTTGGTTGCGTTATACAAGGCGCATGCTAATCGAATCATCTTCCGCACTGACACTAAACGGACATGCAAGTGCGTCATGCTTCCTTCATGCAGTTATTTCACCCGTGAAATAAGAATCCGAAAAGAGAGAGTCACCCCCCACCCCATTGAAGGCATTGGGTATGCACTCCAACGAGACTCAATCGCATGGAAAGCTTTTCTAAATCGAGTTTTCGCAAGCGTTGTATCATCGCTTGCGTCATAGTTAAGGGAGAACATTTCCTTTCTTTTTTTCACAAGTAGGAAAGAAGAGAACGTATAGGCATTATGCATGCATGAGAAATGAAAAATAGCAGTCGCCAAAGGAGTCGTACATCGAGGCGGTGGGGCGCAGGAAAAAAATAAACCGATAATATTTTAACCGCACATCCTATTCTCATTCCCCTCTCAATATCTTCTTCGACGAATCATGAGCTCAGGGTTGGAGAACGCTGAAATCTTTGGAGGTTCTAGATTTGGCTATAAAATCACTGTAACTCGGTAGGCGTGAGAGCATCAGAGGGTGGAGAGCTGGTATAACAACTTGAAAACTTTTTGGTCCCCTTTGGCGGAGAAGCGTTCTAGTCGGCGTTGCGTTTCGGTTGGGTTGAAACGTGGGTGTAGAGGGGTTGGAGGACGGCGGAGACTAAAGGGGGAATGGGGGCGCGTCGGTGGCGGTGGTGGTGGAGTGTTGGCTCGCTGGTTGCTAGTGCTCGGTACCCTCGGCTTCCACGTGTCGTGAAATATGTCGCGATTTACACGGGAGATTGGCGTCATTGGCGCCTGGGGAGCAGCAAGTGCGTTCGCTCTTCCGCCCCCAGGCGAGGCGAGTTGGCGAACTGGTCATAGGAACTGTATACGATAGAGAGTCAAAGCGAGAGAGCAAGATTTCGGGCTCGACAAGCATGAGCGAGCGACACAGCACAGGCCCAGGGATCAAAAAAACATTTGCGAAAGCCGTAGCACGAAGGGGGCGGGGGGTTGGGTTTGGGGAGGGGTGAGGGGCTAGAGTGCTATACCGAGTACGAGCCGTTCCCACAGCCGCACCGGTTTGAGGGATGCAAAATCGAAACCACTGTCGACGCTCTCCACTGCGGTGTACAGTCATCGGGCAGAAGAGTAGATACCCAACTCGCACGTACCCGCAACGGGGCGCCGGGGTTTCGTTTCACGCAGTTATCCGGATTGCACCCGGCTAGCACAGCTGCGATTCGATTCGCTTGGATTTGTGTATACCAGCGAGAACTGCGTATGCGTATCCGACGATCATTCATCGTTTTATAGGATTTCCGACGAGGCGAACGAACGAACGAACCCATCGAACGAATAAAAAAATTTCTGTTTTACCCCCACCCCTACCCTTGCAATGGAATTTATTGAACACGGATGGAAACTAAATTCGGTTGATTATAACTCGGGAAAATTGCCTTGCAAAGGGATGCAAGAGATTTGACTGAATTTTTCGACAAATTGTTTGTTTCAACGTCATTTCGATATGTTTTCGGAAAAACAAGTAACATGGAAACTGAACCATTGAAGGAATTAGTTATCGCGTCGTTTGTGATGAAGGCAAATCTGAATAACCGTTCTGTACGGCAGATGGGATAATATAGATTGATAGATATAATAGAGGCTTTCCAGTTTCTATATCCCAGTACCAAATTAATTTCAGACGATAGCTTATCAACAATGCAGACCCGGGCAGTGGTCTAGAGTTCGTGGTAACGAAACCCCCTTCGTCCGTCGACTGTGTTCCTCTTGCAGCATCCCGCTTAGCCAGGCAAGCCTGTCAAACTTCATCAGCATTCGTGGCATCACAACGAAGGAGATTAATACCACTGTAATATGTAAATTGTTGTGGGCTGCGATGGACAGCAAGGCAAGCTTCCCATGACCAACAAATCTACGCGAGTCATGGAGCCTCTCGAAAGGGATCAAGCCAAGGTAGAAAGGAAGTCTGATAGATGAAGACAAAACGCAACGGTGTAAGCAAGGGTGCGATAGAGACACGTAGCCAGAAACAGAGACGGTGTGGTGGTTTAGTGTTCTGCTGGCGTCCACAGGCCCGTATGATCGGTTTACAGATTGCACACCGGTCCGTTCGCCTCCGGTTAGTAGTGGGCCGCTTCGATCGTGCCTATTTGGGCAAATCTGTTAAGACCAAGGGTGAACCTGACTGATGGAACGTTGAAGAAGGGACGATAGGGATGAACGGTCGATGCTTTGTGTGAAGGTTACGTGGTCTCGTGGTCTTCTCGTGACTGCGTCGACGTTTCCACGGCGCCGCCTCCTCCGCGAAATTTTCTATAGGTATCGCACTGCATGTCACCAAATGGGGACCTCCGCGTTGCGATGGAATGGTATCACGATCCAACCATCAATACGGATCCCTCCGGGTGACGCAAAGTCGGGAGCGCCATGCTATAGATACCGTACGATATCTACTATTGCGTGATAGCGATTTCCGTTAACGTTCTAGACTCGACCCGGACAGCACACACGACCGGTCGGCGCTATCGCTTGTCGTTCTTGATTTCCAACTTCCTCCTTCCTCTACTTTCCAGTATCAACGGGAATGATCGCCTAGTTTGCTTGTCCTTCACATCTCTATCGCTTCCCATCAAGTCGCCGTCTTTGAACATTGGTACTCTGATTCCTCCTTGGAAGATTAATCGAGTCCGATGATTACCGATCTATCGGTAGACGGTCTGCATGATTCTTATCAGGGAAAGAATTGAGAATCTAGACTTGCAGAGATGACTTGTCAATGCGAGTAATCATAATCTAGCAAATTCAGATTTTTCGATGTACCAAAGAGTCACCGACTGTCGGAAGATTCTGCCAATCAAGAAATTAGTGCAATCCAATGAATGAGAATTCAAAAAGGCAATTGTTTGAATATCGAAGGGTATTCAATGCGGATTTTTCAACGATAGCCAGTTTAGCACAGGGCGGAAACTGGTCAGAGGTCCCGGAGGAAGATGTTCAAAGGCTGACCGGCTTAACGGTTTCGGAAGGTGCGGTCGTTCAATAAGCATTTGGCAGCAAATGAGCAATGGATCGGTAATGGACGCGGCCAAATGGGCTGAGTAGTCAGGGTCATTCACTCAAGATTCTCTCGCTCACACTCGTCTCTCGATAGCCTTAGTCGAGGTAGTTAGCTCTGCCAACCCCGTACATACAGATGCAAGAACACACATTGATAGGCGCGGTTTACGCATCGGGCTGAGTACACACATGCGTAATCTACAGCGTGACTATTAGTCGTAAGTCAATAATAAAGCCCCTTGTCCACCTCCGGGGCATAATGGCTCCGGTGAATTATCCTGGATGGTATGCATTGTCCCGGTTGGATGCGAGTGGGCCGCGATAGAATTGTCGAGTCGATTCTCTGGTTGCTCTCTGCTGTAGGTGCTATTGGTACTCCTGCAGCAGCAGCAGCCCGTGGCGATATGTGTCGAGCGTCTATATACGCCACGAGTAATTGAGATGGATGTTCGGTTGATTCAGCTAGAGGTTTCATTTGCCCATCCACCACCGTACCCGGTCCCTATCCAACTGACCAGCCGATAGTGCTCAACGTGTTTGGTACTCGACGCTGCTATGTATCTCTGTCCAAATTACACTTCGTTTCTGCCTCTTATTTTTCACCTACCGTTTCATCCGGTTAATTTATATTCACAATCTTCTCAGCGAAAAAAGAAAAAGATAAATGATTTTTTTATTTTTTGCGAGCGGAACGACGCTACGGAAGTTGGAAGTTCATTGTGGATAATATTGAGTGCGGGTTTTACTTCGTGAAGTAGAAAAGAGGGCAGGCAAAAGGATTACTATAATATACTCGAATGAAGGAAGAAAGGGAAGGGGGGAATTGTTGAGAATAAAGGTGGTCTTGGCTACAGATAGTATAAGCAGAGTGGATAGAGGAAAAATATAAGATGGTGTGAAAGTAATTCCAGGTGGATTCCCAAGGCCCGACATCCTCCGGAGTTACTCTCTCCTCCGCCGGTTCCTTTTGTCGGGATATTGTATTTGGCAAACTGCCTTACGCGCGTGGTAAGCCGAGTCGTGCGGGAGACCCGCCATCGAGAGAAAAGAAAAGCGAGACATACAAGAAAGAACAGAACGAAAAGGAGAACAAGAGCGACAAAGAAAAGACCACGACCACCGGGGACGTCCAAGCAAATTGGAACTACAAAGAGGAAAGTTTTTCAAAGGGAAAGTCTGTGCTACGTAGCGCCACCGCGCGTTGCCCGCTTGTGTCTCTTTTCTATTGTGTGTGTCTTACGCATCGATGTTGCCATAAACTTGCAGGATCGTCGAAGCCAGAGACACGTATTCTCCTCGACAATGTTTCGTATTATGTAAGTGCACATATAAATATATATACTGTATGTACATACATTATCTCGAGAACCAAAACATTCGCGGCATACTGTATAAATAATATATTTTCGAATTTACTGAACGCGACGGAAAAATTCGTGAGACCCTTTCGAACGCAAAATTGCACCTCTTTGCTTGCAATAACCTCCCGAAGCCAAAACGAGTTTCGATGTAATCTAAAGTAACATGGATACAGAAGTAGACATTTCATGCGGGGAAAAAAAAATTATATTACCGAATCGAAACATTTCTGGGAAAAGAAGAAAAAAAAAATTCTCAATATCCAGAACCTCGTGAATTGTCGGAGTCTATCTGTTGCCTCCACAGGAATATCGAAACTCTCGAGGGAAAGAAAGAGAAATCAACTTCACTGGTATGGTACACTCGGCATAAGCGATCGGCGTAGTCTCCCCTTGTCTTCGCGTGCGCCATTATCGTCGAATGGGTGAAAAGCGATCGGGAAGCGAGAGTGGCTAATTACGGAAGAGACAGAGGAAACGAGCGCGCCTCGGAGAGTGAGACTTGGGTACCTCGGGATCGATAACGAGCGGGAACGGTTTCAAGGCAATTTTCATGAGATTATCGATCGGCAGTGGTTGAGGATCCATTTGCCCGGATGATTCGAGTGGGTGAACGGTTGAAGATGGTATAGTGCAAGAACCCTCTCTCCAAACACCTGTCGGCGCTGGAATGGGGGCCGATTCTCGGTTGCAACAAGGGACTCCATGCTGTACCATCCCACTATAGCCTCTCTCCTCTCATTCAGTGCACATATTTGTCTCGTGGTTTGTCGTGGCGACGGGTACATTGTTGAAGAGCCTAACACAGTAATATCTGTTCTGGTCGATATTAAACGGAAGACTTCGATCTCCGTATGAAGCCTGTGTTCGGATTTCCGACTTAAGGATAAGGCGCCTTCCAAGGATACGGCCACCTTTCTACCTTTCCCTCGAAAAATGTTGTTTGTTGCAAAAGGAATGAATTTTGGTTCGATGCGACGGAATTTTCCAATATTACAAGTTCAGTTGTACAGGAACTAACGAACCGCAGACAAAATGGATCATTAGAAAAACCATCGTTTCAAAATTGATTCTACGAGATTTCAATGTCGAGACACCAACACAAGTAGCAATTTTGTGGGAAGTTTCATACTTGAAAAAACCCCATCACAATTGGGACTACAGAGCCTTAAAAAATCGAGAATATTTGTACTCAAATACAGAACGCAGTCGAACGGAAACAAACCGGGGAGACAATAGAAATATGATAGAAGGCAGAGGATTAGAAAGAAGATACGATAACGAGTCTGCGTTTGGCATAGTTAGTCCACTGACCATAGAGCTCTCGACAAGCCATAGTTTGCCCACAGACGATCAAACGGCTCGGCGATCAGGCGGCCAACCGATTCGTCCGGCAACTCACTGAAGTCTACCGAAGCGATCGAGGTCCATGGAAATCGACAAGGACAATTCTGTACCAGCACTGGAGGGCAGCAGGAATCCGTTCCGAGAGAGAGAGAGAGTCGAGCGGCTTGGGACTCCCCATTGTGTATTTCGATGACAATCGGCGGCAGGCATTTGATCGAATCAATCGATTGGTCTGTCTCCTTTATCTAGGACTACCCTTCTCTTTCCCTCTCCGAGTCTCGACCCACCCGGTGCTCGTCCCTCGTTCTATGTTGGTTCTTCTAAACACGCCATCGACTCGAGTGAAAGGGCACCGAGAATGTTGTATTCGTGAGGACCGATGAGGACGTGCAGAAATCGAAGCGAGGATGGAGGAGGCGGAGGAAACGGCCGGATGGTCCCAGGAGAACCCTCGTCCTTGATGGCGCCGAGAGCCCACCGAGGGACGAATGGCAAGGAAGAACGAAACGCTGAGAGAGTAGAGTCGACCGAAAACCGTAGCTATGAGCTCATTTGAATCCAACGCTCGATAATGTCCCCAAGGAGCAATCGAAATATCTCGAAATACCTCGATACTCCCGACCTTAGGTGCGACTGGTATATGTATCCACATTATATATATGTTCTGTTTGGAATTTTCTCCACACTCCTGGGCGCGCATATTCCTGAACCCGTTAACCCTCATCGACGGCAACGTGAGAGCGGAGGGCCGATCAAGAAATTCTCGAGAATCAAAGGCGCGAGGACTCCCGACCCTCCCTCAGCGTCGATATGGAATTGAGGAAAAATACTTTTCGCTTCTTTTGGGAGAGATGGTAAAAGTATGCGCTGAATGTTATTGGAGCGTTGGAGTTGGAAAGAAAGATTACAGTTACGTAAAAAGTAGTTACATCTCTGACACTGTTCCCGAAGGATAAGTGGGAACTTACATTTCTTTCGTCACAGTAACTTTAGGTAGAAACTTTTGGTGCAAAAAAAATAAAAACAAATATTTTGCAAAAACAACCGGAGCTACAAAGTGGTGAAATGCGGAACAACTAGAAATAATTTTGTAATCGAGAGTTTCAGGGAGACGTAAACACTCCCCGTGTACATATTTATTTAATATGTTAAGACAACATGTGGAGTTTGAATGTATAACGCTGATTTCACGTGCCGGTTTTCATATTCGATCACATAACGAGAAGATTATAATCGTAGATGTTTCGATAAACTTGCAACGGTGAATGATACAAGCGCAACGAGGTGTACGCTGCCTGGGAAACGGGAAGAGAATCCGTACGAGAAATAGCGAAGAGCAACATTCGCATGGAGGGATATGTACCGTCTGGTGGAGGATGCGGGGCAAGAGTGAAGAGTAGAACGTGAGGTTGGGTTTAGAGATCGGGAAATTAGTTTAGTTATGCGCCCGGCAGGGACGTACCGCTTTCGGTTTACTGGGATGAACGCGGCGCGGTGCAGACACGATGCGGCACGTACACGTCGCAGCTTCCTATCGTCTTTCCTGCGCACTTACTCCGGGAACATTGCTTCTCTGCTTTACGTCTCCGGTATCGTAACCAAAGTCGAAAAGTCCTCGGAGATCTTCAAGGATTTCTCGAGTCCTCGAATACGACAATTGCAAGAAATCGTCGTTGAATTGTGGGAACGTCGAAGGAAGTCATATGCTTATATCTCCACGTTGTTCGAACATGAAAATTAATAATAGACGGAGCGGCGTCGGAAAACCAACTTATTTTTCAAGAATTTTTTTTTATCGTCGCAAACAATTCTCAAACTCTTCAATTCCTATTCGATTTTTTTTGTTAACGTCGAATATATTTTTTGGTTCGATAGAAAAGTTCGCTAACCTCATAACAACTTTGTTCGAAAATAAAGAGAAAAAAATTTACCTGAGAATCCTCCTCGGTGAAAATAGCGTCGAAGGCGAACATCTTCGGCGCGGCAACGGTTGGTCGTCTATCTTCCGCTGTCGATGTCTGACCCGACGAAGGATCAACCAGGGTAACCTGCTTTTTTCGTTTATCGGCATTGAAGAAACTTCCACCCTCGCCCGACGACACTCTTAGCATCACTTTCACCTGGAAAAAGAAAATCGATATTTTTTTGTAACTATTACGAAATTCTTGCAAAGTTGCTTGAACGTCGGTATTATTATTTTTTAATTATATAAGCGAAAAAAAATGTGTACCAATAGATAAAATCGGCGTAACACAGAAAAAGTGGAAAACCTTCGTAACTTTGTGTTGTTTTATTAACTTTTGATGAACGATATTTCGTGAAAAAAAATGAAAGCAAAATAATTAACCGGCGCTTCGCTTATTCGCCGCCATCACCGCGGAAAGAACAATCGCCTCGTTAAAATTATCTGACAGGCGCATTTTACGTAGTTAATGGAAGCAAGACGAGGGTACGTTTATAGAGCTCATACGATCCGAGTGCAAATTGTATTTTCTCGCGATAGCTGAACGATCGATAGCGGAGCTTTTGCGCAGCACAAAAACCTCCCTTAAGTATATTTCTTATATATATCGATAAATAATTTGGCCCTAATTACGAATTTATTCATTATACGGCCAATATTTCGTAAATTAAACAGATCGATTCGATAATTCGAGGAATCGAAATGATGATATTAATTGTTGTTATCATCATTATAAAAATCGAAGATTCATTATCGATATAGAAGAAAACTACAAGGACCAACATCGAAATTTTACAATTGAAAGCTACGATTATTCTCGACGAGTAATCACGTGACGTTTTGTCGTATCGTCATCAATACGACCGAAATCGATTTCTCCCTTAATCCAATTTTCGTCATAGCCGATGAATAGACCGTGGAACGTATCAAGATCGAGGAATCTCCATTTCAGTGAGAGGATACACAACCGTTGAAATCGAGGACAATGAATAACGGAGTGAATTGTAAGCCCTCCACCAGAATATGGAGCAGCAATTAGACATCGTTCTCGCAACTGAGATGCGCTGAAATGTTTCTTCGATAAAGCTTGGCATTTCCTCTCTATTTCGCTATCCGACGTTTCATTGTTTGCCTCGATTTGCCGGTTTGTCGTTACATCGAATTCCTTTTCGTCCATTATCGCGTATACGCTAAGATATCGAGTCCGTATCTGCATCTCGAGAGCTGCAGGCTACGACAGTGAACGAAAATAGAATATTCACGAAACGGACTTATCTCCCCTGTAGAAAATACGTTTCATGAATTCTTTTTTTTTTAATTAAAGGAATTCAATATACGCGCGGGAATTGAAATATAAAGATTTTCAGTTAATCAGCCTGCACATCTCGAAGATTGTCCAACGTTTCGTCCTCAGTGTGTATTTCAGGAAATTGCGTTTCGAGATTTCATTTGGATGGTAATGCTGACTTTTTTACAGTGAAGGTTTTTTTTTCACGTAGCACCTCATCCAATCGCGTATTCCGCAGTTCCTCGCAGATCCGATGGTTCGGTCCGAGGAGAATGCCGATCGGTATGGCACTGATCAAGAGACCGGAAATAAACCTTCCATACAGAGCGAGAGAGTCGCACGGTTCATCGGAGCCCGTCTGATGCCGCCTCCGGGCAGAGAGCAGTCTCTGTTGGAAATTCTGCGTGCAACCGTGGGATCGATCGCCTCGACGTCGTAGACGTGTCTCTCTGCTTTGTATATATCGCGTGACTCAGCCCAGTTGGCCGTATCTTGAGTGTTTATACGTAACAAATACGCCCTTCTGACTTTAATCACAAGATTATAATACGGTACATAGTGTATTGCATACACCCGACGTAGAGAAGGGTGCGTCCTATACACGGATCAATCGCTTATCGGCTCGCTTTGCGATGCGGTCGGGTGATGGCAAACCGGCAGGAATGTTTAGAAGATGTGCCCACCCCCAGTTTAATACAAAACATCGACAGCCGATAGGTTCACCGTGCTTTGAAATCGGTTAATAAGAAAAATCGGCATATATAGCAAATATAGTCAACATTCTAAGAAAGATCGGTAGCCAGTATAGTTTGCAAATAGACTATCGGAGATCTGCAAATCCGTTCGTTTCCTCGTCAAACTTATACTCCAGGGTTGCAATGTTCATAGTATCGGCATAAAAATTGTTTGCGAAAGGTAGAAGAAAGCAGGTTATTCGAGGTCCGCATATCTCTGGACGTTCCGGTTGGAATCGTAGCCGATCGTTAAATTGAAAGCATCGCTTCGCTACGGACCGTAGAGGATATCTATTTGTGAAGGGAATATGATATGACGGTCGCGATATCACTCCTACTGGGAGATGTCCGTGACGTACGTACCGGTGGCAAAGCCAGGAAAATATAATTGGCAAGTCCGCGTATAACCTGACAGTGTATCTATCTATCTCTTCTGAACTATCAACCTTTTGGTGTTTTTATTCCACCCACCGGATGTGCTTCCTCTTTATTACTTCGCGCGTTTCTCGACGTATATGGGATGGCGTGGACGTTGGCGATACTTCATCCCCAAACCACGAAACAAAAGCCTATCTACGTGGAGAGTAGGATGGAAGTACTATGCAGCAGCAAATTCAATTCCGCTGTACATTCGGAAATGTATCTGTCGCCAATGTAGTTACTGCGGAGTGTAGTAGAAGCTGTAAACCCCGTGTAACGTGTCCATACCGAACGTAACTATCACAGTCCTCATACTATTGGAAACCAAAGGCTTTCAAAAGCGAATTGAACCCCACTTTAGTGTTGTCCAACGACTTCAGTCTGCTGCACGCAGAATTCGGCTTCTCTTGAAGTTACAGAAATTAACGTCATTCGCTCGCAAATTTAATAAACATACGATACAATATCGAGCAATTAATTGCGCTACAATTGAAAACGGCTAGAGAATTAAATAAAATAGAATAGATGTGAATACTTTTTAAAGGGAAATGAAAAAAATCTTTTTCTCCAGCTGGTTGATAAGCGCCGAGATTATTGACGGCAGGGGGTGAGACTCGCTCTGTCGTTTCCAAGGATGATAATCTTGTTTCAAGTTTCCGGTCGTAAAGCCAACGCCTTCGTCGAGGTTTACGACTCGATATCAAATTAAATGGCATTTACGACTGGACGCTTAAGATGCTGATGCGGCATCAACCCCCAGAATCGTATAAATTTAACGGGTTCGGCTCTCTGGCATAATGAACAAAAAAAGATGGCGAAACATAAATGAGATTTCAGGGATTAAGAAAGTGTTTATATCGACACGTCGATTCTGATTTTGGCGATGAACTCTCAATATATTGTGTCAATGATAAAATTTGTATAATTTTCTCCCAAAAACAAAATGCGGCCAATATTTCAGTTAGCATACGTGGTTGTAGTTGTATTTTAGTATACCGAAATTTCGTCTGGCTGCGAGATAGAGAGATTTTCATATACGGAACCATGAACGGTTAATCCTCGGGGGAAGCATCGTTAATCCGTCGCATATCCGTCGGACTCGTCGTGTAACGCAGCTTTTCAGTTTCGCTGCAAGCCCGGGAGTGCTTCATTCGCGTCGCCTTCCGGCAACGGACAGCGCACGCCTCAGGACGGTTGAGTTCATAAATGTTTTATAGGGCTCTCACCGATGGGGCATTATCCGCCAATTTACGATTCGTATAGCAGCCGGCTTATGTTACTGAATGCATAGATACAGGTGCGTCAGATTTCTATATCATCCAAAAAGTCTTTAAGCTGCTGGCGAGCTTTATGCGATACATGGAAACTAATCCGATTTTGATATCCGGGTTTTTCGCTCTACGCAGACCACGTCGCCATCGATACCTATAAATCGAACGGTAAGTGTTGACAAGCATTGGGCGAAACTTAAGGAACTGCCATCAAAAAGTGGGAATTATCCTAGGATTGCAGACAATTTCAAATATGAACTCCGCGAGCTTCCACAAGCGTAGGAAAGATCGGTTAAGGTGTGGTTTAGTAACGTGTACATGGAGCCATGGTAAAGAGGGAATGAGATGGGTTTCTGAGCACCCCGACGATTCAAGCCGGGAGAACTCCTTCGTTAAAGCGGTAGTAACGGCATCATCGCACTGCCCGAGGCTGTCTCGACGTCGGTGGGGTCGAGAGACGTGGCTACTGGGTATCACGATGGTAGATACGATGTTACCCATCAGATAAGCGCAACCACAGTTGTTGGCAACCCACCAGCAATTTGCCACACTTTATTGCGAATGCGCCATATTAGACATATTGGAATGAAGGAGACAGAAGTCTGCCAATAACTGTTGAACACTCGTGGCTTGAATGGCCAATAACTGCATGGGAAAACAGATACTAGACGGGGTTAGATGTATCCGCAGCCTGTTTCGGCTTCGTACATGGATATGGAGCGAAAACCGAGCTGGCAAACCCCCTTTGCACCCATCGCTATGCGACTGTCGACTCTGCCGTATCTAAATATCGTTGCCCTGCGGGCCCCCGAGGAAAGTCGAGCCCTGCTCTGGAACGACCGTGACGGAAAATTTACGAAGAGGGAGGGAGCTATATGGCTTTTACTTGAGCATCGAAACTTCCCGCGGGCGATGCGTCCTCATGGTCCTTCGGAATTTTCACCCTGTCTTTCGAAATGGGTCAGGGGTAAGCCTCTATTACTTTCCTGCTTGCTTCTGCTCTTTTACCGCGTTGCTCTACGGAAGCATCCTAAACCTATTGAGTTTCGGTTCTCAATGACACGGAAAAAATCCTACTCCATCACCGGCAACCCCTCGATCAACTTTTTATTCACATCATCGAGATTTCTATGATGAGTCTGCAGTTCTCTGAGAGTCTTCTACATTTTGCGTACATTTTTTGACTGCCAAAAATCCGAAGACGAACATTTACCGGAGTTAGTGCTGGAGGCGCGCACTCTGCACCCACGTTGCAAAGTCGAACAAAAATGGACACAGCAGTTGATTATTGAAGGCTATTGATACTTTTAGCAGATCGGCACGTGGGGCACTGCGAAGGCGCATTATTCACCTGATTATCCGTGTAATAAGCATACGGAATCATGAGTGCGCTGCATGAGAGCTGCTTTTGCATACGTCAGTTAGGGTTGTCAGTCAATTGCGCGATAGCGAGAGAAGCAGAGCGCCAAGAGTTGTTGCGGGGGAGCGTGCCACACGCCACGTCTTCCTGCTTCAACCTCACCGGGTTCTACCCCCACACCGTCGGCTTCTCTCCACCCTCTATCATCCTACCGTGGACTTTACAACAATGTGACGTCGTAATGGCTGTATAATGGTGCCCGAGGTACCTACGTATTATTCCTGATATGACGGTGTCAAGCGACGTGGAAAGGAACAGCATCAACAGCAGTAGGCTTGTATAGTACATAACAGCTCTTACTTGCTTGTCTTGCTACGCTCGTTTATCAAATTCCAGCGGGAAGTACATCACCCAATAATACTCGCAGACGCATCGTGCCAAATCGGACTGTCGACCAAATATGACGTGATTCAAGATCCTGAGTGCTCGACGCTAAATTCCATGAACCCGTTTCGTTTACGTAATTCGTTTTATCCAATCGGTCAAAAAAATTGTAAAAATGTGAAAAAAATTCGAAATACAAGTATAATAAATTTCAGAATTTTTTTTTTAAAGTCTCATTTAATATTTTTCAATTTTTTATAATAAAAAAATTGCATTGTAAAGGGAATACATTTTTTTTTGCAGGCAATACTTGACGAATAGCTTCGTAATTCTTTGCCTGACTGAAATAAATCGCAAAACCGATACACAATATTTTATGTTATTTAGAAGGCTCCATGCGGGTGTGATTACTTAATTTCGTTTGGTTTACGAGCATTTGCTCGGTATTATCTTACAGAGATAAGTAAAAGAATAGCGAGAACGAGGAGACGGTGGTACGATAAATCTTTCTCCTCTGATTAAATACTCTCACTAATCAGATCTCCCCTGAGGGTTCGGTACGTGTTTATAGTTCTCGACGATAGTCACCGTGTACCGTCGAGGACTCGTCGATTTCACGAAGCCAACGGAACGAGAAAAGATTCGTTAAGACAGCGAAGTTAAGGTCGTTTCAGGCCTTAACGCCCCTAAGACTCAGGATTACGAGAGGGGAAGTCCAGTCGCGGTAAGTCGTGGAGGGAGGGAGGGGCATAAGGCCGCTGGAAGATCGGCTCCCAGTGTAGACCTGGTAAAGTATGGGCGCCATCAATTTTCAGCCTCGACACCCTCCTGCCTTCATGTAGGCTGTGAAATAAAAATAAATAAAAAAAGTCGCAACAACCCCCTGATTTATAAGAACGACAGTTGTAACATCGCAGGTGCTTGGCGACGAGGATTTCCACCGTCACGTCGGCAAACCGTACGATCGATCCTACAGCTATCTGGTACTTTATTGTCAAAACGCGTCGTTATATTTCTTCGTATGTAGACATAACGCGCGAGTTTACGTTTGAGAAATTCTCGAATACGATGGTTTCTTCATTTTTCTGCAGCCTCTCGTTTCAAGTTTATACGTCTCTTTTGGCGACGGTATTTTCAACTTATTTGCAATCAGTAAAATTCAACGACCAAAGACAAATGACGAACTATCAACAACAAGATTAACACGCGTATATATATATAACTTTCCGAGTACATATCCATCTGCTTGGTGCGCAAACGTTGGCGGTCTCGGAACTTACCCTTTACGAAGGGTGGGCGAGACGATGGTATTTCCACCACGAAACTCGATTGCACCCTCCTCGTAATGATGGTAATCGAATTGCGATCCCACTTTCGCACCCTCGCACTTGAGTGATCGGATTCCTCCGATAGCTCATAATTTCCGTTCACGATTTCGGTACTCCGGTTATAACTACAACCGTAAGTGGAATCTCCCCGAAACTACAAAACGCGGACTGTACTTTGACAAGTATTAAGGTGTCACGACGTGAGAATTTCAATTATCGAAAAATAATTGGGGAAAAAACGCAGTATTTTTTATCGCAGCAATCTTATCAGTATTCACATAAATATCTTATTTATTTTGTACTCTGTTCGTTTTTGTATTATTAGATTGTATTATTCGCTTATTTATTTTATTTTTATTGTTATTATTTATTTACGCAGCATTTTCGTATATTTTGTATGAAATACAATGGAAGTTTCGCAGACGATGAGAAATTCACAGTAAATTCATTGACCCAATTTCACATATTTCGGACTGCCCGCGTGCTTCTCTTTGTTTAAGGTCCTTGCGAACGACACACGCAACGAAACGAAGTGCCAGTGGTTTCACAAGACTTATTCAAGAAGAACGTGTGCGGAGTTGGACTCGTGTCCAATTCCGGATGCAAATGAGGGAAGCATCACGAGCACGAAGGGGCCGACTATCCTTTGAAGTTCCTTCCATCTTTGAACATAATCGCGGACACGGGGGGTCCATTAGATCCTCCGCTTTGAATGTTTTAACATTCAAGCGACCGCGCGCGGCTTCTCGTCGGACTCTCAACATTTTCCAACGCGAAGATGAGAGCGGAACAGAAGAGAAACTCGAGAATGATCAGCCTTCAAGAGGCAAAGAACGGCAACTATCGACCCCAAGAATGCCTTTGACTTGAGTAAAAACTTTTGGTAAGAAAAAAATTTTACGACTGCAAATTAGTTTTTACTTTGAAATTATTTTCGTGAGGTTTCCGACGATCATCAAGAATATATTTTTTCTTTCACTAAAACGTACCTTTCAGATTACGATATATAGAACTTTGAAATTCGGCAAAAAAATTTGTTTTCGGTTGCCAAAAAAAAATTGAAAAAAAAATCAATTTTTTCAGAAATTACAGTCGAATTGTAAAAAAGCAAAGAGAATAATTGGAATAATTTTTTTTTTAATTTTTTTATTTCTACTATTATTTATTTATATACGCAACATTTCCGTACACTTCTTAGAAAATAGATCGGATTTCCTTCAGTTGCATAGTAATGTGTCGTAAGTAAGGCAAATGACTGGTGTACGTGAAAAAGTAGCCCAGTGAGAAAGACGTCGCCGGGTCGATCAGTGCAGATCAATTCGTAAGCCCTACAGGGTACGAAAGGCATGTAGGCGGGAATGTAAATTGCTCGCGTCTGGTCTACAGCTATGCTGCAATAAATCTCGGAGGAAGACGCGACGATTGGCTTTGCAGAGCGTACTACGAATGGAGAGAGCTCTCAAATCACGTACACACAAGGTAGGTGGTTGATACCCGGTGAAGACGTCGGGCTATCAGCGGTAGGAAAGCGAGGAAATCCGTTCGTGTTAGTGACTCGCTTGTGGCCCACCACCGTTCGATTTCCGGTTTAGTTGGAGAGAATATATATCTCGCGTATAAACGGAGAGCGACCTAATCAAACGCAATGGTCAGGACGATAGCGATAATTCTTGTCAGTTTCATATCGATCCACTAAATACGCCCAGTAAAGCCCAATTGCAAAGGCGTACCAACCAATCGAATAATGGAATAATGTCATCAGCATCTTCGAAAATTAGACAAATTTTGATACCCACCCGACATTTGAAAATCATAAAGCGACAAATACGAATTGGAAACACAAAGAAACGGTAAAGTAGATAAGCCGCCGTTCAGTAATTCAAGAGAGCAGAGATAGTAGAAAGCAAAGAAGCGAACATAAAAGGAAGTTTGAATGCTGGGTGTTCTTGAAGCTATATGAAAGAACTGGCAATCGGCGAGACACGCCAGGAATGCTACGGAAAAGAATTATCAATTTTCTCTCGAGAAATTAAAGGAAACGATCGAGAATGCGTCGATGCAGGAAGGAAAGCGAGTGCTGCTGCTGCTGGTAGTGGTGGTCACGAGCGAAGTGGTGCAAAAACAGGTTGGAGAAGATGAAGAAGAAGAAGGCGACGAAAAACCAAGCAAAGAGGGAACGAGATCGACATATAAGAAGTCTTCTCGAAGGGAGGAAATAAAGCATTACAGTACCAGCGCCCGCAGCGATATCGCTTTTTTGAGACCTTTGAGACCACGACGTAATACAAGACGCGGTTATTATTATTATTGTTATATTGCGTGGTTACCGTTTTGGCTGTCATCGGGTACATTTTCCAGCGGCACTCCTACCAACTCACGTCTGGGTTTCTAAATAACAAGAAACCTGCAAAATTCTTAACAGCATCTGGTGGGATAAATTGGAGCGACGTTCGCCGAATTATGGTTTTTCTTCAGTCGGCAGAAAAATCTAAAAAAATCCTATTATGTAGGAAAATATGTAAAGAATTTTTGTACCGATTGAAAAAAAAAAAATGTTGTCAAATGCGATGTTGCAAAGTGAAATTCTTTCCGATCGCTTTATTCTTTGTTATACGCAGAAGTGAAGACAGCTAAAGCTTATTTCCAAACAAACCGATTGGAAACATTTTTTTTTCCACTGCCAGAAGAATTCTTCAAACTTTTTCCGACATGATAGCATTTTTTTAGATTTTGTATCGGCTGAAAAAAAAATCATACTTCGGTGAAGTCGCTATAATTTCGTTGACTCGACTGCCATAACGATTGATAATTGTACCGTAAACTAAACATAATGTTTTATCAAACAGCCACAGGACTTCTCATTTTATACCGAATTCACAACATTCGGGTGAATTTTAAATGCCGAGTTATTAATCCTTGTATCGACGTAAGTCACGCGAATTTTCTGGTGCATAATTTCTTTTTATTCGTCTCTGCGTCAATGTATTGCTTTTTAATTTCAACAGAACTCGACTCGCGTTAGCGAAAGGGATGAAAAAAGGGGAAAAAATACAAATGTAAAAACCAACGTCGACTGATCGGACGTGCTAATGTTTTGCGATCAATTGTTCATCCCGAGCAAAATCGAGTAACTTTTATTCGGTACAAGTGAGTAGAGCAGAACTCACCTCGATTATGATTTTGCGTGCATGCGGGACTGATGGACGTTCGCAAACGTACATTTATCTCGCGCGACGAGTAAAAAAAAGCATGATATAGAGAAAGGCTCTCGTGAGAGTGAAAGGGAGAGAAAGAGAGGGAACGGTGTAATTATCCGAGTAGCAGAGGTTAATGATTGCAGGTTGCACCCTTATGAGATTTGGTCACGCAGATGACTGGCAGGAGCGCCGATATTATTCTCGCGAAAATGAGCGAAACAAGCGTTGACGGCAGGCACAGCAGAAGTACACTTTAATCTTTGTTTCTTTTCTTTTTTCCCCCCTTTTGGTGCAGACATGAAATAACTGTAATCAATAATATCGCAGATCTTTCAGCAGGAGAAACGTGCGTCAATGAAATCATTGCAGTCTCGAAGTTTAATAACAACGTGCAAAATCGTTGGTCCAAAAAAAAAGTTGAAAAAATTAACATTTAGTTGGGTGACTTAAAATAATTAAATGACACAAGTTTAACTTTCTTAAATATCTGATGTCCTATTTAATTGATTCATTTTATTTTTTCATCGTGGCTTTGTCAATGGATCAGAATGAGTCACAGAATTACGTGTATTTTTTATTTTTTCATTTTATGTAATTGATGCCCTTCGTAAGTCGGCAACAATAGTAGCGAATTCCATTAAATGCAAGAAAAAAAACATAATTCACTGACTTTCTACGTTTTTTTTTGTGAAAAACTGTTAGTGAAAACACTAGAATAGCAATAGTTCGTTGGCCCGTGAGACTAAGTGTCTCAAAGCTCTGCGCAAACGTAAATGTTCCAACCAAGTCGCGCAGTCTGCACGCGGTACTTATGTACGCGGAGAGACGATTTATGAGATTCCACGTGAAGCTACAGCTAATTTAGCGGCAATTCGGGTCTATCGCCGATGGTTTTACCCGCTCAAGATACTACTCGAAATGGCACCACCCTCTATCGCGACTTTGCCGCGTTCGGTCTATGCATCTTGCGCGGAGAATGGTGGGATTATTCCTCTTCCCGGTACAGTACTTCGCGCAGGGGGCACAATGATACCGAACTCGAAACTCCATTTTCCATACGAGATATAACCCAAGCTATTCTCGTGTGCACTCCCATAACATGGAATTCAAACGATCAACCTGAAAAATAGTCGCACGTTCCTCACAGGATATCCATAAATCTTCGAACGTATAGCCAAGCTTTTCGAGAATAATGCGCAGTTATTTTAAAATATTAATACTTGAATATCGTCGAGAAATCGTAGTTTCCAAAATTATCACTTTCCATATTCGCCGTTTCGACAAATGTGAAATATCTATTTACATCGGTAGAAAGAACAAAACGACATTTCTTCCACTAAAAGAACAAAAAAAAATTCCGAGTGAAAAACGATTAATCGATAAAAAGCTTAAAATACATTTTTTCTGTTGTGTAAAATTATTTTAAGCTTTTAAGATAGATTTTTATTTACCGACCGGTCGATGTATCTTATCAGCTCTTTGAATTGTATTTACCTTTTTCTCCCCGTTGTTCCGAGTGGAAAAGATACATTTAAGAAGAGAGAAAAGAAAAAACTTAGTTTTTCCGGGAATGAATTGTAAATTTTACGAAAGAATGACAAGTGAATTTATCACGGGGTTGTTTTAGAGGTCTTAAACTTTCTCTCAGGCAATCTCATCCCCCCCCCCCTCCCTACTGCCTCCGAACTGCTTGCTTCTTTCTGTCCCTCCGCCGACGTTTTCTACTCCGCGGCGCGTGCCTACACTCACCCTTTTATTGAGTTAAGTTCTCGACGGGGTTGCTACCGCCGCCGCTCTCGAGCGACTCTCGCGTACACCCAAAATTTCGAGCAATTTTTCATTTCACGCCCTTCTCCCGCGCGTCTGTGTGTGAATGCACGCGCGCGCGTTCGAGGGTGCGAATGGTGAGTCCAGGTATACGACACTCAAAATACTGGGTGATGGTGGATGGCTCAACGCGTAGGTCGAGTTATAAATGGGGTGTAAGCCCAGAGAAATGGGGTGGGGTTTGAAAAAGCTGCGATGCCTACTTTTCAATTCGGGCCTAAGAGTCAATAAGTGTCGAGGGATGATGTACAGCAGTTCGTAAAGTGTCCAAAATCGTGCGTACCAAGAGAACGGTCTCTCGTTTGAAATTTCACAACATGGATTTTTACGTCGTCCATTTCAGTCTCGTCAATCGGTCTTCCGGTGTTATCTATTATTTTGCAAATTACGTGATCCAGAAGTCCGAAGCTTTTGAAATAGAATTGGCGGAGGACAGAGAAGAGTTGCCGGAAGTTCCGATTGAATCGTGACTCGCATGACGGATTTCCTATATCCGTAGAAACAAAGCGGAACAAACACGTTCTGCATACGAAATATCCTTTGGCTCCTCGACGAATTTTACGCTTTCTTGCTTCTCGGGTCGCCGCACAGGTGCAATCGATTTAATTGCTTTGGTGAAGAAGTTTTAATGATTTTACGATGCAATGATTGAAAAAACGTGTGCATTGCACACACGCAAATTCGTGTAGCAAAGGGAAGTAAAGGTTGACGCGCGAATGTGCGAATAAAGAAAAATCAGATAGCAGAAGGAAAGAGGAGATAAAGAAAAAAAAAGAATGAAGGAATCGAAGAAACACGAGGCACCGACAGTCGACTTTCATCGAGAGGCGCGGACACAAACAATTTGTTTGTTTCGAATTCGTTCGGTACTTTTCACGAGCGTATAGCGTGAGTGATCGCGACTTCAAAAGCCGAAAAGCGATCAAAGAATGTGCGAGACCAGTCGGCTGTAGTGTGCCCGTCATACTACACATCGATTTTCCGTCCGTACGAGCGCGATAGCTCTCGATAGTTATCCGCTGAATAACAAAGCATGAAACGAAACGTTCGATCGGACTTCTCTTCCTGTACTCCGGCCTATCGTAGCATCATCATTGCCATCGCCGCGCTACCATTCCTATAGCTCATCCCCACCATCCCTATAGTAATAGAAACCTTCGTTCCGACGATCTTCAGCAGTATCTTTAGATCACTCAAAAAATATACGAAAATATTGGAAAAAAAAAAAGGTGGAACTTGTGGTCAAAAATTAAAAAAAAATGAATAATTAAAATAATTCATAAAAAATGTAGTAACAATTAATAATAATTAGTAGCAAAGTAAGCAAATAATAATATTTCAAATTATTCAACTTTTTGTAAATAACTTTGCAGATTTTTCAGTCGAAGGGTTTTTTTTACAAAATTTTAATTATGCTTTTTAATTCTCTATAAATGAAGATAACAATATGATTTTGGGAGAAAGATTGTTTTTTAAGATTTACGAAATAATAGAAATCGATTTATGTCTCAAATTTCGATTTTCCCTTTGACATTATATAACTCGAATTCCAAATTTTCCCGACTCTTTAGTAGCATCTCGTGTTGTCGAACATAGGGTGGCCGTATGAACCGAAACGAATGCGCCCGCCCGAGCGACGAGAACTCGTCATAAACTGATAATTCTTGAGCTCGTAGCAGCTGTCGCTTGGAGAAAGCTTCGGCGCACGATTCCCGTAGGAGGAAAACTCTAACGGGACGAGAAGAAGCAGCAACAGAACTGCTGGTCCGATGATAAATCCCACCTGCTGACGAAACGCAACGCACCGAGCTCCGGTGATCGTTACGAATTTTCGTGCCGAAGTCACGAGACTTCGAGATTGCTTTTTACGACTTCCGTCTCCTATGAACCGCGTGGTATAGTTTTCGAAGCCTTGCATGTGTATACCCTGGTAACGTCGTGAAATGACACACTGCAGTCCATCAGCTTGCGAAGACGTAAAAGATGATTCGCTTTTCTCGATCATTCTTTTCTCCGCATCTCTTTTTCGCAGCGGAGAAAAGAACGACGAGGCGGCGGACGGCGTAAAACTCTTCAAGAAAAGTGAAGCTTCCGAAAGGAATGGCAGTTCAAATCGTCTCTGAGAACGTTACTTCATCAGAACATCGTTTTTCGATCACGCGGATCTTGGAGAAAATATAAATTTCCATTCATTAATCGCTCCATTTATCAAATATCTATGAAATTCACTGAAAAAAAATTACTTCCAATATCGATATTGGAAGCTTTTTATGCGTAAACCACGTAATAAGCTTCAAACAAATGTGTTTGAAATAATGTGTTTGACAACAGCTATATACCAAAAAAATTTGTTAATTTTGATGTTTTTTTAACGAACGTTCGGTAAATTAACAGGAACAACCAGGCGGACAGAGTACAGAATGACAGTTTTTTTTGTATTTCAATTAACGATTCATTTACGATAGTTGCCAATTTTTTATTTCCGAGTACATTACAGTTACCATTATTACCATTTTTCCGAAATCCGAATTTTTCCGAATTTTTCCGAAAACTATTATAAATCACAAAAAGAAAATCAAGTAAAAAAATTCCGAATTTACAAATTTTATAGGTTGTTTTTTATTCCTGCATTTTTGCTTCAACAACTATGTTATCGATATATCAATAACTCTAAATATACAATTCCTTTTCCTTTCAGCATCAAAGTCATTTCCGTCTCTAGTACTATACACATTTTCCCCAATAGTTCTTTCTCGTATGCCTGAACACAAGAGGAGTGAAAGCTAAAGAAGTAAAAGACAGATAGTCACTCGCCGGTTATCCGTTTGCCTCAGCTTTGCCAAGAGATTCACCCCGACAAGGCATACGACCCGAGCACTCAAGCCGTTTAACGAGACAGTTCGTCAGACTTGATCTACGTTTAGATATTTTTCTCATCACCGGCCGAGGTACTGCTCCTGTATGCCCCTTACCTGCTCCCTCCCTTGCCAGCGCGTCGTCAAGAGTTTACGGGTTCGCTGAGTACGAAGCTGAAGGATGAACACCCGGAGCAAGAAGGATGCGGATAGCAGTGACACATAGCGAAGATACCGGCTAAAAAGAAGGAGAAAAAAAACCCAAGAGCACTCACTCGTTCACCCTATAGCGCAGGAGTTTGATCCTCTAGGATGGGCGCACACAGGGCAGAGCATATTTTTCGTGAAATTTGTCGCGACTATCTGCCCAGAGGGATCTACCCTCGTGTATAATTCCCCTGTAGTTCAACGAGACACAGCCCAAAGCTGAAAATCTCGACCACCGCGCGCCGGGCGCGTCTTCATCCCTTGCTTATTTCTCGTTACTCGCTTTCTCCACCCCCCTTAGCCCATTCGCGACACTGATATAAACGGTCGAAGTCTTTATGCGTTCGCGTTACCGGAGGGGCTGTAACATCGCATGTGCAAACGATATCGCAAAGCCGCGCGCACACAGTGAAAGTGAGCTTTGTCTTCTCCATTCACGGACGCGAACAAAATTGGTCTTTGGTGCGTGTTTTTCCTCTTAAAAAAAGGACAATGGAAGAATATATCGATATATATCGAAATCGCAAAACCGTTTTATTTTGCTCAAAGAAACGACAAAAACACCAGACAAGGTCTCTATAACTCTTCGTCAACCGACAATTATAATCGCAAACAACAAACTGAAAACTAACGTTGAATAAAAATAATACCGGCAATTTTTTGCGAAACGCTGCGATTGTCGATATTATTGAACAATATACATATATACAAGCAGTTTTTATGGCTTGTGCGATCGCGACAAACGCGTCCCAGAAAACTTTTTTTTTTTGTGACGTCATTTTCGGTTTGAGAATCTACTTTTCTACCGGAAGTAAGTTACAGAGAAACTTATAACAATTCCCCGAAAAAAAAGGAAATTATGAAAAAATGTTGGACAAAGAAAAAAAAATCTCTGTGACGTCACTTCCGGTGAAAAAATGATTTAACAACCCGAAGCGACATTGCAAAAAAATAAAACAAAATTAGGATAAACGGACAACTATTTTCTCTAATTTAAGTATACAGAAATATATACTTGATTTTTGATTGAATGCCGGAAAAAGTCCGAGTGACTAAACGTACGTTATGGTGGGAATAAAAAAGTTTATCGTACGATGAGAATCAATTCTATTTTCACATTGCTCGATAAGTCGTTGAACCCCATCTCGGCTGATCCTTTCCAACGTTTTCCAACTTTCTTTCTGTGCCCAGGGTTACCTCGAGTGGCCGGCCGTCTCCGTGAATCCTCCGAGGGCTACATATTTAACGTGACCCTGTCTGAATAATTGAGCATCCAAGGCGCTAGCCATTTGTAGTTTCGCTCGTTACTAACTGCTGCCCTTTAAACATTAACGACGACCCGACTCTTTCAACTGGCTGGAGCGTTCTTTCTACTCTTACGGCGCGACCCAGCTGCTCTCGCGGCACGGGGGAGGAAGGGGGTGGTTTCCACCGGTCTCTTGAAAAGTATTTTCTCGAGACGCAACTAGCGACGAGCATATAGACGCTACTATACCACCGACATGGTACCATGAACAAGATACGTACAACAGAGTGGACGGTTACGCGCGAGTATACGATACAACACACTGTTCCGGTGTACCACAGACGTTGTCTGTAGCCACTACCAGTCGTAGTAAAACAGCAGAGCCAGTGAACTGTGGTGGGTAATACGATGGACCCAGGGATACGTTACCACGAGATACGAGGCCGGAGACCACTCACCGACCCTGACCGGCGATTCCTTCCGCTTTTTTTTTGTTTTCTTTTTCGTTTTGTTATTTCTCTAGACTCCTGTCTTCCTGCGGCACTTTCCCTTTTCCACTTACGAGCTATGATACCGCTAGAGCAGCACTCTACTCCAGCGATGCCTCCGTCACCCCGCAGACAATATAGCCGTTGGAAGAGCAGTCTTCCGAGGAAACCTTAAGCATTTGTCTTGACTCGCAGACAACGGGGAGTTAACCTGGTATTCAGGTGACGTCTGGTTACTACCGTATGCGCACTTTTAGGGCGCAGCTACACAACCCGAGAGCCTTAATACTCAGTCGGTACGTATACCTACCCCGTTGAGTATTTTCTCACCGTAAGGGGTGGTGGTTTCTTGAGAAAATCGTGTACTTCCGCCGCGTGGTATCTCATTCTTGATTTAATATAAACCCACCCGGCGGCCTTTGCGACGCCACCTAATTATTATAAATACAGCTCCGGGGCCTGTTGTTTAAACTGTAAACTGCCTAAAGGGTTGTATTCTACTCTCGGCGAACATCCGCCGTCGCCATGGCGAAACTCTACATCAAGACTAACGACCGCGGGAAAACTTTCTCGTTCTTCCATCTCGGCGTTAAACTCACGGTGGTTAATATACATATTTACACCGCTATGGTATAAGGGCGCCTCACGCTGTCGACACGTTTATTAACCGGAAATGGGCGATCAATTTCGAAAAAAATAATTAACAACCCCGGTGATGAATCAACGAGATGATATCGAACTTTTTTTTTTATAATCACTCGTTCGTCGAGTTTTTCGAGCTCCGATGGTACAAATCATTTTTAATGGGGCATTGCAATTAAAAAAAAAAATTTGAATTAAAAAAAATGAGATAATGGTTAATCGACGATCGCTTGATGATTAACTGATCACTGTTTTCTCAGACTTGACTCGCGTACGATGAATACGTTTCTTTTCGAAAAAAAAACCATATCCTGCCCCGGTATCCATCGAGAGTACTTTCGCTGAATTTAAAACGAGATTCGATCGAATGCTCGAAATGAGAGTGAGAGTGACTGCGAGTCTGATGGGTGAACGCTGGTCGGGCTTCGGCTTGTGATCGGATTAGATAGGCTTCATGAATAAAATCGTAATTTTTCAGATGGCGCAGAGGATCCCTGCGTGCGTTTGCTAGGTTATCGCTGGAGGACAGAGGAGAAAGTTAAAAAAAAAAGCCCCGAGGTAAGATCCTTTGCGATATACATAGCAGAGGGTGAAAGTCGAAGAAGTAACACGATATAGGTGGCTTCTTGAAATGAGGGGAAGACCTTTCCCTCGTTTTCTGTATGTCCATCCATCAACAATTCTTCGCGTATCGATGTATCACCTGTACCGGTTTCCAATGACTCGAAGCAATACCTCGGCATATACGCAAAACTCCAAAACCGTCGTTTACGACATAATTTCGGAAAAATCTTAAATAAATCTTTTATTCGAGATTTTTCGGAACATCGAAAAATCGATCGATCGATTCGATTTCGATTTGTTTCGAGACTTTTGAAACATTTTTCACTGTAATTACGCTCATTTACATTGTAATTAAGCTCTATTCAGTACCACCGCGGCTGTAACACAAGCCACCGCGACTATTATGTACATTAAAACATATGATTACGAAGCCCCTCGTTTAGCCTACGATAATTAGTATATTTATAATACATAATTGGTCTGAATGTGTCTCCTCTGATTTCACGACAAAGCAAATGGAGAGAGGGTTCTTCTCCGCGTGGGCGGTCGCTACCTTCGTAATATAATCCGTTTTCAACGCACACGTGCTTATGCGATATATCCCAGAGCACATTGATATTAATGTTGGAGGTATCGTTGAAGCAGCCAGCACCCTCATTCCCTTTGAATTAATATTAATCGTTCTACTTTTATTCACACAATACAAACGCGCGCGCGCCCTACACGCGCTCATAGAATTCTCAGTTCAACCCTAATGGACATTCCACGATCTATCTTCTCCGTTATTTTGGCAATTACCGTTTGGCGCGATTGACCCTGTGCCCGACGAACGGACGGAAACCGTGCGAATCGTTGTTTCGGATGAGGATACAGTCGATGAAAGTAAAAAAAATTAACCGGTACAGCAATCGGGAGATCGACTCCGAAATCTCGTTCGATTTTTCGTATAAAAATTCCTGGCAGAATACGACCCTCTCAATCGCCGTTAGCCGACTCGAAAAGCGAACGCTTTGCACGCACGAATTCCTTCTCTCTGTACGTCCAATCGAAGACGTGATTGTCTCTCATCTCCAGTTGGGCGATTACTCCCTGTGAAATTCCCCGAAGAGCCCCCGAACGCGAGCGTGGAAAAGGGATGAGGATTCGAAAGCACAACGATAGGCGTACGAATGCACGCTGTAGCCACGGTGGTAGTGAGTGGCAAATTTTCCAGTCGACGAGACGATGCAATTGGGCACCACTCGAATTATCGATTTCGTTGAATTCAATGGCATACCATTCGTTGTTTGCTTTTATTTAACTCGTAAATAATTCGTACGCAAAGCTCCCCGGAGGCTTCGTTTGCGCCGATTATTTTAACGCATATTATCCTCGTTTGGAAAATATTCTAAGAAAGAAATCTTCTATTATTATTTATAATAACAGGAAAAATAAAATATTAGAATAAAATTAATATTATAAAAAAAAAATTTATTCATTTTTTACATAAACGATAATTCGATATCGCGAGATGAAAGTTAAAAATTTTCGTACTGGAGTTATTAAAATGATCCGAATAATCGTACATTTTTTTTTTAATACAAAAAAAAGTCCATCTTTTATGATTGTTGTTTATTTCTCGTCACAGAATGAGAGTTTTACGAGGGGATTCCGCGAATTTTCAATAAAGCAGTAAAAAATTTTAAATCGATGCGTCTTTGCGTTTTTATCATTATTCTACAGCCAATTATCCGAAGACTTTGTGATGTTTGCTAATTAACGTTAAGCCACGAAGCATCAGAAGCGAGCCGAGCATTCGTCGTCGTCGACTTTTGCGTTAAATTTCGACGACGGTGAACACTCGAAAAAGACGAACAAATCGAAAGGATAGACCATCCGTAAGAAGATGAAAGGCTTCTCGCTTGTCCTCGCGATCCGCGACGACAGCTATTCGCGTTTTTGCCAAAATATAAAGCCCGGAACGTCTTTGCAGCTCCGGGAGAGTCGAGTCACGATATAAGAACCTAAAACCTCGTCAAAGACGAACGATTTTGATTGCCTATTAGCGAGGCAACTAGAGCGACTATGGATGCGTAATCTTATTTGATATATTGCATCTTTTAACGTTAAAGTAATTGAATTTATCGAAGGAACGAAGCACTCGCCATAATACCTCAAATCTCATCCGCAAAATTTCAATTTTCTCAACGAGTAACAACTTTACATTTTTTTAAAGCCTTTTTAATATAGAAATTCAAACCCCGATTTATCGTGCATCGAACTTTACGACCGGCTCTTAGGTAATTGTAAATTAATATTTCAGAGACAGGAATATATCTGAATGAAAAAATCAATGAAAAAATATTTCGAATTTTTTGCAGCTGTTTCCGATTTCTTATTTCTGGGGATCGATAAAAGCCTAATGATGTGCACATCATATGCATCATATTTCTATACAGATAATATCAACTCGATTAGCCGCGTTACAGTGACATGAAATATAAAGATTAAATTGACACTTCCAAACAACGCGTACCACCAAAAATTGGGAGGGTTTAGGGAAAAAATTGCACATCGTGAATTGGCTTCACCTATGGATCGAAGTCTCAAACGGAAATCCACATAGGCCGATGAGGGAGAGGGGGCGGACAACCGTCCGCATATTTTGGTTCCCGCGCTCGAACGGTCGAATCAATTTTTCCGCTGCTTCGCTGGTTCCCCCGGTCGTCACTCTCCTCCCGCACCCCCGTTTTTCCACCCGAGTCACTGGCCTGCTATACTCCCGCTCGCTTTGCATAATCCAGATGGTTGAATTTTAAATTTGAACGAGTGCGCTTCCGGCGCAGATCGCACGGCTCGACAAGAGCCAATCCCCGAACTCGTAACCCCCCTCCGACCTCTATGCACCATACGCAATTGTTTTTCGCAAAAATTATAACGCGTTCTTTCGGATACGTGAATATCGCTCGTGGCTGTTTGATCGAAAAGCAGAAAATCTTTTGTTCCTTTTTTTTAATCAATAGACATCACTGGGTATTGATTATCGCATGATTCCCGTATTCCGGGAGGAATTTCATTCGCTATTTCTGTAGGAAAGATCGCTCGATCGTTCCGCCTCGTTACTAATTGATTTTGGACGAAATTTGTGATGAGATCGATAGATCATCGAATGCGTTGGTGGAAACGAATGCATCGAGTTAAATTTAAGAAATAAATAATTTGCATCACTCACAGGTGTAAGAAAATTAATTTTATCTTTTTAGTTTGTCGAGAACATTTTTTAGAGTGCTTAAAAAATTCTGCTTGTTTGGTACGGTAAAGTATTGCAAAGTGTAATTTTTACGGAAAAATAAAAGTTGTCTTTTTTTAGATTTATTAGCCCCGTCAAGCTAGCAAAACAAAGTCTCCAATTTGAAGGAAAATTATTTCAAAATTTTGTGCTTTTTATGTGCTAATTTAGGCCACAAAAAATAAATTTTGTGCTCGAAAGGGTTATCCAGAAATGAGGTGGGACAGTTGTTTCGCTAGCTTGATGACCGGCTAGCAAACATTCGTTATATTACAACTAACAACTAAGTAATCCACATCATATTTAAGTGCTTTTTATGTGCTTCTATAGCAAAAAGCGCCGATGGGCAAAAAGCTTATATATTACATAGGAAATAAATCAATCAGTTTGATACTCATCGTGGGACAATCACACTATAACCGAGATAATTCAAGATAGAATATACTATAATTATGTGCTTTTTATGTGCTAACAAACTTCTATGCCGTTAATGAATTGCTTGTACCATTCGCTGATAAATCGAATGGGACAGTAGCTCTGCTAGATTAATATCGACTGCTTGTTTTAACACTGAACGAAAATTAACCAACGTGATATTTATGTGCTTTTTTCGTGCTTTTCAAATATCCAAGGGAAAAAACCCTAATTTTTTAATTTACCCGAATGTCACCCCTAAGAGATTCGTTATAACCTCGGATAACGTTATCAGATATTTTTGGAATTTCCGTGGATTTATTCATACCATATTTACGTGCTATTTATGTGCTTTACGAATATTCACGGGACAAACACCTAATTTTTAATTACCACGAATTTCAACCCTAAGAGACTTGGCCCAATCTCCGATAAAATTACCACTTATTCTTGCGATTTCAGTTAATTTTTTTACACCATATTTAAGTGCTTTTTACGTGCTTTACGAATATCTGAGAGACATAACCCTAACTTTTTAATTTCCGGGGATATCACCGCCAAGACACTTGTCTCGATTTTCGATAAAGTTATCAGATATTTTTGTGATTTCGGTGGACTTATTGACACCACATTTAAGTGCTGTTTATGTGCTTTACGAATATCCAAGGGACAAAATCCTAATTTTTCAATTTATCCGAATTTCACCCCTAAGAGATTCGTGCTATCCTCGGATAAAATTCTCAGATATTTTTGTGAATTAGGTGAATTTATTCACACCATATTTAAGTGCTACTTATGTGCTTTACGAATATCCACGGGACAAACCCATAATTTTTTAATTTCCACGGATTTCACCCCTAAGAGACTTGGCCCAATCTCCGATAAAATTACCACTTATTCTTGCGATTTCAGTTAATTTTTTTACACCATATTTAAGTGCTTTTTACGTGCTTTACGAATATCTGAGAGACATAACCCTAACTTTTTAATTTCTGGGAATATCACCCCCAAGACACTTGTCTCGATTTTCGATAAAGTTATCAGATATTTTTGTGATTTCGGTGGACTTATTCATACCACATTTAAGTGCTGTTTATGTGCTTTACGAATATCCAAGGGACAAAATCCTAATTTTTCAATTTATCCGAATTTCACCCCTAATGATTCGTGCTATCCTCGGATAAAATTCTCAGATATTTTTGTGAATTAGGTGAATTTATTCACACCATATTTAAGTGCTACTTATGTGCTTTACGAATATCCACGGGACAAACCCATAATTTTTTAATTTCCACGGATTTCACCCCTAAGAGACTTGGCCCAACCTCCGATAAAGTTACCACTTATTCTTGCGATTTCAGTTAATTTTTTTACACGATATTTATGTGCTTTTTAAGTGCTTTACGAATATCTGAGAAACATATTCCTAACTTTTTAATTTCTGGGGATATCACCGCCAAGACACTTGTCTCGATTTTCGATAAAGTTATCAGATATTTTTGTGATTTCGGTGGACTTATTCGCACCACATTTAAGTGCTGTTTATGTGCTTTACGAATATCCACGGGACAAACCCCTAATTTTTTAATTTCCACGGATTTCACTTTTAAGAGACTTGGCCCAACCTCCGATAAAATTACCACTTTTTCTTGCGATTTCAGTTAATTTTTTACACCATATTTAAGTGCTTTTTACGTGCTTTACGAATATCCGAGAGACATAGCCCTAACTTTTTAATTTCCGGGGATGTCACCGCCAAGACACTTGTCTCGATTTTCGATAAAGTTACCAGATATTTTTGTGATTTCGGTGGACTTATTCGCACAACATTTAAGTGCTGTTTATGTGCTTTACGAATATCCAAGGTACAAAATCCTAATTTTTCAATTTATCCGAATTTCACCCCTAAGAGATTCGTGCTATCCTCGGATAAAATTCTCAGATATTTTTGTAAATTAGGTGAATTTATTCACACCATATTTAAGTGCTACTTATGTGCTTTACGAATATCCACGGGACAAACCCATAATTTTTTAATTTCCACGGATTTCACCCCTAAGAGACTTGGCCCAACCTCCGATAAAGTTACTACTTATTCTTGCGATTTCAGTTAATTTTTTTACACGATATTTATGTGCTTTTTAAGTGCTTTACGAATATCTGAGAAACATAGCCCTAACTTTTTAATTTCTGGGGATATCACCGCCAAGACACTTGTCTCGATTTTCGATAAAGTTATCAGATATTTTTGTGATTTCGGTGGACTTATTGACACCACATTTAAGTGCTGTTTATGTGCTTTACGAATATTCACGGGACAAACACCTAATTTTTAATTACCACGAATTTCAACCCTAAGAGACTTGGCCCAATCTCCGATAAAATTACCACTTATTCTTGCGATGTCAGTTAATTTTTTTACACCATATTTAAGTGCTTTTTACGTGCTTTACGAATATCTGAGAGACATAACCCTAACTTTTTAATTTCCGGGGATATCACCGCCAAGACACTTGTCTCGATTTTCGATAAAGTTATCAGATATTTTTGTGATTTCGGTGGACTTATTGACACCACATTTAAGTGCTGTTTATGTGCTTTACGAATATCCAAGGGACAAAATCCTAATTTTTCAATTTATCCGAATTTCACCCCTAAGAGATTCGTGCTATCCTCGGATAAAATTCTCAGATATTTTTGTGAATTACGTGAATTTAATTACACCATATTTAAGTGCTATTTATGTGCTTTACGAATATCCACGGGACAAACCCCTAATTTTTTAATTTCCACGGATTTCACTTTTAAGAGACTTGGCCCAACCTCCGATAAAGTTACCACTTATTCTTGCGATTTCAGTTAATTTTTTTACACGATATTTATGTGCTTTTTAAGTGCTTTACGAATATCTGAGAAACATAGCCCTAACTTTTTAATTTCCGGGGATGTCACCGCCAAGACACTTGTCTCGATTTTCGATAAAGTTACCAGATATTTTTGTGATTTCGGTGGACTTATTCGCACAACATTTAAGTGCTGTTTATGTGCTTTACGAATATCCAAGGGACAAAATCCTAATTTTTCAATTTATCCGAATTTCACCCCTAAGAGATTCGTGCTATCCTCGGATAAAATTCTCAGATATTTTTGTAAATTAGGTGAATTTATTCACACCATATTTAAGTGCTACTTATGTGCTTTACGAATATCCACGGGACAAACCCATAATTTTTTAATTTCCACGGATTTCACCCCTAAGAGACTTGGCCCAACCTCCGATAAAGTTACTACTTATTCTTGCGATTTCAGTTAATTTTTTTACACGATATTTATGTGCTTTTTAAGTGCTTTACGAATATCTGAGAAACATAGCCCTAACTTTTTAATTTCTGGGGATATCACCGCCAAGACACTTGTCTCGATTTTCGATAAAGTTATCAGATATTTTTGTGATTTCGGTGGACTTATTGACACCACATTTAAGTGCTGTTTATGTGCTTTACGAATATTCACGGGACAAACACCTAATTTTTAATTACCACGAATTTCAACCCTAAGAGACTTGGCCCAATCTCCGATAAAATTACCACTTATTCTTGCGATGTCAGTTAATTTTTTTACACCATATTTAAGTGCTTTTTACGTGCTTTACGAATATCTGAGAGACATAACCCTAACTTTTTAATTTCCGGGGATATCACCGCCAAGACACTTGTCTCGATTTTCGATAAAGTTATCAGATATTTTTGTGATTTCGGTGGACTTATTGACACCACATTTAAGTGCTGTTTATGTGCTTTACGAATATCCAAGGGACAAAATCCTAATTTTTCAATTTATCCGAATTTCACCCCTAAGAGATTCGTGCTATCCTCGGATAAAATTCTCAGATATTTTTGTGAATTACGTGAATTTAATTACACCATATTTAAGTGCTATTTATGTGCTTTACGAATATCCACGGGACAAACCCCTAATTTTTTAATTTCCACGGATTTCACTTTTAAGAGACTTGGCCCAACCTCCGATAAAGTTACCACTTATTCTTGCGATTTCAGTTAATTTTTTTACACGATATTTATGTGCTTTTTAAGTGCTTTACGAATATCTGAGAAACATAGCCCTAACTTTTTAATTTCTGGGGATATCACCGCCAAGACACTTGTCTCGATTTTCGATAAAGTTATCAGATATTTTTGTGATTTCGGTGGACTTATTCGCACAACATTTAAGTGCTGTTTATGTGCTTTACGAATATCCAAGGGACAAAATCCTAATTTTTCAATTTATCCGAATTTCACCCCTAAGAGATTCGTGCTATCCTCGGATAAAATTCTCAGATATTTTTGTGAATTAGGTGAATTTATTCACACCATATTTAAGTGCTACTTATGTGCTTTACGAATATCCACGGGACAAACCCATAATTTTTTAATTTCCACGGATTTCACCCCTAAGAGACTTGGCCCAACCTCCGATAAAGTTACCACTTATTCTTGCGATTTCAGTTAATTTTTTTACACGATATTTATGTGCTTTTTAAGTGCTTTACGAATATCTGAGAAACATAGCCCTAACTTTTTAATTTCCGGGGATATCACCCCCAAGAGACTAGCTTCAGCTTCCGATAAAATTATCAGCTATTTTTGTGATATGGTTTTAAATGTGGTATGAATAATTTCACCGAAATCACAAACATATCTGATACCTTTATCAGAAATAGAGACGAGTCTCTTGGCGGTGACATCCCCGGAAATTAAAAAGTTAGGGCTATGTCTCTCGGATATTCGTAAAGCACGTAAAAAGCACTTAAATATGGTGTAAAAAATTAACTGAAATCGCAAGAAAAAGTGGTAATTTTATCGGAGTTTGGGCCAAGTCTCTTAAAAGTGAAATCCGTGGAAATTAAAAAATTAGGGGTTTGTCCCGTGGATATTCGTAAAGCACATAAATAGCACTTAAATATGGTGTAATTAAATTCACGTAATTCACAAAAATATCTGAGAATTTTATCCGAGGATAGCACGAATCTCTTAGGGGTGAAATTCGGATAAATTAAAAAATTAGCATTTTGTCCATTGGATATTCGTAAAGCACATAAACAGCACTTAAATGTGGTGCGAATAAGTCCACCGAAATCACAAAAATATCTGATAACTTTATCGAAAATCGAGACAAGTGTCTTGGCGGTGATATCCCCAGAAATTAAAAAGTTAGGGCTATGTTTCTCAGATATTCGTAAAGCACTTAAAAAGCACATAAATATCGTGTAAAAAAATTAACTGAAATCGCAAGAATAAGTGGTAACTTTATCGGAGGTTGGGCCAAGTCTCTTAGGGGTGAAATCCGTGGAAATTAAAAAATTATGGGTTTGTCCCGTGGATATTCGTAAAGCACATAAATAGCACTTAAATATGGTGTGAATAAATTCACCTAATTCACAAAAATATCTGAGAATTTTATCCGAGGATAGCACGAATCTCTTAGGGGTGAAATTCGGATAAATTGAAAAATTAGGATTTTGTCCCTTGGATATTCGTAAAGCACATAAACAGCACTTAAATGTGGTGTCAATAAGTCCACCGAAATCACAAAAATATCTGATAACTTTATCGAAAATCGAGACAAGTGTCTTGGCGGTGATATCCCCAGAAATTAAAAAGTTAGGGCTATGTTTCTCAGATATTCGTAAAGCACTTAAAAAGCACATAAATATCGTGTAAAAAAATTAACTGAAATCGCAAGAATAAGTGGTAACTTTATCGGAGGTTGGGCCAAGTCTCTTAGGGGTGAAATCCGTGGAAATTAAAAAATTATGGGTTTGTCCCGTGGATATTCGTAAAGCACATAAGTAGCACTTAAATATGGTGTGAATAAATTCACCTAATTCACAAAAATATCTGAGAATTTTATCCGAGGATAGCACGAATCTCTTAGGGGTGAAATTCGGATAAATTGAAAAATTAGGATTTTGTCCCTTGGATATTCGTAAAGCACATAAACAGCACTTAAATGTGGTATGAATAAGTCCACCGAAATCACAAAAATATCTGATAACTTTATCGAAAATCGAGACAAGTGTCTTGGGGGTGATATTCCCAGAAATTAAAAAGTTAGGGCTATGTTTCTCAGATATTCGTAAAGCACTTAAAAAGCACATAAATATCGTGTAAAAAAATTAACTGAAATCGCAAGAATAAGTGGTAACTTTATCGGAGGTTGGGCCAAGTCTCTTAGGGGTGAAATCCGTGGAAATTAAAAAATTATGGGTTTGTCCCGTGGATATTCGTAAAGCACATAAATAGCACTTAAATATGGTGTGAATAAATTCACCTAATTCACAAAAATATCTGAGAATTTTATCCGAGGATAGCACGAATCTCTTAGGGGTGAAATTCGGATAAATTGAAAAATTAGGATTTTGTCCCTTGGATATTCGTAAAGCACTTAAACAGCACTTAAATGTGGTGTCAATAAGTCCACCGAAATCACAAAAATATCTGATAACTTTATCGAAAATCGAGACAAGTGTCTTGGCGGTGATATCCCCGGAAATTAAAAAGTTAGGGTTATGTCTCTCAGATATTCGTAAAGCACGTAAAAAGCACTTAAATATGGTGTAAAAAAATTAACTGAAATCGCAAGAATAAGTGGTAATTTTATCGGAGATTGGGCCAAGTCTCTTAGGGGTGAAATCCGTGGAAATTAAAAAATTATGGGTTTGTCCCGTGGATATTCGTAAAGCACATAAATAGCACTTAAATATGGTGTGAATAAATTCACCTAATTCACAAAAATATCTGAGAATTTTATCCGAGGATAGCACGAATCTCTTAGGGGTGAAATTCGGATAAATTGAAAAATTAGGATTTTGTCCCTTGGATATTCGTAAAGCACATAAACAGCACTTAAATGTGGTGTCAATAAGTCCACCGAAATCACAAAAATATCTGATAACTTTATCGAAAATCGAGACAAGTGTCTTGGCGGTGATATCCCCAGAAATTAAAAAGTTAGGGCTATGTTTCTCAGATATTCGTAAAGCACTTAAAAAGCACATAAATATCGTGTAAAAAAATTAACTGAAATCGCAAGAATAAGTGGTAACTTTATCGGAGGTTGGGCCAAGTCTCTTAGGGGTGAAATCCGTGGAAATTAAAAAATTATGGGTTTGTCCCGTGGATATTCGTAAAGCACATAAGTAGCACTTAAATATGGTGTGAATAAATTCACCTAATTCACAAAAATATCTGAGAATTTTATCCGAGGATAGCACGAATCTCTTAGGGGTGAAATTCGGATAAATTGAAAAATTAGGATTTTGTCCCTTGGATATTCGTAAAGCACATAAACAGCACTTAAATGTGGTGTCAATAAGTCCACCGAAATCACAAAAATATCTGATAACTTTATCGAAAATCGAGACAAGTGTCTTGGCGGTGATATCCCCGGAAATTAAAAAGTTAGGGTTATGTCTCTCAGATATTCGTAAAGCACGTAAAAAGCACTTAAATATGGTGTAAAAAAATTAACTGAAATCGCAAGAATAAGTGGTAATTTTATCGGAGATTGGGCCAAGTCTCTTAGGGTTGAAATTCGTGGTAATTAAAAATTAGGTGTTTGTCCCCTGAATATTCGTAAAGCACATAAATAGCACGTAAATATGGTATGAATAAATCCACGGAAATTCCAAAAATATCTGATAACGTTATCCGAGGTTATAACGAATCTCTTAGGGGTGACATTCGGGTAAATTAAAAAATTAGGTTTTTTTCCCTTGGATATTTGAAAAGCACGAAAAAAGCACATAAATATCACGTTGGTTAATTTTCGTTCAGTGTTAAAACAAGCAGTCGATATTAATCTAGCAGAGCTACTGTCCCATTCGATTTATCAGCGAATGGTACAAGCAATTCATTAACGGCATAGAAGTTTGTTAGCACATAAAAAGCACATAATTATAGTATATTCTATCTTGAATTATCTCGGTTATAGTGTGATTGTCCCACGATGAGTATCAAACTGATTGATTTATTTCCTATGTAATATATAAGCTTTTTGCCCATCGGCGCTTTTTGCTATAGAAGCACATAAAAAGCACTTAAATATGATGTGGATTACTTAGTTGTTAGTTGTAATATAACGAATGTTTGCTAGCCGGTCATCAAGCTAGCGAAACAACTGTCCCACCTCATTTCTGGATAACCCTTTCGAGCACAAAATTTATTTTTTGTGGCCTAAATTAGCACATAAAAAGCACAAAATTTTGAAATAATTTTCCTTCAAATTGGAGACTTTGTTTTGCTAGCTTGACGAGGCTAGATTTATTTGAATGCAAATGTATATCAATTTTTTTTTACTTACGTGTAATTTTTTAATAATTAATCGATTTCTCGGATCATTATTACGTCGATCGATCGCCAGTGTTGTTTAATATCGGGAAAAACCGGTGACCGATATAACCCAAGTAGAGTGCGTAGAAGCGATCAGTTCAACTTTTCCCTTTACTATTGAAAGTAATTAGCTGCCGTTCACTTTATAGCCAAGAACGCTACTAAGTTCCACTCGATATGCCAAAGTTTGTATCCATTTGCGCGTCTTATCGAAACTTCACTACGTAACAAAGGTATTAAAGTTTTCGAAGATATTATAAGGTTGAAGGAATAAAACATTGTTGAGGAAAATAGCGAACTTAACGCGGACTTAGTATCGCTATAAGACTTTGCGCGATCTATCGAAATGTAATAGAGGAGAAGGTTGTTATTGGATGTCGATGAAAGCGTAAACTTCATTACCACGTCTTTTTCCCCATCGGCTAGTCGCACACACCCCTCTTCCTTCTTCCTACCCGTACTTTCGCATTTTAGCGTCTCACGCTTTTACGACGGATCGACACAGCAAGTCGAGAATGTGGGCTAAAGTTCGTTTCCGGTACCAGACGGTTTTACGTTCGACATTAAACTTTTACGCTTAGTCAAGTCGTGCCGCGTTTTCTCGAGTCTATATATATAGTCTATACACTCGGGTTTGATACTAGAGTCCCGTCTCTTGCACCCTCGATTCCCACCCCAGTCTCACGTATTTTTTTCCGTACGTCGTAGCTAGTCGCGAGCATTTAAATGTCTTCGCTCTATCGATTATTATCTAGAGAACGAGGAGAATGTCGTTTGCGTTCAAAAAGCTTCACGAAACGGGACACTGTTGCTGTTTATCGTTTACCAGCAGTTTTTACGGTTCGCACGCTCGCCTCTCATTCTGAATTTTTTTTTTGCGACGTAACTTCGTACGATGAAAATGCATTCTTCTGAAATTGTGGAATTTCCGTAATTTACTTCGGAACGTCACTTCCAATAAAAAAAATGCGATTTTCAAATGGCAACTGACGACCGAAGAGTTATATGGGAACCAATCCGCGATAACAGTCTCTTTCAGAAAACTTATTGTACCATATCGCAAACGCTCTCGTCGAAGTTTAAATATTTTCGAAGCTGCGGAATGTTACGGGGAACTAAAATTGACGGGGCGTAAGGAAAAAAAATGATCTGGTAAGCTAATAAATCTTACAACGACGACCTACGGTATGCATATAGAGAAAGTGCGCTACGTTTACAGTGGCTGTTTTCTCGAGAGGCATCGGTCTCGAGGCTGTTATATCCTGTGCGAGAAGCTGCCCGGCTCTCCTCTCGCCCGCTCCTCCGCGGGGCGCAGCACGTAGAAGTTGTTTATCGTCCTGACCAACACGCGAAATTGAATAAAGTTCTCGATGTCGGTGGGTGTCGGTTGGTACGGAATATAACATTGCCAGAGTGGCCACGTCGCGGCAGTAGGGCGTCGGAAAGGAGCCCACCCCCTCAGTGGATATCGAGTGGAATGATATATTCGACAAGTTTTTCGCGTCTCGTATCGTTCGTGCATATTACATGGCAAACTAGATGCGCGAGAAGCAGCGGAATACCATAACATGGCTAACACAGCAGCAACACCGCCAGACGAAGGATCGCGCGGCTCTCGATGGGTCCGACCATGCGGTCGCGTCACTCGCTCGATTGCTTTGCACTTTCATGCGCGACTTACGTGCGAAGGATCACATGAGAGACAGAGAAGAAAATGGAGAAGAAGAAAATGGAAGGAACGACGGGACATCTCGGGACATTATTCCGAGCACAGTCGACGGAAAAATGGAATGGAAAATCGAATCTCTATATATATTTTTTTCCCCCCTTTTTTTCTTTCGCAAGCAATATTTCTCTCATTCTAAACAGAGCGGAATATATATCGCGTATCGAACCATAGAAGACGAGCGCAATAGCGTATTCCTTCGACGTGACCGTCGGGCGCATTGCGAGAGACCGGTGATTCCTTGTTTATTTCTCCACTGGTCCGGATGGACTTGGCGAACGAGACACACGACCTCCGCAAGCATGCCATCCGTACTACCTTTCTGCTAGCTAGCATCCAGCGTTAGACCGCCCAAGCGAACAGCAAGCCCCCTGCTCGCCGGGACTCTCATGAATATGTAGTGGGTGCGAGATGGTGGTCAGACACCGGAAAACTCCGCGAATAGCCTCGCCGCACAGTATGAATATGCTAAGCGTCGAATGAGGGCTCAAATAACTCACCCTATTTTTTTTACCCTTATTATTTTTCTTTTAATTTACCGTATTTTTTCGGTTTTTTTTTTTTTTAAGTAAATCAACCGAAGTACTGAGGTTAACGTGATCTTTATTTTCACCGTAAGCGTCAAGCGGTTGAGTGTTCATTTTCAGCGAAGTGTTTGATTTTTTATTCGACAGTTTCGCACGTGGCGGAAATTCTCTTGTATCTCTAAGAAATCTTCGGATCACCAAAGGGATGAAAGTTACACAACGGATTAAGGATCTATTATCCTGCCGTACGGCTTGACGGTGACTTTATCGAAAGGGCGCTTAGCTTAGCGGCATATCCGATTGTCATGGTTTATCCTCTGTTATTGCATAGGGGACTTGAGATTATTAATCCCTCGTAATTGCCAGTTCCCGTTGGTTGCTTGGAAACTCAGTTATACCAGACGGCAAAATTGCGTAAAAAATATATACATATATGCAGCATATATAATGTATAATTGATATATAGAGTAAATATAGTTTGTAAATTCAGATTATATATTTTCAATAATGTGCATACATTTTCTGGGAAAAATGATGCAATTATAGACGATTGTCAGCCTCCAAACAACTCATTAAAGGGTAGTTAATTTTTTATATCAATTTTCGTCATGTGACCTGTGCGATGTCCATAAATATTTCCGCGAAACATGAGCATTGGTAAAACATCGAATAATGAATTATTTCACATGTTCATCGAGTCTCCATTCCCACATTTATCGCAGACACTTTTACAAGCTGTCAGACTATAACTATATACTTGCAGGACGAAGAACACGTCTGAGTCTCGGTCACGTGCGATTCGACTCGCGGCTTGAGAGCTCTTGCGAGTTAAAAATGCATGAGATCTTTCACTCGAGAGTGTCGAGTTCGACTTATGGTCAGGACGAAGGTTTCGAACATTTCACCCGGTCTGCCCGGACGTGTTGCATACAATTCCGTGAAACTCACGACGAGACCGTCTAACTTTTGTCACCCGAACATCAGAGTGAGAGTGAGCGAGAAGGACTCTAAAGATCAACGGTAACATCCGCACGAAATACCAAGTTCTCAAGGTAAAAGCGACGCCGTGAGATTTAGGGGTCGCCTGGAGCTAACTTCCGTGATGTCTGGACCCAACAATGCGCTTTGGCTGCTCTAAACGGCTGTTCGCTCAATAGCCATTCACCAACCCCGAGTTCTCTCGGTCTGCTGCTATGGACGCGCGTGGCTGCTCGATAAACCCGTGCGACTTATCGATGCAAAGCGTTACTTGGTAAACCGGTGAACCCTTTTTGGTACCAGAATCCCAACCGCTGACCATCCCTTTCTCTCTCTCCCCCCACCCTACTGTAATACCGTCCAATACACCAGGAATACCGATAAAAAAATGAATTTCTCGCGAGACTCGTATGAACTTTTCGACTATTTCCTCCTCCGCGAACTCATTCTTCGACGTTCGAATGGCGGTGAAGTCCGAGAGAAGCTTTTCAACGCGAGACGGAAGAGTCGTCGATAAAGTCCGAACCCAGCGAGACGTTGCAAGAAGTGGAATTCTCGAAGGGCCCTCTGTCGCATCTTGCAGAGGTCACTTCGCGCGACGCTTTTCATTCGTAAAGTTTTTACCAAACATGTACCGATACAATCCCAAGTCAGCGAAGCTGCCGATGTTCACCCGTAGAACAGGCGGAGGATTCTTGCAAAAAGTTGAAAAAAAAAAAGAACTTTGGTGAGTTCGAAAATAGAGACGGGAGATATGATAGGAGCGTGAAAAAATGGTGGATTGTCAAACGCAGTGCAATTCTTCGATATCTCTTGCGCAGACGTGCGACGGCGGTGTATATACATATATATATATATATGCACTATATGGGAAGTATACTAGAAATCTATTCTTCCTCGGACGTCGAATTGATTTTTACTTTTTTTATATTCTCGAGAGCGGATCTTCAGCTCTCACCGACTTCGGCGCGACTTCACGGTAAAGTAGGATACCCGTCGCTCGTGTTTCGTCGCCGGTCCGCTCTTATCTCGACTTCTCTAGAATATATAGTGCATTTTGTCCAGAAAGTGTCTTCTTGAGTTTTCCCAACTAGTAGCTGCACGCATCAAGCGACGTTACCCGGATGCTGGTAGTTGTCCCACGAGACGATTGTTTATTGACGCACGGATTGATAGGTTCGAGTTTCTCGTCGCGGTACTCTTAGCCCACCCCCGCCTCGCCGCTTCTCACCCCTTTATAAGAGGTCGAACCCCTTAATAAGAGGTCGAAGTTCGTTACTCCTTATTTCGATCGGGAAATTTCTTTTACTATCGTTTTTTTCCACCACTTTCGGTATCTTTCTACCGAAAGCGCGTCGTTGTACCGATAAATGTGTTCACGATATAGAAGAGCGAAGCTCTCGGCGCCGCATCCTTTCGTAGCGGCACTCACATTGATTTGTTCGCAACTCCTGGTTTATAGCCTCTTGCCAATGCGTACCTAACCGGGATGCTATATTGTCGGACTGTGTATATACTTGATGTACATGGGGCAGTTGCGACCGACCGACCATTCTCGGATCGCTTCCCCGATAAAAACCAGTAAACTGTCGAGTTGTACTCTATACGTCACCCTCTAATACACTACTCGTCGATTCGATTTAACTTGTCCCGCTCGCCAGACTAGGAAAAAAGAACGATTGGTTTTTTTTTTTTCGGACTATTGGGGCGAAAACGTTTTTGCTCGCTATTCAAAAAAAATTCAGGACACATGGCTATTTCGTAAATTATCGATGTGATATCGGTGAAATGCGTCAAAATTTCCGTATTCCTATAGAACAGGAAAAATGGGGCAACATGAGCCAATGGGGCACAATGAGACATCGCGCGACATCACGTTGAGAAATATGTATTTGTGTCTCAGAACGCGAATTCTCATGCAAATTGCAGCATTCGTAAATAGCATCGTAGCATCGTGTTCAATAAAGGAAACTTTTTTCTAATTAATAATTGACGATGTCGTTTCTTTGAAACAGAGTTTTCATGACGGAAAACTGATGCTGCGGTCGACGGATAAATTTCCGAGACAAGTATTGTTACTGCCAATGAAAAATTTTTCACTTCTTTAGGCAGAAACGTCACAATTTTCCTTCGATCTTTAGACTATGTTGCATTGTGGGGGTGCATTGTGCATGGGTCGCAGCTGTTATTTCTACAGTTAGTTCAAGCGTCGATCAATGATTCGGAGTAATTGACGTTTCAACGGCGGCTTCATTGAATTATCGAATTTTCCAGGCTGTTCTGAGAACGTAAATCGACGTGATGCATCAACGGTTCGGCATCGTTGGTGTTGGCGTCATCGGTATCGATCGATATATTAGCGAAAGATCGATATAGTTCGTCTTCTCAACGTGGAAATATAACAAGATAAACTCATTTAACTGTGTCTACGGGAAGTTCTTAACTATTGAGAAATTTGATCTCGCGGCGTAGGGCTCCGGGCGTCAATACGGTAACACTATAAACTTGTTTCGCTACTGCGGACGAAAACATAAATAAAAAAAAAATACAAAGTGTTTTCAATCGCGTAAAAATGTGACCGAAAAGTCATAGATGTAATATTGTAATGTTGCATTGTGAAAAAAATTAATTCGTCATTTTCATATTTACATATTTTGCAGTTGAAATGTTTACGGTCTTTTAACAGAATAATCGACTACATTTTAATGGTAATCTTCAAAGCAAATAAATGTCCCGAGTGAAAGAAAACATGTTGCTGTTAAAGAGATGCTTCGAGACGAGAATCTTGCAGGCATTTTCATCTGTCGAATATAAAATGCATCTTGAACCATCGAACCGCATTCATCCCTTTTCGCAATCTGCCCCCAGGGTACCGAGCGGCATTACACAAATAAGATGGTTGAAGGAACACGAGAATGCGTAGTTCGGGACGACCGCCATTCAACAATCAGAAAACTGCTGGATTTCGTGAAATTGTGAAAAATTTTTAAGTAGATTTGCTTCAGCTTGAGACAGAGGCCCGTAAACGACTATGTACTTTTAGCAGGACATGTCCATCGGTCGCAGACGATAGTATTTGAAAAAAAAAAAAAAAAAAAATGATAGTGACCACTGTAAATGCTTCTTTCGGTCGTCCATTCCACATTTTCCATTGAAATGGATAATTCATCAGGAGAATAACAGTTCGAATGAAACTCTCCCCTATGTTTTATGAGCACTTGGACTTACATTGATAATGCGACACGGTTAAGATTTCTCCACCTCTCCCCCCCCCCCCCCCCTCCCCTCTCCATTTCACTCCCTTTACTTCTGCCGACTGTCTATCAAACTGACAATTTAATTACATCCAACATCCAATTGGTGAAAAGTTTTCGTGATATTCACCCTCAATGAAATAAAGATAGAAGCTAATAAAAGTCTAAAACGATATGCCGATGAGGCAATAACAATTACGATGGTTGAAAGGAGCCACAAATAGAAATTCGCAGAGTGAAAATAGGAAGAAATGTTTCCGATAGAATCTAAAAAATTTGGCATTTATAAAATTAGCCCCGTCCGTTGCCCTCGCAGGGAGTCGGGAATTAAAAAACGAAGGAAATAGAGGAGAAGCAAAAAAATGTATAAGATAAACCACCTTTTTTCCGTCGCAACAGATGCAGCATGTTTACTTTACGGGTATTTGAACATCGTTTACGCACCGATATTTCGTAAACGTGAGCGGTACTGGACGCCGCACGTCCGGCTGTGTGGCGTTGATTAACAGTTCAAACGCTCGAAACCGCATAATACCCACGTAATGACAGCAGCCGAGTCTCTGTGGCCGGTGTTGGTCCTGTACTGTTTGGTTGTTGAGCGGAATCGACCAGACACTGTACCATCACCGAACACGGTTGGCGGCAGTTCGATAAATCGTTGGCCCGTTACCAAATAACGTCCAACAGTCGTGATTTTGACGCACTCAAATACAATTATTACAAGAGCACTTTCGCCGAAGCGTGGATTAACATAAAGCGACATTACTCGACGAGACCTTATTGCGGAAACATTCACTATCGAGGGAATGTCGTTTCACAGAGATTCTCGTGAAGAGACGGAAGAAACAAAATAAGCGTATGATAGAATTCGGGAATCAACGGAGCAGTGATATTTCTTGTGCAGTCGACCAAAGAACACAATAGAAGCATAGAACATCATTGTTCTATGAACATCCATAGAACATCATTGTTCTATGAACATCCATAGAACATCAGTGTTCTATGAACATCCATAGAACATCATTGTTCTATGAACATCCATAAAGCGTATAATCTTCACATATCGAAACGTAACCCACAGAACCAATGGTAGATTGGTAGATTGATGCTAAGGACATTATAACAGATCATCGGATAAAATAGACTCATATGAAAAGTCGCATGGCGACAGAGACTATACACGAGATTGAGAATTGAGACTGACAGAATCGAAATAGATAGGAGCCGTGCGGGGACGTCGACCCCGCGGGGTTCTCGACCGGGTTAATTGAATTTCCATTAAACACATTGGTTATTCAGTGAGCGGGGAGAAGTGAGGAGGCGGCAAGGATGAGTGTGTTAGCTCTGGGCTATACGCAATGCTATCCTACACAGGAGCCAACCATCTCGAACGTCTGATACTCGTCCCGGATTCTGACTAAATTAGAGTAATCCGAGTGGCAGGAACAAAACTCACACAGTCCCACAAACGGCATACCTATATATCAAAATTAACACGGTCGACTGTGTATGAACATTATATGCATTCTCACACGTATCGTACGAGGGATCACACGTTCTCTCGATGTATCCCATCCAGACACGTACGATCTCACGGATAGTAGAAATTTACCACCATTCGGACAAACCACTGAATAATATGTGGGGAGGGTGGGGGAGGTTTATGGTGGATCGATCGCGGCATGTCAGTCGGAATTTGCCGGGAAATATCCGAAAATTAAATATGAAACACTGTGGAGCCCCCGACGAAATCGATAAATCCTGACTCTCCTCTTTGGCCTCATCATCATCCCTTGCCGTTCTCTCGCCGGTTTGGTCTGGGCATCCTGAACCCGGTCTGTGTGTCGCCGGGGAGAGGAGTCAGCGGCCGCGCGCACCAGGCGATGCTATTGCTCGGAGAGTTTACCGTCGGTGTCGCGTGGCAGCGTCGCGTTAATGGATAATAGGATATCCGTTACTTTCCCACCCCCTGTTCTAACGTTACCGCAAGCCATTCCCCGCCGCAAAACCGACGACGATCCTCCGGGGCCATCGCAAATGAGCTGCCCTACTCAACGTCGTTTAAAAGTAGAACCCTCGTGTCCGCCATATCACACGACTATTGGGATAAGAAATGAGGCAATGAACGAAATCGGAAACTAAAGAGTGCGTCTATAAAAACGCAATTTTTGGAATGATGACATTAATAGGAGTTTCCGCAATTATGGCTATAAAAGCAGCTTACATTTTTTTAATACGTAGAAACACATCGTATTACCAATCCCATGCGATTTTGTTTGCTCGTGTTGTTGTTTTGACTAAATGAAAAAAAAAAAAAAAAAACAAAAGCAGCACGAATAGTTTCATTTACTTTCTTTTTAAATTGGAAAAAAATGAAATTTCTTTAACATTTTTTTTGGATTTGGACCTACCGATTTTCGTCAGAGAAAAAAAATTATAGTCTTTGATCATTTTTAGTCTACCAATCTACCAGAAATTTTGAGTCTACGAAGTTTCCACACGATCCTATCCCACTCTCCTGTACACAGATTGTTACGCCACAACATTGCATTTTCGTGGTTGTAGTTAAGATGTTTGCGTGCCTGCATGTCCGCAGGCATTACTTTGCAAGGCTTAGTGTGTTGTTTCCATTGTGCCAAGCGCAGTTTGATCGAACTATTGAGCCGAAACTTGGCGTGTTTCGAAGCAGCTTTAGGATTTATATACACCTGTTTCACGTTTGCGAAACTTGGTCGAAACACAAAACAAAGGGATGGAGGGAGTAGGTAACCGGAAACGTGGAATTTGCTCAAGTTCAGCGCGAGTTCTATAGTTGCAATTGGTGATCTAATTGCAATCGAACGGATGATCTCGAAGTGAAAAGCCTTAAGATACAGAATCATTCAGCTTATAGTATAGGAGTCAACGAGGCCGGACAGCTGTAACATAGCGATGGGCGGTGAGAGCAAAATAGACACATATATACTATATAGATATATGTATATGAATGTAGGTGTCAAGGGTGAAGGGAAAAAGCCCGTGGGATGGTCGGCGCGTGAATGCAGCCACTATCAAAACAGAAGCTAAGTGTTTCGATATTTATCGGTTGGCACTTTCGCCTGGCAGTTTTACCCCGACGTTTTTCGTGAGGGCCGTTTACCCCCGGCATCGTCGAGCGTACGAATCGTGTGCGGCGCGATTCCACCACCCTGTCGATCCTCACCGAGGCCTATATATTCGGCGGCACAGTTGCACACTCGTATGTTTTCTGGCTTCGCGCCAACGGAAACTACGATCGGCGGAAATCGCCTGTTCCATCCGAAGTTCCACCCTCCCCCCATATAGGAACGAGCCCGCCGGTTGGGAATACGATGGAGAACAGTGGCAATTCAATTTTCGTCCCGTTTCCTTAATCGCAAAAAATATCGTCACTGTCTTAGCCGCACGATCGAGAGTTGCGGTACCGGAAATGGGATAAAGGGACAGGAGGAATCGAGGGATCGTTTTACTTGCTATTCCTTTCGATATGTCTGCAATTTTTCATTGGGCCCTCCCCTGTTCTTCTCTGCGTCTCTCTTGCTGTTTCCGAGAATTTTTCCCAATTTCTCTATCCGCTTGTTTCTTCTGTCTTTATTCTTTTCTTTCTCGTATCCTCGAGTGCCAACGTTACCGAGTTCTCGTGACCATTGGCCCACAGCCAGAGAGACGGAAAAATTACGAAGGGCGTTACGACGGGAATGTTACGTGACTCGCGTCGCATCTCTACCGTCGTTTTATCTCACAGTGAAATATCCCAGTGAGGCGCATTCGTGGCTACGTATATAGCCACTACGTGTTCGAAGCTTTTATCGATGGATTTTTCCTTTCCCCGTCTTTGCTTTCGGTCTTTTGCGCTCTTCACCGAGAGTTGAAACTCTCTGTCGCGAAACGAACAAATTACCATAAATCCCCGCGGTTTCCATATACCATGGAGGACCCGACTCGGGCAAATCGAAGACGACGAATTTTCGACGTAAGCCACAGAACGTGTTGACGTGAAATTTTTCATCGTGTACTCGATTATTCATTGAACCGAAATGACCGGTCTGTATTACGCGTTTGCTGCACAAAAAATGCTCTGCTCCGAATTATCAACGTACTCTCATCGATGAATTCGCATCCGTTTAATTTGTAATAAATTATAAACTTTGTATTAAAAAATGTGTAAAATAACGAATAATTATTCGCTCATTATAGTCGGGAGATTCCAATACCAAATGAAAAATAAATCATTCTACTATAATGTTTTTTTTTCACTTTTTTCTCGATACAAATCCTTCAGTCGACAATTTCTCAGTATGTGTAAAATTATTTTTATTCAGCTGCCGTATTCTTCGGACTATTTTTTTTTCCAGCGATGTTTTCCAGCAAACGCATCGTCAGCGTAAGAAAAACGCGTATGAAAAAATTACTACACAGATCGGTGATACTTGGCGTATCATAATTACGAGTCTCCCGATGGACATTATCAATTGCTAAGTTTTCCCGGTCGCTGGCCTTCGTGTTTATAAACGTTGACGACAATGGCTCGGCCGTTAGTTGATTCGCGCTTTAATGTTCAGCGGGACTCGGTTGATCATAATGTAAAGCTCGGCAAATGGACGTTAGCGGCAGTAGCGCAGTAAAAGTCACACCGTTACAGCTTGAAGTCCGGGAGTACACTTTACCCTCGGGTGGCCTCGTGATTAACGTTTCTTTTACTGCGAATGTAAAGCGTTTTACGGCCCGGCGGTGCGAGACGAGCGGAGCGGGAGCGGCCTTTATCGTTATCTCGAAGATCGAGCCTTTATTATGAACCACCCTCCCCCTCCCCTTCGTAACACTGGGCACCCCCGGTGAGTATGAGAGGCCGAGAGAAAGTACTGCCTATATACCCTCGTCGAATATGGCGAATACCCGTCGCGGGGAACATTAGTCCTGGAAACTCGTGGTGGGAATACCATGAGAAGGATAAGCAGCGGTGGAGAAGACCGTACAGACGGTTAAGCAAGGCGTACAAGAGCGAGAATCAACGAACGAGAACCCCCAAAGCACACGGACAGTTTCGTATGACCCCTCGTCGAATGTATCCCCGGGCAAGTCGCCGGAATTTACGTATTGCTCGCCGCCACGACCTCGAGTCGCGCATTGCTATCCGATCGAGATCTCTGTCATTTGGAAAATACAATTGAGTTCTCGCAAAAATACGGATTATAAATAAATGGCGTTCACACATAGGAATTTTTATCAGCGATCCGCTTTGATGATTCTACCGAAAAATGCGACTTTGCAAACTTTTTGCAAGAGACTCGAAGAGTGTTTGAATTTAAAATAAAATATGGGCTTCTAAATGTTTTTTAAATAATAAAAATTGAATTAATATTTTGATCGATTGTGGGATAATTGTCACATAAAATATTGTTGCCTTCTACGTATTTTTAGGGAAAAGAATTATTATATAAGGATGAAGATGGAAACTCAAAGTAACGTGCGAAGTACTTTGCTTTCAAGGAAAATATCGTTACCGCGAACAGCCGTACAGTTCAACTACCGTAATGCTCTCTCGAATATATCTTCACCATTCGCTTCGACTCGTTACTACGTGACAGCGACACGTGCGCGGCATCACCGCACCGTGACTTCATTTTTTTTTTTTTTTTTTTTTCGTTGCTTCTCGCTGGTTTCTCGTTCGTTCGAGGTGCTCGCTATACCGTTCGACGAAAAACGTCGCCTTCCCATCGCAACAGGGCGTTCCGAACGGCAATTACCAACCGCTAAGTGATTTTATTATCACGATTAGTTCTTTTTCGCCTCGACTTAAAAAAGCTTCCTGAACAAGTTACAGATTTTGATTTTATTTATTTTTTATTTTCCCGTATCGGTCGTGTAATTTTAAAAGCGGAATATCGAAACTTTACATCGAGGTATCCGACAAAACAAACGAACGAAAAAAAATACGCGAAAGCTTCGTACGAGTATTATCGTTATTATTCATAATTCCCTGTCGATTTAAGCTATTGAAATATGCGCTCTGCATCGCGACGATCAATCCCGGATACCTTTGAATTTTCCGTTTCATCAATTAATACGCGCGTTCCCTTTATCGAAATCGCCAATATATATTTTTCCTGTAATCCACGCTTTGGGATTGCCGTAGTAATCCCGTAGTACCGGTGAGGCAGAAATAATTCGTATCCGCACAATTCGATCGTGATTCACTCGAAGAGTGAATGGAATATGCATACCGGACTGTGAATTTCACGAGGATTTCGAATTTTACGCATGTAAAAATTAGTCAAACGCTCGACTCGCCGAATGGATGATACATCGACGCGTTCGAGTACTTTGATCGGAGTCTAGTCAACCACTATAAACTACTACTACTATAGCTGTATGATACCCCTTTAACGTTTGATGGGCTTATTAGCTCTTTTACTACTTCCGTCCGCGAATATTGCATTGTTCGGCTTTGAGGAATAATTTCTACGAGGACCATTATCCGGTAAGCGATTGAACGGGATAAAATAATAAAAAAAAAGATAATAATAATATACACAAATATGGAATTTGGAAAAAAATATGGAAAAAGTGACATTTTTTTTTTTGAGAGATTTAACAACTATATATCGAAAATAAGATTATTGAGACACACGAACATTGTTCGAACATCCGGAAGAAAAATAAACGGAACTACATACCCATCAGCGATGACGGTCGTTGTTCACATTTCGATCGCGAAATTAAAAAAAAAAAAAAAAAATTATTCGGTTGGCCTAAATTTCGCTTCGTATGATACATACCTGAAACAAACAAAAGAAAAAAATAGGTTTGATGAATCACGTCCCGAATGACAAAAGCATACGAATTTTATACTAATTAAAAATATATATATATTCATAAGTGCATATCGTGCGGCGAGTCGCAATCGAACGAATGGGGGGGGGGGGGGGGGGGGGAGTACGCAAGTTGCAAGTGAGCGCGTGACAGAGCGGTGGCAATATAGAGAAATAGACAGCAGGGTCCTGTCTACTCGAAATGAATATGGATGGTCACACCACCGATGTTTCATATTCATAATATTTATTACGGATTCCCGTCGACGGGTTCTCCATTACAGTGATACGATGTATGGACGTAACTGCTCCACTGTTGCTGAAGCGTCACGGATTCGATAGTATCGAAACAGATCGACTGATATATCTGTATGCGCTGCGATAAATAGGAATGCATATGGTTGTGCGTCGACGTTGTGATACCATGTAAACTATCACTACACAATTTGGGACGTTTCGTTGGATGGCTAAAACAGCCTCGAGGCACATCAACTAACAGAATAGCAGCGTAGTATAACATCAAATATTAAAATAATATAATCGTTTGTTGAATTTTTATTACGCCTTGTTTTATGAATATTCTATTATTTATTCGTTCAGTTTCAAATATACGACTCGATTTAAAAAAATGTGTAATTTATCATACTAGGAGCTTCTTCCGAAACCTCCTGTCAAATCTCGTCGACCAATCACGGCACGAATAAAGCGACAACAATACATATATCGAATTTCGATACTTTCGATATAATATCGTTACTCACCAACTTTTTAGGAGAGGATTTTAGATTCTGAAAGAATGACTATAAACAGCGTTTTGCGTAATAACAAAAATAGACCAACAAAAGATTTATTTCCTGACAAAAATCTTCGATCTCAATTAATGCGTCTTAATTTGATAAAAACAAAAAGACGAGATACAGAATTGTGAATCGTTTGATTTGGGATATCGTACGACATCATTGAAGAAAAACGCGATACGCTATACAGAAATAATATCCATTAGATGATGGGATTGTGTTGCTTCCAATTTTGCGAAGAAGGGGAATAAAGTCTTCGGGTTCTCCTTCGAGAATGACCTGTAAAGAAATGGGATGAGCCCTTTTGAAGATAGCAAAGGCACGTTATGGGCGTTTATCATTGATATATTTGCTGCTGTCTCTCGATACGTCGAGGGGTAGAAAAGGGGTGCGGATACGCTGTCCTGCCGAAGGGAGTTTTTACTATATTCAGCATGGAAGTAAACGAACGATTCCCGACCGCGTGGAATGTATTGCTATGCGGCTGGCATTATGCCTCGAGGCACGCGACCCGCTATGTATGCATGTAAATATGAACTCTGCTTCATGCATCAACTCTGCAACCTCGTAATCATCAACTCCCATCGAAGAGAACAACTCACTTTAGTTCCGTTCACGCTTAACCTTTCACTGGACCTTTCAATTGCGATCCAATTTTGCGTAAAAACAAAGAATGACAATTTACAGCGCCGAGACAAGGCATCAGTTTGTTTTATCGTAATCTATCGAACTCTATGTTAAATAGTATAATATTACAATTGATACCATTTACACACTCTATACTATTGGACACTTTACCATGAAGAAAATACTGTAAATAGAGAAATCTTCAAGACATAAGTCCGGAGAAAATTCGAACAAGAGAAAGGAGCAATCGTTTCAAAGACCTCTTTGGACGATTAAGAATCATTAATTATTGATCTAAAGAGGGTTGCCGAGAGTGGAACAAGTGTTTCTTAATGCTCCGAAGGCAAAGGGGGCGGGAGGGAGGCTGAGTAAAGCGGACGAAAAGTACAAAGGCTTGATGGTAAACACGTGAGACGAGAACGAAGCTTTACCGTGCCGAGTCTCACCGCACTGCGGTGAGCTTCAACCTGTACAATGTGTTCCTTCTACTCAATTCTCGTCTCGGAAGCACAGCATGTTTATGCTGCTGACTTAAGCCCGAGTACTCACGCGACGACCATTGGGTATGCGCTGGTATACGTGGCTATGTGCACTTTCTTCTGGCCGAACGCTTTTGCACCCTGACCTCGCGACCTCTCTTATCCAACAGCCGACACAATGCATTCACTAATATACTCACCCAACAATTTTTTTTTTCGTCGTTCCGTACGCTCCTTCCTTCTATCACCATACGCCTTCAAAGAATCGAAATGCAATTGCTTTTTCTACTTTTCTCTTTTAGCTTTTATAAAACAGATTGTTATTTTTACAATCGGTTCAGTTCGCTACATCAAATAAACATCGTTACACCATGTCGATGGAAACTAATATTGCGGCTTCAAACAATGACATCTATCGTTTTTCTTGGTAAATGAAAACCTTTGGAAATTGAATTTTTTTTTATTTGCTATTTGTTTTCTTGTTGTTGAAAAACGCGCACAGGTTTTACCTTCAATCGGTAAATCAAGTCTTTGTTTATCGTAAACATTTTCGAAGATCGTTTTTTTTTCTACTCACCGGTACTATTTCGTATTCATACAATTTCAACATTTTCGTTTCAATGTTCTACTTCGTCAAGCGCCGAACAGTTCGAGAATGTATACCCTTCGTACGCTCGTTGGCTCTTCTGCCGCGGGCTAACCTCCCCCGTGTATCGGTAATTGCTTTCGTGTACCTAACGCGCATGCAACATGTTTACAAAGCCGTTCCGCAGTCGCTCGGCTTGCTTCCCCCGTTTCTATTCGTGGCAATGGCACCCACCCGGACGGTTTCAACTGGGATGTTTCAGATGCAGCGCTGCAGTACAGCGTGGGCCGTTACACGTGCGCCCGTTCTTCCTGAATTATTAACGTCCATTAAGCTAGCACAACAAAATGAGCACAATCAATCGAAATTAACAGAGCATTTAGTGCTCTTTTAGTGCTATTTTATTGCTCTATTGCCGATTTTTGTGCTCGCCAAATTTCGCAGAAAACGATGGCTGTGCTAGCTTTAGATAAGCTAGCACAGCCACATTAAAAAATAAATTCCGTAGCCATCTAAAAATAACATAATAATTTTGTGCTCTTTATGTGCTCATGAATGGCACTACCCAGCGACATTCCTGCTTAAATCATTTTACCAAATCCTATATCTGTGGTTTGAAAAATATCCGAACGACTTCTAAAACATTACCAGATCTTATTAATGGACAACTATCGATTTTCTGTTTCTCATAATACCCCCCTTCATAACTATAGGAACATTTTGATTTAACATTGTTTTAAAATCGGGTAGCCGTACAGTTTTGGGACACACTTAGCCTAATTGTTTGAAGAAATAAAACAAAACATAATTAAACAAATAAAAAAAAAATTGAGTTTATCGTTCTGTGAATTTATATTAAAACTATCGAAGGATGCCCCATGCCCCATGCGATTATGAAAAATCACAAAAATTAAGTCAATAATAATAAAAATCTCCACAAGCCAGCCAGTGTGCACTAACCATACATCTTCCCGACATGCCGTGGCATAAGCCTTCCGGTTCTTTAATAGTCATTATGAGACAAAGTTGTACTTATTTCAAGTAGATATTTGTTTTATTTCATGTAACCCCAGCGAAGTTTTAGTGGGCCTCCAATGGAAGAAAATATGGAAATTTGTACATCGTTTCCTCATTTTTCAATTATCGTCGTTAACAAAGCCCATATATGAAAAAGTCAGTTAACCACTCATAGAGGAAGCTTTGTGAACGACAATGAAAAACACCGAGGGTGCGAGCGTGCACATTTGCTTTGCCTATTTTATTACGATTGAACCCAATCAGGAACATCGACTAGAAAATAATGTAATGCATTGAGCCGTTTATTACCAAATTTAAATTTAAAAATCGATACATTTGTGGATTTTTATAAAATATACTCCAAGTAATCCTTTGACTTTATTAAGGGGGCTGAGTCACCTAAAAAGTAGAATGTTCATTATTTTTTTTTCTGTCTGAAAAAAAATAAAAAATAAAAATTCGATTGTATTTTCATAATCTATATGTGATTAACTACCTTTTTTAATTTTTTTGAGGTCCCCAAGCTTGTCGAAGCAAAACTAGAGATGATCAAACTTTTTTTACTTGTCGCAGGATTCAGACCGGAGGAGTGAATCAATTTTGACTTTTCATGGCTCATTTTCTTCGCTGGAGTATTTATTATGGAACGAGTGCAGGAATTTTTTTTTGAAGGTCCTCCGATGGAGCTATTGAATAAAATGTGGAAAAAATTGTCATTTTCACATGACTGCGATGCTCTTTTTCCACATTTCATTCGATAGCTCCATCGGGGGACCTTCAAAAAAGAATTCCTGCACTCGTTCGATAATAAATATTCCAGCGAAGAAAATGAGTCATGAAAAGTCAAAATTGATTCACTCCTCCGGTCTGAATCCTGCGACAAGTAAAAAAAGTTTGTTCATCTCTGCTTTCGCTTCGACAAACTTAGGGACCTCCAAAAAATTAAAAAAGATAGTTAATCATATATAGATTAAGAAAATACAATTGAATTTATATATATATATTTTTTTTCAGACAGAAAAAAAATAATGAACATTCTACTTTTTAGGTGACTCAGCCCCCTTAAACAGTGGCACATATATTTTATTTTTTTGTTTTCTTTTGTACATGCAATCCGACCCCGCAAACTGCAACTGATCCATACTACCAATCCGTTGCGTTGCCTTATGATGTATATATAGCCTGTGTTAAATTTGCAGCGATGAAGGCACTGTGTCAATTTCTCAGCCATAAAGCCGCTGTGGTATTTTATCAGCAATGAAGTCGCTGTGTTAACTTCTCAGCGATGAAGCCGCTGTGGTATTTTTTCAGCAATGAAGTCGCTGTGTTAAGGGGGCTGAGTCACTTAAAAAGTAGAATGTTCATTATTTTTTTTCTGTCTGAAAAAAATAAAAAATAAAAATTCGATTGTATTTTCATATTCTATATATGATTAACTACCTTTTTTAATTTTTTGGAGGTCGCCAAGTTTGTCGATGCGAAAGCAGAGATGGTCCAACTTTTTTTACTTGTCGCAGGATTCAGACCGGAGGAGTAAATCAGTTTTGACTATTCATGGTTCATTTTCTTCGTTGGAGTATTTATTATGGAACGAGTGCAGGAATTTTGTTTTTAAGGTCCCCCGATGGAGGTATCGAATAAAATGTGGAAAAAAATGACAAATGATCGCAGTCATGCAAAATGACAATTTATCATTTTTACATGACTACGATGATCTGCAAAAAAAAATTTCATTTGTGCAAAAAGAGCATCGCAGTCATATAAAAATGACAAATCACATTTTTTTTTCGCAAAGCATCGCAGTCATGTAAAAATGAAATTTTGCATGACTGCGATCATTTGTCAGTTTTTTTTCACATTTTATTCGATAGCTCCATTGGGGGGACCTTAAAAAAAAAATTCCTGCACTCATGCCATCATAAATACTCCAGCGAAGAAAATGAGCCATAAATAGTCAAAATTGATTCACTCCTCCAGTCTGAATCCTGCGACAAGTAAAAAAAGTTTGACCATCTCTGCTTTCGCATCGACAAACTTGGGGACCTCAAAAAAATTTAAACAGGTAGTTAATCATACACAGATTATGAAAATACAATCGAATTTTGATTTTTTTCAGACAGAAAAAAAATAATCAACATTCTACTTTTCAGGTGACTCAGCTCCCTTAGCTTCTCAGCGATGAAGCCTCTGTTGTATTTTCTCAGCGATGAAGTTGCTGCATTAATTTCTCAGCAATGGGGTTGCTGCGTTAAAACTGCTGCGATGAAATCGCCCCATTAATTTTGCAGCGATGAAATTGCTGCGTTATTTTGCAGTAATGAAGTTAATTACCGAAATATTGCCCGGATTACATTTCAATAAATAAATATAGTAAACAAAAAATGACTCACCTGCGAATAAATACATTTGAAATTCAGCCGTGAATAACATCGAAAAAAAAAAAAAAAATTTCGAAAGGAAAGTCGAGGTATGTTCGAAAAATAATTCATGTTTAGCAATAAGTATATGAACCCGAAAATTAGCAAGTAAGCTCCTACGAAGCGTCATTTTTTTAATCTAATCAACATTCAATTTGGACGTGGTGGACGACGATGGGACAACCATTTCGAGTGGCCACAATAACTACGAAAATCGATACAATTATCGCAATTACTTCAGTTGTTAAAAATTCTGTAAGGTAGTTGAAATAATCAGGGCAAGCGGGGAAACAGGTGTCGAAACCAAGCGGGAAATATGCTAAAAAAATGAACAAAATCTATCTATTTTCCGTCAAAATATGAAAGTATTGCACCATGCTTTATGCTTTAATTAATAAAGATGCGTCGTTTGAGTAGTAAGTAAAGGTGATACGTCTTTGCATCGAAACACCGAATGTCTTCTCTAAGGTATGTAAACCTCGATTTTTATAGTAAATCCATAACTAAACCGATCAATATCTAAGTGTTTATCCTCTTCTCGATTTCAGTGTTGTGTCTGTTAATAAAAATAATAGGACATTTTACTAAAACTATCAGCGATGGCGCGGTGCAGGCGTGTATCCTCATTTCAGTACTCAGTTCTTCATTTTATTACTTTTGTAGATAAAATGTTATATTTTCTAAGAAAGCGATATATCCGTTGTTTTTCATAATTATATGAGTCTCGTTTCGTTGCCACTCAGACGGCTAGTCGGCGAGAGCAAACCCTTGTTGGCCACCCCTTTCCTCCGCGAAACACTACCGATCATCTTCGCTACCATGCGTCATAAATTCACGTCGCAGTATTTGAATATAATTTCGTGTCTATATGTTTTTAACCATTTTGAGATTATATATAATATTTGAGAGTACGTAAGATTATTTATTAAATTTCAAACAAATCTTTCGTGCACAGAACCTTCAAACACACGAAAATGTAAAAGTCTAGAACTTAACTGATTTTTAAAGTCCCGTAGGATTTTTTTGTGAACTTGAATGCCGGCAATTTTAATGCGGTAATGATCCTCAATATTTTTCAACTAACCTGTAAATTGCCGGCAGTTGAATAATTCTCACATTGGATATAAAATTATGCTATACTTTAGTTTTGCCGTTATCTTTGCGGTGGTCATTTTTTTTAAGTTCATCTATCGTATAACCACAGAACTGATGAAGCTGACATGAGTATATAACGAAAGATCTGCAAACTTGAAAAGCTTTCAAACGACACTGTAGCATATTTTCTGCATTAGTGACAGCTTTTTCTTTATGTTCTGTTATACTTTATTAATGTCGATCCATATACTTAAATTTTGATGAAGAATATTTAAAAGAAAGTTTATTTCAACAGAATTGTATAAAGTTTTATTTTATTTCATGAAAAGTATCGAAAAGTTTCGAGCGGTTTAAAAAAATAATTTTTTTTAATATGAACCGTAGCTGTTAGAGGGTCAAACTACGATAGTTTGTCTGTAGCCGTCAATAAAAATCAATTTTTCTACGATTTATATATCCATTTTCGAATTACGAAGTTGATGTACGTATATATAAACTAGAAAAGCTAGAAGTTCCGGGGCAAAAGTCGGTAAAAAAACTTATCGGTGTCAAGAAAATATCCCGAGAAAACATACATTCAAATTTGAAAAATATTAACCGTCTAGTTTTTTACGCGCCGCGAATAAAAGGGATCTTATCGTCGTTAGTCTGTTTCTAACTTTTACTTCAGCTGGCAAAGCCATGGTTTTCCACGATATTTTTTCCAGCACAAAAGTCAACAATGGAGCAGTTAAATAGCACAAAAAGAGCACATAATGACAATTTATTCATTATTTAGGTGGGTAGATTTTTTTGGTATTTTTATGTTGATTTTTACTTGAGCACCTGGCAAAGTTATTATTTTCGTCAATTTTCTATCAGCACAAAAATCAGCGGTGGAGCAGTCAAATAGCACAAAAAGAGCACTAAATTATTATGCATTCGTTGTTTAGTTGGGTTGATTTCGTTTTGATATCAGTATGCTAACTTTTACTTCAGCTGGCAAAGCCATGGTTTTCCACGATATTTTTTCCAGCACAAAAATCAACAATGGAGCAATTAAATAGCACAAAAAGAGCACTAAAACACTATGTACTCGTTACCTAGTTGGGTTGATTTCTTTTTGATATCAGTATGCTAACTTTTACTTCAGCTGGCAAAGCCATCGTTTTCCTCGTAACTTTTATCAGCACAAAAATCAACAATGGAGCAATTAAATAGCACAAAAAGAGCACTAAATATGTATACATTGGTTATCTAGTCGTGTTAATTTTTTTTATATCAGTATGCCAACTTTTCCTTCAGCTGGCAAAGCCATGGTTTTCCACGATATTTTTTCCAGCACAAAAGTCAACAATGGAGCAGTTAAATAGCACAAAAAGAGCACATAATGACAATTTATTCATTATTTAGGTGGGTAGATTTTTTTGGTATTTTTATGTTGATTTTTACTTGAGCACCTGGCAAAGTTATTATTTTCGTCAATTTTCTATCAGCACAAAAATCAGCGGTGGAGCAGTCAAATAGCACAAAAAGAGCACTAAATTATTATGCATTCGTTGTTTAGTTGGGTTGATTTCGTTTTGATATCAGTATGCTAACTTTTACTTCAGCTGGCAAAGCCATGGTTTTCCACGATATTTTTTCCAGCACAAAAATCAACAATGGAGCAATTAAATAGCACAAAAAGAGCACTAAAACACTATGTACTCGTTACCTAGTTGGGTTGATTTCTTTTTGATATCAGTATGCTAACTTTTACTTCAGCTGGCAAAGCCATCGTTTTCCTCGTAACTTTTATCAGCACAAAAATCAACAATGGAGCAATTAAATAGCACAAAAAGAGCACTAAATATGTATACATTGGTTATCTAGTCGTGTTAATTTTTTTTATATCAGTATGCCAACTTTTCCTTCAGCTGGCAAAGCCATGGTTTTCCACGATATTTTTTCCAGCACAAAAGTCAACAATGGAGCAGTTAAATAGCACAAAAAGAGCACATAATGACAATTTATTCATTATTTAGGTGGGTAGATTTTTTTGGTATTTTTATGCTGATTTTTATTTGAGCACCTGGCAAAGTTATTATTTTCGTCAATTTTCTATCAGCACAAAAATCAGCGGTGGAGCAGTCAAATAGCACAAAAAGAGCACTAAATTATTATGCATTCGTTGTTTAGTTGGGTTGATTTCTTTTTGATATCAGTATGCTAACTTTTACTTCAGCTGGCAAAGCCATGGTTTTCCACGATATTTTTTCCAGCACAAAAATCAACAATGGAGCAATTAAATAGCACAAAAAGAGCACTAAAACACTATGTACTCGTTACCTAGTTGGGTTGATTTCTTTTTGATATCAGTATGCTAACTTTTACTTCAGCTGGCAAAGCCATCGTTTTCCTCGTAACTTTTATCAGCACAAAAATCAACAATGGAGCAATTAAATAGCACAAAAAGAGCACTAAATATGTATACATTGGTTATCTAGTCGTGTTAATTTTTTTTATATCAGTATGCCAACTTTTCCTTCAGCTGGCAAAGCCATGGTTTTCCACGATATTTTTTCCAGCACAAAAGCCAACAATGGAGCAGTTAAATAGCACAAAAAGAGCACATAATGACAATTTATTCATTATTTAGGTGGGTAGATTTTTTTGGTATTTTTATGCTGATTTTTATTTGAGCACCTGGCAAAGTTATTATTTTCGTCAATTTTCTATCAGCACAAAAATCAGCGGTGGAGCAGTCAAATAGCACAAAAAGAGCACTAAATTATTATGCATTCGTTGTTTAGTTGGGTTGATTTCTTTTTGATATCAGTATGCTAACTTTTACTTCAGCTGGCAAAGCCATGGTTTTCCACGATATTTTTTCCAGCACAAAAATCAACAATGGAGCAATTAAATAGCACAAAAAGAGCACTAAAACACTATGTACTCGTTACCTAGTTGGGTTGATTTCTTTTTGATATCAGTATGCTAACTTTTACTTCAGCTGGCAAAGCCATCGTTTTCCTCGTAACTTTTATCAGCACAAAAATCAACAATGGAGCAATTAAATAGCACAAAAAGAGCACTAAATATGTATACATTGGTTATCTAGTCGTGTTAATTTTTTTTATATCAGTATGCCAACTTTTCCTTCAGCTGGCAAAGCCATGGTTTTCCACGATATTTTTTCCAGCACAAAAGCCAACAATGGAGCAGTTAAATAGCACAAAAAGAGCACATAATGACAATTTATTCATTATTTAGGTGGGTAGATTTTTTTGGTATTTTTATGCTGATTTTTATTTGAGCACCTGGCAAAGTTATTATTTTCGTCAATTTTCTATCAGCACAAAAATCAGCGGTGGAGCAGTCAAATAGCACAAAAAGAGCACTAAATTATTATGCATTCGTTGTTTAGTTGGGTTGATTTCGTTTTGATATCAGTATGCTAACTTTTACTTCAGCTGGCAAAGCCATGGTTTTCCACGATATTTTTTCCAGCACAAAAATCAACAATGGAGCAATTAAATAGCACAAAAAGAGCACTAAAACACTATGTACTCGTTACCTAGTTGGGTTGATTTCTTTTTGATATCAGTATGCTAACTTTTACTTCAGCTGGCAAAGCCATCGTTTTCCTCGTAACTTTTATCAGCACAAAAATCAACAATGGAGCAATTAAATAGCACAAAAAGAGCACTAAATATGTATACATTGGTTATCTAGTCGTGTTAATTTTTTTTATATCAGTATGCCAACTTTTCCTTCAGCTGGCAAAGCCATGGTTTTCCACGATATTTTTTCCAGCACAAAAGTCAACAATGGAGCAGTTAAATAGCACAAAAAGAGCACATAATGACAATTTATTCATTATTTAGGTGGGTAGATTTTTTTGGTATTTTTATGCTGATTTTTACTTGAGCACCTGGCAAAGTTATTATTTTCGTCAATTTTCTATCAGCACAAAAATCAGCGGTGAAGCAGTCAAATAGCACAAAAAGAGCACTAAATTATTATGCATTCGTTGTTTAGTTGGGTTGATTTCTTTTTGATATCAGTATGCTAACTTTTACTTCAGCTGGCAAAGCCATGGGTTTCCACGATATTTTTTCCAGCACAAAAATCAACAATGGAGCAATTAAATAGCACAAAAAGAGCACTAAAACACTATGTACTCGTTACCTAGTTGGGTTGATTTCTTTTTGATATCAGTATGCTAACTTTTACTTCAGCTGGCAAAGCCATGGTTTTCCACGATAATTTTTCCAGCACAAAAATCAGCAATGTAGTAGTGAAATAGCACAAAAAGAGCACTGGCAAAGCCATGGTTTTTCACGATATTTTTTCCAGCACAAAAATCAACAATGGAGCAATTAAACAGCACAAAAAGAGCACTAAAACACTATGTACTCGTTATTTTGATTTTGTTCGATATTAGTTTGTTAACTCTTATTTCAGCCGGCAAATCCATTTACGTTACTTTGGGTTGAAGAACGATTTTGTAAAAACGAAGGTCTTCGATTTTTCTTTAGTACTGTCAGGGGTTTCGATATCGAAATGTTAGAAGGTCCGAAAGTCCATTCTTAAATATTTAATTATATAGTTGATCATCATGGACTCCACTTCGCAAATTTTTGTATTTGTTTCAAGGAAAATTAGTTAAAGTATCTATAAGCTATAATTGATTTAAAAATTGACTGGTTCGTGAATTTCAAAATAGTCGGGATCAGTACATTGCTTTCAAAATTTATCGATCGTTGAAACCATAGTAAATATTTTCCTACAGGTTTCGGTTTGTGCAAAAATAAGTTTTTCGTAACAGAATAAAAAGTCCAGATGGAAAACTGAATAAAAGAAAACATTTTGAGTCAAAGAGTTGGAATGTATTACGTATATTTAGGGGTCAATAGTCATTGTTTCTTGTAATTTGCAATGAACCATGCATTGTCAATTTCTTAACCCGCTTTTGTAGTACATTAAAGAACTCTGTGAGCAAATATCTCTGATGACTTGAACAATATTAGAGCTTTTGCTCTAAAAACTTCATCAGAAATTCACGACTATCGATTGGTGATTCCTATCAAATTTGGTGAGAATCGACCAAATACTTAAAATTTGCTGCTCTTTCCAGTTGCTTCAATTTTCTAAAAAATTTCGAGAAAGCTTTTGAATTGAACAAATAGCGAATTATAGAAAAAATAGTACAGTACGACCCTACAAACTGCAACCACTCAGGATCGGGTTGCAGTTTACGGGGCCGCGGTGACTTCGGCCGTCTCGACGCACCCGGTCGCTACTCTCTACTCTTTCGAACTTCTTGACTGTGCTGTATCCGCGCTCCGCGAGACTGGAGAGAGAACGTACGCGAGAGGTAGGGCAATACAACTGATTGATAGTAGGGATCAGTTGCGGTTTGCGAGGTCGGATTGTATGTACAAACGAAAACAAAAAAATAAAATATATGTGCCACTGTTTAATAAAGTCAAAGGATTACTAGGAGTATATTTTATAAAAATCCACTAATGTATAAATTTTTAAATGTGAATTTGGTAAAAAACGGCTCAATGCATAACATTATTTTCTAGTTGATGTTCCTGATTGAGTTCAATCATAATAGAACAGGCAAAGCAAATGTGCACGCTCGCTCTCTCGTTGTTTTTCGTTGTCGTTCACAAAGCTTCCTCTATGAGTGGTTAACTGACTTTTTCATATATGGGCTTTGTTAACGACGATAATTGAGAAATAAAGAAACGATGTACAAATTTCCATCTTTTCTTCCATTGGAGGCCCACTAAAACTTCGCTGGGATTACATGAAATAAAACAAATATCTACTTGAAATAAGTACAACTTTGTCTCATAATGACTATTAAAAAACCGAAAGGCTTATGCCACGACATGTCGGGAAGATGTATGGTTAGTGCACACTGGCTGGCTTGTAGAGATTTTCATTATTATTGACTTAATTTTTATGATTTTTCATAATCGCATGGGGCATGGGGCATCTTTCGATAGTTTTAATATAAATTCACAGAACGATGAACTCAAATTTTTTTAAATTTGTTTAATTATGTTTTGTTTTATTTCTTCAAACAATTGGGCTAAATGTGGCCCAAAACTGTACGACTACCCAAATGTTTAAAACAATGTTAAATCAAAATGTTCTTATAGTTATGAAGGGGGGTATTATGAGAAACAGAAAATCGATAGTTATCCATTAGTAATGTCTGGTAATGTTTTAGAAGTCGTTCGGATATTTTTCAAACCACAGATATAGGATTTGGTAAAATGATTTAAGCAGAAATGTCGCTGCGTAGAGCAATTCATGAGCACATAAAGAGCACAAAATTATTATGTTATTTTTAGATGGCTACGGAATTTATTTTTTAATGTGGCTGTGCTAGCTTATCTAAAGCTAGCACAGCCATCGTTTTCTGCGATATTTGGCGAGCACAAAAATCGGCAATAGAGCAATAAAATAGCACTAAAAGAGCACTAAATGCTATGTTAATTTCGATTGATTGTGCTCATTCTGTTGTGCTAGCTTAATGGACGTGAATTATTAGCCGTACGTCCCGGAGACCCTGGTTACGTTATATGGTACAAGGTGGGCGAGGTAGCCTTTCATGGTGTAATGCAACGCGATACAAGAGCACTTGCACCGGCTTTAGTATTCAGGAATCCACGTAATTTCGAAATGCCGCCTGGAGTACGCTGTACAACACTTTGTTTCCGGTGTTACCTATCGTTTGCGATCCCGACTGCTATATATACCGATCTACATTCCGCTTCGAGTCGCTTTTCTCCGCTTCTACGCGTTTACTTCCTTTTGTTTCTCCGAAAATACTCAGTAATTTTGTTATAATGTTATTTATCAGACTTGAGCAAAAAATCATAAATGATTCGAGTGAATGGTTTGATGTCGCGTAGATTTATCAGTTACACCATGAACGAGATAGTCTATTCATTAAAACTTGTATGCCGTCTATCCGTTAAGCTGCCGGTTGGTTTTACTCTCGGAAACGACTTTCGTCGGATGCAAACTCCCGTTTGTTTTCAACTCGCGTTTTTTCTCATTCGACACGCGGCCACGACGCGAGAGTTTCGTTGGTACATATATATATATATTTTTTTTTTCGGCAGCGCGGCAATCGGAAAACGCCAAGTTATAGTTCGAAACGGGAGAAGAGAGAGCGAAAGAAAAAAGTCTATGGAAAATAAATAGCCAAGCGACGTATGTTTGACTATCCCAGGCGATAGGAAAGAACGGTTACATCGCGGAGATGTGTCGGTGCGATGTCTGGCACGCAACCTCATATTTACACCCCCCAACCCCTGGGATGCAACGCGGGGTGCCATCGGTTTTCTTTCTACTCCTCCCTATGCTAACATATTGAGCATTTTGAGTCTATCGACTATCGAATATCGATATGTGCGATTTTTCACCTACCAACATACCCCAACGATGTACATTCGCTTCGTTTGGTGGTGGTTTTTCTCTCACCGGTATCAAGCTTTATGAGGCTCCGGGAGACCAAAATATTCTCATCGATGTGACTGGATGAAAAATATATGGGGAAAAAATATGAATAACGAGGCAAAGTAATAAACGATTCGGCTATGAGACGACATATAAAAAAATTTGCCAGTTTTTTTTTATCACGGTAGCGTCGGTATAGTGAAACCGAAAAAGTACGATAACCATCAAAATAGTGACTCGCATGTTGGACAAATGTACCAACTTTACCAATGTCGTCAAAGCGTGAATTTTCCATAATTAAAAAAAAATACTCGGAGCCTTGACGAACATTTTTCGTCCCAAAATATTTTTTTTTAACGATTCAAGATTTTTTTTCTATTAACAAACATAACAAAACATATAATGTTTTTAACATAGACGAAGGATAAAAAAAATGGCAAAAATTAAAAATCCGTTTCGCTAAGCCGCCGTTATTAAAGTACAATACGTTGTACATCAACGTATAAAAGTTTTCGTCACTAAAAAATAGTGAATAGATTCATTTGATTCCATATTTGTCGGGAATCCAGCATTCATCCCATCTTTTGCCACTTCAACGAGGCAAGGCGAATAAACCGCGCAAAGAAATGGCAGATCTCTCACTATGCGAAGCTTCAAACTATTTTTCGGATGCAATATATGTATAATATTCATAGTCGGAATCCGGGAATGAAAATGAAGACGGTCCGCACGTTTTGGTCGCTCTTGCATCTATATATATAGTCTGTATTCACATATATATGCATATATATATATATATACACGGAAATGAAGAAAACGAGTGGGATTGCGAAAAGCATAGCTCTCAAGAGCGAACAGTACTAATCCTCTCGTTCAGCTTAAGCACACCTATACCTTTCCATCGCTTTGCCGCAATCTCTCGGTGAGCAAGGCATAAGCCCTTCCATCCCTTAGCGTTCCCTTTCCTCCCTTATAGTATATACACCCTCACGCGCACTTTCTCTCGTTTTGTCTCGCTTTCTCTTTCGTTGGTCTCGCGCCCGAAACCTGCGGATTGAATGCCTTGAAACAATGGAATTCTTGTCGTCAAAACCCGCGTGCGTCTCTCTCGCCCGTTCTCGTATTTCATATCTCAATTATTTCTCACAAAAGGATGAAACCTGCGCGCGCGAGCGCGTCGCTGTTTCGTTCGGCCAGCGCTTGGCTCTTCTACGGTCTGCTATGCACGTGTACTTGCGCAACGCCGGGCTAACTACAAGCTGCATCGTTCGCACGCGTATTATCATAGTTGTTATTTGAATAAATACAATTTTTCGGTGCCGCGCTGGTGTATTTCGGGGTTTTGTAAGAATAAATCATATTTCGATGACGCGACGTTTCTTTTTCGTTAGCGAAAATAATTTTTTTCAACACTCGAATAAGTGAAAATGTCTTTATTACGATATTTTGATTGATGCAATGGAAATTTTTTTCAATTTGATTCAAAATTATTAAATGAAATTTCATTAACATCGCACAACTTTATTCCTCATTGTAACCTCTGTGAAAAAAACTCCGCGGCCAATAACGAAATTTTCGGCGGCTGAAAAACGAAAAGCTCAACGACGCGCACCGGTCACGGCGCACCAATCTTGCCGGGGGCATTATTTATTCGTCGCGTTTAATAAGCAATCTAAATTCCGTTCATTCTCACTTGGTGGCCGCGCCTGGACCACTCAACGCCAATCCCGAAGCGTTGTTCGCAGAATATACTCCGCGATACTATACAGCGAGATTCTCGATCTAATAACGACATCGAAAAGGGTTTGCGCCGCGTCGCGTCGTCCGTTTTTCATTGATTGAGTCTTTAATAAAAAAAGCAGCCATATCGACACTCGATGACATTAAATATTTTAAATATTAATAGATGTGCCAAATGTTGATCTCGGCAATGGAAACCGATATTTATTTTTTGTAAGACTCTCATACATGTACCCTTCAGTAAAAAAATTATTTTTCTGTCTCCAATTGTTTTCCAAAAAAAAACGCACGTTAAACTCTTTTATTAAATCGCCAAGTCAATGTACCCTCTTAAAAACACTTTAACCCCATTCGCCAAAGAGTGAACGATGTTTTTTTCTCATAAATTGGATAACATCTTCGCTTCTCTTTAGTCGGAAAATTACACATTTTTGGTAGTAACCGGTTACACAAACGAGAATGAATACGCGATTATTCGCTCTGCTAACCACGAGGCTAACAAAGGAAGAGGATATTTGCGCCGGCATTCGATTCCGGCATGTGCCAAATGTAACCGGAATCGAACAAAAGCGATTTATCCTTCAGTTGCAAAAGTAGTGGTAACACATACAGCCATTCGCACACCAGCGCATTCGCTCGTTTAGAATCGTGAATTTTTTTTTTTTTTTCGCGTTTGCCACCACACACGTCAACGAATCGTGGCAGCAAGTCGATTCTCTGTCTCGTCCGACTCGCGCACGCATGACTACCGGACTAACGGTATACGCAGGCTGGAAGCTGCCAGGGGGTGACCAACGTTGAAACGGGGGAAATAAAAGAGCTTAATGAAATTGCGAAAAAGCGACCCCGCGCATTTGCCGTTGAATGAACTTACTTTCATCTTTCCGGTATAATAGGGAAGCCCGGGTACGTAGTACGGATGTTACTGCGTTATTAATTACATGAAGCTAATTCCGTTCGTAGTCGCATCACCGAAGTCGACGTTACAGTCGACGCCTTGGCACATCTCACATTTTTGTGCAGTTTTTTTTTTGCATTTTACAAAATGGCGGGAAAAGAGTCGATCGTAAAAAATGGTTATTTGTACAATCGATTTTCCAGTGGAAAAAGTGGAAAATTGCTGGAATTTTTTTTTCATCTGAAATTCGAGAAACCATTTGAAAAAATGAATTTCAATTCAATTTTTTTTTCAAGTTTGTTTTTTTTTTTTCAAGTATTTGTCTTTCTACGGACCGTATTTGTTCGGAGTGGCCGTTTTTCCCGGCTATGCACTGCAATTGTCATTGTTAGAATTTATATGGCGTAACGATATCCTGAGAAAGTCGATCGAGGTTCACAAGTACTGAGTTATTGAGCGGAGAGAGTGGAGCATGAATACATAGCTATGGGTTATAAACATCGTTAGTATGCATCATTCCCGTTATTACCATTCGTTCTAATACCGTCCATAGCAGGACTCGAGTCTCCGGGGTATCGTTTCCGATTATTACTCCGAAAGGGTTGCTAGACCACCCCTTCCGGTACCGGAACAGCACCTGAGGGCGCAGTACGCCGCCCCCGAACCGTAGGTCTGTACCTCTGGCCCCGCAGCACAAACAGCATCGGTCTTTCTTCCTCTGACTCTCTGAATGTTTTCCCTCGTCTACTTCCGCGAATCCTTTATAGATGTTTGCCAACTAAAATCCAAGGAAAACCCTCTTCCCTCTCGCATTGCATCCCCATCCTACGCCCACCGAAACAACTTTATATGCAATACGCTTTCCGCTATTTGAACGCGTATATAAACGCGTTAACATACGGTATTAAGTACCATTTACCAAATGGTAAAGGTAAACTCGATTGCTTCGCGAGCGTTCAACATCAAATACGCGCCGCGATAATCTGCTTAAGAAATCGTCTCTAATAGTATCCGCATCGCCAAACGTTTGATAAGTTACTAATTAATTAATGATTATTGAGATTATCAAGAATTAGTTAATTTTCAATACGTTATGTCCTCATTTACCTGTTGTTAAATTTTCACCAATTACATGTAGCGACTATGTAATTAATTCCTTCATTAATTAATATATTAAATTCTAGAATCGCAAAATAAATGTTGTTAAAAGTCTGCAACATATAAATAAGAGTGTATTTCGAAAATTAGTTCGAAACGATAATTGGAACTTTTCAGTTTTTAAAGGCATTAACAACGGCAGTTACCAAGGGAAAGACTCGTTGGAATGAACTGGAAAAACGCGAGAAATATATAGTCGCAAGGTCTGCGAAGCAGTTTTTAAGAGCGGCAACACGTACGTACGCATAGAGTGTCGTCGCACTCGGCGCACGATTCTTCCTCTCTGTAACGCGCTCTGCTTCTTTACATATCATCACTTTCATCGCCCTCCCTGACTCCCGTGTGGATCCTCTCTCCACACTATCACCCTATTTACCTTTGCTATCTCTCACCCTACCATATACTTCTTCGAAAGCCCGACAAACCAGCGCCAGTCTGTGTCAAAAACCAAAACGCCCGAAAAAAAAAAAAATTTTAAGCGGAAAGCGGGTAACAGTGAAAATTCCGTAAGTGTGCGTAAATAATCATACATGTTACCCGCACACTCGGGGGACAGGAATGAAAGACAAAACAAAATTGACAGCCATTTCGTTCTTCGATAAAATGTGGGTTACGCTTTGCACAGGGAAAAATTTTGATGATTAATAACCCCGCGAGTAAAAATCACACCGAAGGATTATCTAATTCCGTTATTTTCCTATGAAGTTAATCTCCGATTTGACGCGACAACATTCGTTATTCTCAACGCAGCAGTTTATAAATGCCGAAAAAAAATGCAAATAAAGACAATGCAGAAATCTCGAAAATAAAAATTTTACAGTAAAAAAGAAGAATTAATACCGTAGGGATTCCGAAAGAAACATTGGTTCGGCGAAACAAAAATTCATCTCGAAAATAAATGCTAACGGCAGAGTTACCCACGCGAGAGGCCAGAGATTGAACGCGCCGAAAAACAAGAAAATGAAGAGAAAAAAAGATTTTTTTTTTAATGAAGTGTACGCTACGCTATAGGTAAAGTCGTCCACTGCTCGGGAACAAAGCGTCCTCTCTACATGTGGTTACAGCCTTCAAATAGTTACTCTACCATTTTTTTTAAACTTCTTTTTTTAATGCATTTTATAGCGGTCTATGTCTGCTAGCAGTAGCAGCGACAGCGGCGTGTATGCGGCACTTGGTATATTTGGGTTACATGACAAAATATCGTAGACAAAATATTCAAAAACATCCTCGTGGAACTCATTTTTTTGGACTTTTTTATTACAGAATTTTTGGTCTTTGAATATTTTTTCGTGATACGATATTTTGTCTATCCTTGGAACACGAGACGCGGCGACTGTCGATTCTGCGGCCGACGGCGTGCAGCAGCTTTCGGTACTCATATTTATTTATTGCGCACAATATGATACCCTCTATCAGTAAAGCCCTTCGGGTTATCGTGTATGTGGTCGGAAGCACTAATGGGACGGACTGTCCCACCGTCACAACTCCGCCGTATTCCGTTCTCTCTATCGTCACAGACTCAGACAGAACGGGTGGGTTAATTCAAAGTACAACTAAGCTCCGGCCATTAACAATTCATCGTTCCGGAGTCCTCGTTATACGGTATCCACATAGACAGACCGTTGTACCCGTCTCATTGCACTAAATCTATACACTTTACATTGTGCGCTCGATATCTGACAAACATGAAACTCGACCATCATAGCTATATGTTTGGAGATGTGCGTTTGGCGAATATATATCGAGTACGTTAACTTTACACAGTTAACTTTGCTTTTTGCAACAGAGTAGTGAAGGTATCAATGCGCGGCGTTAAAGAACACAGACCCGGCACCGGTAGCTGTAATTACCGTTGTTATCGGTGCGATGATGAGCATTTGGCGAAAATCTCGGTTCTAATATCGGTTGATCGGTACCCGTCGTTGCGAACAATTGTTAAACACAAAAAGCGAAATAAAAATTTTGCAAAGAAATTTTCAACTAATAGATAATTAAGAAATAAATCTTCGGGTTCGATGAATAATTGGTAAAATTAAAGAATATTCATTGGACAAAGGTGCGAGTGGACCGATGTTTATTCGCTGATTTTTTTTAATGCCCCTCGGCATTCTTTCGTTGATTATAGTATCGCCGGTTGGTTTGTCGTTTGGATGTTTTGATAGAATGATGAAGCGACTGCGGAATTCTAAAGGGTAGACTGTCGCATTATTAAGCTTATTATTGTCTCTCTCTTTGGATTCTGATAGACGTCACGATTAAATGAAGATACAGAGGCCCGTGCTGTACCCAGCGCGGTAAATGAGAGAGACGGGGGAATTTAAGGTGATCCCGAGAAAAGAATAGCATACAGCCAATGAGCCGGATGCGGCGCGGTGCGCCAATGAGCGTCGTTGCTCCAACGTAACAAGACGTTTGACGGACGCCCTTATTCTCGAGGGTGAAAAGCCCGCTGCGCTGACTTGCCTGCCGGATGCTTAAGGGTTGATGGAATTGAAGAGTGGGTCAGGCAGACTCAGCGTTCCCGCGACCTCGCGCACCCCCTTATTTTCCTTTATTACTCTTATTTTTTTTTTCATTTCTTCATTAAGCAGAAGCCCTTCAAGACTCGGTACGACAATATAGATTTTAATACCTAATTTCGCAACGAATGACAGGCCAATCGGGCTATCATAAAAATTCTGATATTTTATCAGTATCTAAAAAAAAATTAATATTCCGAATTGTGTCGAAATAATTAAAGTTATGAAAAAAAAGAAAAAGAAATTTAAAAAAATTGCAATATTAATTAGAATAATTTTCGACTCTGAAATTTACGAAAAAAAAATTATTTTGGCAATTGTTGTTTTAATTTTTTTTTCTATGAAATTAATTTCACTTTCAGATTAATGTTTTTTAGTTAAATAAAAAAATATAAGTTTCGATGCCTATTATTTACCGCTTTCGAACTGGAAGTCCGATTTAATTTTCATTACGCGAAGATAATTAAATTTACAGCTTTGACGAGCAAACTTTCGATTGTGTATAGCGGGAATGACATTAAATAGCGGTTGCGAAGGATTTCTTGAAGCATTCCGGGAGTGCAAAATCCCAAATGATTCAGGTTGATCCCTTTTTCTTTGTTTCGCTCGCAAGCGGAATTATACAGTCAGCACAATTCCATCCGCCCCCTTTTTTGGCGCTGATACGTGCGGGCGAACTTTGTCATTCTCGCTTAATTATGCACTTAAATTTTTCGCCCCCAAGCCTCCCCCCCTCTCCTCCCTCCGCGGTAAGGGTCATTCCGACGGGTTGCGGGATAGTCTATGGACTCATCGCGACTCTCGCTTCGCCCGGTAGTGCGAATCCTCTTTTGCTTGACGAAACGACTAAACTCTGCCTTTCCCATTCGGTCCTCGGGGAGACGAGTGCCGCTCAAGGGGTTTGAAGAGAGAAAGCCAGCGAGCGAGAGAGCGTGAAAGACAGGGAGCGATATTAAGTAGTCGATACACCTTTTAAAAGTTTGTAAAAAAAACGAGAAAAAAATAGTAAAAAGCAGCTTCATTCCCGTAACGAAAGAGGAGGGAAAAAAGAAGAAGACGGGAGAGGCGTTCCCTCAGTTCGCGGCGTTAAAGTTTCGGCGCCATTAGTATCAAGAGAATTTTCGTTCAACGCTCAGCAACGTTAAATCCCGTGTAGTTGGGTTGTACGAAAAAGATTTTGCATCTCGTCGCATTGACAAAAAATCAACGATTAATATCCATGTTAATTTCTAATTACTTTAATTTTAATTCGGCCCATTCGTCGGTTCAGATACAAAGAAAAAGAAGGCGACGTTCTTTATTAATTTTTTGTTTTTTTTTTCATTTTAATTTCTTGTATGTTCATCAGATCGAAATTACAACAAAATTGTGAATTAATATAATGACGAAGTTCTGCGATAACGGGAATGAGAAAATAGAGGTTTGCGTTAGGAGCAGACAGCGAGGCAAGCACACCGGATAAAATATCAATCATTGATGAGGCGAAAACGAGACACAGGCATCCACGCGTCGAGACTCGGATATATTCAGTTCTCTCGTCTGTCTCGCTATATAACGAGAATTACGAATGCTCTTGGGTGGGTCCAATTCTCGAATTCCTACGGCCCCTCCGCCTGCGTCACAGCATCGGGGCTCTCATTGTTAGGCGGGGGATTAATAATACATCCGGTACTATCCCGATGGGTTCCATTCCGCGTCGATACGACAGTATTGGAATATAGCATATTGTCGTTATATCCATATACTATACAGATGGCCATTTAGGTAAATAATAGATATACATAATACAGGCAGAACGAGAATCTAAGAAAGCGCAGCGTCTTGGTGAGATCGTCTGTTTTGTTTTTTTTTTCGCTTTTCGAGAAGATTAACAATCGTCGGCAAGAAAAATTCCACAGAGCAAACACAGGAAACGAGAATAATCCGTCCCATTGATTTCTTGTTGCCGGTCGAAAATGAAAAAAAATTGATTTCCTAGCGATTAGTGAGCGAATAAAATAATCGAGCAATGATATCAAGAATCATAAAAAAAGTTTAATTGATAATAATTTTTGCCGGCTATTGAGATAATCCAGAGAATTACAAAAAATGTCGATGAAACATTTCGCTAAACAATTATCGCAGAACAGATTGAAAGGAACATCGTGTAGTGAAAAAATTCACCATTGAAGGTATCCACGGCATCTCATCTCGTATCTCGAATCACTTGCGGATCTCGAAGAGATGGTATTAGCAGTCGAGAGGCCAAGAAACGAAACGGTATAAGCTTTCCGGAATAGAGGAGAAAAATCCGACACCGGGGAGTCGATACCGAATTCTTCTATTATTGCCATTGCGAAAAGGATATAAAACGTCGAGAATAAAGATCCAAGGAGGAGGCGAGCCGGTATCGTATACCACGGTCAGTGCCCACTGAGGAGGATCGAAAAATCTTCGAGGAAAAGTCTCATTCTATTCGACTCCTCGAATATTTCTTTCTACCGAAGCTTTCTTTTTTTCATGTTTTCACCATCCCTATTGCTCGTCGTTTTCTTTTTCGCGAAGAAACGAAACGAAGGGAGGAATGCCTTGGCGCCTCTCGACGTTTCGTTTAAGGATACGTAGTCGGAGATTCGCCGTCGGACACGCTCTTAGCGCATTCGATGCAACGTTTCCGCTATTGCTGTTTCTTAACACCGACGCCCCGGCTTCCCGCTACAATATCCGGAGGTCGAGCCGGATATTGCGGGTCTCTTTGGCGAAAGACTTGCCGAAGATGATGCAGAAGACTCGACGGGGAAAATGGAAAATTTAAGTCTCGACGTTTTTGTCGGCGATACAATTTATTACGAATTTGTTAATATAAAAAAAATGAATATCAAAAATATAATTGATATTGAAGAGGTTTTGTTGTTTTTATTTCAGTACTTTTAAAAATTTCAGTTTTTTCTGTTCACCTATTTTTTTTTTTTTTTACGGTATACAATCAGTACCTTTACGATAAATGTTCGATGACTTCAGTGCGAACAATCGTATTAAAAATTAAGGGGAGAGGTGGAATAATAATTTTAATTTTATGCAGCGTGTTCTAAGCATCGCCCGTGGAGTCCTTTGGGGTTCAAAAGCAACCATGAATATCTCAACTCTCACGGCGTACGCCGACTAATTGGGGCGGCCAAGCTGTACTGGGTGATCTCTCTTGCTGCGCTCCACCAACTTTAACTCGTAGCGCGTTCTACGCACTTCGAGGCTACCGGTGCCACTTGCTACTGCTGGGTGTACTCACGCAAATTTCTCTAGAGTCGCCGGCGGGCCCTTGACAGGACCGCCGCTTCTGGTTTGTAACCAAAATTTTAGAAGCTCGCGTGTGCGTAACTTACAATAGCTTAGAATGTAGCATACGAGCCTCCGGGAGTTTCAAACTCTAACAGACATACTCTACGGAATTGTCTTAATTTCATGATCATTTCTGACTTCGGTACGATTCTCAAGAGGAAATGCCAAATTATATTACACAGTTAAAGAAATATTGCATCCTTAAGTTCTCCTGACATCGGAGGTCGAAAAATATTAAGAAAAAATTTCGAAAATAAAAAAAAAACGAAAAAAATGTCTTAAGCTTCTTGTATAATATTTTTCGATTTTTAATTTGTGCGGTACAGAAAATTTTACTAAATAACATTAGTCAAAATATATAACTCCGTTGTGCAAAACAAAAAGTGCAATAAATATTTTGAACCGTTCCTTTCTTTTTTTGAGTTTTGAATTCCTTTTTTTTTCTCTTTAACTCATATTCCGCGAAGCGATATCGCCTGCTTGTATTTGAAATTTAAAGGGTATCGGAGCGTTGCATTAACAATTCAGATATCCCGTGCGCCTATGCGAGGAGGGAAGAGAAAGAAGGCTCTTCACCCTTCGAGCGAAGGGTTCCGTTCTTCTCGAATATCCCTTGCGGGTCTGTGGGCCGCGCACGGAAATACCGGAACTACGCCCAAGTGTGTCAGTATCTGGAGCGCGCGAGGTGCGGAGAAATGGATTCACGTTTCTTAAACTTATGCGCGGAGAAGTATCATCCCTTCGCAACGGTCGAAGTGCCGGCATTTTAACCGACCCTCTTACGTTGGATCGAATCTCCGTCGTATTTTAAGGGAAGGAAAAATACAGCGAATTCGCGGCCTCGAAATTTCCTCTCTGCTTTGATTATTTACTTAGTGACAAATGCCGTTGTTGACGATCTCACAAAAGTTTCATTCATTGATCCGTTTTCCAATAAAAAAAAAAGAAAAGACTTAATACAAAACTAACAGAGTGACTGCTTTTGTCAAAGGTTTATTGTCGACAGAAAAAAAAATACCGATAAAAAAAATATGAATTTATATCCGCGAATTAAAAAAGGTTGAAGGGGAATAAGAAAAAAATTAGAAGAGTATAACGATGGTTTAAGGTTGCATGTACCCCAAAAATGTATTATTCCCCACCCTCGATGCTTTTCATCTCTTCTCCACGATATCGATGAATTATGAAACTAAAGCGACCGAGTAACGTCAGATTTCGTGACAGTTGAGTGTAAGATTCACGAGATATGTCTGAGGAGCCTTCGACTTTTCCTCGAAGCGACAGAAAGATATCTGAAGGGGAGAACGAGAGTTATCCCGGGTAGGATTTGCTTTGCGAGAACCGCAGGGGCTACAGACGGCGAGAAAATAACCGAAATAAGGGGAAAGAAGAGAACAAGAAAGAGAAAGAAGAGCAGTGACATCGAACAGTAAGAGAAACGGAAGAGATAAAATCACGGAGATGAGGAGAGACGAGCGTGTATTGTTTAAGCTTCTTTCCTTCGTTAAGGGAGGACCGAGTTCTCAACTTTTTTTTCGACTCGCTTCGAAGTTCGTCTCGGGGACTGGAGAGCCGTACGACGACGACGACGACGACGACGACGACGACGACGACGAGAAATCCGTCTCAAAAGATGGGGGAGATGAGGGGAAAAAGTTCGTGTCAAACTTATATACAAAGTATATGTAGTATAGTATATATATTGATGTATAATTCAGTATATATGTGCGAAGAAAGGAGCAGCCAAAGAAATAGAGGAAGAGAAACGAATGAACGAAGGCAGAGTGACACTTTGAATTCCGTTTGGAGTTTGAGGAGCGAAGGACTGTAGAAACTCGATATCGCTCGGCGTTTGCTGTTCATCGTGATCCTATTTGTCCGACGCGGCAGCATTTTCAAATAAATGTTCAAAGTGTCGAACAACTTACTGTAGACTGAAATACACATCTCCGCAAATTATCCACTGGATTGCGATCAATTTAAACAAAAATAATAATAACAACGACAATTAACGAACGAAGTAAATATTCGTCGAAGACCGCGCAATGGATGAGAAAGTCGTCGAAACGAAACGACAATAGCCACAATAATCGATTCGCTTCACCTGTTACATAAATAACCCAAACAAATTGAAGATTCGATACTCGGAGATTAATTTATTTTCAATTTCGCGTCCAAGAACGCGCCTCCTGCCTCATAGCTGGTCCGTTGGTTCTTGTCGAGATGGCCGCGAAACAATATTGGTATTTCAGATATTTTATTAAAGTCCCGTGGGAGCGATGCTTCTGGAGCAGCCATAGGGTCGTGCGAACGGTTCTGTTAGTGGTCAAGTGGCCGCTCATCGGAAGCAAGAGATACGACAGAGCGAAGAGACGAGGAAGGGAGAGCACCGGAACACCCAATGTGAAAGCGACAAGTTCGCAGGAGCCTCGGGGTGCCCGGGGCCAACAACGGTGTGTTCTCGTCTCTAGTCTATCGATTATTGACCCCGCGAGACGGACAGAAGCGGATCGCAATCGTCCTGTATACCGTCCGTCCTCCGTTCATCCCCGAGATTCTCTTCCGTTGCCGCGATTCTTTTTTTCCTCGATTTCTCTCGTTCACCGTCGAGATCTGGTAAATTCGCAATTCGCCGTGATCGAGAGTCGGTCATTTAATCATCGTGAAAATAGACGAAAAAAGAGGTGGAAGATAACGACGGGAGATCGTGGTCTTTACGGAACACAACGGAGGTTCTTAGGTACGTTTAGCCGTGAAACCGTTCAACATTTTAAAGATTTTTTAAAATATTTTAGAACATCGCTCGGACCCGAACAAATTGTCAAAAGTTTGATAGTCAACGATAAACGGCAGGACTACAATGTGAAATGATTTGGGCAATGATTCGACGTCGTAGCTTCAAACAAGGAAACTCAATAGATTCTTATCTGCGTACAAAATTAATTAAATAAGTCGCAGTCAGGGGTTGAAGAAAAGTTTTTGATCGAAACTGAGGAGCTAAATGGTCCGAATAAATAGGGATACGAATGAGATATTGATAAAATACGAAAATAAAGTGTAAAAGGAGATACGCAAAACGACCAAAGCCCAAAATGCCCGACTTATTTCAAGCATTATTCTCGCCGAGTGTGCAAAGAGACATTTCGTAAAATTTAAATGCAATTTCTACTAAGTCAGTTACGTTTTTTTTTTCTTTTTCAAAGTGTTAGTCTACGTCCTCGGTATGTTCGGTCGATCTTTTGCCTCTGTGTCTGGCTTGCCTTCTGGCGCGACTCGCACGATCGTAGCGAGCGGAAGTCCCTTGGGGAACGCGCTGCGGAAGGTTCGAACGGGAAGCGAAAGACACGGTCTTACGGACTTACTATACTTATTCCGAAAAGATCCACGGTGGACCGACAGCAAAGGGAGTAAAAAAAAATACGAAAGAAAGAAGAAAGGGTGCGAGAGAACCAAATTGGTCGGGTGGAGTCAAAGTGCCTACGAAGAAAAGTCCTCTTATCGTGAAGACGGCGACTTTTGTCGTATTTTTCTAAACAATTCCTTTCGAGTTGAGAAAATTTCTGGTAAATTGTTTCATCGGTTATCCACTGTCCATACGGACGTCTGTGACAACTTCAGACAAACGAACATCGCATCCTACGGCAAAGGATGCGACACATCAATCGTGCAAGGATTGCGCTATATCCCGCGCATGACGAGTGTCTGTTGCAGGTTTGGGGACATTAATAGGATCCGAGTGTAAACTGTGAAGTGCGAAATCCAAAAATCTGGACATCCGGAAATCTGTAATCCGGAATTGCGAGAGCAACTCAATGCACGCGATCTTTTACTTAATATGGCCCTTTAAGTGTGAAAAATTTTCGAAGTAGTACTTGGAATCGGTTGATTAATGCTTCGAAAACTAATGACTCCTCTAATGTTTTTCGGTACCACGAATCCTGGATAAACTTTATTTTATGCCACGACAACGGTACGGTTCTTTTTTAACTTCCCATCTTGCAAGATAGCTTTTGGCGCGCTAATGACGACCACTTAAACTTTAATCTACTTAATTAATAGCGCTCGTCTATTATCGTGGGTGAACCGAGTCATATTTCGCTACACCCCAACGTGCATAGCCGGCCAACAATTCCCTTTACCGAGGCGCCTTTGGCATCGCGTTTAGCCTCTGATGGTGGCGTATTTCACACTCACACCAAACGCGTGACCCCCACGTGAAACGAGTTGCACGGCCAGTGCTGCGCTATATTTGCGAACCTTCTATGTCCTCTCTTTTCCTTTCCTTCGTTTTTTTTTCTTTTTTCTTTCACCGGGAAATGGCTATTTCGTAAGTTTCCAACGTTTTTACCCTCCCTATGGAGTTCGCGCGAAAGAACCCAACCCCCTTCTGCCGACGACCTCCACGACGACTCACGTAATACGCAGTCCAGACGCCTCTCGAGATGCTCCGCGCTCATGGAGCAGACGCTTAATACTCGTGTACTTGGCACTAAGTGCTATCCGGTAAGATCCCGTGACTTTCCCCACGGGTGGGGGACCTATTATAGCGAGTTGCCGAATTAATTTTCATAACCCCGCCGAGCACCTTACAGGCGAACACGGATCCCTGTCCTTAAAATAAAAAGAAAAGAAAAAAAAGGCATACGGCGCAATTAGGAATTTTTTCGCGTATTCAGGCGGGACGATTTTAGTGAAATTGTTAACTTTAATACACTCTCTGCGCCACTTTGCTAATTGAAAACGGCGAATATCTTTCCCTTCATTCGTAAATGTAAAAAATGGGAATGATTGAAACTTTGTAATTGGAAAAAATTGATATATTGTTTTATATAGTTTTGTGAAATTCAACACGACTCCGAGCCAATTCGTTAAAAAGGTTTTTTGTTTTTTCAGTTGATCGTATTTCATTTTTTTTTCGTGGCATACATGTCGCGTTACTTCATTTACAACGTGCATTGCAGTATCGAATTTCGTATTGACGCGGATGCTTCAACGAATTTTTTTAGCCATGAATCTACTCTATTGGAAAATAGTCATACGTTGAAAATTTTCGATTGAATATCTGTTAACATGAGCACATGCGTTCTATTACGTCGATTGGAATGTGAAACTATATCCTGTAAAGTCCAAAATGCAAGAAAAGATAAAGTCGGATTCGCGCAGTGCGAACTTTTAATAACGCGCAATCTTCTAACAATTGATCACTATAATTGGAGAGGTTTTTCAATTAAAAAAATAAAAATAAATAATATCGCCAATACGCTGAAATTCAGGATGAAATTTGTACGAAAAAAAAGTACCATATTTGTCTCGTCGAACAGTGAGATTGTACGAGATGCACCTATTGGCTCGCAGATTCGATCGATTCATATCCGATAATCTAACTTTCGATGCTTATGTTTTCCGGTACTTATACTCCATTTGTCTCGTAACTTCGTGAACGGACGATGGCGTTTAAGCTCCTCCGATCGCGCGTAATCACGATAAGCGTTTCTTTATACGCGTTCTTCTCCTCCAGATATCGACTACCCTTTCACTCTCCGAATTCTGAAAAGCTCTAACTTTCCGCTTTACTCCCTCTCGTTTCGTATCCCCCAATTCTCCTCTCTTTTCTCACGATTCGATACCGCTATATCTCGAAATCGGTAAACGGACTGGTTTGGCCTACTCGACCATTAATTTCGTTTTATCGCCTCACGGATTCGAAACTGCCTTCTTGCCTTCTCTCTTCTCTTTTTTTCTCTACTCGGAGGTAATGCGTTTTAAATGTAAAACAGGACGCATAGGTTTAGATAGAATCTACGTGTGTATCAACGCGCATCTCGCATACACAGACACGAATGCCACGATTGCACAAGACGAAAGAGACTCGAGAGGAATCTTGTTCACCCGATAAAATTTCATTCAAACTTTTCCATCGATACTTTTCTCTTTTTTTTTTCTCTCCCTGTTGAATTCTTATTCGCCGGTACAAAACTCCACCTGCATTCACCAACTCGTTCCAGTGGATTTACGAATTTCTCTCCCGGTATTTCGCGGTATACTTTTTCTTTATCCGTATTTTCGCGCGACGCATTGGCTATGTAAAAGTTTGTGAGTGCATTGCAATTCGTATCACGCTAGAAATTTGGGTTTTTGTTCGGGAAAATGCTCAGTAAAAATGAACCTTTTGAAAAAGAACACGTCCACAGGAAACACAAAAAAAAAATTGATATGATATTTTTTTAACGAAAAATGAATGAAGAAAAAAAAATTAAATTTTTTGATTGGAATAACGGCTGTGCTAAATTAAATAAAAATGTGAGTTCACCGGATGTAACATAAATCGTGAAGTTGATAGCGTCCTGTCGTGGACAGTGACGAAAAAATAACGAGTAACTCTCTATCACACTGCAGCAACTTTTTTTTTTACTTCGTTCGTCGCTGCTCTTAGCATTTTATCGACCACACAGGCACATAGCAACGACGAAAAAAAAAAGATATCCTCACGATGAAAGCGAACGAAGCTATCCCTCAAGTTTTTCCAAAGCACGCACTAATGGCCGTGAGGCCTGCAGCGAGAAATTAATTATTATGCACCGCGGGGATGGGAGGACTTTAAGTCAAAGCACGAAAAGTGACTCTCTTCTGTCGCAGGATGCTACAAAAGATTGTAGAGAGTCGAGAGAGGGATGAAAATTAGGTTCATTTCAGTACAGAAAAGGAAAGAGGAGAAGACGATATTTTCGGAGCCGCAAGCGGCTCAGTTACTTTCATCGCTGAGCCCCGAACGCTTTTCTGGTTTGCAGTCTCTGTGTCTGCCATGTAATGCATTATTCTTCAGCATATAGTTACGATACTGTAATATAATCCACAAAAGATCGATGAAAATATTCTCTTTGTGAGTCAAAAATATAATTTTCACTTTTCTACTTAATTTCCGAGTACTTCAACGCATGATGCGTTGATTAATACAGAAATGTATTCGAGATATTAATACCTCAGGAGTACATCTACTTTCCGTTTGAAATACCGAGTCAAATTAATTTTCTTTTAAGTCCACAAAAAATATAGGAAATAATAAAATCGTTTTTTTTTTAATTGAAAAGTGTATGAAGGGTTTCAAAAGTTATTAAAAAAGGAGGGATTTATGTAAAATATAAATGGAAAAATCTAACTGAGATTTCGAACCGTAAGATAGATTGCCTTTAAAGATACAAGATGCGGCTTTAACATCTGTTCCTTAATACATAGATTAAAATTCCGTAGTAAAAAAAACTCCTCCAACTTGTTTAACTCTTTGCGAACAAAATTTTTATTTCTGAGAAATGAAGCCCCACGTGAATTTAGACGCACGAGATACGCGAAATATGCGAGATATGCGGAGTACGAACCGTCTAGCCGGCATATTTGTTTCGTCGGCTCCATACATGCTTCGGTAGAATCAAAACGTAAATGCACCTTCCGAGAGATAACTGTCGGACTGAAAATTCTCGGAGCAGTTATTCCCCGAGGTTGTCGCTGGGCTCAATGGACGCTCGAGTCGAGGTTATACCCAGAGTTTCCGGTCGTGGCATCCAGAATCCCTTAGGACACACGCGACGCAAATGCAGAACATGCGGTATAGGTAGGAAGTTAGGTCGCAGAGGGGACGAGGAGGAGGGGCGGGGAGGGGGGGGGGGTCAAGAACGGGATTCATGGATTGTAAGCTCGAGGGGGTGCAGCACCGTAGGTCGCAGTAGACCACACACGCGTGTCCTCGTTCAATATACACGCGTGCAAACACGAGAGGCATACACCCGGGCGTCTTGTCAGCAAGCCGCGAGATAGGGACAAGCTAAACAGGAGGGACAAGCTATTGAGGGAGATAGCGAGCAAAAGACTGAGAGGGTTACGTATATCTCGCCGTAGTGAAACTATTGCGCGGGCAAACGGTACCAACCGCCAAAATACACAAACACCAATGGAATCGTGGAATCTCCGTGCGGAGTTAGGACGAGGGGGAAGCGCACGACGGGGTTTGCACCACACGCGCGAGGTCAGCCAGCAGAGGATTAATTATGCAACGGATCTCAGCCCCGTGCGTCCGGTTCGGCTAACGTTGAACCTGCGCCGTTGGCCCCTCCAGTCTGCCGGTCAATTAACTCCTAAAAACGACCACAAGCACCAAATCCGAATCGTCGGTGTGACACGAGTGGGAGGCGGTCACGGTACATACTCCGGGTTCTCGTATACTCCGCGTATAGTCCCGTTCTCGCCTAGACTCCGATGACTATGCATGCACATGGTACAAATCCCTTTCCCCACCCAAGCAATCCCATTGCTCAATCTCACTCGCGTTCTGTGCTCATTCCACGTTTCCCTTTATACACCTCAACCGAAGCATTCGTTATCCTAAATTATTCTAGTCGGTGAATGGCAGAGTGAGAGAGCCAACTCGTTGCTCGATTCGATGGATAATGCACTTTAAATCGACTTGGCTGAGTTTCCTGAAGCATACGCTAGCAAAATCTCCGTGAATCGTCCTCGCCAGAGAGAGAAATGGATGGGCAATTATCTTGATACTCTGAACAGCTCCATTGTTCTAGATGAGTATTACCTAATACTCGTAGTGATCACGGTCGAGGCAACCCTTCATGATATTAGAGGAATAATTAACGGAAGAGGATTAATGGAGATATCTATTATTACTCGCGTTGCTTTCCGTATTGCAATACATTACATGGCAAAATGGCTAAAATACATAGCTTATATCCTGAAAGATATATTCCAGATATATAGAATATATAGAACATAGGTACTTTATTTCGTCGGGGGTTGGGAGGGGGGTGGGGTTTGGAGGGGATGAAACATGATAATAGGAAAAATTGAGCCTTACCTCGCGTACGATTTATGTACGAGTATTGTCAACATATTGTCATCTTAGGATGGTACAGCATCCTTTCTAGAATACGAATAGTTTTTATAGCACGCTTTTATCAGAGAATTGTGAGACAAGTTAATAGTATGAGAGTGAAGTTAATCTTCCTTCCCCCCGGCTGATGACGACGAAAGATGATTCTTTCATTTGCAGGTCACGTGTTTGTTCTTTTTCCCGAAAACAGTGAAGAATATTGGCGACAGGTGGGGGAGGCGGGCAGGGCGCGGGTCGTGTAGACTACAGCACATTCGTCCAAATACGTGAGAGAAGAAAGAATCCAGGGGTGGGAATGGGATGAATCGCAAGTTAGGAGTGTGGGTGGTATTAATCTTGTTTATCACGGTTTATAGCGTCAGTCCAATACTGTATAGTTAGCACCCGATAAAGGGAGAGATGGAAGGGCATGGGAATGGAGGAGGGGCGTGGGGAGTGAAATGCCACGGGTTGCCGGAGTAAATTGGCGTCTCTGTACTAAATACCGAAATACCCGTTTCCATTGCTGTACCATTGCTGGACTTCTGTGTTGCCGGTGGGCACACGGGGGTTGGGCCATGAGAGAACGATCGTCGGTACTCTTTCCACTTTCCATCGACTGCCGTAAGCCCTACGCGTATACGACACTACCCCCGATTGTACGTGGCGAGTACGGGAGAGCGAGCCGGAGTTCGCGCTAACGGGAGAGGGAGAACGTTTTAGCCCCGAGGGTTAGTCCCGACGAATTGCGAAACGGTCGAACGGACCGGTAGTCCACAGGAGACCAGAAGCAGAGTACAGGGCAGCGCGGTGTTCACCCGAGGGTCAGAACCGGACCTACACTGTTATTGCATTAACTCATCATTGTCATTTTTATCACGTGCTCACTTGAATCAACAGAAGCCGGGAAATCTCCCTGGTCTATTGGAGAGAGGGAGTGAGTCCTACACCAGAGGGCTGAGCGCGCTCTCCAGACCGGCTACTCCCGCATGCAACTCTGTTAACACGTATGCATGTATAGTTTAATATTGTGGAGACTATTCTGTAACATCTGCAGCGTTTGTAAAACCCCTTTCGAAGCCCATCCCTTGTTATCACGCGACTCTTGAGCCTCGTCCAGCGTTTGTATGCGATCGCTTGATCTCTATGAATCGTGGTGCAACGCGATTCCCAAGTTATATACGCAACTATACTGTACCAATAGCAAACTAGTCCCTGACGACTATTGAACCTCTCATGCAACGCGATTTCTTCTCTCCTTTCGTTCGATTTATCGTCGATCCTCATGCATCGTCCTGAAGGGTGGCAATCTTTTTTTTTAATTTTCGAGCCTCAAACGGATGCTGCATTTGTCGGAAAGAACGACTGGTAGATGCGAATTACGAAAATATGAGAGGTTTTTTTTCATATGGTTGGTATTAATTTCGGGATAAATTGTATTTTGATAGAGCAACAATACAGCTGTTTGAAATAGGAGTATTGTTAAAAAAGATGGGAGGTTTTGTGTCTGGTATTCGAAGACATCGAATGTTAAGTCTATGGATTCCTTTTACGAAGCTATCGTCTCGTTTGTATCATATTAGAGTAGCCAAGCTGACAAGGGCTGACACGAAATACGAGAGGGCGACAGTATACGCGCTGGGAAAGGCCGAGAAGTGGGTCCTTGTATATTTTATCCCTCCGTAGAGACACTCAGACGAGCCCTTCCCAGGCTTCTCTCTACTCCTCTGCTCTTCTTCCGTTGTAGCAGAATCAACCGGGTGTATGGTCCGGTAATAAACTTCGCAATACCTCTCCCATACTCTACATCTCTCTGTGCTCATAGACGAGTTTCGAAAGGACGATGCTCCGAGGACCATGGCCCCGTAAAGCATGAAATTCAAAGAGAATACGAGAGATGCCCGCTACATGAATCCTTTAAAGCTTTTCGAGCGTCAATGCGCTCAGAGTCATATAAATTTTACATTTATGATTATAAGATCACTATATGCGCAGCAGCAGGATTGCATTGGGATAAAGTACCGTTGGATTTTTTATACGCAATTATCTTTGCTTGTCTTCGAAAGGATTTTATCGTATTAAAATTATAGATGTAACCATTTTTTTATTTTTTTAGATGCTTCGATCTATAATTCTTTTTTAGTCCTCCCATTAAGACGAAGGATATACACAGAAAAAAGAAATCATTAGTTGGAAAAACCAACAATTACTTTGAGAAAAACAATAGTTAGTAGGCGCAGACGATTTTTTTGATAAAGTTGCATCTGCATTTCAGCTATTTTTTTTTTTTCAGTGAACACGTATATATTTTTAATAGAATATCAAACATCGTATTTCATAAATGAAAACTCATTTCATCCGTATTATTATCGCGAGCAATGGCAGCCTTCGAATTACGGATTGTCGAAAAAAAATGGCAATTTGTCGCGCGAATCGATAATTTTCGTAAGCGCAATTTGACAAAATCAACGTCACTGGCGCGTTAGCCGGGAGGAACCGGCTGGTCCTTTAACAACGTACGCGCGATTAATTAAGCTCGTTTGTTCGTTGAGCCGTGCGTGAGGTAAATCGCACTGAATAGGCAAGGGGCCCAAGGAACATAACGAATGCCGAGCCGATGGTGGACCAGCACCACCAGTCAAAGAACAGTTCGGTCACTAACTCGCTCCCGCTTGATTCTATGCTCACCAGTATGCGCTGTCTTTCTCCGTGACATCGGTTAGCAGCCTCCGGCACACCGGAATCGTCGGTCACCATTACTAAGCATTGTGTCTGCGGTCCTAGGCGATTTGTACCCTTGCCGACCACGCGCCAGGGACATTTATTAAAGCTGCAACGACCGCCCCCACCAACCTCGAGAGCGCCAAGACCACCCCCGGCTTGTGTTTCCAACGCGAGAGCTCACCACTGCTTTTGTGAAAATTGAACGGAATCGTTCGCCCGGAATGTGGTTCAGTCGCGTTTGCTGAAGTCGGGAATATTAACACACTTATTCAGTGTGTGAGATAATACGAAACTTTAATTGAATTTCATAACCTATCGAAGATTTTCGATCTTTTTTTTTTCAAGATAAACAAAAAAAATGTAATACTACTTAAAAAAGTTTCCGTAAAGAAGATCGATAAAAAAATGTACATTAAAGAATATATATTTTTTAAAATAAAAAAAAAAATATAACATTTTTCAAAAAATGTCCTCAGCTCGACAAAAGTTCTTTCGCAATAGAAAAACTATCGAAACGATTTCTTAATTAACGCATAGGACATCTGTTGCGCGCAGTCAATGCAGTAAACAAGAGAAGGGCTGGACGTTCGATCGTGTTTGGCGAAATGAAATCCAGCGTTAGTGCTGACGCAGTCACCCTCTTTTCTCGTTAACGTTTTGTTTTATAAAAATAGCCACTGCGCGGTACACGAGACGATGAAAGTGAATGAGCAATGCTTGCAAAGTCAAAAGCTTTCGATGTCATTAAACGTTTTTTTTTTTTTTTCAATGGTATAAAAGCGCATTAGAGTTAAAAGTAATGTGTACCCGAGGACTGTAATTATTTATAACGCTGCAACTTGCTTCCGTTGGCTGGTGGAGACGCGCATAAATTACCAAGTTAAAACAAACCCCCATAAATATAGTAGAGAGGGTAAGGTGAGTCCGAGGGTCCTTTCTACCGTCCGCAGCTCAGGCACACAAGCCTTACTCTTGTACAACGCGTTTTAAAACTTTCTAATAAATTCATAAGCTCCACCTTGGAGACCGAAAGAGTTAAGGACCGAGAGGGCTTAGCGAGAGCGCGTTAATACGTGCCGGCGAGAGACTCTGCCCCATGTGTGAAACGAATACGTGCCGCCCGTGATAACTCGCGATGATGACAGTGGAATTATAAACAGATAACGAGGTCTCGGCGAAACCGTGCGAACCGACGAACCCCCTCAGCCCCTCTCATCCCCGTATGCGAGGAGAAAATTAATTAAATATATTAAAAAAAAATGTATGCTTAATTATAATTCGACGAAACAATTTCATTTGCTCTCTATACCGACGAAGAATTTTAATATTTACCACAGAGAAACGATCCCACATGTGTTGTATCCAAAATCGCACCGGCAAAATTCGCACGCGTGTTCGGGTAAATCGCGTACAGTGGGATACTGCGCGTGATTATTGTTAATTAGTTTATTAAACGAGAACTCGAAACCGCAACTGTAGTGAACGAGGCCGTCCCTGTAGCTCGTGCGTTTTGCAGAATTAAACGAGAAATATGTTTGAAATATATGTTTATGCAGGTGTATCCAGGTACGCGAACGGTACGGAAAATATACGGGTGCTTACGAACGTGGGGTGCACCTCGCGCCACTTTTGTCCGGCAAATGGGGATAAATTGCGCTTGATAAATTACGCATCGTTCGGATTTTTTGTCGACTCACAGAGAAGGCCAACGAGATCGAAAGTGTAATAGTGTATATAATATAGTGCGGTATAAAATAGTACATCGCAATTCAGCGCGGAGGGAGGATAAACCGTGGATTCGTCGCTTGAGGCGTCCCTGCGTGTGCAGTCAGCAAGAGCGCATTCGCGAGGGAGCGTGATAACGGAATTTTTTTGTATTACGTAGCTGGAAGCAACAGCGAAAGCTCTCGTGATATAACGTTCGTCGTCTGGTCCGCGCGCACAACGTCAAAGGGAAATTCAATGCCTGCGGGGGGAACGATGGATGCATCAACGAATCACAGTTTCTCATCGTTCGGATTATTTCACCGCGTCGCACACGATAGTTTCACCCACAAAGTTTTTGCAGAAAAACAAAAAATTTATTGAGTAATCGCGATATGTAATGTAGTGTGTAACTCGAAAATATGTATCGGGGAAAACTGCGATGTGATTTTAGTCAATTAAATTTAACGATAAAAAAATATTAAAAAATGAATTTTAAATAATAAGTAATTTTTGCGATCATCGATTATTATTATTGCTTAATTATGAGAGATATCTCGACTTTGCCGTTTTGTATAATCGACCCCACGGCAGAGTTTCATCGTCGGATACGCAGCTCTGATTCCAACTTCTCCGAATGCTCATCGTCGTTCTCTTGTGTACACACGAAGCCGGAAATCCGTATAATTCAAGTCGAACCGCGCGACGAGGCGACGGTCTCCGGACTCGGAGCGATCGTATTTCCGGGCTTCGCCGATGGTATTGTCCTGCGGGGGATCGCCCGGAGGAGCACCGCAACCGCACCGACCTCCAATTATCGTGCGGGAGTCACGTGGCACCCGGATGGAGATAGCGGTGACGGTGGGTTCTTCCCCGTTCCATCCCCCTTCCCGAGTCCCCGTGGACCGTCCGCAAACACTCCCTACTTGCGCCCCCGCACCACGTCGACGTTCTCCGCTCGTCGTCGTCGTTGGTCCACCTTCGCCGACGTCACACATCGAGATACGGGTGGGGAATGGGGACTAAATTAATTATGAAAACACAAACCACCCCATCGACACTCCAGCGAGAAACCGACTGTAATACGCCCGATCGCCTTTATCGTCACTACCGGTGTACTCTGCGCGCACGTGAGCTCCTAGTGTTTTCGCAACTAATGCATACCGCATCGAGTAGACGTACTCCTGAGTCTCGAGTATCGTAGGTGCAAATCTATTGAAAAGCCTTTGCTTTCAATGTATTTGCGTTATAGAGGTTATCCGACGTTCGATATCGCATTCCCGATCACGCGTAATCGCGATCCGTGCATTGGCACGCACTTGACTATTAAGATTATTTCCACAGATCCTCTGATCCTTGCTATAGTAAAATAAAGTACAAGAAATATTCAAGTGCTTTCACTTTCGCGATACAATATTCAATTGTATCGTGGTATACGGCAATCAGTTTACGATCTTGAAAAAAAAAATTATTTTACAAGTTTATGAAATCGATAATTGACCTGAAAAAAAATGTAACAAAAAGATTGTATAAACAATAAAAAAATTAAAAAAGAAATAATTATTCGCAATTTATAGTCTCGAGATTCATTCGTTATGGAGTATGAACATTTTCCGTCTAATAATATGCAAATAAAAATGTGTTATTTCGCACCTTTTTTTGGTATTACAATCTTTTGCTTACACTTCTTTTTCAGTGGGAAGTTTTTCAATTTTTTGAGAATTTTTTATTTTTTTTTTATGGTTCCCAGAGAAAAAAAACCAAAACACATAGTTTTATTTGGCTTATGATAGTTTCTCGTATATGTGATTGAATTTTTTTTTATTTTACTTGATACTTTCCCGATTTATTCGTATCGAGTCTTAACATCGCGGCGCGGAAATCATGAATATAAAAATCACCTTCATTCAATCTATTGCGTTTATGTGCCGAGTTTTCGTCACTTCCGACCCTCCCGTATAAGACTATGAAGATTTATGGGAGCATTTACGAGTCTCGATTATTTTGAGGCTGACGACTCGAGCGGAAATCACGAGTCCTCATTAGGCATTCCGAGGTCGAAGGGTCCCGAGAGTTTGAGAAGGGAGAGGAGGCGATGGTCCGCAGCGGTAGGCAACATTGGCCGACCAGGGATGGTCCAGTCCCTTCACGTTGCCCTCTCTAACGACCGCGGGCGGTCTCTCCTATAAGACCGGACATTTCAATAAACCTTCGGCAAATGTCGAGCGAACCGCTGACCAACTCCACGACCGCTAGACGTCGACCTGCTGGTCAGCACCTTCCATGCCCCATGTTAGGGATAAATCGTGCATTTCCTTCGGTCCGTTTCATTGCGTTTACGAATTCTCTTTCTGTTGCACTTTCCCTACTTTCAAAGTTAAAGTCGCGCTTGACGACGATCGATCGAATGTTTTAGGAAACGATTTTGATAAACTCGAAAAAAAAAATATATATATATATCAAGTGAATAGAAAAATGTATCGATCAGGATGACAATTGGTCATTATTATTTCACCGTCGAGTACATCGAGTCTATTTGAACCGAAAAAAAAAACCTCGTATTTTTTCCATCACAGTTCTGATTAACTGACATTTCGCAGATCTTCCTTTTGCCTTTGCCACATACTATATATGTTTGTATCAGGGAATCGCACGGAGAACGGAGGATTCCTGGCAATTCAATTCCTACAACACTTGTGGGAATGGTACAGCCCTCGTGTATGTGTGTGTATACAAGGGATATAGGGGAGAGAAATGAGAGCGAGAGTCTTGCGAAAACTCGATCTCCTTCCGATTCTCTGCGAAATGGTCCGGTAATAGGGGAATAGCGAGCGTGGAATGAGAAAAAGTGAGGGACGATGTCTGAATGCGGGGACTGAGAAAATTTGACCGGAAATACGCGTCCAACGAGATTACGCAATGGTTCTCAAACAAATATCGAACAGAAATTCTCCTCCTCTTTTCCAACAAATCTGGACATTTTCCGGATCTGAAAAAAAAAGAGGAATGGACGTTGGTCTTTGCGATCTTTGCCGATTTTCAGTACGGATCAGAGGATATAGTGTCTATGATCGACCGAAGCCGAAGCTCGCGTTTTTTTTTCCGTTCAACAGAGTGTCCGATCCGCTTAGCCGACGGGAAAGTTTATTTCGGAGCGGAGTTTTATTTATTTCCACTTGTTTGGAGAGTAAGGAAGTTCGGAGTGCCGAGCTGGGTGGGAACCATGACCAGCTGCGCGGTCACGGTTCATTTCGTCGGACCGGCTGTCCCAACGATTCGCCCTTTTCTTCATCCCTATCTCTTCAAGCCCTACACTGCTGTCTCTCTACTATCCCCGCGAAATTCAGCCCCCCCGACGGATGAGAGTCTCTTCTGCCTCTCGCCTTCGCCACATTCGTCTTTTACCAGCCAAAAGAGAAAGGATCAATCCCCATGAAAAACAGGAAAATAGCCCAATACAGGAGACCTACGAGCCCATAAAAATCACGCTCCCGCTATCACGGTATTGACTTCACTTTTATCCTGAAGAGAACCAAAGAGCAGAACCACTCACGGCCTTCGGGGTTCCTGTATTTCTTCCCTCACTCGTGGCGTCGTTTTCTCCTTCTCTTTACCGAATCCAGTCTATCGGACGATCATTTTTCGGACCATTCCGTGTCTCTTCGTAAATTGGGGGCTACGGGTCGTGTACCGGATCGAGATGAATCGCTGACGACGCGACGGAGAAAACGCAGACGCCAATGTCCCTTTCGTCCTGCCGAATTACGTTTATCTTACCTCCATTTTTGAGACACGAATGTGAAGACATGTATTTGAACTTTACTCGTATTTTTTTGCGCCGAAATTTTATCGGATGCCTTGCAGAAGAGACATTTACAGTACTATATGGCTCTCCTCCTCACTTTCCATCTTGGTGCCCCGGTCTAATTTAATTTGTCCATTTTCGCCGGTGAAACCATAACACTTGGGACCTCGGGGTAAGAAAGCACGAGGACTCATCTACCAAACTTTCGTTTCATTTAGTCAAATGACCGGCCGACGTCTTATCCGTAGCCCCGAGACGCCATCGGCAATGAACTCGCGTGAGAAATTGTTAGTAGCGCCAGAGGCGGATGGAGGACGCGTGCTGCGCTGCATTGCGAACCGTCAGACCGCCGTTTGTACCCCCCACCCGTGCTATGGGAAAATTGGTAGAACGCGACTGAGCTCAATGATATTCCTAGTGCTAAATTGGACGCTGAATAGACACGTAGGGAGCCGGAGACTCGCTGCGTCTCCAATTTTCTACCAACCATCCACATTTGCATATGGGTCGTGTACCCACAATCCGGCGAATGAAATTACCGTTGATAAGACTTGGAATAATGTTGCATGAAATGGAACATAATTTTGTGACGATACTTAGTGTCCTAAGAAGCAATGCCAAGAATGCGATGATTACACGAGGAAAAATCAGTTACATAACCGAATGGAATTTTTATCTTTTTTTTTTTTCAAAAGCTGTTGGATTCATCGGAATTATTTTTTTTGTACTGAATGGTACATGTGTTGAGAATCTTAGATAAATTTTTGAAGAGTGTCCGGTGCCAAATGTATCAAAAAAAAAAATAGGAATTCTAATGACTCTTTCGGCAGCTATATTTTTCTTATTTTTCAATATATTTTGATAAGATTTTTTTTTCTTGAGATTCTCAAAATATGCGTCTTCCAGTAAACCGTTTATCGTATTTCCTACAATAGTTTTTGAGTGAAAAAAAAATTCCACTCGTTTTGCATTCATTTTGATTAATATGTAAAAAAGTTGGCTGAAATTTATTTATGCACCAATTTTTGGTGATAAATCTCGCTGTTGCGGGTTTAATATGCTGAAAGGAATTCACAAAAATAATTCATGTATTTCTTGGCCCGCCGCATGAATCAGGTAAACGGAAAGGGAAAGGCGGTAGAAAAAGTCACTGTACGACCAGCCACACGATTTCGGCACGCGAACTTGTAGTTTCTTCTTTTTGTTTTTTTTTTTGCACCCCGACCGTGACCCGGCAAACTTAACGTTCGTTTTCCGGATACGACGGTGGAGCATAGCCCAGCGACGAAACGCCGAGAAACAAAAAGGGTTGAAGCGAGGAAGAGAAGCCTCGAGAAGTTGCCGACCGCTTTTCAGTGCGGAGAACAACGGACGGCGCGCGGGGCCCGAGTTCGAGTTTCAAAAGGAGGGACCGCCTTCTTCCTTCCAGGCTGCGCGGTGGACTTTTCTCCAACTCGCTCATTCGCCAGCTTTCTCGCTATTTTAATTAGCGACGTCAGCCGGTAAACAATGAGCCCTTATTTCGAACGAATAAATTTTCAACAATCCCTTGGCGTTGGTTGGTTGAACAACGTCAACTTGCCACGAGTTTCTCTCGTTACTCTCCGTTCTAATGAATTTCCCTCTCGTGGTATACACGAGCAAACTATTCACTTAATTCTCAAATTACAATATTACACTTTCGACAAGACTGATCAAGTCGATGCGCGCCATTATTCTGACTTATCTTTTCACTCAAACAAAAAAAAGGCGACACTAGTTTAAAAAAATAACAATAATAATAATTTACACCCCTTTGGATTAATCTATTATCGTATTTCCTCGCAAAGCTACCATTTCTTTAACGAAAAATCGTTAGTAAATCTGAAACATTTTTAGGGCAAATTTTCATACGCCAACAAATGAATACAGAATTGAAATGAAATACAGAAATGAACACAGAATTAAGTAAATCACATATAGAATAAAAAATGGCGAAGAATATGAAGGAATAGATCGAAAAGAAAGGGTACGCGGAGACCTAAACCGGCGGACCCAAGCGAAAAATCGTTTGTTACAGTTAGCGATACTCATCGATATGTCCTTCTGGCAAATATTTAAGCTCTGGGTGTTTGCCGATAGGCGAGATTGCAACGCAGTCCCCACCCTCAATGTCTCCCCTGAAGAGGAGCGAATGCATCGGGACGGTTTATGTCGACTGGGATCTCGGGTGCCGCAGTTTACGGAGGTCTCCGTCGCGCTTCGTCTCCGTGTCTCCATCGAACCTCTTTCACTTTCTACGTCTGCTAGAATGATGGCTTCGAGAGTTAATCTCGACTACACGGACGCATCGACCGATCTCCACATCCCTACATCGATGAGAATCCACACAAATACGCTTCAAATTTTTTTTTTTTTGCAAAAATGTTAGAAGGAGTAAAACTTTTTTTTTAAGACTGTCGCCTGCATGATAAAATTTATCCTTTTTATTTCTATGCACTCGAGTCCCGCGTGGAAAAAAAAACAACGAAAATATATTGCATATATCATAGATAATCGTCAGTTTTGGAAGCAATGCAACAGGGAACAGAGATGCCTTAGAGCTGTAAAAAAAAAGTTAAGAAAACTTCATTCCCGTAATTAAATTTCGGCAAATTATATTGGACAAAATTTATTTTGCCTGCAAAGATTTTAAGGGTTCGTCATTAGCCACGTAACGTACACCGTATATTCCAGGCGAATACGTGGACTCGTAGGAGTCAATTGAAAGGTAGTCGTAGCTGAAAGTTTTTGCGAGGGTTATCCCGTTCGCGGGGTACGAAAGTGGAGAAAGGAACACCCGAATTCTCGTGTGCAGATCAGACCCATGGTTTCTATCATCCACCCACAGTTTCGGCTTACGAGAAGGCATTCATTTGCATTTCAAATCATTCGCAAGTACCTGAAGGAAGTCGGCTTCGAACGGCAGTGCCGAGGACAACGAGACGCGTGGAAAGACAGAGAGGGGGGGGGGGGGGGGGGGTAGTGAGAGGATGTCGACGTCGCGACACATTCCGTATTGCTTTCGGAATCTCCCAGGGATTGCGGCAGGAGAAGTTGATAGAGCGAACCGTTAAAAGGTTTAGTACAGTATAACTATACCATAGATGAGATGCAAGTGTCACATGGAACTCGGAGTCGGAACTAATGGTATGAAGGATGCACGCGGAGCGGTAAACCCACAGGAACGATGGCGTTCGGCTTTTGTCGTCGATCTCCCAACAAAACGGCGAACGAGTTGTTGGAAATACGAATGTTGAAGCGCGTGACAATGTATAATTATTGACGATGTCATATGGTGAACACGTTTCCGATATAAATGGTTCGCGTTAGGTGGCTTAACGCTCGAGACACGCCAAAGGTACCCAACCAACAAAATAATATTCCAAAGTTTGCCACATGGATGCAACGTCGGCATCAACTAACGTTGAGTGTTTCGAGGACTATTTTCGTCACGAGCGACACGCACGTGTGCCGAGTTTGAAAATGTAGCTTTCGCGTCCGATTACACAACAGTCACGATACGGCATTAAGGGGGTTGAATTATCGAAAATATGAAGTTATTCAAGCAATTGGTAGCCGACAGGGAGACAAAATTCGCGGATTGGAAAAAATTGAAAGAATTACGAAACATTAAGTAAAACGTCTACTCAATAAAAAAAAGGATTGTCCCGACTAACTCTTAATTTTCGCAACTAATAATTTTTTATAGTGTATTTCCACGAAGATTCCAGCATTTTTGATGTCATAAAACTGCTTACAAGTCACTAATGCCCTCGTAACTCGATATATAAGTGACGCGATAATGAATTTTGAATGAAATGTGCTAATTGTCATGTTCCCTTAAGATTTAACGGTTATATCGCTTTTTTATCTTACCTTGCCGACACCGGTGAGTTCTTTAACGCCGATCCGTCGTAGCAGAGCCGGTGGCGCAGGTGGTGGAGATTTCAGCAAAAGGGCTGCGTATCCATTCGGGAAAATCGGTTGTTCGTCGGGACCCATATTTTCATCGCCGGACCTGCGCCGTCTGTGGGGACTCGAGGAAAGATTCAACTTTTGTGCAGCTCTGGAACACAAAATCAACAAATTGATTATTCAAATGCCGAAGAGAAACTCGCGGTTAATTTCTTCATCGTATCATTACATTCCACTCTCCTCCGCCAAAGTGGGTTTCGATATAGCGACATCACTACGAAATCGTCAAAACTATTAGTGCATTCAATTTTTGAAAAATCCTTTCGGAATGCAGAATCGTAGCTAAATCTTCAGATTTCGGTGAATTCACCTGATGCCTGGGATCAGAGGGTAGAAGTGGGGGGGATGATAGCATTCGACGTCTGCTGCCCGGGGCAACTACCACTGCCACCTCTACTTCGAAAGGTATGTGTCTCGGGGGTGACTGGGTGACATACTCCGCAGCTCGGGTCGGTAATCAGCGCAGGTAATGTGCCGGAACCCGTGCGGTGCTCCAGAGCACCGCGATTCTCGTGCCGGCACCCAGGGTGCCCGTTTAAAGGGGGTGTCTGCGGCGTTAGAGCGAGTGGGACGAAAAGCAGTTGGAGTAGATAGTGGGTAAAACTGAAAGCAAGAGAGACGGAAAAGCGAGTGAGAGTGGAGTGTGGAGACGGACGCGTGCGACCCAACCTCTATTTGGAAAAGGGGAAAGGGGGGAGGGCTTGCCACGGCGACTGGGCGACTCGAGGGTGGCCCTAACTCCGCTCCAACCCCCGGGCCTCGTTAACCCACGCTCTGTGAAATTGGAAATACCGGAGCGCGAGGATGGCCCTCGTTCTGCTACGAGCCTCCGGTGATGCTGTTCCTCCTCGTCGTTGGTGAATTCGCGATGGAAACGAGAGAGTAAGAGGGACAGTGAAAGTGAGGGAGTGCATCAACGAAGCTACAAAAAAAAAAAAACGAGTAAACGACGGCCAAACCGTCGCGAAAGGCGTATGTGAATAGAATGTTGTAAAAAAATTGAGGGTTATCAACGGCTCTCGTGCCATAGTTTGCTTTATGTCCCGCCGTTTCCGGGACGCGGTGGTTTCGCGCCTGGGAATCTCCCTTGCGAACTTTACGCGACGGAAGAATAATCTACTTTCCGTACGGTCCCGCAACGCGTTACGTTTCTGATAATCGCAGAAATAGGAGAACCAAGCAATTTCGACTTTGTACGGAAAGTCATATTGGATCATTATTATGATTACCATAAATAGATCGAAACATGAATTCAAAAAATCACGTTACATGTCGTCTGAAGTCTGCAAATGGATAATATAAAAAATGTTATATCTCTTTGAACAATTTTTTTTTTAATTATTAATAATAAGTTTATCTTTAAATAATTTAATATGATTAAATAATTAAATATAAACAAATGTTTTTGTTAAAATGTTATGACTGCAACGCATTGTTTTTGATAAATTGTTGTGACGTTGTTGCAGCATCGTGACCTGCGTATATTTACTCAGTGTATCGAAAACAGAACAAAAAGCGTCATTGACATTATACAGTTAGAGTAACTTTGAAGTGGGGAACGGAGCTACGAGAGGAGACCCGGCGTGGATTTGCAGGGTGGATGCGGGAATAAGCAGGCAAGTATACTACAGTATTAAAGAGTGAATATTATATGTATAGCGGAGTTTGTGAACGAGCGCCCCACTCACGCTCCGTTGAATCTCATTTTAACGAGCGCAGCACAGCCTGGAAAATCGTCACACACCCGGAACTTTGCTTGCTTACTCGCTCTTTCTCGGAGTAGGGCTACGAGTCTCTTAGGCTCGTTGCACGACACATTAAGAGTCCTGACTTTTATGCTCGTTTTAATTATTCCAAGTTCTATATACCTTTTTTTCGGCAACGCTATCCGGGAGTAGCAACTCCCACACCAACGAGAACTCGACCGAAGCACAGCCCCTGCGCACGATTGAGAAACAGACCAGGGCAAGCCACCAGTTTTATGAGCCGAAACTTTAACGAACAGAGCGGTAACGCGGCGCAGCCGCTCATCGCGGCTTTGGAAGACGTCACTTTTTATCGTGTGCCGCAGAATTGTGCCTTTTTTTTGCTTTTTTTCTTCTTTAAATGAGATCTTCGTCGTTGCTTTTTTTTTTTTTTTTCATTTTTTTGTGACCAAATGAATAACGTAAAAAAAAAACCGGAGGTCGGAAGCGACTACTTAATTTTATGAGGAAACAAATTTCTGGTGGAGATACATTAAATTTTAAAGGCTTTTCGAGGTATCTATGTAAAAAAACTCCGACTACTAGTATGAAATTAGACATTTTTAATGGGTGGACTATAGGGAATTTTGTATTTTTGAACAGTGCATTTTATAGATTATAATTTATTCTAATTTTGAGACTTAGAACTTATTATTATTTTGCTTGAAACATAGTTTTCGTTAAAAAAAATTTAAGAAAAATTGTAAACTGCATTTTTTTTTTCCGGATAACACACATAGAATTGGAGCGAGAAATGGAAAGCCCTGGAGGCAAGGCGGGACGCGGAGTAGAGAATGAAATTGCGTGGAAGAGGCGCGCGAGGCATCCATCACTACCGTTGGATCCATCAGAGGAACGTTGGCGAACTCGCGTTACGCCCCTTAGGGTATTTCTTCCTTTCCATAGTAGAAGCGAGAAACAGCAAAAAAAAAGAGAGAAAGCTCTCGCTTAACTCAAAATCCATACCTTGAATTATTGAGATGCTCTCGGGAAAAGGTGAGTTTCGGCCGGAGCTCACGAATGTTAGAGACAAAAACAGAAACGTCGAAATACCTATACCCCACGCCAACTGACTTCTGAGAATACCTACCAACTCTCTCTCTCTCTCAACGAAACGAGTTTTTTTTTGGAGCGAAATAAAACGAAATGAAAGAGAAAATAAAGTTTCTCGTATACTTCGGTCAGAGAACCCGGCAAAGGCGAGGACGGGAGAAACAAATCACTCTTCGCTTAAATAAATAAGACTTTGATGAGAGCAAAGAAAATAAAATGGAATAAAGTGTTTTCAGTAGTTTTCATTACTTCTCCTCTCGGCACTAGTTTTTCTAATAATGATAATTCTGTATGCACGGCAACGTAGAAACGAGCGACCGGTTTGACTTTCGAAGAAAGCGCCCCTCCAAAGCTTCAAATGACCCGATTTAAGCGCTTTATCTGAAGAAAAATCCTATTTTATACTGTCGGTCACTCGACTGTTCCGCACGATTGGTAGTCAGAGAAAAATAGAAAAAGCGTTGAATTTGTGTACAAATTTTCAATTTTTTCAACTTCATTCCCCCCTTTTATAAAATTAATCCGTAATTCTGGCGATAAAAGAAAAAAAAACATCCAGAATTAAAAATATACAAAAAAAAATCGAAAATTTTCACCAAATCTTTTTCTCTCCGCTAAACCGGCAGTTTCCACGATCATTCTAACGAAATCATGGTTGGTCGTTAAACTCAAGTATTTAACCCTCAAAGTCACGCTGATCGTCAATCAGAGCTTTAATTGGTTCACAAAAGACTGCAGTTGGTGTAACTGCAAATATTGCAAGTTACGGTCCACGGGTACACCGCAAGTTTCAGTCAGGACGAGTATAAAGTCGAATGAGCCTTCGCGTGAGAAGTCGGCCGCCCGAGGGTTCTGCGGTAACCGCAGGTACTGAGTCAAAGTATTGCAATCTGGAAAAACACTTCCGACGTACACTGCATGTTTCGTTGATGCTTTTCGTACAAAAGCACAGTGTGTGTGTGTGGCGTGCATCGAAAGCGAAACAAATCGCAAAAAAAATGTGTGAAAAGAAAGAGAGGAAAAGTAGCGACGCAGGTGCGTGTCGGGGATACGCAATCTACGCGTCAATCAGGAGAAACAGATGCGGACCACAGCACGAAGCGGGACCCCTGCATACGCTGGCAGCTCTTACGTCACACCGCTCGGCGCTACCCTCATTTCTCTAGGTTGGGATATAGGTATTAGGTATTGTCGTACTACGATCGAAAACCCCCGGTGCTTCATCCTGCCACCCCCTCCCTCACCCCGCCAATATCCGGTGATGGATTCGATTTCGTTCCGCCATAAGCTGCGTTCAAACACATCTCGTTATCCGAAATTCCGCGATACCGGGCTAAATAAATGGATTAAATGGACGGATGAAAGGAGAAAAATAGAATTGCAAGTCAATAAATACCCTACCCGTTATTATTATAGCGGATCGACTATTAACACGATAATCCGTCGGCAGAAACTATAAAAATTTTTAGAAAACATCCATAGGCTATCTTCGAAAATAAAACTCGTTAAAATAATAATTATACAACAGTAAAAAAAATAAGAAAGAAGTCCCGACTGGAAAATGTAATAGAGAAATCGCATTTAAAAAGAGAATTCAAAAAGTACTAATTCTTCGTATATTATAATAGGAAGATTAATTGATAATTGGGCCTTGTAGTCTCCCGAAAGTAAACTACGAATAATTAGTGGTTATTTCACTCTGTTGATAATACAATTATTTTATAACACTCCGTCTTCAGTTGGAAACTTTGTGTTTTCGTATTTTCATTTTTTTATTATAATTTTCATAAAAAAAAATTTTTAATCAAACAATTGATGCCATATTAGCGAAAGATCGTGGAACTTTGAATAATTAAATGACATGCGAATTAATGTGTCATAAATGATTTACGTTAAGGTCGGAAAAATCGTAGATCGTCGATAAAGATGAATGAAATTAAAAAAAAACAGCGGTAGAGAATGACGAAACTAAGATTCCACGGATTTACTTCGATAGATTTTGCTGAACTCACGAGGACAATCTTTGTCACAAATATTTTTTTGTTTTTCATGCTCTATCGAGTGTCGGTACCGAAGAAGTCTCACGGTTTACACATAAATCGTTAAACACTTTAACACACGCCGCGCGGAAAACAAGCAATAAAAATAATAACATCGGTGTTGAAGCAGAGCCAATATACACAGTTGGGAAGAAAATCGTTTTGTTGTACCAACCGCGTGGAACCGCATTTGGTTCGGTATATAGTAAATAGTTGCGATACATCGAAGGCTATAAAACGTGACAAGAAGATCGAGAATACGTGGATGTGTTCAAGAGGAGGGGTAAAAGGGGTGAGAGAGCAACGAGGGACGTAAGGCGAATGCGTGAGCGGGAGAGCAAGGAAACGGGTGTATTGGCTGGGATGAAACAACCCTGAAGGAAGTCGCGTTGGCCTCAGCTGTTGGCTCCTACCGACTCTGATTGAATTGCTTCCGTAGTTGCTTCCTCGTGTATTACACGTCGTCCTAGATGGAGCTCACTAGTGTATGCGTTCGACGCTAGCGTTCAAGCCCCACGCACCCTCTCCCTTTACTTCAGCCAAGTGCCGTTTTTTTTTCTTCTCCTTCGACGAAACGCCGTTGCGGTATGTACACATAGTAACGGCGAAAGAAGAATGTGAAAGGTAAAGAGTTGAACGTAAAGTATCACGAAAGGCACCGAGTGGAATTCACCTCTGCGTGCGCGGATGTAATTTCATTTACGTAAATAACAAATGTATGTGTTAAAAGAAGGGAAACAATGAGTGTGAGGAAAAGAAGCGTGGCATGGAAAAGTGAAGAATTATTGCCGATGTAGTAAATGAATTTCATACATTCGCGTTTCATTTAATTTTCATATTTTTTTTTTTTATATTAAAAAACCACCATTTTTTTTTTCTTCAATACCATACATAAAACATAATAGTAATAAGTAAAATCAATATTAGAATTTAATAGTAATGACGGAAAAAAAATGTTTGCATTGTCATAATGAATCATACCTTATACTTTATCGCAGGTACAAGTGAAAAAAAAAACAAAAAGTCAATATGAACGATAAATGGCAGTGATTTTCTGGAGATCACACTGCGATAATGATTCTTCTATAAGCGGTACAGCGATAGTGTACTAAGCAAAGGAGTATTAGAGAGAGCCGCGCAACTATCGACGAGACCCTCCGATACACAAATTTGCCAGGTCGACGTATACATCAACCCGACGAATTCGTGCGGATTCGCATTTGCCGGCATTCGAGTATTCATCAAGAGGGAGAGGAGGGCCAGGGGGAGGCGGTAGTGTTCAGGGGGTTGGAGAAGAGATCCAAAGCTCCACAGAATATTTCGGCTAGTAGACGGCGCGCGACGGTGCCGAATTCATTCGCGGGAAAGAGCCGCAAAATACGCGTGTGGGTGCGCAATGAAAATCCGTATATTTATCGTTTGAACGAATACGGAACGACAGAAAAACAAGAAGGTAGGTACAGAAATGCAAAACGATGGCACAGAGGTCGCTCGGAATTTCGAACACGATGGTGGAAATACAAAAATGACAAAGTTGAGCAAATTAGAGACCAAGGTGCACGCGAGAATGAAAGGAATCGAGAATAATGAAGAGAACAAGAAGAGCCTATGAGAGTGCATGCTGCCGAAGAGAACTCCAACCTCATCAACGTGAGATGTAGTCATGTGAAACTTTGTCGGTGTAACGCTATGCCAACGGCCGATCGGTTCATACCGCATTACTTCGCAATTTGGTTTATCAGGCTGATTTATCGTCGCGTGAGTGCGAAGAAGCACGACGATCGCTCTTCACGAGGTTGAAGAGCGCCTTCGGCGAAGCCAAGAATACGGTTTTTTTTCTTTCGTCAGGAATATGCATGAAAGAGACAAAACTGTCGCGAAAAAAAGGGAAGTTCGAAGAATTCAGAAGAGTCGACGTGAAATATTGACTGTCATCTCGCGAGCACCGTCGCGAAGAATGAAAGAAAAGAGGAAGGAATAAAGGATCAACGGGGAGGGAGGGTCGTTGACGATAAACTTCAGAAGTAAGCTTACCCGTCGGGCTGTACGTCTCGCGCCATAACCAGCAACTCAATAGAGCAAGATGTTTGAACGAGTGAACGATCCGCGAGAGGTTGGAGACGTCATCATTGGAAGTCTGATTTGTGAGTCCGCGAGGGAAAGTTTAATTGGAAATGGAAGTCTTCGAGGGACGCGAAGTGCCGGGTGCATCTTTCCCTTGCCGTGTCTTTATCTATACTCTGCTGTCTGTGCGCAGGATGCTTGCTTGCTTGCTACTCCGACCCCTCCCCGACATACAGATCTATAGGTGACGAATCGGGGACCTTCACCCGATGCTGGTGCTTCTGCTTTTGCTCGATATAGATAGTTTCGACAGTCGGAAGCGACCCCCAATCGTCTTTTCGAGTGCACGACGAGTTCCCTCTTGCCGAGTGTCTAAGTGCCTTGAAAATAAGCGAGTTAGACATGACCAGGCAACGGAGTACGAAGACGACGACAAAGTTCTGGGATCGAGCGGCCTCCTCCGCGCCAACGACGAACTTTGCTGTCTGTAAAGTGCACCACGAGTGATGGCAATGCTAGACTATTTCTACTCGCACCAGGAAGGTTTAGAACAGAGAAATATCCGTTCGAAAGATTATTCGATTTTCGGTGAATCCGTTTTCGTTTACCATTAGATATTTCACAATGCAGCTTCATGAATATGAACGTAAATTTAAGACTTAGGAGAGAATTTAGGAGAAGTGAATAATTCTTGGTAGGTAATTGATCGTTGCCAGTTGAGTGTCGAGTGCCTGTCGATACGAGTCTACTCGCGAATAGGCTTAGCATCGATGGAGTGTCGCATTCATTGATCCTCTGAATCCGCTCGTTTCTACAATAACGTCCTATTCCACATTTTTTATTTTATTTTTTTCTCTTTTACTATTGGATGTCGTTTCATTATTGGCCATATGTAAAAATCGACATATGCCAAAAATACACAGACGCAGGACCACCAACGGCAGTGACGTCGAAATCGAACCGTATTTCATAACCCGACGAAAAGCCATAAACGTTTGATCGTTCGATTGCCGACGACGGTGTTGCCTCATACACAGTTATTCTTTGCTTCACTGGCTATCGGATTTATGTCCCGAAGATGTCATATTGTTCCATCGATACATCGTCCACGTCGTGAGTCAACGTAAAGCGCAAAACTTACGAAGAGCCGCTTTTTTTTCGAAAATATAGAGGATAACATGCCATATTGAATCGATACTGTTACGAAGGTGTAAAACACGATTTGATCAAATTCTCGTACATTCCACGCTTCATTGCAATAAAACAATGTTAACGATCTCTTCTCAAAAAATCGTGAACTGCCCCGTGAAAATGGAAGTAAGATCGCGATTTTTAAAGTATTTTCCAAGTTTTAGTAGAGTAACGTTGAACGAAATGTTGCATTGCAGAAATTCAACGTTTTGCCGTTTTTGGCCAATTTCAACGAAGATAACAAAAGAGAATAAAACGCTAACCCCGTTTTGAATAGATTTCGTATTTTTCAAAAAAAAATGTCACAGGATCTGAAACAATTCCACTGCACAACACAATGTTCGAAGTTTATCTCAGTCTCAAGTAACAATTCTAAATATGACCCAAGAATGCGCCAACCCAGCGACAGGTACGATTGCAACCACATTAGATTTCGGTCGCGTTACATACGATTTTCTCATATTTCCACTAAGGTTTCCGCATGCGTTGTGCTGGTATCGCATAAGTATACAACCGGAGGCGCTGTGGCGGTTCCATGTCCACGATCCCTATGCGCTACGCTACATTGCATATACGAAAGACAATTCCAAAGTCGGCGTTATAACGCGAGAGTCGGGGACCTTGGAACGCTTTCTCGCCCGCGGGGACCTGTAACTTTTTGACAGCAAAACGGGAGGGTTGTCTCTCCGCTCATCCGTTTTTTTCTTCAACCTTCCTTCCTACTTCCTCCATTCTCTTGGTGCTTGAGGGGTCGAATTCGGAAGAGATGGCAGTAGCGTGATAGTATGCACATAACACTCTATGGGAATATCGCTATGGTACGTGTTAACAAGTGACGAGACGGCCGGACGGGGAGCTCATAGATCAAGAGACGCGGAGGGTGAAGATGGGAGAAAGAGGAGATACCGAAGGCTTGGAAATACCGCTCGATGGATCGTAGCCTTGGTTAGCATAATGTCAGCCTTCGAGAATGGGAAAAGACGCGGAGGGGCAAACCGAGGGAGAAGGCGAAGAGGTATACGAGCGAATGCCAGACGAAGAGGTATTTCTTAAAAATGTCAAACCCCGATGCGGAGGACCTCGGGGCTTGTTTCATATAATAAACCGCGGTGGAAGGAGCGAAACCCGGGGTAGGTGGTTCTAGAGACAGAAAAAGTGGTAGAAAGGTAGACGGTAAAGGGAGAGAAACGATGATGATGATGGCTCTTGTTGGATGCTGTACGCTGCCAGACTGACGCTAACACCGCACAGCTCGCCGGTTCCTACGGCAGAGACCGTTCCCAAAACCCGCGATTTTCTATAACCTCGAAATAAATATGAACCTGTCGCGAAATCCAACCGCAAAATTGGCGATAGATCTGCGGAGTCAGTCAGTCAATCAATGAATCGTTCGATTGTCCTTATCAGTAAGTTGGAGAGGTTTGGTTGGTGGGTTGATCTTTGAATATCGTTCTGGTAAATGGTATCAGCCATGAGAGAGCCGGTTTAACTTTGAAAAAACTAGAAAACGAAGTACGAAGCTAGTTCGGTTGGGTGGAAAGAGTTTTTGGGAGGCACAGTGGAAAGGGTGAACGCGCAGTAAAACAAGCTAATTAAATACCACCAGAGATCAAAGCGGTAAGCCGACCCAGTAATAAACAGACCGCTCTCTCTGTCTGGTTCACTCTTTTGCTTGCGTTCTCTGTGCCCGAGCGGCGTTGATACAAAACTGGTAATTCTAGCATCCGACTGGCTCTCGTTCCTCTCTCACTCTCTCTTCCTCACTCTACGCGCTATCTCTCACCCTATTTCACTCGCATTTACTCTCTCCCACTTGCTTTTGGCAGAACCACCCGGTTCTTTGTCGCATTTCGACGCTGTTGTGTGAAATTACTTTTATAATACAACGCGGCGAGTGTACAAGCCTGCGGTAAAAACAAATTACCGCCACTGCTCGCTACAGCCACGAACACAGCATTGCTCTGTGTTCATACCTCCAAGAGAAATGAATTTTTTGTTTCAGTTGCTACCGTAACAACGGAAACGTTTGTCTCTGCGTGATCTCCGTGAGTTTCTCGCGAACTCATTGCGAAAAATCGTAATCATCGTCTTTCAGTAATCGTCGCTGTCGAGTCACATTAATTAAGACATTTTCATATTTTTGTAATCGCGAAGTACGGCGGTATAAAAGTTTCGTAAGTATACGATGTAACGGTCCAAGAAAGTTCTGGGTTCGGTGTAAGATGAAGTCCGCGAAGCTACAACGATGACCACATTGAATCACCGTCAGACTTTCATAAACGTGACTATATTCCATAGCGGTATTAGCGTATAACCCCTCCTCCGTGTCCAGACACCGACAGGTTCCTATTACACGCTTAACTCAACTCGAACGAGCCAAACTTTCGAGTCAGCTTCCTCTATCTCGATGTAATAAAGTCGAAACGTGGGAGTAGCACAAGTGCAGCGGTGAAGCTCTCAGCCATGCGCTACCGGCTTTCGGCCACTATGTAACGTCGCTCGCTCGGGCTTTAATTTTTTTTTTTTTTTTTACAACCCCCTTCTACTCTCTTTTACGCTTTTACTTTTATCCGCGTAGGTAGGAAACACGATCCAGGGTTCGCAATATCCGGAGGTCTCGGTGACATTAGCATAAGAGATACGGACTCGGAATTTTTTTTTTTCTCGTATATACTGTTACAGTATTATTGTTTGTGAGACTTTTTTAAATTTTTCCAAGTTTCTAGGACTGTTCGCAATTTTATCTATGTCCCACCCTACGCTTAGTCGTAATTTGTTGCCCAGATGAATTATTAATCGTCGCATGTCGTCTACGATCGCCGGAGCAGCGGGCAGCGAGATACGGTCCGAAAGTATCCTTGACGATACCACGCAATAATAATATACTGTGGTATTGTATATATCCACTAGCAGAAGACCCGGTGCCACCCCTAAGACTCTGACTTTCATGCAATTACCTGCCTAGACGTCGTTCATCTCTTGGGAGATCCTGACTAAGGACTCCGACTGGCTCCACCAGGATCTACTTCACTTTCGCCGGTGCTCCGCCACTGTGGGTTTGCTTCTACCGCTACCGCTACTACTACCATCGCTGGCGATACAGCCTTACTACCGTTGTGTACACAACGGTAAGCTATCGTGCGCACCGCTGGTCTACGTCTCGTAGCCGCGTTCGTTTACGCGTGTACAGGCCGCTCTGCCAACCAACCCAGTAGTATAGACATTGTTGTGGTCAGCCACGGCTGACTTCTGAGTAGTTGAGACCAGATGGAGTCCGACAGGTGCTCGCTTCAACGGACTAGCGAGAGGAGGAAAAGCCCTTGGTGTTCACAGTCGAGAGAACAGTCCGGAATGTTTATATAAGTAATGGCAATACCGAGACGAAACAAGCGGAGAAAGTTGCCAAGAACAATTTTACACGGTTGAGTTATTGCGGAAGCCAATTTGTATGCTTACGATACCGTTTCTTTCAATGTATCTATATATACATAAACATTTTATCGTTTATAAGAAATTATCCGTTCATCGCGCACGTGCAGATGAAGCGAACAATCGCTTGAACCGCTTGATTATTCGACTAGGAAAAACCATCCATCCGCAGCTTTCCGTACTGCAGTCTCCTGCAATTCATTTAGATACTCGTTCCGGAATGAATGGTGAAAGTCCGCGAAGGGAAGAACGAAAGAAGCTTAAAGCAATTATCATAACTTGCGTGTAGCAACATGCAGAGATCATACGATAGGTAGATATATAAAATACTTTTGTAAGTGATAATAAAAAAAACTCCGAACTCCCTAGCAAACAACTTTTCACAGTATATATAAGATATACAACTTTTGGCATTGTTTTAAATAACGCAATACCGGACGCTGCGCATATACAAATTTTTTAACATATATTCGGACATTTTATCGTTATTTTTACGGTCGAATCAGTGTCTACGGAAGAACATTTTAAAATACTCCAATGATTAGAGACACGTTTGAGAATAACTTCAACTAAAAATTCCTAATCTAACGTGTGCGACGTCGGAATCTCAGGCTCGTTGAACGAGCGATAACGACATCCTTCCCGGATGAATACATCCCCGTTCGTGATGTTCGGGTCCAACGAACGACAGCGACGACACGACAGTGAAGGGTTACAGCCGCAAGACGCTCATCGCTTTCCTTTCTTTAACTCTACAGCAACGGGGTTAAAGTCTGTACAATCTTAATTTGCAAACTGTTCGCACTCTGTGTAGAATACGGGTGTAGTGTGGGGTTGCCGCGGATTGGAAAGATAGGAGCGAGAGAATACGATGGAAGGGAAGAAGAAAGCGTAGATGAGGGTGGGGGGCATGTTGTATGGGGCATTATATATGTATATATGCCACGTGATGAAGCTGAAGTCGGGGAGTTATACCGTGCAAGCAAGCAGGAACCTGACGTCGCTCCTGGACACGCAACGTCTGCGTGCCGCTACTGGAAACTATGCGACTTCAAAAGCCCGCACCATCCCGCAAGGCAGAGAGGGATGAGAGGGGGAGGAGAGGGCATGAGGGGGCCTAGGCTCGCCGACTTCGCCACCCCTTCGTGAATATACTGCCAACCGACAGACGCCACGCAGTTCTGGGTTATGTTGACACCGAGCTCGCAGTTTACGGGCCGACAGGTAGAGTGGTGGATCGATACCGCGATATCGTCGCCTGCTGCCGCTGTTGCTGCTGCTGCTTCGGTTGCCTTCTCTCTACATACTGTCGTACCCACTCGTGATGCACTCTGTTCTTAACGGATATTCGAGGGAGATTTCATGTCGTCCCATCGTTCATGCCGAGTCCCGATAATGTACTGACGCGACTAGTCACGTCTCGTGGCTTTGCAGATTTCGAATGAGCGACGGAGTGCTCCTTCGCGAATCCTCCCAGACTAGGGTAATATCGATTTGGCACAAGGATAATCTCTTGTCGAGATTTTTATTCGCGTTATCCGTTCGTTCGTTTTATGAACGTCGATCATCGATAACGGAACAAGAAATATCCTGAGTGGAGTCTGAAGACGTTGGAACGGAAGGGGTGTTCGGTATTTGAAACAATTCAACTCGAGGGAATCGCGATACAACCGCGAAGGGTCGAAATGATCGAGACTGTGGGAACACGATGGAGAAAGCTGATCCTTTGGCTGTTCGAAGATGTTGGAAGGTAGAAACAACGCTTGTTGCAAAAGGAGAACCCTCCAGTTTCCTCTGGCAGTTCACGGAACGGACGAGAATGAGAGAGCGGCAGGTACGGGTCGGGAGTTTCTGATACATACGCTACCTACGTTTGGCCCGGTACAGGCAACCCTAGTAGGGTCCGTCTTTCAGGTCTGCCAGCAACCACACCAGTCGCTCCGGCGAAGCTTGTAAAACAGTAACAACGATCTTATAGGCTTGGGCCAGGCGCGGTTACTCCTTCGGGTATTTCCTCAAGTTTAACTCGTCAAGCGGGCGAAGCCCCGGGTTTGTTGGTCCACTTACACATGCCCAAGCCACTTTCACTCGACGGTTTATCGTTAGCGTCGAAACTAACGTACGCGTTTGCGAAACAACAAAGGCGTTTTCCCGTTTACGGCTTGTTGCTCGATGTAATCTTATGTCTCGGGGTCTACTGAGTTGGAGAAAGTGAACATTAAGATTATGCGAAAGCTTTACGGAAGAGAAAACTAAACGTAGAAGCCCTTGGGTGTCAGACGTCTGAGAGTACAAGGGATGAATGAAGAGGAGAAATTGAGAGAAGAATGAGAGGGAAAAGGGCAAATTGACGAGAACTTTGAGTAGAGAAAGTTCGAGAAAATGAGAGATTGAAAATTACAAAACATCGCGTGGAACGCCTTTTTTTTCTTCACGGTGACATCGGTAATTAGAATGCAGAGAGCGGTTGCATGCAGAAAATAGAATTTTTCGGCACATTTCATCGTGTCAAAACCCTTTGTCGTCTGATCAGATTTTGGGAAATTATCGTTTTTTTTTTTATTTATAATTATAGATTTTCCTAAATACCGATAACGTGCTCGATTTTTTGCTTTTTTTTTATATATATTTTCGTGTTGCTTTTGGTCCGAAATATTTGGGGGGTTTGTTGAACTGTGACGGATCATCTGTAGCTATTTCAGGGAATTGAGTTGCGAGTCGCAAATTAGAGAATCGACTATTCTTCTCCTTCCCTTGGATATGCAATTATTATGAGATTTTTCCGATAACGTCGGAAGAAAATAGATAAACCTTAATTCGCTGAAATTAGAAACGGCTTACGAAAATTGTGATTACGTAATTGACAGATTTTTATATTTCCACTATACGTATCGTAATAACTGTTATTAATTTGGCAACCGAACAGTCCGTGAATATACGCGCAAACTTTGGCAACGTTCGTTTCGGCATTTTTAGCATCCAATTATCTTTTTTATCCGGAAGTCAAGAGTTGCAGTTTAAATTGACAAATCTTAGACAATACGATAAGTCACGCGGGTAAATGAGACCTCATATAATTTACGTGTGGTGTTTCTCGCGAGTGTAAATAAAGCGTACGTTCTCTGTTTCGGATCAAAGAGTCCGACATGTCACTCCTGGGTGGTGATAATAAATTTCGAACAATTAAAATATCACACGCTCGCTTCGGAGTTCGTATTAAACTACGCTGAATATGCGGTGTATCTCGTGTAGCTGAACGTCGGCGCTCACACGGAGATGGCGTGTAATTTATATCCGGAGCGACGAAACCTCGCGATGCGGCAAATTAAAATCCGCGCTTGCAACGTGCGAGGCGGTGCATCGCAAAGCTAACTGTTCCTCGGCGTCTCAAGCGCAGAACCCGTGTTTCATATTTTACAAAGGGCTTGAAATAGTTTTGTGAAATTCAGCAATCTACTCGTCTTGTAGCATCTAAAAAGTCACCGTTGAACAAACTGACGATAATCAATTACGTAAATTAAACGACTCTAATTATTATCTCGAAAAAAAAAAGTAAAAACTCGCTAAAGACTCCTGAAAATTAATCGTATGTGCGCCTCATTCGGTATTTGGCGGTTAGGGTTGTTTGGCTCACTTTTCTTTTTAATGGCTCATTTATTAGACGAGTGACTGTACCTCCGTTTCCGTTGACACTGACCGATCGTTCCGCTACTTTCCTTTTTTTTCGTCGGGTTTATATCTCGTAGACGTTTAAATAAATGAGTTAGTAATGTACGAACGTAACAACATATACGTACGCGACAATTAACGCGACATTTGACCTGTGTAGCGAATTTAGAAGAGTTGAAACGACCGGGAGACACGCGTAAAAAAATCTAATTTACGAGACGAACAAACGAATAAATTCTTAAACAAGCCGGGAAGACGTCAAACGCTCAATTATTATTACAATTCCGTCCATAATGATGATTCCATATCGACCTCAACGATTTTATCTTTTTTTGAATCTACCGAAAGATTAACTCGTATACTAAAAAAATGAAATATCCAAAAACAAATTCATTCAAACGATATGAAATGGACGATTTTTCTACGAAATATCGGTAGATTATTATTTACTGCAAAGCCTTTTCTTCCCGTTAAAAATAAGGGTTCAAGAATTTTAAGCCTCGCATTTTGTGAATTTCTCCAGTGACTTCTCGATACCATCTCACTGCCTCGAAAAAAAGCAAAAAAAAATGAGTTTTGTGACAGATAGAAAATACATATTTTCGGAGTTGTCATTAGCCCTCTGTCAGTTCGGGGTCACGTTTCGCCGTGCGTACACGCCTGTTCGCCACGAGAATCCCTTGGGATAAGCGGGACGTCGAAAAAAAAAGAAAAAAGAGGGAACGATTGGATAGGTGCGTGCGTACACGAGTGGCCGAGCACGTGGACGTCAGGCTCGTGCGCGAGTGTTCGTGTCTGAGTAGATACATATCAGCCGGTTGCTTGGTGCTTTGCTCTGCTCTGCTCCGTTGGTCTCCCACATATTAACGGATAGGAGCAGCGTGCGCGAGTGTGCGCCACAGCTTTCTCGCTCGCTTTTCACCTCTTTTGCCTCGCCTCGCCCTTTCGTTTCGTTTCATATCGCTCTTTCTCGCTTGAGGGTTGAAGCCTACCGCCGAGTTTGCTGTAGATGCTACCCAACCCCCTCCTCTCCGTTCACATCCTACGCTGAGCGTTTGATGGATGCGTCGGATTTGACGTAACGTAATAGGCAGACGAACGGGGCGGGAATGCATTCTCTCGCGTTCGTCCGTCGAGCATTAGGGCCCCGCGTTCTTTTCCCTGTATATTCCCTTCGCTCGTTTTACTTCCCTTTTTTTTTCTATTTCATTTTAATTTTTTTTTCTCGTCCACCCCACCGCGCGATACTCGTGTACATAAAGTACACGCCGGTAAGCGGTGTGCAACGTTATTATAAGTACTTTTTTTTATTATTTTTTATTATACCAACGGTTTCCGTATGAACCAACAAAAATTTCATGTTGAATGGGTCAAAGCTATTTTCTGGACAATAATAATAATAATACTACACATTTTTTTATTTTTTCATTTTTTTTTAACGATAGTTCAATATCCCTATTCGTATATGGATATAAATCGTCTTGAAATATTATGCCTCACGAGTTTCCAGACCCTTCATGTATTTCGAATAAAACGTTATATCGTGTGATTTTTATTTTTTTTCTTGATTTATGTCAAATTGCATTTGAATTTACCACCGCCAGTAGGCACGAGTCGGCATCTGTAAGAAAGTACTTTCAAGGTGTCCGTAATTTCTCTTCCACAAAAGGAGAAAAGAGAACACGGGGGTGGACGGACAGTCGTAAATAATCAAATGGGATCGAAAAAAAGAAAAAAAAGAGCAGTCGAAGCGGTTGTCTGGTGAGCCGCGAAACAATGGTATTGATTTTATTTCCATATCTCGTCCTTTTTTTCCATTCGGACGAGGGTGGCTGGATGGGTAGGCTGTCTGTGTAAAAGGGAGCGACGAGACGTTCGGGGAGCTTGAGAGTCTCGCTACGAGACTTTCCAGAGTCGGGGACGAAGATGAGTCCTCGGGACCCGCGGGTGGCGGGGGCGGAAGGGAAGCACACCAGAGCGCAGCGTCGCTCTTCGGTTTACCTCTCCAACCACCGAAGGGTACATATCGAGCGACGAATGTAGGATGATCGGTGTGCAACTCACGTAGAGGACAGTTCGGCGGTAAGAACGAAAGCGAGAAAATCGCGGAAAGCGAGACGCGAAAGAAAAAAAAAAAGATAGACGTCTCGCGACCGTGAGGGAAAAAGCGGGAGCGTAACGGCGAAGAAATAGTGACACGGAAAGACGAGTAGGCCGAGGCTCGGTTCCATCCCACTTTCGGAGACACGAGACGCCGGAGACGAAACGAGACTCGAAATGCTCGAAAAAAAAAAGGCGGGCGATAAAAAAAGCGTCTGGGAGCAGTCCACATACGCGATGTATAGAATTATATTATTGCGGTGGTGTATAGGTGCCACGAGTGGTGTAGACGTTATAATGGAGCGCGTATCGCGTTGCCGAAGGTAATGCCACACTCCATAGTCTCGACTGACATCTGCGTTAAACGTGGAAACATAATTCCTATCGCGTATCCGTAACGGAGGTAGGAGGGCTTGGAGATCCCCATCTGATATCGTGACGGGATAACGCGCAAGCGAATTCGCACCATTTATGATACCCGATATCGGTTTTCATTGAAATTACTCTATTGGACATTTTTCTGTCGATAGTTTTCTCGCATTCTACTCATTCGCGATTTCATAACCGATACTTTCGTCAGAAATACGAATGTTTGATGGGTATTCGACGTGTTACCTCGACGTTGAGATAAGAGCGAATAGACGATTGTCACATTGACAAAAGTTAATGTCACGAATAAATTAATGTTTTATCGAGTTTTCATACATGAATACCGGGGGCTTTTATCATTTTTATATTCCGTTCGCGTTTCTTCACTGAATTCAAAATGGCCAGAGATAAAAAATGCTTCCTTTCAGTCCGGAGTTGGAGATACGAAATGCGAGTTTTGCTTTTTATTGATACGGTTGTATCGATGAAAAATATGCCACGAAATTGGTTCATTGACCGAAAAATCTTGTGGTCATTCGTGGTACTTGCGAAAGTAGCATGGATTACGATACCTATTCAAATAATTCCGAAATATAGTCCGATGGAAAAAGCTACGACTGGTGGGTTGTTCGGGATACTCGAAATTGGTCAAAGGTATTCGATCAGACGGGATAAGGGCAAAGAGACGACCGGCAATGACCGATAACCCTCGGCTCGCTTGAGCCAAAGGTCCGGCGACCTTTCATTCGAAGCACTCTATAATACACCCGGGGATCTTCGAGGTTCGGTGGTGGTGGACAATGGACTCGCGATAAATAAGTCCGTAATCGTTGCTGCGCAAAGCGAGGGGGGTAGGCTGGGGTCAGCCCTATGGCTCGATTGCCTTCTTCCAAAGGTGCTTTCAAAAAGAGAAAAAAAAAACCCAAGGAGATCGTTGGATTCTCATCGTTGAGTCCGAGGTCCACGCCTCATCGAACGCCTTTTCCTTTCACTTCGCGTTTCATTCACTCTCGCTGTCGCGTGCCTCACTCTTTCGACTCTCTTTCCACCTTCTATCGTGCTTTCTTCATCGGTCTCCTGCCCCTCGCACTTCCCAACAATGTCTTTTCATTGACCGAGCCTCGAATCTCTCGCGCCACCATTACCCTCTCTGTACCACACTCGTCGTGGCCGTATCACGTACACCACGTACAACGACCGAGCAAGACTCGAGATGAAGAAAAATGAGAAGAATGGAAGAAAAAAAAGGAATAAATGAAATAAAATAAAAATACGCGGCTGGGTTGCAGCAGCGCGAACAATAAAAAGCTGAAAACTATCCGAAATGACAGTGAACTCGAGAACGAACTTCGCTTGGACAATATGAAGAAACTTGTAATTAACGACTAGAAATGAAAGGCACGAAGAAGAAAGTGTAAAGAAACAGGTTGTAGCAACGATTCCAAACTATCCGATGAATCTCTTCTTCCGTCCACCTAAGGGGAGGATTTCTCCGTGAGTACTCGCGAGAACGAAAAAAAAATAATCTGCGCGAAGACAGAGCTCATCCCGCGCGACGGCAAAAGTTTTTCAATCTTCCGTCATTATCGTAGAGTTTCTCGCGGTACTCTTGTCTCGGACGTTCTTCAATGAGTGACGACTGCGAACTTATTACGACGGTCAGATCGTCGCTTTCGAGTGTGAAAATATAAACAATTTTTGTTTTATTTTTACTTCGACTATGACTCGGAATAATTTTGAGAGAGAATTACGAGAACGCGGGGCAAAATGGGAAAGTCGCGCAAATCGAATTTTGGGAAAAAATGGACATTTACGAAGCAATCGATGTTTAATTTTCATGGCCATTATGTATGCTGCAATTTAATGGAATTCTACGAAGAATTTATCGCTTGGGTTGAAAATGCAGAAAAATAAAACTACAATTCGATAATTGTCTTTTAATAAATTCTTTCATTATTTTTAATATGGAGAAATTTATATTTTCTGACGAGAATACACTTTGTTTATAGATCGTAAATCATTTAAAATTCTAATTTTTCATTTTTTAATGCACAGAATAACGGCCTATTTTGCCCCACCTTTTCCTGCAACGGAATAATGAGCCCATATACAGTTTTTTTGTGACGTTGGTTATTTCACACGCGCAGCACCCCTCTTTTATCCCATTACATTCACCGTGAAAAAAAAATTTACTGTCCGTAAAAACGAACGAGCGCGAACGATAAGAGTGATAGAGAGTATAAGAATTTTGTAGTGAATGAGAGAATGGAAGGAAAGGAAGAACGGGATGCAGTATTTTATGTGGAAGAAGCAAAGGGAGGGATGGAAGCGCATAAGAGGAAGAGACCGTAGCCTCAATCATTACCCGACAGGAGTGGATTGCGAAGACTCGCCTCAATCTCCTCGAGATGCTTCGACGCGAGAGCGACGACGAGTGCTTTTCCTGTAAGGCAAGGGAGGAAAAAACAAAAAAAAAAAATAAACAAAAATAAAAATAAAATCGACGGAAGCCGGAAAACAAATTACGTTCTTCCGTCGTTCCTTTAGCCGGTGCAATTTTCCCGAGAGACTCGCTGACAAGGTTTCGCCGTCGACAGGGCCTTTCAGTCTTTCCTCATTCCAATCCACGGTGGCAGGGGGAGAGCACGCTACTCGCCTCCGAGATACACCGAGTATCTCTGCTGACGGCACACTGTCTTTTCATCCTCGAAGAATCATTCGTTAGTCCTCTACACCGAGGCACTCGGTACTGGTGCCTCCCGCACCCCCACCCTGAGCTGCTTTTGATAGTCGTGAAGGGCGCATACGAGGAAAGGGGATATTTTTTCGCAAGAAGGGATCACTTTCGTGTAGAAACGGCAGACTTCGTTACTATCATTTACCAACTACCCAATCATTCACAGTGATCTGTATATCCAATTGTCTCATTCTTTGTTTTCCAATAAAAAATTGACGTAAACTGAATAACAGGTATACATAGTTTTCTAAGGGAAATAAGTATTATAACGTATCCCCGCATTATATGCGTATTTTCATGAAAATGATTATTTCGCTTAACCACTCCACGTTTCCTTAAGTATAGAAACGATAGGATAAAGAAACTTCATCCATCGCGAGGCGATTGAACGACGCAATTTAAGATGCGGTAAGTTTGTCGAACGGATATAAAAATCTGATAACGTTAAGGTACATTATTCCTTTCGCTGGCCATACAAAGACAATAATCTCGACAACGCTGATGGTAAACCTGCATGAAAAGGAAGGGCAGCATCTCAACCCCTCTATATTTAATCACGAGGGTGGAGTTCGAGTATTAACATCCAATACCGATCTCCACCAAGCACTTCACATATTGATAACTGTGTTGTACATGTTACTTCGACTTTAATATCAAATTGATCTCAAATTGAAGGGGAAAAAAGAGCTTATTTGGCTTAAACCAACTGGGAGCTTTGTGGACACGAGCAAAGTTAATATCCGACTTTTGTTTTTCTTCGTCGCTATTTTGTATTTTCCTTTCTCGTTCGATTTTTTTTACTTTTTTTTTTCTTCCTTTTATTTCCGTGTCTCTGCGAACCTGTGCCAGATGATGGGAATACTCGATGCGATGCGAACCCTTCGCAAAAGAATGGGTTGGGTTGGGGGTGTCCAGCGGTACACTCGTAGCCGGAGCGCAGCGCGGAGGTTCGGTTCGGCTCTAACGCGCGTCGGGGCTTCGGCGATTGTCGAGAGCCGGGGGAATGGCGAAGTCCTGAGGGATGATGCGCCGTCGACGAGCAACGGCGACGCTCGTGCAAACACCGCGCGCGCGAATCCAACGGGAGTTGCGCGAAAGAGGGAAAGCTTCCGCGCCTCCCGCACACCAGAGCCCACACACGAAGGCCCGGGGACAAACAAATAAAGCGAAAGTACAAAGGTAGCTGCAGCGATAGCATTGCCGCCGTGGCTCGGGTACGAGCGAAGCACGCGGGGGCGTAGTGTCCCGGGACACCCGTGGGACAGGAGAAAGCAAGGGACCTCACCGGCTGGCGTCCCGATGCGTCAATGAAAATCATTAGTTTTCTTTCGTATGCCCTTATCAACCCCCTTCCCCCCACCCCTCCCCATACTTTCGTCGAGTCTTTGTCGTAAAATGAAACTTTGCAGAAGTTTCGAATGGCGCAATGGAGCAATAGAAAGAGCTCTCGGAAAATTTACAATATCCAGGACCATACATCGTGCATAGGCAGTTAATTTCAATATCTTGAACTTTTCGAGAGCTATTTTATCAATTGTATTACGGAAAAAAAAATTGTATAAAATGTTAATAAACATTAAGCATTGAAATATTGAAAGACAGTCTTTGGTATTTTCGATATTATAATCGAATGTTCTGCATTCTCGTGATATAGTTTTTCTCGAGACATTTTCTTTCTACCTATAAAGTACAACAATCAGTAAATGTGATAGCGATACTATTGTAAAAATACGCAGAAAAGTCGAGAAGAAACTGTGTGCTAACAGACCTTAAAACTCGCGTTAAAAATAGAAGAAAAAAAAAGAGTGAAAAAGGTATTGCAAGGGACGTAGCGATTGCTGTTGGGAAGAAGGAGGACAGGAGAGGGCTGAGCTCTCGTATTTTCATTGCTCTAGGCGATTCCTGCTAACGCAGAGACGGGAAAGCTCGCGGAAAAGCTCGTACTCGAACCAGGCAGCTCGCGTGCGCGACGAAAATGACAAAGCCCTCCGGGCATTCCGAGATTTCTCACTCGCTCCAGCTGCACCACAGTGTGCGCGTGTGTGTGTGTGCAGATACTGGCGTGTACTATGCGCAGCGTTGTTTGAAAGCGAGTTTCCTAATACTCCGGACAGCAGGAGTTCGCTCAGGCGGAGTAGTGAAAAAAAGAAAAAAAAAAAAAAACAGAAAGGAAAGAAAAAAGAAGGGAAAAAGTCCTCGCGCGCGCGATCCGGCCTCTTTTACGGTGTCAGGAATATTAGAAAGCATCGCTATACTTCTGCTGCAATGCTCCCATTTCTCGCCTACGCATCAGTCAACGACGATTGCAAAACGACATGAATAAAAAAAAAATCTTTCACCTTCAGTGTCAGAGAATGGAACCATCGAGTTCAATAATATTCCATTATAACGACATTCTTACTTTCATCTCAATCGCGTGAAGACCATTGATCTGCGTCTCTTCCGAACGCATTGTCCCACATGCATCGAGGTTGACGTATATATTTCAGGTTTTATTCAACATACTTTTACTATTGTTACGAGAATCGTAATTAAAGGACGAAGTTAATTGTTAGCAATCTACTGCGGTAAATACAAATATGTAATAGGGATATAGTTTCCCGATAGGGAAATAGCAGACATGACAATATTTAATGTGGTTTCTGATCCATGCATGTTTTTGTGCAAATAAAAAAAATATATAAAAAACGCTTTGTAAATTGTGTATCGTGGTATAACGAGTGCTAATTGACCCTGAACACGGTGACCAAAATCATCGCATGCTGAAGCGAGTCATTACATTTGTCGTGTCTAACGCTGCGTGCAGCGAGGATGGACTGCAATGTGCGTAATTTTAATTGGTTATTATGCCCCCCAACCCCGGCGCAGGAGAATCAACATACGCGAACTTTTATTCGCAATTTACGCGACGTGCGGGATATATGGATAATATCCATACATATATCGAATTATTAGAGTATTTGTAAACACGCGTACAGAGTACATACTCGCTATGTCGGTGGAACGATGTATGCGTGAGTGGGTAACGCATCCACGCGGTGCAACGGTACCAACGCGACTGAAGTATGCGAAGCGTGGGTAAAGGGTTTACACATTGTCGAGCGTGCCGACTGTCCTTCGGGACGAGGCGATGAACGTGCCTCGATTATTATCGGAAACGCGGATTTAATTTTAACGCAGTCCGGAGCGCAGCAAAAATGATTCGAAAAGCAACCGCCCGCCCCGCAGTTTCCACTGTAACTGGGGAAACGTACGATGGAACGAGACAATTGCCTCGACTCTCCCGTCGACTCTAATTTACTGTACGCTCGCGGATCCGGAAAATCGCTCGACCAACAAATAATTGGACACAATCATGAAGATAGTCCAAAAATAATTGCTGCCGAAACGATTTTTTTTTACTACAAACAAACTTATTACGTATTCGACTTTATTGTAAAATTGCAATTTTAATATTTATAGTAAATGTTTATAAATTTTTTTGATCGTTCCGAAATTTTCGAAACCTTAAAAAACTTCGAAACCAGCAGTGAGGTGAGAGATTTGGGGGATTAAAAAATTTTTTTTTTTTTTTTCGTTTTTATTTACCTGGGTGATTCCTTTCCTTCCGGTCCGGTCGCCATGACGAATTCAATTTTTTTCCCCTCCTCCACCGAAATGTATATAACTTATTCAACTCCCACTGTAACACTTGTTTTTTTTTCTTTTTTCACTGTATCCGGTCGCGCAATCAGATTTTTCCGGTAAACACAGTTTTTAAATTTTTTGTATTCGCGTAGTAAACATTAGTTTCATTTTTATTTATTTTATTATTTTTCCACAAACTGTTATTAGTATTCCGTCAACGGCACAATAATTGAAAATATTTTAAAAAATGGAAGCCACGTAATAATAAAAAGTTTTAACGATCAATGTTTAACATACTTCCACGGCAATGCAAGATAAAAAAACATATTATATATCAACGGATCAATTAAATCTCAACGAGTTCAATGAAACTGCAACATACAATCTTCGTAATTTGCTCACGAGTATTTTTTTTTAACACGTAGCGGTAATCATATAATTAACAAAGGTAAATAATGTTATGAGACGACTAACAAGAATTATTGTTTCTATGCCGTTATAATATCGGTCAATGGACTAAACTCAGTTTGGACAACCAGCGCGGAACTCGATAATTGTTCGTATTATTGGTGCTTTTCTTTCAACATCCCATCCCCTTGAGTCGATCGATTCTCGAATAAATTCGATGAAATTTTTTTTTTTTTTGCTATAAATCGAGATTTATATCCAAATTCGTAATGGAAGAGATTGGAAACGGAGTGAGTCGGTGAAAAAAATGGCGTAAAAAAAAATCACCGACACAAGAGCAACAAGCAACGTGGAACGGAGACAGGTGATGCGATATCGCGAGGCACACTGCTCGTTCGAACTACGAAAATCAAATTGATCACGATTTGCTCTCCGGGGTCAACCAATGGCACCAAGTACCGCGCGCACCGCGGGTATTCGACGACGCGTCAAATGTCATTAACCGTTACGTTCGTCCAGACCCGTGAGAGTTCACGTTTCATTTCCAGCGTATACTCGCAGCATCCAACTGCAATTGCATCAATTTATTTCTCACACGTTCGTTTCCATTGGCACTTGATAAATTTATTTCTATCGTTCGTTTTTCTTTCTCTTTTTTTTTTCTGTTCGATACTTTTTTTTTTATTTGGGTTTTTATTCAGCCGTTCTGCGGCTCGAGCGATGCATCACGTGCTCCCGATGCAATATCGATGCGGTGAATATCCACACGTTGCAAAAAAAAATTGCGGTCTTCGGATGAAAAACAGAGATAACTCGGTGCTACAGAGTCGAAGGGGTTGTACTTTTCTGCCCTTTCACTTTTTCTTCTCGGTCGAGAACGTGTCCGTGTGTTACGCCGGCTATTCTGCAGTAGGGGTTTTTTTCGCCCTAACAGCGGAGTCACGTACACTTCTTTGCCGGCAGGCCTACGACTTCCGTTTCGTCGGCACGTCTCGTCTTCGTTAGTAATTTCATTCTCTATCGTCAAAGTTTCTTTTTTTTTTTTTTTCACCGAGAAACTTCGATGACGTCTAAGATGATTTTTCCGCCGCACGGACACCCACCACCTTTATACACGTATATCTTTAATTATTTTCGTTTATTTATATTTTTGTACTCGTTTTACGATTGACAAGAAAAAACCGAAAAAAAAATTAGGAAGTCTTAACTTCTGAAGTTTGCAGTTTTGTGTTTTTCAATTGTTTTTTCCTCTTTGGTAATAAGCTCGAGATTATTGGTCACTGATAAAAAAAAAGATTGAAACGTTTCGTTTATTTGTTCGTCTTATGAGAATTGTTCGTTTGTTTTTAATTTCGTAACTAACGCATTTTACATGTGTCGAGGTGATACGTAAGGGTGGTCACCCCGTGCGTCAAAAGCTCATGCGTGGCCGTGCGATCGTATTTCCCAACGAACGTGCGAGTGTGACGGCGCACGCCGCGCTACTGACGACGCCTCAGTAGAAGAGGCACCCGGCACACGTTAACCGGCTCGCGCAAGCGCGACGACCGACAGAGGAGAGCTTTCCTACTGATACCACGATACCGTTGAACCGCACGGATCCAACGAACCGAGAATTCTTCGACTATATTTATTTATTCATATATTTCTTTTCAAGCAAATTTGCTTTCAAAAATTATACGCTATTAACAGTTTATGGTCGTTGGATTTTCTCGAAAAAATAAGTGACAAAAAAATGAAGCAGAAGAAACATTGACGATCCGATTGTGTTGAATCCTCGACAGAAACGATGAGGAGTTATTAACCCCGAAACGTTCGTATTTTTAAACTTCATGCTGCCGTATCGAAGATCAATATTTTCCATCCCATTTATTCATAAACCAAATAATGCACTTTTTTATTTGAGAAATTGAGTTGACTAAAAAAAACCAAAATGGTACAACTTAAAATTATTATCATTATTATTATATTATTTTAGGCAATTTAAAAATATTAAACAAATTTTTTTTTATACAATTTTCGATCGAATTTCAAACTTAAGATCGATTTATATAGAGACGATTTTTTACGCAATATGACTGAACTACAACGGGGAATAGTTTCCTAATATAAGCATATGTTGTGCTGCGGAGATCGAAGATTACATCGAGAAGAAAGGACCGAGGGGTTATGGCACGGGGACAGCTGGTGGCGTTTCGCTTCTCATCTCCCAACTGAAGTACAGACATCCGGCCCATGACGAGCCCGAAACTCGTCAAAATACACAAATCTCCGACGCGTCTAAGCATCTTCGCTCATTCCCCGGAGAGATCAAGCGTCGGCGTGAGGGAAGAATCTATCCGTCAGCGACAGTGTGAAACCAGACGAGGAAAGATATGTTAATTTCCTTCGATTCTCTCGATCGAACATTACTCATCGCTCATTCACTCTAATGCGTCTTTATCGTAATGAATATGAATATATAAAAAATTTATTAAATTTAAATAACTTTATAGAAAATTTAAAAAATTTTATTTGATTAAAAAAAAATTCTTTCGAATACGTTGCGAAAAAAGGTATAGAATTTTTATTCCTTCGAAATCATTAATAATTTACCAGTAGACAAATATATTTATATGAGTCTCGGACTCCTGACCAGACCCAACAAATTCGAATCGCACAGCTGTATACGTTTGTATACTATACTATCAACAAGCCGTAGTTGGAAGCCGTGCAACAAAAATCGATCCGTAATTCTCTAAGATCGGAAGGAAACGGTTCGCAACAGTTTTGCACGGCTACATCACGCAATCACGCACTACAAACTCACCTATACGTGAGCCACTGTAACAACTGTAGCAACCGTATATAGCCCCTTTATATTGCCGTCCGGAGAGCGCACGCATAGCTGACTTTACGATTCCACCCCTACCCTCCTCGGTTTCTGCACGAGTCTGAATCGCTTTTCCTCGAACAGTTATAAAATACATTCCGATAATTATATACACCAACGAGACCCGCAAATCATCGGCAAACAAGTGTTCATAAAAAAAAAAAACAATAAAAATCCCCCCAAAAGTTTTCAACACAACGATGTACAATGGGAAAGTGAAACAAAAGAAAATCGATCCCTTCCTTCACCGAATTACCGTTCAAACGAGCTGAAATTTTCGAATGGGACACCTATCACTTACAAATGCCTCATATCTAACTATATCTTTGTAAACTAAAAATAAATTGTTATTTCTCTCTAATCACGAAGTATATAAATTTTCTCATCAAAGTCCGTTTTTCACATTAGTAACATCAGTTTTTTTTTTTTTGCATATCCGCTCATTCGGAATTAAAAGTCAAAATAGGTGGTGTATGGGATTTTTATGGAATACGCGGGCGTACATAGCGCCAGAGAATTTTACAGGCTGTGAACGTGAAAATTTAATACCCAGACGGGTCCGAAAATTCGCCATTGAAGCTGCGGAACGCGTCGATTGGCGTGTCCAGCGTGAAATCACGCGTATTGGGAGGATGGCGTCGGCGTGATAGGACGCACGCAGTCGTCAAAATAGCCGACGAAACGTGTACTACACCAGCAAGTAGTTGTAGCATTGTATGCACAGGTACTCGCGCTACGCGCTTGAATATACACAGCCCCCGAATCCGGGGTAAATGCGATTCGACGCACGTCGTAAAACGCGCGTGGCGCATAAGCCACGTAATGCACCGAGAGCTCCGCAGGCTCGCGGGCTGCGGTGAAGATTTATGTGTGTTGCAGGCCGATGGGCGATCCCGCGAGTTTCCCGGTGTTCCTCTCCCTCTTCCCTCCCGGGGGCTCGAGAGGGAAGAGCAACAACAGAACTATGCTCTTGTCGTTCGCAACTATGGCCAGAAACTGTACCGACCAACACTCGTTGCGTATACGCGATACGATACGATACAGTGAAAGGGGATGAGGTGCACCGCGGGCGCTGTCGCTGCTATATACTTTGGGTGCAGTAGCGCATTTTGGTGCGGATTGATATCCCGAGGTTCAATATACGGAATCACCTGATACCAGCGATTGTGTGTTTGAGCGAAGAACCATCGCTATCCATGCATCTCTTTCGCTCCAACCGCGCTTTGCAGTCCGATATCTTGATGGAACGTTAAAAAATGGATACGCGTGACGTTTTTTTTTCCAGTCGGATTGCGAGAGATCGACATCGATTCGAATTCGAGTGAATGGGTCGATGGAACATTGAAAGTGTAACTGAAACGTGAAGCGGATCAAACGGTGTGTCATTCGAATTTGTAATCCATTACGAAGTCTTTTGTACTCCAAGGAAATAAAATCAGATTCTTATGCGATGATATTTTCAAAAAAAAAATTTTTTAAATTGCATCTGAAGAAATTCGTTTACTTTTTGGACCCGAATTACAATTGATTAAATGTCTATTATTATTATTAAATCTTAATTACAATTAACAGTATGTAATTGATTAATTAATTAATTGATTGATTGATTGATTAATTAAATAATCAATGAATGATTTATTAAGTGATAACAGAACCGAAAGTAATTTATTAGAGTCATCTAGTAGCCAGAAATTATTATAGTATGTTACCGAAAACAATATAATTCGCATAGAATTAAAACAAAAATGAAATCTCTATACTCTCCGAGGAACTGGTGACTACAATGTGTTCGAGTGTCGCGTGCGTTGTTTTTACACACTGCCCGACTTTTTATTCCGTACACTGGTTACGTTTTTCGTTCGTTTCCACGTTTTTTCTGTTTGTTTTTTTGTTGCCTGTGGCGAATTCGAGAAATGCAAGAGAACGAAAAAAAAAAAAAAAAAAAACCATAATAATCCGCCGCTATCAGGGTAGTACAATAGGGTAGTGGTTAAAAAATATTATAGGTCCCGCAATCAGGCCTCTCAATGTTCGATTGTTTTCGCGGGTGTGCAGAGGCGCACGGAGGAAATTTGTATAGTTGCAGAATTATGCTGTACCGGGAAAAGGGTGGATAGGAGTCTGTAAAAAAAAGGAGGAGGGGGGGGGGGGGGGGGGGGGGGAGAGAGAGAGAGCGAGCGCGTGTACAAGGGCTCTAGCGGTAGAGATAGCGGTTGGGATTCGAGGTTAAATAGACGTGGTTGAGGTGAGATGGAAAACCCGTCGGCCCGATATCGAGGTACCTCCCAGGACCCGACAGAATCGGCCAACCCGTTGAGATTAAAATGTGGGCTGCGAGGAATTTTAATTGAAAAAGCCTCCACGAATTCCTAACGGTCTGCTCGCGCCGACCGACACGCCTCTGGGTCACTAAAACATCGACATTTTTTTATTCGCACCCCTCCTCCACCCCCTCCCCCCACCTTCGCTCTTGATAAAGTTTGCACACTTTATTCGTCATTTTTTTTTATCGAATCGGTAATGAAACAAAAATTCAATTCAGCCCTCGCCGGGAAGATCTTCTCTGGTTCAGTACACACAGGAACTCATTAGAATTAACATCGCGTTAATTGCTGACAAATCTTCTACGATTTGATCGTTACAATTGAAAGATTTATTTTCCCCGGACGTATACGAAAAGAAGGGCTGCAATGTTTTCTTTCGTCAAAAGGATACGCCCGGAAAGCAGCCCCTTTCGTGTACTAGTTTATCTCGTCCTTCTATGGTACAAGCAGTCGCTGTGACTCAGTTGGTTTTTCTATTCCCTCTTATCGCGCAAAACCCGGAATCGATCCTCGCCTTTAAAGCTTCGCACGATAAAACTTTATTTCCTGTCCCTCGTTCTCGACTCGTCGCGTACGACATGCTCGTCGTTCTCGGGGACTCCTCATCGTGTCTTTGTCGTTGATCTATTTTTTTTCCACAGTTTGCCACGACGAAACGAGACCCTCGAGCCGAGAAAATTGGGCTTTGATTTTATATCGACGGCGAAAAAGGTGGAGGATTCTTTTTTGCTACTACGGTTAAAGTTAGAATTTCTTCTTGCGCTATGCGCAGTATTTAACAGAAAAAACAACACTATTAGATTCCTTCCATTTTTTTTCTTTCTTATCACAACACGATCCAACGAGTTGCGAACCGAATAGACAATTTCCGTCGGGTTTACCGTTTACGATATCAAAGAGTTACGTTCTGCAGTATATTCTGTACTATTGATCGCACGTGCAACATTTTCGATCGATTTAGGGGATACATATACCTGGCAGTTCGAAAAATTGATAATCTCTCAAAAGAAAAATTCTCAGCAGATACTCCAAAAAAAAAATATGACCGCTTAATTTCATCGCGATGATTGACCGCCATTTTCTTTTTTCTACCGATCTTCAGCTTCGAATTGTATTTTTAATTTCTAAACAAAAATTGCGACTTTTTCTTATCAATTTTTCATACATCAATTTTATTTTATTTCCATTTTGTACAAAAAAAATTCTCCGAACGTCAAGAACGTTTTTTTCTTTTCCAATATTTTTCAATATTTTTTCTTGTAAGATTAAAATCATGTGTCTTTCAGGAAAAAAAGGATCAAAATTTGACTCTGACTTTGGTTCTTGAGGAGGATTTACCACTTCAATGTCCTTTATCTTCAATGCTTCCTACCGTCTTTGTCCCGGATAGTGTACCGGAAGTCGAACGACCGCGATAAGACCGTAAGGAATGGATAGCGCAACTTTTGTTTTTACGGGACGAAGTTCACGCCGAGTGTCCAACGATTATTTTTCGCTGCGAGAGGAAAAGAGAACATCTTCGAGACTATGTTGAAAACGAACGAGCGTAAGACGAAGAGACGAGACCATGGCGAGCACGAACGACGGTCGCTATGACGCTGCAAGCTGATGCGAATCTTTGGGAAAACATCCTGCGTCCGTGGAAAACCTGAGAGGCAACTTTTCAAAACCCCCAGCCATTCCCATTGGTCGGCTCTGAGCGCACGGTAAACGAGAGGAAAAGCAAACTTCTTCTCCTTGACTTTTTTTTTTACATTCTGGTCCTTCTTCTCGCCTTTCGCCGAAGACGCGGGCTTCAGCTCGCTGGGATAATAATTATGCGCGGCTTCTCGCTTTTATCTCGTATCTGGAATCTGAAGAGTCTTGAACAGCCAGAAGCCGTCCTTTTCCCTTTCTACCCGCTCCGACTCCGCGCATCAAACCAACCCATCATCGGCAACTACTGCCAGTATCCCCCCCTCCCCATCTCCTCAAACCATCCTACCGACCATTCGAGGCAACCCTCTCTCACGAATACTCTCCCTTTTTCAAGACTCAAAGTTATTTCAATCGCCTCATCGACTCTCCTTACGCTTACTTTGCAAACTTCAACGCGAGTTAGGAATGGGCGGTATGGGCGCTATATAGGATCTTTTACTTTCTCTCGAGCAGTCAACAGCTGCCAGGGGTGTTCGGCCGAAAGATTTGAGATAATTTTGCTGCAATCCGTAAAGCGCGCGATAGTCATTATTCGCTCGGAAAATCAATCCTATTTCGCGCGAAACGAAATCGCTTAATAGGACGGATTTTTTCAACATATCGATATTTTTCATATGCTAATCTGGTTTTATTTTAATAAATGTATTTTAGAGACAAAGTACAGTAGAAACACGTGAAATATTAAAACTATTGGAACTTCTTTCATCAACAAACTTTACTAATGTCCGTCGACTTCCGACCAAAACTGATGTCGGATTCGCATAAAGAGCGGACAAAAAAATTAATTTAATTATGGAAACGAGAAATTTTTTTCGAGGTGAAAGTGTATCAAGAAGCTAACCCGGTGTTAAAATAAATGGAATCGTCACGCAGAAACAACATCACAGTAGCCAAACTTGCCAAGTCATAGACATCCGGAAACCCAACAAAGGAATTTGACCTTATTATTGCAGCCAACGGGTCTACGAGGGTCGAAGCAGCAAAAAAGTCTTCCACAAGCGCGAAACAATAAGAGATATCGTTATACCACGTCAGGCAATCGTTATGCGGCCCAAGTATTGTGCACTACAGCGTTATGGTGTACTTAGACTTGGGTTAGGGATGGGGTGGGGGCAAGAGTTGCTCTTCCCGTGTTGCTGCCTTTGGAGATCGTAACCTTGGACACCCTTCGGGGGTGGACGACCCGCCTCGGCTTTTTGCTTCTACGAATTAACGCAACCCGGCAAAACGCTTAACGACCAACTCCGGCGCGTCGTTCCGTTACCGGCAACTAAGTTTCCTCGTCGGCATCCAGGGTCACGTTGGGTATACCCACTTTACCTGGAGCCCCTCACTGCATTCACTAGAGTCCACATTGGGATTACGCTACTCTTGGCACTCGGGCTTCCACACTATTGAACGACGGATACGTGGGAGTTTCTATGCATACGAGGCACTGTGTATCGTCATGTGAAGACGATACACAGTCCTCCATATCCTCCATAGCAGTCCATATCCTCATAGCGTGTACGCATCCTCGTAAGAGAACACCAACGAAGTTAACTTCAAATTCTCCAGAGTCAATTAACGAATCGGCAAGCGGTAAATTGAAATTGTAAATATCAAAAAATCAAGTATTTAATTATCGGGTTTCACAACGTTTTCTCCTCACTGGAAATACACTTCAAGAGAGACTAACACTGTGAATCTACTCGAGATTTCGACAAAGCCTCGAACGCTTCAGGTCTCCCGGCAGCATTGCCATTTGTGTGCGCCGCCACCTTTGTATTATTGCATACCGGACGTTAAGTGGATTAGGACCGAGAATACAGTCCACTAATGAACCTGTCTGTGTTTCGCAATTTTGTACAGTACATTTCGGCTAACGTGCTAAATTAATGAAATGAGAACTACGGTATATCTACTGTCTTTGTGTATTTAGCGAAAGAAAAACCTTCCACTGAATACCCTCTTTATCACAATATCGATGTTAAGAAAACCGTTACTAAATCATAAAACCGCCTGTAAAGAAATTACAACATTGTGTATTTCTGGTATTAAATTACTCTGCGCAAACGGATTTTGGAAAACGAAGACCAGAGCTACTCTAAACACGGAAAAAGTCAGTAGAACGCTGTACAAAAATGGAAGGTTCGACGCAATCCGATAGAGTGCAATACTTACTGCGTGGAACGTCCGATTTTTTTATAGCGTAAGTCCGATTTATCCTGTGTTTCAACTAGCCCCGGCCTCCCCTAAGCATATTGTTAACCAATAACGCCCCCAAAAACACTAAAATAAAAAGAAAAACTGAACCACGAGACACCGCGTGTTGGGGTATTGAACATCTTAATTATATCCATTTGAAAGACTGTGAAACTTCCCGCCTCGTTTTTATTACAATCACGAACTAGGGGTGTTTTACGCGTCTAATGATCTCTCGGTGAGAGTTACGTAGGCCCAGGATTCTCCCTTAGACGATTTGGCAAAGGCGTCACGGGATGAATAGCACAGCCGACAATGGACCAGCGATCGATCCTCTTCACGATGAGGTGTACGTGCAGGCCACGTAAAAAATTGCTCGATCGAACGTTAATACTGCTGGGATCTGGCCTCCCCTATCCATCGCATTAACATAGTCCTGGAGAGAGAAGCGATGATCCCTTCCCTTGAACCTCGTTTCCAGGTACTACGAGGAACGAGCTGATAAGAACCGTGTCGAGCCGATCTATGAGAACGGGGTTGGTTCTGCTCGCACATTGCGCTATATATAACCAAGAGGAGTGAGCCTCGGGTAACCCTTGTCGCGAGAGACGCCGAGGAGGGGCGGGGGGGCTTCCGGAAACTGTTGTGTGCTTCGGCTGCACACACTCGGATGTTACAGGGATGTTGTACCGATTCGGCTTGGTCCGTGACACAACGCAGCAACTACACTACTACCTTTGTCACGACGAGAGGTAATTGTATTTGCATAGATTCGAGATCGGCTTTGTTTTCCGGATTAGCGCATCGTCCCATTCCTGCGCTTAGTGATTAGAGATAGTTGTGATACGAACGGTTGAGTTAGGCCGGCGACCTTACCTAGTGAACCGCTCGACGAGGTTTGCGTATACCGGTTCTAGTGATGGGTGTCGATACAATACTGGTTCTGGATATACCAGGATCGGAAAGCTCAAGCGACGGATACCGAAGCCCACGATTGCCAATGGTATATCCTAATTCGAATGTGCGAAGGATAGGAAGATATCCCACAAAGTCGCTTTTCGTCACGAACCTTTGTATAACCAACTTGCGTCTACGGCGCGTTCAAATATCTGGACGACTCATTGTCTTGGAACGATTTCCTCTGCTTTCCGTTTTACTCATACAGTAGATATTTTGTCGAGAGTTGGTACAATCTGTCTTAGTTCGCTGTCTATCCGAATGCAAAGTTCGTCGACACATATATCTTCTAATCCTTTTTAGGACTGAACTCAGAGAACTGGGTTCGCTATACTGTACGTAAAATCGTCTTTCAGAAAAAGAATCTGTCTGCCCTTTTACGCAGACGTAAAATGCCACCCATAGCTCCCAAGCCATGGAGACCTCGTTTGCATGTGAAATCTAAGTTTCTGAATAGGGAGAACTTAGACCTCGCTGCATTAGTCGTGTCGGGGTGAGCCAAAGCCTGGAATCTCTGTATTGTCTTCCGTTTTCGGTGTTACATCACCAACGTTGCGAAGCTCCAAGCGATATCATCGCTGTCGTGTCTTTGGAGAATCTGTGGAGTGCTTGGGACGATATTTCGCACGACGAAGAACAAGAAAGATAGAAAGCTTTGTGCAAGATTTCAGGGAAGGAAAGTTTATAAAACAGTCAAGGGGGTTAGGAGGCTGCTTTAACGGCAGATTCCAGGATTTTCGGGTGTGCGAAAAGCGCGTACGATAGTGTCGAGCGGCTGCAAAGAGTGAGGGGCGTCGAGAGCGTTTTGCCAACTACCCCTGTCTGGGTTAGATCGTAGGCTTTCGCTCGCTCGAGGCTCCCCCTTCCGTCGTTATTTCCTAAGGCCCTCGCTAGCACCCTATTGTCCTTAGCTTTATCCGCTCGCGAGGTATAGGGACGTAGAGAGCTCAGGTTATGCCAGCCAGCATGAGAAACGCTAAAGTCTTGTCCCCTCTTCTGGGTACAGCATCGTCTCGATTGCAACGGAATACGCCAAGCAAGAACGACGTAAGAAGGACCCCAAAGCAACTGATGACTTTGGCGCAATTGTGGTAAATCGGAGTTTAGGTCTCAATGCTCTTTGAAAGCGGATAGATGTCGCCGAGGGTTGAAAGCTTTTTTTTCTCAAGCAGGTCAATACTTTTGAGTTTCCCACCTGAGCTTTTCTCGAATGCAGGGGGTGAGGCTTAAGCCGATGGCACACCGCGAATAGGGTGCAAAATCGTGCGCCCACCTTATCCTTCCGATCCCACGAGCTTTCCTCGTGCACTCTATGCGCAAGCTAGTGTGCTGGTCGAGAGCGTTAAACGATTTTCAAAGTTTGGATCCACTTGGATTGCGTTGGTGGTTCGAGATAACGAGACTTTTCCGGAAACGAGGCCTCCAAAGATCGTTATTTCCAATATAGCGTTGAGCTTGCAACGCGTCTACACATAGGGTCGTCGTAATATCGGAGGTCATATTATAATCTTTGCTATCGGTACATACTTTGGATAGGCGATAAATTATTTAAGTTTCGCCAATGACGCAGACGTTTTACGAGGATCGTAAGTCGCGATTTCATCCCTCGGGTACTTTCTTCTCTATTGCAATATATGCAGGACCTTTCGCGATGACTGGTTGGAGGATTATGTAAAAATGATACGTCACCTCGAACCTCGTGCTTACATCATGTTTGTCTTCGCCCATTCGCACCTTCAGTGAAATTTTCATACTTGGCGCAAGGACAGTGTTCTGAAGAATAGTCGTACAAATACGGCGCTGTTCTTGCATCGATCTTGACAATACTTCGCAGTCAAGAGAAACGTCTTTCTCTTCGAGTATTTCGGAGGGTTTTTGCATAAAGGATTTTATCCAACTTCTTCAAGAACATCTTTGGATCTGAAGAGCATCCGGATTCTCGTCCCTTTGTCCCTATACAGCATGAAAACGTCTTGGAGCATCACGTGTTTCATTGCAGATTCAGAACGCTATACACTGCGTGAATATATATAAACCGGTTGGTACTGGCATGTCTTAATGAAGTGTCCTCGAGTGCTCGTAAAAGCGGGCAAAACAGCCTTTCAATGATGCCAGTTTTGCGCGCGAACGCTCTGCTGTTTCTCAGTCGGGTCGTCAGTCACTCCGAAACTTCGAGTAGATTCGTTGCAACGGTACGAGAAAATGAGATGGAGGGTGGAATCCTCTCGTGTTAATCACTCGACGAGTTTGTTCTCGATTGTGCGTCAAGTTCACGTACATTTTGACTCTCACTCTTAACGTGTTTCGCTCGATTTAATAGACAATAGTTGCTCCTCCGAGTTCGGTAAAGTTTAGCTACCGCAGTGGGTAACGCGCAAGCTGAGTACACGATACGGACAAACTATACACTATGTAGTAATTGACATACAAAACAAGCTTTCATGCACCACAGTCAATGGCTCGTTATGACGTCGCGAAGGATCGGATATTCTGAATCGTAATAGAGTCCCGCGTAACTTGAATCGGCATAAGTTTACTATCGCTGATGAGATTTGATTGTCTTCCAAACGGCAGTTAAAAAAAGGCTCCCTGCTGCTCTTAAATTGCTTGGATCGCTTGTAGACAATGACGAACAAAAAATGACAATAAGCATAAATGAATAAGATATATAGTGAAGCTTTTAGCTCGAGTCTAGCAGATGTTTGATCAACATGAACTCAATTGTCTTATATCTCGAAAGACAGAAAATGGCATTATCGCTGTTGAACTGCCTTTATCGATTCCACAATGGTCTTTCCGCGTGTTTTTATCACCGTTCTTCATTCTTTGCTCTTTTATTCTTCGTCCCTTACTGTACTTTGTTCTTTTTTTTTCTGCCAAGTTAATACGAACGGAAGCATTAATAGCCCCCACGGCGACAAGACGTCGATCCTCGAGAACCTCGATGGAATACTAATCTTACAATGGTACATATTTTCTCCATTAGCCACGGAACGAGTCGACGGAGGGAAAGCGAGAACGAGGAAAAAGACGACGGGAGAAGTGGAAATAATCGATCAACTCATTTCGCATGAGCGGGATTACCACTAGCCGAAGAAAGGGCCGTGTGCAACCCTCTTTCCCGACCATAATTCCGTTCTTCTACTTTTCTTTTTAGACTCTACAACCCCTGAAGGACTCGAGGTTTTCTGTTGGGCTATGCCTTGTTGAATAATCTCGGTCCTTATGTTCTCTTCGAGAGATACGATTACCTATTCAAGGTAAAGACGTATTTGCAAAAAAAAAATGGCAATTTTCCTTCTCATCGAAATACCGAATAGTCTCACCGTTTCTCTTAACGTTATTTCGAAAAAAAATTATCCCTGGGGATAATTTTTCGTTGTGATGATCGAATGTATCACCCATTTTCTGTGCCATTCACTCGTGAAAAACAAAAGTTTACCTCCAACCTTCTCATGTAATACGTCGTTAAAACTCATTTCGCACAGTGTTTACTTGGACCATAGTGTACTTAATCTCGTACTCTCATGGGTTATCACGAGAGACTCATTATTTCTAGGTCGTCCATGACGAATTTATACCAGTTGGCGTATGCGGTCGCAAAAGGCCCAAGAGCTTTCGTCGTCCTTCCGAGATTTATCGGTGCGACTCATTCTACTACTCTCTCTCTCTCTCTTTCTCTGTGCGTTCGTTGATTTACAACCGATAATTAAAGCGTCGCCGAGGTCGAGGTCGGGGTCGAAAGGGGTGAACTGTGCGTAGCTCTCGAGTAACAGAACGAGAATGAGAAAGAGACGACGAGAGGCAAAAGACAAGGCGCTGAGAGCACCGAGAGTAGAGGTCGTATTCCTCCTCGGCGGGGCTTATTCCCAAAAACTTTTGTCCCAAGCAGAAATGCGTAACAGCAGACGCGAAAGCTCGAACTCGAGTTCGTGCACTCGCGGTCTCGAAAACTTGGCTCATATATCTCTGAACTGCGGCAAAGCACGGATACAGATAGTGGGTGTTTTAGCCAGCGAATGTAATGGTATTTCCGAGCTTCGAGACTTTTCCTTTTACCCACGGAAAATCCTGAGTATACCTCAACGGTTCGATCGTAGGGATTTATTCCGTATGTCGATCATCCAGATAAATCGGTTGGTTAAGACTTGTTGCTACAGAGATGACGATTTTTATAATATCTTTTTTGAAAATATTCCATCGAAGTAAAAAAAAAATTAGAAAATTTCGATAAATACAATTACGAAGTTCATAATTTCAGAATGCCTTCAAAAAGAAAAAAAAAACACAAAAAAACGGCTCGCCAAAGAGGCGAAAATACACACTACTTAAAATAAAATCGTAGAGAACTCGGAGAACAATAGCTTGAAACAAAACACGAACACCACAACGAAGGAAAAAAAAAATCGAAAGATCGAAGGTTCGAGCCGAGTTTTCATATTGGAGTGGAAAGTTGTCCCGCAGCAGAAACAGCAGCAGGATAATATATTGCAAATAAGATTACGCGCGAGTCCTCGTGGGCTATCTCTTCGCATACCGCCGGTTCCCTTTTCACGACTGGTGGAAGGAGAGAAAGATCGCGTCCACCGAAGCCATGCCAGTTCGAGCGTAGAGCGTCTCTGCACCCTCAAAAAATACGGCTTTGAGACAATCCAAAGGAAATTGCTGAAATTCCTGCGAGACCCTATCGCATCAGCTCTTTCGCAATGCGCGGGATCTCAGCGGATTCGTATGTGGGTGTCGCTGTTATGTGTGTGTTTTTTTATCCACTTCTTTGATTCCCAAGGGGAGGAGAACGCATTGCCTTCACCCACTTAGCTCGACCCTAAACGTTGTTAGATGCTGATTTCGTTTTCTACTCGATTTTTATCGTCATCGTTGCAAATTAATGAACCAAGACAATGCGAATAAGAGACTCGAAAAGTCTTTACAGAATAGACACAAAACCCTTACCTTCCCGCCTCGATTAATCGACTATTTCAACGATCATTGCAGTCCACTTTTTCATATCCGATTGGAATATATCTGCAACTTACCTGAAACATCAGACAAAAATGGCGAACGTTATTTTGAGTTGTTATTCTTTCAAATTTATATAAACTGTTGACACCGTTAATTTGGAAGTCGTATTCAATCAAAACCTTTTTTTTCAGTGTATCACATTGACTTAATCTTATATTAAATTTTCGATTCGTCGCGTCGCTTCAAGATTCTTAGGGTGGCAATTCTGTGTAGCAGTATATCAGAAATTTTTTTTTTTTATGTTCATCTCATAAAGCATTGCCGGCGGCTGAAGCATCTCTCGACTATCCTCGAACTATCGCGTACATTAATTCAACGAGTTCCAGATCGGTCGCGGGTGGCAATAATTTATTTATTTTTTATTTTCCGTTGAGCGACGATTAAGCGTGAAAAATTGGGTCACCGATAAAGCAACCGAGTTGCCGGATGCACGTAGGGGGTATTAAAGAGAAAGACGGGGCATTAATGGCTCTGATGGAAGCCCGAGTGCTTCACGGGGACGCTAATTACGGTGTAAATGATAAAAACTGTATTTCATAGGAGCACCCGGGGGTTATATAACCCGTGGGTGCGTTCAACGTTTTCAGACGAGATTCGCGCTCACGCGATAGTCAAAGAAATGTTGGGCGTGTGTAGTCCCGGGCACACGAGAGGCACGTCGGGGGAGGAAAAAGGGATAAAGGAGAGCGCGAGAGAGTACAAAAGCCGTATAGGTAGCACAGAAGTACAAACGCTCGGCGAAAAGGAGATAAGAAATGGAAATTTCGTAATGTCGGTTCTCCACTACGCTATGCGAGAAACTACGCGGATGAAAATTACACGCACGGCTATATTCCGCGAGTATGCCAGGTGCAATTGCCTCGCTCTCGTTACTATTCCGAGCGACTCGGAAGGGTTTCTCGGTATGAGTCAATCGATAAACCTCATCATGCACGATCGATTGTTTTTAGAGGTATAATCGTGGAGTTTGTATTGTATATGGAAACAACTCAATTACACGTTCATAAAGACCATGACGAAAAAAAATAGTCATTTTTCATTTTTTCGAGCATTCGATATTTTTTATTCTTTAAATTTAACTTTTTATTATTTAATCAATGCAGTATAACTCCGCTATCAAGAAGAAAAATAATAATGATTTTTTCTATGTTCAAAGTAATAAAAATTATAACAATTCCGGACCCGATTTTTTTCTGCTGTAATAAAACATTTTCGGAGGGTTAGGCGAGGCTGTGGAAACAAATAATCGATTGTTCGAGGTTAACGCTATCGCTGTGACAGTAATATAATTAGCTAATGGAAGTCTCCGCGCGCCTTCCGCTATTCACGATTTCTCGCTTCCATCTATCCGCGAGATGGGGAAGGGACTAATGGTAGAAAATTCAAATGTATAGCTCTCGAATTACCCTTCTAGTAGGGGAGAATTCGAGAAGCGTCGCCTTTCGTCTCGCCGTTTAGCTCGTAACTCAGCCTTGTTTTTGCTCTCGATGCAACAAGACTTTTACCGCGACCGTGAATCTCCCGTCAGCCGGACCATTTCGCAACCGACCGACTCTCTCCCGTCTACCATGAACTCTCGACAAGTTTTCCCCAAACTCTTTTATGCAACTCTGGACCTTTGTAGATATCGAGAGAAAAGAAATCGTCAGAAAAGAAAATGCACCCCCCCATACAAAGAAATAATCGAGGAGTGAGCGAGCGGTCTCGGATATTCAGGCGTTCTAATCGTCGGCGATAAGAGCTCCACGAAGCACGTAACGATAAATTTCAAACTCTTTTATCGGGAATACGTATCTTGTGGAGTTCTGCTAATACAGTACTATCGCAAATTCTTCACGTTTCTCTCGCGTTTTTCTTGATTTTTTTTTCTATTTTATAATTCCATTGGTGGCTAAAGTTCCGAGAGATATTTACCACTTTCTTGCGAGACGGCGCGTTATTCGAATAAAAAACTATTGCTTAACCGACGCTGTACGTGAGCGTTGTTAAAAAGGCACGTCGTTCGATCATGCACCGCGGCTGCCACGAGGCAATAGGTGGCTTTGAAATGCGTGACCACGGATACTTGGCAAAAGTAAGCACCAGACGACTTCTAAGCGGCTCGGAAATTAGATTGAGCGATTACGAGAATGACGACGGGCTCGTTTCTACGAGAGTCGAAAGGAGCAACTCTTACGCATTACATACGAAAATAAAGATACGCAGTCGTGGTTATTCACTTCGAAAAAAAAAAAGAAAAAAAAAACACGAATGAAAAGAATTCACATTTAGAGTAAACATATTGTAAATTCGTACTAACGAATTTACACGCGAACGATGTGAGTGCTGCTTAAAATTTAAAAATGTAAATATATTTGTGAATATGTATACATTTTTTTCGCCATGGAAATTCCTTCGTTTATATCCTCCAATTGTCAATTGCACTTATGTTAAGTTCAATACATCGAAGCATTATTTACTGACTCAAGTTTAGTGAAATAGATAAAACTTTGTTTTTTATAGAAATAATGAGAACAATGAAAAAAATAATAAAAATAAAATTAATATTTTAAAACGTCCGGAGAGAAACTCAGAAGGATGGACGGATATGGAGACTAACCAAAGTACAAGAGTGCTTAGGTAACTTGATGAGGAGAAAGAGAGAGGGAGAGTGTTAGGGGTATAGTTGATTCTCGTCATCGTGTCGCTGAAGCTGGGCTGTTGGTAAAACACCCAAAGTTAACGAACGACAAAAGGTTTGGCTCGTTAGCGGGATCGTTTCATTAATCTTCGCTCGCGCGCGTCCCCCTTGAACCCCCCTACGCGCGAATCACCAGGCACGGTAATTCCTATAATTCAATTAGCGTCGCCCATCCCCCTATTTTCCATTATTCTTCTTAGCAATTTCTCCCATCTCCGTTCCAACCCACTTGTAGCATTATGTCTTTGCGCGCAGAGGGCTAAAGTAGCGGAGGTGGTAACCCTGTGTCGTTTGTAGAAATCGTAGACTGGCGTCAACGTGACGGAGACGCGCACTTAATTTACCGAATTGCCGTTGTTAAATTGAGAGGAAGTCAAAACAAAAGTTGGTTGGCGAAACGATGCAGAATTAGACCCACCCATTGGATCGTCAGCGCGTGTGGCGCAGAAAAAACGATTCCAGCGAGAAAATGATATCAATTCCGCTAGGTGACCGGTTTGCGCTGTGTTCGAATGTTGTACATTCGTTTTTTTTTTACGTTTTTTTAACACAATATTCAATCTCCCGATCTTCCGATCTTTCGATCTTTCGATCTTTCGATCTTTCGATCTTTCGATCTTTCGATCTTTCGATCTTTCGATCTTTCGATCTTTCGATCTTTCGATCTTTCGATCTTTCGATCTTTCGATCTTTCGATCTTCCGAACTTCCGATCTTCCGAGATTCCGAGTATAGCAGAATTGTCCCGACGATATAACTATCACGTAACGAACGATTTTGAAACCGAGAAAATGCAGAAGTCACATCGTTCACGTGTCCATTCGCCATAACCAAAGAAGAACGATGTGGGGGAGTGTCTTAGGATTGCTTTATTATACCACATGCCATGAAGCACAGGGCTTCGTTCGCAGCAGTATCCTCATAAGTCCAGCAAGTAAGGCTGTTTTGGTTGTCTCTCCAGTCGATGGTTTATAGCAGTGACGCGCGATACTGGCGGCCTTGCGTACTGGCATGACTATTGCTCGTAAAAAGGACGAAAAGAAACAACGAAAAAAAAGGGCACCGATAGATTTTTAACACGCTTTCGACTTTTAGATTATTCGTTGCGATTCTGAGGACTCCTTCTGGCTTTTCACAGACCCACCTGATAAGTATGTGGTGTTATACATCAATGTATCTATGAAGGTAGTGCCAGAGATACGGGGAAACGATGGCATGCCGAAACGTTGTAAATCTGTTGTTACGGCGAAGAAACGAGAGCGAAGGGTTGAATTCCGAGCTTAAAGAGCTTACGCGACCACGGAAAAATCCGTGGCTGAAAGGACTCACGCGAGCGTACAACCATAGCGCATACCGACTTCGGTATCAGGTTCGGAAGGAGGGGGTCGCGTAACGTTTACCATCGAATTGCCGGGGGTGCGCGCATTGGAAAGGCTCTTGAATAAATGAAGGGCGAGGCAAATCCCGTTGGTAGAAGAGGCGGGTTGAAGCTTCTCGCCCGTCAGCTTCCCCATAATTTATACGATTCAGTATTTTTTTTTTTTTTTTTAGGAAATAATCGTGTTAGAGAATATACATATACAGTATGTAGGTCGAAGAACGAAGAAGATAATACAGCCGAGTGTCGAGTGGATCACGAGCACGAGATTGTAGCTGAAGTAGTCGTCCAGGTCGTTAGGGGGAAATTCGTTTACATTCCGACAAATTTTAATGAACCATTAAAGGAATATTATCACGTAGTTATATCACGCTGTTTGTTATATATACGAGTATTTTTCGTTCCCTGTTACGTCGGGGTTTCGTGACTGCTACCCTTTTTAATTTATAACTTCTTTCCGGGACGCCGATTAGTCAATCTCTAATGAATTGGGAAGAGGGGGGAAAGTAATCGTTACGAAAAAAAAAAAAATGGAAGGTTAACAAAAAAATGCTTAATTATCAAAAATTAAATCGAAAGTATATACAGTCATATAAAATTAAAGTAACTTCAATTTTTTTTTAATAATTGGTCGTTTAGTAATAAAAATTAATAGTGTTAATTAATTATTATACAATTCTTCCATAATTGAGTTCACTGACTTTATCAAGATTAAGTATAGTATATATCAAGATAAGACTATAAGAGATTATCATTACACATTTTTTTTTTATAAAAAATAAAAAATTGTTCGAGATGAAAAAACGGTCGTCCGCGCATTATCGAGTGTCGAAATTACGGATAAACCGCTCGATCGTTGAGTAAGACGTTGGAAAAGGAACAGAAATAAGGTATAGGCTTCAAGGATTTTCGGATCTGAGGCTCTGCTAACGGGGAGGGTGAAAAAAAAATAATGAGGGGGAAGCGTGATATCCGCACGTGGGAAGCTCTCACTTCGGGAAACTTCGGATATACTTGTTTTCGGCCCGGTCGATCGTAGCGTCGCTGAGGGCCGATCGTAGTGCGTAAAGTTCTCGGAGGACGTTTGAGCGGTTCGTTTGACCCAATAAAGTGTAACTTTGGCTTCGGCCTAACTGGATCGAACCGGTTCGAACGGAGAGGAAGAGCGGGATAAGAGTCCAAGAGCATGGAACTCGAAAGATTTTCGACGAGAAGATTTCGAGGCCGTATAAGCAACTTTCGACGACGAAGGGATATCTCCGCGCTAAGCCACTTATCGGAGAAGGGACGTTCTTCTCCATCGTCGGCAATAGTGTACGAAAAAAATACAGCTCGTCGCTGAAGGTGGATACGATAACGCGATGTTTCACGAAGCTCTTACAGAATGTGATCCCTCGTCTCGAATAGTGTCTCGAATATTCGAGTACATGTAAACGATACGAATCCGAGAGCACTACCAAGAGAAGTCCTTCGATTCTGTGAGAGATTCGTCAAATGTGGGTTTGTAAAGAAGTGATCCGAATTCACTGCATTCTCTACGAAATATTTCTGCGAGATGCCTCAAGGTCCTCGCGATTTGCAACAGATTTCGAGAGCATCTATCGAAGGTTAAAGGTTCTCAGAGAAAAGTTGCAAGAAATAAGAAAAAATTCGAGTAATAACGGAAAATAAAAGTAACGGAGGAAAAATAAAAAGTCTGGGATGCCGTTGCGGCTAACTGGTGATGGGAGAAACGTGCCTCGAGTTCCGACCGCAGCTTTTCCTATCCTTTCTATTGTCGTCGAGGTATTAGTGCGCATCCTATAGTGTAGCCTACCGTAAGTTCGCGACACTATGATACGGATGTGCTATAAAAGGTTGGTATGGTGTGTGCAGTGTATATGCGGTTCGTTGAGAGGACTCAGCTTTAACGCATCTCTGACGACGACTTCACTCACGACTCAGAAGCAACAAAAAAAAAAAGAAAAGAACGATCTCAAGCTTCTTCCTTCAGATTCCGTGACGTCGATTCGTCGACTCCGTTGACTCTCGTGAAAATACGCGGCAAGTAGTTTCTACTTCCAGCTTCGTCCGTTTTCCTGACTGCAAAATAAATGAAAAAAAAAAAAAAAAAACGACACTAGAAGAGTCCTCGACGGTGAATCCTCGAAAGCGTCGGGGACGACAACATCGACGTAGCTCTCGCGCGGATTTTCGCTTTAGCACGAGCCCTAGCGGAGCAAGTAGAACGAGAAACCAAGGGATAAGTATGGCAAGAAGGCGACAGGAGATGAGGAATTCTTAAGCCCACCCCTTCATCGCAAACACCTAACGCAAACCCCGGAAACTATATATACCTGCAGAGACTCTACTGGATATGCCACACCCGTTCTACTCTACTTCTTCGACTTCCGGTTTTTCGGTCGAACGAGGAAAATCCCTGTGGCGATGCGGAAGACTTTTGGGAATCCGTAAACTCCTTCTTCGAGTTTCGGTCGCTACCGAAATCGAAGAAGTTGAGACCATGTTCCCCCTTTTGTTTCTTATCCCTACAAAGTTGGCGTGTCGCGATATTGTACATCGATTTTTTTTTTTTTTTTTCAAATTTCTTAATTTTTCTTTGTTTTCCGTACCGAAAATCAAATTTTTCGTCTTTTAAAAAGCTTATTTCCGTACAAACTTCAGTACATTATTACGCTTGTTATTCTCGTCGTGAAAATTGACCGGTGATAACTACGAAAAGCTCTCGACGATTGCTATGCATGTGCCTTAACCGGCAAAGGATTAAAATGTGTACGAACATTTAACAGAGTATATTTAGATAAATTAGCAACGAGTTGACAGGACTGCCGCGTTTCGGGATTGTGGACGTACAGTGGGAGGAACGAGGAAAACGCCGAGAGCAACGTAAACGATATATAGGAAGCCGTAGCTCCCGGAGGGCGTTTATTTTGACCCTTCGCCCAGAGTTTCTACTCTCTCTCTGGAAGGAAGCGTTAAAATTTACGGTTATTTAGGCATCCTAGAGTGGCGTGGCACGCAGGCACCGATTTCGAACGAGTTTGGTACATCCTGAACGTAGTGCGGTAGGCACGAGAGTTTGAACCTATTCCAGCGGCACGGGAGGGGGGAGCGGTTGGAAGGCGTGAAAGCGAGCGAGTCGACGGGGGCACGTGCAACATATGGGTAAATTAGAAGTTTGCGGCTCCTCCGAACGTTGCGTCGGTCGGATAAATGGATAGAATTCAATGGCTAAAGCGGCGCGCGGCTTCGCTGCGAGATCCCTCATTGCACCCGAGGGATTTCTAGTTCCAACGGTTCGTTGGGAATGCTCGTCTAAATTAGTCTATGTACGGGGAGACGAGCGGGATGTTTGGGCGAAGCAAACCGAGCAAAACGTCGAACGGAACGGACAAAGGGTACATAAACGACTAAGAAAGACGCCGGGCGTGTTGAGACATCTCTTCGTCACAAACTGAGAGATCAGTTTGTTTTCAAAAGACGACGAGACGTCGAGTGACGCCGCTTCAAGAGTGGCTACGAGAAACACAAACTTCCCACGATATGGCGAAAGAAGTTATCGCGGAGTGCGACAAATCATCGGGTGTTTCCCGTATAATCAGTGAAATTCGAATCTTGCGTGAGGGAACCTCATAATGATGGACGAATTTCCTCCAATGAGCATTGAGCTTCGTTAGACCGCGTTTATTTTATCGATACAGTATCGTGATGAACGACGGGGCTTCGTATGCTCGTCCCGCATAGTTTCAGCGAAACACGATAATTGATGCACACTTTGATTAAATTAATATCGAAAATTCCACGCTTGGTATCGCTCCAATAAAATCGCGTATTAGTATTATCAATGTGGATCATAAAAAAAAAACTAAAAAAAAAAAAACAAAATGACACACTGCATTTTCTCAATCAAGCCGAGTGTATCGAGTACGACGAATGCACGTCTATCAGAATCGGCTCCTTTAACGAGCAAAAAACATTTGCCGTGTCATTCCATCTATCCAACGGAGAGAAGAGTTCTCTGTCGTTGAATGGAATTGGAATGGAGAACGGTGGTGGTGAGTGGCGGTGGTGCGGTAGAGCAACAAGAGTCCGGGGAGAAAAAAACGCGCAGAACGCCGGGTGCCATGCCTGTAACCACTCGTTAAATCGATTTTCGGAGTTTCTGCACCGAAACATTTTGTCCTCTCGCTTTTGCCCACCCTACATCCTCCCCCAGCCGCTTCATCTCCCTCCTTTACCCCCCTCGATGTATCGATGGTATTAGTGCGACTCGAGTCGATATCTCGAAACGAATCGTTCGGCGCGACCCTTTCGTTAAAACGATTTCCGTACGTGCCTCGGTTTCGGCACCGCACACCCGGTTTGTCGAATTGTACCTACCGCCTACCTACTACCTACCAACTACTGCCTCGTTTCCCAATATATTCCACGATTTCTCTCTCTCTCTCTCTCAGTTTTCTCGCTTTCGCAATTTCTCTTTCTCCATTCTTCCATTCGCAAGACTATAGATTTTCGGAGAAGGGTCGATCGCCCACGATGAAGCTGAGGCTTTTCTCAAATAAAGCTTCGAATGAATTTCGCGAATTCTCCGTCGTTAAATTTGCAACCACGTTGCAACCATGCATACGGTCTGTTTTCTTCTTGAATGAGTTGGATACGGAGGTCCATGATTCCCCTTTGCTCTTCTATCACGAAGCGACTTTGAAAAATCGTTTTTCGACCCGCGATGTTATTTTTGACGTAAGCAACAAGATAATTCAAGATTTACCTGGATATCATCCCCTTAACCCTCTAAAATCAACCGGGCAGATATATACGCGCCCAGTCTTCCCTTTCGATGCGTCTATCGCCTGTATGACCGCCGCGGAGAGTGCCGCGCAAACACGGTTTGGCTTTCTTACGCTATACCGTCGATATGTCCTGAATTGCTGGCTATGCGAAGCTTATAGTACGGCAACGCCACCCTGCAAAGGGGGTGCCTCTTTCTGTGTGTCTGTTCGTGCCTTCGCGGCATAGGCCACGAAGCTTTTTGCTAACGCCCCGAATGACGAAGGACTCCGATAATGCGGGCGGTGAGCGCGTCTTGCGTTGTCCTCGTCTAACTCTCTATCCTTCTTCTCTCCGTTCGCCGAGTCCTTGCTTCGCTTCCTTCACCGAGAGCCAGACGTCTCGACGTCGTCGTCGTCGTGCAAGTTAAGAGTCCAGACGGGCGCATTAATCATCCGCAACACTGACGTACCGTATAGCCGACTTTGCTGCTGTTGCTGCTGCTGCAACGCCACTTCGTACCGATCTTTCACCCAATACACTATACCCATAGTGCATATATAAAATATGATAAGGTTTATGTTTAAACTTTTTTAACTCACCGGCGATAGTCGCACTATGAGCATTTCCGTCACGCTCGACGTAATTCCCTTCACCGTTTTCATTTTTAATTAATTAATTTTTATTAATGATTGAAAAAAGCTCCCAATTTTTTTTTTTTTTTTTCTGAAGAGATATCTTTTGACTTATCATTAAATTTCATACAACGGATGATAAATATCCACATCACAGTTGAAATTAATGATACTGGTTTATTGTTCGTATTAGTTTGCGTTGTAATCTCTCGCTGCTCGGGTACATTACACTCAATTATTACTATTGATTATCTAGCCGCGGGTTGTTTGCTTAGCTAATTAACAGTACGCTCGGGAGAGGAGGGGACTCACAATAACGAAGGTAACAATGGACTTGCAATAACGGCATGCGTCCCGAAGCTCTATGGCAGCCACGCACTACGGTAACGTGCGAATACAACGCTATGCACGTTCTTGTTACAACTTTGCCACGGGGCTATACGCGACCGTACAACTTTCGTGGTAACTATTCGAACGGGGAAATTTATGTGGCGAGGGAGTAAGCTTCGCTGTCGGTACGTTGCGTAATGTCTGGAACTGGAGTTCCGCAATGAGTACGGCGACTGGACAAGGAGAACTTGTAAAAGAATATTTTAAGGGTTGAACGTGGTCATTTTTTTTTCTTTCCCATACCTATTTGGCTTTTGACTTCATACCGTTATTGAACGAGTGAATAACATACGAATTAAAGTCTCTGTTCTTAATTTTCGGTTGTTTTACGAAGAAGGATCGTTTGTCTTTTGAAAACGACATTTATATCACGAAAAAACGTCTATTTTACTTTATTAAATTTAGAAGAATTCCATTGAGGAAATATAGAGATTATTGTCGCCGATAAACCAGTCCGACAAAACCCGGAAAAAATATAATTTTAATGTAAATTGCTTAATTAAGATATGTTAATTTCTCGGGGGGAGAAAAAAAAAGTTATAATGAAATCTATAATGGAAATGCAGATCGGGAGAAGGTGAAGAGGAAATACTGGATAATCGAAGATAGAAAGAGAAAAAGGGAAAAAAATGTAAACGAGAAAATCGAGAAGATCGGGAAGGAATAGTTAATACCGTTGAAAACCGTTCGCGTTGCGTATATATACTTCCAAACGCTAATCTTTGACCGATGAAGCGGATAAATAAAAATATTTTTGCGTCGAGGTATGTATTAGTGGCGAAATATGTATAGAAAACAAAATTTCTAATGCACACTCGAGCGCGAGGAGGGCAAGCAGCTCGCGGAGAGTTGGAAATATTTTTAATTGCTAGAATAATGAGGGTGGTATAGTGAACGAAGGTAGAAGTCGGGCGAGAGAAATATGCTAATGGACGAGCGATAATTAACGAGCGTGACCGTACCTTTGCCTATGGAGGGACGGAAAAAAAAATTGCGAAAATTCGAGCTCCACGAGCAATTTTTGCTTTCTCACCGGTCCAACGATAAGAGGCAAATATTTTAGAATCTTTTTTCCCATTACCAAATCGCACGTTATTCGAAACTATTTTTTACGTATATTCGTATAAAAATAATAAACAACGTTATTCCAACCGAAAAAAAATTAAATTAAATTTCCAGATTTGAAATAAATCGCACCACGTTCCGCACGAAAAAGAACGAAAGAAAAATAATTTTACAAAGATTAATAAAACTCCCGACTGGAAAATAAGTATAATAGAGAAATTCCTTTAACAAAAAGTAACAAATTAATACATTATTCGCACAATAGAATCAGGAGATTCCGGAATTTCGTGCGGATACATCTTTTTTTCACGCTTTTTTGTTGTAATAAAATTTGTTTATTATACTCCTTTTCCAGACGTGAGTTTTTGTAAATGTTAGTACAATAATTTTTTTCTCATCTCTTCAGTCGAGAAATTTATCAACGGGACAGAGCTATCGCGAAAAATAACTTTAGAAAAATAGCAAGTCTCGCTTATTCGTACAGCTGCAGTCCAAACCTGTGCCGCGGGTAACCACGGGAAAGCTTCGTGGTTACGGCCGCGAGCTAAACGAGCACGAATATCGGACGATAGGCGCGGGATGGGTAATTAACCAAGTCCTCTTTTTCATACTCCACCCTCTCCCCCTCGCGTGCGGAGAAGAAAAACGAAAATTCTGTGTGGTTCGCAAGGAAAAGTGGTGTTATTCATCCGCGCAGGCTTGGGGAGGTTAATCGTAAAATGCTGCTAGAGGTGAGGGCGAGGAATGGTAGGAGGAAGGGAAGAGCACTGAGTCAGAAAATGGCGCCGTGTAGAAGAGCACGAAGAGCGAGGGAACGAGTTGAAATTCTAGAGAATTTTCCCGGGACATTCGTGAGAACGAGAAGATAGATAGTTAATGTGTAAACGCTGAAAATGTGTATGTCACAAAAAAAAAAAAAAAAAACGAAACGACAGAAAACCGTGAAAAAGGAGCTTCCTCCGGTCTACTTCGCGCCGAGCGCAAAGTGCCGTCAGCAAAAATGCACCGGATGCTCTCGTTAGGTTTGGTGGTGGGGAGGAAAGCTTAAAGCTGGATGACGATGTGTTCGGGGTGTTTACCCTCGCGTGGCTGAACTACATCGTAATTCAAAGCGTCGCGCCCTGTGTGCGCGAGAGTTTCGCCATCGCTCAGTCTTGACTCTCTTTCTCTTCGCTTCTCTGCTACCTACGACTATTCTGTGCTTTCCTCACTTGGCTTCTTCGTCACGCGCAGAAATGACACGGCTGTTCCTGTTGCCTTTACGTTACTAGGTGCGAATAGGCCGCTTATGGCAAACGCTGTAATTAGGTTAACGACACCTGGTAACGCGGCTACAGAGTTAACTTTATAGTGCCGCGTTGTAAATCGGCGAGTAGATGCATACGCGTGTGCTTCACCCCCGGACAATCTTCATAAAGCTTCTGGAAACATATTACTCTATCCCGCTATAGCCTATCTTATTTCCCATTACCTTTTTTCGTGGTCGTTCGCACACATGTTCAGGGGTACTTGTTAGATATCTCACGTTTATAGCTTTATGCGGTTTGGTTACTTTCATCCCCGTTGCATAGAATCACTTTTTTATCCTCAGAAGTGATATATGTTTTTGCATCTCTATAAAACCGGTGGGTCCAATGGACCCGAGGTCCTTAACGTTGAGCAATTATTGAAAAAAATTAATTTCTTTTTATTTTAATTCCTTTTCCATTCTTTTGCCGATATTTCGGTGAAGTCGTATGTGTAGCGAATTCGAAGAATCGACACTTTCAGAACGTCCAAACGTCTTTAGTTATCTGAACGAAACTTAACAAAAAAGGTCGGTTCTCATTGTTTCTTAACATTTTTGGTACAATCCTCACAATCGTTATAATTTTACATACATTTTTCCAGACATACAGCCCTTCAAATTTTTTAAATGTCGGACTAAAAATGGCTACACAAAGGAACTGTAACGACCCGATGGCTGGTATTGATTTTTTTTTTTCGGTCATATGTGCAATTAGAATAGAAATTTTTTAAATCATAAATTTTTCGTTTCATTATTGTAGATATAAAGATCGAGCATTAATGGAGTTCACACTCTACCGTTGCTGTATCTACTTTAGTTTAGTTAGAAACCGCAAGGAAGACGGCGCCAGCTTGGTGTTGTCGGGGCGCTTGCTTTCGCAGTGCAACACTTCTTTTACGAGGGTAACTTTAATTTTCCAATTTAGATAAACGCTCCGGTGCCACAGAACACTTGGACGCGTATTCACCTACGCTAAGTGAAAACTCACATAGGTGATGGTCACCGCACCAGGGTGCGGGCCGCACTGGCAATTATCGATAAGCGGATAATCTAACCGCGAAGCTTCATATTCAGAAACAAATCATACGGGTCTTTAAAATGTACAATATTGCCGCGGATTATGTCATTTTTTAATTTTTTTTTTTTTAATGTTACGTTTTCGACACAGTACTGTTGACCATTACTCCCCGCCATAAAATGTTTCATACCGCAAGGAGATAATAGGAAATTATAGAAAATTTCGTCACCCGATAATTCATACGGAGGCGGGCGCGGAGGTATAAAAAGATCGGAAATCGCACAAAAAAATAACACATTGTCGAAGCTGCAACGAGTGAACAATGCTGAAACCACGATTCTTCATATATCTGGCGTGCGCCGTCCTTGCGACGCATTCCTGTCTCATTGCGGACAAGAAGGTACGAAGATACGAACTTAAATTGCCGAACGATCAACTCATTCGAGATCTAGTTATTGATAAAAATCGTATTTTAATCGTCATTGAAAATTTCATCGCAGGAAGATCAGGAAGTTCACGTCTTTCACATTGGACCCCCAAACAACGCGCCGGTAAGTAATGCCAGTCTCACAAAACTCATAGTTTTAATTTTTTTTGAAGTTACATTCGTCTTAAAATTAAAAAGACCCATTTATTTTCGATGAAAAAAATGTCGGGCAAATGGTTGTGTTAAATTTTGCTATGAAAATCGACAGGAGAACGGTCTGCTTTAAGTAATAAAAAAGTTTTCTTCAATTAAGATAAATACGTTGAATGTGAGTTACCAATTTGTAACTTGAGATATCATAAGCTAAAATAAGCGGTCCATATTCACTACTTTTATCAGATATTCATTTTTTTTTAGAATTCTAAGAAGTTTATTACTGTTTTTTTTTCTTCAGGGCAACGAGCCGGATATCATCGAATTACATATTCCGGATAGTAGAAAAAAGCGCGGACTATCCAAGGATGACGAACACACCTCAAATTTGTGTAAACTTGACGCCGATTGTCCGCCCGGTTTGAAGTGCATATGGGAAACATCAAAATGTCGTAAGCACAATCAATAAATTTAAAACCCGTAAAAAAAATGTTGTAAATACAGATGCCGATAAAAATATTGATTTCTTTTTCATGCCGAAAGAAACTTCGTCAAACGCCGAAAGTTCTATGGAAAACACTAAAAAGAAGACGACGTCTCAAAACGTGTATCGATATTTGATTCCGATAAATTAGTGTCCACGAGGCGTCGATTCCACCAACATAAATATCAGACAACAATCAAACACTGTTAAACGCTCGAAGAAACAATAAATAAATCTTTGGTGATAGGGAACTGCAAAAAAACAGCACTGGCCTTTTCCATTATTGAATTCTGCCAAAGCTCTTAAATTTATTGAACTTCGTGAATAGATAGTACGATTGACGGTATCGATTCTCTATTCTCCAACTCGTCAGAAGATCCCCGTCGGCTTCGAATGAACAAATAAAGTCGTGAATCAGATTCAAGAAAAGACGTATCCCGTGAAAAGGTAAAGATAATGGATGAAGTGGAATGGTAAATAAAACGCGGTAGGAGGGGGTTAAAGAAATGAACGCACAGAAATGAGAAGATGAAACGGAGTCGAAAAGACAGATGGCTGAGGAACGATTGAGGCTCATTAAACGGATGGAGAGTTTTCGGGTACGAAACGCAGAAGACCGGATGACTGTTTCACTACTGTCTTCCTCGCTATTTTTTCTTTCTTTTCTGTCTCTTTTAAATTTATCGGTAACAACTGTTTCCGTCTGGCGAACTCTCGGATAGCCGAAGCCAGGCAGACACCCTCGTAGTAACAGCAGCAGCGATAGCGGAACCGCAACCCGATCGTAGAGGCCCGGAGGAAGACTTTAAAACTCATGGATTTACAGTTAAAATCAATTAGAGCTTAATTGGTGCCCGGGGGTAGTGCTGTGGTAGTCGGGTGATTCGAGGGGGGGGAGGGGGGTCGGGTGATTCGGGTGTGCGGAGCGACGATCGACCCCTTCACTCTGTCCAATGAACCTCACGCTTTTTTTTTTTTATTTTTTTTTATCAGGCTCCGGTAACCGAATGGATCTCATTCCTTTAGTGTATATCTCATTGTGTATATAGCACAAAGGTGAACGCGTCGGTGGCCATTGATCGTCGCCGAAACGGGGAGATGACATTTTACGTTCTCCGAGTTGGAAATCGCCGAGAATAGTCTCTCGTTATCGCGCTCGTTCGATCGCTTCATCGAAACCCAGAGCAGTGAAAAAAAAATTATAGAAAATAAAATTAAAATCTTTTATTTATTTCGATTTCTGCGTCTCGGGACGATTTTTTTAGCGCATCAATTTTTATGGTAACTTTGTAACTATAATTGTATAATTTATATGTAATTAATGAGAGAGCGATCAGCTAATTTAGGATTTTCATACATACACACAGACAGTTTCGACTTGAAGGAGGAAACCACGAATGAGCACCGAAAATAACTTGCGAATGTGAAACTTCCTGATTTCGAGTTTTCAATCGTAAAAATTATATTGTATTCGGTACACCAGCCGTTCTCCATGTTTATTTTCAATGTCGCTCCGTGCACTCGGTTTTCCGAGACAAGACGAAAAATTGAAAGAACCAACATGAATTATAGAAGCGGCACTAAAAAATCGGAAGCGAGTACATACCGAAAGGAGCGATGCACGATCTATACATAGAAACCCCTTGTTGGCTCCGGGTGTCTAGAATCTCTAGCTGATAGGACAACAGACGAATATAAGAACGCCAAGCGAGAATTTGGTACATACTGTCGGTGAAAAAACAAATTAAACGGTTTATTTGAAATCGTAGTCTTTTCGGTTAGCCGCCGTTTCGTTTAAAGAGACTCCGACATTGGCCGCCCATCTCGAGCGAAGCCGTCACTGTGATAAGTCGAGACCGCGGGCGGCACCAAAGTTGAACCCGAAGAAGGGAAAACAGTAAAAGTAACACGGTGGCGCGAAACGAAAGAACGAATACCGAGAGAGTGAAAAAGAGCTTTCGCTTCTTCGACTAAACAGACTCGTCGGTTTCGAAGCGCGTGCGACCGCTCAGCACGGAATCACCACGAAACAACCAACGAGTGGATGCTGGTGGCTGACGTGACTGAAGATTTACAGCTTCGCGAGGAAACGCAAGCGAATAGACATGGCATCGGCAGTGGGCAACAGTAACATAGCCAGAACGTAACAAGCCGTAACTTCTTTTTTCACGGCAAAGTGTCTCGACACCCGGCAGCAACCCCCAAGTCTCGGCATATAATACCTTCCTCCCGGCTACACCATTCGGACACTGCTCGGCACGTCGCTCTTTTGTCGACGAGTCGCCGGTAACTTTGCTTCACGCCCACTGTACTATTTATTTTCGCTTTGCGCGCAACCCTAATCTCACTCGACTCGATTCCCTGTCGAGGTGAACGAACGATAAGAATGTATTTGACCGAATAATTAAATTTCCATATTTTTTCTATTAATGTCATCATTAATGTTTTACAAGCGTTGGAAATTCGATGAAAACTCCAGAAAATGTGAAAACGAACGAATTACGATGTGTAGCTTTCAATAATTTTTTGCAATTGATTGGCATAAAAATTTAAAAAAGTCTCATCAGAGAAAAAGTATTTATCAGAGTGATTACGGATCGCTCTATTCTATCGTCAGAGTCACTTCAGAGATGAGTTCATTAAATTATCGAATTTTCAATGGCTAAAATATCTCAACCGGAATTTTTGCAGTCATCTTTGTTGCCTTCACGATTGTCAAGTGTGTAAAAATAAATATTCTCTGAAAATGGAATCAACGCTACTTGAAGTACATTAACACATTAAAACGAACGTTAATGTACCCTTAACTGCAAATTCCCAAATTTTTCGTACAATTAGTACCACTAGTCATTGAAATTGCAACATTTTAACAGAAAAATTACAATTTGTTTGAAATTTTAAGAGTTATTCGAAAGCACCGTTCATTATTTTTCAAGAACGTGTCGTTTCAATCCTCGATTCTCCACCAATGCAAAAAACGAGAGTTATGGGTGGAGGTATTGTTATTATATTTCGATATTATTATTACTATAATACGCAAATACTTATTTGTTATTCTCCTGTTTTTTGTTGATGCAGTTTTTTTCCGAAATCCCTTTTAGTCGAATTTTCTGAAATTTTTCGTAAAATATTCTTTGATGTTGTTACCCGAAAATATTTGGTACGGATAATAAATTTCAATTTTGTACATCGGACTTATAGTTTTTTTTTTTTTTCGTTTACCAGGTATGAAAATAAAAAAGTTGATATCCACTTAGTTGCGTACAGCAACATAGTTAGGCAGGTACAATACGGAGAGAAATACGATTTCAGCAACAGGGTATGATAGCTCCGCCATACAGAGTAGTCCTACTGTATAGGGTTGCGCTTCTCCGGTCCTTTTTTCTCTTTTGTGCTACGCGCGCACAGAAGCCTCGGCGAAGCTTCGGGCGAGTATTGCTCGCCGGGGGGCTTTACGAGCGGCGATTAATCGCGAAAATAACCAGACACGAGGAATCGTTTAGACCCAGTCGCGTATGGCACATTGTGCGAATGGTCGAGCGAAAGGGCGGGGACGGGTCTCGCAACAGGAATGCGTGTCCGCGAACGTCGACATAATATACGGGGACAGTTACCACGAGCGAGCGATATATTACCCCACCTAAGTGGTGGTCCGCTCAGCGTGGCGTACGAACGTACGTACAATCGACGCAGAGGACACCCTGGAGAGCTGTGCAGCGACGGCGCGCGTAGGGTTCGGCTTACTTGCTGAGCTTTGACAGAGAGCGTCTATGAAACACCGACAGATCGAGAAACGACACTCACGATGAGAAAACAATGATATTCGTAACGCCATTAAATTATTGCAAAGGGAGGAGAAGGCATCCTTATCCACTTAAAAGTAGAAAAAGACACATTACACCACTAGCAATCATTTCTTGCAAAAAAGTTGCGACGTTGCAAGATCGCGTAGGTTAGGTGGATTCTCAGGCATTTAGGTTGATGCTGCATGCAATTCTCAACATCGGGAAGTCGAGTGACAATAATTTCAACGAAAGACAAAGGTGTTTTTTGACACAATCATAGAAACAGAGAAAAACCTGTTGCGAAATGAGATCACAAGGATAAAAGTACATTCATAAAAGACAGACTTTTGTGGTTCATGAAGCTTCTACCATGCATAAAACGAAGTGCAGTAATGCAGCGCTGAAAAGAACTTGTGCAGATGATACAGACGCGTAAGATCCTTTGATGGTTCAGTGAGAATCAAACGCGTTAAAGCTAAGATTTCAGGTTCCTTTTGTTCCAACTAAATCATATACATCTGCCGTCTTTAGAGATGGGACTGTAAGATAAGAAACAAAGAAAACTTTGAGTGTCTGCATCAAAATGGCTTCTGTGAATGTCGATTGTATAAAACGGCATATGCGACCATTTCCAAGCGCGATGATTCCCAATGCAAGTAGATTTTTTGATGTCATTTTATCGATCTAAGAAATTGATTGAATTATTTGGGCTTCAAAAATGAATGGAAATAAAGAATAAGGACCACCTATTGCGAAAGTTCTTTGGGTGAATAGATTTGGAAGAATAATACTTTGAAATCCCCGAATAATCGCAAATCGAAAGGATGTATTTCAAAATCGTATTTCTCTGAACCGTAATCTGCTCATCGGTAGCTTCGTTCGATAGCACCCGTTCCACTTTTGCACAAAAAGTACTTAGTCACACCGAGATCTGCAGAAAAACTTGTTCGTTCGACAGAGGGGCTGGTGTCTTGACTCGTTTTGATTCTGTCGGTTCGCACCATGCATCGTCTCGCTTGTTTTATTTTTGTCGGGCGCGGATGCCGCACGTCGCCCGGGAGGGGACGATGCCTCGTGCTCCCGACACGCCAAATTTATTTCCTCGACACTTGAACTCGCGCTCGAGCGAACGTTTCACCCCGACGTGACGATAAATTAAATCATTTGCAAAAAGTTAAAGGGGGCGGGGGACAGCAAAGGAAAAATAAAGAAATTGAGACAAAAAGAAAGGAAAATAATGAGCGCAGGGCTGGGTGGGGGGGGGGGGGGGGGGACCTGTCGGCGTTTTCAACGGCGGGACCCGAAGCGCCCAGCTTCAAGTACCACTGCAGAACAGTGCGTCCGTGTTTCACGCCCGAATTCGCGAGTTATACGTGCAAAGGGACACGTGATTTTACAAGCTCGGTACTTTCACGGACGATCTCGACGACTCGGCGATATACGGACGGCTCGACGACGACGTTTATAAATCGGCAGGATTGAATTCGAGGGTAGCTTCCTCGTGCAAGACTTATGCGACTTGTTTCTCATTCTGTTTTTCCCTGCTATTCGCCACAGTTATATTTCACTCTCTTTTGCCGGGTTCTACCGGCTCGTCGTTTGTATAAAGCGAGCGAGTGACTCTGTCCGTGCCATTTATAGAATTGATTTGTTAACGTCGACCTATCAACGCGCAGTTGCATCTTTTTTTTTTTTCTTCATTTCTATTTCGCGACAGTGCAGCCGAATTGATCCGTAAAATATGCATCGGCAAACGTGCACACGGAAACAACTCGAGTCATCAAACATGATTTGCGATTCGTTTTTTATCCCTCACGTTTTCCCTTCTCCGCAATTGATGGAAAACTCTCGAGCCTCGAATTCTTCGGACTTTGATTTACGACGCCCGAATTGGCAACGCAACGTAGGGGTGTCCCGCGTTTCCCCGAACATTGGTCATCATTAAAAATTGTTCGACATCGCGGATTTCGTCATACCGGTCTTCGCGCTTACTCGACGATTCTTATTTCTTCGAGGAGCGAACCCTCGACGATCGTTAAAACTTTTGATTTTACGTTTCTTCCTTCCACACTTGGACGACTTTGAACAAATATTTGTCATCCGCCAATAATACGAGCGTAAGCTGCTTTGCGACGAGGACGCGGATGGAATAACTCTTAATTGTTTCATGCGGAGAATAAATGAGATGGTTGAGGATCAATGCAATATACCGCGGGGAGTGGGGAAAAAGGGTCTCGATCTTGAGACTCATACCCATTTATTCTTTATTGGGTTTATATAGCCCCGGGAATGGAGAGACCGTCCGGCATCCCGCCGTACGGGAGAACGGGGCAAATCGGACCGGCTATGGAATAAAAGACCGTTGTCATGATTTCAAATTCATAGATTTACCGTTTATTACCAAAATCAATTCATAACAAATGATCCGGGGAAACATATACACCTGAGAGTAAAACGGACTATCTGTAAAAAAATTACTATTTTCACCAAAAATGATTTGCTTAATGGCTTTTGTTATAAATTATTACCGTTTTTCTGAATGAAATAATATTTTTAAAAGTACCAAATTATTAAATCATATTATTCAATAATTTTTATTTTTAAAAAATGTTTCGGCACCCATTGTATACCGCATCGACGTTGCGTTTGCCTGGTCCATTTTATCCCAGTCTTTTCCTACGTGTACTTTGGTGTGTGCACCGCGTTCTCGCGTCACGGGTCAGTCCGCACGAAATGACGGAACGTGACAAAGAAAATAGAAATCTCGTCGTGGAAACCTCGGGTACCTTGAGACCGTTCGCGCGTAAAGGGAGACGAGCGAAACGGATAATACAGAGTATATATAGTACTCTCGCTAGGAAAAGCGGGAAAAGGAAAAATAAAGGATGTGTGTGTACCGGTGACAGTGGCGAAGCATATAATAGTCCAGATATATAGGAAAGAGAATAGTCGTATAACTGTATCCCCGGGTAAGCGGCCACGGAAGTCATAAAGACCCCCCACCCCGGCAAATCTTTTCATTATCGCTCCACGTAAGTGATACGTATATCATACTAAGGGGCCATTTCGCGGGCATTACCCAGTGGTGGGTTCGGTGGGAATACGGGGAATAGAGCTCCTCGGTTTTCTTTTCACCACGTAGGTACTATACTCTTATAAGTCCGTATGTGCTATATATCCCAACCGATGGGCCGACCCGCAGAGTTCAGTTTGGTCAATGGTTCGAAAAGAGACCGGGGTCAGTCGAAACATACATCAGAAAAAAATTAAAGATTTAGAAAAAAAAAAGGCATATGTTTCGATTTGCCCCGGTCTCCTCGATGATATGTAAACCGATTGAATTAACCAGAACACCGTACAAAATGGAATCGCTGCGTCGGACACAGATTTTTTTTCGTTCTACTCATTTTTTTTTACTACAGCATTATTTGCTTTGCACTCCCGCAATATATGTCGTTTTACTGATTTTCTGTCTCATTCGCACGAAAATCCCTTTATTGCTTGGTACTCAGACACGCACCAGTGGTCTCTGGTACAGTGTACGACTCAGAAACCTCGTTTGGTCAGGATTCCAAATCCTCATTGCTTCCGAAGGATCCTCAAGGCTCACGAAGCTCTCTCCACTGAGACCGTTTCTGCGCGTCTTATTTCATGTAACACGGATTTTCGAAATTAAATGGACGATTATTTTCGAATGACGCCTCCCCTGTTATACTCCTTTCTCTCTTAAAAGCTTTTAATTTTTTGTAACTTCCTTTCAATAATTTTTATTGCTGGAAATGGTTTTTAAGTTTAAGTGGACGTGATACGGTAAAAAATGATTGCCGAAACTTTGCAGACATTTTTTTTATAAACTAATAGCGTACGAAACAATATTATGTCGCTATAGAAGTGAAGATTGGTCAGCCTGGGATTGGTAGAGCTCTCTCTGCGTTAGAGCACTGAACATTCACACTTCGTACAGTAACACGAGAGTGGAGTGAAATCGATCTACTTCGGTTGCATTGGAACAACCGACGGTTGGTCATAGGCTATTACATGTGGAAATTTTATTAGACCGGTCAAAGCCCCAACGAGACTTCCCCTGCCCCCCGTTGCCCTATCGAGCTCACTTTTTCCCGCATATCCCGTCGAGTATTCGATGCCGGAGCCGTTTTGGAAGCTAGTAAAATGATAACGATCCTGCGGGACTAGGGTGGCGCATGGAAACCTACGGCCGAAACCTAAGCCATACAAGCTTCTCACTTTTACGCCCCCGCGAGGACGAAATTATGGCATCAAGTTTATTACTGGCGCCCGTACTATATAAAGTTGCACTGAAAACCTAGCGAATGGTTGGACTCCGGTCGATAAATCGAAATCTAATTGAGTTTGTTGTCACGGGAGTCAATCGCATCCCCCCAACGATCTGATAATTCTCGGCTATTCATACCATAACAGTCGAGTTTTTTCGGCCCAAATGCTCGATTCACTGATAAAGGTCTTGATAGACATTTCTGCTTTTTTTTTTGATAACCAAAAGTTCAAATGCGCACGAGAAATACCGAAGTGATAAAAATTGCGAGGCACTATTGCTCCCGCAACGGGAACCGCATATCTAACGAAATGACTGTCATGAAACTTGCGTCCACGCGGGGGCGGCATCTATCGCTTCCAAGGTTAGGGCTTTTCATGGTCTTTAGTGGTCGTTAAAGGCCTCGGCGCCCGCTTCGATGAATCACGATCGTAAAGCAACCGTGGAATTCGTCCTATGGCGATCCGTGTAACTCGCGAATCTCTCGCTCGATACAGCATGCGAGAGAAATGCAAAATTCAAGTGGTTCTATCATAAACCACGAATTACAATTTTTTCCTCAAAGCTTTATTGCTAGAATGTTCGCGACTTACGGTGTTATTAACCGATATCTCAATGCGTATTTTGTAAAGTTATTGATTTTTTCTATTGTATGAAACAGTTTATCCCCTGAATTTGGTGAATAAATAAATTAAAATTTTTCGGAAATCGTATGGAGCAGCTATCCAAGGCGCGATCAAGCCTTTGAGCAGATAAAAGTAATGCATCTCACATGCAAAGACAAATGAATTTCAACAGAATTCTCAACAAATTGAAAATGGAATATTGCGTGTCCCAAGTCATTGAGTGGATCTGAAAGGATTTCGTCCCCAAAATTCCAAAACTATTGCGGGACGAAACGGAAAAAGTCGGGTCTATCACGATAATAGTGAAAGTCACGCTGTTCGCAATGTCGATTGCGGAAAGAACGAGAGTGCGAGTCGATAGGGTTGTGCGTCGCGTAGCGCGTATTCTTGACGAGGACCGGTGAGCCATGGGATTGGATCTTGAGAATGCGTGTCCCTCTCGAGTTCGCGCTGCGTTTCGTGAGAATTTCAAGGCGTAGAGAGCCGTGTGGGAGATGATTTTTCTGTCTTTTTCTCGAGGCTCTTTTTCACCCTCTTGTTCCCCAACTCCCCCTTTCTTCACGCTTTCCTATACGCTTCTCCGGCTTTCTCGCTCCATTCTCTTTGGGTTTCGCGACTCGTCCTTACTCGGCTTGTAGGCTACCAACTCCGGGGATAGAACTCCCAAGATTTCCCGTGTGTTTTCAACACGGGAGCGGACTTTCTTGCACGCAGAAAACCGCGCGCCAGCAGGCAGTCAGGCAGTGGAGAATAAACGAGAACTGGAGAGCCAGAAGCAGGGGAGAAGCTTTAATCTACGCGATGCTACGTGAGGTGTTTGCGGTCGAACCAACCCTATGCAGACGACGTACACTTCCTCATACCTACCCCGTCTTCGAGGAGAAGCCCTCCCCCCCGCACCTTTCCCTTTCTGTTCTCTTTCCCGCTCCGCTCTTCCTCCTCCATTTATCTTTCTGCTATACATCTCGAGCGTAGTGCCTGGCTTCCTTTTACCTCTCCCTTTGCCGTCTATTCCCCTTCTCTGACTTTTCTCCCGTGCTTATACCGACGGAACAGAGCTTGCATCGCAAATATTTAGACCTCTGTACAACATCGTCTCTACGAAGAACACAGGTTGGTGTGAGAGATACTTGTCTGCATCGACTTCTTCTTTTCTATCTTTAACCGTTCTCATTCTCTCGCCTCTCTCTTTCTCTTCAAGATCTACGGGGTGTTCCTCGTGGACCGTAAATTGGAATACCCCCTAGCATGTCCACGGAAGGGATAGGAGAGTGTGTAGTGGGTACGATTGGGTGAAATACGGAACCAGACGACGAGGGAAAAACGTCTGGCACTCATACTGTCGAATTTCGTACAAACACACGTACACACACTAATGGACCAGTGAGTCCAACGGAATTAATTAAGATTCGAGGATACTTCTCCATCGAGTTAAATCGAGACTGGAATGGTACTATGAGAACGAGTAAGATGGAACCGAGGGCGAGAGAAGAGAGCTGAAAAGGAGAAGGGAAAGGAAAACTCTAAGCTCCTAGTGAACACGACAAGGCGACCCTGGGAGACATGGAAACAGCAACAGGAACAGACCCGAGACAAGCTACATTGGCATCAAATGGCAAACGCGAAATACTTCAAGACGCGGATGAGGGGGGAGGACTCTTGCGTAGAGTTTCAAATTGCTCGTTTACTGCCGAGACGTTCCTTTGCACGGAGACAGTCCTCTCTTTCTGTTGTTTCTCCTTTGACTCTATCTATGCACGTACTTTATGTCTGTCTAGGTGTACTTACAGCCATAAGACTTGTTCAATTGACTCCCAATGTTTCCCGTATACGTCGTACTATCTGTACCTACGCAGACCACTTTTTCAACAGAGAGTTTGCTGAAAGATCAATTTTCTACTATGATAAGGTACGGTTGAGAAAATAAATATACAAAAATGATGTAAATGCGTTTCAATTGGGCGCACATTGATTGCTTGTTGATATTAAGACTTCTTGTACACGTAGTTTTCAATGACGAATGTTTAGACAGGAATCGATTGAAAGTCTTTCTTTGGAGATCTAATAGTACCAATTTACTATTAGTTTTCCCAGCTAATTTCTACTTTGCCGATAATTTTTTTACCAATGCTATGAAAATTATCACTGGGTGCCAACAACCCGTTATCAAACCGACCTCCTGCTGAGTTTTGGACTGTTCGAGTTCAACGTTCGGGGACAATTCACAGAATTCTCGTACAACGATTGAATCCACCGGGTTTGGTCGTTAAAAAGTTTTGCTAAAGCCCTTCAGCCCTTTCAACGATGATCCCGCCGGTGAAGGAAATCTTGGTGAATCCTCGTGTGGATTTTCGTTGCGACCAGACTTTGAGTACGTCCGTTGAGAAGGGCCCAAGGACACGTTCGTATTTCGAAGGAATTACTAAACTTTGCTGGGGAACGCGCAGAGTCGGACGACAGGCAGCAAGGCAACGCGAGGGGGGCGGGAAGGGCTCTGCGAACATCAGGTTCGAGGCTCAACATAGCAGACGAAAGCCGGAGGACGGGGGTCGAGGAGCATTTACTTGAAAGGATCAGACGCGGTGATCCTCGGGTTGACCGGTCGGTGCTCTGTCCGGAGAACTTAATCGTGTGGTCAGTTTCCTATCTCGGACGTTCAGGAGGACATATCCAATTTAAAAAAGAGAATGGTTAATGGTTTTGTTGATTAAAAACAATGTTAGCTTTTTGAGATGATTAAGAAGGCCGGATCCCGGCGAAATCATTCACTTTCATCTTCACCTATTTATTTCGGTCATTGAATTCGGACGAACGACAAAAAGTACATATTGCTAGCACTCGCAAAATATAGTTCTCGTTTTAGCCATCGTGCCAACTCCAAAAAACACTTAATAAAACACCTAACACATGCCTGAAAAATGGTTAATCTGCAAAAAGCTTAGAGCCGTTTATAAACTGTGATAAATTCTTGGCTGCAGCTGGGGAACACCAATAAAAAGATGCAATAGGCGTCGCCCCCACTACACCGGACACTTTTTTCTAGACCACAAATAATGTTGAGCTTTCTACAGGTTAATTACTTTTCAGTCGGGAATTTTTGCGAAAGTAAACATCGTTCAAAATTCTTTTAACTTTTTTCTTGAACTTTGAATACAGTTCTGCGATTCGTGCCAATGTTAGCAAAAAATCGCTCGGATCACCGTAACTTTTCGCAATATATCGGCTACATCGGTATAAAAACAGAGATTTCGAAAGGCCGGATATCAGATACGATTGGTATTGACTGTTCGCAGTGCTAGAGACAAGGATCGAGAGGAAAGCAAGAAGACGTACGCGAATCTCACGTCAAGCGTGTCTCGTAAAAGTCAGAAGCCGGTTGCGTCAGGTTGCATGTATTCCAAGAGGGATATGAGAAAAATCCGAGTCGGCAGAGTAATTTATTTTTTATACTTCTCACTTTGTGCCCGGGCGTTGTCTACTGTTTGTGTCGTATAAGAATTCGGAATATTTGTCGCTCCTTCAATTATTATTATGATCAAAAAAAGAAAAAAATCGTTCCAACTTCACGGAGCATTAGATTAGAGAGCCGGAAAATAGAAAATACTTTATACTGCAACCGCATTCGTTGGAGAAACGAAGTCGTAAATCGCTGTATCGGCTTCCCGCTTTATCGCCATATATACGGTGGGGGGAGTAAGGACATGAATCAGGATTCTTAGGACTCACGTATTCGTTCGCACCTACGACGAAGGGGCGGCTATAATACGCGAGAGATTCATGGCGCACCGAGAAGTTTGTACACCTGTGTCACATTGGTCTTAGGCGAGCAGATTGTTTGCCATTGGCAAAACGTCCCATCTGTCGAATTCTTTTATTCTCTTGCCGTTGCAACGACGCCTAGACTTCAGTGATCTCGTATCTTAAACAGCCTAATTTGTCAAGAAATGATAGAAGTTTGGTTCGAAATTCAGGAAATATGAGATATAAATTTAGTCCAATAAACCAATTATCGGACAGAGGCTGCCTAAAGCCAACCGTCTGCCAACACCACGGTTTGGTACTTCAATTGGAAACAGTAGAGAAGACCCTGGATACTCGCAACAGATTTTAACCAACGACTGCAGCACTCTAAGAAATTAGAGTGCATACAATGGTAACTAATTTCTCAGAGTGCCACACTCACTCAGTGAAACCTTATATTTTCTACCGCATGATTCCGACTACCACCGGTATCTCTTAAGCTTAACTTATGAGAATTCGATTTTCTGATTGTCGAACTGATTTCCGCGAGAGATCATGTCGATTGTCTTGGTAAACCAAGCCGCGCGACAATCTTTTATGAGGGAACATCCGAAAGACGAGAAAGTCACCGCGAGCAATGAGAGTGGAAGCAGCAACCACATCGTCGGCGGTATATAGGGTAGTAATCGTTCGTCGTTAGGGTTCGTACAATGCGCGACAGGACGCGATTCGACGATACCACCAACCTCCATTGTCTACAGGACCTTCGGCTGTCGACGGCGTTATGTCCATGACGACTGACTGCCGCGGTTTAACCTCCGTCGCTCTTTTATACGCTCAAACGATCCCGTTGTCACCCGTTCTCATCCAAAGCTTCGTTTCGTCCGTTCCACGCTGACGTCTTCAACTATCGATCTTCGGGACTCGGTTGTACACCCGTTCTTTATCGCTCAACCGTTGTTCGACTAAAAGCTCTATGTCTGTACCGAGCCACAGAAATTCTGTGCGATAGACATATTGAATAATTCGGAAATAATATAGATTCCAGAGTATCAATAACCAAACGAAGTCTTCACCAATTGCAAACTACGTCAATCATAATTTATACCCAACCAAAATGTTCTGCTGCATAATCCGGCTATTTCGGCAAGCGCTTCGTCAAGCCCATTAAAATTATTCCAATTTGACCAGATTCACTTGGGTAGAAATATCTTTAATCACTACAGTGATACTTCAAAGATGATCACTTTTAATTTCTTTATGTTTATGTTTACTTCATTAAGGAGCACTAGAAATACGCGAAAAGTGTATTACGACGCTGTAGTATTTTAGTTAAAAGTTTACTCTGGAGAATTCGTGAAAGGTCGCGAGTGTCACCGGTCCGTAGAAGAAGGGACACATAGAATTTCACAGTGCAGAGAGGAGCTCTGTGGAATGGGGAATCCGCCATCGCTAGACGCCTCCGCACGAATAATTAAAGGACACGAACTGCTGCGAACAGGTAGACGAATACCAGGTTATCCGGGTGAGTGGTTAGAATATAAATTAGCCACGTCTTAGGTGATACTCTAGGCTGTAGGCGAGACGACACTGTGAGTCGAGTGCGCCCGCTAGGCTACCCGTGATCTAACTTTCCTACCGAGCGAAGTGTCGTCGTGAGGTCGACGAATGTACAGAGTCGCTGGTAGACGCAAAACACTGTCGAATGCAAATATACACTCGAGCGGTGACTTAATGTGCGCTGGGAATCAGCGCAGCCAAGGGCCACAGATATACTATATGCTATCGGGATCTCGCATAATTGACTCTTCGATATAATTAAACAGGCAACGTTCCAATATTTATTTGCCGGGGAATGCCTAACAAGATTATTTTCCAAGCGTATTAGCGAGCCCGATAGCGCAAAATAGTCAAGAGCCGAATCTACTTTGAGTGGAATGACCCTCCGTGAACCGCCCGATGCCTGGCGTTCTGAAATGATTCTGATTAGACCTCATCAACTCGTCTAACCGAGTGGCCTAATGCTATATATATCCTCATAGACGCAAAACCCTTTTGAATACCTCCCGTAGACACATAGACAAGAATTATGCGTCCAATTACGATCAGCTGAACAAGGTGATTCTCAATGTACCATATGTACCCGAAAACGACAAAAGCATCACTATACGGCATTTTAGACATTCATCGTTGGACAATGCATTTTTTCGTCCAGAAATGTAATGTCTTCTGAGTGAAAAAGAGTATAATAAACAAATTGTATTAACAAGAAAAGAGTGAAGTAACAAATGATAGCATATTATAGTCGCGTTATTACCACAGTCGATGATTGAATCTTCTGACTATATGCGGATATTAATTTGTTGATTTATTTTATCTTGTTGATACAATCTGTTTATTGTGCTTCTATCTCAGTTCGGGGATTTTTTAATTATTCCTAAATTATCTTTGGGCAAAAGCCTTTCGACGTTGTTGGCCATTGGAGTTGAGAGGACCAGAAATTTTTGGAGGAGATAATGTTCAGTTTTAAGCACTAGAAAGAAAGGAAGGATGGGGATTGAACTTCTATGTTCCAAATAAGTTATCATCGGAGCCCTGGGATGCCATCAAACGACGACCCTGGAGCCTCGTTCATGGACATTCGTGACGTAAATTTATCAGTCCGCCCCAAATAAAGCACAATAATTCTTTTTATTCGATCCCGCGTTTCGCATGTTAGAATACGCCGCGAAAGCTTCTCTTTTCTCGTTTTACATATTGTTTCTACGTTACGATTGTGGCCGTATGGGGACCAGATACGCGCTTGACTGGGGTGAATAGCATCCGCGAGCAGATGGACCCCTTCGTCCAAAGGAAGGGAAATGGAACGATACTATAAGGTCCTCGAGTTTTGGGGTGGATGATGCGAGCAATATACAGGGATTTCACCGCAACGTAGATCGACACAACCCAAGTAGAATACAAATGCAGTTATTACAAACGTATACGGCGAAGGCAAAAGTAAAAATGAAGGAATTTTTGTCTAAATTTGTAAAAAAGAAAATGCGCTTAGTGAACTTACTGTCGTTGATTTTAAAAATATAACCTCAACGGTTAGGAAAAAATCGGAAAAAAATATCCGTTTTGATTATTAGGCATTAGTTCGCAGTTTTTCGGTCTACTATTTCGGCAAGTTGTTAAGATTTCTTTCGAAAAAATCTTCATGCAGATAAATTGTGTACGTGAGAGCGGAAATACCATTACCAAAAGTGACTATCGGGATGAGTAGTTGACTAAAAATTTTCCTTTGCTTTCTCGAGTTCCCAATAGTTTTTTTTCGTAAGCCTAGTAAAAATACACCGCGAAACGTAAATCGATAATAATCTTAACAAAGAAGTACGGATCGCACCGTTGGCTGTGTCGGGTACCCACCCAGGGTACCCTGGCAAACCACTCCGCCCTTTCACTGCTCCCGTCTCTCACGTCCTGCAATAACACGATAAGAGAAACTTGGACTTTGTCGAAAGTAATCTACATGCTAATATACATGACTACGCTACGGGTAAAACTTTCCTACTGGAGCACCCAAGTCCTTCGTAACGGGCAAAAATCCGTTCAATTTCACTGATCCCAAACGAGCAAACGTAAATTCGTCGTTTGTCGCATTAAGCCAAATATTTTCTTTCGTTCTCCACTTTCGGCATGTCTATTTAAGGAAATGAAGGCAAAAACGTTAATAAGTGCTCTGGAAGATGTGCCAGCGCTGCGGCAGAGGGAATGAGTTACTTCTAATACAAACTATTTGACACTAAAGAACGTGTTAGCTAAAAGAGATGAAGAGGCGGCAGGTTTATTCGTTCTTTGACAAAAAAAGCTTCAAAAATGGAAGTATTCAGCTATACATAATGTATACGTACACGGAAGAAGGATCTGATAAACATTACCATGGCGTCTGGGAAAAATTACTATACTGCCTCGTAACACGGCGCTATAGCTTTCTACCTATGGTAGAAAGTGCGAAACTTATAACAATTTTTACCGTAAATTCTGCCAAAAAGTCCTCATAGTTAGAGGGAAAATTCTTATAAGTTTCGTACTTTCTGTCATAGGTGGTGCTGTAACGCCGTGTTAAAGGCACTCTAGTAATTTTTTCCAGACGCCATGGTAATGCTTATCAGATCCTTCACCTCGTGTAATAAATTGAAAAATGAATTTTTTCGTGTGCAAATTTAGCGCAATGTCGATAGAATAATTGAAAGCATCGATAAATAAGTTTTTATTGCCAATGTCTTATCACTGCCGAAAGCCCAATATGCGACTGCATTTGCAAAAGAATTCACGAGGCTTAATGCATTGCTCTGTGAAACTCAGGCTTCGCGGCTACGGCATTAACGCACTTAGATAAAACTATGCCAGTTCGGAGACGTGTTATCTCTTCGAAGATTCCCGGGTACTTCGCAACTGCTGTAGAGGCTGTGCGATCCGCCGATGGAAATGCCGAGAGAGCTCCTGAAAATCCCTAGAGAAGTGACAAGTGATCCACCCCGTCGAGAGTTTCGTGGTATCAGCCGTACTTTACTGTCTTCCATTCGCTCAACTCCCTCCCACTTCCTTCCGGGTTATCCTTCTTCCTCTCTCGTATATACAGTCTTTACTTCTATTGCCTCACTCGCCATATAAACTTTTCCCTGATTTAAGAAACTTTGAGGATCTGCTTTTGAAAGCCCTCCTATCATTCCACTATTTCGTTTCGGTATAATTCCGTGAATAGCTCTCGGGGTTTCACTGTCATAGTGTCATCAGTACTTTTATTTCGTACAATTTACCGAGAACACAGACGCACCTCGCGGGGATCTAAAAAAGTTTTGCACATGATAAAGACAATGAAATTACGTTCACTTGATCCTGTCGTTCATTTTCGTGTCGAGTGTCGGACAATGAGTAGAATGAGAGGAAGATTTCGTGATCACTGGGAAAAAATAGGTCGAAACTATGCTTAGAACGTCACGAGATAAACATTTCTTACGTTCCATTTTGTGAAAAAAAAAAAAGATTTTCGATCCTAATAAAGAACTATATTTTTTGCTTAGCATGTGGAATTGTTATTTTTTCTCGAAAACACGAAAAATTGGTAATCTATCGGATTGATTATTTGTACGAATGTCAAATTGGTGTCGACTTTACCTAAAAATTGAACGCCGAGCCTCGAAGCTTCGTTCGATTTAATACGTAACATTATTAGCGAGATGAGGAATAGCAAGTTTTTTTTATCTCCAGGACGAAGTTTTGCATGACTTTAAAAAGCGCGGTCGACGACTTTTCTTTCGCTGCCTCTGCGATAATTAATGTCACGATAATCACGTATAAAGCCACACGGTTTCTGGGCGCGGCGTAGAATCGATATCACGTTGCCAGTGCACAAATCAATTTCATATTTCATCCTCGCCGCGGAGAGAGAAATTGTGAGAGTGAGAACGAGCCGCCAAGCCGAGCGGTGGTATATACCGAGCTGCAAGCCCAGAGGTGCGCTCGAGCGTTCGAACGTTCAGAAATTCAATCTGCGAACAGCGCGCTGGGAAATAATTAGCGAAGCTAGAGCCCCTTTAAGGTCTTGATCCGCTGGATCGCCAGAGTAATCCTCCGAATATGAATATAATTTGTTGGCTGGCGAGAGACAACGGGCCCGAGGGAGAGTTCGGAGCGACGAAGAGAAAGCTAAAGGGCGACAATGAGATAACAAAGGGAGGATAAACGGTGGAGGCAAACGGCAGGCCTGGAAAATAGATAGACAACTCGACAGACCCTTTCGCTGGCAGATCAACCGAATCGCGTGAACGTATGATCCAAGTTACTGCAGCCTGAAACGCGCTGTCACTGTTTCCCTACAGATATTCTGCTTGGACCATCAGCACGGATACGAACGGTCGACCACCACGAGAAATCACGCGAAGAGTTTTTAAAAATTTTTTTATGGTAAAATCCTACGTAATTCCAATAGCGACAGTTTCATGTTAAAATTCAAAACATTTTATATGAATTACGCTATAAAAAATATTGGTAGTAATGAATAAGTCAAAAAAATGGATAGCCGTAGAATAAAATATATTCTATTTTATATTATATATTTGATTCTCAACGTAGTTTGGGATGCGACGAAGCTAACAGAAATGTCGATGTCCGAAAAAAGGAGTGCAATAATCAGGACAAACCTTGTGCCAATTCTCTTTTCGCTGGTAAATTCCTTGCGCGAACCTTCTCGTATTTTCGTTCTACTGCGCTCCTCCCTCGCGGTTGATGAAACCTGAAACCGGTGTCTATTCCATGCCTTCTGTAATACTACAGCCTTCGTCACTTTCTAAAGAAGTCTCTTCAGCGCGACCACTACTATAATGAGACCGAATTGTTGGGATATTTTTAGTCGCTAAACTTTCAAGCGGTAGTTCATACACTTTGGGTTATGCGAAAGGTATATTCAAGGGGGATGACGGGAAAACTAGGAAAGCAGAAGCCGAGGATGAGGGAAGGTGAATGCCAGTGTGACACGCCGATGCTGGCGGCGTGTCTGCTCTGCTTCACCCTTCGCTTCTAGTAGATGGAATAAACTCCGGTCGTTTGGGAATGTCATTTTCCGCCTCGCTGTCGTCGCAAACGATCGCGCGCTGTGCGATGGTGTCTCGTGTATTTTCGCCAACGACGAAGACGTTGGCAAACCGTCTTTGAAACGATCTCTCAAGCATCGAAATCACAACTCTCGTCGCTGGGTAACCCCCGTTGTCTTCGGGGGTTGGATTACATGCATCCCCGCGCTTGACAGACAGACATAATCTTTGCGGATAGCATAAATTATATGATGAAATAGAAGATCGGATCATCGAAACTTTATCCATTTTCTAGAAAAATCATTGTGGTAAATTCTCATTGGAAAGGGCATTCTTGCGCGAATATAATTTCGTGTCGAGTCTAATGGAAGAGTGTTTCGCAATGTATAACATTACTTTCGGCGGCCGTATAAAATTTCATTACCGCGAATAAAAAAAAGAAAAAAGAATTTAGAACAAAATTAAACATTTGACTCAGTGATGTTTCTAGTTAGTTTGAAATTAATCATTGATTAATTAGTTTATGATATTACTAATAATAATTAATTTATAATACTACTCGAATGATATGACATTCCGCAACGGCGATTTGTCAATTTTTTCGCGTGTAGTGTAGTTGTTATTGAGAATTGGAACTCTCGTATTAAAAAAAAAAAAAAAAAAACGGCGTGAATCCCGAATATTGCTCGAACGGCTAATCCCTTTCCAACAATATTGGTCTTCGGCCACGAGAATTGGCTCGCCGCTATTTTTTTTCCGCCGCCCGAAGCATTCGGTTCGCGTCCAGGAATGAGAAAATTGAGCCCAAATTGGCTGTCTGTGGCGGTGAAGTCAAAGCCAGATTCAAGCTGAAACCTCTTCACGCCGACGCATAGCGCGAGTGGCTTTTAATACGCTTCTTTCGCACACTCGTCACTCGTATAACGAATTATTTCACCATCGATTCGTTCGTATCTATATGGCGCTTTGGCTCCCTCGCCCGCCGCTAACCATCGTCAGATAATTCTGCTTTTTCGACCGTATCTCGAGGAGTCTTTCTTATTTTTCAATTTGCCTTATCTTCACTCAATTTGTCTGGGATTTAGCCCGAGTAAGAGACACAGCAATCACGCTCGGTTGGCAATTATCGAAACGTCGGAAGTCGAGGTGCAAAAAGCACGCGCGGACCTTATCGATCATACGGAAGCCTTCGAGACGTTGGTACTTTTACGTTTCACGGGTCACCAAAATGTTTTATAATATTCCTCGAGATCCGGAAAAAGGGACATTACAATAAATGTTGAATAAGAATCGAAATTACAACTCTCATGCCTCAAATGAATGGTTCATAGCGTTCTTAGAGTCTTGTGGACTCTTTTTTCTGTTTAGAATTTTTTGCAGTTAAGGAAAAAATAACTGAGGGAGAAAAAAATGTTTGTTCGCCACAACACAAATTTCAATTACCGCAAACATATTTTTGGCAACGAATGCTGCAAATTATTAAGCTATTCATTTAGTTGGACAAATAAATACTTTTTTTAAACGATGGTAAATTCCGGTTTAGTTCTTCCAAACATTGTTTTTCACAGTAACAAAAAAGATTTTTAAATTGTCTACGAAGCAATAAAGATAGTTCGAGGAGTGTTAGGGCTTTTCGTCGACGATACTTTTGGTCCGCGAGATATGGCGCCATCTGCTACGTTGCAAGTGAACCCACAGAATCCGGGCGTGCAACCGAGAAGTCCCAAGCGTCGGCGTGAGAGCGGTCGATGAAACTGCAGGAATCTGTATGTACCAGAGATTTCTGTTGCACGGGCTCTCGGACCACTCGCTCACCGAGGCTCGGCAATAAAACTCGTCAACCAACTATATATTGACTACAGTTAATGTACGATATTGGAAAGATTACTACAGTTTCTCTAAGCACTTAATCAAGAAAAATTCGTCTCTCAAACAATACGATTGACATCCTAAAAAGTTCCAATGAACTTTATGTTTTCAATTGACAATTCCAGTCATTGAAAAGTGGTAGAAATAAAAGTAAAAGTTTCGACGGACACTATAAATCTACTGATTTACTTCGAGACTCGAATAAGTGACCGCAATATCGGAAGGCAAGACGCGGGTCTCACGTGGACAAAACCAAAAATACATAGTAAGCCAACCCCCTTCCCCTCCAGGTCCGATTTCATTTTAATCACGTAGCTTTTAGCGGTCGGGACGATTTTTCAAAGTCTGCTTTCCGTACACTATATATTCTATACCTACGTACAGGGGGTTGTGTCCCCAACGTCGGTTGTATGGCGAATAGCAGTAGTAGCAGGGAGAGAGCTCTTGGCGTGTCACGACCTCGTAATTCACCGACGATGTATTAATGTCGTGTTAGCAAGCAATATAACAATGGTGAATGGTCGCGCGCGCGTTCTCTCTCTATCCCAAGCGCCCCGTTTGCAAGTCGTCCGTTGTTCGCGCGGCGTACGAGGCTCGCATACAAAAGCGGCATATGAAGAAAAAAAAATAAAAGAAGAGAGTGAAACTGCAGCATACGGAGTAAATACCAGCAGGTAGATTATTCTTGTCCACTGATGGGATATATATCAGAACTATAATACACTTGTAAGACTTTGTCATTTCCTTTTTTTTTCTTCTCATTATCCTTTGGGATCCAATGTTTGGGGTTTAAAGCTTCGCAGAGCTCAAATAATAATAATAATAATAATAATTAGTACTCTTTAAAATAAAAAAATTAAATATATACAATAGTATATATATTAAATAATTACTATATATTTAGCATATATATTCGTTTTTTTTTTTAATATTATTATAAAATATCTCTGGTGGTATGCATGCGACCAGTAATTTATAAAAGTGATGTCATCATTCCATGCAACGCGTTGTATTGGTAAAATAATTTTTTAATTAAATTGTACTTAAGTCGGAAAAAATTTAACCGTCAAATAACTAAATCTATCGGCAAATGTGTTTTTTTTTTTTTTTTCTTTTTTTTCATTTATTTTAAATTACTAAAAATAACATCTGACGAAGTAGCATCAGCCATTGTCAATTATGCTAATACTGAATCATTCGTCGATTGTTATACCATCGAGATTCGAGTCACATTATCTTGTTGGATGTTTGTCGTTTTATCTTTTGTTTTTATTTTTCGTCTTTGGTATTCGCAAGCTTCGCATTCGCAAGCCAACACGCACCAGTGTCTTTATATACTCGCGATACGATAGCGAATACGTGAAGTGGTTCCGGAAGTGGAGATACTCGAGGTCGAGGACACATTTCGAAGGGTTTCCAAGGCGCGAGAGGACAGAGTAAAAAAAAACGGGGAAAAGAAGAGGAATCGGATGAGCGGGGGAGAGGCTTAAGCGTGTACAGCAGCAACGGGCAGTCGTGTGTACCTATAACGTAGGTAACATAACGGCTCCGGGGATCAGCACGCACGTAAAGAACTCGCGAACGAGCATTAAGGGGGTTTTTTTGCACATATATACACACGGTACACGCACCGTGGTGATCCATAACTTTGTCAGCCAAAACACGCTGCGGCGAGGGCAATCTCGCGATTCCAGATAATCGCCCGGTAAGCTTGACTCTAACGTTCAACGACAGCGTCGCGATGGTAACTCGACGCGTGCCTTCCGAGTTTTTAAACTTGCGATAGGACACAGTGCTGCACTATATATCTATTGTATGGGGAGAAAAAAAATGTTGAAAGTGTAGAAATAAACTCGAATGGAATTATGAAAAAGCTTTTGAAAGCATAAAATAGTGAATCAACCCCTATTGTTGCATATTTAAATTTACAATACGTTTTTTTTTTTTTTCATAAACGCAGTATCAGAGATTGAATCAGAAATCTGTGCAGAGAAATATTGAAAAGCATTTGAAACTATTAACAAATAAATAAAACACTATTGTTGCAATTTTACAATTTCAATAAAATTTTTTAATATTTACTGTATCGAAGGTCCAATAAGAAATCTTTGCGGATGGACAGTGATCCCTATCACCATTTGCTAGCATATCGCGTGCCTCTGCTTTCGTCGTCTTATTTTCGTGCTCTTTCGCGGATTCCCTTGTGCTGCAACCATCCGTTGCGGCGCGATGCGTGTTCAGAGAACATGCATAATGTATCTAATCGCTGACTACGGAGACTGGCATGCGATAATAGTGAGATATATCTACTGTGAGGCCTATCTGAATCGTGCCGCGGGATATGTAAGGGACAAATTCTTCGTCATAAATTCAGGGTAACTGATTCCACCTTAACATTGCTGTATTAATCCGTATATATCGAAAATCTGCTTGTGCGTGATGAAAAAAAATTCAACGGAACCCTATATAATTTTCAAAAATAATAACGCAATGAACAAAACGGTTATGGATTTTTACAGTTACAATTACACAATTTGCCGCTCGGTAAAGAGAAAATTTATCGACAAATACGTATGTAACGCACAGCCTTATCGTTGAGCTAAAATTATTAAACGAGTTTCGAAAGAGATCTCTGCACGACGACAATTCTTGTGCGGTAATATTGAGATAATTAATCGCACACGATGATGTACAACGCTGTCCTCATCAGTCTTTTTAAAACGAAATATTTATATATATATGTTTCGTGTTACTATATAGCATAGCACGTTTCTTTGGGTTAAGCTACACGCTCACTCGACTTCCGTGTCGTGCAGCAATATAATTATAATATTACACGGCGTGGCGATATGATCACACTACAGGCTCGCAGGGGTCCCGAGCGAACGCGATTCTTTATTTTTTTGTCCCTCTCTTTCCGTCTCTCTTTCTTTCTGTTTTACATAATTAATAACTCACCCCCTCGCCTCTTCCCGCACCCTTTTGCCGCGTTGATACCTCGTCCGACGTGCCCTTACCGCTGACAACTGACTTCTCTCGTAAAGTCATTAAATTTATTCACTTATTATTTTTTTTTCCGTTATACGACGACGTACCACGGAAATATCTTCCAACGCACTCAGCGTGCTTTACACACTGAAAATTATATGCTTGGGGACAATTGACATTTCAAATGAACCACCGTTACAAATGAAAAAAATAAATAAATATTGAATATTTTTCGGCAATTTATATTTTATTATCGTTTATCAGCAATTATTGATTATAAATAATATTGTAAAATTGAATCCTTATGCACAATCCTTGTATTAATTAAAAAAAAAAATCAGCGCGTCGATTTCAATAAATTGTTTCAATTGAACTATGAGTTATTGTCATTTTATCGCAATTTTTTTCTATAATAAACAATATTCGAATCTTCGATTAACTTACGATATTGGTAAACAAAAATAATGAGATGGGGCAATGATTATTTTTGTTTTAAATGGTAAAAGGAAAAAAAATATTCTTAGCTCATTGGGAATTGGTAATTCTGCGAGCATACAAGTTGGTATTTTATGGATTTTTCTATTTAAATCGGTTTAGTTGGCCTCAAAAAACAAGCCTCGAGTTAAAAAAAGTAGAAAAAGAAAGAGCATCCGCGAATGCCGCCCCTCGGCAACTCTCTGGGTGACTAGCCGACGCAGTCAGTCAGCAGATCGAGGAACACACCCCAAAACTTTCCTAATGCCGTCGAAATGGAATAAATAATGCCTTACCGCGAACGATATGGGATACAGTATAACCCCGTATTTCGGTCTTCTCAGGCCTGAGGGCTTCCCGGGGATAAATCTATTCTCTGCGGTAGCGGAATACGATATAAGCGGTCTGTCACGCTGTCGGCCTTGTTTTCTATATTTCTTTTTCGTTTGGCCCTCCTTCTTGCGGCTGTTTTAGCTCTGACCCTCTTCTACGATCGCTCGTTCTTGACTTTTTGTCGATCATCCGTTTTCTCACGAATTCCTTCGTTCGGGCAGCACCCTCGCTGCGAATGAAGCTTCGAAGAGAGCCGTAGAGAGCAACCGCACCAGACAGATCTTTATACGGTGGTATAAGCGAATTCCGATCTTTGATACGCAGTGGCAGAGCGAAACCGCATAGGAATAGAAGGGAAAGAGGGTTATCGACGAATTATGGAAAACAGACGAGAGTTGATGATGTCATAGCCCTATTTCTGATTGTCTTCGGATCTGGCATACTGATGAGACAGAAGAAGATCGAGACGCAATCATTTATTATCTCGTATAGCTATCAAGAAAAGAAAATCACGGATCGGATTCGGTTTTCGAATCATCAGGTAGATGCCGCTTCTAACCCGCTATCGGAGAGATACGCGAACATCCGAAACAATCCATCGTACAGATTCAAAGGATCTTCCTATCCGATCCCCCTCGATGTATTCCTATGCCTCAGGTACTCTTGGCCTTTGATAACAGCCAATGATCCGGGTATTCAAACGTTCGGCACATACCCAATTCACGCAATGACCCTCGTAGTATGATAGGCGAGAGCTGGAAAGCCTTCAAGTACGTTTGATGGTATAAAAGGCACACCTACACACCCGATAGTACATTACATGCTGAAGAGGAACCACGTGACGCGTTACAGTGAATGCGGGTTTCGTACAGAAGAAGCCAACACCAACACTTGAACGCACTTTGCTCTTAGGTATCAAGAAACCTTGTGAAGGCAGAGAGTTCGGTAGTTCTTACGCGCCAACACACTCGTGGGACAATCGTAACAACACCACGAGCAAAATACGAAGGGACGACGCAATGCTGCAATGGTGTGCTGGTAGAGCACTGGGTACTTAACGACTCGATTTAATGGTGGGTAGCGTTGGTGCGGTACGCCGCCATGGCGCTGGCAAAGCAGCGAAAGCACCAGCTACTTTGGCTCTTCGTACTTCCAGCACTGCGCGGCAAGAGAAACTACTAATTGACGCATTGTAGACTCTAATAGAGCGGTAAGGGTGTACACTTCGTTCCTTTTCCACACACGCCCGGCGCCTCACTTCCTCTGTCTATTTTACACCCCGCGGAGTTTCGAAAACTAGCATTTACCGCACGCAGGCGATAACACAGCGCCTCGAATGCTGCGATATTCGTTCGGATTTTCATGCGTACCATGTGCCGCCCTTTTACGATCCCGATGTGGGCTTCGCTGGGTTCTCTTATCTGTGAAGCTTTATCCTCGTATCTTCTCGACCCACTGGATCCTCGACATTTTTCGAAAAAACGCTGGGAAAACTCTTCGTTAGGGTTCGATTCGTTGTGATACTTCAAGTACGGTGGGCTCGAAGCCTCTTAACAGTCAAGTGGATAAACGAAATGATGGATAGTTTTTGTCTCTATTGCCGAGTTTTATCGAAACATTTTTCTCTGCCTTATCGGTATGACGAAAATATGACTCTTAAAAGTTTTGCTGGCATAGATATGTAGAATTCTTTCCGACGAGTGATAAACCGAAGGAGGAAATCATTGTTTGGGAAAACTGATAGTTAATTGAGACGAATATTATGTAAAAAAAAAAAAAATGGAGCAAGTCACAATATTTCTTTGCCTGTTATTAAAGGGATTCGTTGTCAAGTATATTATTCCTCGTGACTGAGGTACTTCTTCTCGGAGGCAGAAGAGAACCGACGGAAACTGATGATGTAAGCTCAAGAGGGTCTCTCCTTTTTGCCTTTTCCTTGATTTCTTTTCTCGCGGAATCCTACGGGATTCTCGTGAGAGCTCACGCGAACGTGCGCGATTATCGCTTCTTTTCGTTTTCTCTTCCTTTGGCTCCGGGCGTTTTTCGAGCGGGAAGCAAAAAAAAGAGAAAATTCGTCGGCAAGTAAAGTGCACGATATACGTGTGTAGGTAAGTATACGCATAAACAGCATTACTACCGGGGCTCTGAAGAGCGAGATCTTGCGACGAGATCCCGGTTGCCTTCCGGGTTTGCCGAATGCGGGTACGTATAGCCCCGAGAAAAGCGTTGCCGGGGTCCAGAGGAGCCTCGAGGCCAAGGAGTCGATGCACGTATCCGTGAATCCCATTTGGTATTCAGGACTCAACTTGCTTTCGTCGTATAAACTCCCGGTGTACGTATATCGGGAGAAGCAGAAGAGCAGTAGACGATGAGGACAAGAAGAACGACACGTTTTCTCGCGATCTTGCGAGTATAAACACAATTCTCCCCGTTCTACCATCTCCCATAGTCGTCGACGCAGCCTCGTCGGTGTCCTCGACTTCGTCTTCTTCGTTGCATACTTCGAGTCTGCTGAACAGGTATCCAGGGCTTTGCACGCACGAAGTTACTTCAAACTCGATCGTCCGTGCTTTATTGTATCTATGCTCAATGTCGCTTGCTGAATTCTCATTGTATCGCTGTTCCGATACCTCTGATATATCTATACGCGGTATATCGAGTCACGATGAGCTCCGTTCATCGACCATTATCCGATCCGTGCATCGTGATCCATAATAAACAGCGACTGTTCATCTCTTGAATTGTATTTTGATAAGGAATATATTCTCATTGATAATAGCCGTCGATATACCGTGTCTCGATACAGGGCATCGATTCGTTTCGAGGAATTTATAATCATCTCGGCTGCCCGAGTCGTTGTGTTCAGAGAGGGAAAAAAGTACGAATTCGATTGGCCGATCGTTATTTGTCAATCACACAATTCTATCAATCTATTATTTCATCTTTACCCGTCTTTCGTACATAATGGTACTTTATGTTTTCACAATACCGAGTCAACTTTCTATACTTTTGGCTGAAAAAGTAATTTTTTGCTGGGACTCGGGGATTTTTTTGTCCTATATATTGTCAATTAATGAAATGAATATTCTTCTGGGTGTACAACGCCCTTCATTGCTCGATACACCGCTATAAACTAAGGTGACGAAATGTTTAAATGCATGATGAATGAGCTTATGGCTCTCTGAAAAGTTTTGACTATAACGTGCAGCAGTACGCGGACGAGAAATTGCGTTCACCGCGAAACATCGAAGAATGAAAGAATCTGACGTTGCATTCGACAATAGATAACAGCGTATATCGCTGAATTTATTAGTTCCATCATTTTTTTTTATTTTTCCTCTTCATGATGTCTGATACTTATGTGTTTGCGTATTTCGCACACGAGTGCAACTCGAATTTCGTTCTTGCAGTCTCGTAAGTTTGGATTAAGCTTCCCTGGCGCGTACATATACGACAGGGGGATGGGGGTTAAAGCACGGAAACAGCAGCGAGGAACGACCCGAACCTGATATGGTTCGTAGAGCCAACGGGATCTCGAGCGATTTTACCGTCTTCGCAGCATTTTTTCACGTCTTTTTGTCGATCGGACGTAGAACGGAGGAATCTCGAAATCCCTCGTACGTTTCCCGAATAAATCCGAAGCGGACGGCGAAGTGCACGGGAACGTTGTCGCGACAACGACAACGAAAACGAACACGAGTTCACGAGGACACGTGGACCAAGGCAAAGAACTCGCGGACCCGGTGTCGCCAGAGTCAAGTCTCTCACGCCCGATGAAATGCCACGTTGTACAAGTTTACACGAAAAAAAAAAGTAAATTGTCCGGCCATAAATTTTATCGGGACTCGCGCGCGAGAGAACTCTCGCCCGCAGCAGAACGCGGTCCAGCGCGCGCGGGGTACGATATTTTATTATTTTCGCGCTTCGCCATTCTGCGGGCCTGCGACGAGCGGCAAAGGTAAAAGCCAAAAGGCCATCACTTTGCTGCGGGGCAACGTTAACGAAATTCTGAACACGATCTCATTGAGTTATCCGCAGTGCCACAGCAGAGTGTCATGTGGATGGTCCGGTGCGGAAAGTAAATTCGGCTCGCAGCTGTATTATTAAATTATTTGGATTACCGTTGGGGTTTTTTTTTTTTTATTTCGTAAAACAAAATGACCGAAATTCGTTCGGTTATCGGCTCCGGCGACACCTTGAGGTAAGATACACTTTCGAATATACTATAGAATAAAAATGAATTCAAATTAAATGTTTCGAAATTCACCGAAATGGTCGATTAGACTTTGTGCTCCTGAACGTCATTATCATTATTATTATTTCTTCGTTTTTTCGTAAAATACAACACGTGACTACCGAAAGCTAAAAAACACGGTATTTCGGGAATATATTAATTTTTCTTGAATTTAAACAAACTTCCGTGTTTTAAAGGTACTTTTGTCACAATTCCCGTCTGAGCAGAAAAAAAACGCCCAGCTACCGTCGTGTAGTCGAAGCGACATCGAAGCGACATCGACATTAGCGTCATCGTAATTAATACAATTGGTAAAATACTATAAATACGAGTCCTATACATAAACATAGCTGCAACCACGAGATGAAGCACTCAAGTTTGGGTCCGTAGAGTTTAGTATACGCGATTCTTGTTCGAAAAGATAGTACTTAGTCGTTCCTTGAGATCGTAAGTGCAGATGGGGGACCGTACATTTGCATTTTACGACGAGCCTAATTGAGCGATTCGTTATTTTGTCAACGGGAGCGCCTGTTATGTTGCACCCAGCGGCGGTGAACGAGCGAACGAGAGCGCTGTCTCTCGCTCGTCGGCCTTTATCACCGCCCGTTACTCGATTCGATCGCTCCGGATCACTGCTACACACTGTTCTCTTACTGAGAAACACAAAAAGTCGTTCCAGTTAAACCACATTATGGACAGATCCATATGTGGTATAGTCTTCGCGCAGCCAAAATCATTTGAACACAGAGTTATTCGATCAGATTCTCTTATTAGTTGTCGGTTCGCGTTACTACTTAATACTACTTAAAGATCCTCCACACGGGTGAAACACAAAAAAAAATCAAATAAAATTGAGAAAAATAATTATAGAAAATAATATAACGATTAGTCTATTTAATAAATTAAACTATTGAATTTTACGACAAAAAAAAAAATGTTAAATTTTACTAACGATTGCGATTATTTTTCTTCTTTCAATTACTGGAAAAATATTCGAACATTTTTGTAAAATTAAATTGTTTAATTTAATTAATTAATAATCAATAGTAATAATTAATCATTTTAATATTTTATTTAATTTTTTTAAGATTAATAAATACTAAACTTTCATCGACTGTGAAGTTGTTGTTGGTGTATCCACTTCTCGACTCTGCTGCAAACACCTGTCGGAATCTATAATTAAATCTACAATTCTTGACGAAAGGCTAAACCTATCGTTCCCCACAGTCTCTATTGTCTCCGGGACGAAGTGAACGAGAGAAAGAGCGAAAGAGTAGATGCAAGTTTTTTTTTTTAAGCCCGAGGACGATGAAAGAGTTCAAGAATGGTGGAAGAGGAAGAGACAAGACAATATGCGGCGGAGATGGTTGTATATTTTGTACGTACAGCTTCCGCGGTTACCGCCCCCTCGGGACATAATGGATATATATCTATAATAAACCCGTCAGTATATTCAGCCGCGTACCTTGTATTAATACACAATCAGAATTCTAAATATATTAGACAGAGGCAAAGAATAAATATTTTATTTTTAATTGCGCGCCTTTCGTTCTGACGGGCAGCCAGGACTTGAAAAATATTAAAAAGGTCTTTCAACTATTATTTCAATAAAAAAAAAAAAAAAATTAGTAGAAAAATCCATATCGTTGTTACGTTTAAAAAATGTTAAGATGATTTTTCTCAATGTAAAATTCGATTGCGAATTCATTAATTCGACAACGATATATACAGTCGATGTTCCGATCGAATCTCAAAATAAACGAAACATCGATGAAAAATCTTACCAATAATTTCGCCATCCAATGAAATCGGATTCTGAAAAAGGGCCGCATAAACGGCGTGATGAAAAAGTCGAAAGAATTCAAGTTATTCCGAGATATTTTGGACTGACTACTGTCAAGCAAACAAAAGCATATCGCGGTACTGTGGAGGAGCGGAGCGTTATTAATTTCGTTGTCAAGATGAGCATTCATAAAGCACCTCTTTCACGGTGTACTATTCATGAACAAACCTGACAGCCCAGTACTTTCGTCTCCCTTTTTTACCCGCGAGATTTCGTTTCGCCAGCCCCGCGATCTACGTGCCGTTTTCTTCTCTCTTTTCGTCTCACGTACGCTCCGAGCAACAGCCGGACGAATGTAATCTCGTAATTAAATGTCGGTTTTCCAGTGTACGGGCGCCCGGTCCAAACGAACGAGCGCGGGGGCGGCGGGCGATACCAAACTTGGAAGGGATCCACGGAGGGAAGAGAGGAGCTTGACGCAGAGCGCGAAGCCCTTCTCCTTTTCCCCTGTAGCCCTCGCCTTGGCCGGAACTTTCCTCGTGGAAAATTCATTTGCAATTTTCCACCCGAGTCGGCCGAGACCACGTTGCGTCCGTCTTGGGGTTCTCTCGGCGTAACAGCAAGATAGAAAGAGTAACACGACGGTGGAAAGGAGTTTACAACTCGTTGCTCCGTACTGCGCGGCACAGCATGAGGAAAAAGAAAAACGAAAAAAAAGAAAAACAGCATCAGCAGCAGAGTAGAAACATAGGGGATGAGAGACTACGAGGAGGTATGATGCGGAAGAAGGTTCAGACACGAGAGGAAGAGAGAGAAGAATGAAATGCCGGTAATCTGGCGGAGGCACATGGGAAATCTTGAAGCCATTATCATACTTTATCGCACGACCCGTTTGCCCGGAACGAGGTAAGATTGAATGGCGACTAAGGAAGGACCCTGGCTGTTCGTAAACGCGATCTCAAAGGATCTCGGCATTCCTGGAGAAGCAACTAAAGACGCAAAACTCGTGTTGCCTCTTCGATGCCGTTTTCATTCTACTTTCACACTGTATAAATACACTATAGAGGATACGTTTGAATACAAATTACTCATCACACTTTCAGCGCACTCCTGATAACATTTTATTCTTTTTACATTAAGATTGAATTTTTATTCGTATCTTATTTTTTTTTTATATTTCGCAGCGTGAACGATTTTATTGAGATCGACCTTCGGCATGAAAATTACGTTCCAATAATATTATAACTTAATGTTTTTATGGATACAACGCGTTCGTAAATAAATTACATCGAATCCCAAAGATCGATTTTAAACATCGGAATACTTCGTATAAATAACGAAAAAAAAAATTATTATTATTTATCAATGATTAAAAAAAAAATGATATACAAATTATTCGAGAAATACTGTATGTTACTATTGCTTACGGTTATTTTCAATCAAATAATAAAAAAAGTTAATTTTTATTCTAATTTAAAGACGACCCCATGGTAAAATATGGTATTCATTATTTCCGGTGTTCCGTGGGGAGGAAAGATATGTGCGGACGCGGTAGAATCACGGTGTACTCGAGTTTTCCAAGCATTATTCGCGAATCTCACTGTATTATCCAGAACTGCAGAACGCGAGTTTATTATTCGCGAAAAACAAACCGATATAGATATGAGTTTTGTTTGTCGATCCAATCGCTTGTGGTTGCACCCCCTCGCGCTACTCACTTCTTCGTGAACGTTACCCGCGAACGAAGTGTTTGTTTCACGGGATAAAAATAAAAGTCCAAAAAAATGGGGGGACTACAGTCGCGTTCCGATGTAGTCAGTGCTGAATGTCTCTCGTCGAGGAACGGCGGTAAAAAAAAAAATTTACTCGTAACGGTGAAAGAAAAAAACGGATTGGACTGGCGGAGGTGTAGGGTGCTAGTGAGTGACGAAAAGCACCCAATGACGCGTAAAACCTGCAGCTAACTGTACTAACCCCCCTGGGGAAGGGGAAATGCTACCGGAGTCCCGCAGCGATACAATTCGGGTTGATACTGCGAGTGGGTAGGTATACCGAGGGTCGGTAAAAGACCACGAACCCTGCAACTATACCAAGCGCCCGCATACAATGCTCCCTGCGTCGAATTCGCGGGGTCTGTATGTGAGGTTTGACGATTACCGCAACTCTGGCGAAGGGTCCGGTAATCGGCTGAGCATCGTCACCTAATTGATCCGATGGTCAGAGGCAAGATAAAAAAAGATCCTACCTTTTTTTTTGTATACGGGACACTAACGAGCCGAATCCCGTGCACGATCATGGTCTACCCTTCGAGATGCTGTGCACCCTCTGCACGTTTTTCTCTAATGGTGTAACGCAGTTCCCGTACCTCGCCTTTCTGTTTTTTTTTTTTCATTTTTTTTTTCATCCTCTTTCTTTTCTTGGTCCTCTCGGACACTGGTTTGTTCAATGATATACGAAATACTGCGGTTACAGCAACGCGCGGGAAGCAGTCTGTGGGTTTGCCAAAGACGACACGGGATGCACGAGCGTGAGGTTTTTCGGCGAGAGCCACGAATCGAATCGCGGTTCCCCTCAGTCGTGTTTTGTTATACCGGGATAATTAATCATCCGTTGAACGTTCACGAGACGAGTGCGGCTGCATGATCACATATCACGCAGCGTAGGTGGACACACGCGAGGGGACTGCGAGAGACTTGCCGAGAATCGAGAATCAGGTCAATCCTGATTCGGAAATTCTTGGAGGGCGAAAAGAGATTCCAAAAGATTCAATTTCCTCGGTACACGGGGCGCCAGTGACGATAGTGATTTGAAAAAAAAAATCTTGTGACAAAACTCTTCGATGCTATTGATTTTATTTCCGGGATACATCGCTATTTTTACCCAAAATCTTTTACAAAGGGTTCGGCGATTTCGTATAAAAAACGTTTATTTTTTTATAAATGGAAAACAAACCGGTCATTCATCTTTTTTTTTTACCTTTTTTAACTCTGAGACAACTTGCCGTGGATGATACTATTAGATATTGGACCGGATATGATATCTGGTGTCAAAAGGACGTAAAAAACGAATAAAATGCGCACTCTGTGTCATCATTCTTGCCGTTGTGTTTCAAGAGAGTATCATTTTTTCCTTTGAGCGTTAGATACGCGATCGATATCTACTGTCTCGAGACACAAACGCGGTTAAAAAAATAAAAGAAAGAACGAGCGTTGAACGAAACGTCGAGTATCGGAAATTTTGCTTTGTTTCCAAGCGCTCAAGTCACGAGGAGTCTGTTAAATAGTCGTGTTAGTGGACAAAAGAGGGGCCTCCGGTGTGACATAATTGCTGTTGCAGATTGGCGGATCGGGTATCCCCCGTGATCTCTACTGCAAGCCCCACGGGCATCGTAGTCTTCGGAACGTTAATTACAAAACGGAGCAAACCTTTTGCACAATCTCTGCCTATATAGATAATTTACTGGTGTGCTACGCTACACCCGAAGAAAACGAAAAGTCAAACGGGCCGGTAATATCGATTTTTAATAACGATCCACGGAGCGCGAAACTTCATTAAGATTCCACGTGTGGCCGACACGATCGGCTCCTGTGATTACGAGAAGCTTAGGGGAGACGAGATGCTGATCGACGTAATTGCCCGTCGGAACTCGGATACGGTTTCAATTAGGCGCGGCTATGCGATATTTAACACCTCGAGAGCGAAACGCCATTTTACCTTCGTTTTGCTAATAGTTATTACGAGTTTAGCGCGGCATTTCTCAGTCCCTTCGAAATTGCTCGGTCGATATATCTTTGGAACGCATTAAGGTACATATAGAGATCAAATTCATTGCTCCGAGGGTCTCCGTCTCCGAGGGATGACGAAAAATCTAAATTCAATGTACTCGCAAATTTCCAACAATTGTGCGTTGCATATTTCATAAAACATCCTAATATTTCTATCAAACGAAATGTAGACCGCGGCAATATGCGGGCAAAGTCAGGGGTCTCCCAGCATCAAGAATATTCATGAACGGAGCCGGAATCACGAAATTCGTCAGGGAAAAAAATTCTCATTAAGATAGATATTCGTCTAGTCGCTTGTACGCGGCGTTGTTGAGGGTCGGAGGATATATAGCTGCTGTTTTACAGTACTACAAAAATCGAGTAGGTGTGATAAGGGGCGAAGCTTGAAAGCGAGTGTTTCGACACCGCGAGACCATTACCCCATTAGAATAAATGCAAAGTAGGCTATAGTAAAGACGCGCTGGCGTTTCAACACTCGCCACAGCGCTCGTCGCTATTATATTATGCTGCACCGGTACGACCCTACGGACCGATAGAACGAGGGTGGCAAATGGGAACGAGAAAGATAGCCAACGATTATTGGAGGCAACGAGGAAGAAAAGTAAAAAGGGACCGAAGCTTGCAGCGCTAAGCGATCGGAGAAAGGAAACGATACGAAAAAGGGATCGAAGCACGAAAGCGAAGAGTGAGACGACGGTGGCCCGAGGGTTCAGCCAGTGGCATAGCTAGAGAACGGGGCGGTGGGTGCGCATTTACATGATATGAATATAATGGAGAGGGCTGCCGCGCGCTAGCCGAGTCTCGTGGACGCTCGACAACGAGCACTACCTGTTGAACGGAATGAGTTCAACCTCCACCCTCTCCCCCGGTGACCTACAGGATATTTGGCGGCCGGAACGTTCACGGAAAGTCGGGAAGCCCTCGCGAATTCTCACTCTCACTTTTACCATTCTTCGCCATACCTACGAGAGAGGTCGGTAACCTTGCAAAGGTTTAGCAAACGTTTCGTGAATCTCGATAAAAAAATCATAATAATTCAATCGTCTTCCCCTCTCTTCGGGCTTTTACCGAGGCGGGATCCCGCCGATACTGACAGTCGGGCCCAAGACTCGACGACGTTACAATATCGATGTTGACAATTTCTGCTTTAAAAGTTAACGGTTAAAAGTTGACGGACTTTATCGTGTCGAGGCATAAAAGGGCTGCAGCGCCAGATGACACAAAGTCGGGCGCAGCAACGCGCGGGACAAGAACCTATCGTTCACCAACCTTTCTACGGTAAAATCGAGAATAATTGAGTTGCTATCGCCACTTACAAGCTATACAAATCTTTTTACTGAAAACTCAAAAAAGCTTTTGAAACAAAAGTGAATTTTTTTTTATCGAACGATACAAATCGAGTTACTATCGTCAGTATACTGACGTATATTTTGGACGATCATTCTTACGCTTATTCGCGTCATTAAAAAAAAAAATTAAGACTCTAATCGCTATTCGGCCATTGGCTTGTTTAATTCATTGCCGCTTTCACTCTACACGCGTATGCAGTTTGACGATCGAAATTTTTTTTTTCTTGATGAATCACAACGTGCGCTCGTCGGGATGAGATTCTCGAGATGCGTTCTCAAAGGATAAAAATCGATGAGACGCGTGCTACTAAGTGATTGAGTGCGGGTTTCATATAGCTACAGCGAGTAATGAGCGATTGAACGACGAACGAAAGCCCCGTTACTCGGTATCGTATATATATATTGTGTTGCATTCACGAGAATCGTGGAATGATGACTCGACGCTAAATCTCGTACCCGAAAACGATAGTCATCCAGCTTAACGCTGACTGCGTCAATAATATAACTCATGGAAGGTTCTTATTGACGCGGAGAGAGTTGGTCGAGATTGACGCCGGTCTTACCGTCAATCGCGAGCTAATAGGATTCCCTTCGTATAATGCGTAACGTCGTACGGTATCGATAAAGGGCCGTTTGCTCTGTGCAGTGAGCAACGAAAAAAAATGATCAACGAGAACGAAACTAAATTGTAACTGCAAGTATCCACGCCGTGGAAGTTAATAGATTTTCGGATACTGGCTGATTATTTACAAACTACTTGTTCATATTTTCATTTATTGAAGTTATTAATTAAAGTGTATAATTTTTTACACTCCTAATTTCATTTTTCTTACTAAATAAAATTATTCATCAAAGCAAAAACTTTGTAATTATTATAATTATTTTTATTGATCACTGAATCTTACGAAACTCCGATTTTCTTTTGGAAATTTTTTTTGCAATTGCAAATCATTAAAAAAAAAATTGCCACGCGAAATTTTATTTTCCATATCCTAAGTTCATTTATACAAAATTTATTATCAAAATTTAATGTGCGAACATAAAATTTCATTTTTTGCTCTCGCGGAATAAAAAAAGTCTAATGCGTTATCGGAAGCAGCAAAAAGGAAATAAAGTGGAGAAGGTGGGCAAAGAAGGAAGTATAAAGGCGCAATAAAATCAGGAAGTCCAACAATATGACTCGCATTCTGGAACTACGAAGCTTCTAGTCTTTCTACTTCAGTGGCCAACGCGAAGTCCCGTGCAACGTGTACCAACAATAACCCGGGGGCCCGGAGGAGAATGACGTCCCCAAACGCCCTTATCTCCTCGGTGGAAATTTTATTCGTTGCGATACATCCGACACTCTGTAGGGAAGCGGATGGCACGCGAAACTTCGGAGCTCTCAAGTTTTCGTTTATATCACAGCAGAGACGCGGAAAAGCCAACGAGGAAATTGTGGAGTCCGTTGGTGCATTGAACTTCGCAAGAGATAACTATGAACTGCGAATCCGTATACTCTATTCCAGTATATACACCGGTACCCCCTTCGGTAGTACACCATCCGAGAACTAATGACGAATTTATTCTGTACTTTCCGGTTTTCGTAACCTTCCAGTTGCCAAGTACACGACGGTTCAACGAGATACAAAATTGTTTCATTTGCAAAATCGACGGAAGAAGACTAACGCTTAAACGAATTTCCATAAGATATTAGCCCTCTCGGGGGCTAAAGAACTGCAACGAAGTTTGTCTTCGTCAAACTTCGATAAAGACGGAAGAACGGAGAATTGTTCGAAGTTGGCGAATATCGAACAAAGTTTAACAGCGATAAAAAAAAGAAAAAACTAACAAAAACGCAAAGACTATAGATGTGAATTAAACAACAGAAGACAATCAGAAAACATAATATAAAGTATGATTTCTATTTCACGATCCGTGGTAAGCAACCGCGAAATTAAAAAACCCCAAAGTAACTTCCAAAATTTATTAAAGTAAAATAACATTTTTTATTTCCAAAAATGAATTTCTTACCGGAAATACCGATCTTAAAAAAATATATATACATATAACCGATTGACCGAGAAATTGTAAAATAAATCGAAACAAATTTGGCACTTTTGTAAAATGTATACAACGTATTTTTATGCAAATGAGAATTTAATAAATTTATTATAAAAAAAAATGAATATTTAATTATATATTATTATTATTGTCTATTTCCATCCGATTTTCTTTGAGAATTTTACAGTCCGAATTGTTATTGAAATTTGTAAAATAAACAATTCATTTAATTGTGAACGAAGAAAAAAATACCGACGGAAATACGTGTGTGTGTGCGCGTTGGCCGGCTGACTAAGGGCCGTTGCAACACATTGCGACGATACGATGTCTCTAAGCGGATATGGGAGACAGACGATAGACAGGATAGCCGGCGCCTAAGCCAGTCGCAGACGAGTCCATTGAGACAGGTATCAGACTCATTCTAAAAACTACACACGATCGACATACACACATACGCGCATTGCTTCTCGTTCATTCATTCACCCATTTCCTCCGCGTGTATCTAACTAAACAATGATACTGAAGAAAAAAATAATAAAAGAGAAGATTCCACGATATCCTTTCGGATCGTCTTGTAGCCTCGAGGAGTTTTCGAAAAAAGATAAAAAATGTATAGAAATAAACGTGGCATCGATATGTCGACATACGGATCGGGGTTTCTTGGGTTTTATTTTATTTAACGGCGACTCGACGGAATAATAAGGGAAGTCAAGTGATAGTTAAAAAAAACAATCCATTATAACTGAAGAAAGACATCGAAATAATGCTAAAATAACTAAAATTGAATAATAATTTGAAGTTTTTTACTAAAAAAAAACTTAAATACTTTTAGCCAAAAAAACAAATTTGGTTAAAAGATCGCGAAATTTCTTTTTTATAAAAAAACTGCGCGAGATTTATCGATAAAAGTACAGAAGTCGACGATAAAATAACTAAATGTAAATGATGAAGTCACTAAAGCTATGTTATCGATCGATTTTTCATGGAGCGTCGAGACGTGATAACGAACAAAAAATAGGAACGGAAATTCGTCGTCTCCGGAATCCTTTATTCATCATTAACAATAGAGTGCATTGACGTTTTTTTTCATATAACAGTTGACTTCTGGTAGAGAGATCAAAGAATCTTTGTGACATCCGCGAGCTCTTTAAACTGCTTTTAACCATAGAGATTTCCGGGTGTTAGGCCCTTAGAAAACTTGTTGAGAATTGTCCCCGTGTGCGAATAGCTCGAGCGAAAAAGGGGGAAGCGAAAGAAATTGGAAGCTGCCGTAGGAGCTTCTCGCCGTGGAAAGGAATAGAAGTCGTCTCACGCGGCACAAAGTACGCTGTGTCACGCGAGTGTACGTATGTGCGACTGTGAGCGCGCGGTAGGGACTTTCACGTGCGAATAAAAGGGGACACCTGTAATCCCGAAAATTCGATGCGGACTTTCCTCTCGCAAGCTTCACTATGTCGTCTGTGACGTCGCTAGAGGTAACGGAAGTCCAGTAGCTACGGAGTTACTTGCTTATCGGGAACGGAATCGCGAAAGGATTGGAAGGGACTAAAGGCAAAGGCGAAGTTGGTTCAACGACCCGGTGAAACGGAAAGCAACAGCCACGACAAATAGTTAAAGGTACTTTTACGAATGCGAACCAATCTTCGTGATGACTCGCCTTTCGTTACAAATCTCAAAAGGATTCGACATAGTAAGAAATCTCCATTTTCATTAATTAATTTCCAACTATAATTTTTCCTCGAAAAATCTAAAACTTTTTTTTATTTAGTGATTTTTTTATTAATAATTATTATCATCAATTTCTTTTTTTTTCATTTTTTAATAAAGAAAATGAAATAAAATAGCGTGGGCGAAAGATAGTTCTCGTGACTCTCAATGGCCTCTCAATAACAGTCGATAAAGTTTAGAAAGAGAAATCCATAGACTACCGGTGGGACAGCTGACCAAGCAAAATGATCGAGTATAATACCATCGTGGATTGAAACATCGGAGAGTGTTATTCGTCAATTCGAAACTCCGAGATAAACGAAAATATATACGCAGAGTTATAACTTCGATCTCAATCGACGTCGGCTGCCCCGGCGCGTAGTTCGGACGTTGATAAAACGATATGGAAAGAAAGTTAGTTATGCGACGCCGTATGGCCGGATTGTACTCTGCCTGATCCGGTTTGGACAACGAGACTCGGAGAAAAGTCATTTCGTTCCGTATATCATACGAGACACCGCAACGCGAAATGGTCGACCGCGTGAAATCGGGTTTAGAATCAATTATCGATAAGTCAACGCGCGGTTTCGCCCGGCGAAAAATATACCACCAAAATCTCTTCCGTTCGTGTCCGCGGTGGAACAATAAACTTCAAGCGAAATGCTCGTAAAAAAAAATCAGCTGATGGGAACGGCGGAGAGGCCACCAAAAACTTAGTCGGTGCCTGAGCTGCTGACGCACCGAACCCGCCACTCGCGACGTCGAGGAACGCGATACTTCGATCTCGTTAAACTCCCGGGAGCTTCGCCTGTCCCCGTTTTATTCGTCGGACTGCCGCTCCACTCCCGGGGAAACGAGAGATATTTATTTCGTTTATCGCTACGATAAGTTAAACTTGATGTCAACATTTTGTCCGCTGCTTTTTTATATGAGGTCGTTACCGTACAAAGTACGCTGTTGTATTACAAATCGTACAATTTATCTCAAGGTAATCGTTAAACCTTTTTTTTTCTTTTTTAATTGGTCGGTACAAGAGAAAATACTAACTCGAGGTTTTTTAATGAAAAAAATCTTACGCTGTAAAAGACATCGTTGAATTTCGGCGATAATTAAATTTCAAAGGCAACGCCGCAAAACTCGAATCAGAAAAAAAAGGACGACAATAATGCAGACGTTTTCGTACGGCTGTTCAAATCGTTTATAAAGCCAATGCAGACATGCAGTTTTGCATTAAAAAAAAATTCTACTCAAAAACCCGAGTAAAATATGAAAAAAAAAAATGTTTTTTTCTTTTCTTAAAGATTCCTTAAAATCCTCCGGAACCATTGCAACATAAACGTTATAATACCCATCCCATCTTACGTGACGCACCGCAAAAAAAAAAAACTGCAGTAGTAAATCCATCGAGGTAAGTGCGCTCACCTTGCGAAGAAAGCTGCGGCTGCGCTCGCCTGTGCCGGTGTGCCGGGTACGCCGCTCACGTTGTAAGAATACTTCGATTCCTGATAAACTTGAAAGGCGTTTGGCGCTTTAACGTGCGACGATCGATGATAATAATGATCACCGTACTTGTCACTGTAAACACTTTTTTCGCACGCCTGCGTTACCTTCGACGTGGCGTAACCTTGAAGCGAACGCGCGTGATTTTTCTCGTGATTATTCGGATGCGAACCCTTGTCGGAGGCCGCGTACTGATGGGACTTCTCGTGAGCCGTCGATATGGCCGGTTTATCTATGGTGCCGTAGGACTTGAAATCGTAACCCTTTAGTTCGCCGTAATACTTGAGATTCTCGACTTTGTAACCCACGTGACTTATCGTTGGCTCGTGGACGAGAGCCTTGTTATTCGCTTTAGTCGGTGCCTCGTGATGCTTGTAAACTATAGCTTCCTGTACGGACTTCATTTTATCGACGAATTTTCCGCTCGCGACTACTTCGTTACCGACACCGATACCCTTCGTTTTTTCGAACTTTAGCAAAGATTTATCGTTCCCGCGAGGGTTCGTCGCATCGCCGGTACGCAACAACGAGTCTACCGCGGTCTTGAACTTGAAATCACCGACACAACTGTTCACCTCCGGACAAATCACACCGCCGAGTGTAACACCCAATATAACACCCGCACTACCGTAACTGTTGACGACACCATTGTTTCCTATGCCACGATTGCCACTGTTTGTCTGATAATTAATCGCGTTTATTTTCAAATTGTTTTCCGAATATTTCAGCGTCTCGACGTCGTCGTCGTTATGCTCATCGGAGATTCGCGCGCGTGTATCAACGATCGTTTGCTTATGCGTCTGACGCTGACGCGCCGTAACGCCACCCCGTGTTGCTTCTCGCGCGGTCGGCGGAACACTGACGAGATTAGCGGGCGCCTCCGTACCGTGAGCTCCCGCGCCGACACCAACGCCATTTCTACTTCCCCCCGCTTGTCGTCTGCTCTTCTCGTCCTGTCAATGATAACGTACCCCATTGTTCAATGTAACTTGTTTTACGTATTTTATTTTAACGTTCTTTTTCTTTCGATAAACTACCAAAATGGCGGCCCGCTCGTTGCATGCACGAGAGAAGAAAAAAATGGCGGCGGCTATCGCCACCGTTTATAAATAAACGGAGTACGAGTTACTAGTTAATGTCCGTAAATGAAGGCGCATTTATGATAAGAAACATGATAAAATAAAAGGCCGATGAATTAATGAATGAATTCCCCTCTGGAAAAAACTTTTAATGCAGTGATCGATATTTCATCGAAATCTTTCGGGGAGAGTCCAGCGTGTTAACGGCGGTTAACGACGGTTAAAGACGGTTAAAGACGGTTGACGGTTAGTGTTCAAACTGAACGGAAAAAAGAGTGTCTCGATAACAGACAAATAATCGGGTTTTTTTTTGGGAAAAAATCGTAAAAAATTCCCGATGTCCAATTACTTGTCAGGATATTCTAACGGCAGAAAAAATCTCCAAGTGCAAAATTCAAAAAGTTCATGTTTTTTTCGATGTAATATTTTTAAAAAAATCTAAAATAACCAAAAAAATTCATATTTTAAATAGAAACCGGGGAAGTTTTTGTACAATCAGAAAACGTGAATAATGAATCGTGAAATATTTTTCATACAGTTTTCTTTATAATAAAGGAAAATATAAATTGTCCGTTATTCGCCTGCAATCGCCGGAGGTCGCGGTGGTTAAACACGTTGCGATATATATCGATATTATATCGAAATCGCGAAGTTTTCGTTGCCGCCCGCGGGTAATGCCCGTTTTGTTAGTCTAGACTATGCATAAATAAAAACGGTTGTCTGTACTTGCAGTTGATAAAAAAATTATTGTAAAAGATCGAACGAAAAAAAAAACACAGTTTATAGCATCGCGGAATCGGACAAAAGCAATGAAACATGAATCAAGGTATGCGACCCAATAAAGATCTTATTATTTTGACCCGTCGATTTCCACCGAAATTATTGTAAAACGGTGATCAACTCACCTGACTTCGTTTCTGGTCTTCTTGTCGTCGGTTCGTTACTTCGGAATATTTCGGAGGATCCGGATGATATTTCGGCGGAGGTTCAGCCTTCGGTGGATCCTCCTGGTACCTCGGTGGCCTGTCGAATTGTCGATATTTGGGTGGTTCCACGTACGGAGCGCACTGCGGCCTGTGGAAATTCTCCGTCAGATCTGACTGCGATCTGTTCAATTGATGGGTCGCGCATCCGTTCGCCTTTTGTTCCTGATGCGTTTGCTTTCCGTGATTGTGCTTCGAATGAATCGTAGCACCGATCTTTTCTTTTTTTTCGATTTTATCAGCACCGTTATTAGCTTTCGGCTCTTTTGATTTGTCCCCACAATTGGGAGGACCGTCGATCTCGTAGAATGTCAATTCTTTTCCCTTCGCGAGAGCCTTGTCGACTGACAAACGATGACACTTTCCATGACGATTCTCGTGTTTCAATGGTGGATCGATTTGATAAAACGTCAATTCCCTTGAATCCTGCGATTTCGATCGAGTTTCGTGCGACGAATGATGCTGTCGCTCGGGCTGCGAATGACTCCTCGCGCTCTTATCGGCTCCCGGCTCCGCCGTGTGACGGGATGATACCCGCGAATTTGTTGGATTTTTCACAGAATTCCTACCGTACTCCTGGTACTCGTCTCCGTACTTTATACTCTGTCGCGGCTTGTATTTTTCCTCGAATTGCGAATAATTGTAAGTGTTAAAACCGACCTGATTGAAATTGCGACTTAGGTTCTCGGAGTTGTAGTCGGTCGATGTTACCGCCTCCATGTTTATCTGAAACAAAAATCAAAACGGTTCTTTATATTCTTCACATTTTTCAATTTCTTTTTTTTCTCGGCATTTTAAAGAAAATCGAATTCGCTGTGACATTGAGTCTGAAATGGTAATTACATCCGTTTTTTTATTTCGTTTTAATATTCAATTTTTTAAAATGTTTCCATTCGTTTAATATTCAATTTTTAAATTGAAATTGTGAATACTTCTGCTATCGTTACATTTTCCATTTTTACGTTTTGATCTTTCGATTTGAATGTCGCGATCGAAGCTATAAAACTTATTTTATGTTTCATACAGAAAATGATTTATTATCTGCAATATTAAACGGTATTTTTTTTCTTTATTATTTATAAAACGTCCAGAATCTTGCGTGGCTTACCGAGTACTATAATTTAAAAAAACCTCATTTGTCTCCAAACTTAAAAAGAATTACGAATTCTTTCGCGCGGAGCTGCCCTTGACGAATCGTCTGAAAGAATCGTGTTTCCGCGTGTCTCCTAATCGATAACTACAAAGAACAGTACTCGAGATACGTCGACGAGGCACAAAGGGTTCGCTGAGAACGGCGTAAGCGAGAAAGCGAAAGATCTCGTTGCATAGAGACGAAACGAGACGAGGAATTAAAATATCCGCCATAAAACCTTCGCAACGGTGTATTCCCCGCTGAGATTAGGTGTTCGGTTCGATAGCAGTAGAATTCCGATACAATAAGAAGGAAAATGGGCGTAAAACACCAGTAGGTAAAACAATGTTCGAAAAGATCGAAATCCTCGACTTTGCTGAAGAAGCAGAAGAATAACTCGAAGAAGAAGTACAAGAAGATGAAGCGAATGTTCCGGAGAAAGTACAAACACAAGAAGAGGAGACAAGAGAAATAAAAACGTAGCGAAGTACTCGAGAAGAAGCTCGAGGCTATAAATTGGTGAATATCTCATTCCCGAGCGTTCCACCGGAGGCCCCGAGGTATTTAGCGTGCAGCGCGAAACAAAAAGCTTCGCGATGGTGATAAATACAAAACTGACAACGTGAGGGCGTATCGTTCGTCGATTCTTTTGCTTCGTACAGATTTTTATTTGTTTTTTTCTTACTTTCGTGTTCGCTATCCAGCGTGGAATAAAGTGCCGTCGTACGTTTTACTTCGACAATTGAGAAGAAATCCCCGTCGTAGCGGGCGGCCCACGCCGGAAAGAAATCTACCAGCGTTGTACCTTGAGAAGGGCCTACAGAAGGAGGATACTTGAGTTCCGAAAGACTGGAGAAGAAGACGAGGAAGGAATGGATGAGGAACGTGAGACGCGGATCTCGCGAAGAGGCTCGACGGGTCGTCTTCGCGTCGACGACGGAGGCTATGTTCCCCCAAGAATGGCGAATGGCGTTACCCCAGCCGCGAAGAACTCAGCCAGAAAAAGAACGAGCGAACGGAGAAAGAAATATCGAGTAAAACGGAGGGTGTAAAGAGAAGGAGAGACCGTACAGAAACTGATGCGCCGCGTCTTGGAAGAAAAAAAAAAACTCGCGCGCGGTTGGGAACCGGTTCACACCTCGGGTACCCGGGGGCTAACCGATTTACGATACCCGAATGGCTTTCACGATGCATCGCGCGGCGCATTCGACCTGCCGCTCGGTGCTCCTGGAACGACCGTTATATGCCCACAAAGACGCTTCTGAGCCACAGAACCGACGTGACGACGTGAGACGTACCGAGTCTCTTACCTTTCTCACCTTTCATACCGGTAAGCGAAGGAATTATAACGTGAACGTACGTGTTATACAGAAAAGAGTAAGAAAAGGCTCCGCGGATCTCTTCCCACTGCCATCGAAATCCCAAGAGTTTCTGATTCTCCCGACATAACTCACCGCTGCACCGCATTGGCTTCGATGCCACTGTAGGATCATTCTCTCTTCTCTTTACTCTTTATCTTCTTCGGTATCTCTTTCGATCTCATTTGAGATCGAGTAGCGATGGCACGGAAACGAAAAAATCGTCAGGCTTTCTCTAACCGCGGACCGCAGGTTTAGGTTTACTGCACTTACTCTAGAAACGAGTCTGCGATCTAAAATAAGTCGCAGCATTTGTTAACTCAACTAACTTTTCACAGAACCTTTCAAGCGAATAGTTTTTGCTACTCCATCGAGAGAAAATGATCAAAATATTCATTTTTGCAGATTCATTGCAGATTTGCATATGCAGATTCGCCGACCAGATGATGAGCTCAAATTTTCTATATAAATAGCTATAATACAGTTCGTATTATTAAAAAAAAATAAAAATCATACACATTGCTTCCTCATAAGTTCGAACTGATCACGAAACTTCCACTTCGAGAAAATCGCGATTGATCATGAGATTTGATCGTAGAGGGGGTGAACAGTGAAAAATAATTAACGATTGTGGAACCTTTCGAGAACTGGAATCCCGAGTACGCAGAGTTAAGGACTTAACGATGTATATTTATTATATAGTGCAGAAAAATCAGCGTTTATAGCATAAGCCAACTATCGTATTGCACATGCATATTACTACACGCAAAGATTTCGCAAAGTCACTGGGTATATTGTATGCATATATCATGCCCCATAACTTCCTCTTCAGGAGGAGCCAAGAGGCCAAGAATGCCCCCGGGGGCTTCTTGCGGTTATGTATTACAGACGGTAATGAAGACTCCGAAGCACAGTACAGAAGCAGTAGATGCCTAGCAGCAGCAGCGCAGCATCTAGTATCAGTAGTAGCAGAGGCTGCTGGCGGTACTGAGACCTTGTTTATCACCTCACCTCAAATATACAATTAACATGTTGAAAAGGTGCCCGGAGGTAACTCGCAGTCCGCAAGCCCCTGGTGTATTATTCTCCACCGTGCGCGGAGCCTCTCTCTCTCTCTCTCTCTCTCTCGCCGTATTCCGTTTCAACTCCCCCAGCGGTTATATCCTCCTTTCGAAGCAAGAACGGGAAGCGAAAGAGGCTGTATCTATATATCTTTATCCCTTTTCTCATCGCGAAATGAAGAACTAGTCGAAGACAGTAATTCTCGAGTCGTTGGGGAACGTTAAAATCCTATCGTGTTGAAAACACCGGAGCAATGAAGAATCTCAGTTTCGCGATAGAATGAAGAAACTTCGTCTGTTATACCCAATTCGCCATTTTTTTGTTTTACAAAACTGCAATGAAGAAATTTCATTTCGTTCGAAATTAAAGCCGACATCGACACCTTATTTTTTTTTTAGATAAATAGGAGTAATATTTCATTCGGGTTGTCCAATTAATTTTTGCACGGTACACTATGAGACTTGACGAAGGATAAGCGAAATACGTATTTCCCAAACGCGTCTCGAACACGTGTCTCGTATACCCCCACCGAATATAGACATTAAGTACGGTGAGCATACAACTCAACGCAACTTTCTGCACTCTCAAAACGAGAAGTTGTTTCGGGGCGCGTTCGGCGCGCTGGCTACATTATCGAGAATAATTGAAGAGAAAATTTTTGCCGTACGTCTCTCGCGCCACACTCTGCATCGTTGTTGCTCTTGCGCGGCAGTGCAGAACCCCGCGTCTCGAGTTTCTCGTTCACAACTTATCCTCGGTTTTATTTATTTTTTCTGTTTTCCTTCCCCTCACTTGCACTCGCACCTATAAAATAATGAGGAAGGGAAACCCGGGAGCGACCATATATTTCGTTAAGCATCGGGTGAGAGTTCGAATATAACCGAAGGCCGTAGGCCACCCTGACTCCTCGTTCGGTCCTCTCACGCTTACGATATAATAACGATCGATTTTCAGGACCAGTTTGTCGATTACCGAGCGTTGAGAGAAAAAAAAAAAAAAATTAACGAGATTGAAACTTTCGCCAATTATCACGTAGTTGCAGTGTTATATTGCGTGTTGTACGAGTACACTCTGTACGATTAAACCACCCGTTTTAATTGGTTTTTTTTCTTTTTTTCTCCTTTTTTTTCACCGACTATTTTACGCTTGTTTCCGTGAATTTTGCGCCGTCCGTGATTAATCTGTAAAACATATTTTCTCTCTCCGCTGTGGTGTGCATGAAATGCATTGACGCCAATGGCTCGCATGAATTCTCGTTAGACCCGACGGCCGAGTTAATAATTGACGCATGTCGTATAATAAACGAATGGTTTGTTCTACCCGTCTCTCAATTTGGAGAATTTGACAATATTAAAGAGATTGAATTCCCTCGGATTGTGACGTAGTTAACGTTCGGCTGACCGAGTTAAATTATAAATTCTATAAATATTCGTATTCTCGGAGCATTCACGTTTCATGGGAGACTTTCCGGTTACGACCGCACGTTAGTTTACAACTGTAATAATCATACGAAGTCCTCAGGGTCACGCGTCGTAGCGACAAAGACCAACTGAGTACTCGACGTAATTACCGGAGGGTTAAGAAAGTGCACTGTTCGCGCGGAGTGCGATACGCGTTTGGATTCGACCGCTTTACACCTGAAGTGTTTCCAATGTCGGTTCTTGACGAACGAAATCCTTTCGCTCGTTCATTTTTCACTCTCTTGGATTTCGCAGAATGCGAAGGAGAACATTCAAAAAATAGTGCAATACATTTTTGCTTTAATTTCCTTTTTTGTCTCAACATTCGCCGAACTTTTCCGAGTATCAATACTGAAAATCACGTTTTCAGTATTGATATAAATAACAATATTAATAATAGTAACAAAAATAATAACGAAATTTATTATTATTATTATTGTAGTTAATTAATTTATTAAATTAAAATAATTTTAATTTCTTTTTCGGAAATGACTTTTCTTGTGAATTTTACTGTTGGCTGCTGTATTATCGTTCTAAAAATAAAATATGTCGTATCTATGGCAATATTGCTGCACCTCGCGTGTGACGTAAGACAGAATTTCACACAATAGCCCGGAGCCCGGTAGCGCGCTACTGAACGTATACGGTGTAAGTGGAGTATATCGAAAAACGATATAATCGACAAAAAGGGGTGGCCATTGAGAGGGCGACCATACATAATTGGATAAAAAATGGTGCATAGCGCCGTTAGCGTACAAGGAATCGCGATAACGCCGCCACGTACAGTACAGTAGTTTAGTACTGTATTTACGGTGGTATACACGCAGAGCTCAAAGACCCACTACCGTCACTTAATTGCCCGAGTCGGAATCTCGCTGGCGGTGTGCGCCGGCACCATCAGGAGTAAAGTCGAGTTACAAGATTCAAGAGACTCTAATGCGCGGGAGAGGACACGGCAAAGCGAGAAAGAGGACCATAGAAGGCACTACAGGGGCAGACTAACACAAATGGAAAGAGAAGAAATATAGTACCATGAGAAGCAACGACACGAGGAACGCTTACCGGCAATTTGCGAATTATTAATTTAACCGTTCCTCCCTTAACACGTTTGTGTACCGCGCTAAAACTGTTACGGAATCGGAAGCGAAAGAGGGTGAGAAAGTGTACGAGAGAATCGAGAGTGGCACGTAGCGGAAACGAAAGAGGTAGCGGCGCGGATATAGTTGAACGGGGTGAAACAACCAATTGTACAACCTACCAGTGAGAAAGAACGAAACGAGGAAAGTGCACCATCCCCCGCAAGTCCCGTACCAGTCCAATACGCGGTCGTAACAAACGCGTGCGGCAACAACAAAGTTTTGTAAGCGGGCGAGCAAACACGACAAAATAGAGGCTCAACTCGCAATAACGAAGTTTCCGTTTGGCAAACTCCTCGCTTTATGCGGCACAAGCCGCGGGGCAGCGAGAGTTACTAATATTGAAAATAACGAGGACTCTGTAATTTTGAACGGGTTGCAACTGTGGACTCACTTTTTTTTTTTCGTTCCGCGATTTAGTTAAAAAGTAAATGGAACGCAAATGATCGGGTCTCGATAGACACAGGGGGCATGGATGGGATTTTATTGCGTGCGAACTATGAGTAAAACGATGTCGAAGAGAAATCGTGGCTGGGCAAGCGAAGTATATCGCCTACGCGCTTCAACGATAACGTAACCGGGTTTGTCATTTTCCCCTTGGGGTTACAAGGCGCGCCTCCCTTTCGTTCGCTCACTTTCTATCGCCGTCGTTGCTCTCGGGCTTATACGACGACACTCACGACGACTAACCTACCTCAATGCGACCACACGAATTGGATTATAACCTACGGGGACTATTCCCCGGGGACTATTATACTTCGACCGAATAGAAAGCGCCTTCTATTAAATATACTCGAATTCCAAATACAGCGGTATCGCCATTTCATTCGATTTACTCGATTTTAGAGACATTTTTATTGACAAAAAAAAATGTAATGTTGAGGTCGAAAAATGTAATTTTTTTCTGAGCTCACGATCGTGTTTTTTTTTTTATTTGGAGCGAATTGTTAAGAATTTAGTAAATTTCGAAAGGGGGAAATGGGAGAAAATGTACCAATGGGGGAAAATAGTGCAGATGAACAACTCGCATTTTGGTACAAAATGGACGAAAGTCATGAAAGCCATGAAAAAAAAATGCCTTCATGAATTCCACGAAACCCACGAAATTTTTTTAAAACTTTGGTTTTCTCATAGAATTCTCATAGAATCCGCTTAGATGCGTTCCATTTTCCTCTTATTCTCCCACACGAAAAGCCGAAGTTGATGGAAATTCGGGCGAAGTTGTCGAATGACAACGGGAAGTAGAAGATGGCAATGCGTTGACATCACCGTAGGTATTCTCGCACGGAGGAGAAACATCGACGGGGACCGAGCAATCTCTTACGGTTGAGTGTGTCCCCGGTCGGGGAACGCCCTCGATCACTCTGAATAATCATCGCGCGACAACGCGACTTTCGCGTCATCGCACTCCTCCCCCTGCGCCACGACCAGGCAACGAAAAAGATATACGCACAGAAGGATTTACAGATTGAAATGCGAAAGTAGAAAAATCTTTACAAAGGGTGAACATAATAATAAGAAAAAAAAGATGGAAAAGAAAAAAAGACGACCAAAGGAAAATTCTCAAGCCACGGATGAGTGCGTGGAAAGATGGAGAAACGGCGCGCCAAGAGAAGGAAGGAACGCCATGAAAAAGAACTCTCAGCGTAATCCTCCCTCTCCGGTGTAATTCAGGTGGATGCGGAACCAACTTCGACAAAAAATGTTGCAGAATAAAAGAAATAGAATACTTTCTTGTAGATATATATATTACTTCGCTGTTTTAGGTATTCCAAATTGTACGACTACGGCATACGGCTTTCGGGTTCAAAGTTATCCCAAATCGATTTTTTTCAATGTTTGTAACGGGGGATATTTGCGATTGATTGTCAACCAAAGGATCCGCGGTAGGAAACACTGCAGAAGTGGCCGTTTGGATTTTCAAAGCTCAGTGCCAAAGGCGTCGGTTTCTAGTTGTTTTGACGCTTGGGATTTATCGATAGGCACACCCTTCGATGCTCCCTCATTTTAATCTTGTTACATTTTTTTTGCGTAGTAGAGAATTACAAGAGATTAATTAACTGCTTCCGGGGGTTGGAACCCCCCATTGGATCTGCGTTTGGGGTCTGCGATACGAACGGTTGATGTTAAAGTTAAAAGTCAATTCACTAACCGTGGTAAGTCAAAACAGACTGCAAATTAATTAAGGTTATCAGCAAGAGTTATAGTCATCGCAATCGCGGGTTTTCACGTTGTTTGATACAAAAATAAATTTAGCTGTCGGGAGGCCTGCTCCAGATTGTAATTCTAAAGGATTTAAAAGAGTACATCTCGATGTTGCGATTCGAAAGTCGATATTAGATTGTTTCCTCGACAACGATACGACATAAGAAAATTATAATTTTTTTTTTGGTGAAACGTACATATATTGAGAATCTTACGAAAAAAAATTGGCAACAGACCTTGAAAAAAAAAAACCCAAAAGAATAAATTGTTCTTTTTTTGCACATTTATATTTTATTTTCATATATCGCGACAATTTTTTAATGCAAGATTCTGAATACATATAGCTATCAGAAAAAATGTTGTTCTTTAGTATATATCTTAATAGCTTTTGAGAAAAAAAATCCAATCATTTGTCCTTAAGCGACAACATTTTTTTTTTTTTTGTGAAAACACAGTTTCCTTCAAGACTCGAATTCGGCGGCTCACATTTTATGAAAGTTGTTTACAAACATAACTTAATAAATAAGAAACTTTGATCGATCGCCGTCGAGTGCGGAACTGTAATAAAGAAAAAGTTAGCAGCGCTGAGAAACAAAGAATAAGAGAACAAATATTATTGAATGATCCGAAAGGAATAATAAGACCTTCTCGCGGATAGTAAAAATAATGAAATGTTCATAAAGTTTCATCCACGAGATTAACATCGAATGCTCGAGAGGCGAACGAAGAAATTGTCAATTTTTATAAAGAAGACTGTTACATAATTGTCGGGTTCATTCTTCTTTCATCATAAAACGTTGATTTTTCGTCTGTGTCCTCTCGTATACTTCGCATCTCCGGTACATTCGTCCTATTGCCTCTCAACCGTCTCATTAATCCTTGATAACGTTTCATAAGAGTAATTGAATATCCAACAAGTTCGTAAATTGGAAAGCTCTTTCACGGCGCAATATTGCGAAATAGAGAAGCTTTGTACAGCAATAAAAAGAGTGGAAAGCTCGGGTGCTCGGGTTCCTTTAAGCCATATAAGAACACCGTGAATTCTCGGTGCACCTCGCGAAAGCCGCACACAAAGATAGAGAGAACTTTGGACAAGAATAGTATAACAACAAAAAATAAAGAAGAAAAAATACGAAAGGTCTGATCAATACCATCTTTTTCTACTTGTGCGAGCAATGCGATTTTCGCGACGCCGAGGTACTCCCTGGAGTTGATCTTCAATTTCCTGAACACCTTTTTCACTCCCTTCCGCGTCGACCCCTCTATACCTGTGCTCACTGGCTTTCTTGGCCGGACTTTAGCGTTACACGATAAACCGTGCAAGGATTTTCTTCCAGTCTACTTTTAAACTCATCCCATCCTCTCTAACTCCACTTTCTTTCGTCTTTTTGTCGTTCAAAATAATTGAGTCTCCGTAATCCATTGACAATTAATTAACGTGGGCTTTAGTTAGCTTTAGTTTCTTTAGTTAGCCTCCTCTACGTCGGTGTGTTTACCGATGAAATTTCACGGATCAGTCGCCGAGAGATTTCGAATTCGTCAATCGTTTTTGCCCTCGACGCTTCATTGCAACGGATTATCTTATTTTCTATCAATTTTTAACTTGTACGACGCGAAAGCCGAAGATCTCCTTCCGTTCCAAGTCCGTTGACGTTCACAGAATACAGAAGAACACGGTTCGCGGATCCTGTTCGTTTTCTTCGCGGTCCTCTTCGATATTTTTCTGAACGAAGCTCGCTATGAACATTTCGTGAACGTCGGGAAGTCGAGAGGGTCACGAACCTTTTAAAACCCTCTCTGTTATCCTTGGCGGGTTCCCGAAGAGCGCTCTTATCTCCGGGCGCGAATGTTTTTCGCTTGTTGATCTTGGAAGGGCCAAAGGCAATCGGAGAACCATAGGAGACAAAAGAACGGAACAGCGACATGGGGTCAGCCAATGTTACGGGTGGATTCTGCGTTTCTACAGCTAGAAGCGAAACACACGACGTTACCGGACAACGAACCGGCGAATCGTCGCGTGTCTCTCGCGCGAGCTGGAATGAGGCATGAAATAACAAGCTCTGCATCGGAGACGTCGACGCGACGGATCCCGGCAGGAGAGAAATGTAGAATGACGAAGTGAAGAGAAATGGAAAAGCTTCCGGCAAGGATAAGACGACAATCCGTTGGGCAAATGCTATGCCGCGCGCAATGCTCGGGGATTTAAGCTCAACCGTTGTCTAATGGCAGCTTGGATTTCAATGGCAAATGGCAACTTTGCCAGGCAGCAGTTTCGCCGTTTCAGCAACTTGTTTGGTTGAGGGATTTGTAACGTGGGGCGTCCCGTCCGCCACTCTTTGTGCGGTTCGTCTACACAGCCGTTGACTCTCTCGGAGCGATGCGAACGACGGCTTCGTTAAAACAGCTGCCAGGTGGTAATGGAATCAGGTGGAAACTTGGGACGGAAAGGCCGGAAGACGAGATATAGATCAGAGTAGGAAAAGCTTTTCAAGAGGTCATTGACGAATAATCAGAATTAACGAACCACTCGGAGATCGGAATAGCTGCGGATATCGAATATTGTTATTGCTGTACTTGAAGTCGAAAATCAGATATCGATCAGCGCAATGCCGCCCCGAATACCGAGGAGATGTCTCGTCGTTAAAATTTGCGTACCTAAAGCTCGTCGTTGGGAATTGAGGTCAGCCGAAGAAAAAACAATTTTCATTCCAATAACCGCCGTAATTCCATTAAAACTTCTATTGCCCCGTGAAAATAATAAATTAACAATCAGAAAGTTCCTTTATACATGCGTAACTATTTGATATCCAAAGTCTTCTCAGGTATTTTTTTTTTTTTTTTTCGGAAAATCAAGAGCGATTGCAAAACGAACCGAAGGAAACGAGATTTTGGGGATTTTTCCTTTATTGCTTTACGACTCATCTCAAGAAGAAACTTTTCGAATTCCGATCGAGCAAAGTCTTTGTAGTGAAGAAAGAGACCAGAGATACGAGAGAAAACAAAAGAAATCGTTACAATGTTATCGAAAGAGCCGATCGAAGAGGGATAAGGGACAATTTGTGTGGACAAGCGGGGTCCGCCCTTAAAAATCCGAACAGCCGACCGGTATTTTGTTTCCTTCTCGTCGTACTTGTATTCCATGTCGATTTTTCTGCTACAGTCTGCCACTTGTTTCTCTTCGTCGTATTCTCGTGAAGCATCGCAGTCGTTTTCTTTCGTCCGGCACCGACTGGGAGCAAACAATCTAACAAGCAAAAAAAAAGAGAGAAAAAAAAGTCCGTTTTACACGCGTAGGACGTCAAAGTTGCTCAATGCTCGTTAAGAGATTCTCGTCGGAGCCCGTGAAGAGACGAGATGTGAAGAAGAGGAGTCGAATAGAGTAAGCAGCAACGACGACGCTCGAGCCAGTAGCAGAGGGGTCGACGAACGCCCTCGCGACAACGACGACGACGACGACGACGATGACGAGAGCGACGAGAGAAAGATAGAAAGCCGCTGGCTTGGCCTTCGTTAGGCAACGTCACGGAGACACCTGGTGCACGATTACGTTCTCACTCTCGCGCGGTTATGCGCTCCTCTCTGACGCTCCTACCCTTACTCGGCACACATGGGACTCATCCTGATCTTGGATAATAGCTATCGCGCCAGGATTGAAAGCCCGGGGAAGTGCGTTGTACCGTGGAACGCGATTCAGTGAATGATGGGGAATGTCACTATTTTTTTATCTCTCTTTTCCGATTGCTGCCAGTTTTGCGCTTTCGACATCGTCCCGTCACATTTTAACTCGACGCAGGCATTTCCCGGAGTGATAAAAAATGGTGGATATCGATTAGTGATTCTTTGGCCGACGAAGTGGTTATTGTAGTACGCAAGTAATTTAATCAATTAAAAAAATCATGTTGATTTAAAAAACTACCAAATGTATAAAATGAAATCTATTTAACTAATCGTTTCGATTAATTTCGACTTAATTGATTAATATAATTTTTTTATCATTTTGAAAACGCGAGATTAAGGCCCAATGAGGTTAATAATAAATTATAACATGGAATAACAACGTTAGTATTAAACAAGTCTGAAAGATTTGATTAAAAAATGTATTTTAGACATTCGAACTGCTATGGGAAAAATCATCAAAGAGAGTCGTCGCTTCGTGTCGTTATCGAGGAGTAACGAAAAAAGTCGTTCCATCGAATCACGGACGCCCGAAACGCCGGGATCACCGAGCATGATTTATCGAGCACGACGGTTAACGGTGGCAAAGAAATTACCCGACAATCTCGAGTTCTCTGTCGGTGCCTGGAAAGAACGTGGAAAACTCGCGTCACCGATCGTTTCCGTCGCCGTCGTCGTGGCTAAAGCGGAGCAAACTTTTTCCGAAGGAAAGTAGGTATTAGACTCGAACGTGGAGAGGGGTCGCGGAGAAATCGTATCGGGAAAAAAAATCAAGGAGACCGAGAAAAGAATGAAAAGAACTGTAAAGTCCAAGCAGAGATCTTCGTGTGGCTATATCCCGAGTGTCGGTTATCGTACTTCTTGTACAGTTTGCCCCCATCGATACCAGCTGTCCGTCTTACACACTCAGCTTCCATTTATACCGACTCTTCTTCTATCCGAACACTCAACCATCTCTCTATACAGCTTCTCTTATGCTGTTTGCAAAGATACAAGCAAAAAATGTAACGATTCCGTGAGGGAAGTGACGGTGAAGAAGAATAAGAAAAAGGCACCAGAAGGAAACGAACGCGGTGCTGCTGGGATATATATCGTGAGCAAAGGGTGGAGGGGGGAGAGAAACGAGACTTGATGGATTTTAACCCCAGCCAGCAGTATTCGATTACCGATCTATCGCTTCTGCCGGGAGCAATCCCTCACTCATACTCCATGATAATCCATTATAGTTCTTGCCGCGTCCCTCTTTCTCTCGGCCAAACTAGCGCTAGAATCGTATAGAGAAAAGACATACAGCATCCAGCATCTCTTAGCTTTTATCGTTGCTTCCAGCGGAGCTAGCAGTGTCTCTTGACTTCTCTCGACTTTATCGTTGACGATTTTTTTTTGCAACAAAACTCCTTGCGCACCGAAAACTGTTTAACAACTTACGGACTTAATCTGGTGTTCGAAATCATACGAAGCGTTTGAAGTTTAAAAATCCTTTTTCTACGAAAATACAACGAATATGCAAATTTTGAAATTTCTTGACTATTGCAATGTGAAAAAAATTTGAATAATTTTTCCTAGTGATTTGACCTACTTGCCGTAGATGGAGAGATCGGAACAGGGATCCTAAGATAAATTTTGCAGCGTTGAGTCGAGGGTCGATGTAATTCTCTCAAATTTTTAGCCATATTTTTAGCGTTCTTCAAAAGAATTTCTCAATGTTGCGAGCCTCGGGACACAGAAATAGTACAGCCCCATTGACGCGCGCGTGGTAAGTTCCTTCGGGATATTTACGCACTTGGTACGCAAAAGTTGGCGGTTCGTAAAGGGTGAGCACGGACGCGTGCGCCAGCCCTTTAATCTTCACGGATCAAAACGACGTTGCAAGGCGCATGGGGTGGTTGAGACTATGGCGATGGTGGTTGGAATCAAGGCCGAGCTTCGAAGGCTCGAGGAGCCCCGATTGCTTCGTGTATTCGAGTGTAGAAGCCCCTAACAGCATTTCAAAGGGCCCCCCTTTCCCTCCCGATTCCCCGGTACCGCAAAGAAAATTGCATTGTAATTAAAACCTCGCCACCTTCGCACGAGAATCATTGCAGCTACAGCGCATACGGGCGAACAGCGAATCGTGGAGGGGTTGAAAAAAAAAGAGAAAAAAAAAAGAGAGTCGAATGAGTCGAATATCGAAGGATTAAAATTATTCGCGTGGATTGTACGACGAGGAAAGAGCGCGAGGGAGATCAGTGAGGATCAAACGCTTTCAAGTGTATACCACACTTTGCAACTTTATTTCATTCTCACCCCTCCGTTGTTGTCCAACACAAAGTGTCCGTTGTGATATAATTGAAGAACTGTATTACAATCGCTTTATCGTCTACGCAGACGGTTTCGCTTCGCTCAAAGCGAGATAAAACGAATAATGGTGTGAAAAATGTATAAAGAGAGCTCCAATTTAGCTCGACTCGACGGAAGCATTTTTTTTTTTCACTTTTTTTTTATAATTACAAGTTTAAAAAAATGTATTTACTGTATGAATCCCGTTCGTGGAGTATCACTTTGATAAATGTGAAATCTGTGTATCGTATTGCATAGAAATTGAAAAATATAAAGAGATCAAAATTTGGTCCGTCGTTTGAATCACAGAAGCTATCAGTTTCAAAAAATATCCGTTCACATAGAGTGTAATCAATATGTGAAACAGAAAGCTGTGTGATTAAACTTTTTTTTAGGTCCCAAAAATCTGTTATATTATATCGTCTATATTTTTTTATTCATCGCGAATATTCATGAAGTGTGATTTCGTTTAACGTTTCGCCGTTTTTTTCATCGTTAATATACACGACTTATTTCGACATTCCGGATGCAGTAGAAAAGAGAAAGAGGTGAAAGTGGAAAAAGCGCGGAAGAAGGGAAACGCGCTTACGAGTTACCGAATGAGGACTAAGAGGCCACGGATGAAGCAGAGTGCTGCTGTTACTGCTGACTTCGGGAGAACTCACGATGAGATACCGAAGGATTAACCAAACGAAAAGAAACTGTTATAACCATAATGCTGCATACCGTAGATTTTTTGCATCCATTCCCGGTAGTGGCAGTAGAATATACGACGAAAAGTGAAATTTTCCGGGTGGTGAAGGTAAATAATATTGAAATACGGGTAGAAAAACTATTAACTTAAAGTAACGAAACCATTGTTATACCCTTTCTGCACGGGTATACCGGTCATCCATAAATCAGTGGTGGTACGACTTTCAGCGGGCCGGAACTTTAATTGTATTTTAACGAGTAGCCTTCTGCGTCTTTCTATTCTACGACTTCTTCGAAGAACCATTTCTTCCAATAGTCTTTCGTTTCATTCGTCCCGCAGGGGCGAACGAGTGCAGCGACGCTTTGTCCGCCCACCCGGCTTCCCTTCAGAATTATTTTTCACTTCCTTCCGCTCTCCTTCCCGTTTACCCTCGCCGGTATAACGCCCTTCGCTGCCTTTGGATCGCGATGACTCGCAATTTAAAACGTTATATAGTTTTGCGCGAAAACGTAAACAGAGATTTAACTTCAATTAAAAATTTCTTAATCGCCCTGTGCGTCACAGTAATGGAGAGCATGCCGACTCGCGGCTCGAGAGCGGTTTGCCCTTTAATTATCCATCGAGTTAACGAAGCGTAGAAGGTGATTTGAGTCGTTCGATAGCGTTACCGTCGAATACATCGTGACGCTGGGCACCATTAATGAATTCCATCGAAGGGAAATGTTATGTTTCAATTAACCGAACACGGATGAGGGAGACTACGTAGGCGGATACAGCGCATCAATGGTACAAATTGGATTTTTAAAAATTCAACTATAAATCGTAGCAGCGGAAGTGAGGCTTTGCGTCCGGAAGAAACGTAACAATAGTCCTTATCATGCAAGATTTGCGTTACAGGTGATACCGACCATCGAACCTCCTTAACATTATCGCGTAACGAGATGAAAATCCATTCTATACAACCAAAAGGTCTATTAAGTACCCTTCTGCAGTTATATCGAGTAAAAAACGGCTTCAAGACTTTTGAAATAAAGTAGAATTGGTATTTTTTATCTTTTCATTCGGTAACGATGAAAAAAAATATATATAGCATTGCCTTATCAATTTGGCTAACGATCTCGCATTGCAGTTAACGCATAGAGCGTTCGTAACTCTAGGAATTTTGTCTCATTTTTTTTTTGCCCGTTATCTCTATTCGTCTTTCTTAGTACGCATCTACTAATGTAATATTATTCAACAACGTATTTTTTGCCATAAAGAGGTTCCCAAGCGTGGAAATCTCGACGGATCATTCTTCTGTCCGACAAAACTGCAAGACGCAAGTTCAACGGGGTGGGGATAGGGAGGGTCGCCGGTGCATTCGTCACTTGGTTACTCTTTCATTGCAGACTCACGAGACACTTTCTTCCATCCGTTCGTGACACACGTTTCTCTACTACACGTTGAACTCGAGTGAGTAAAACACGCGGTTGGCAAGGAAACGTAAAATAAAAAAAAGAACAACCTACGAGAAAGAAAAAAAATGCCGTACGAAAGAGTGACATAGTACTGTGGAAGCAACGGCAGCTTTATCTCACCGCATTATCCTCGGCTAACACGCGTGACCCGAGACACATAACGGGCGAGTAAAGTACAGTGCAGTATTCTACGTCGGGAGTACACCCGTCTCGTGTTTCCTCCTCGACGGAGCTGAAGACGACGACCGGGTTGCGTTGCCGCGAATAACGAAAAACTTCTTGTAACGAGGCAGCGCTCCTCATTCCGAGAGAAAACCTGGATTGCCAGGAGACTGCAGTTGGAACGCCTTGTCGAGGGCCGTTGGTACGTGGTCGACAGTCCAACCGTGTGTCAGGACTTTCATTATGTAGGTACCTTCATTCGTTACGTGTTTATACGTCGAGGCATTTTTCAGTAAGCGTATATGGTAATGCGTCCGTAAAAACTTCGAAAAATAAAGTTAGTCTCGTGATGCTCACTGAATTTTACGATCCGACAATCAATTTCAGCATTTCGAATTTCACTCTTATGTACATTTTGTTTGTTTTCCGTTTGCCTATTTATCTGTTTGTCTATTTGTCTATTTGTCTATTGATCTGTTCGTCTATCTCGTCCTGAATATTAAATATTGACTCATGAATATTCAATGTGGAATTGTCGAGAAATGAACCAAATTCGCCATAACTATAAATATCAAAATTTGCAAATTTTCAATTCGATTTATATATCGACGCGATATCGAGTTGGCTGCCCGCTCCACGGACCGCGAGCAAATTTCCTATCGGAATACTACAATTCTAAACTACTTTGAAACAAAGAAAAAACTGTCGACGTTTCCATCCGGAATAGTCATACGAATGCGACAACTCTCAGCTGTGGCTTTCGTAACTCTCGAAAAACCGCCCTTACCCCCATGGCTCGTATTCTCGTCATCGAGCCTCGCGCGTCCCCTGCGGCGGAAGTTTCTCGAATGCGACCTTAATGGCCCGTGGAGGACAAACGCCGCAACGATCTCTCAACTAGAGTATCACGACCACGCAGGACCATCAGAGAACTACGAGGGTAGTGGGACGCGTTTTTCTTCGTACATGTAACCGCGTGCATGGGTCCTGAAACTACCTACGTACCAATACCACAAAAACCGACCCTACATCGGCGAAGCAAGTGATTTAATTCCCGGCTCTCATCTTCCCTGATGATTGGTTACCCACTAACTTTTCGATCAAGCAAGAACCTTAGCTCGGGAAATCTACTGCAAGCCCTATACGAGGGTGAGAATTCAGTATTGGAATTTACTACGGTTTAAGGGCTCACAGGTTTGCGCAACTTCGTATTACATCCCAATTCCGTATACATTCGATCTCCACAATGTTTTTTTTTTTTTTTTTTTTTCAGTTATTGCAAAGAATAATTCGTTATACTTTCAAGATTGAGTCATTACTGATAATAAAATTACAATCAGGTAAGGGCGGTTAGATTGCTTCTGTATCATTTGTTTGCTTCGTCAAATTTTTGCTAAGATATTCAAATTGACGAGCGATCACAATGTGGAAATTTTCAACCCCTTGAAGGACAGTTTCATTCGCGCACTATAATTGCATTCACGGTGCCGTGGTCTGTTGTAGTATTGTAACGAAATTAGAAATGAGATTTGGATGGTAACAATATAGTCGTTTACGGCGCTTCGTGCGTTACAAAAGCTTGAAGTTTAATTTTTTAGCGCCCTAATGATACTCGGGTTCCAGAATCCGATAGTAGACGTTCTACTAAAAGATCTGTACGAAAAAGTACCGATAAAAAATAACGTAGCGAGTGAATCATTAAAAAGATAATTGGAGACTATTGGATTTTTGTTTGCACTTTCCTAGATCTGGGAATCAAATGTGTCCGCATGTTTAATTAGAAATAAAAGATCATTCAGTTTCGCCATAATTTTCCGTTGAAAACAATTTGGTAGCGATAAATTATATCGTTCGTTAGATGATAATACATTGAGTATAAGTGTATAACATATTGTAGAGGAACCTATAGCAGAAGCCATACTGGAAATGTTTTCTTAACGAGAATATTCAATTTCATCTATCGATCCTCCCGGTGTGTAACCACCAGCGCGCCGGGGGTTAAGCCTCTGTTGAAAATTATTCATACACTCTGGGTGGCCGATATCGGGTTGACTGTACGCTCCAACAGCCCCAAGCGGGTCCAGCAGCAATGAAATATCGGAAATATTGTATAAACTCCCGGGGCAAACCGCGAATGGCGATATACTAGAAGCGATTTTTAAAAAATCGTAAAACTCGTCGAGGAAGTCGAAGAATGTCGAGCGTCGAGAAAGGGGTTACGTGCGTGCAAAATTGAATAACTATCGCCCGCCAACTTTAGAGGTACAACCACGATAGGAGAACGGAATTTTATCGCGGTTTTATCGGGAAAATTCTGCTCGCCGTCGATTTTCCGAAAGCACGCGACGGAGGAAAGGCTAATTAACAATCGCGAAGTATCTGAAAATTTATTCATGTGTGAGAGTTCATGCGCGATAGTTATTCGAAAGACAAATCGATACTTTGGTTTCGGTAATTACACAAATGTCTGCTCACACGATAACTCTTTAAATGGGTTAAATATTGGGCAAAAATTTGACACAAATGAACTGTTACTATACGATACGATGATTGGAATTGGACTTTCCGGTTTTTTGAAAGATTACGGCGATAATCTTAAAACTAAAAATGGGTTTTAACCGTTTCGCAATTTTTTTTTTCAACTCGTAGATGAATTCTTGAAACTTTTTTTGAAAAAACTTAAGTTATGTACATAATGGCGATTTATTAAAAGTTCCAGTCGTACACTTGTCAAGTACTCGGTGATTTTTCCAATCGTAGATATCGGCAAGTGTTTAATCGTAAAGAAACAAAGGTTAAAGACGTATCTGAAGAAGAATGCTTAAGGGGAGATGGAAACAAAGTTTCGTCGAAGAGAGGATACCGATTATTTTGCTCGCCACAGGCGGAATAGCGCATAAACACGGTGTCTCCAGTCCGTGAAGCATCCAGCCGGGAGTCTAACCAACCGCGATGAAGTATGATTTATAAGGATCCGGAGGGTGCAAACCAGCGTAGAGTAGAAGCTACGAGCTACACAGTCCGACAAAGGGACGGAATGTTCTTTCGGGGGGTAAGTCAACGGGAAAGCCCTGATGACCTCACAGTTAATCCCGAAATCCCAACGAGAGCAAAGTCTGGAATTGTTCGAAAAAAATTTGTTACACCGCAAAGCGCAGTACCGGGCGTCGCACCGCAGTTTCCAGGAGCAAATGAGGACAATACAGTCTTCTGCAATATTCATTACCCCGACGGTTTTCTCGCGAAAATAAAATATTTTATAATACATAACTGATTTAAGAGACTGAAAATTTAATTCCACTTCGGTATGTCCATATTTAATGAGAACGTCGATAATGAAGAGGAGACCTGAGCGTTGATTGCATATTCAGTGACGCTCTGCGATAAATTATTCGTCAAGATGATGTCTGGATGAATTAGAACGTTTCAGTGAGATATACAGCCGATCGTGTACATTGTGCAAAGGCGGTGATAAGGGTACTTCCGTTTTATCGGTATAAGTTTAGCGATCGCTTAATTCTACGGCCGTTAGAGAAATAATCAGGGGAATAGTTTTCGCTCCCTCCGCCCCGTCTACTTCTCTAATGTTCGCTGCCTTCGACACCCCCGATGACTCGGGTACCCACTTTCAACAAAGGTTATGGCTCGACTGTGAGTCGAACAAAGTGGCAACGAGACTGAACGTTCACGTATATCCCCTGACGATCGTTGCATGCAACTGTACTTTCATGATTTTCACAGCGGCATTCACTCCCATTCGGTTCGCAGCCAACCACATTGGTTTTTTTCCCCACATCCCATCCGATGAGAAATAAAGTGGGCGTAAATCCTGACTGGGTTCCGCACCCTTGCGGCTTCGCTTTTCTCTTTTCTTTCGCTATTTTCGCGTTCAACTGTCTTCTTTCCTCGTGCGTTCATACATTCGCAGGTCTCTCTTGCGACCCCCGCAACTTGTCTTACTCGGGAAAATCCCAAAGAGTATTTAGGGTTGCTGCCCACTACTTACCGGAAATATCCGGACTTACGTATCTTTCCGCTCCGAGTACTTGAGGTGCGGGGGTGGGAGGGGTTGGAGAAATGACCGTGAAAAGGATCGAAGCTGCGAACTCCTACCCCTCGGTTCGTTAAATACGTTAAGATATTGACTACGGAAAGATATAAAAACCGATGGGATTGAAACGAAACGGAGAAACGGCAAGAAACGACCCGAGAGTAGTTAATAAAAATAATTATCCGGATACAATAGACGATCGATTGAGATCTCGTAGATTCGAAATACTCGATTAATTACTTTGCTGGAGAACAAATAAATTCAGATACTAAAATACGAATAAAAATATGTAGATATTTAAATCGTAACATACACCACCTCAACCCCTTGAAATTGGATTCTACGACAGTTGTTCTATTTCTTCTGTCAAATTACCGTGTTGATCATAAACGTTAAATTTCATTGGATTTTTCGATTTTAAGGTGATTCATTCGGGCCAATTTGAGAATCGAGAATAACTAACTAAGCTATAGTAACAAACGCCGAAACGACATTTCGATACTTAAAGTTTTCTTTCGAAAGTCGAACCGACAAAACTTTTCCAGGCGGTCGGGCAATCAATCAGCTCTTTGTCGTCGAATGTCGCTCCGTTCACGTCCACCGTAAGAGAGCTTGGAAACCATAATGATCGTACGGGCGGAAGGCGACAAGGCGAATCAGAGTGCGCAAGAAGAATAAGGGAGGAAAGAAAGAAATGAAAAAAAAAAAAAAAAAATATTTCGTATTCCTAGGAAGTCACGTCATATTTCTTTTCCCTGGTTGGGTGATGTAGCGGCACGGCCAAGCGAGACGATAATTTATTCCTTGTCTGACGGCGTGGACGATGTTCGCTGTGTTCTATACCGCGACGGTGTGGCATGAATTTCCATTCGCATATCCCTCGTGCCACCGAGCAACCCTGGTAACGTACTGTAGTATTTTCAAACCGTCTACCACTGTGCCGTTTCTCATATTTCTTGGTGATACCTCCCGATGCGTGAGCGTCACTGAACCGATCGCGCCTATCCGCGCTCCGATATATTTATTTCACCCCTCTAACGAAAAAAAAATATATATATACTTTTCTCCTGCGACCAGAACTGTATTGTTCCTTGATGATGGTCGGTGCACACCCCCACGTCTTAACCTTAAGCACGCAACGTTACGAAACAGTTAAAAAGTGATTTAAAAACGATAAATAAGAATGCACGACGAAATAATGATGAAACAATGATTGCTTTATAATGTTCGATAATGACGAATAAACGAGGAAAAATTTGTCGAAAAAAAAAAAAAAACGAACATGTGACAATCTTTTCCCGGAGTCTATGCCCCTACGGTCATTCATAAATCTCAGTTTCGTGTAAATCTTCGGTAGCAGCGCAACGACGACCCCGTGGAAATCTACTCCAGACTATCCATCCCTGCATCCCCCTGCGACTTTCTCTTCACAGTGTAGGTATAGCGACAACGTGGTCCACGACGTCGACGCGAACTCGTCGTCTGCTTGTTCGTGTCCGGTGGATTAATTTATGTCGCGCTTAATTTTTCAGAGGGATAATATACGATGAAAATTTTACGCGGGCTATTTCTACTTTTACTTGTGCATAAAGAAATATGCTCGTGAAATAGTTTGTTCGTCAATGATAGGACCGACGGCCTGTCGATAATTAATTACCTTCCGACGAATAGTTGAGAAGAAATATAATATTCTTTTTGCTTGAGACTCTACAGTTAAATATCAACGCGCCACGGAAGCCACTGAAGTTCTGTAATAAGATCCGGTATGATGTGCGATAGAATTTAATTTAATGACATTTTTCATGTAACCGCACGTAATTCTAACGATTTTTCGCGGTGTGTGCCATCGGATATGAAAACGTATTCTTTCGGAAACGCTATCAGGGGATCCTTTTGGGATATGAGATTTCGTCGAAGGAAGCCTATTAAAATTATTTAATGAGGACGTTGCCCCGCGCCTCCCCCCCGTTTCCTTAGTTTTTAGAGGGTATCGAATCAAGTGTACTGCGAATTTAATTAGACATATGGGATGCATTACATCGTCAGTCGTCCGCTACGTTACAAGTCGCAAAGTCATGACTTTTTTTTTAAAGGTATGTAAATTTAAAAAATGCTCCCTTTTTCAACGTATTTCTGTACATTTTTAGTTAAATGTAAATATTTATAATATACGGTTTTAACAAAAATTCTCGCCCCTTCCACAATTTTATATAAATATTTGTATCTCAGTTATATGCAATTTTCACAGTGTATTTTCCCGCTGGAACAATGGTCTATGGTTCTTTTGAAAAAAAAAGTCATTTTTTCGACCACAAATCTCAATTTAAATTTGTTAGAATTCGTTGAATTTGTTCGAATTTTTTTTCCTAATGTCAAAGCGATGTGGCATAAGCGTGAATGATATGATAGTTTCGTGAAAAGACTCGCGCAGTCGCCCGGATTTCTTAGAAGCCCAAAAGTGTGCAGGAGCTTTGCTGCGGAGTGAAAAGGGCGAATGTCGAAAAAAAAAAGAAAAGCTGACTGTGAAATAAGTTTCGCGAGTTTGCACACGACGTCGAGGCAAAGAAGTGAAAGAGAGACGTCGGTACTTTTTTTTATGCGACACAAAGTAGCACTTTGCCAAATGACCCGAATCTTTTCCGGAAGGGAGAGGTGGGCGAAGAAAAAAAAAACTTGTAAAGCCCGTAGTTCAGCCAGCGCTAGCGTGTGAAAGTCGAGAATCCCGAGAAGGTTCGAGTGCCACGCGTCTTTTTCGAGACTACCGTATCTACTGGCAAAAAGCATTGGCAGTTCCCCTTCGCAGGGACAAGAGCCCTCAAATTGGTCACATTATTTTTCAAGATAGACGATATAAAAATTTCTTTCGATTGCTTTTTTTTTCTTCTTTTGGTACATTCAATGCACATTACGTTTGCAATTAATTATAAAAAGGGAACTGTAATTATTTTTAGTAGTGCGTATTATCGTACTGTCGATGACCCCAAAGATTTATCTTTTCTTCCATAATTTTTTCAAATATTCACCAACATATAAAAGATCAGGAATTTTTTAATTATGAAAACAATAGAAAAAAAAAGTTGCGCGTGAATGTGGAATGCATCAGAGACACTTCATCCCCGCTGGTTCTTGTTTCTCCGGTAGCACTGACGCTGAGGCGTATTGCGTTGTTGCATACAAAGAGGATCCCGGATTACGAAAGAATGCTCGAGACCCGAAGAAAAATATCATATCCCAAAGGCATTCGATTCATGACGCTAGTATATGCATACCTTCAGAGTTGAAACGACGACGGATCGTATATGATGCGCAGCGTAAGCTTTTCCACTGCGTTATTATCCTGCATCCCTATGTCGAATGGGTACCGACATAGTTCGAGTCTTCGTATACTCTTCTCCGGAATCGTTTCGCACGAATGCACACCGTATATACCTCAAGCATATATCATTGTCGACGATATCAATTGACTATGAGCGATCCGCAACGTGTCGTAACCGATATATTGATACGCGAAATATAATTCGTACGAAAAAAAACAAAAATCAAAATTCTGCTGGAAAATCCACGTCTGAAAAGTTGTCGAGCCAAAGTTACCCCCAAACAACTGAAGTTTCTAAGAAAACCATTTCTTTCACTTCGGATTTCGTTCGCAGAGGGTCGACGACGAAGGGGGGCTGCGGACACACGACCCCATCAGAAATATGGCTGTGACGGGCTGTAAATCGATCGCAAATTTCTAGCTTCTCTCCTCTTGTACACTGTATACTCTCTTAAAGTGAATTAGGCAACCCTCGTGAATACATCGAGCATTAATCATTCAATGACTCACGAACGAGAGTTTACTCTTTGGTCTTCGATTGGAATTCGAGTGCAATGAATTTATGAGATCGGTGTGGTGGTAAAGTATATCCAAACCTAATGATATGCGTAGCGTACCGTACCGAAAGTGATTTTTCCAAAGACTTTCCACCCTCATAACTCCGACGCTGCGTTTGATTAATTTTGTGGAAACTCGTGATTAAGAACATTTGCAAAATTGCGGAAAGACACGAAGGCATTGATCAAAGGAGTTGCAATATGTTTAAGGACTTCGCGGGGCGTGGAGGGGATACATAGGGTCGTCGTACATTGTACACGAATAAGTAACCCATTGCTCCAGAGACAGATGATTCCGGGAGAGTGGATAAAAGCAGAAAAAATACGACGTTACAGAGAACGAAGCGGCGAGCCAGACAACAGCGGAAAGAAGGCGAAATTTCTTGCCCAATTTCCTACAAACTCAGGTTCTTTATAGAAGGAAAATATGCGGCAGGGGAAACAGGAGAAACGGCGAATTTCACAAAAATGTAAAGGTAGCGATGCAGCGCCAGCGCGGTGGTGGCTCTTTCGAGGGGGTAAACAGGACAAACATATTAAGATACGCAAGGCAAAAAAAGCGAAAGCAGCGGATAAGTAAAGGCAAGTATACGGAATGAAAGGAACAAGAAATATATTTCTATACAAGCGTTGTTTCGTGAGCTTCCAGCACAACGCGAACTTAAAGTATACGAAACCGACAGACGTTTAGGACACGGAATTAAAAAGAACGGATGAACAGCCGCGCAGAGGCAACAGCGGAAGCACTAAAGTCTATTTTTCTTTGCCGCGGGAAGGATTCATCCTCGGGAATTTATGAATTCTTTATTTAATTTGGGATTCGAATCTACGCGGGCGAGACGACGACGACGACGAGGATGGCGACGACGATGAGGAGGAGTCTCCGGGTATTTAAGGGTCGCGAAGGGTACTACGGACGGTTTCACGGTGACGGTGAAGGTTGGGCGACGGGGCGACCGTAGCGGCTCGACTATCCACGTCGCGGAAATGCGATAATTAAAAAAGCGCGGCTTTTGTCTTCATTTTCGTCGTAGAATGAAATGCTCGTGCGTTAAAAATTCAATTAGACAAGTACGCGCGCGACCACCGTGTTGGTCCAACGTGCAAAAAAAAAGGAGATGGAACGCTCAGGGAGACGGAGAGGACTCCCTGGTGTCGAGGGATCATCCGGACTGTGCGCGCCAGGGGCGTCAGCGCAAAGAGAGAACGGCAACTCTTAATTATTCGTGCCCTTTTTTTTGGTTTTTTTTTCCTTTACAAATTCGCATTAAGATTACCGGGACCAACGATATATCCATTGGGAGAGATTATTACAGTTTGATTCTATTGTCAGCGACATCTCTCACGTTATTAATTAATCAAAAATTTCAATAGCTCTTCAAAGAACGGACAGTGATGAGGATTTTCAAAAATTTCTATAAATTTTTTTTTTTTTTTCGTAGAATTTTTTTCATTGTGTTTTGATCGATGTCCCAACGGGACGCTATTGGATTAGTTATTTCGCGACGTCAAAAAATTATTCGCTAAGCTGAGACGCGGTCCGCCGAAGAAATATTCATTCCCCCCGCGAGGCGGGAGAGATATCGCGCGTGACAGAGGAGTTGCTTCTCGCGTTGCTCAAGAAAAATTAAATAAAAACAAAAGAGACGCCGGCACGCGGACAATGAGGGAATAAGCAGTCACGGATAATGCAAGCGGAATCATCAGTCCGTGGCTTTCAAACAATAGAATATCAGAATAGGCCCATTATTATACGCGGTAGACTCAATTATTTTAAGCCACTTTTGTGCAGCGCTAATGAAGCGAACAAAGGCGAATATTAAGCCACCGCAGAGACTCTCGTTTGCTGTCCCAGTGAGCGGCACCTCGGCAAGGCTCGTGATCACAATATCCCTCTGGTTTATAGCTTCTCGCATTCGACGTCAAGCAGCATTATCCGTTTTTGTGATGTTCAATTTTTGTCATTCGATATCTCGCATCGCCAACGATCCAAAGCGATAAGTCCAAAGCGGAAAGGAAAAATAAAAAAAAACCTGATATAAATCGAAAGAATTTCGACTGTTTTCTTCCCAATTTCGTGTTCGCCGAAACACCTATTGTTTAACATGTATTTCGCGTTACTCTACTAGTATACAGGGGAAAAAAAATAATTTCTCAACTCCTTCGAATTCTTCATATTAAAATCGACGGCGGAATGTTGTTTTTTTGTTTCTACCGAATCGCTCCGAAGCGCGTCCGATTTTTCAAGTGGAAATGGTAGAAAATGGAAGGTGCGAACGCGAGAAGGATGGAAATTCTTGTACGAAGATAGAAGTGCAGGAGAAGAAGATGGTATAGACACGGTAGGAATATGACGACGAGGGGAGAGTCGGAGAGGGGGAATGGTAACGTCGACAAAATCCGAGAGTTAACGAGCGAGTCGATCCGATAAACACAGCTTCCCCAGTCCATTTAACGTTCCATTGCCACGAGACGCAATTACGCTGCGGGACTCGGCGCGGTCGAGTTTATGCAATGCGAACGCAAGCGGAGGACAAGAAGGAGGACTAGAGAAAATTTGCTCGTAGTCGAAGGGCGAGCGAATCTCCGGATCATACGCATTCATGCATACATATACTCATACATATCATATACATATTTAAGTATTATATTCTCGCGCTGGAAACGTTATTGTTCGTTGCGTAACGAGAGAAGCGAATATCCTCGCGTTGCTAAAGTACCCGAAGCCGTTGTTTATTTAATCGTTTAAGTAGAATTGAATGTACTCGACAATAGAGATAGTCTTCATGGTCGAGAAAATAGTCTTACGTAATTGTTTATGCCGTTAAGTCGACACTATACCGACAAATTCACGCGAACGTTTGACCACTCGTTCGTAGACTCCGAAAATCGATGCGAAAATGAGTGAAAACACCTAAACTTGGTATCCATGTACACCGATTGGCGAAATTTTTTTACAAGTGGCAAAAACATTCTTCCAAACTTTGGTAACACGATGGAATTTTTTTAGATTTTTTTTGTCGGCTGAAAAAAAAACCATAATTTGGCGAACATCGTCATAATTTGGTTGCCTCGACACACTTCGGAGAGCTAAGAATCAGTTATCGATTAGCAGCAGTTATCGATTATAATAAATGCAACAGGGAGCAAAGAAACTGAACCGAATCTCCATCAAGTTGCAGTGCTTGCGAAATCGTACAATAATCTCATCGATGTTCTCTTCGCAGCGGAGCATTTCTGATCGATACTTAACAATATCTTCACCAGTCGAAACTGATATTTTCAGCAACGATTTCAATCCCTTCTTTACGTCAGCCTACTGACAACATTCGGCATTACGATCGCTGGAAGTCTGACTGATGGGTTAACGAGAAATTTCTAGTATAGCCGCATCTGGATACGTATGAAAGTTAAACTGTGCGAGAAATTCGTACATCAACGTCAACGTCTTTTCCAACTTGTTCGTCACTCTGTCCGGGAAAGAGGGACGACAGGCGGAGCGGGAAGGGGATGAAAATCTCTCGAGCCGATGATATGATAAACACCCCGAAATGACAGTCTCCGTCCTTCTTTTTGGCCCTTCATCGTTGAACCTTCTCGACCCGAGTTAATCACGTCAGACAGCCAAGGCGTCTGATTAAAACTCCCTCCATCCCCATCCCCGACCCCTCCCACTGTCTTATCGCTATTATTGTTATTAAAGCGAAGTGGGGTGCCAAGACACACTCGGGTTATGGCCGACCCAAAGGAATGGTGGCTTTTGCCACTCTCTCCGTCCGTATATGTCTGCCTGTGTGTTATACCAGTGTACCATTAGTATAGCTTCAACCCTGTATACGTATAGTCTCTCGCGATGCCTTCCTAATCGTCGGAACTTTCGGGGTTATTAAACGGCTGATGAGTCGGGGAATGAATCTTACTTCGGACGTTCCTTAATTAACTTTCCTCCTGGTTTTCGCATCTCTAATATTCGTTATCAATTGCGTGAAAATCTCGTAAAACCGTCACGATGACATCAACTCAACCGGATTTCAGCGGAGACGCAATTTCGTAGACGCAATCGAAACATTTTTTTTTCCTTCTCTCCCTCTATTCATTATTTCATTTGTTTAGTTAAATTCCGTTGGCGCATTTCAAGAATTTTAGTTAATTTTTTTGCATAAATTTTTCTTTTTTTTTTTTTTGTTATCAACAATGATATTGAATTATATGATTTTATCGGCGAAACGAACTGTAATTTGCTTTCCGTCAATTAGCGCGAAATATTCAGAAAAAAAAAATTATTGAAGAATACGTCGCAGCGATAAAATAATTGATATGTAAGCGCGGAAATTTTTTACCGACCGAATTACCAGCGACCATAGATGTATGGCAAAGGTGAGAGACTGTTGAAAAAAAAAATAATGTATAAGAGAAACAGCGGGACGAAAATAAAAATCGAGAACTGCAACGGCAACTCGTTGAGGCGGCGAGTTCCACCTGTGCTGGCAAATCCATTCGGAACATTGAACGACCCGGCCGTGCGCGCCGGCTTATACAGCACTAATGAGACACTCGGCAAGGTATTCGCTTTCCGATTCCGACCGACAGCAACTCTCGTTGCGTACGAACGACCATTTGCTTCGGACTTTCAATGTGCATTACCTACGCTCACCCACCACTCGCCCAACGAGCATCACGATTATGTACGTAAATAATCCTTGAAATATATATTTAAAAAAAAGCATTGGAAAAGTAACGCTCAGTCGTTGAACCAAAGAACACGAAGGAATAATTTCCCCAAACTTAATCTATGCACGATTTCCTTCTTTTCAGCACATTTCCTAAAACATGTGCTCCATTTTTTGGTACGAAAACGAGAATCTTTCAATTACCTGAATTATGAATTATTTGTTGATGAAAATTAACGACGAAACCAATAATATTTTTTTAGCAACAATATCGTTACTTAAAAAAAAATCTTTCCGAAAGAATTTTCAATGACAGCGATTAATATTAATGTGTAATAAATAAATTCACATAAAAAAATAAAAAAATGGAAAAAAAATATCATTTTCATTGTTGGTAACTCACCATCGATATGAGACGAGGATTTATCCACGCCTGCTGCATATTATCATCGAGATATCGTTTCGCGATTCTTGCAATATTCTCGTGAGGCTCTTTTCTCATTGCTGGCATTGCCGGTGGCGCGACATCGTTGACATTGTTCCTGCAATCAATCAATTACGTTTTGTCAATTACTCTCGAAGCTCTGCATATTGTATTTTTTTTGCAACGATACATTGTCGATTTTATCAGACCCATAAATCATTTTCATTAACCGTTAGTTCTCAAATTAGGAAATAATCGATTGGCAGTACAATAATTGATTATCCAATTAACGAGGGAAAAGTCGCGTGTTACGCGGACAAAAATTACTTGGCAGGGATCGAACGTCTATTCTCATAAAAGGAGATCACGATAGAGCGGATTGCTCGGATCTACTTTTCTCTAAAGGTAGCGTCGTTCTCTAGTTATTTCCAGGAAATTGGCGGTACCAATTGAAGCGTAAAATAATACTTGTAGCGCAATTACCGCGGTATGGTTCACTTACGCTTATACTACGTGGCTCCTTATTCAGACGTACTTTCCTCATTGAATTCTTTATCCGTCTCTCTATTTCACGGATCTTCGAGTCCTCGAATTGCGATACCTTCGATTCATAAATCACAACAAACCGCTAGAGAAACTAACCGCTGAAGATCTTCACCTCAATATTGATCTCAATTTAAGATAAATAAGCATAACTCTTGCATTTTAATATACTTTTCGCTTCTTAAAAAGTGTTTTTCACGTTGCAATTGTATTGAATAAAATTGCAAATAAATATACGATTGATATGACAAATAGCTGCCGTCTCCTTGCAACTTACCGGCATTGCTACGAGTGATGGTCAGAAGACAGCGTATAATTTCCTGATTGATTAATGCTCCGATGACAACCTTATCTTGAAAAAGATGTCTGCATCTGACGTGTCTATGTGCTGATAATCAAGTCGGCCAGCATGCATATTCGATTATTAGAGCCGATAATGGGAACATTAACTGTCGGGTGAATTTAACACCGTCTCGCATATAGTATCACTATCCGCCTGCGGGAACATTATCGACTAGAGAGCTACGAAATTAACGACGTAGGGCCGCTAACTGGCTGGTGGGGTCTCTCCCGTCTCCGTTCGGGGCGAGCAGCTCTCGCAGTGCGTCAAACTGATTCTATTATGTTGTGCCAAAGCACACGACGCTGAGTAGGATGATATTATAGTACATATAGTACTGTACAGTAGCGGTATCAAGTAGCAGCGGTGGTAGTACTAGTAGTTGCTTCACTGTAGGCAGTCCTATAGTTAGGCCACAATGCAGACGTATGTCGAAACCACGGATATTCATTAGGAAAGCAATATGATCTCAGTGCGTATAGGAGTTAAAATTTCGGCAAATTTGCAAATATAATCACAACTGCGTGAGTTCATTTGTCTCCCAAGTGAAGAACTTATACTCAGCTGTTCACTGATCGATCGCTTACGGAAATAAAAATCCGAGGGTTCATCGTGAACATGAATTTTTTTCAGCTATCAATTTTTTAAAATATTTTGACTTTGAGCCGTTGAAACTTTGAAGATTTCGACTTCAGATCCGAATTCCGCAAAATTCACGATCCGCCGACATTGGGAATCTTTTTTTTTTCGATCGTTTTTTTCGTATCCAAATTAACTCATTATTTTAATAGATTCGCTGGATAGTTTTTCTGCGGCCTTTCAGGCGTCGAAGGTTCAACTAGTAAACTATTATCCGCTTAATTACTGCTTTAATTTAATTATCATATTTCATTTCGTTTTTTTTCACAATGTTAATTTGATCCTCAACTTCTGCAAATTTTTCCAATAAATTTGAAAACATTCTCTATAAATTCAGAATCTCGTCGATATGTTTCGCTGTCGTTGTTTGTTGGCAGCTCGTGATAATACATTGTACTACGCAACACGTACTTTAGTTTTAAAACGTGTCTACGTCGTAACGAGTTTTACTCTTACGATCGTTGAGCCCTTTGCCTCGGAGAACATGCGGATTCCAGCCAAGAAGCGCGCAGCATCATCGTCCCGACTTATCGTATCTTCTCGTACGAAAAAGCAAAGTCTATGATCGTCTCTCATTTCTCTCAGATACAACCAACAGGCGTACCTTCAGCATCCACTTCCTTTTCCTCGTGTCTTTTTTTTTTTTTTTCTTTTCGTTCCCTACCGCACTAGCTACTCGTGTATAATACGCGTCGGAATGCGTGCAACATATGTATATAGCACGTGAGCGAAGAACAGAAGCGAGAATAATGTAGGTGAGCGCACGGCTCGACTCTACATAAGTACGAGAAAGCAAGACAGATAAAGAGGCGTCGGCGTCGTCGGCGCCAGCGTATCCTCTCCTCTGCTCCTCTCGTCTCTTCGCTTTTTCAAATGAGTGGATGTTTCTCCGGCTATTGCTTCTTCGCGCGTTCACGTCGTGCAAACGCAAGCAATGAATATAGCCGGCTCGTCATCGTAGGTGAGCCGAGAAGAGGAATAGGTTCTACAAGATTTTTTTTCACCTCAGAGTGCATGTCGCAAATCAATATCCTCGTTGGGATTAGCGAATAAAATTTAAATTTGAGATTGTAAAAAAAATGAACGAATTTAAAAATCATAAACTAACTAGTAAATTCGCAAAAAAAAATTATTTGAAACTTCATAAATATATAAATGTACAATACGTTGTTTTTTGGCGCAAGGCAGTCGTATTTAAATGGCATATTCATTGTAAAAAGTAATGACGTTCTTCGTTATCCATTATCAATGGGACAAAGCGAAGCCGATCGATCAAAAAAATATTGAAATTCCTCGACAATGCATCGCAGGATGAAAACGATGGAAGGGAGGGGGGGGGGGGGCTATGGCCACGAGGAGAGGAACTCCGGGTTCGAGACTCAATATTCAGGATGAGGCGAATGATTTCATCCGGTGAATTTTACGGCCTCGCTGACCATAAACTCGATAATTTAACGTTTGTGTCCGAGCGTACGGTACCCCGACCGGGTGGTGTATCGTTAAATCGGGCGGCCGCGGCCCGGACAGTCACCCTCCCTCCTCGCTTCCCGCTTCCTCGCCCCATGCTACCGATCAAAAGTGCGTACCTCGTATCAAACGCACAAAGCGTTTGCCAGAACCGAGGATTATCGGCGAGAGCTCGAGAGATTATTGAACCATGAAGCACCAGAGTCCTCTCATATCTCTGGAATATCAACAGAATTTTTCCTACAATAGGCATTTCCCGATCAAAAAAAAAAACCGTGAAACCGTCGAATCGTAGCTATTGAACAGTTTGCATTATCTGAATAATTGGCCGGTCTAATTTTTCTGACAGCCGATTGTTATTTGTCGGTATGAGTGGCGCATAACACGATTTTAAGAGATCGATATCGAAATTAATTGCAAAAAAAAAAACAAAGCAAAATTACAACTTGTTTTTTCATAAAAAAAATATCGAGAAAGATTTTTTTTTAATATTTTTATCAAGAAAATAACGACGATTTTCGCAGGACGTTACTTTTTATGATACAAATGTAAAGTCCCATTTCTATAGCCGCGTCGTTGGTTTAACGCCGGAAGAGCGTTATCGTTTGTACTTATACACAGATAATAAATCTTTATTGCGTCATATAATCGATAAATATACATTTTCTTCTTTGAAATAGCCGATTTGCATAGGCTACAGAAAGAAAAAAATAAAATTACGATGGACAGTAAATATGAAATACATCGTAAGATTACAGCTTATCGGAATTATTGACCGAATATCTTTTATCGCACCTTTGGCGTCTCTTTCAATGTAACCGATTGAATGGTATACATGTCTTCTTCATCCGAACGTGGGAAACCCACGGGGATTCTCGATTGCAGTTTCAGCAAATACGAATTCTTCCACAGTCAACGAATTCTTCGAGTTCTCTCGTGTAAGCATGCGGTACACGAGCGAGCAATGCGCCGTCTATTCGGTGGTAGGTAACCGGAAAGGATCTCTCTCTCGTATATATGAACGAGGAAAATTCCACGTACGTGCTCGCAGGAGCGTTAACCCGTGCGGAATATCGAATGTGTGTTGGAAACGAGAGACTCCGAGAAAGAGGATCTCTTTATCCGTACTCATTCTCCTACGCGGAATGGCCACGAAGATTACCTTCCATTACGTATGTAACGTACAGCTAGTAGAGCGCATATGGAAGATTAAGTTCGCACGAGATTTTTAAATATTTACAGCTGAGCGGGAATAATGTAGAACTTTGAAACTCTTTCTTGTTCGGTGACCAGAAAAAAAAAGAAGCTGTTCTATAGATTACAATCCTTTGTGAGGCGAGCCGCTTACAAATGTCGACGTTGGTGGTTGAATTTTGGTTCCGAGGCCACAGGCAACAGTGAAGGGTGGAAAAGGTTAAATCGTATGAAAAATTGACTTTATGGTTTTGAAACTTTGTCATTGTTGATCTTTGATTCGTGGGGATAGGCGGCGATGATCCTTAGCGCGATGCTCATGCCGATGATTATGACATTGTATCTTATCGGGTCGTTTACGCATCCTGGATTAGTTTAACTGCAACTTTGTCTTATTATCAAGACATCAATATCAAAAATCATAGCGCATTATAGTCTCTGATTTTCGCCACTTCAATATCTTCCCATTACATAAATCGGATGGTTGTTATTTTTCCAAGGAAAGCACTAGCAGTGTTGGGTTTTCAGGTGTTGTAGATATATTTCTTTATGGATATGACGGCGAACGATACCGAGTCGCTTGCCAACACATCGGCGTGAACGTAAGTCGGGTTACATCGTTATATGGTCTCTAACAATGCGCGAACGCGTACAGAAGACCGTACGTTCTGGAAAGCCATCGACAAATTACGTTCGCGTTGGTTAAGAACCCGAAGGGCATATATGCCGCATTGTAGAACATCTGAAACGAGGTTAGGATACGCCTTTCTGATATTCAACAATGGATACGAGGTATGGATTGCTAGTAACGAGCTATAGAGACGAGATAACAGAACGAATGATACCACAGATACTAATATTCCACCGAAATGCGTCAAATACTGAAACTCCTTCAAACGATCGCGGTCTTTGGTTCGGCGTGTCGCCGATTTGCGTGATGCAAACGTTCCTCGCGTTACTTGTCTCCGTCTATGAATATTTCAGGTATTTGAAACATTCATCAATGACCCAACTTCAGGAAGGCGTGTTGACCTGTCCTCGCATGGACTCCATGAGACCTTTTGGCTTTCAGATATGACTCTCGCGCCAATCATGGGTCAGACTCAGCAGGGTTCGGGGAATAACCACATCGACCATATTCTGTTGGCTGACTTTGGAATGTGAAGGATTTGCAGGTAGTTTGTGATTAATTAATTTAGAAGGAGAACTGGAAAATTTGACGATCCTGATGCTGAACTGATTTGCGTGGTCACTGACCTTCTATTGGACGATTTACAATGCAGCATATTCACTCTAAAATTTCGCGTTGCGAAAGACCTTTACAGAAGAAGCAACTCCGAATGATGTCTTAATGAAATTGAAAAATATTCCATGGAAATATGGCATCAGAATTAATCGCTTTTTTCATTCATTTCTTCGATTCTTTTTTTTTTATTCTCTAGATGAAACCATTTATCCTATCATGGAGTTCTGTCCCATTGAACTTGTCTTTTAAATGCAAACGATTCGAACGGTTGGAATGATAGTAGCAGGTAGGAAGCTACAGACCCAATTCAAAGACGGTTTCTCGAAGATTCCATTATCGTAACGGTTTTGAGCACCGCCGGTACGTTTATGCAATATCCTGTGACAGCTTTGATTCCGAAGAAAAACGAGCGCCACTGCCTGTTATTTTTAATTATATCTTTCGTCATTTTATCCTTTAACCGTCAAGTTTTTCTTCCTCCCGACTGCGATTTCACAAATACTGAAGATAAAATACAATAATTCACAGAACGATTATTCTCGCATTTATCGTTTTGTGTTCCAGTTACGATTTCTAATATTTCATTTTAACCCACATTATCCGCTTCATTTGCACACAACCGCGTAAAATTAAATCGTTGAACAAACTTTTTTTTTTTTCAAACGTTATCCCATTGAATTTGGGTAACGACTCGGTGTCTCTTTTGTCTCGTCTATTCTAACTCAGCAAATGTCTTTCGTCGACGAATCCGTCGGGGGGACGATTTCAATTCAATGCAAATGGCCGAAAGTTGGTCAGAACGAAACGAGGAAAAACTTTGGGGAAATTATATAGACTAAAATTCACATCGTCGTCGTTAAAACTTACCCCTGCCCCCAAACCCCTCCCCCCTCCCTTCCGTGACGCTAGTCCACGCTAGTTTGGTCACGAAGAGGCTCTACCCGCTCGCTTGTGAAACTCCCGAACGAGATTTAGCTGGGCTTCGTCGGTGATTTGTGAGCCATTGTTCTCACTTCGTCGGTTTTATCTCATTCCACCTTTCGCGGTACGCACACACCGCGGGGACTATCTATAATAAGGAGGGAGTGAGCGAGCGGGTCGATCGACGAGGACCGCGTACCCCAAAAACTGGGCTACCGAACTAATGGCCATTGATTCACTCTCTGCCACACGCAAAACTGCCGCATTCCGGTTGAACCGAACGTTCGCCAACGGATGCAGTTTTCTCTCTGTTTCTGCTTCCATGCGGCACCGTCCGGCAGTCGGGGTGGGACCTCTTTTTCGTCATATTCGCTCAACTTTAAATCTGGTACTCGCTGAATGTACCCACCCCGTATCTAGTACGCGAATCACGACATAAATTCTCAAGTCCGCTTGTTCCCGTTTCTCTCAACTGCGGCTCATTATTGCGCATTTTTTTTTTTTCACTCGATTCGGTTTTATAGCTTTCCACGAGTACAAAATAATTATATGATCGATTTGCTGGATTTTAAAGAGGAATGCAATTTCGACTGAATGAATCAAGAGCACTTTTGACAATGAAAAAAAAAAAACAACGTGGGCTATTGAAAAAATTGTCATCGGTTTAATCTTCACTCTCAACAGTTGCTCTCGAATGTTTGAATTGTTATATTTATGGAAAAGTATGTTCGATTTTCTAGAATAATTGATAAAAAAATTACTTCTATTGCCATTCCGCTCGCCGCCCCTTCTGACCGCTGAGTCTTATTCCCGGTAACGATAAGGAATAAAGAGACAAAAAAAGCGGCGAACAAGAACATTGGAAACGAAAATAAAACGCGAATGAAAGACGATGAGAAATAAAGGGATAAATGAAAAAAAAAAAAAATAGATAAAGAAAAAGACGATCCGAATATACGATCCGCCGTTTACAGTCGTTCGGGATTCGGAGACCGTATTCTTCGAGTTTCAACTCTCGTATGTTGCTTTATTTTTTTTTAATTCGCTTCGTCCGCCGTTTTGTCTCTTCGCTTCGTTTCTTTTTGCACCCGAATCGAAAAGCCAGTTCGGTAGCGCGAAATCTTCGTATAACTTTGTCGAATTGTAAGCTTTGCGAGGTCTCGAGAGCACGGGGAGCCCGACATAGTATTATTCCATGAGTATTCCACTAAGAAAAAGAGAGAACCTAAGAGACTTTTGCTTGGAGTTATCGCTACGTGCATCGTACAATCAAAATGCGCACGGAGCCACGGATCCGCTCTCAACTCAACGCGTCCAATTAGTAATCTCAGGACCATCTTGTTGTTCATCTGTCTTCGAGGAAAAACGCAAATAAAACGGGTCAACTACGCGAATGTAATATCATGTGATGCCTTGGTATCTTTCGGATTGATTTCACAAAAAAAAAATTAAAATGGCAATATAGTCCCCAAAATAATTTCCAGTAGAAAAACATGCCTATATAAGACGATTTCTGCATCTGCAGAATGACAGTATACCAATTTTTCCGTCGTAAGAATCGAACTAAAAATTTTCGAGATCTATCTGTTATCATCAGCAACTTTCTTCTAATGAGCAGTCAGACTTTGTAACTACTGAATCATCTTCCTAGAGTTACAGGATCTATAATTGAATGGATATACATACGCGATGATAATCATGAATGCGCGCCATGATAAACCCGTCACAAGCATTTCGTGTATCGACTCACGAAGTGATCGTTAAGTAACCCGTACAGGAACCGAAGTTACACGCATTCGGAGAACGCATCGTAGAAAGGAGTTCCCCCTTTCCTCCCCCTTTCCGTTTTCCGTCGCAACTCGGGTCCGCATCGGAGATCCCATAAGTGCGTTGTCTTGTCTTCGAACGTCGAGCATCTCGAGACCCGGGAGACCTTTCTTGTACGATCTGTCGGGCGATACAACCGATTCACCCCTAACGAGATAGCAGAAGGGGGGAGTGGGGGAGGGAAGATACCCGCCGTGGTAAAGTGCCTGGGAAACGCTGAGGGAAATTTTTTAATTCGTCTACCCCGGGTTATCGACTCCTCTCGGGTTTCGTGAGATACGACGGGTTGCCGGATTCTATAGTCCTTAGCAGTACATTAGATCGACCGGATATTCCAATAAGATTCGCGATTTCGTCAATTCGTGTTGTCTTTTATTTATTTAAGGTTTCTGGGGAAAGTTACTTTCAAAAAGGTTTAATCTTAAGTAACAAAACATCAAATAAAAAAATTATTAATCAGCAACAAAATTATTTCTGACCGTAAATTTCGACCAAAATTTCAATTTCGCAGTTCACCGTTTTTTTTTTTTTCGATTTTTTTTTTATGCAGATGATCATATCTTTGAGTCTCGGATCACGACGAAACGGAGCATTAATAATCAGTCTCGTGTAAATATTGACTTATTTGCACGTGGATAGGTAGACACCGCGCGCGATCGTTTTGTGGCTTCTTTGACAGGCACTCGAGGAGTTTACGATGATGATAAGTGGTGCGTAGTGAAATGAATCAGCTCTCCCGACACCGATATACTTCTCCTACGCGCAACCCATCAGCCTTGTAGTTCGAGGAGCATCGAATACGGGGATCGATCTATACAAATCGTGCTGGAGAATTAATTTTTCCGTTGGATAAAATATGCCTCGTCTCGTAGTCACTATGCTCTCCTCTCTCGGTCTTCACCTTTTCAAATCTTTTCTCGTTCTATCCGTCTCTTTCGGCGGTTCGCACCAGTTTTTATAGGCCAGCCTCGATCGTAAAACGCCGATGAATATGGATGGACGGGGATCCCGTGCGCAGGAAGGGCGAACGATGGTGCTTTTGCCAATTGGCACGTTTCGCGCCCTTTCTCGCTCTTGCGGTTCACTCCCATGTTACCTCGCACTTTCGGAATCTCTTTGGGCTCAAGTCCCCATACGTTCGTCACGCTTCCGTCGTTCGGCGACGATAACGAAGCGATTGAAAAAAAAATAAAAAATGAACAACACTAAATTTTACGCCCTCTTCTTCGTACCTTTCGTATAAGCATCGCGAATGGTTATTTAATTCAAAGGATTATCATCAAAATCTCTGACACGTTGCCAAAGTCGTTCGATGTGTGATAAAATGTGACGATAATAAAAAATCATATGCTCGATATAAAATGAAAGTTCCAATGAAAACTAATGGAAATCGCGGGTCCAGGGTTACACCGAGCGTCGTATCTACCGCGGCAGGTGATGTTTATACGGCGTGTAACGCGGTTTTATCAGTTATAGACTTGTCTCGTTCGATCTTCCACGTTGTTCCACATTCGCCCCACCGAGAACGATGCCCTCAAGTAAAATCCCGGGTAAGAAGATACTGTTTGCAATGTTGTTGCAGAAATTGTTGAATTGTTTGATAACTTATGATTTCGCAAAAAAAAAAATTTGTTTCGTCTTCCAACGTTTCTTTTTTATTGAAAAAAACAGTATAGAAGATTATTCTAGCCCTCGATAATGGCAAAAAAATAATTTTATAAAGTTCTTGAAACCATACATCGAATGCATTTTCGTTAATTGCGAATTCGATATCATCAGCTTGAGATAAATAATTAAGTCTCTCGGTGATAATAGAAAAATAAAGTGCTTTATCAACGTTTATCTATAAACCTGATTTTCGTAATTTACTTGCACGCTGAGGCATATCTTCAACACGGATACGTTTACCAAGGTAGCGCGTGCAAATACATCGTCGTAAAACGTAATTAACCGGTCGTAACGCAGCTGCATTCGCACCTTTATGAATGGGCGATAAAGCAATGTCGTGTGTACGATGCACACCGCATATTTTAGCTCGTAGCAAAAGATACGCTCACAGTACAGATCCCGTCTTCGTTCCATCGCGACACGACATCGAGAATCGGCATTGGAGGCAGTCTCGCGTTGGAACAGAGGCTTTTAATACGCCTACCTTCAGGTATAAGCACCGACGAGATATAACCCGACGTATATCGTATGCACCGTATGCCATTCAGGGCTTTTCGACGCTGACTTCTCTCGTGGCACTGAGGGCGTCGAGCCCAACCGAGCGAAGAGTGTTTTATGAGCGGGTTTATGAAACCGTTCGCAGCGGGCGGTACGCGCGGTGAGCGAAGCCGAGAAGGCTCCAGAGATCTGGTCCCTCGTCGACGCCGAGACACCCGTCTCCATGGCATTATTATTGCACAGGTGACGATTCGACGCGTACCCTCCCCTCGACACCCTTATTATTCCCATATTCACCGATACGCGAGAGCCTCACTTTCTTCTGCACGCGCTCTCGCCACCAATATTACCGAATAATTTAAGGATATTTCATCCGATCCCATCATCGTTCGAGTCACGAATACATTGAAAATTCTACGACGAGATCGCATGTCGGTTGCCAAAAACGACTGTTCAAATACCGACTGAAATATGATCAAACTTCCCAACCATTTATTTATGAAAAAAATCGTCAAAAAGATTTTTGAAAAAAAAATAAATAAAAAAAATTCTGTGAATAAAAGAGCCGAAGAAAAATCATTATTCGTGGGTTCTGTGTCTCACAATTGTAATACTTTCTCTTTTCTATATTTCGTTACGAGATGATAAAAAAATTGTCTGTTTTTTTTTTTTTCATTCCAATATTGACGTAAATATAACAGCAAAACTGTTCGATAGAGTTAACTAAAAATGCAATGGAACAATGAACGAGGTATATCCTTCGGCATGAATAGAATAGAGTTGCGACAAAAAAGTTGACAAACCAGTCGATCTTTGGCAACCGCGTACTGTTTTGAACGCGTAAGCACAATGGATTCAACGAGGCGAACAGTGACGACTCTTGTGTCGCATGTCGCATCGACGTTGTACAACTTTCATACATGGACCGAGGCATAGTCATAGTTGTAGGCAACAGAATAGTCATCGCATTAAGCTGGTAGCGTAAGAATGGAGAAGGCAACGGCGGAACGAAACGTATTCAAGCGGCACAGGCTCACCGATATCCGGATAGTCGGACCCATGACGCGCAGTTGATCCGTGGTCGGTGAGGACGACAACAACGGAGACGACAACCCCCCTGGTGGCGAGTCGAGATCCGTCTTAGATTTTTGGAGCAAAGCAGCCGAAGCTTTCCCAGTTTGAGCTGCAGAAGCGACCAGTAAGGATCTGGGAAGTGGAAGACGAGCTACGGAAGCGAGAGACGGAATAGGAAGGATTGGCATCCTTCTTGTAAATCCCGACCATCATATACGCGATCTATACACGTATATATATAGGCGTACATACACACCAACGAACCCCACGAACGAGCTCTTGCTCCAGCTATGGTTACACCGAGTATCCATTGTCCGGTGACAAATTGTACTTCAACGTTACCCTGGGGGCCGGCTTATCCATCAAAATCATCCTAGAAATGTGTCTACCACAAGCCTCCTGGGCCTATATCTATACCAAAATATGTGTACCGGATCCCCGTCATCAGCGGATTAATCGACTACAACCGTGCCAATCGAGATGCAGAACGATACTCTGACATTCGGATGATGATCCCTCACCGAGATCGACCGCCGCGGTTTTGGTTAATCCGGCCATCTCGATCGTAACGCGCTTACGAGTATCCATGACTCTCGGGAATCCTGATAACGAATACATGATGACAATCGGAAGGAGGGAGAGGTGAGTTAGTTTTAAAATCTTGAAGATCATTTCGTTTTCTTCGAGCATTCAGCGAGGGGCCAATTGAATAGAAGGGTAAAAAACCAAGAATCAATCCTTTATAGGTGTTCGGCAGCCAAATTTCCCACCCCATCTGCAGTCAAGGTAAGAATAAGTCCGCGCTCGGTTTTGGGTAAAGAATTTGTCAGCGACGTTAATATTTGTACGAAGACAACGTTCCGACCAATCACGGCACGAATAAACCGACAACAATGGACTCCAATGCAAAAAGTCACAATTCGATAATTTCAAGATATTATCGCAATATGGTGGCCCACCAACTTTTTAAGATAGCGAATGGCCGTTTTTTTCGAGTTCGCGTCTTTTGCAGGCCGTTATCTTGCTACAGTTTTGCAATCTGCTACACAAATTGAGTCTCAGGTTTTCAAAAGTTCGTCCAACCCGTTACTTCCAATTTATGTCGCTTTGAACCGCTCTGGTTTAACGCGGACTACATTGAAGTTCAATATTGTGAGCCGGAGCGTGATATGAGTTTTTTTTTTATCGAGGATGAATGAGATAAGCTATTGTTATCTGGAGTCAGGGTATACGAAGACACATCGAAACACATTCCTTGCAAGACTTTCCTATTCTCCCTTTTTTTTTTATTATTCAATCATCTTGTCTCGTATTTCGTGATTCATGAAAAGGAAAATTCGCCATAGTCGGGAGTGTCAGACGGGATATCGTCGCAATACGTATACGTACTACACGTACAGTGTGGATAGTAGTTATGTATTGTGGTGTATACACGAGGTTCGAGTTTACTCGAGCCCTGGGAGTGATACAAGTTGTACACGATATCCTGCTGCGGCTGACACAATGCACGCGCCAGACTTGTACAGCGACGAACATTTTCGCTGCTATACTTCGCGCTTCTGTTTCTTTTTTCTACCCGTTCATCGTCTGCTCCAGATACACTTTAGACTCCCACACTTGTGGTTTTTCAACACTCTTTCTTCTTGGCTCTTTCATTTCTCATCTACCAAAGAAGGTGTGCGCTCTTCAATCTTCTTTCTTCATTCTCTCGCCTTTGGATTTGGCTCCTTTTCGCCCTCATCATTTCTCACTGATACTTTCTGTTGTCCAGGTATTTTCAGACATTGATTCATTCCACGTTCGCTACACGATTGGCAATGGTTAACGTGATTCCGTTGCTACCAGAAAGTCGTAGAAGGCAGTTGATTTCTTAAGTCCCGACTGCCAGGGAGATGCAGACGGAAGTTATGCTGGTGAGAAGGATGGGAATTGCACTGTTGGCTTTCATGTTCCATGTTGCTTTTTCGTTCAGACCTCTTCTATCAAATTCTTTCATTTCATCGCATCTGATTCATTCGGGCAATTCGCATTTCTATTTATCTCTGAACCATTTTTTTCGCGCTCAATCGTATTGCGCAATTAGTCCTCTCGGTTCTTTCATCATCACTCGGGACATCTTCCTCTCGGGTGCGCGATACTTTTTCTTCTCTGATCTACGTTAAGTCTCTCACAAAGCGCTTTCTCGCCGCGCCAACACGCGCCTATTACAGTTTCATTCTTCACGCGCGTGTCGTAAGCTCACGGTAAGTGTAACCGATGACAATGGAAGCTCGTGCCACTGTGGCGATCAGTCACACTCGTCCGCACGTGTGCACCACACGAGTTAATGAGAGTGCAATGTACACGAGACAGAGAGCGGGGCTGCCGCAACACTGACGGATCTTTTGCACACGTCGAAATGACGCGCGAGCTACGGCCGCTTATAATACCTCCACCAGAGTAGTAAGGGATTACCGAAATATTGAATTAAAAATATTTCATAAATTTTTCGACTTCTGTGTATCATAAAGGTCGTGAATTAGCGGAGTACAGCATGCCTGCCGCATGCATTAGCGCTCCTTTGATGTAGCATTATTCTCCATTAAACAAAGTGCTAATAAGAGCTGAAATATCGTCATCAGAAAAAAAAATATGTATCTGGTGCCACACTAAACGCTGATCTCCTGTAGAGTAGACCGGGTAGAGTGTAGAGTACCGTTTTTTTCCATTTTTGGTCCAATTTAGACTACCATCTTTCAAGGATTTAGACAAAATGAAATCGAATTTGAAAAAATCGACTACCTGACAATCCTCAAAATGAAGGAAATAATAATAGAACTGTTACTGTAAATTTCTGCAACGTCCGATGAGAACCGTGATAAGCCTGCTGCCACAACCGAGCTTTCACTGTACGGCGCATAACGTATCAGTGTTTCGAGATACAAGCCCTCGAGCTTTGCGGCTGAGACACGAGACACATCGGGGTCACGCTATTCAGAAGTGCGAACGATAAAATATTATAGCGTGGAAGATATCGCGAGCGGAGTGGTAAGGTCTCGGAGCCTCCGGCGAATTGATACTTGGTATGTTTTATTTCGTGTAACGTCGACGCGTGCGAAGGTACGGCATAAGAACGGTGCATAGTCATCTTGTACTGTTGCAAGTATGATATCACCCAATCCAAAGATCGCTGCACGTGCTGCGGTTGAAAGTGTGTCACACGCCCTACGTGATAATTTCGAGTTTAATCCAATAGGTTACAATGCCGATCTACCTCTGCCTGCACATTTCTATAGTAGATTGAGAAACCTATCCCTCGATACGGCAGAGAGCACGTTAATCCGTTTGCCATCGGCATCAACTAAATCAGAGCTCTCGATTCGTCGTAACACTGCACGACTTTGGTTATCTCTCAGCGTCATTAAAATAAGATATTCCAGGGGCGAAAATCGAAAGATCGAGAATGTCGGGATAATGCAGATTTCCTTGTAATCAGCAAGCAAGAATAATTGGTGTACTTAATTTTGTTGTCTAGTTACAGATGCAAATTACGTGTGCGCTGGTGAGACACCGATCTGCCCGAAGCCAATACAGTTGCAAATATTTTATCGTTTGTGGATTGGGCGCTCAGATCTATAATTTTGTAGTTTAGTTATGCAATCGTACAACTTGGTTTCCAGTGAATGTGCGTGTCGCTCATTTGCAGGCGGAACTGCGATCCGGTTCAGCGATACGGCATTAGACACGGGACAGAGGAGAATTCGAATTTGAAAAAAATCTACAATAGAATGTGCAATACAATCGCTAAAAAAATGAAGTAATGGAACCCTTAATCATAAGTCTCCCGTGACGCACGCATATCGTAATTCCTTATTCGTAAAAATCTTGAAAATCAAGTGACATTCGCTGTAACACATATCCATCTCCTGTCCATATTTAATCATCTCATGTAGCAATGGTACGACATTGCTTCATCATTACTTGTGCAGCACATTCGCTGGTTTTAGTTGCTCCTTATTCGTAAAAATCTTGAAAATCAAATGACATTCGCTGTAACACATATCCATCTCCTGTCCATATTTAATGATCTCATGTAGCAATGGTACGACATTGCTTCATTATTACTTGTGCAGCACATTCGCTGGTTTTAGTTGCTCCTTATTCGTAAAAATCTTGAAAATCAAATGACATTCGCTGTAACACATATCCATCTCCTGTCCATATTTAATCATCTCATGTAGCAATGGTACGACATTGCTTCATCATTACTGGTGCAGCACATTCGCTGGTTTTAGTTGCCTTCCAATGAGAAGCGTCTATTCCAAAGGCAAGCAAGCCGAATGATGATACCTACCTCTCGTCTACATAGTATTCATACAGCCGGTACAGTATAAACGAGCGTAGAAAAGCCACCCATCCTGTGTGGACCACCCACCAACCAAGCGGTGGGTAAACCTGGGTAATCGTCGGTAAACGTGGCGTCGATTATTCATACAGGATTCTTGGCAAGAGACACGGTCTAAACGAACACGCGTGCGAACCGAGGTCGATTCACGCTCGTGTATTAGATAGTATATGATTACGAGAACCGTCTCCACACCGAGACCTCCTATTCTTCGGTCTGTGTAGGTACAGGGAACACATATAGGGAATTCCACGTCAAGCCAACTCCCGATAAATTTTAACTTATATTCTTCTCGGGCATTTTACAACTTGCGGATACCATTTCTCCACATTAAATCCGAATATTAGGCATAACTATACCGGTTCATTCTTAAAACAAACGCTTTCGAAACTTAAAATTGACATTGTTTTGCGGCATTTGTTGATTTTCTACCAAAATCGAGTTGTGGCATTTTTATTCATACTCCGCTAACCATATACTTTTTTTCTAAGGATATCTGAGATTTAGGTTTTGATACACCAATTAAATTGCCAAATTGTGCTCAAGCGGTTTTTAACATACATTACGAAATGAAAACAAAATTTGACTCATTCAATGAGAATTTTTTTTTTTTCAATTAAATCGCAACCCTTTGAAGATCTTGAGCAATTTTTGGTAAAAAGTATCAACAATTTTGAGGTCGTTGACGTAAAAAGAAGATGGTGCGTCAGCGTGGAACGGTCCATATGTCGGGTATACGTTTCCGAGTACCGCAAGTACCTTTACTGCGTCGTGTACGATCGGAGGGGGTGTGTAAGTATATCCGAATGAATAAGTGTATTCATGAATTAGTCGAGTTAACGGCGTGTCGAAACGTTCGTATACAGGTTTATAACGCGCATCCCGTCAGTGATATACGACGTAACTGAGGCGAGAACTTCATTGCTTGGAGACACTATGCTAAAGTCGCAGTGTAGGATACGTGTGTCGTTCGTCGTGTCAGTCCCGACGCCTCCACACGGTACAACACCTTCCATACTTGTTCAGCTATACAGATCTCGGTCTCTCATGTGTTCCTCTCGTTTGCTTCGCAGCTATACACTGTGGATGCACGAACCCCGGACCCGCACGACGATAGAACGGATACCGCAGGTAATTTGCCGTCGTTATAGATAGCTCCAGACATGGGAACCCTCACCACGCCCCTATTGCGGCTCTTGAATGATCTCGTGCCGTTCAGAGACACGACGACCTGACGCTTGAGCTCGACGAATTAACTAGCATCGTTAATAATCGTCGTCTATTATGTCAGATACGAAAGTTCCCTAATATTCATAAACCCTCTCGACTTCGGTGACGAGAGGATTACGTGTCGATTAGGCGTAAGCTTCGTTTAACCCGTTAAGCTAATTTTCAATACGATTCGAGGGGACAATTTTCCAAAATGAAATGTACAACTCTCGAAGACATATCAATGTTTTATTTGGTCCATATAAATAAAGAGTTAAAAATTGTTAAAATTACACTGAGTTAAAAAATTCTGATGAGCCAAAAAAAATTCGATAAGGACGAAGTTTTATTTTTATCCATGTTGATGAGATGATCCTGTTAAACTTAATTGATCTGATTTTTTCATCAACTCAACGCAATTAAATAAAATAAATTGAGTTGCATGATGTAAATATCGATTGTAAGACGATAAACGTGTATTTCAGTACAGCAACATAAATCGGATTGCATGGATACGATGTGTAAGTATTTCCGATGGTAGGTTTACGTATTTCGCGGCAAGCGGTATGGGAGCGCGGTAAAGCGATTACGGCTTGGAGACCGAAGCGTCTCTCGTCCCTTCTTACGCTCTTCCCTCCATGGCGCGTAATTAACATCGTTAAAATGTAGATTTCAAATAAATTATAAATAATTACATTCGACACCCTAACGACCATCCGATCCTCTTGGTTTAAACCTCGGAGACGCGACGATCCTGATGCATGCCACCAATTTGCTTATATCGATTTTGATATAACACGTTAATTTAAATGAGATCACTCGTCATACCAAAAATTAATTTTCGCAAATTATCATCGCTCGTGTTAATTTTTATTTAATCGACGTACATGTTACCAGAATAATTAACAAACAAAATAAAATAATTAACACTAAAAATAAAGTGATCATTGGGAAAACGAATTTGAGGGAAAAAAAAGGTTCATAACAACATGTTAAGCCGTCGTATTTATAGAAAAAATCCTAACAAGTTTCAAAGGTAAAGATATGATTTAAGGTGGATACAGATTTTCGACAGTTATGTTCGCGTAGTTAAATGAAATCCTTATGTACAAGAGAAATTGATAGTTTGTAATGATATCCATGCCGTGACCGAGCCGACCGAAGATTATCAGGATTATTTCCATTCACCGATCGAGCATAATATACACGAATAATTCCAGTCAATCCAGACGTATGGACTGAATCCTCCTACCAGCGAACACAATGGGAGACTCTCGAGATTAAATTCAAGAGCGAGCGAGGGCTCGTGCTGGGCGCGCGTTAATAGACGGATATACCTGTCCGATTATTAACGGGTGCCCGAGTGCGCGAACGTTCGTCCGGGTGGCGCGCATGCATGTTGCCACCACCATTGCCGCCCTCATCAGGGTGTCCCTCTCATTAATTAAGCCCTCTGACATTGAGCGATGTGGTTTGCTGGGGATCGCTTTCACGAGTGGGCCAAGACAGCGCCACCCCCGCACCCACCCGATACGAGGTTTCCCTCGACCCTTGCTTGTTCCTTGAACCTATTCTCGATTCCTGTTAGTCCCGCTTCTACTTCGCTGACGCTGCTATGTTACGTTGGTGCGCTCTATTCCAGAACTCGGTCGCACGACGACGTCCCGAGAAGCTTATAAGGCGATAACCTTATCAAGACCCCAACATCAACGCACTACCCGTACCTGGGAGGTTTTTCTTTTTATTTATCAACCGATCTTCATTAAATGAATGAAACGAGTCTGAGACCTCACAAAACACATTGCGCGAGTTTGGTATCATAGAAGTCGACGAGCCATTTGTTAACTCGAGCCCTCGTTATCCTCGCCTCTCTAACTGCGCTATCTTCCGAGCTTTTTAACTTATCCATTACAAAAGCTCGGGTAATCCGACAAAGGGGGAATGAAAATAAAAAAAAAAGAGGGCGAACTGCACGGCAGCATCGGCGTGTCACGATTTAAAGGAAGGCAGGTAGACAGCCCATGCGAGTCATTAAACAAAATGTTACGGTTCTTATCAAAACTCAGAATTATAACGAAAATAAAGAATTTTTCTGTTTTTTTTTTCGTCTTCGTGACCCATGTGAAAAGAGCGTAGGTTTCGAGGTGCAAAATTAAAAACACGTTAAAAAAATCATATCGCTAACCAGAGAACCCATAAAACCTAACGGCTGTTAGGCCAAACTTACGAAAAATGTCTTTCGAGAGGATTTTATCAAATAAAATTACTTCGCCAATCGCGTGTAGCATCTTTTTAGTCAACTGACTACTACTGCCTCATCAACGCCGTTACTGACACGTGAGGCAATCCTGGAAAGTCGAGTTTACGAGGCCGCCGAGAAATCTCGACGTGTCGACTTCGGCGAAGCATCACCTTGTGCTAAAGCCTCCGATCCTCTTTAGTAGACGTATCGTGCCGTACAGACGTATATCGTATATACGACTCGCTTACACATGTATGTATGAATGTACATACACATTACGAAACTCGTAAAGCTACCGTTGGTGCTTCTGCGGTATTACCGGCAATAAAATATCACTGGAGGGACCGAACCAGTAGTTTGTGACGGGGGTATTCGCGTAGTATTAACCCGTTTATATAGTGCTATATATCGACGAATCCAAGAGGCTGCCCAGGGTTTTGTCGACGCTGGTCATTAAATAATTTTATACGCTTTCCTAGCGTCACAATCGACCTTCTCTGCGCGATTGTTCGTTAATGAATTATCGCGCATCGGCAATGAAATATTCCGGAGAATTGGCATAACAAGAGGAGAAACTGCTATCAACCAGTCACCACAACGCGATATAACCCGCGTGAAAACGCAACCAGATCACCCTGTAAATGTGGATTCCACGAAATCTCATTGAAACTAATCTTCCGCCCACAGCTTCGCGAATGCTTTCAAATGGAAATGACGCGAAAATCTTCTTAAAGGACTTCTCATCCTATGCAGCGAGAGACACACCGAGACTTTTATTATACAGTTCTCATATTCGTACGGAATAATTCAGGGATATGGATGAGACACCATAGGAAATCGGATAATGCTGTTTCCATCGAGCGAATTTAGAAAGTCATTTTTCTAAACCGAATGGAAAAACGTATGTCAAACGATGTTAATTGAATATTGAAAAAATGATACATGGAAAAACATGAAAAATTATGAGATTATTTTTTAATTCGACGTTTAATTTGAGAAAATATTTTTAAAAGTGCAAATATAGCAATTTTTTAAAAATACTACCGCCTTTATTATTTAATTAATTTAGGAACTACAATTAGGAATTGGATTCACATTGGTATTTTTATTTCAAATACTACGTACATGTAAATATACTTTTTTTTTCGCGCGTATAATAATGGTAACTAACTCTCAGTGACATAAAGCTTTTATCGTCGAGTAATTCGCGAGAGTGCAGTGTCTGATATTCTCTATTCCGTTTTACGATTGTCACGGCGCAGCTGGTTGTACTCAACTCGGGTAATGCTGATGATGTTAAACTCATACAACGTTTCCGCTTGCTCTTTCCTATCGACACCGAAATCGTCTACGTCGAATTTTCAAATGGCTCTATATTCTCCAGAGTAATCCAAGTTTTCATTAAATTTACGATCGGGTACTGCGCCATTAAAGTATTCGAAATTGACTGAATGGTATAGACTTTTGATCGTTATCTTGTAGGGGCTCTCATATCGCATCCGCGTAGGGTTCAGTGATATATTACGAATTCTCGTGAACGAGAGTGCGGATTCCGCGGTAGTAAACAGTGGAAATGAATTTGGTTTGGAATTCGAGAAGAGGTGTATAAAGTCCGATAAAGGGGTTGTCGAAGAAGTAAAGGATTCGAATTGTCTTTTAGGGAGCATCCAAATCAACGAAGCTTCGTCAGATTTTAATTAAACGGAACTTTCGATCGAACGAATTCATTTCGTTGTATTCACAATGGGGAAAGCATGAGCTGCAAAATGAGTGATCCTCATCTGTTTGGCAATGAATTAATGAAGCGTGTCGACTGCGATGATGAAAAATTGCTTGTTTTTTAAATGCCTTTCGTTGAAAACCACGCCAACCCGACATTCTATCCATTAAATCGGTACCATCGCTTGATTGCAAAATTTTTTTCAAAAACTGTGTAAAAATCTAAATATACATACACAAAAGACTTTTAAAATATATAAAATATATAAATATAAAATATATCTTTCTAACTAAAAGATCGAAAAGTCGGATATATCTTGCATATATTTTTCCCCATAATTATTGTCGTATAAGAATTATCTCGTACGACAATAATTTAAGAAAAATATATTATATATATTTTTTAAAAAATATTTTCACATTTCTACATATTATAAAAGGTTTTTTTTTTGCGGTGAGGCGATTCGTTTATTAGGAATAACTTTTTAAAAAGTCTACATGAAAAAACATCCCTCGAATTGAAGCGTAGCGCCGCTTAGCGGAGATTCGTGGAACTTACAGCACCCTATGGGTTCTTTAACCCGCCGGCGGGTAGGGATGCGATTCGTTCTTGCGGTAGTCGGAGCTTAGCGGAAGCTCCACAGCCGGCAACGCAGGGAGCGCCCGAGCTTTTATCACAATCGATTGCATCCCCGAACATATATTCAATTCATGATACGAACGATACCCAAGAAGTTACCACATTACACAAAAATAAAATATATTTACATATATCGATGTTCTTCGAAATATTCATTTTTTAAATATTTTCAGTATGAATTCATTTTCCATTTTATTAAAATTTCACCCAATCGAGTTGCACCAATTATAAAATTCAGAATTTTTTTAGAAATAAAGGAATAAACGGTACGGTAAGAAATGCTAATTGCATCAATAATTACAGTCGCTAATAGAGACAGACTAGTAGGCACTCGAGTGTTCGCGCCAGGGAAAGAGAAAAAAATTTGTACGCACGTCTACGCTTAACAAAATACGTACTCACAGAATCCATATGTGATCCACGTTTGGAGAACGAAAGTCATGGAATCCCGCATCACCCCTCTCAACGTCACATACCGTGTATGTACACGATACGCACTCGACGAACAAGTTAACCGTCGGGATTCGTTAAAGCATAACGGTTCGATAGCCAACAAAGGGCGCGATCGTGTCACACGGGATGACGTTCAAACTTGATTATCACGCGTTCACAGCTTCCAAAGGACTTGCGAGCGAGTCGCGGCGGATCACAGACTCCTCGACGTAGAGGGGAGGATGAAAGGACTTCTACATCTCATGGGACGATTTTTATAATCAAAATAGGCTATAAAAGAATGTTTGAATTCACCTGATGTCATAGTTGTTCAGCAGAATTAGCGTATCAAAATTGAATATATAAAATAACACATTTGCAAAGACGTTGATCTCGGGTTCAATTTGCGAGCTTTCAGCATACCGAATGACAGAGCATATTGCGAATAATTTATGAATTCATCTTGGTAATCCTCCGGAATTGTAATAAAAGAGTTAATCGTCTATATTTCATTCAATTTGTTGACAACTGATCCATCCATGTAGTTACATGCATAATGGATAAGTAACTGAAATTGAATTAGGAATTGATGAATTCTATTTAATTTTGGTGTGAAATTTCAGACCATTAATTGGAAGCGATCAGAACAGAGCATTCTCGATGAGATTTTGTCACTTGTTGGTCGGCAGGCTAGCGATTTTTTGAGAATTAAGCCGCGCATGCGAAAAGTTGCCACTCTGTGGATGGTACATCAACCGGACGTCATTCATTCAATAGTACCGCTGAAAACCGCTACAAATCGCATTGCCATAAGCCGATTCCGCGCCATTGCCGTTGCCATGCGAGAGTGTTCACGAAAGCTGGCAAAGCCGGCGGAAGAGCTACGAGAACAGCGACTGAATCAAACAACAAGAACGAACAAAATCCGGATGCGCTGCCGATTGCGAATGTGTGGTCATCCCATCGCCAGAATTTTGTTGCGCTTGAATTGCACGGTAACTTGTCGCGGCATTTATTGAACCAAAAAAATAGTAAACTGCGTAGAATACCTGGCAGCTTGAGAAAACAGTGGTACCAACTATCCTCAAACGGGATTATAATGCAGTCGTATGAATGTTTTGTATTCCTTTCCATTCGATAAAACGGTTTGCTTTATAGAAACTACTGTAGCCTTGGCGTTTCTGAAAGACCACACTTGAACTCCGTTTGCTTTGTGTTTATTTGTCCATCGTTCGACTGCGACTCGGTTAGGGAGGTCAAAAGCGGCGGAGGGAAGTGTTGTTTTCCTTTGTGACAGTTGAGGGACAGCCGTGAGGCGGAGGCAATAAACCGAGAGTAAGCTAATTGGCTTACGCTATGGTAGGTATAACACCGCGGAGCTTCATTAGTCCTGACTTATAGAAATGAACAGAGACGAAAGTTGAAAGAGTCAACAACACAAAGAGGACGAAGATACCGGTGAAGAGTTCGCCTTTGAGGCTGGATAATCACTAGTGAGCTTTACTCGTCGAAAAAGCATTCGCAATGCTTTCCAGTAAGACCTCTTGAACTCGATTGTTATGCACAGTTCGGATATTCGCAACGAGGTCGCATAAGATCGAAGTTGTTATAACAGCCGCAATAGTTATTCACATAAATATGTCACTGTCCAATCAAACGAATTTAGATCAGAAATATAAATGTATACATGATATATATAGTAATGTACGGGACTTTGTCAGCGTTGAAACCAATCTGCATAAATCATAAATAATTTGAATATTCTACACGACGATTCTGAGTGCTAAAGGTTGTTTTTGCTTGTAGCGTTGATTTCCGTATTTGGGAATTACATTTTGATATGAATACATTGTGAATAAGCTTTCTGGCATAAAATTTTCAGCACTTCTCAACAAGTGCTGCTGTTGTTGCGGCTGTTGATCATAATTTTTTACAATCCCATCAAATAGAACATTCTTCAGTAGAACCTTAAACGCACTACGCAATAGGCTATTAAAAGCTATTAATCCGCTTATAAAAAAATCTCTGTGCTTTTTTTTTTTACAAAAATTAAGAAAAATATTGACTGAAAACAAGAATTTAACAAAAAAAATTGTATTCAAATAAGAATGAAATAAAAGATAATTATTCGCCTATTAAAGTCAGAATATTTTCACACGCGATAATGAATAAATCTCGCAACGACGATACCCAATCAATATTTGTTATTCCACTTTTTTAAAATCAAAACCATCGCTTTATTACTCTCCTTTTCAGTCGGGAGTTTTTAAAATTTTTTTGTATATTTTTTTTTTCACGATATGTTTTTACAGAAATTCAAAAGTAAAAAAGATTCGTTGTACAAAAAACGTGAAAAATACTGCAGATTCGCTATTTTCTTTGCTCACTGTAGGAACCGATTCGAAATTTCATTGATTAGAGTGGCGAGGGTTCATAGCATCGATAAAATCTGTACTACTCGATTTTCGCAGGAGGCAGAGATATCGAAGTGTATCCAACAAAATCCCCTGTGTCCGTGCGTAACAGCAGATGTGTACGTTCGAATGCCGTGTTGTACTTCTGTACCGAAGCGCGAAGCTAAATACCGGCTAATGAACACATACGGGTGGGTCTTTGATACAAAGCTTCCGGTTGCGCTTTATAAAGCTCTCCCTTCCTCACTCGCCGGAAAAGCCGGTGTATTTGCATTGTGGCCACCAGAATTTCAGGCCCCGGTCGGCGAGTGCGTCCTAATGAACCTTTACCTTTGCCGTGTAGCAACGGCGGAACGAAATACGCGTCTACTAGCCGAATTGGTATAACTGTAGGTATGTTTTTACTTATGGTCCACGTGTGCCTAAAAGGATTGATGGGGGCTCCGTTCTCGCGTCCGAACGATTTCAATGGTAATGTTTGTTGACCCCTAAGACACAGCGATCTTTTTAACGGTAACGCATTATTCTTTTATTTTCAAGTTTCATTTCCGCTGATTATCGAAACTTTAGAAAAGTTCTTTTTGTTCGACATTATTTATTTTATGAAGGAAATAACTAACGAGCAAATATTTTTCATCCCGAAGAGACTTCAGAGATCGATTGAACTATTCAATTGAAGATAATAAATTAGATAGAAAAAGAACAAGCGGATTGCTGCAATTTTTCTTTTTTATAGAGAAAACGATTATTCGATGTAAACAAATTGTTTTGGCTGCGAAAGATAACTCCTCACGTTACGGCTAATTAGTCGAGAACCGTCTCTCCCGTTTATCCCCGTGGCAAAACTTCAATTCCAATTAGGGAAATACCGCGCACTCATCGTCGGTTTGTGGACGCGCTAAGTCTGATACGCGAATACCCTGTCGACGTGTACGTTTCGTCTCCGCTAAGTACGGAAACGATCACTAAGCGGCTTATCTCCTATTCGTCGCGAAAAGTGCTTTGGCGATGCATTTCGGGAAGCTTTAGAATAATTAATCTTCGTCATTATCTCGAGTTTCGTGGTGAAGAAAAAAAATATAAAAAAGATCTGTGGAAGAAGTTTTCAAGGTCCACGGACATTAATGTCTCTCGGCTTTGACATTCGTCGTTTGCCCGGTCAATCATTCAATGTGATCCCAACCAGACCAGCAAAACGTGAAAGGGGACTTGTCAAGCAGCTGAAAAGTGAGCATAGTGGGTGCCAACGATGGATTTGGCGGAAGGAGATCGACACGGTCGATCCTCGTGTTTCCGGAACTTTAATCAGCCGTGTCAAACTAATCCGCGTACTTGATGGCAACCAGGAACCGTGAACCCGCGACAACTGGAAACTCGCGTTAGCGAAAACCGCCGAAGGGATAGAACCAGAGAAGGGCTTATATGAGCACATCGTTGAGTCGCGTACGAGTGAGCGATACGACGGCGGTAGAACCGGCGACCGCGAGCTGTGTTCTCCACTGTCACTGTATTACTCCTCCTGGTGAACTAACTCGGTTCCGCCTCGCGAACGTATTGGCAATAGGTCCGTTCGTACGGCAACTATGCATGTATGTGGTCCACCGTTCCATACACCTCATCAACGAGGAATATACCGGAAGCTCGAAAAATATGATTGGGAACTATTACCCGATTCGAAGTGATTTATTGCAGTTCTAGTCATATCTATTCTATTCCCTATTTAATATTACCGAAGGACTGATTCGGTAAAAAGCTTGAAACTTATTCAAGAATTTGCACAAAAAGTAACAGAACGTAATGTTAGACATACATTTTGATATTATAGGACTCAAAATTAGTGCGCAATTGTCAAAACAAAACGGCGCGTTAACTCTACGCGACAGCATGCAGTTGACGGTACGAAGAGTACGGCGCCCATAAATTAAACCTACTGGATGGACCCGGGAAAGCCAAGAAACGGGCCTCGAGGACGAGGATTTAGTGCGGTGATTTCACGAAGGGTCGAAAGTGCCGTAATTCTGTACAGTGTTAACTGCGTACAGACGTTGCAACCCATTGTCGCGTGTACTCGTTTGAACCCGATGCGCCCGCGGCACTGTTCGCTTGGCTTAACCTCACAAAAAAAATGGAAAAATTTTCGAAGGGACGAATAAGCAATGGCGGGAAAGATTAAAGGTCCAAGTAAAAAATATCGGTACACCGGATGCGATATCGAAATTAAGAAAAGTTAAAAAAAATGAATGGTCAATTCAAAATGTACTCTGAATTAAAAATGATTACTTTGAAAAGTGTAACACATTTTACGATTCTCATTATATATACTATAGACTTACTAATTCGGGAGTCGTTAGGGAGTCGTAACAATAATTGTTACGATTAATTATGATTAATAAAAATAAATTGATTCAATAATACAACGATTGTTGATAGGCTGATGCAATTTATTTACCTCTGCTGATTGTTGTTCGCTGTGGGCATAGGGGTTGGCACCCTCGGTGGCGGTACCGGTATGGCCTTTCGTCTTCCACCCCCAGATGCACTTTGGTGAACGGTCGGAGTGACACGTCCCGTAGGCGCTATTCTCCCTGCCGTACGGGGACGTTCTGTTCGAACCTCCATCTTCTCTCTGTAATCAGTATAATGACGAGTATCGATGAGATTGGATTTTTCACTACTGGAAATCCATACAAGACAAGCATTGCAAAAGCATCCACCTGTTCGAAAATTAGCGAAAGTAACGAACTGCAGTAAACGTACGACAAGTTAGAGAAATAAAAAAAAATGTCCGCACTATTCGCGGATTACCCTAATGCAGATTAAGGCTCTTTTGATAAAAAAAAATGATTCGTATGCGATCGATGCGATGATGCATAACGTCTCTTTGTGTAAGGCACCAAAGAAAGGGTTCCACCCGCAACAGGGAGGAATAGCCAAAGTACGAGCTGCCGAGTTACCGTCACAAACAGACAAATTGTAAATGCCCCGACGCGTAGTACCAGACGAAGAAGCATTATGAGCAGTGATAGTAATGGTAGTGCATTCGTATGTCACGGTGAGTGCGCGGTACGCGAAAGCATAAAAGTGCCATTTCTCTCTGGGGCTCAAAAGGCCGCGTGACATCACAGAACACTCATAAACTTGGAAAAGAGCTTCATATGCGCCTGCGACTGCGACACACATACAGACAGAGTTGCGACAGTGGCATCTGTACACAGTGCCAGAATGGCCAGAAGAGCGAACGAGAAAAAGGGGGAAAGGGCGACGAGAGATAGTTACAGAGGAAAAGCCGAAGCAGAAACCGAAGCCGAATGACGCACAGAGAGAACGTAAAATATGGAAAAAAAAAAACTGGAGCTCAACAGTATAACTATACAGAACGCGCGAGTGATTCAAAGAAGAATTGAGAATGTTTTGGAGAGGATCGAAAAATCTTGCTACGTAATGAAGCACATTTTCATTAATTATTGCTGTTCAATGTCTTCATGGCAATAAATTCATTTACTCTCGCAAAAAAAGGCACTTTCGAACTTTCAAGATATCGCTATAATCCATAGTACGACGATGTCCACATTGGAAAGTGCAATAAACGTCTCCCGAAGAGTTATCGACAAACACAATCGAATTAACGTAAATATAGCCAACGGAAAAAAAAATCATGATTAGTAAAGGTAGTCATCGTGCCGTTGAATCATGAACCTTGAAAAGTTCAATGTTACGTATGGAAGTATCAGCTGCAATTCGTTGTAATCGTTTTGAAGTTGTATCCGTTTCGACGAATTTCGATACAATTTTTTTCCGGCAGTTTCAAGTCGAACGGTATCGCCCGCGTGGAAGACAGAAAATCAAAACGTTTCGTCTAAAGTGGCCTGCATCTCGAAAGCGCATCGTCAAGAGTCATACAGAATGCGCATCTTTCTGGCGTACGCAAAAAACGCTCGAGCTGTTTGGAAAGTGGCCACACGCCACTTATCGCCAAGCGTGAATACTTCGTACGATTATTTTTTTTTGCCAGTACGCGCAGCGATATTTCTTCGGCACCGACAAGCATTGAGCGTCTGTTGAACGTGGACGCGGAATGCTCGAAGAAAAAAATTCAAACGACGCACCGGAGTCGAAGGGTTTTTTTCGTTGGTGTCTGGATGCTCGGTATCCAGCGGAAATTTTGAGCAAAGGACACCAGCGAAATGTACGAGTGGAGAGAGAGAGCATTGACTACGCGGGGGGTTTTGAGACGCTACGATGATCCCGGTAAAGCTGCAACTCCTCGTAGAATCAAGAAGCGTTAAGGAGTCGGCGATCGTTGGTTTGCCACAAATATATATACGAGTATAACGATCTACCCTCGTGCCCATCCATTCATCGAGATTCGACGGTTCTGTGACTACGCAGGCCGCGCGGAAGAAACGAAAGTGAGATGCGGATTGGACAAAAACAAGCTCCCCCACCGTTATCGCCGAGCGAAGCATTTTGCTTATCGTGGAAAAACACTTTTACCAACGATGCATGAAAGATCGAGAGCCGATGAGAGAGAAAGATCTGAAGAAAAGACTAGAAGAAGGAAGGACAGGAGTAAGGAATCACGATAGCGTACACGTACAGCTTGAACAGTAAAACAGTGAACCTTCCAATAAGTCAGTTATTGAAAATTGTGATCACTCCAGAAATAAACTTTTTTTCCGCATTGTCCAGTTACCTCCGGTCGCAAAGGTCGCGGTTGCAAAGTTCGGTGAAAAAATGCAATCGCGGCATTTCGATACTCCTACCCTTCCTTGAGGAAAATTAACTCCACGGATTTCAATAGTGCTAATTAGTCGCGACATGCTGATTTTTTACGTAAATCATTCAATGATCCAACCGTATTTTCCACCAGTGCAGTAAATGAATATTTGGAAACGATATTTCGAAGACTATTTGATTTACACTGAAATGGTAAACTTTGGATTTTCGCTACAATGTCATCTCGAGAGAAGTTCGACTGTACTCTCTTTACGGCGAAGGCAAACCGAAACCGGGAGAGACGAGACGTCAAGAAAACTCAAAGGGTTATGATACAGCGGTAACCAGTAACCTCCTGTGGTTTCCGTTGAAGCGTGCTACTATTTTTATGTCCTCGAAGTCGGCGCACCCAGAGTTCACCCCTACACGGAGCTTTTTGCCGCTCCGCTTACCGGAAACGGTAATGTAAACGTGAGGAAAGCGTACAGGCGCTACCGTTCGGTGATGCTGAGCGCAGCCTGCAGCATTAACAGTATATATATATCCCAGCAGTAGGTATATAATATATATTTTATAGTATATAACCCGTTTTATCCGACTGAAAAGTAGAAGTGTTATGCATTTGACATCGTCGGGAAGTTATTCTTTTCATATCCGTACGATTTTACCGTCTTAAGACGAATAGAATGAACGTCTGTTGAATAAAATGTGACATATCGCATAGGTGAAATGTTTACAATTTCTCGCTGAGTGTTCTTAGTTCTTAAAATTTCGCGTAAATGTTTCTATTTTTAAATAAATTTCCACTTCAAGATTTTTTTTACACCGAATATCGAAAAACGTTTCGAATAGATACATTTCACTGGCGAATTATCAGAGTACTTTATAATTTCTATAGATCGCAAATAGATGATTATACTACATATATTTGTGACTTCATTACCATTGCCGTAGATATTCCATCATCGTTAAATGTACGTTGCCGCCGACAACGAGTTTTCTGTAGTATCACTTATTAGCTTAATTTTCGCTTCGGTTTTTCGTGAATCATCTCACGGGGCTGGAAATTCGCTTAAAGCGATGAAACGTGCGATTAACTATTGGAGAAGCGTACAGCGGACGATGGTAACCGCAAGTCGACGACCCACTCGACGCGCTCACTGGAGATTCGAGGAACTCTCGTCATCTGGACCGCGCTGACTTGGGACAATGAGCTCATTATGTATGAATTGCGGCTCAATTATCTGGGTCACCGAGAACGATTACACTCTCGTTCCCTTCTTTCGGTTATCAGCAAATTTCCAGTGTCCATTCAATAAATCGCTGGAAGGCAAATTTCTTCGCAGACAGTTAATACTCGAGTTACAAGTGTATCGTTTATATTACGATACGAAAATACAATTAGCCATTTTTAATTGACTGTGAATCAATTGCTGTAGAGTTTCTTGCGTGGCACCTTGCGGAACTTGTATTTAATTGAAATGAAACTATTAAAAAAATTACAGATATTTACAAAATGTCAAAAAGCATTCATCTTGAATACATTTTTTTTGAGTTTAGAATTTTTTTAATAATAATTGATATACACGAATTCGCAGGACCGGAGAACTAAAAAAATAATAACGCAAGTATACGTACGGAATTTTAGAATATCTTGGTAATCGACTTGGTGATAATCGCTTCGTGGGACGCGAGAGAAGCGGACAATGCATAATGAAGCTAAAGCACAACTAAGCGAAAAAAAAGGCATCAACGACTGTCACGACAGCGGGAATGGTTCTCGACGTGTCCCGAAGACAAACAGCTACGAGCGTAAATAAAACACCAAGAAGCAATGAAACTAAGGATGATGATGTCGCAGCAGAAAGAAGCCGCGGCGACTAAAAGCTTCACCGTCGACACAATCGGATGGTGTTGCTACAGTAGAAACTGTGCTGCTTGTGAATGAAAACCGCGAACGCAAGACGGGCGGTGTGCCAGAGATTCGCTTTAAAACTAACACAGCTTTCCCCACGACTCGTTCTTCACCTCGCCGTGTTCTACAGACTCTTTCCAGCAGAAGGTAAGCGACATCAAAAAAAAAAGTTCCACTTGTTCGCAACGGACAGCATTTCTTGTATTGTGAACGTCGTAAGACCATTCAACACAACGCGCTCGCATCCCTCGCGAATGAACAACGAAACAGTCATTAATACCCGGAGCCCATAACTGCTCAAACTTCCGGTAAGGATATATAGTTATAAAGCTGTCGCGAAATGATGTTTTCTTCCACTGAGAAAGCGCAGTAACGATGGCCGCGACCCTCACACACATCGTCGTGGCATAGAACTTTTCTTCGTCGTGAAACCGGCACCGCGAATCAAAGTAACCACTTCAATTTTCCCCGGAGCAAGAAATATATCATTCGCGGGGAGGCTTTGCGAAATGAGAAAAACAATAATACGGTCGTACGTATAAGAAAGCCGTTGACGAAGTGTCGTACACGCGAGATCTACTCGGGAGAAGCGGGCGGAGGGAGGTCGAGGTGTTACATAGACCGTTTCGAGAACATCCGCAAGGGATGTTGGGAGTATGCAAAAAAGCGTCATGTCACACCATACTGTGCAGTCTATCCACGTGCGAGAGATGGAGTTGTACAGAGCGGTGAAGCACGATGGTGGTGCGGGCGCTAGGCGATCATTATTTCCCGGTGTGTTGTGTTGTGCCTGGCGCACAGGAGAGAGGTAGCAATGCGAACGAACGAACACCGGGGATGCATGGGCGAAGACAATGCCGGGGCAAGTTGGTTAAAATATGCAGCCCCCGGCGTGCGTGCTTTTGAGTCTCAGAGGGATGGGGAGGCGGGGGCGTGGAAGAGAGAAACTGGTGAACAGACGAAGAACAAAAAAAGGGGGTATGGGTCGAGACAAGGCGCTGGATACCAGGACTCGGATGTATACTGGATGCACTCTGCTGTATTCTGCTGCTGTATATACACGCAGAGGTCGGGATCTGGAAAACATGATATCGAGGTACACGCGTGCGGGTGAAACAGCCAGAGGGCGGCAACGGTATGCAAAGCCATCCACTGGCCGGATTCGAGTGAGAAACATATAGGAAAAGAAACGATATAAGAGAAAAAAACGACAAAACAATAGACACTAAAAAAAAATGGATACACGCAGACGCGGGGAGAAGAAGGGGGTACAGGAAAAGAGGAGCAGAGCTGCGACGACTCACATGACAAATACAATAGAGGCATCTGCTTAGCAAATTGCAAAAAATAATAACGTTTGCTCGATCCTTGAGCGACATCAGTGCGCGGCGACGAGGTTGAATATGAGAGAAACACACGGGTACTCTATCTGACTCACCGTCATTTCGCAACACAATAAACGACGAGAATTTGCTTAGGTTAAACACGTGGATACGCGAAATGATGACAAGACGATAGGAAGGTTCATGTATAGCAGGGATTCAGTGGAATAGATGTAGATACGTATGAAATGGGCAAAAAAAGCTCAAGCGCTGCATAAGTGTCGTATACATGCAGGCAGACCGCTATAAACACCTGGAGAGTCATCAGTCGGAGAGATTGTTTAGAGGAAACAATGTACTCTCATCCCACATACACTGGAAGAAAAACCATCCCCGTTGTTGGCAGTCATAAGTGCAACTGTACACCATGAACAATTCTCATTTTTCTTTATTCCTGTCATCGTCGTCTACGAGGGACCAAGCGCAACAGATTCTCCGACCACTGAATCCGTATACAAGCCGTTTCGCCGCATCGCAACGCCACAACTACATTCCGGAAGCCGCGTAGGTGCTTTTTTACGGGTATCTCAGCCTCAACCAACGCGATTACTCGGTGCAAACGTCGACACTGCCGTCAACTACCGATCACTGCATGCCTATCTATAATCCTCCTACGAGACTTACCTTTTTAATTTTATTCAAATGGAAAATTACGATTGTTAAAAAAAAACCTTCGAACGAAAAATTGTTCAACTACTCAATGGATAAAACCTGCAGAAATGTGTAGATTTTGCTGCGCGAAAGATTCTTCATATTTCTTCTGTAGGATACGGAAAGTTTTTTTTACGTTTTGGAGACATAACGAACCAACAACTTCCCTTCAAAGTCAAACACTTGACACTCCTCTTTTTACAGGCGACTAGTAAAATACATATGCAATGCGGACTTCTTTTCTGGCAATGAGGCGTAGCTTCGCAACGCGGTTTCGTGGTTAAACCTATAATAATGTTGTCGTCTATTATTGAACATAATTTTAATGGGCTGCGACGGTGACACCAAAATGCGTGTACGTTTTCTAGTTCAGCGAAGCGAAGACAAACCGCTGACGGTCATAACGCCCGACCATGACCCGCCGTTCCTTTCTCATGGCGATCGCATATCATGTACAAGCGTCATGTGTTTTACACGCCTCATTCTTTTCCGCCGCCGTCGCAGCCTCTAAAACTTCGGGGTTTTTTTTTTCGTCGCGTTTCTTAGATTAGGCGTGTTTCCATGAGCGCATTCTTGGCCGCGGTACGTTCCGGAGCTCCTTAAACAACGTGCACGGTTCATCGAAGTCGAGACACATTCACTGTTAGCCCCACCACCCTTTCATGAAGGAACGCGAGCTTACGATGCCGCAAGACTAACTTTGTCAAGTGTAATAGATTTGTCGGAAACAGTTCAACATCAAGAATCCATTTTGAGTCAAAAAATGCAGACTATTATTCGGAATTATTGGATAGGCTAATCCATTAATTGCGATAACTTTTTTTTAGATTCCGCCATTTTTCTATTAACCGTTTATGTTTAATTCATCGATACTTATCGTCCGGAAAACGGAGACCTTGTTAATTAAGATTTAATAAGTTTGTTTTAAGAATCCTATGAGAGATCATTGAATTGGCGACTATATGAATATTTGAAAAAATGTAAACTTTCTTATTGTGCATCAAATCCGGTAAGCAAATCTTCGGTGAATGGTATAAAGATGTTTATAATACTGCATGCGAAGACGAGCAATTGGACCCAACATCATCGCAGTTATCTCAACCATCTGGAAGCTCACAGGACCTCGGCGACATAAATTTGTGACAAATTGGTTTACTTTGCAAGCGGCGACAGAGGCCAAAGATATTCGTGCAGGCATCGGGGCGGAGTAGTCGGCAGGACTGTGAGATATTGCCGCGATGCGGCCACCCAGCACCCAGGGAAGGCATGTGTCTGGTGGCGCTAAAAATATAACTATTTCCCTGTGTAACGTCTTGACTCGAATCGCTCTCTGCCCTTTCTCGCTTTACTCTCTCAATCATCTTGTACACGTAGTTATCGTCGCCGACCCAATCTTTCTTTAAACCATTTAGCACATAATGCTGAACGTTTAACGAGCATAAGTAAATCTACTCGATCACTAAATCCAATAAGAACTCGAGATTACAACGTGTGATCAAATATAAGGAAATTTTAAATCACAAAATAAATTTAACCTCATCATTTTTCATATCTTGTAAACCCTCTTAAATCAATCGCGGATTGTGATTGCTAAAATTTTATGCATGTCGTGACTTTTCTACATGTAAATAATCAAATCGTATCGCCATCCATATAAATTAGTAGATTTCCTTCGTATATTTATAGCTATTTGAGGTTTGAGAATTTGAATCTATTTCAATCTTTCGTTGCGTATTCGAAGAAAATGTTGATGAATCTCGTTAGACAGATCGGCATCATTCAAAAAAACACGTGTAGCTCGCGTGTGTTTGTAACGTTAGACCGACTACCGCGACAAATCCCTGACAAAACGTCTCCCTTCGGGAGATCCGATTACCATTAAATTTTCAGAAAGAAAAAGATAGTTTACAAACACAAGAAGAGGACGAGAGAATGAGCTCAGGGAACAGACAGACCGCAAAGAATAAAACGAATGAAAGCGCAAGAGCGATGAAGAAGAGAACGAGGCGGCCAGAGAGAGGGCGACTGAAAGAGAGGAATGAGAAGCACAGTGATCCCGCAAGAGAAACGAATTTACGCCTCGTTGACGTAACGAGAGAAAGAGAGGAAAATATAGAGATGACCGGGCGCGGGCCAGAAGCTCAGCCGCGAGCTTGAAAGTAATAATAATGAATGGAGACTGCGGAGAATAATCCCTCGGTCGTGTTTCCGGAATTTTGAACGCGGCCGCATACCACCGCTGGAGGTTCTGGGATCGTCGACGGTGTATCACCGCGCATCGGCAACACAACCGGCATCAACGGCTCTCGACGAGAGCACGTTGATATCGAGATCCGCCCGGGAAACAAAAAAAACAGTGGCTATAAGAGAACACCGACCAGCCGGACGAATAAACATTTTAATAAACGCTTCCACCCGCTTCACTTCGCCCGGAGGCTTGACGGGGGAAAAAACTGCCACGGCACAGTTGTACAGAATATTTCGATGACTGTATGTCTCTGTGGTCTTCGTTTCTCCGGCTATACCTGGTTCTCTGCGACTTTTTTCATTGCTGAAACGAGCGAAGGCCGAATTTCTACCATCCCCCTTACGAACAAGTACAGCACACACACACACACCGTTCCAGTTGAACCCTCGCTGGCTTTATTTTCGAGTAAATTAAAAACAAACAGTCTTTCATCGTGCTTGTGTCGTTGTTCGCATGGTTCCCGTATTTCGCCTTGAAAAATTCCGAGTAGCATTTTTGTAATATTTTTCGAACAACGATTCTGTAAATGGACAATATGCGCAGAAGTTATACGGTTTTCGAATTGCATGAGGACGAAGGGCTGTTCACAGTTGCGTCAGCGGTCAATTGTATCACTTGTTCTCTTGATATCTACGGTAAGGTCAATACGCTGTCCACACTTATCATATATCGTGTTCAATTCTTACCTCAGAAGAGAGACATACGGTGGGTAAATCGGAGGTACGAAAAAAAAAAAAAAAACAAATAAGGTCCAAGTCCCCTTCGGTTAACGGGAACTCTGCTTTTACGCCTGCAGCGCCCACGCCTCGGTGCACATATGTACCAATACCATACTACATACATATCTGTGCGCTCCAATGCTTTCTGTGTTCGCGCAACAATAGGGGGGTTAATGAAAGAGCCAGTTATGGATGGCACAAATAAAGATGGGGTGGTGTGCCGACACGGCATACCGGGAAACTACCCTACCTCGACGACCCCTCTCTCAATCGCTCGTAATCTGTGTATGACTTCAGATTCACAGAACTGTCGTAGGGTCCGACAAAAAATATTATTTACGAACTCAGTAACACATAACTCCTAATTTATATATTTTTTGTAACATTAGATCTGCCATTCACCGTATTTTATATTCATGAACAAATGTACAATGTATGCATTCATTTAACACGCTTTCGATTTAATTGAAAATTTGATTTTTTTTCGAAAGCCAAGTACTTTTATACGAAATTTCATGTCCAAAATGCAAATAACACGAAACGAAATTTTTTTAAATGTAGAATAAAAAGAAAAGAATTCGTGCATCCGGAATAATTCGCTTTTTCATGCATCTCTGAAAGTTCGAAAGTGGTACACCAATTATCTCAGGAGGCTATAATTTAATTAATCAACGATAAGAAACCTGCTGAAAGAAGTCGGGCTTTTTTCTGTGATACTACTTTTTCCATTTCCATGCTTCACTTTATCTTTTCACCTTTTTTTCATCTCCCTCTCGAGCGGTTTTCGTCCGGTCGTCCCTCTCTAGTCGTCGCATTAACGTCTTTCACTTAGCATGCAATTTCTACTAATGAAGATCTGCGTTTACCAAACTGCTAACAATACCCAGATCACTTAGTCTAACTACCGCTAAACAGCAACGAATAAGTTGAAGTCTCGGAAGCCCATCGGTAGCTCAACCCTCGCTTTAAGCCCCGGAACGTCGAACATGCACTTTCTCCCATTTGTAAAGTGTAGTCTCATAGCGATGCTAGTAATTGCTTGCTTGGTGGTTTATAGGAACCGAAAGGACGTCGTAATACGAGGAAGCAAGACAAATATATTCGTAAGGTACAGCCGTGGTTTGTTCATAGACTGTTTGTCCATCAACAGATTGCCATAGACACGCCATAGTAGAAGCAGTTATAGACACTGCGGGTAAAACATGCCGGGCACCAACGTTTCGTCAATTTTCTCACGTTCGCGAGGAGCCAACGAGCAGCTTGTAAGTGCAGTCTCCAAGGTATTCTACGCTACGGAAGGAGAGGGAAAATTGAGTGGGGAAAAGTCTTAGTTCATTCGAAGGACGCAGTCCAGCAAAAGAGTCAGATTCAGAAACGTTTGGTTGAAAGGTCGGAACTCGAGAATTGCGTGTAAAGCGGATTGCTCGGCTGCAAGACAGACCAATTGCTCGGGGTCGAACGGGTCTCAAATCAGTTGGCGAATGATTGCAGGAGTAGGGGCAGCAGTTAGGGCAGAGTTAAAGCGGTGCTAAGGATCGATCCTTCATCGTGCCATGAGCAAAGGTCGGAGATCTGTCGTCGGGTGAAAGTTGAGTTAAGGGATGGCGAAAAACGAGGGGCGGCCCTTGACCCTCGAGAGAAATAGCAAGCCTTTAAGTTACGCACGGAGATCATCGACTTCTTTGTGTCCTGAGGAAACCCAATCGCGTCTTTTGAATGCTTGCCTCACATGCAAATACAAAGGAATGCCTATATGTGATTTTCTACATTTTATTGTAGGGGTGTTACGCAACCGTCAATGATTCATGCTATGAGTCATCGTCACGCAGAGCTCAGCCACTCATGCGCTAAAGTATCTGCAATGCACACACGATAATTTATCTTTAAGACTGCTGTGCGTTAAGAGCCTCCGTGTGGCTTTCCCTGATCTATAAAGGCATCGGCAGCAACCCTCGTTCAAAGTACGTAAGGAATATAGGGGGATTGTTCAGGGTATTACAGTGTACGATACACTGAAACACTGCATATCAGACAGAATCGATCGGTATTGGACTATTCATGGAAACCCATGATAATGTAATCATTATCTAATCCAAAGCTCATTTGCCAGTCGGGACACGAATAGGCCAACGCCACTATTATAAACTGATTTTCACGACAATCCAACCTATGATTAACCGTTCCGGAAGTAATTTTGAAACATCACATCAATGTTATGAATTTTATTTGAAAATGATTACCATATAGAGAGATATACCATATCTTAGTACAAACATTAGATTCGTTACCATATTTTGCGGCACGTAAAGTCAAAACAAACAGTACAAAAAAACCTATTCGTTTCGGATGCCGTTGCAAATTGTAATTATGATAATGGTGGATAGATGATAACGAGATGCATACTTTTTCATAGCGATGCTACAGTGATGGATAGCTGTATGCGGAATATATATCAGATGTATTGTTTATGGTATAACATCAACTGTCGGAGACAAGGCAGATTCCTTACAGTGCATTTAATCACGCCGTAGCCCATTACTTTATTGGATTATGGCTCCGAAGCTGCCAGCCACACGGTAAGCTGGTTGTTGAGGGATACACTCGCTCCGTGGATAGATATAGTGCGGTAAGCTACATATACTTGCATTGCTAGCGCACACAATGTAGTATGCAGCTACGTCAACGCCTCACCAGTCTGCAGAGGTAGTGCATTGGTGTTTCTAGCAGACGCATTCCCCGGCGCGATGATCGTCGTCATCGTCGTCATCATCTCCATCGTCGTCGTCGTCGGCGTCGGCGAATCCATAAATCTAAACGACGCGTGCACAGAAGCACCGTATCCTATAGGCATTCGGTGTATTCTCGCGTACATGCGCGTCCGCACACTCCGTCATAGTTACACGTCGACTTTCGCTCACGGGACTGCCTAGATCACCGCGGGAATCCAGACAATGGGCTTGGGTCTGGACGTTGATCCGCTCAGACGAAATGGAAATATCTTGCGTAGCAGTGACATATCGAGAGAAAGGGGGTAGAAAGATATGAGAAGTTTGCGAAGAGATAAAGGGGACGAAAGAGAGCGGAGTAATCCATATTCGTGCATCACCGAGCGTACGAATTTGCGACTTACCGCTCTCCGTTGTGGGAAGAGAAAAGATAGATCCTCAGCTCTAAGAGATCGGATGCATATATGCATCCCGCGCCCCCGTGTTTCACTTACTCTTTACCCCCTGCTACGCGATATTATTTCTCATTCATCATTGCTCAATAAGCATTCTCTGGTGGAATTGAAATCCATCGTTTGTCTCACTCCGTATGATAGGTACGCCAACGAAGATTACCTCGAATGGGAATCTTGATACATTGAAGTCCCGATTTAGCACCTCATTTTCTACAAACACTCAACGCGTCGATATACGTTCGCGCTATATACTACTGACTGCCTGAGCCCCCGATACTCGTAGTACATTAAGCCGAACAGATATATACGCTGTCAGTATATCGTTTGCATGTATCGATACACAATACGATCGTTTTAATACACCTGGATCAGCACAATGCTCAGCTCCGTTGTCCATCCCATTGTCATCGTATTCCTCCCTATCTTATCCGAATCACGTTCGGCAGTGGTATCCATGACGAGCTTACCACTTTGTTCCGCTTCAGTCAAATGTGAGGAATATTCTGACTGCTGTTGTGCTACCAGCAAAATCGATTTTTTTTTTGCAAGATTTCTACGTGCTGAATACCAGTATTGGATATCTGATAGAATGTTTACCAGATACAGCAATCAAAGTCCGAAAGAAACTTCGATGTTCTTGATACGTAGTGAATCGTGCTAATCCAACTCTCCCTTTGCGAATACCCTGTGATGGAACTCGAATAAGCTCTGCCGAACGCAGGGCACAATGGTTATCGTACGAAAAGCGAGACGGAATGATGATCATGCCGTTTCCATTCCAATGGAAAGCGTTGGCTGGAGGGTGCCGTTGAGCGCACATCATCATCTACCTCTATGAATACGATAAAGGATTTCCAGTACTTAATGAAGTTGTGATGAGGCTTCTAATGGTACTGCGGATATTATGCAATCCTCGTAATAATACTGTATCGAAACCCCTCATGGAAATCCCTCACGTAGAGGATAAATTCAGTTGATGAAACAGATATTTGCGCGGTCATGATTCTAGTGGGCACAATAAAGCAGAAACTCCGTAGGTAATGCACTGTAGTCCGCATTAACTATCGCTTGATATCCATATATATATATCAGATGCTCCTGCGTTAATGAAACGAGGCCTTCACTCGACGATGAGAGGCCTCTGTTTGATCAATCAATTCGACAAACGCCGAAGAAATGTAATGTTGCACGGTTCAATTCTAACTGGAAACGCGTTATATACTTTCTTTAGCATACTTTCCAACTTTTCTTTTCTGATTTTCGGACTTTTTTACTTTAGTCATTGTAAAACCTTTATTGTCTCCTCGATAGATTGCCGTCGATCTTTTATGAATTTCATCTATTTTTACCATTTGTACAGATCATCTTCTCACCAATGCTATGAGAATTCTATGTATACTATTTTTTGGGTATAATACCATCGCAACATTTTCCGAAGCATCTGGAAGATAGGAGAATTCAAAAATATAGAATTTTCATCCATTTTATACTATGCGTAGTATGATCGGCATAAAAACGTCGCCGCAAGGGCCCCTGTAAAAAGATCGAATTGAATTCATCACAGAGAACATTTTACGACCAGCGTAAACGACCTCCATGCCTGGAGGGTTGAACGGCATAGAGCAGCGAGGGGAAAAAAAAGGAAGTATCTGGAAATATATATTCGATTAGATTTTGGTGTGGAGATCAGGGGGACTTCGATTAGCCGAGTGATTTTTTTTCGAATCTCATACACGACGATAGTTGCAGCCAGCGAGTAAACGAGCCATGCACGCCGGCCTTGAGGGGGTTCTGTCCGCGCATTGGCGAGTTTCCGGCACACAGTGTCCCCTTCTCGTCGAGAACTCGAAAATGGATTTTACGACCCCAGGGTGGGCCCCGACGTGCAGGGTCGCTGACTGATATCGATGCGTAACGTATACTCCGTACGCGAGACTCGTGCGGCTCTCGTGAGTTTATACATCATTCATACTATGAATTGAGGGTGAGCGAAAGTAATAATAAACAGTTTATCTGTCTGACGGGGTCTCCGAGAGGATTATGTGGTTACTGGGCGGGCGCGTTGCCCTTGTCTCGTATGTAACCCGAGAAGCCTGTGCAACGTTAGGGCAGAATAGCAAGAACCGACTGCCCTTATCTCGTATCATTGCAGACTGTTCGGCGGGACAGTTTTTCATTGTACACATGCCGAGTAGGAAAGCGTTCCAATCCCGACTGAAACGACATGCGTTGGTGCGTCACTCTCCCGATTCACGTTCTCCAGACGACTTGATATGCATAGTGCCCTGAATATTCATAAGTTAGGACCCTTCGGACCAGTATCACATTTCGCGATGGTCAACAAGGTACTTTTGTTTATCGGACCATCAACACCCTGATTGATATGACACTGAACGTTGCACAGATATGACTGTGTCGGTAAAAATTGTATACAAGACTTAAACGTGGACTAAAGTTAGCGAATTAATGTTTCAAATATTTTGATTCCAACTATAGAACTACGATAAGATGATGACGATAGATGCTGGAATTGAATACGCTAGTGAAGACAGAGATCAATTTAAAAAAAAGTGATGAAAATCGGTCTATGGGGTTAAAAAAAATCGTGAAAATATACGAAGGAAAGGCAACTATGTTTTTCCCTGTCCACAATGGTAATCCATTCGTACTTCATCGAGGTTTTAGATCCCAACGAATTGGGCACAACGAATTGAGAGAAAGAAGTTGGGCAGCGATGGGAATTACAGAGTGAAAAAGGGGGTTAGAACGCGTCAGCGAGGATGGAACACACGCAGTACGGTAAAGAAAGTACGGTTTTACGACCCGGCACTGTGGGGTCCATTGCGTTTAAAATCCCTGCGGAGCTATTAATACGCGTTGACTGAAGGGGCCACGAGGTCGAGAGGTTGCCGATATTCGTACTTTCCAGCAACGCCGCCACTGCGGACTCATGTGCTCGAGGTACGAATCGCTCTAACTCTTTCTCTGTCTTTTCGCACGACCTATCACTCGTTCGCTCTTTAAAACCATCCCCCCCCCCCCCCCCCGCCCCCTCGCGATCTGCATTTAAATTGGTTCGCACAATTCGGAGATATACTATAGTATAGAATGCCATAGTACAGCAGTAGTAGTAGTGTATAGTGTAGTATAATTCCAATGCGGCTTCAACGATCCGTTTTCCTTATGCTGAGGAGAGCGAACGAAGGGTTGAAAATGAACGAGTGTTGTTTCAGTGTTCGGGAGCGATCTGTTCCAACCCTTGTCTCGCCATTCGTCACTCATCGCGCACAAGGGTTGGATAAACGATACCAGGAACCTTATTTCGAGAGTATATCAACTTGAGAAATTACGTCTATAGCGTCGGGCATTCTTGAAAAACGATACCCCTTTGCCGCACTATTTTAAAAAATACGCAGCATTTCTTCATATCTTATTTTGCTTATTAATTAATTTTTAATATCGTAGCGATGGCGAAAATAATAAGTTCGTGTAACCTTTGGAAAAGAAATATAAATTGCATATAATAACATAAAATACATCGAATCCGTTTGAATAAACTAACTCGGTGGCTTGCGATGTATATATTTCTTGGCGCAGTTACTATTGAAAACTGGCGAACGAAAGAATGGAGATATATTGAAAGGGAGCCTCGTCGTTGAACGCTGGAGGAGGGTATAGAAAAATAAGCTATGGTCGAAGGCGTGGACGAAAAAAGAAACGAAACTGACGGTGGGCTCCTTTGAGATTGCCGCCTATGGCCTGTACGCCGATTGGTCCGTATACTACAACTTGCTGCCTTCGCTTCATTTCACTCTTCAGTGCGCCCCCTCTGTTTAACTCGACAAATAAAGCATTTACGAGTTAATTAACGTCACGGAGACCGCGACAATATACATACCGATATATCCGAACGATACGTTGGATTTACGATTTGCGCTGAAACGATCGCTCCCCGCTATATGTAAATAAAACTATAAACGTCGATAAATTTGGCTAAAAAAGAAAAAATGTTAAGTACTTTTCTTTCGAGTACCATGTCAGTGAAACTTTGCGTATAGCCACAAGAGTGCAGCTGGAGTGCAAATAACAAAGCACAGGAATTTCAACTGGTTTGCCAGACGCAAAGGAAATTGTCGTATTAATTCTTTCGTCTAAGCGGCCTTTGTGCCATTAGTCTCTTCAGTGGATAAATTGTAGTGTGAAAATTGCAGCGGTCTTGAGTCTGTAGTTTGAGAGCCCAAAATCTTGAGAGAGCGCGCGAAGTCCTCGGCAACGGCAAACTCTCACGGTGTCAGGTGAGACTTCGAAGGCAGTGGAACACAGCAGGGAAACACAAACGGCGAGTGGTGAAGGCACAGAGGCAACGTTAGTAGGGAACTTTGGACGCCTGACGGTGAGTGTTCGTTGGCAGAGACGCAAAGTGGGGGTTGGAGACGAATGTGGAGAGTAGAGTCGGGTGGCTTGCGCTGTTTTCGCTGAGAAGGTGGAAGCGAAGGGTGGGAGACAAGTACGGAACAAGCCTAAGCGAGATGGCAAAGAGGAAGAGAGACCGGAGTTGCGGGAAAGGATGCGCAGCCCTCCTTTCTGGTAGGGGTTGATGATTACGGAGATCAAAGCAAGCAATCACTAGACAACGAGAGAGGAGAAACGTCGCCCAGTGCTACTACCTTGCTACACACCAAGAGACCTGGGAACGTGATGAGAGGGTTTCGTGTCATCAACCACCGGAGGTGGGCCACGATGCTCGTGAGACGATGCGCACCTCAAATGTGTACTCATGTAGTTCGAGCCTATCTTGTGCTACCTTTACCTGCTGTAGGTATACAACTCTATGCATATATCTGTACTATTCCCCTGATGCATACCATACTCGTCGACGGCACCACAGATTTTCTAGCGTAAAGCCTGTTCATTAGAGACTTCGCGTATAGTATATAGAGTATAAATGTTTCACAAACCGGAAGACCTTTCGCCGTCAATTATCCATATTGAAACTTTCAGCAATGATTATTTTTCTGAAAACACTTTTTTTCGACTCTCGACTACTCGGCTAAAACAATACGCGGAATTTATGCATTTCGCTGTGTTGTCCACCAATTCGCAAAGATAAAAAATTTACGAGTCTGATTTTTTTTTGGGAAATTCTTTTGTTTCTTCATTCTTCCGTACTACTATTTTCCTCTGCCTTCACACACTGGAGATTCCAGGGAAGCAGAGAGAGAATATATCGTCCGCGGCTACATGGGAGGTCGTCCCCCCGACATTCCTCTCCAGCCGAGTTAAGGGTCGCATGTTGAGACGGGACGCAACTTCCCGACTTTTAGCTCCTTGCACAGCTTGTCCTCCTGTTCGCTTCTCCGACAGAAGTGTTCTTTCAAAGCTGAGATGTACTTCCCTTCAACTGCTCTACTATGTCACTCCATTTTTTGGTTTCCTTAATCTTTACTTAATAAGACGATGATGCAAAGCACTGAAGATGTACCGACTTTATATTCAGGAAAACCCATTTCTCCTTTAGAGCTCTCGGTTTTTGAAGACTCAGCAAAACTCGATTGCGGCTCGTAACTGCTAAAGTACATTTCTGAATATAACGAACTCTTTATCTCTCGTTCGGTTAAACTTTTTCGTCTTTTCCATTGGTCGAAAAGACATGGAAAATGTTGTAAAAGCTCTTCGTTATTCTCTCTCTCTGCCCTCTCCTTATCCACGAAGATCAGTCGCGACGTTTCTTCACTTTCGACAACTATGCCGCGCGGCACTAGCGTCATTGAACTTCCGGCGCAACGAAGCGCAAAAACCAATAAATATTTTTTCCCGACCCGTTATATTTTTTATAAAATCTCTTTGGAGCCGACAAGTTTTCTTTGCCATCCTACCGTCTTTTACGACTTTGACTACAGATCGAGAAAAAAAAAATAAACGCGAATGCCTTTTCGCGAAGAGGAAGTCTTCTGGATGAGCGGAAAACCAAAAGGAGCCAAGCGAGAAGGTCGAAAGGATAGCGAAAAGAGAGCAAAAGTTTTTTCGAGACGAAGAAGAGTGGAAAGCAAAACGGAGCGAAAGGATGCCAAGTGAGTAAATGAAAAAATCCAACGACGGAGATAGCGTTCTCACGATCTTCGGGAGTTGTGGAAAAAGTTGAAACGTAACGAATACAAACAACCGAAGATAAATTCAAAGAATTCTCCTGACAGCCACCCCCCGGTGCACTCGTCTACGGCATGCAACGCAGGCACCCTGCGGCCCTCGACGACGAGAAACCTTGGAATCTCTTCGCCGGGCTTTCTCACTCCGCAGTGTACATACGCGGAGGACGAACAACTCTCGCTGAGAGCAATTTAATATTAGACTCTGATATTTTATCACATCGTCGGCACGGTGCTCGCTGATTTCCCCTGACGTTTTTTCCCGCGTCCACATACATCCTGATTTCTCGATACTCCGTCCCTCTTCTCATCGCATAAAAAAAAAAAAGACGAGCACGCATCGCTGATATTAGAGGTTGCGGTAGATAAAAAACGTAGTTATTTTCGTAGCGACGTCGCGCCTAGAGTTTTTTTTTTTTTTATTTCGAAATTCGATATTTTTGTTTTTGTACTTTAACCAGCGTGAGAGTAGATTCTAACGCTTCGACAGTGTCTGGTATAGTCATTCGACAGAATAAATAGTCGACACTTTTACTATCCTACAAATCCCGTATATTGATATTAAATCTTTTTATGAATAAACGGGTACATTAAATTTAAAGTCAATGCAACATAAATCGAAATCTATAATCAACACTTTACTTTTAATAATTTCCTCTGATTAAATTTGATGTACTGGACTATCTATAAAAATTTTAAAAAATGTCTACATTGTATGTTTTTGGCGCTTTTTCGGGGGAAAAATTATTCGAGGGTTAAGTTTTCTTCAATCCTGCAAGAGGAAAATGATACTAAAAACATCGCACCTCTTCATTTCTAGAAATTTTATTGCATATTGATGACAGGAGTATCGTAACCGATGAAAGTTATGAACAAAATGGAATCACGAAAAATAATCATTGAGATCGTGTGGCAATGTTCTCCGGGAAGTACAGTCGTCCCGCATATAATCGAAAACCTTTTTTATTATTGGTATATGCAGGTGCAGTCCATCGCAAGGATGAAGAACGATAGTGAATGCGAATGAAATATTGATGAAATATTGATGAGGGGGTGGCAGGGGCGGGGGGTTGTCGTCGCTGGTCGCGGACTACTGGTTACATGCGAGTTCGACATTTCTCGTTCTCTCGGTATTCAATCGTTCTTTTTTCTTCTCAACACGGAGAATCCCCCGTTCATTTGTTCGCGCGTGACGATGACGAGCGAGCGGAGCGCTCACCTATAAATATGCACCCGGTTTGCGGCCTCTCGTGCTACGTACACGCAGTCTGTACGCCCTTAGGTCCGTCGAGGTGTCGTGTATCCTACCGATCCAACTATGCATCATGCACACGGTCCAACTTGTCGTAATTTAACTTGACACTCTCCCATAGGAAAATTCGAAAATAGATGGCGCAGTGTTGGTACTCTTAACTGTATTGCTATTTGAGTCCCGAAATAATTAAGCCAAAAATCTTGTTATATTTTCATTCATATGATAAACAAATTATAAAACAATACGCGATCGTTGGATTAAAAATAGGAGTGAAATTTCGATTTTCTTTTTTTTTTTTTCGGAAACTATGGGAGATAATAAAAAGATATCTTTTTTACTTTAAGTAAAAAAAACGTCATACTATTTCGGTTGCCATATCTTTTGTTTTCAATATTAAAAATAATTAGCGATGGTAAGATAAACAAAAAAACTTTTCGAAGAAGATAGCTTGTAGCAGGATAAAAGGAAGTACAAGAAAACGAGTTAGGGAACAAAATAGAGCAGTGATCCAGACGAAGGCGTGCGCCAAGATCGCCATCCGCTCGCATCGTGCCTTGAACCACAAGTGTGACGCAAGCAGCGGTATAGCAAATACACGATATAGAAAAGTATACATGTATTATGTACAATTTTACGCACATATGTATAGTTCTGTACTGCATTTCCGGCCGTAAGAACGATGGAAACGAAAATGCGCGCGGAGAATCGATGGTATAAAAAAAAAATTGTCAAAGTATTGGAATAAATTTATGCTATAGATACTCTATATCCCGAAGCGACACTCTCGGTTTACGAATTCCATCGCAACCTACTAGTACATCGGTTCAACTCTATCGCGACAAGAAATAGCGGAATACAGAAAACTTCTTCGTCGGATCGTCCTTTGAGAAGTTTCAATGCGAAGAGGATAGAATCATTTCAGTACAATGAAACGGAGCGATGACCCGCGTGAATGTAGCAGTTACATGGTAGATAGTAGAATTCTATGGGGGTATACGCGTACGAGAAGCGAATCGAGGAAATCGAGATCCCTCCGACTGCTCGTGAATGAAAAATGGAGCTTGGAAATTCGCTCGAAAGTTGAAGAGATTCAGAGAGAAAGAGAGAGAGAGAGAGAAAGAAAGAGAGAGAAAAAAGAGCGTGTAGTATTGTTACGAGAGCTCCCACTACACGGTGAAGCCGAGTGGAATATCGTGTGCAAGTTATGCTGGTATGAATAGTCTGAACACGTACGGAGATCATAAATTCGTTCGGTCTACTGCCGCGTACGAGTACATACCCGGCGAGTAAACATCACAAAAATGTAAAATGTTGAAAAATTTCGACGGAAAAAAAACGTACCAAGATAGTAATTACTTCGTTGGCTTACAATTAATACAATTTATTTTACTCTCGAGGTACCGTACTTCAACGACAATTTTTGTACGCAACAACTATTTGCATTGAAAAAAAATGATAATTTTCTTTAAAATGCGGTGTTCCGTAAAAAAATCTGTACAGCGTTTTGATGTTTGCGCGATGATGTCTAATAGAATTTGTAATTTTTTTTTAAATTTGTAATTATGTGTAATTATAGGTAAAATAATTCGACGCGTATGATTAATGTTGCGTCTCCAACGCATAACATCTCTTCATTTCGTCAAGGATTCGAAAATATGGTATGTAATGAAAGGACCGGCGTGCAGGAATTGGATTTCATTGAAGCCATGTGATTCAATTTACGAATCATGAAAGCCGCTATCTAAGCCGATGATATTTGGGACCGAAAATGGAGACATCACTACTCCTCAGCATCTCGACTAATTGGTATTCGCAAACTGCGCGAAGGACCGTCTCTCGCCTGGTCGATCGCGGCTCGAGCTGCGAATAATAATCCACCGTTCTCAGGGTCTTTGGGCGAATTCGCTGGTGACAGCCAAGTGACAACGGTCCACAGTCGGGTACACGCGGGTGTCGTAAGAGAAATTCTCCTCGGAGTCGACTTTAGCACGAAAATTGCTTGCTATTGATTCGCAGCTTATCGGTCCGTAAATGTAAGATGAATAAGCGGAATGGACAACCAGAGCTTTCGCGAACGTTAGCACAAGTCGGAGCAGAGCGCACCCTCGAGCAATGTTGACAATTCGATCGTTTATTTATAAAGTTCGAGTCCAAAGCCTCTCAGCTCTCTCTTCTCAAACTAATTAACCCTGTAACTATAATCCAACAGCGCCGAAACTCAAGCTATAGAAGTTATTAAATATAAACTCTCCAATTACTTCTCGGTACAACAAAATTTTCAAGTTCCGCCATTAATATTAAACCGGTACGAAAGAGTTGAAAGAAGCCTAATAATTATGCCGTAAATGCCAAAACAACGCAGTTTCGTGATTATTATGACCGGCATTTTTCATCAATAATTACAAGCGTAATTACGAATGGTCGAAAAATGTATATTTTTTTTTACAATATATTAATAAAATTATTAATTTTTTCAATTTTGGAAGAGAGTCATCTAAAGTATTCACACGAACAATCGCTACCGTTTTCGCTGTATCAATATATCGCACTCCTGAAACGGATGCTCGCCGTTGCTGCCGTTGTAGTGGCGCCTCAGACTCTCGACGCGTTCATGGTAGCAAAATCTCGTTTGCATCTGTGTACACATCGAACGCGGCAATAGACCATTCACAAAGCCATTAGAGAAATGAAGCGCGATCGGGAAGAGAAGATCGACGGGAGTGAGTGTATCAGGGGTGAGAAGAGCGAAAGATAGGGTAGTTGGGCGAATACACTGCCTCCCGGAATCAGAACATTGAAAGATGAAGCATAATCCGACTTGGGACAAAGCCTCGTCCTCCATATTATCGATGATAATCGCTATTTCGACCCGATCCCATAAGCTAAACAGACGGACATCGTGCCAACACGCCAAATTACCCTTAAACCATTTTTTTTAACTATCCCTCCAATGGAAAGAGCAAGCGGCAAGTCTTGCTCTGCTAGCTATTCTCTTTTCTCGGTGGTGTGTTTCTGGTTCGCGCAAACCAGTCGCAAGCGCCATATGGCTGCGAAAGCCTTGTCCCTTTATGTCCTTCACGGTTGCCGATTGAGGCTCGACCGGGGAAGTACCCATGGTTTGCACCTATAGCACCGTGCAGAACAGAACAACCGATAAACCTCATCGCCTCACTGCGCACAGTATAGCTTTCTAGTCGCGATACCATAGCCCCAGAAACACCCTCGTTCTCGCAATGCGCTGCAAGAGCAACGGCGACACTACCAATGCTATGGCAGCCGCCCCGGGGGCTACGCGCGTTATGCTGTAGCGTAGAACACCCCGAGAATCGACTCTCGAACATCCGCGACGCAGAGCACTCTGAATACCCGGATTGCCTATTGTTGTAACCGCGTCGCTCTGACGCTACCCGCGCATATGAACGTATGTTCATGCGCTCGTGCGTGTACACAAATTCATACTACCTGGTGTAGTAGCGCTTGAGGTTTGAGGCCCCGTCGCCTCTCGACTAGCTTTTCGTCGCGGTAGTGGTGGTAGTATTAAGAGTTCTGGTATTAGTATCAACGGGAAAGCCGGTATAGTGATTGGTTATTTAACACCTAATGTGAATACCGTGTTATTGGCGGACTTTGAACCATTTCGGTAGAATACGCATCATAGGCTATTCACTGTCGACAATTATTGTTCGATGGCCAACGAATGTCTTTGACTCGACAGCTGGTGTGTGCACTTGCATGGGAGGCGCGCGAGACTGCCTGCGGCTAATTAGCTAAAGACTGCCTGTCACACCGGGATTACAATTGCTTCCTGCTACCACTGCTGCTACTGCTGGCTGCTATGGATCGCTCGAGTGGCGGAAAATCTCGCGTTTATACGGGTCTTCGTACTACACACACACACACACACACAGAATCACCATTTCCACCCGGTCGTTCTCAGCATCTTGTTTTTCTCGTTGCCGGCGAACACTCTCGAGGTAAAAAAAAAATTACGTTGACAGACAAAGTGGAGGACAATACGCAACTCACGAATCTCCTTTTTTTTACTCTGTTTACAGAACCTGTGACAGACCCGTGTGCATTTATAGGCATACGTACAGAGGTACTGGCGATGTACAAAGTACGTTATACACACGTATAGTGACGTTCAGTGGAAATGCGTGCAGACATTTCCACAGGGCAATGAGACGCTCGCGATAAATACTTAATAATGAGAAAACAATGAAATGCCGCGATGTTGAGGCATTAAAAAGAAATGGGTCGACAAATTTAAGATTTTGCCGCCTGCCCAACGGGTACGGGACATCAACAGCTGGCGTATGCAAACACCTTGCGGGGGGTGGTTTTCGCGCGGGTCGCTTGTAGTACATTGTCGTTTCGTATGGAACACTGTGTACCCGGCCATTGTTTGGGTTGTCTGATCCCCGGCTGGGAACACACGGCGACCGTTCTGCAAATCATTCCACCGGATAGACGAAGTGTGCAGGGAAAGGTGAGGCAAAATGGCCTATTTTAGCAATTAGTGGAGTTTTGTCGATATACACATCAATTTTCCATTACTTTTGAATGAATACAATAAATTTGTTATGCCCCTTTAAAGCATTAAGACGAATAAAAAATGAAAAATAAAACGCGTAACATCTGATTCATCGAGTTCTCGATAACTAAATAAAAAAATTAACATTCGTAACCAACAAATTAATAATCGCCTAAAATGAGTCAATTTTGCCGAAGTGCTGTTTCATTTTTGTGATCGTTCGCCAAATTTCTGTGAAGATGGAGCCGAAAATTCATAATTTCCTATATAAGTGAATTTTATGAAGAAAGGTAAAAAAACGATGGGACGAAGTTATGCAAACGTTCATTGGAGTTCATTGGTTCGAGTTATATATTTACATTTGCAAATGAAATCACATCTTCTCTCAGTAACGGTGTTTCCAGCTTCATTCTCAAGAGAATTTAGGAGAATTTTCCTCCACAAGCGGATTCACGCGAACTGTGAAATGAAAGGCGAAAGGGGACGTGAAATGGAGTGAGGGGAGGGGGCGAGGAAGAAAAAGAAGTACAAGAAAAGCCGAGAAATATGTGGACCAGAATGTAAGGCGGATAGGTTTTGCGTTTGTGAATTTAGCTGATAGCGAAAGGAGAGAACGCCAAAGATGGGTATTAAGTATTTGGAGGAGTTCTCATCCCACTAATGGACCAAAACCTCCGTCGCTTCTCCTCTCCACGTCGGAACTCACAGACTCGCTGGCGGGCACAAGGAGGCAATAAGAGAAGAGGACGCCGTTGATTCCCTGAATTTCAGATCGCTTGCCGTTCGTACGAAAGAGGAGGAAAATCGCACGTCTGAAAATGGTTCCCTCTATTATTCAGAGGCTTTTCCTCTTCGATTCTCGCGCGCCCGTTCATTCTTACCTCTTCTCCTACATTCCTTTCTGCTTCTGCACTGTCTATCGAGTTCACTCCTCGACTGTTGCTCAGTTTTTTCCTTCGTTCGATTTCCCCACCGATTCCTCAGAGGTTCTCGCATATTTTTTTTTTTATTTAGTTTTATCTCCGTATTCAGACCCTAGAGAACAGTCTCTGTCGGCCACGACATACACACACGAGGATAGGAATGAAAGCGAGACTAGGAAGGCTCCGTGAAAGAGCACTACGGATAAAACGAACGGGAGCCTAACGAAAACAATAAAGAGCGATTTCTTCCGCCCCGTCTAGCGTTCCGCCGGTTCCCGGGGGTGGATCATCCCACCGAGGGAGTAGGTAACCTCCCGGAAGCATCCAGTTCGATTTTCATTTTTTTTCATCTATTTTTCCTTCCACGTACATTCCATTCCCGGTGAAAATTCCCATGAGTTTTTTTCTCTCTACGTTAGAAGTAAATAACCGAGTGGATAGACACGAAAGTGGATAGTGAAATGCTATTGCAAGAACGATGTACATTAACAGATTAATACTTTGCTGAATACAGATTGAAACTTTCATCGTCACATGGCGATACTGTGACTTGTCTGCCTATCATAATATATTTATAACATTCATTTTCCGATGTACACTACAGTATTCATCAGCATAACGATTTACTGTGATAAATCCACGAGAAGCGTTACATTGTTGTATCGATGATACAACATATCCGCTAGACATTCTTTTACATCGAATACATGCGAATAAAAACCGTTTAAAATATTCTTTTATTTCCGTCGATAGTTTCAATTAAAACTCGAAACCGTTTCCCTTCTATTTTATTTGTTCCTTCGACTCGATGCCCTCCTCCTCTCTCTCCGCACTGTAAAACTCTTTCCTAATTGTCGCGTGACCACACCGATATACGAGATCTATAGAACGAAAAGTTTGTCGTGCAGGATAGAAGTTAGTAAGCGAATCCACAGAGAGTTGAGAGTTCGGGATCCCAGTGAATCGGGATTGGAGGAACGAACCTCGGCTACCGGATGGTCGGGGGGCCGTTAAAATAAAGAAACTATCGAGCGGTAATTTCGTCCCTTGGCTCGTCGAAGGTGGCTGGGTGGACCTTACCGCAAATTCATTTTAATTCCAACAGCTTCGACATCTCTCATTGTCTCACGAAGCGGACGTAAAAATAAGAGAAAGTACGATGGGAATTGGACACGCGAGAATGAAACTCGAGAATGATTCTCTCTTAGCATATCTCGGTAATATTTTCTGAGTAACGAATAGTAAGTTTGTAATATACGTCTGGTTTCGTCCCCAAATGTCATTACGAATTTCAGGGTGTCGAGTCAGCTAAATTATAACGATATTCGCAAAGGTATTTTTTTTTCTTTCAGCCGACACAAAAATCTAAAAAAATTCTCTCATATTTAAAAATGTTTGAAATTTCCGTCTACCGGTTAAAAAAAAAATCGGCAATTATCAAAAAAAAAAAAATACAGAAAGTACAGCCAAAGGATTGCTGATGTCCGATTCGTATTAAGAAAAAAATGCAAACGATCGTGGAGATCGGAAAAAAAAATAAGATTCGAAATTAAAGATAAGCTCGTGACTCGAATTTCTCCGTAAATTTTAAAGGTGACGGGATCGTTAATGGTATCATACGATTATTATTCTCAATGGTCGTAATTACGAAACCCAATAGCGTTGTAAAAACGTCAGCTATCGTGATAAGAACGCTTAAGAATTCGCGTTATCGCGAACATCGAATCTTCGTGTGTCGCTTTAAAATACGTTAATTCACGAACTTATTCAATACTGCATTGAAATTCCTTGAAAGCGTCATTACACAAGAACGTTTATACCTCATACTTCCCGGATATATATATTCTTTATCGCCTTTATTTATCGGCCGAATTCCAATACGAATTTCATACTTTTATTTTTCCGAATGACAATATATCTTTGCGGGACAAATTTTGTATCCGCCTTATTAATTAAGAAAAAAAATTACACGGAATGCTTTTACACAAAATTTTTTGTTTTTACTAATTGCTATTCGTCGTGACGTTAAATTTCGAAAATCGGTGAAATATGAATCTTACATCGATTTTTTGAACGCGAGACGCGGCATCCCGCGTGTTTTGCAACAAAGTGCGAACAAGATGAATTGAGTTTCTCGTCGTCTCGTGGCCTCCTACAAGCCTCGAGAACGTCGACGTGCCTAAGCATCCGGTAGACGAAATTAATTAGATACGCAAAAGAGAAAGGGATAGACATCAGCGCGAGGAACCCGCTGAGCCCATTGCCGCCCACGGAAACCCTTTAACCATGAAAACCGGTCCGCGTGCAGAAACGCCGAGGCAATAATTATCACGTTAATTGATTTGTTGCGTTCGTCGACCAGAAGCACAAGCTATGCTCCCATAACCCGTTCCCTTTCCTCTCATCTCCATCGTGGCACTTTGCGTGACTGGAGAAGCTTCGGATTCTACTCGGGACAAAGATCCTCATCTTAAGGGAAGATTGCTTCCACTACGTTTACCATGAGAATATCGTAGACCACGAGAACAGTAGACGCCGATGAAACGCTCTTAGCAAATGAATAGATTCAAAACCACCGCATCCAGGAACCGTAGCGCATCATAAGCCGTAAATAGCAATAAAAATAATAATACCAAATGCATTACAAAATTGCGTTTATTATGCAAGTGGCATTGCCGTATTCCAATGTCAATTGATTGGCTTCCTCCACAAAGGTTATACGAATGAATAAAGTATTTAGTCAAAGCAAATTTTATGTCGGCTGTACGATTTGACGAATGGAATTGAATCGCCAATTCTACTGGAAATTTCCTCTTCGTGCGTTCCCGCGATTTATGCATATAAATGTATTTCAAATACGGCTGATTAATTGGCAGGCTTTGTATTGGATATAAACGTATACCCAGGTGATTTCAAACTGCGCACACTTCCGACTCGACAGGGGGTGCGTTCTCCCTCCCGAAATCGGCGGCGTAGTGCAGATACATGTTTGCTTGCCGCGAACAAACACTTAGGCTCTCAATCCAACAGAGAGAAAATATCTCTTTCGAGTGATTGAATCGCGGGACAGGCGACAATTTCCCGTTTTTCATCCCCACCAACGAAGAATCGATGATGCGCATCGGTGATTCGCAACGATATGTGTTTTGTTGTCCAAACCCATTGCGATACACTTTATGATCGAGCAAATAAATACAGCGAGGGATATTATACCCAATAATAGGATTATAATGTGCTTATCTCGTTTGTCAGCCAATATTACCGCGCGCGTCAACGTGTCATTACGCGAATACTTTTAGAGATGCGAATTTCTATGAATAAATTGATGGGAATCCATTTTCAAGCGATAGAACGAATAAACCGGTCGCCAAAAGATTTTTGTCGTAATTTTCATAGTTTTGTGGCATAGGCGGGAGTATCAGCTGATTATGGCAATGGATATTGTATTTTAGAGTGTTTAAACTATCTATAATAGATTAGCCTATTGGCTATTGTGGTTCGTGAATATCCCTTTAGCGAACCGGATCATCGGCTCAATAACGAAATAAAAAATCGTGTGAAGATGAATAGTCAACGAAAATTAACAATAATTGACTTTGAGTTTTTACGGATAGTGTGACACTGGACGGTCGTATTACTCTGTTGTCTACTCGCTGGTCCGCTGTATTACAGTCCATTAGATATCCCACAGGATCCATTAGCGGCTTCAGAGCTGATGGAGTCGCCTGCGCCGCCTCCTCCGCCTTCTTCATCCGCGCTATCCTGGTAGCTACTGAACCTTCACCTCTCTTTCTCGCGGACATTCCAAATCCTTTTGCACTTTTACCCTCAGAAATAAAGTTCGCCGGTCCGAAGAAACCTTCTTACTTTTCGCTGTATCTCCTTCGCTAGCGCGAGCGATTCAACCTCTCGCACTTCGAATCATACAACTCCTTAGCCTAGCGTCGACCTGCGACGTTATACGCTGAAAGGATTTGCCGGGTAGACGATATAAGAGGATCTATCTGCGGTTGACATAAAAAAAAAAACCGAGACTTCGCGTGTCAGGAAAGTAAAACGACGTCGACGACGTCCTTACGGCTTAGTGACTTCAGTCTTACGCGTTAGAATTTTCAACGAGAATTTATTTTAAAAATCCAACTGTGTCCTTCTCGAATCCGTGCCGCAGTAAAATTCATAAATAATTACGCATAATTCCGTTCTTTTTTTTATTGACGAAAATCATCAAAAATTTGGAAATAAAATTGAAAAAAAGGCACAGACTTTTTTTCATTCAAATTTTACTTTAAATCTTTAAAAATTTTGGAACATAAAAGCGTGATACGAATATTTTGATGTATCCATTGTTTTGCGAGATCTTCCAAATAAATTGACTGAACCGAGCCGAACCGTGTCGACTCTCTATATTGACTATTAAAAATAATAAAAATTTGAGAGACAATCAAGATAATTCGCGGCTTCGAGACGCTCAATTGGCTAATTGAGAATCGGCGTTATTTGTATTTGCAAACGAATGGGAAGGTATACAACTGCGGCATCAGCACTTTGCCTTTGTATTTCGTAAACCGCATCCAGTTTGGTACGACCAGCAATGGTTCCCGCTGACCCGGACCGATGATATATTTTTGTTCTCGATTCCCCGCGAGGGTCGCATCGAATCGTTAAATACATACGCGACCGCACATCGGCGCGGTACACTGGGATGTTGATGTCGTGGGGTTCCCGGGATACGTACACGACGTGCACACGACCAGAAGCAGGCCACGTGCAACCACACCCGCGAGAGAGTTCGTAATAGACGCGTTTGTCCGCGGTCCATTAAAAACACATCGGTTTTATTTACATGTGTGGATCGGCTTTGAGAGAAACACAGCGAGCAACGAATGAGAGGACCGGAGTTTAGTCGTAGGCTTTGCATGTCGAACGGCCCCATCGTACCGGAGTGAGAGTGGTTAAAGGCTTAACTTTGACTGGAATCCTGTATAATTCCACCGCAAATGCACACCTTCATTAATCCAAACCGCACCGCTTTCAAATAATTTTCAACGACCATAAATCAACAAATTGTCGACGATGCTTGGCTGATTTTTCCAACTTTCACCCTATCAACGTTTCAACTGACGCTTTTGTTATCAGTAAACACCATTCTCGTTGTAATAACACAGATTAACGATTAGATGTTCGTTGATAATTCTTTTTTATCTGTGCCGTGACACGGTTATCGACGTCCAAGCGTTAGCGTTAGTCCCATTGGGTACCCAATCGTGGAATCAGGAAAAGTACCAATGCGATTGGGAGAAAAGTATAGTTTAAACGTAAAGATTTCGTATAGATGTTTTCTATTTGCATTCAAATATTGATGTAACTGCGTGTCGTCAGGTAATATCGCTTCGAGTTTCAGTGGGCAATCCATTGATTTTCTTTTTTTATTTTCGGGGAAAAGGATATATATATATATACTATATATATAGTTTTTTTTTTTTTGAGAATTTTTCAATACCCATAACATGCATAACAAGTGTTTGTATAGGCATAGCGGTGTATAATACGCACGTGGCACAAATAATACGTCCATAAACGAGACAACATTGACCCAGTCACGGGGTCGTATAATTCGTACACCTGTTTCCCAGAGAGCCAATATTTAACCGGCCATTAAACGGATGATCCGACGCACCGCCGCTATTCAAACTCCGTTCGCGACCATCGAACACACCGACCTATGCGTCCGGGACGAAAAAAGACGAAAGAAACGAGATGTTCAAATTTGTACACCCGAACCAACGGCCTAAACGAAAGAGGATCAAATTTCTCTTTAACTATGGACATTATTTATCGAGCTGCATATGAAATGCACACGTAAAGCGAAGAACAAACATTGGCTGAAAAAACAAAACTGTAATTCGTCGATCAACCTCTTTGGCTATTCGATTCGAAGACGTCGAAACTTTTGTGGATTAGTACGTCGTTTTCCAAGTTAACAGTTTCTTCTAATTTTTTAAAAACAATATTTTGTAAACTAATAAAAAAAAATTCGCGAAACCGTAACTTACTTTTCGATGTCATAAATTAGTTGTTTTTAATTAGAGGATTTGGAAAATTAATAAAAAAAATGAAAATATTGAACCGCTTATTTGTCGGTTGTTTAGAGTCTTTCTGTGTTTCCGTATTAAAAATTACTTTTATAAAATACATCATAACACGATTTTTCGAAAATTGGATTCCGGAAAACATGTGCATTGATACTATAATTTGATATTGTTTGTTTTCATATGCCGTTGGCGGTCGGATATAGACGCATCTGTTCGCAGAGATAAAGGTTCGCATTTCGAGACCCCATGGCAACAGTCTGGTAGCAACACAGAAAAAATGGATGAAAAATCATGAAATTAAAAAAAATATGTTGTGGGAGTGGAAGTAGCAAACGTAAAATGTTGCCAACGCTCTTTCAACGTGACCCTAATGACCGTTGGCCCACTGCGTTCGTTCGGAATTAGATACGCTTGCGTAGCTCACTCTCAGCTGCTGGTTATTTCTTTCGCAAATGATCGTTCACCTCTCGCCGCAAGAGTGAAATGTTATTAAAAATGACAAGTAGGGTACAGTATATATGTGCCATTAATGACTTCCACCGGTTCGCTATGAACCGGTAGACACATTCGTTGAGGAAAGTATTAATGATACCTGCGGCAATTATTGTAGCTGCATACCAACCAAGATGAGCGACTAGGGTTAGGAATGTACCCATTCAATGAACTTGAAATCGATTTTTTTCTTGTTTTTTCCGAATACGAAACGCGTGTCTTCTAATGCAAGAGAGTGCATAGCCACTCGCTTCAATTCCCTTATTGTCCTACTGCTTTCGCGAAAAAGTGCTTTGCCATAAAATCTAAGAGCCCTATAACTCTCGCGAGTCCCGCTACTTCGATCGTTTTCTTGCACGAGCACGAAACTCTACTGTATTACGCTCTCCCATTCCAGGGAACTAGAATCTTCATCTAAACCATCGAACGCGATTGGGTAAAACATTTTATATTGCAAATTTTTGCTAAGAGTTCAAAGAAACTTCGGAAACGCGTTTCATACCGCAAACTTACGAGTGTCACGAACGCGTAACGAGATCATTGAATGTTATAGGTATTCGATGAAAAAAACCAACACTGAAGACAATACTCCGAAAATGTTCACAGTGCATTTATTAATATTTCGGTTTCCTCTTTTGCGAATTAAATGCGATACGAAACACAAGTTAGCAGTTCCTTGTATGAAGAGTTTGACGGAATGAAGATACAACTAAGGAAGGCTGATATACTTTAATTTATGACTGCGGTAAAGGAGCCTTAACCCAGTTTTCCTTTAGTTTAATCTCTCACCGTAAGAAAGAGAGACGAAGATCTTCCGTCGAGGGGCGCCGAGAGACCGCGTTCCATCCTCTCCGTGCAGAATCCTGCTGGCGTTTCCTTGGCACCCTCGGCGCTTTCGGAATTCTATCTTTTTCTATTTCTTCCCTCTTGCGCGCGCTTCTCGTATTACCGCCCTACTCTCCAACGCGACTTCTCGAAGGATGGTATCGTCTGCCACGAGTCTAGACGACCTACGGCAACTTGGTCGTCGTTGGAAAAGTTGGCCGTCGTACCTGCTTTCGTCATTCGCGTTGTCGCACAGCGTGCTGTAGGTACACGTTACAAGCACATGGATCATAATAACTTTGGCCGCAAGCGCAAACGCTAGCGTGCCAAGAAAACCACCCAACTTGCGCTCTTCCACTTGCAATATCGAACTTTCATTCGGAAGAAAAGTATAAGACTCGATCGCACTCTCTTCCTCCTCTTATAACATTGCCGCTCTCCGTTGCATTGACGATATGCATAGACTTTTACTCATCTTTCAGTCACTGACCGACGTCGTTGCTTCCTCAACTTTTCAACACAAAAAATGAAAAAAAAAATAATAATAATAATAATAATAATAAAAGAAAGCGAAGAACTTTGCGAGATTTGAAAAGCAGCTCGCTTTTCGTTTGTCACAAGAGTTTGCAAAGGCGCAGACTTTTCTCGACGAACGACCGCCGCGAAAAACGAAACAGGTGAATGTTTGTCGCAATAACTTGAACGTTGATGGGAAAATGAAGATGAAAAAAATAGAATAAAATGAAAAGAAATGCTTGTGCAAACCTCCACAGCAATTTTCCACCGTCTTCACTAATTTCGTCTCTTAAATATTCAAATGAAGTATTTTGTATTTTCTTCCAGTGGTTTCCACTGGACGATTTGAAATACATGCGGCGCCCGTTTCGTTCATTAATTCCAGCACTTCGTCTTCATTTGGTTCTCTTCATTACGAAGTACAAACGGGAGAAGCAATGTGCAATTTCAACTTCACCGGATATTTCCATAACATTATTTTTCTTTCCTTCAGCTGAAGAAAGACGAAGAAGAAGTCGTTCTGTGTGTTCGGTATTACATTTGATGAAAATCAATACAGGCGTCTAGAGGCGTTGTTAACACCCGACTAAAAAAGAGGAGTGTATAGGTAATATGCGTTTAATATCGCCGCGAATATATCGTTTTTGTGTCCGCGTTTTTCTATTGTCTAAACCGCGAAACAGATCGTAAAATGCGCAACAAACAAAATGTTCAGAATTTTCTGCTGAATTACCTTAACCGTGTCGTTCGTTGATTCGCTTCATAAAATTTGAATTAGTCGCGAATCGAACAAAAGTTTAAACAACGAAATGAAAAAGTATAGACTTTTTCCTAATTTATATGTTAGAAAAAGCTCTTTTCATCGTTATTATTTGAAACTTTTTGCAGATTAATACATTTTCAGTCCGGCATTTTTTTAAGATTTTCATATTTCTTTTAATTTTTTTCTTTATATGGTATACCGAACATTTACCTTTCTGTGCCGCGAGTTTCCTTTGACCCTCGCTACGGTCAGGTAACGTCTAACCTTTTTGCAGATTAACCGCTTTGCAGTCCGGGATTTTTCGCAAAATTCTACATTTTTTTTTCAATTATTGAAATATTCGTCTGAATTATTCGTTGTTCACCTAAAGCTCGTGTTTCTACAAACTTTATGATCGCGAATACTCGTCGATAAATTAAAAAAATGCGAGTCAATCGTTCGGATCGAATCAAGAAAACATATATCAATCCATACCGAGAATACAGACGAGAAGAAAACTTCGTCGCCATCGCAAAAGGATCCCCACGCAAAATCCTACACATCGAACACGCGTTGAGCCATAAAGATCGTTGTTACAGTCGTTGCTGCTCAGCGATGTGAAATCGATGATCCACAGCCGGTGTTAATGGACAGAGAAGAATGGTTATTCACCGTACTATTTATCCGCGGGTCGAAGAGATCATCGGTCATCAATTTCCGTCAAAGAAAATCTTGTCGACGTGGCATCGTCGACGCTTTCTCTACTTCGCCACAACGTTTATTACACGATATTACTCACGGACTCGAGTCTCTCCGCAATATAGGAAACGAAACGGAAAGATTCTTGGCGTGGGCGGGTTTTCTCGCTGGTGCGGCTTTTACGAGAGTTGCAACACTCGGCAAGGGCACACTGTGAGTAACGAAAAAGAAATGCGAGAAAGTGTAAGGTACCCGAAGTGGTTAAACTGGAAGGCGCGCGCGGGGGAGAAAAAGGAGTCTACACATTGCCGGCAGAAAGTTAGCAAACGAAGGAGGGGAAAAAAAAACAGTAAAACCTGCGACGCAAAGAAGATAAGAGACTACGCGCGAAGAGCGAGAGAAAAGAATTGCGCGAAAGGCCTCTTGACCAAACCTGCCGGCTTAGACGATGAAAAATCTTCGCGCGCGTGAAGCGCTCCCTCTCCTCCCCCCTTCGCCATGTTCATTGGGAAATTGCGCTCCGACTCCAACAGCCTTCGAGACAGAATGAATAATGCACTCGTATTTTCTAACTCTTCGGTGCTTCTACTTTTTTTCTTTAACACTCTTCTCTTCTTCCGTAACCTCGTATCCCACCCGGTGTGAAATCTGGCCGGGAGTTTTCTTATTTTTTTTAACTTTTGTTTTCTTTAAATCCCTTTGCTTCATCATGCGGCAAGCTCCGCGATAGGGAAATCTTGAAAAAAGAAAAAAAAAAAAAGAACTGTAATCACTCCGACTCTCGCAAGTTTCGCAATCTCTGGCTAAATCTTAATCCACAGATGGACAGCACTAAATACTCGTAATGAATTTAGTTTTAGTTAAATTTCAATTTTTTTTAGTTTTTAATTTATTTTAGTTTTAAATTGTGTTAAATCGCGATAACCCCCATAAAAATTTAGTATATATCATAAGTGATAATAATAATTGTAATTATTTCACAGATAAATCTCAGGTACGTGAGATATATATGACGAGTACACAGGATGTAAAAAAAAAAGATATAGAAATTGTACATCCTGTAAACAACTAAGTATAATAATAAAAAAAAACCATTTTGAAAAAAAAACAATAAACTGTTAAATTTATATTTTCACAATAAAATCTGCGTGCATTTTTCCATAGCCGGTTTCTCGCGATTTCATAACGATTTTACGACGCGTAAGAATGTGAGAAAGTAAAGATGTTAACTGTCGGATAATTGGAGATTTATTCGTAAAGCAATTTACACGAATCGTAAATGAAGCGATCGGTGAGTCGTTAAATTGAATGCAAAATACAAAGTATTACTCGAGCGACGAGACGAGATCGAAGGGTCGGTGGTGAGGACCTCAGCTAAGTGGTACGATCGGCCTGCCAGCGGTAACACTGTATATTTTACGTCCCGTATTCCCTCGAACGTCCGTCTGGAGTGTGCTATCGGTGGTTGGAAAAGCATTCGAGGACGTAAGATGGTAGTGACGCCCACAGTTCTCTTGAACCACAAGTGTCTCGCCTATGGCTCGAGAAAAAGTGGAACCCGAGAATGGATCCATTACATTTTTTTATTTTTTTTTCTTCGTTCACTTTCCCTCGTGTTTCGACGACATGTGTTATAGTTGCAAGGCGCGCGCGTTCAAGATATTGCTTCTTTTCTTTGTTCATTCATGTTCGCTACTGACTGAGTGTAGCAGCTACTCGTATACCACTCAGCTATACAATCGCTTTTATCCTATCAGAGGGCACGTATACGTATACTTGATGCGTTCGCGGCATGGGTACTTCCGGCTACCCTTCGCCGACGCGCGTTTCCCCTTTCGTTCTCTTTGCACCGGATCTTTCTTCACCACTCGTCGCATGCGGTCCAACGAGTTTTATTGTACCCTCGATTATTGTACTCGATGACAATCTGTCTAATTACTTTTATTCGCGTCTGTGATTCAGTCGGGTCCTTGGATTCCGGAGAATCTAATACTACGAGCCTCTCGTCTTTTTCAGGGTGACCGGTCGATCGTCAATTACGAAATCCCTAACATTTCCGGACGGCAATGTTAAAAAAAATCAGTCACCGTACCAATGTCGATTGAAATGATGTATGCAGGATAAATAGAATCATCGGCTGATAAATTTGGTGACAGTCGATCGAACTGTACAGAAAAAAATTTTAACGTCCGCCCATTTTTCTTTACCGACAGCACACGAATACTCAACGATCAAATGTTTGCATTGTAATAATGCAGCCGTTCGGTTGGTTCCGAACGTTTCGCCTCAAAAAAAGCTGAACACTGGTTTAGCTCTTTTGCCAATTTCATTTTTCTCTCACCATATTGCCATCGTTCGATCTTTTTTAAATATTCCAGTCAAACCCGTATTTATTCGTACGAACAATAAATTCTCGATTCGAAAGCCAATCCATTAGTCGAGTTGTGCTTTTCAAAGGGATATCACGAAGCTTTTACGGGTCTGCAATATTTTATATTTTTTTGGGAATATAATCGACGAGGGTATTTTTTTTTTCGTACGTCCATTCTCGGGTTACATATTCGACGAATAAAAGGGGTTACAATAATCGCGGTAAACTTCTCGATGGAATACGATGTTTATTGCTTGCGAATTTTAAAGTCCAGCTGTTAGATATCGATTTCTGGATGCGAGACGATAAGCATCTTCAAGCTTTCGGAATGGTATTCACGAAACGGTATACAGTGAATCTTGTGCTACGGTATCATAGTACATTACGAACGGTATACGTATCCGATGAAACCTTTCGGAGCACAACGAACAGCCGGCAGCTTGGCGATAGCAGCATCAATGTTTGTGCAGCAGCCAGTAGAGTATATATCGAACGCTCAGACTCCGCGTCGAGAAATTCGGCCTCACTGCGCGGTTGGATATATAACGATATTGCTACTATATACAGATATGCCCCTGTATACCCAATAGTGTACATGGAATTCTACGACGAAGCCATCGCTGCCGCGAAGACAGGATGTTTAGATTGAACCAGTCCCGCTCCGTTATTGCGCTGCTACGCGGCGATAGTCGCGACGCCGCGAGATACACGCGGCTCTGAACGTGAAACGATCCACAAACTTCGACCCGTATCGTCTAGGATTTTCTATCATTACTTCTATCCCACGCCGAACATTACCACTCTTCCTTAACTTTAACAAGATGAAATCTAATATTCTTCTTATCCGCACGATTCACGGGCCGATATATAGTTTCTCTATTATAATGGATTTCTTGCAGGATAATTTGCGAAACGCCGAGGAAAAATTGGCTTTCTCGAAGCTGCGAATTTCTCGAAATTATTTATACGTAAAAAAGTTGTGCGCAGCAAAAAAAAAATCTGTAAATTTAATGAACTGGTATTGGGAGTTTTTCTGCGTAAACGAGTAGATAAAATTTAACGAACATTTGCGATGAAAAATTAACGTTTTTTCGGGGAGGAATTAAATTAATTATTGGATTAAGTACTTTTATTTATAGTAAAATTGAAATGAATCATTGAGAGTGAAGCATCGCTTACAAATTTTAATATATCGTACATTAACTTTTCATCATAATTATGCATTAAATTTTGTGTAACAGTTTATACATACAAATTGTCATTACCAGTGCATTACATTTTCAATCAATTTTTTTTTTTTTTCATTTTGACGAAAAAATAAAAATTAATTAATAGACGAATAAGGATAAACTCAATGATTTCTTCTGTTATTATGAAAAGGAAAAACATAACATAAAGTAATGGATTATTTTGCTTTTTTTTTTGATATAAAAAAAATTGCAATAGTGGATATCGGAGCTCTTAACACTAGAATGCGAGATCTCGCGTGCGAAACGACCAACGATGGGAGACGCGAGAAACTCAAAAGCCACGCGAAACTATGCAGATTGGGACACAGTAGTTGACGAAAAAACAACGCAAAAGTCAAAAAGAGGAGAAAAATAAAAGTAGAAAAAGAAACCGCGGCACGATTACAATCGGAGCTCCGAACCTCGGTATCTCTATCTTTATCTCTCCTCCCTCGCGCAATACTGCAGCTCGAGGACTCTATGGCTCTCGACGGCGAGAGACACACAAGCAATTTTTGCTACTCGAAGCCTGCAGCTGTGTAGCTACGGTCGCCCACGATATCCAATAAATCGTCGCTCTTCGGTCCCGCAGCATCGACGGGATGGCCACATTGGTATACAACTACACACACACACACATGCAGCCAATGCTACGATATCTGCGTTTGCGGGACGAACGCGAGAGCCGGGGAGCGTGAGGCTTTGCTTTAATATAAATGCCGTACGACGACGCAGCGAGGTATTTATTAAATAAATCAATGGATCGACCGCGCGCGTGCCCGCGCTCGGTGGATCAGTCCGAATTCTGGGGAGGATACGAATAAAGGGACAACGAGATATAGCGCCATGAGAGACGGGAAGGTACACGCGAAACCCGGTTTTGCGAATTGTCGAAACCAATTTAATAAAAAATCTATCGAATAAAATTCGTACGAAAGTAAACAAAGGACAGTATCGAAGGAATATGGGAAATGCGGAGTGTGTCACCGAGCGAGCGTCGTTTCACCGTTTCAATTATCCATTTTCCTATTCGTACCTCTCGATCCACTCGTCTATGATTTCTAACGCTGGATCTTTCATTTGTTCCCTTTATCATCGCGCGGTGTCACGTCTCATCACCGATATGCGCAACCACAAAGGGGAGAATAGTAAAAAAAACAACAATGAGAAAAGGTCGAAAGCGCCGAACTATACGACGTATATACGAAATTCAGGATTTGCGATCTAAATTTCCTCCCTTTCCTGAGGGATCAGTCGACATATTATCGCATGTTTCGTGGAGACTGAATTGGGGGAAGGAATCATGAGACTAGTGGTATTAAGAGGAGTGTATCGTTAGATTTCCATTCAAAAATGAGATTCCGAGAGAATTTTGAATGCTTGGCAATGGGATAAAAATCTGAAAAAAATCAATCATATCGCAGACGTTGAGAACATTCATTTCGGCTTATCATCTTGAAGGAAGATTTGCAAACAACATCGAAAGAAAAACCCTGAAAATTGTAAATCATTAGATCTGTTTTTCAGTAACTTTCGGTACTCAAAAACGGTTCTAAGTACTGTGAGAAAGCATCGTCTCTTCGAAACGAGAAAGTGAGGTCCTTTTCATACGGATGGTGATGTGGTACTATTGCCCTTAAGACAACACTGACGGAACTGTGATTTTGATAGTACCATATTTGTCGCGTTTCTATATTTTGTTTATCCAGTGCTGCCGTATACTGCAGCCGTTTGTATGTTTTTGGTACTGTTTTGCTACTGCTATATTTTACAGCTCGGCGCTTCTGGGATTCGCATATCAACCGACCATTCTCCACCTTCGTCGGTACCACCCTTCGCCTCTCGCTTCGGAGTGGCTCTCGACTGTCGAAAGAACGCGACCCTCGCAACGGCTATAGCAGCGGCAGCACCAGCTCCAGCATCGGTAACAACACGCGAACGTTCCTTCACCCCTAGACGCACCGTTCGCGCCAAGTACGTACGTACGTTCTCTCCCTCGCGCGACAGTGAAACCGACCCCTCGCAGAAATGCTTCACGGCAGAAGCCAGCGCATACCGTGGGGGAAAGCGCAGTGCCCCAGCCATCGGTGTGCCGCGTCGAGAGCCTCGACGGCGTCGTCGTGCGACGAGAACTCTTTCCGCGCTCTTTCCCCAAGATGACTGGGAAAAACTGGTAAGGGATAAAAAATCGTCCAGGAAAAGGCGGAATATTTCATAACGTCGACGAGCGACGAATCCAGTGGATTGAAATTTATTCGTAATCATCGCGCGCCAACCCGCGCTATAAATGATTTTTATTTATTTATCCTTACGCGGGTCCGGATACTTCGAAGAATAAATGGGAACAGCATAAACGGATTGTTTATATGTAAAAGACAGCATAGTGCTTCGGAATTGCGTTATTCCACGTTACGCGAGAATAGAGTAAAAAAAAATTAATAAGGCAAATCAGACCCCAAGTGAACTGTAAACACGCGAGGCACCCTTGCACGGTGCGGCATATAACGAGGGAAAAATACAGTCAATTCCAAGAGCCCAAGCGTGAGTCAAGATTCGTCTGAAAGTCCTCAAAGAATACGCGATATGGGAATATCGATGAAAAGAATAACTGTTGCGGAAACGGGTGAACAGAGACGAATGAATAAGTCTGAGATATCGTAAGCTTCGGGGATGAAAATTGGAAAGAAATACGATTCAGAATACCCGATCAACCGGGAAGGACCAGTATCAGCAATTTTTTTTTAAATCGTTTTATAAAATTATTCACAAATGGGGTAATTTAAATTTGCAAATTGCTTTTTCATTAAAAAAAAAATTATTATACATTTTAATTTATTTTTTAATTTTTAACAAAAGTTTAAAAAATTAATCAGCTCATAGGCCAAAGCGTTCTGGAGTTATAGACGTCTGGGTTTTTTACCTTTGCGTTTTAAATTCGCTGTTTTGAATTCCTCCTCTTCAAGGAAGCAACAAAAGAAAAAAAAACAAATGCTACCAATGAATGGACTGCAGAAGGAATGGTAATAATAACTCGAGCGTGAAATAGTATAAATTGCTTGGAGGGCCGATACGGAGTATGGGGTACACACCGATGTCGATAGAGTGGATGACGACGAATGACAAAGCAAATCCTTTGCGAGGCACTCGTTCGATTCCATAGCTGAATACACCAAAGTGTCTTATTCATTCTAGCATTTCGATCCCATAGAGAAAGTTAGAAAAAACTCAGCGTATTCATCGATTTATCCTGTGCGGTGAAATGTACGGGCCAACCACGATCCGTCCATCCTATCCACAGTATGCTAACCTTTCGATTTCTATCGAATGAGATATGAATGCTTGGAGATTTAGCTGCGGAAATATTGCCGATATGACGCTTGCAACACGGTGGATTCACTATAGTGGCTGCTGACCAACTGATGAGTGAAAATTATTCATTCGGAAGGTCGGAAAAAACGTTATAGTAGACTGGTAATCCACTGTAAATGTTTAACGCAGCGTTATCGCTGACAATTATGCAAATATTTCATGCTGCATAACTTTTAGCTCGGTTACCAGATATATCCTGGCAATGTAACTCAACAATCGTTGGTTTTAGACCATCCTGGAGTGGACGGGGAGGAGAGGAGAGGGTGTAAGGGAACTCCTTCACAGGGTGGATAGAGTATAGAGTTTCATCCGTATACACCGGTCGATTATCACCCCTGTCAAGTCAGCAGACGAAAGTCTCCAAAATGGATTTAACTTATACCAAAATTAGGTGCTTTTTAGGTGCTAATTTGGTGCCGTAGTTAAAATTTTGGTGCTCTTTTTATTTAGCAGGGAATCCAGTTGCAAAAAGTCTCTGCTAGCTTGATATCAAGCTAGCAGAAATCGACATTTTTGTAAAAAGCTTTTTACAGGAATTAAGTGCTTTTTAAGTGCTTTCGAAATGTAAAAAAAATTTCCCCGAAATCCGACTGGAAATATTTTTTTTTTTTTTTTTTTTAATGTCGGTAATCGAACATTTAGATGAAAGTCTCCAAAATGGATTCAACGTATACCAAAATTAGGTGCTTTTTAGGTGCTTTCAGATTGTAAAAATGGTTTCCCCGAAAACCGACCAGAAACATTTTTTTTTTCCCCTATATTGCACGTGGAGAATCGAAAATTCAGAGAAAAGTCTCTGAAATAGATCCAACTTATACCAAAAGTAAGTGCTTTTTAGGCGCTTTTGAAATAAGCAAAGCACGATTTAAGTGCTCCATCCCCGCGATCGAAACTTTTTTTTTCCTATTTATGAAATTGCGATTTTTTCGAAAAAATATAAAATATTGCAAAACAACTTGGTCTTTGGGCCGAAGGATTGTATGATTTAGGTGCTTTCGAGATTCGTACAGCACGATTTAAGTGCTCCACGCCCGCGACTGAAAATTTTCTGTCTCTTCTTAAAAATTTCGATTTTCTTGTGAAAAATTGTAAATAAAAGATTACAGTGTTGGACTTGAACCAACGTATTGCACGATTTAAGTGCTTTCACAATTCGCCCAGCACGATTTAAGTGCTCCATCCCCGCGATCGAAACTTTTTTTTTCCTATTTATGAAATTGCGATTTTTTTGGAAAAATATAAAATATTGCAAAACAACTTTGTCTTTGGGCCGAAGGATTGTATGATTTAGGTGCTTTCGAGATACGTACAGCACGATTTAAGTGCTCCACTCCCGCGACCGAAAATGTTCTGTCTCTTCTTAAAAATTTCAATTTTCTTGTGAAAAATTGTAAATAAAAGATTACAGTGTTGGACTTGTACCATCGTATTGCACGATTTAAGTGCTTTCACGATTCGCACAGCACGATTTAAGTGCTCCATCCCCGCGATCGAAACTTTTTTTTTCCTATTTATGAAATTGCGATTTTTTCGAAAAAATATAAAATATCGCGAAACAACTTTGTCTCTGAGCCTAAGGATTGCATGATTTAGGTACTTTCGAGATTCGTACAGCACGATTTAAGTGCTCCACTCCAGCGATCGCAAATTTTCTGTCTCTTCTTAAAAATTTCGATTTTCTTGTGAAAAATTGTAAATAAAAGATTACAGTGTTGGACTTGAACCAACGTATTGCACGATTTAAGTGCTTTCACGATTCGCACAGCACGATTTAAGTGCTCCATCCCCGCGATCGCAACTTTTTTTTTCCTATTTATGAAATTGCGATTTTTTCGAAAAAATATAAAATATCGCGAAACAACTTTGTCTCTGAGCCTAAGGATTGCATGATTTAGGTACTTTCGAGATTCGTACAGCACGATTTAAGTGCTCCACTCCAGCGATCGCAAATTTTCTGTCTCTTCTTAAAAATTTCAATTTTCTTGTGAAAAATTGTAAATAAAAGATTACAGTGTTGGACTTGAACCAACGTATTGCACGATTTAAGTGCTTTCACGATTCGCACAGCACGATTTAAGTGCTCCATCCCCGCGATCAAAACTTTTTTTTTCCTATTTATGAAATTGCGATTTTTTCGGAAAAATATAAAATATTGCAAAACAACTTTGTCTTTGGGCCGAAGGATTGTATGATTTAGGTGCTTTCGAGATACGTACAGCACGATTTAAGTGCTCCACTCCCGCGACCGAAAATGTTCTGTCTCTTCTTAAAAATTTCGATTTTCTTGTGAAAAATTGTAAATAAAAGATTACAGTGTTGTACTTGTTCCAACGTATTGCACGATTTAAGTGCTTTCACGATTCGCACAGCACGATTTAAGTGCTCAATCCCCGTGATCGAAACTTTTTTTTTCCTATTTATGAAATTGCGATTTTTTCGACAAAATATAAAATATCGCGAAACAACTTTGTCTCTGAGCCTAAGGATTGCATGATTTAGGTGCTTTCGAGATTCGTACAGCACGATTTAAGTGCTCCACTCCAGCGATCGAAAATTTTCTGTCTCTTCTTAAAAATTTCGATTTTCTTGTGAAAAAATGTAAATAAAAGATCACAGTGTTGGACTTGTTCCAACGTATTGCACGATTTAAGTGCTTTCACGATTCGTACAGCACGATTTAAGTGCTCCACTCCAGCGATCGAAAATTTTCTGTCTCTTCTTAAAAATTTCGATTTTCTTGTGAAAAATTGTAAATAAAAGATTACAGTGTTGGACTTGTACCAATGTATTGCACGATTTAAGTGCTTTCACGATTCGCACAGCACGATTTAAGTGCTCCATCCCCGCGATCGAAACTTTTTTTTTCCTATTTATGAAATTGCGATTTTTTCGGAAAAATATAAAATATTGCAAAACAACTTTGTCTTTGGGCCGAAGGATTGTATGATTTAGGTGCTTTCGAGATTCGTACAGCACGATTTAAGTGCTCTACTCCAGCGATCGAAAATTTTCTGTCTCTTCTTAAAAATTTCGATTTTCTTGTGAAAAATTGTAAATAAAAGATCACAGTGTTGGACTTGTTCCAACGTATTGCACGATTTAAGTGCTTTCACGATTCGTACAGCACGATTTAAGTGCTCCACTCCAGCGATCGCAAATTTTCTGTCTCTTCTTAAAAATTTCAATTTTCTTGTGAAAAATTGTAAATAAAAGATTACAGTGTTGGACTTGAACCAACGTATTGCACGATTTAAGTGCTTTCACGATTCGCACAGCACGATTTAAGTGCTCCATCCCCGCGATCAAAACTTTTTTTTTCCTATTTATGAAATTGCGATTTTTTCGGAAAAATATAAAATATTGCAAAACAACTTTGTCTTTGGGCCGAAGGATTGTATGATTTAGGTGCTTTCGAGATACGTACAGCACGATTTAAGTGCTCCACTCCCGCGACAGAAAATGTTCTGTCTCTTCTTAAAAATTTCGATTTTCTTGTGAAAAATTGTAAATAAAAGATTACAGTGTTGGACTTGTTCCAACGTATTGCACGATTTAAGTGCTTTCACGATTCGCACAGCACGATTTAAGTGCTCAATCCCCGCGATCGAAACTTTTTTTTCCTATTTATGAAATTGCGATTTTTTCGGAAAAATATAAAATATTGCAAAACAACTTTGTCTTTGGGCCGAAGGATTGTATGATTTAGGTGCTTTCGAGATATGTACAGCACGATTTAAGTGCTCCACTCCCGCGACCGAAAATGTTCTGTCTCTTCTTAAAAATTTCGATTTTCTTGTGAAAAATTGTAAATAAAAGATTACAGTGTTGGACTTGTTCCAACGTATTGCACGATTTAAGTGCTTTCACGATTCGCACAGCACGATTTAAGTGCTCAATCCCCGCGATCGAAACTTTTTTTTCCTATTTATGAAATTGCGATTTTTTCGGAAAAATATAAAATATTGCAAAACAACTTTGTCTTTGGGCCGAAGGATTGTATGATTTAGGTGCTTTCGAGATACGTACAGCACGATTTAAGTGCTCCACTCCCGCGACCGAAAATGTTCTGTCTCTTCTTAAAAATTTCGATTTTCTTGTGAAAAATTGTAAATAAAAGATTACAGTGTTGGACTTGTACCAACGTATTGCCCGATTTAAGTGCTTTCACGATTCGCACAGCACGATTTAAGTGCTCCATCCCCGCGATCGAAACTTTTTTTTTCCTATTTATGAAATTGCGATTTTTTCGGAAAAATATAAAATATCGCGAAACAACTTTGTCTCTGAGCCTAAGGATTGCATGATTTAGGTGCTTTCGAGATTTGTACAGCACGATTTAAGTGCTCCACTCCAGCGATCGAAAATTTTCTGTCTCTTCTTAAAAATTTCGATTTTCTTGTGAAAAATTGTAAATAAAAGATCACAGTGTTGGACTTGTTCCAACGTATTGCACGATTTAAGTGCTTTCACGATTCGCACAGCACGATTTAAGTGCTCCATACCCCCGATCGAAACTTTTTTTTTCCTATTTAAAATTCCCTTAAAAAAATCGTTTCCATGCGTAAGCGCGAAAATCGCGTTCACGAGAATAGGGCACGCAATTAATTCTGTTCCATTATCAATCGTAGTCAAATGGTACCTTGCGACAATGCAAAATTAAAGTGATATATCATATTTTATTTTCGCAGAATACATTCTAGCTCTCGCACGAAAGAGTAAATCTCACGATTAATGGAGTGCAGCACTTGAATCGTGCTGTGCGAACCTCGAAAACACCTAAATCATGATACCCTTAGGCCCAAAGACAAAGTTGTTTCGCAATATTTTAGAGCTTTTCGAAAAAATCGCAATTGCATAAATAGAAAAAAAAAGAAGTTTCGATCGCGGGGGTGGAGCACTTAAATCGTGCTGTGTGAATCGTGGAAGCGCTTGAATCCCGCGATATGTTGGTACAAGTCCAACGCTGTAATCTTTTATTTACAATTTTTCACAAGAAAATCGAAATTTTTTAGAAGAGACAGAAAATTTTCGGTCGCGGGAATGGAGCACTTAAATGGTGCTGTACGAATCTCGAAAGCACCTAAATCATTCAATCCTTCGGCCCAAAGACAAAGTTGTTTCGCAATATTTTAAATTTTTTCGAAAAAATCGCAATTTCATAAATAGGAAAAAAAAGTTTCGATCGCGGGGATGGAGCACTTAAATTGTGCTGTGCGAATCGTTAAAGCACTTAAATTGCGCGATGCGTTGGTACAAATCCAACGCTGTAATCTTTTATTTACTATTTTTCACAAGAAAATCGAAATTTTTTAGAAAAGACAGAAATTTTTTGGGTCCCTGGAGTGGAGCACTTAAATCGTTCTGTACGAATCTCGAAAGCACCTAAATCATACAATCCTTCGGCCTAAAGACAAAGTTGTTTCGCAATATTTTATATTTTTTCGAAAAAATCGCATTTCATAAATAGGAAAAAAAAAATTTCGATCGGGGGTATGGAGCACTTAAATCGTGCTGTGCGAATCGTGAAAGCACTTAAATCGTGCAATACGTTGGTACAAGTCCAACACTGTAATCTTTTATTTACAATTTTTCACAAGAAAATCGAAATTTTTAAGAAGAGACAAAACATTTTCGATCGCGGGAGTGGAGCACTTAAATGGTGCTGTACGAATCTCGAAAGCACCTAAATCATGCAATCCTTAGGCTCAGAGACAAAGTTGTTTTGCAATATTTTATATTTTTTCGAAAAAATCGCAATTTCATAAATAGAAAAAAAAAAATTTTGATCGGGGGTATGGAGCACTTAAATCGTGCTGTGCGAATCGTGAAAGCCCTTAAATCGTGCAATACGTTGGTACAAGTCCAACACTGTAATCTTTTATTTACAATTTTTCACAAGAAAATCGAAATTTTTAAGAAGAGACAGAACATTTTCGGTCGCGGGAGTGGAGCACTTAAATCGTGCTGTGCGAATCGTGCAAGCACTTAAATCGTGCAATACGTTGGTACAAGTCCAACACTGTAATCTTTTATTTACAATTTTTCACAAGAGAATCGAAATTTTTAAGAAGAGACAGAACATTTTCGGTCGCGGGAGTGGAGCACTTAAATCGTGCTGTGCGAATCGTGAAAGCACTTAAATCGTGCAATACGTTGGTACAAGTCCAACACTGTAATCTTTTATTTACAATTTTTCACAAGAAAATCGAAATTTTTAAGAAGAGACAGAACATTTTCGGTCGCGGGAGTGGAGCACTTAAATCGTGCTGTGCGAATCGTGAAAGCACTTAAATCGTGCAATACGTTGGTACAAGTCCAACGCTGTAATCTTTTATTTACAATTTTTCACAAGAAAATCGAAATTTTTAAGAAGAGACAGAACATTTTCGGTCGCGGGAGTGGAGCACTTAAATCGTGCTGTACGTATCTCGAAAGCACCTAAATCATGCAATCCTTAGGCTCAGAGACAAAGTTGTTTTGCAATATTTTATATTGTTTCGAAAAAATCGCAATTTCATAAATAGGAAAAAAAAAGTTTCGATTGTGGGGATAGAGCACTTAAATCGTGCTGTGCGAATCGTGAAAGCACTTAAATCGTGCAATACGTTGGTACAAGTCCAATGCTGTAATCTTTTATTTACAATTTTTCACAAGAAAATCGAAATTTTTAAGAAGAGACAGAACATTTTCGGTCGCGGGAGTGGAGCACTTAAATCGTGCTGTGCGAATCGTGAAAGCACTTAAATCGTGCAATACGTTGGTACAAGTCCAACGCTGTAATCTTTTATTTACAATTTTTCACAAGAAAATCGAAATTTTTAAGAAGAGACAGAACATTTTCGGTCGCGGGAGTGGAGCACTTAAATCGTGCTGTACGTATCTCGAAAGCACCTAAATCATGCAATCCTTAGGCTCAGAGACAAAGTTGTTTTGCAATATTTTATATTGTTTCGAAAAAATCGCAATTTCATAAATAGGAAAAAAAAAGTTTCGATTGTGGGGATAGAGCACTTAAATCGTGCTGTGTGAATCGTGGAAGCGCTTGAATCCCGCGATACGTTGGTACAAGTCCAACGCTGTAATCTTTTATTTACAATTTTTCACAAGAAAATCGAAATTTTTTAGAAGAGACAGAAAATTTTCGGTCGCGGGAATGGAGCACTTAAATGGTGCTGTACGAATCTCGAAAGCACCTAAATCATTCAATCCTTCGGCCCAAAGACAAAGTTGTTTCGCAATATTTTAAATTTTTTCGAAAAAATCGCAATTTCATAAATAGGAAAAAAAAGTTTCGATCGCGGGGATGGAGCACTTAAATTGTGCTGTGCGAGTCGTTAAAGCACTTAAATCGCGCGATGCGTTGGTACAAATCCAACGCTGTAATCTTTTATTTACTATTTTTCACAAGAAAATCGAAATTTTTTAGAAAAGACAGAAAATTTTTGGGTCGTGGGAGTGGAGCACTTAAATCGTGCTGTACGTATCTCGAAAGCACCTAAATCATACAATCCTTCGGCCCAAAGACAAAGTTGTTTTGCAATATTTTATATTTTTTCGAAAAAATCGCATTTCATAAATAGAAAAAAAAAAGTTTCGATCGCGGGGATGGAGCACTTAAATCGTGCTGTGCGAATCGTGAAAGCACTTAAATCGTGCAATACGTTGGTTCAAGTCCAACACTAATCTTTTATTTACAATTTTTCACAAGAAAATCGAAATTTTTAAGAAGAGACAGAACATTTTCGGTCGCGGGAGTGGAGCACTTAAATCGTGCTGTACGTATCTCGAAAGCACCTAAATCATGCAATCCTTAGGCTCAGAGACAAAGTTGTTTTGCAATATTTTATATTGTTTCGAAAAAATCGCAATTTCATAAATAGGAAAAAAAAAGTTTCGATTGTGGGGATAGAGCACTTAAATCGTGCTGTGCGAATCGTGAAAGCACTTAAATCGTGCAATACGTTGGTACAAGTCCAACGCTGTAATCTTTTATTTACAATTTTTCACAAGAAAATCGAAATTTTTAAGAAGAGACAGAACATTTTCGGTCGCGGGAGTGGAGCACTTAAATCGTGCTGTGCGAATCGTGAAAGCACTTAAATCGTGCAATACGTTGGTACAAGTCCAACGCTGTAATCTTTTATTTACAATTTTTCACCAGAAAATCGAAATTTTTAAGAAGAGACAGAACATTTTCGGTCGCGGGAGTGGAGCACTTAAATCGTGCTGTACGTATCTCGAAAGCACCTAAATCATGCAATCCTTAGGCTCAGAGACAAAGTTGTTTTGCAATATTTTATATTGTTTCGAAAAAATCGCAATTTCATAAATAGGAAAAAAAAAGTTTCGATTGTGGGGATAGAGCACTTAAATCGTGCTGTGTGAATCGTGGAAGCGCTTGAATCCCGCGATACGTTGGTACAAGTCCAACGCTGTAATCTTTTATTTACAATTTTTCACAAGAAAATCGAAATTTTTTAGAAGAGACAGAAAATTTTCGGTCGCGGGAATGGAGCACTTAAATGGTGCTGTACGAATCTCGAAAGCACCTAAATCATTCAATCCTTCGGCCCAAAGACAAAGTTGTTTCGCAATATTTTAAATTTTTTTGAAAAAATCGCAATTTCATAAATAGGAAAAAAAAGTTTCGATCGCGGGGATGGAGCACTTAAATTGTGCTGTGCGAATCGTTAAAGCACTTAAATCGCGCGATGCGTTGGTACAAATCCAACGCTGTAATCTTTTATTTACTATTTTTCACAAGAAAATCGAAATTTTTTAGAAAAGACAGAAAATTTTTGGGTCGTGGGAGTGGAGCACTTAAATCGTGCTGTACGTATCTCGAAAGCACCTAAATCATACAATCCTTCGGCCCAAAGACAAAGTTGTTTTGCAATATTTTATATTTTTTCGAAAAAATCGCATTTCATAAATAGGAAAAAAAAAGTTTCGATCGCGGGGATGGAGCACTTAAATCGTGCTGTGCGAATCGTGAAAGCACTTAAATCGTGCAATACGTTGGTTCAAGTCCAACACTAATCTTTTATTTACAATTTTTCACAAGAAAATCGAAATTTTTAAGAAGAGACAGAACATTTTCGGTCGCGGGAGTGGAGCACTTAAATCGTGCTGTACGTATCTCGAAAGCACCTAAATCATGCAATCCTTAGGCTCAGAGACAAAGTTGTTTTGCAATATTTTATATTGTTTCGAAAAAATCGCAATTTCATAAATAGGAAAAAAAAAGTTTCGATTGTGGGGATAGAGCACTTAAATCGTGCTGTGCGAATCGTGAAAGCACTTAAATCGTGCAATACGTTGGTACAAGTCCAACGCTGTAATCTTTTATTTACAATTTTTCACAAGAAAATCGAAATTTTTAAGAAGAGACAGAACATTTTCGGTCGCGGGAGTGGAGCACTTAAATCGTGCTGTGCGAATCGTGAAAGCACTTAAATCGTGCAATACGTTGGTACAAGTCCAACACTGTAATCTTTTATTTACAATTTTTCACAAGAAAATCGAAATTTTTAAGAAGAGACAGAACATTTTCGGTCGCGGGAGTGGAGCACTTAAATCGTGCTGTGCGAATCGTGAAAGCACTTAAATCGTGCAATACGTTGGTACAAGTCCAACGCTGTAATCTTTTATTTACAATTTTTCACAAGAAAATCGAAATTTTTAAGAAGAGACAGAACATTTTCGGTCGCGGGAGTGGAGCACTTAAATCGTGCTGTACGTATCTCGAAAGCACCTAAATCATGCAATCCTTAGGCTCAGAGACAAAGTTGTTTTGCAATATTTTATATTGTTTCGAAAAAATCGCAATTTCATAAATAGGAAAAAAAAAGTTTCGATTGTGGGGATAGAGCACTTAAATCGTGCTGTGTGAATCGTGGAAGCACTTAAATCGTGCAATACGTTGGTACAAGTCCAACGCTGTAATCTTTTATTTACAATTTTTCACAAGAAAATCGACATTTTTTAGAAGAGACAGAAAATTTTCGGTCGCGGGAATGGAGCACTTAAATGGTGCTGTACGAATCTCGAAAGCACCTAAATCATTCAATCCTTCGGCCCAAAGACAAAGTTGTTTCGCAATATTTTAAATTTTTTCGAAAATATCGCAATTTCATAAATAGGAAAAAAAATTTCGATCGCGGGGATGGAGCACTTAAATTGTGCTGTGCGAATCGTTAAAGCACTTAAATCGCGCGATGCGTTGGTACAAATCCAACGCTGTAATCTTTTATTTACTATTTTTCACAAGAAAATCGAAATTTTTTAGAAAAGACAGAAAATTTTTGGGTCGTGGGAGTGGAGCACTTAAATCGTGCTGTACGTATCTCGAAAGCACCTAAATCATACAATCCTTCGGCCCAAAGACAAAGTTGTTTTGCAATATTTTATATTTTTTCGAAAAAATCGCATTTCATAAATAGGAAAAAAAAAGTTTCGATCGCGGGGATGGAGCACTTAAATCGTGCTGTGCGAATCGTGAAAGCACTTAAATCGTGCAATACGTTGGTTCAAGTCCAACACTAATCTTTTATTTACAATTTTTCACAAGAAAATCGAAATTTTTAAGAAGAGACAGAAAATTTTCGATCGCTGGAGTGGAGCACTTAAATCGTTCTGTACGAATCTCGAAAGCACCTAAATCATACAATCCTTCGGCCTAAAGACAAAGTTGTTTCGCAATATTTTATATTTTTTCGAAAAAATCGCATTTCATAAATAGGAAAAAAAAAATTTCGATCGGGGGTATGGAGCACTTAAATCGTGCTGTGCGAATCGTGAAAGCACTTAAATCGTGCAATACGTTGGTACAAGTCCAACACTGTAATCTTTTATTTACAATTTTTCACAAGAAAATCGAAATTTTCAAAAAGAGACAGAACATTTTCGGTCGCGGGAGTGGAGTACTTAAATCGTGCTGTACGAATCTCGAAAGCACCTAAATCATACAATCCTTCGGCCCAAAGACAAAGTTGTTTTGCAATATTTTATATTTTTCCGAAAAAATCGCAATTTCATAAATAGGAAAAAAAAAAGTTTCGATCGCGGGGATGGAGCACTTAAATCGTGCTGTGCGAATCGTGAAAGCACTTAAATCGCGCGATACGTTGGTACAAGTCCAGCGCGGTAATCTTTTATTTACAATTTTTCACCAGAAAATCGAAATTTTTTATAAGAGAGAAAAAAAATTTCAATCGCGCGGGTGGAGCACTTAAATCGTGCTTTGTTTATTTCAAAAGCACCTAAAAAGCACTTACTTTTGGTATAAGTTGGATCTATTTCAGATACTTCTCTGAATTTCGATTCTCCACGTGCAACATAGGAAAAAAAAAAAAATGTTTCTGGTCGGTTTTCGAGGAAACCATTTTTACAACTCGAAAGCACCTAAAAAGCACCTAATTTTGGTATACGTTGAATCCATTTTGGAGACTTTCGTCTAAATGTTCGATTACCGACATAAAAAAAAAAAAAAAAAAAAAAAAAAATATTTCCAGTCGGATTTCGGGGAAATTTTTTTTACATTTCGAAAGCACTTAAAAAGCACTTAATTCCTGTAAAAAGCTTTTTACGAAAATTTCGATTTCTGCTAGCTTGATATCAAGCTAGCAGAGACTTTTTGCAACTGGATTCCCTGCTAAATAAAAAGAGCACCAAATTTTTAACTACGGCACCAAATTAGCACCTAAACAGCACCTAATTTTGGTATAAGTTAAATCCATTTTGGAGACTTTCGTCTGCTGACTTGACAGGGGTTCGATTATCGTGCACGGCTCTAGCGAAATTCTGTCGGGGAAATACAGTAATTTGTGTTCGCTTTAGTTTCCAACGAATTTGGCTCGTTCGCGGAAAAGGATCAAGCTTGGTCCGGAAACCTAGCAAAATCACGAAACGACTTAGTCAGGCTTCCACGATTTCGTGTTCTCCGGTTAATTCGCACTGCCGCATGGCACGCCAGTTTGCGGCACTTTGAGTAACGATTCGCCGTATTAAAGAGCGAATGTATCAGAATCCACGCTGATGTTTTTTTTTCTTTTACTTCTCATTGAAACGCGCGTTTCAACGACGGATTAATGGAATCAAAATAATTGGTTGAAAAAAAAAAAAATTACGTCCTTAGCGTTAATCGAAAATTTACGAATAATAATCGAATTAAGGACGATTTTACGTGTGCGCATTGAATAGCGAGATTGTAACATCGACGTTTCGAGAATTCGATAGATTTCAATCGCCGGTCGAAGACGGCGCCGCGAGCCAATATTGATTTTGTCAAATGCGGCAGCGCCCGACATAAACGAAATATGTAACCATCAGGCGAATATAATGGGTCCGTCGTTGTTCCATTATGATGTTTTATTCATCGAGAATCCCGTTACTGCTACTGTTGGCGTGAAATCTCGCGGTCGTGAGGAATTGACGAATATTCGCCGTTTAGTGCGGATAGGGTAGGAGGAAGAGCGATGATCGATAAAGCCCGCGCGCTGAGAAACGGATGGATGAGACGCTGGGGTTATGAAATTAAGGAAGCAATGCAACACTATCACCTCGCAAATGCGTGTATATCTCACGTTTGTTATCTAAAATGCTGACTTTTCTTCATTGCACATTTTTTTTGTCAACTTTAAACAATTTAGTGGATTTTAAGGACTGGTAGTAAAAGTGCACTTCACTAGCGCATTATTACGAAGAATCAGTATTATTAAGAAGTATAACATCAAATTTTAATAAGCCATCGAAAACGAGGTCTGTCAGCTCATTATTTTCCTTGTTTTCCGTAAGCTATTGTTATTCAGTTTGTAAAATATTGATTTCATAGCTGTCTACCTAATTGAGTTCTTTTCAAAGCCTCATATTTTCTGTATGTGCGTGTAGAACATTTATGTCTATCGGTGTTTGGTGCATAAAATTGGTTGATCAGTAGGAGCGAATGTATCCATTGCGAGATAACGAATGTCGGAGCCACCGATCGAGACCTCATTCAACGAGAGAACAACAACTTGCCGCGATATTGCGTCCGACACGATAATACCGGAATGCTCGCCGAGTCACGGAACAATCGTGACGATATTTTTCTCGCAGTTGATATTGTACACATCGAGACTATTCGATTCTGTGTCGAGAGAACGCGAGTCTCTCGTCAGCTCCTATTCGTCCCATTCCTACTTTCGTTCCGTCGCCCTGTTTTTTTTATTATTATTATTATTTCAATCAGACTCCCAGTGGGAATACGCTGGCAGTTCCGAGACTTGTCGGATATTGCGAGGAGAACATTGCCGTCTTCCGCGGAGCCCCCCAATCCGCGCTCTGTGTATACCCGTTGCCGTTCTCCAATTCTATTCTCCCATTGGATCGAGTGCGGGAAAGGGATGCGCGAGCAAAGGGGACGAGGAAAATTTACCGGGGGCTCCGAACGAAAAAGTGCGCGAGATAAACGAACAATGCGATAAGCAACGGAAACTACTCTCATCTCTCGATAGGATTTCAATCTTCGTTGGATGACATTAACGCCACCGATCCGATCCGACGTGTCCCCCCTAGAGAAGGCTATAAATATACGTGCGCAAGTGTAAAAAGAAAAGTGCAGCCCAAGTACAGCAGAATAGTACGATGGCTAAGAGCCTCTCATAAACGTACGTTTCGCAATTCCGCTCTCTCCCCGCGCTACTTTCTTTCACGACGAAAGGGACAGAGAGGCGTATCTTCGACGATCGAAACGAGAGATGACTCGGAAGATTAAACCGGAAGTAAAAGCGGCAGCCGTAAAGAGAGCGCGGAACTGTATATACGCGAATATATACGGTCATACGCACAGGCGAACCTCTTGGCTGAAGATTCAAACGAGCGGAGAAAGATTAAATCGAAATTACTTCGCAAGCACAAAGCTCAACGTTGCGCAACGAAATAGAATCCCCCGATTCGTTCTACGGAAGGTTTTGGAACGAAACTATACGAAACTAGACTTTTACTTTAAATAATAGAGACGACCGAGCATCGGTGCTTACAAAATACGCGAAATAAGTAGTCAAATACGAACGAAAATAGGAGAGCATCTTGATAAAAAACTGGAATGATAAGGTTGCGATACTTCTTCACGAGAAGAAAATCCGCGACGAGGATCTTTATTCGGTCGAATAGAAGGCGTGTGTGTGATAGACGAGACATCTAATGGTATCAATAACAGAGTTCGGATGGACAAGAATGGCGTTCCATTCTGTTGCGCAACGAATCGCTTTCGATTATGTTGTATCCGAAAGCTGTTACACGCTGTCCAATGGCCAAATTGTGAGTGGGTTCTACATGACATATTTACGATGAAGGGGACCTATTCACATCAATTGTTGTCACTTTCACAGACCGTATTTGTATTAAAAATAAATCTGCTTAACGCTTCGTCACGGATATTGTTGCGCAACGATGTTATTGCTACTGGGAAATTAATTCAGTTGCAAAAATTGTTTGTCAAAAATAGAAATAAAACGAAAAAATTAACGATTACAGAAAATAAAATAAACCCAAAAAAATGTGTTATTCTGCAGCGAGAATAAAATAATTGTAGCAGTCTGACAGAAAGTTTCTGTTGCAGTTAGAGATGACGAATACGACAGTCGTTTCACCATATTGATAAAAACAGCGAATATTCGAGATTAAATGAAACGCTTTGCGTGTGTTGCTTACCTTTCGAGTTTCAATCTCAAGACGTCTCTAATAATTATCGCAAAAACCGGGAAATACATTGAGTTTTTTGAGAAATTGATGGCTTATTAGTTAATAAATATAAATGACCGGAACGAATGAAAAAAAAAAAATGTCATAAAATAAGACGAAGTAATGGAAAAAGACAAAATTTGAATGAGAGGAAGAATCGTTGGAGACGATTGGTAACCCTCTCGCTAGTTCTTCCCCCCGTTTAGAAACTATGCTTCCACTCGTTCGATGCATTTTCAGGCACGTGACCAATTTCACGATTGAATGGCGAGACTCGTGCGGCGTAGGCGCTCGCTGTGTACGTTTCTCGTGTTCACGTTTCGCAGGGGAGTTAGTCGTGTGCCAAAAAGTAAAAAAAAAACGATCTATTGTCAGACATGGGAGAAGCGAACAGCTTGCCCGCGGGATACAAACGTCACACTGCGCGTAATTAGTGAAAATCGCACCGTTTGATCCACCCTTTGGTGTAATTTCCGAATGAGGAAACACTCTAAGAGATCGATATCGTCTGCCCAAATAGACATAAGTCCTGGATAGGGACTTATCATACCAATTACTAAATGCACATTTGAGGGTCGAGATTTTCACGTGTCCCTCTCGATAAATGCCGGTCCAGATATAGTCGCATTTATTTCTTCACGTGAGAACTTTTTTTTGCGATTCTTTGTAATCAACTCGATGATTTATGGATATTCGTGCTTCGGAACTAAAATAAATGAAAAATGGATGCAAATTGTTTGCAACGAAAAGCCGAAATTTCTTTTCTCCCGGACACAATCGAACGAATTGAATCGTCGAGACCGAGAGTCGGAGGAAAAAACGAATGAAGAATTTTTTACTCCGCGATGCGCCTTCCAGCTAACGGCAGAACAGCTTCGCAACTTTTGCGCAGCGAAGAAAAAACACATAACTCGCTACCCCCACCCCCAACCCTCTTCTCCCCCTTTTGCACGCTCACTCACATTTCAACACAGCCGAGGGACTAAGTACTTTTTTATTCTAGAAGTGCTATACTCACACTCTCGCACTGAGAGAGAGTACACTCGCGCGGACGGATTGAATTCCGAGGAAAAACGGATTTCGGTCCAGTACCGCGGCGGACTGCTTCGCTCTCGAGTTTGCCGAACTCTCGCGAGTGTGGCAGCAGGGGGATGATGGAAAAGTTACGAAAAGGCCGGCTGGCGCTCCGGCTACCGGTTTCGCGTTCGCTCACCGACTTCCGACGTGTATATACCTAATACGCGCGAAAATCGTGTGGACCACGATGGCGGGAAACTCGGCGGTGGACGTCGAGACTCGTTAAAGCAACGCGAATCCGTCCAGAACTCATGTCTTTTACGATGGTTCCATTTTAACTTTAAAGAAAAAAGATCGAAGGACCGGCAACAAATATTGTCGCAAAATTTTTTAGAAAAATCACAGACGAAAATGGTTAGTTGCATTTTTTATCAAATTGCACATCTTAAGATAATTTTCTCGATGACTTATGATTTACTGGTTGAAACACCAGAATAAAACACAAAAATACTAATGTATTTTCTTCACCTCATCTCCATTGATCCAAAATAGTCAATTTCAAAAAAAAAAGATTCGTCAAAATATTTTTTATCGAAGTAATTTCAATTGAATTAAAGTAGTAAACCGTTAAACTCGAATATCATTTTGGATGTCCGTTATACTGAGAAAAATTATTAATAGAGATAATTAATGATTTGTTGAGAAAATCGACTTTTTGGCTCACTCAACTAATTATCAGTTATTATTTTTAGCTCATTATTAATTGTTGTTAATTATTTTTAATTTAATTATTTTTAGCTCATTCAAGTAATTATCAGTTCTCTTGACTCATCTTTTTTTCAGCACTTTAAAGCCGAAAAATGGCGGGTAAATCAGATAATAAATAAAAAATCACTGCGATAATCACCGTTCAGTATGTTGAAAGGAATGACAACGGATCGTTCATCCCGTACAAAGCTCATTCTTCAATGCTCCGCCTTCAATACAAGTACCGAAGGAGCGCTAGACACCTTTTCGATAACTAGGTCACTCAACGTCGCTAAGTTCCACTCCGAGTGTAGTACCCTTTCTTATGAAGAATGTTCGACCGGATAGTGATCCCCTCGATTAAACCCCTTTTTTCGAACTATCTTCCGCAAATTATTCCAGACATCGTATTATGGATACTGCATACTATGAGCATAATTCATCCAGTCGAATCAACGATAATTATTCATTTGTTTTATTTGAATAAAAAGAAATCCTCGTTCCTCAGCGACTTATCGATGATCCGGTCAAGAAATTCTCCATTCTCAATTCTCCAACCATAGTTCGTGCCGATTACGGAAATGCACGACGGTGCACTGAGTAGTTACGTGCTTCCTTCGGGAAACAAGAATCCCGGGTTTCACAGGGGTGGTCGAGTGGTAACGATTCCCAAGCCACCGATAGTCGGTTTCGTTTCCTGGCCGGCGAAATCCCCGTATGGGCGAAGTATCCCCGGCAGTCTCGGTAGGAGTTATACAGCGAATACGAAGGGTGTTGTTCGCAAAACGCTCCAGACGCATAACTTGTGTTCGTTCGCGTTTCCAGAGTCCGACCGGTCTGAGGTCGGAGGTGAAGGCGAAAGCAGCTGCCCAACTCGAGTTGAGCTCTGTCTGACGCGAACTTTCCGCATTATCCGAATAACCGAACCTCTCGTTGTGAAGTTTGGTTCGGCTTAAGCTGGGTAGCCAACCCATTGGGTCTCCCTGAGCCTTTATGCATCTGATTTATTACGCATGTTGGTAAGGGTTCAACCGCGAGGTATCCGTAAGCGCAGGAATGATTGATCCTTATCCCGCATCATCGACGAAATTTGAAGTCAGCAATAATCGTAGTATTCGCATAACTATGGACTTCCACTTGTCTACTGACCCGATCAATTGAATTTGACTCCGGTATTTCTCGATGAAATCAAATGGATCATTGAACTGACAGACTCAATGACACAAATTTGCGGGATATTGAATGAATTATCTCGAGATAGGAGCATCAAAATCGCACCAAGCAATTTACGACCGCCAACGCTCCAATGAAACACTTCCGTAGACCACACCGTCCAGACGACGGTGCCGCTCTTTGAGAAACTTTCTCATCAATTCGAGCCTTCAGTGTTTGTACACGTCTCGGGGGCGTTAGTTCCTTCCGGGGTCATCGCATGCATTTTGTACGTGCGAGAATAGAGTAGGTCGCACACTCTTGGCGTCGTTGCCGCTGGGCACTCAATATCGCGTCTACGGGGATCTGCATATAAGTAACACAGATAGATAGTATACGCCGTACTATCACTATCCGACTCGTATGGATCGGTTATCTCGTACATGCCCTACAAACTACCCCTTACTTTTAACTATTGAAGCTGTCTGCAGCCCTTATGAGGGCGCGACGGTGCATAAAGATGCATTGACTCTCATAGTTCTTACCTTTGCACGGAAACATTTTTCATTTTAATTCTAAAAAATCAACGAAATAGTGTTTGATAAGAAAATCAGAATCTATAGTGTGGTCGCTGACCGTAATAGCGTCGATTTTTGACGAGAGAATTATTCATTTACCGTAAATCCAAGTCGACAATCCAAAAGCTGATAGAAGGCAAATTCACAGATTTAACTTACGAAGAATCAAACGCGCATCTGCCCTCGGGGAGACTAATTTTAATGAATTAAAGTGAAAGAAAGTCTGCTTTTGACATTGAGAACGAAGAGAATTATTATTCGAGTCGCACTCAAGGAACGTCGTGATGTCTAAGACGTAAAAGAAATGAATATGATGACGTCGCCTCGGCACCGTCTTGTATAGCGTTATGAAAGCTTATAATATTCAGTGGCTAGCGAAGCTTATTTTGCAGTACGAGAGTAGGAGAACCGGAAGAAGAGTTACTGGTGTGCCTCCGACCAAACAACCCCTATTGCCGCGCTCCATGGCTCATCCACGCGCGCGGGCCACCGTAATTGCGAGACGTTAATTACGCGATGAATACACGGGTGCGGGTAGTCCCACTACCCCGCTAGTTACAGTCGAGTGGCAGAGACGAAGGATGGCTATAGGCATATACCGGATGTCTTGTACTACGTACGCCTCTTTCTTCTCGTTCTCACCGGGGCTTTTCCTCTCCTCTTCGCTGGTAATGCAGCCACTCAGCCGATGCCGCCTCGTGGTGTCGAATCACACACGCGCGCTCCTTAGGTGCGTTAATGCCGGCGCAAGCGAGAGAGGGGGGAAGGGGATCTACATCGTTACAACCCTTGAGACATTGTATACGATTATCCCGAGAAAATGCCAAGTCATTCGATTCACGAGAGTTTAATAGTGAATATTATGAATAAATAAAATTCGAAGAATAAATTAGATGCATCGCTAGGCATTTTTACATTGATTGAAGCTTTGATAAATCGTTTAAATAATCAAATTTATTAACTCTTTAGGTACGTGCGTAACGTAATGTCATCATCATTAGCCGCGCGTTTCATTTGGTTCCTTTTGAATATAATTATTTTTTGATTAATTATTATTTCTTCATAGACAAATCATAAGAATATTCACTTTTTAGAAATAGAAAAAATTATTTTTATTTGTCTGGGGCTAAATAGAGAAAAATTGGATACATTTTTCTAGAAACGCCATAAATCTTTCCAAATCAACTTCTTATCTTCTCGTTTAAAAAAAAATTGCAAAACACGATTTATTGATTATAATAAAAATACAAATACACTTCATGTATCGAATAACATTTTTTTTTCAAATAATAATAATAATTTTTTTTATTATACTTTTTTTTTAATAATGTCCTCCAATAATTTTTGATGAAAAAATGGTAATAGAATAGCCGATTAGCGAGAGTACATTGTTAAGTGCAAGAAATACGTGAAAATACGTACCTATCTCGTAATTGAGAAAAAAAATGAAACGAAGAGCGATCGCAAGAATTCTCCAATGGAATAGGTAACGTGGAGTGGAGAACCATTGAGAATGAACGAGAGAAGTAAGTCGACGACTGCAACGAAGTCGAGAACACGAGTTATCCAGCGGAGGTATGGGATGAGAAGGAATTTGTCGCGGCGCCCGTACGAGCGTATACTTCCTCGATCGAGAAGTTTTCTGTTCCCTTATCGAGGGGACTTCTGTGGCGTAGCCTTTGGATCGTAGCAATTCGCATTGGACATCGACGATTTATCGAAGACCGCTGCGGCGCGAACGAATCGAAAGGGACAGAGACGAAGGAACAAAAAAACGAAAGAAAGAAAAGACGATCGATGGAGACGACGCCGCTTTACAACGTTATATTCTCAATGCGTTACCGACTATCGATAATAAAATAAATTATGAAAATTGACAAAAAAAAAATGGCATTTACGGATACCGGAAATTAATTCGCCGAGCTACAATCTTGAGTATCGAAATATTACGCTACGAATGGGGATCTATTCGAAAGATATAACTTCGCGTCTGATACGATAAAGCATAATGGCACCAACATATCCATTGAGTCTATACGTTCCGAACAACAGTCTATAGTACTATAACCCGTGTGCGCGTCGTGATGGTGCACCCCGATGGGCCAAAGGTGGGAGAGACGGGCGGATGGGGGATATAGTGGAGCTCTTTAATTAGTAGAAAAACCCACTCCACGGTTTTAACCGTGAATCAATGGGTTTGCAAAGTAGCGCCAACGAGGTCGACGGCCTATAACATATATCACCGAGCCGACCAGCAAGCATTGCGCTACCACCGTGTAGCACAGAAGCTAACTCTCACGACGCTTCATAGCGTACCCTACCTACTGCAAAACCCGCTACGAGTGCAGCGGCAGCGCGCGGTCGAGCTGTATCGTTCGAGGACCCTGGAACCCTCCGACTCTCTGCGGAGTCTCGTTCACTCGGTCGCATATTCTTTAATTTTTTTTTCTTTTTTTTTGTTATTTAATGAAATACTGTAATTTTTTTAATAGAGTATAATATAAAAATGAACAGTTTTATAATTACTGATAAGGGCAAATGGGGAAAATTTTAAAACGGCCAATCCACTTGTCTGACGTAATTACTTCATCCGTTGTACAATGCATTTCTTTTACCTGAACAAAAAAAAATTTTAGCCTTTGTCATTAAATAAAAAAGCGCTGTTATCGATAAAAGTAAACAATTTTTTTTTTAATAAAATGAAAAAAGTGAGTTGAAAAAATACCCCCCCTTCATTTTGAAAGTTGAAAATACGATATTTCATTGAAATTGCATTGCATCGGTTATTAATTATTATTTTTTAAATTTATTCAATATTTTTTAAATCTTTTTTATTCACTAATAATTTATTGAACTTATCGGTGATGAAATGATGATAATACCCTCAAAGAAAATACGTATTTCATATGCGTAGACTGTAAAAAAAAGTTATTTATAATTAAATATACTGCTACTGGAGGTTTCAATGCATAAACTGATACATTAGATTTAATATACAATTATAATGCAAATTAAAATACGGTATATCGAAAACCGTAGAGATACTTTACTTCGAATAATTCGCTTCAATTTTACTATAGAAGCACTTTAAATTAATAACGTATTTTCATTTCACTGTAAAAGTACATACATTTTTTATCACCATCGTGCATTTAATCTAATATACGATTTTATGCATAAAAATTTCGATTACCAGCAAATTAAATTAAATTTTTTTTTTGATAATTTATAAACAGCATAATCAAAAAACTTTTTTAATCATTGTTAAAATACCATCCATACAAACATTTTTGCGCGTGAAATAAAGTTGGAAGAGGGAAGACGCTGACGCGGACGTTAACAAGTTATTTCCAAAATGCTACGTCTTGTAGAATACGCGAGAGAAGAATAATCGGGTCGAATATATTGGTTGGGTCGAGTAGTAAATTGGAGTTGATATTAAGCTGCAGTTGTGGGGGATATGGATACACAATGAGAGTGTTACCGATGTGTCGAGTCTGGTGGTAGTTGACTGTAATGCGTTATCTCGCGGTAGTAAAGGCACCGGTGGTAGTTGCCAGTCGGCGCAATGCGCGTTTCCGCGAGTGTACCTTTCGCGTATCCGCCATGCAGTTTTGCCCGTCTGTGTATATAGCGCGGGGTAAAATCACGCATGAACGTGAGTTTCAACTGCGTACCAACGAGCCCTCACGGGTTCGCAATTAAATCAAAACCAAATTACGTGCAGGGAAAATGAATAATTACCGAATACGAGAATGCGCGCGGAAGCGGCGTGTGTGGGCTGACGGTGTACCAGTCTCGGGGAGTATTTTGCCGGCTCTGTTGGCGAAAAGCTTCGACCAGTGGCAGGCAGCGGCACCCGGGCATTCCGACCGTATTCATTTGTGTCTGCCACTCGTGTTCATTCCGTGTTGGGCGCGGGGAACGAGGATTTACAAAAGTTGTCACGATAACCCCGCGGAATCGTCGCATGGTACCGGCGTACGTATATGAGAGTCCAACTACGTTCCTCCATAGTACGTAAATGCATTTGTCCCTCGAAAAAGTGCGACGCGTTGATCCCGATAGAATTCGATTGAAATAATCCTCGAGAATCAACAGGACATACGTTAAAAAAAAAAAAAAAAATCACTCGAAGGGTGTGGAAAAAACTTGTAATTGGAAAAAATAAATTGGTACACCTCTTCAGCGCGGCTTCCGCAGCAAAACCAATGGATTTCAAGATGGATATACAAACTTTTTCACGAGCATTCGTGTTCGACAGACTGTGCTCGACATCGAAGGTTTCTTCGACAGCTGCGCAGCCAGTTTAATAGTCCGAGCGTTTCTATTCCAATAGTAATCCCCTGTCTCTCCCGTCGTTGAAAACGTGCAATGACGATGCAAATTGTCAATAGAGTCAAACGCGACAGGGATAATAATGAAAAGATCGTAAATCCGAAGTAAACAGATAAATTAGTCCCCAGGATTTCATCATTGAAGCAAAGTTTCGACAAATGTCGAACGCCCCACAGTGCGCAGCGCGAATCGCAGCTGCGACCCGTTGATTCGACTCCAAAAACTCAAATCCACTAGTTACATCATTGAACAATTTTTAAGTACCCATTTAACGTTTATTAAGGCGATAAATCTTTCTAATCTTCAACCCACTGTAATCCCTTAAGAAAACGAATAATTTTTTTAGTCCATTGTGTATTTCGAAGTTTAGTCTGTTCCCACGAAGATATTCTCGCAGAGAGCTCACCATATATACGAAAGTGATTATCGGTATTGCGAAAAATTTTAATTTGCATAAAATGCAGTGGTGCAATGAACCTTTGGTTTCTACACGCATAATAATGTATATAAAGATACATATACAGTGGAAATTGAGGGGAAAGCGGGTGCGCATATATATATATATAATATATACGCAGAAGAAACGGGAACTCCATTAACTGTAAAACAATATTAGTTCGCTCTATGGTCGAGTGGAAGGACCGAGTACGATGTTTATAAATGATTACCGAGCGCAAAGGATGCAACATTCGCTGGTTAAACTCACTGAATCACTAACGCACCGACATTCGGTAGATGATGTAAAAGATGTCGCACAGTGAAATGTGTGACAACTGCTGTGTGGGACAACATTTGGGGAAAGGCACATGGAGCGCCGAGAGTGATTGGAAATGAGATGGAAAGTCTACATGACAAAGACACGGCACATACGCGATTGACACTGGTTGGGAAAACGGTGAATGGAACATTAGTAACGTCAAAAGATAAAATTATACGAATATCTGCGTAACTATCTGTGGGTCACGGGAACCAATGACCGCATATGTATTCTTTAGTAGAAAAATATTTGAAAAACTTAAGTTAATTAGACACAACCGAGTAGCCATGGTGAAAGGGTTAAGGTGACGTTTATTATCAGTGATAGATATCTAATTTTGATGCGATTTTTTTTGTTCCATAAAAAAAATTTACTTTTTTTTCTAACGTTCTCATTTCATCTATAAAAAAAACTGTAAATTTAATACATATATCAAAAATGTGAAGTTTCTTTGAATAACATTTTTTTTTATTGGTTTACCTGCTATAGATTTTGGCTTGTGGGGTTTTTTTTTTTTTTTGGGTTTCGGGATAATATTTATATTTTATATTAAAATTATTACAATTAAAATAAATGGAAAATAATGGACAGCTAAAACGAGCGAAAATTATTTCACGTAAATATTTTATCTAATGACCGACGTAATTTTAACTCAATGTTTTTTTTTTCTGCGATCCGCGTCTGTAAATATGCATAGTGAGGTTCAAGGAAAAGCATCTGTACTCAATTACCATATCCGGTTATACATAATATGTGGAGAGTTCAATATCAAAATCAATGTCTGCACCATTGAGTGGAATGCACCGATCCATCTATCCGGTAACACGATTGCGGCTAACGTCGACGAATCGTTAAACGCCCGGATAAACAGTTCCCGACTTATTCATTCGTATATATTTGCCCCACTGTATGGCAAAACGCACACGTAACCATATATGTTTGAGGTTTACTTCGGTACCATCCGATTGGCTGTTAGCCGTTTGAAAATTCACGGTAATAACGCGCGAGTTGTTAGCCGCATAACGGCGAATTCGTACGATACGCAAATAGTGGATCGCGAGTGCGGTAAAATTTATTGACCTCCGTCGACAGCGCCGGTGAAATACCGGTATACGTTTCGACTCTCGATATTCGATATTCGCGAGCAAATATAACATTATTCAAGAATCCATGGAACGATTTCTCGCAAAAGTTACGTTGTTATTCTCATCACGAAGAAATAGAAAAAAAATGTTTATTGAGAGAATTTCGTGGTCACTATATTTCGAAATTTAATTATTTTTACTTGATTCGAAAAAAAAAAATTGCAGCCGCGATGTATTGCAGATATATCGCTCGACAAACACCTCAAGATCCGTACCTTACGCGATTTGCAGGGCACATAGAAATCAACGAAGAGATTATCCATTTGCAGAATTGCAGAGGAATACGCGATGGAATGAGACGCGTCTTTAGTCCTACGCGGACGATTAATTAAGGGACTAATTGGCAAAGTGAATTCTGCAAGACGCTAAGACGATGGCGAGATGCCACACCGGTGTATGTGAATGTGGAGAATTTCTCTTGACAGAAGTCAGCACGCGCCCTCAGGCTAAGAGCGCGCGACTCCGGAAGACCGAGGGGACCGGATGGAACGAGAGCAACGGGCGCTCCGGTCGAAAACAATGGGGGCCACTACCGTGGCTAACGCACCGAATCTCGACAAACTCAGAAATAATAATCGCACGTATTCGTGGCTCGAATATCCGGCTAACCGACGATCATTATATTATATTCTTACAGGAATAGAAAGCAAATTGGAAATAAGGGAAGGAAAGAAGAGTTGGAAAACATGGAAATAGTTATGGAGAAAAAGCTCGTCTGGTAGACGATTATTACGATTTTCGAACAACGAAAGAAGAAAAAAATACTATTCCAGCAGACAAAACGTAAAAGAACAGCTCAGGTTTTTGAAAATTCATCAGAAATGATTGCACGGCTACGTGCGTTTGGTAATTTATCCCCCTTCCGTAGGTAGAGCTTCGGAAATAATGATACTAAAATTTCGGGAAACTCCGGGTTCTCCGTTTTAATGAAAATTTAGAAATTTTAATTTTATAAGATTGCCACACGGATTGCATTCATCGAAACGTTTTTTTTTTAATTTTTTTTAGTTCCAGACAATTTTAATAATCTAAGATAAAAATCGGGTTTTTTTTTGTTTTCGTTTGGAAAAAATGCTCGACGAAGGTGAGGAAGCGTGAAAAAAAAAAAAAGAATAATGAACGCCAGTAACGCGCGAGTTGAAGAAAAAGATCGACGAAGATTGTAGATGACGCGAGGGAGCTATACGGATGTGTAGCCGCGACGTCGCGAACCGAGAATCCCGGATTATCCGAATTCACCGTCCTGTAATAACAGTGATTCCCAAACTTTGTCTCTCGGTTCCCCTTCTCTTTCTCTCTCACACTGCATCCTCGCTACTCTACATTAACTCTCTTCCGTTTCTTTCGGACTTTATTCTACCGCAGGGAGTTATGCGGAATATTATAATATTACGATAGTTTCAACCGTGTGGATGGAATGAACTTACCGGGATTTTTCTCTCGAGGACTCCGGCGCCTTAACCAGAAGATTTTGGCACGAGGCTCACGTATCGTCGTAAGCCATCGATGAGAGGTGCGCGCGGAACTGACAAACGACGAGAAAAGAAGAGCGAAAGATCCTTCGATCGGTTGATGCACGTGATCCGAAATGACAAGCGTTTCTTCGTTCCGAGGCTTGCCAAACGAACTTTTGACTCACTTTCACAGTTTTTTAAACTTCGATTTTCGCAGAGACGGCGTTTTTTTTTACCGTTGCGATTTCGACATTTTTTTTATTGTGTTTTTCGTTTCACTCACTTTGACACTTTTCCGTAACACCGATTAATATTATGTTGTTGACTAACCGAAAACCCGCGTCAAAACACCGAAAAAAAAAAAAGAAAAAACCGAATTCACCCTATCGGAATACGAATAACGTTCACGTTCACTCAAACTGACTCGTCGATTCTTTCGCGACACGAGGGCTAAAAAAACGAGACATATCGAAGTAGAACTTTCGTAAACGACGCCCTCACGCGAACTCGTGCGAACGAATGAAACTTCGTGGGAGTGGGGGGAGGACAATCGCGACGAAACAGAGTTCCGACAAACGTCAGAATGGCAATGGGGAGAATGTGAAAATCCGCTAAACTTTGAGAAACTCCGAGTGGCTCACCGTGAGCGTCTATAATAATATTATAAACGAGAAATGGAAATATCGAAGAAGTCGTGTCATAAAACTTTGACAGAGAAAATTTAATGCCGCATCGAAAGGAAAAAGAAAAAATGAATCCTCAGTACTATAATTTATTATCTCTGTTATTAAGATTTGGTTTTTTTTTACTTCTTACGATAGTCGTATCCCCCGCCAAAGAGACCGAAAAAAACGAATGTCGGTGAAATTTTTTTTTGTTCGATCTTTTTTTTCTTTCTTTTAAATCCAACGTCTTGATAGTATCACAGCAGCAGTGATAACCGTCGCGAGGCACGTTGCACAGTGGCGAGTTTCGTCGCGTGATTTCGCGGGCTCTATCCTCGGATCCTAGAAGAGCGCGAATGCCCTCAGGATGCGCGCGACCCGGCGGCTGCGCGTGCACTGCCCGCGAGTACCCGTCTCGTGTATTTCCCCCCCTCTCCCTCTTTCGCAACTTGCCTCTGCCCCGTGCCTTCTAGCTCGCCTGTGGGATAAGGCAGTACGAACGACGGGGATATCGCTCCCCCTCGCTCGTTCCTTCATTTTTGCATTTGTATTGGTAGTCCCCCCATGCGACTTTATGGTGTATATGTATATATAGTCCCCGTAGTCACTAGTATATATAGTCTACTGTATACAAACTCCCTCGCAATATTTCTACATGTGTGCATTCCCTTTCGGCGACGTCTGCTACGCGTAGACTCATGCGACTCGAGTCACGACCAACCGCACTGACCAAGTTACACTTCGCCCCTTCATCAAATTTAGCCGGAAGCCTTATATTTAAAGTAATTCGAGGATAGTTGGGACACTTTGTTTTTTTTTTTCAACCCGTCGTATATAAAACACCGTTTAGAATTTTTAAACAGGTGACGAGGGTTCAAGTTTATTTTTTCATCTTACGTGAAGCGTGGATAAACCTCTCGATATTGTCACGTACTTGAAAAAAGTTCGATCGCGTTTTCAAACTTTTTTGTCCAGAAAACTAAAACTTTTCACTGCACAAATATAACCTCACAATTGATGCATTAATTACAACGTTACCGAACACATTTTTTTCGTACCCTTTATTCAATCTTTCGACGTGGAGATCATTATTTTGAAGAAAACCGGACACATAATAATTTAGATAACTTCGCATATTACTCGCAGTATACTCATACGGTGCTGCGGCGCAGTATACTCATCATAACCTGTTTCATGATACCTAAACTCGCGACCAACAGAATTAATACGATTGGATTCGTATCCGCAAATTGTTCTCGAAGAAAACTCAAAGCAACGGCTCGCGACAACGAGTAAACGTCGGGGCCCTTCTCGCGCCGCCATGTACCTAAGTGCACTGACGAACTGACGAGCGCGCACCGTGCACGGAATTATGGGTAGATAAATCGTGGCGGCACGGGCCCGTAGTACACGAGACATCCGAGGCGTTTGATCAGCTGATCAGTCCGCCACGGTGACGGTCGTGCTGTTATATCGTTGTCGTAAGCGCAGTCAAGTTTTTCGGGAATAAATATCACGTCTTAAAATCAAAATATTGAAAATACGTTGCCTCTCATGGGGTGTGCAAAACGACAGTGTATCTGCAAAAAACTTCGAATCGTCGAAAATAAAAGTAAAGTCGAGAAGGAAATTTCAAGATCGACATGAATGGGGTATGTGACGTTACGTTAACCTTACGATTATTACGACGAGACGCGTGATTTTATTACGAAATCTCACTTCTCGCGATTTTGATATATATCGCAATTTGTTTTTTTCCCGAGGCAACGGCGGATCGGGGTGGGGATGTATCGAAGCTACGCGTATGCAACAAACATCGAACGCCCGTGGAATTTTTATTTCTGCATTTTTATGATTCTTTTGAGAACGTTTTTCTATCCGTTAATCAAACAACTGCATCCGGTGGTCCGGATAAAACTCGTCTCGAACCCTCGCTATATTTCGTCGAAATTCACGCGGCTTATTGGAATTCTTGTCTCATTGCGAAATAACAATGGCCCCTCAGATCATAAAAAAAAAAATTTCGTTATACAATAAAAATGGATATTGATATTAAAGAAAAAAAAATGTATTTAGTTAAACAAGAATAACAACAAAAAAACATAATCATCTAAATACATTTAATTTATTTAAAAAAATCATTTATAATTAAATTTTTTTTTGTTTTCGATTTATTTACACATCATTCGATATTTATACCACGGCATATAATAATGTATCCTTCTCGTCAACTCAACACCGATGCCTATCTGGATATGCATATCGCCGGGTGATAAATGGCTAAGTCATTCGTCTTATTCATATCATCAGCTTCCGTTAGACTCGCGTTGCCTTGGCAACTGGATTATGTTACATCGAATACCGCTACTGCTTCTGCGAGTCGCTGCAAAAAGAGATAAGATCTTAACGCACAAACCGGTATAGCAATATAGTACAGTGATAGAACGAGAAAGACATATACGAGAAGCGAAAGAGGACTCTCGCGAGAACGTTGCCTGCCAAGCCGTCCGTATTACAGCGGAACAGCTCGATGCAGAGATGCGCTTGTCTTTTTGCTTGCTTCCGACTCGCCCGGTGTCGACAGCAAAGCACTGTTCAAACGGCGCACGTGTTATGTACGTTGACTGCTGCTCTTTCCGTTTTAACTCGAGCATTAAAAAAAATAATAACAATTACCGGAATCGCGGTAATTGTTTATTTTTTTTTACAATAATTTTCATTTTTTTACGGTGTTTATTCGTATAAATTACAATTTTCGAAGTTTTACGAAGATACTTTATAGAAATGTACGATGTTTTTTATGATCATTTTTTTTACAATAAATTATAAAAACGACGGAGAAACTGTCGATAATTATTGAGAGATCGATAAGCTTTTACGGAAATTTGACGATAACAACACTTTAGGTTATTGTGGAATAGCGTGTAAGCGACTAACTGCCCAGAGACCTGGGTGGTCAAGCTGAAACACGCTACCCGCCTGCAGGCTAACATCCGCATCCCATCTGCAGCTGAGCATCCCTTATGCGTTTCATCCCCCGTGGGCATTCCGTGAACCATGGAACTGGATATAAACCAGAGTCTCACACCGCCTCGCTACCGCACTCTAAAAACAAAATGCTTAGTCTAAGAATATATTCTTAGCTCTATGGATAAATATGCTTGAGACAAGAATATATTTCTTAGAGCTAAGAATATATTTCTTAGAGCTAAGAATATATTCTTAGATAAAGCATTTTGTTTTTAGAGTGCGCGCTGTGTGGCACACAGAACACTGGCCGCAGGATGATAACTCTCGCCAGACGTAAAGTGAAACAGCGCGGGCATAAAGGGCCGAGAGGGGTCCAAGGGGGACAGAGGAAAGCGATTATTCGTAAAGCGTTCCAGAGTTAGTCCCGGAGATTCCGCTTGACAAAGGCAAACGTTCAAACTGATTCGAAGTTAAGATAAACTTTAATAGAGGCGAATAGATACGGAGAAAAAAAAACAAAAAAAAAATCAAATTACCCGCACGCGGACAATTGAGATCTTAGTTTCTGCAGATAGTGATTTATCAGTGACAATTATTGCATTCGCAATTTTATATTCATTTGTAGCGATGAGAAAAATAATAAGTATATTGAAACCGAAAAAAAAATCAATATGCACGGAAATAAAAATATAAAATTTCATATAAAAACATTTGGTATGAAAATATCCGCATCCCCAGCGAGAGCATTTTAGAAATTTCACGATTTTAGTCAGATTACAAGCAATGTCTCTCAAAAGACTGCGCCATAGAGGGAACGAGATTTTTCACCAATATTGGAAAAATGTTGAATATTAATATTGGAATTCCGTTAAAGGGTTGCGCGAGGCAACCACATCAATCGCCAAGACATTCTTTGTGCTTAGAAGATACATATATTTACGTCGAGTATAACACCCATCGATTGCTGGGAAACGGAGAGGCGTATCTCGATGAATTTGAAGAATGAAAAGATTGTCGAATCGAAGTTTAGATTTCTAAGCCGTTCATTTCTCGAAACGAAATTTTTTCTCAACTATTGAACTATTCGTTTTTACATCAAAATATTCTAATGATATATTTGAAAAAATGCCGTTCTTGAATTTTTGCACTCAAATGAAAAAAAAAAAATTGCGCTTTCATTCGAAAAACTTTCGTTACGATGTATTATTATTTTTTTAATTATTCCGGAATTCATGATAAAAATTAAATAAATGATTAGTAAAACATTGTTGGTGTTTCGCTAATCTGCAAAATATTGTTCGTTCGGAAAATATTCAATTCTCAACCTCAGTTAATATGGTGCATTATTATGCACCATAATAACGCACCATGTCTTGGCAATTTCTTGACTAAGGATTGTCGCGCGCGTGGCAATTCTATTTCATTTGCTCATAAATTAATAGCGCGTTATCGTCAAAATGCAAAGCTTAATCATCAAACAAAATCGTTTACCCTTGAAATTCCCGTGTTCTCCGGAGCTTGCAAGCCGAGTTATTATTACCCAAGACAAGCGACGAGGCATCGGAGATTCGTTGAGAAACGCGGTATGCAGTGGCAGCGATAAACCCATCGTCGACAAACCCTCGTGGCTCATTTTAATTACCGTCAGCATTAATAACGCAGTCACCTTCGTATTTTCTCTTCTCGTTTACTCGGCGATCCCAGAGGGAACCGTGCCGTGTCGACGGTATGCCGACTTTTCTGACCTGAGGTGGAGCGACAAACGCTCTGCTTTCCAAGTTTAATTAGAAACCGGAAGGGTTGACCGAATTTTGGAGAATTCTGGAGGCGTTCTGGCGTTATGCTGCGTTAGTAAACGAACCAAACGAACCTCTAAAATAGTAAGGCCGACTCTATAGCATAGTCCAACCTCAATTGTTGGGGACAAACAGAACCGCGGTGTCCCCGGAGAATCCGAAAAAGATCGATAGATTTCACAAAATGAAAAAAAAAAAAACAAAAATGCATGATACTGTTCATTAAAAATGTACGTTCCTTTTGGTTGTTTTTTTTTTTTTTTCATTTGACTCTGAAACAATTTTTCGGAGCAATTACATTGAAAATTTATTAGAATTTATATCGATTCTCGATCTTTTTGGATTTCCTATTTGATGAATTTGAAATTTTTATCAGCTTTTTCGCGGCACGCGTTGAAAGAAGTGTTTGAATCGCGTCAGTTCAATCGAGTTTTTACTCTATAGGTAAATTCAATTGTAACTTATTTCGAATAATTTGCCATTTCTCGGCGATAAAGCGGTGATTGAATCGATATACTGGCTTTTCGGCATATCTACCACCATTTTATTTATTTGCAGTCTTTTTCACTCGTTTTACTTGAATGACTATGGATAAAGAGATAACCGGAAGACCATAAGACAGAATCCTAAATTCCGCTCGTACGTAGGAAAGACGAAACCTTTTACCCATCGTGCGGTGGCGGCACGATGACGGTATAGGGTTGAGTCGTCGTCGTCGTCCTCGACGTGGACCAAGGTAAAGGGTTGCAGACTGCCTTTGTTTGGTGCGAAGGGTATATGCGTGCCTCGCGTTCGTTCCATCAGTAAGCCGAGACTGGAACGTCCACCGGCGAACCTACTCGGAGTTGTGTGTGCGACATCACAACGGTGTAACACTCGTAACGCGAACTGGCGGCCGTGTGACATAACGTAACCCTGCACCCCTACAGTTAGTCCCGACACTCCGCAAACTTCTGGTTCGCTATAACCCACACACAGTCCTACACATGACAGACATTGCGTACGCATGCAGTACGCATTGACGACTCGCTCACCAAGACGAAGAACAAGAAACGCCCACATGTTCACAAGTGCGTTTTTAAGAATGCCGGGCGCCGTGTCTACACGCGTGGCATACGGCACATTACATAGACACGGAATTCAGACATTCGTTCCTCTACTCTTAGTTCCCTTTCGGTTTCTGTTCCGCGAACCCTAACGTTTTATTTATCACCGCGTTGATGGCTTTTACCTCTCTCGCCTTTCTCACTCCCGCATGCGACTGGTCCGAGACACCCAAGGCACTTCCTTTTTTTTTCTATGTACGACTACTGCACCGAGAGCAACGTGTATATGTATACTACAACGGTACATGCTTCCGCCTTGAAAAGGACTCGAGGCAGTCGTGAGGCTCGCGCGCACTTAATCTACGTCTACAACGTCGACGACGACGACGACGACAACTATACGACAACGTGGTTGCCTTTATTTCTTTCTTTCTATCCCTTATTGTCGCTTTCTTCCTTTCCCGTGCGACTGCCACTCCTGTTTTTCTGTTATGTATCAGAGTCTGGAGAAACGGAAGAGCACTAATACTGATGACGCTGCGATGTTACCGTTGCCATTTCGCATTCTGTGCGAACTTTACCCTCGTCCAGGTATACCCTTCGGACCGAAATACCCTTTTCTTCGGATTTTTACTTGTTTTCTCAACGAGACGCACGACGAGATTTGAATAGCATTACCTTTGCCAGGAAATTATTCAGGCAGATTTGGTTGTTTAAGAAAGTAAAAGAAAAATAGCTGCGTATTATACGCGAACTTCTGTTTCTCTTTCTATTCGATCGCTGATATTGCAGATTGAAATAAATAGCAAAGTTTCTTATAGTTTACTTATGACGGGAGCAGTAATTGGGGAAATTTTTTTACCATTAATTTTTAGGATCGCAACATCGATCTTAAAGTAGAATAAATGCACTAAAGGGCCATTTTTACAAGTAAACGTTGAAATACTCCATAAAGGAAATGAAATGATTTTTGCAAAAGAATAAATTCCGCGCAAGCGGAGATCCGTCAGATAATAGTTTGCGCACTGCCCAAAGGATGTTGAAAATTTGTTAAGAGGAAAATGGTAATTTCTGAAAATTATAATATACCTTCGTCAAGCGTTCCTCTCTATTTCACTTTAAAATACTTCCCGCAAAACCCGAGCTTTGCGATATAACCTTAAGTACCGTCTTCATCGATTTTAACTATATGGAAGTACAAAGAAAAATATACTAAAAGTTAGAGTTCGGGTTTCACAGCAATTTAAAGTACTGAAATGGTAAAGAGTGCCTCGTGAATAGCGCAGTATATGAATTTCGAAATTAAAATTCGGCATTTGAAAAAAATTTTACACAATTACGCAGTTCCATTTATAGTACTGACCTCCTCTTTCGCGAACAAGTATAAGCTTCACAACACGTATTTCGCTGAGCGGTCAGTTTCTAAGCATAGACATCGTCGAAAAGCGTGTCCATCAGTAATTCTGAAAAATATACGGCATCTTACATTTGACATTTGGCGACGCCACGGCTTTTTTTTATCACATATAAATAAACAGATACGGATATAAACACACAAAGGGATTTTCGCGATCGCTTTTTTATTTATCCGTACATCCAAACGCCAACTCGTTCCAAAGAGATTTCGAAGGAAGTTAGAGAACAAAAGTTCTACGAACTCGATGTTTGGCTGCCGGGGCTCTGGGGTTCGCGAGAGAAGAATTAGAGAAAGGCGAATAGACGCTTAATTAACACGCGCACCTCTACCCCCAAACTCTCGCTCATTCCTCCAAATCCGAAACTGAATTCCCCTCCATTCACCTCCAGACAAGCGCGAGGATTTATGCATTGCGTTGCTACGATTTTATGCGCAATATACGCAAGTGCACCTGTAACCGTTGGCTCGGATCCAAATGCGCGGGAAGGTAGTCAACGGAGCGAAAGGGTACGTTGCATTCACTCAAATCTCACGATTCGTTTTAGCGTACCGTGGACACTCGGTTCGCTCGCGTCTCAGTCGGATATAAATGTAAATCCGTGTAACGTCAAGTCTGCGAGGGGTTGAATGTCTCGTGAAAAAGTCGAAGAACCCAATTAAGGTGCACAACAAAGTTTGACACTCGACTGTTTCAGCCGCAGTGAAAAAACTAAGTTTCAGATTTAATTACGAGAATGACACGTAAAATTTGATATAGTAGGGTACAGCTATCCCATCCGGTATTAAGTAATTCACCAGACTTAAAGTGAATATCGCTTCATTATTATTATTATTATTATTACTATTTTTTCATTTCAATTCCATTTATTTCCAAGAGTATACAATGGTAGATTTATTTCCTGCGATCTGCTTTCGAACGAGAAAATGCGAGGGGAGCGCGAAAGTGTAATCGGAAATGGGAAGAGGGCTGTTCCCGAACCGAAAAGAAATTGAAATTCGATGGGCTGACCAGCGTCGAAGGATGCGGAACGCTTCTGAAACGGAAATTATGAACGATATCACGAGACCAGAAACAATCGCGTTTACCATCGTCATATCCTATCCTTTGACTGAGCTCCGTTCGTGTAATACCGCTCTGGTACAGGATCCGTTTTACCGTTGGCCTCTGTATATGGCGTTTCTGTATCTTCGTATATACGCCGATCCGAGTTCGGACTCTCGAGAGTGACTGGCGCAAGGCAGACGGTAACGGAAGAGGATCGTCCTGTTTCGTCGGCGCGAATGCATGCAGCAGCCATTCGAAATAGAGAATCCCAACGAGCTTGTCTCGCTGACTCAACTCCGTTTACGCTCGCCGTCAAGAGCGACGATCTGCCTTTGACACGTGAATTCTCATCGTGAACAAAGCATTGCCGGCTCGTGTGATTTGTGCATAGAAGTACTGACCAAATTACAGTATTGATGCTTAATAATCTTTTTTTTTAATGCGAATCATTTAATGGAATGGAGTAGATCCATCAATTCGATACTAAAAAACGCAATTTTTTTTTTCGACGTTACAAACGAATCGTGCAGAACATTCCCCAGAATTGGTCGTTCGGAAGGGCATCTCAATTATTTTTAAAAATCCCGAACAGAAGATTTATTTTTTAATAATTTTTTATTCGGTTTGCGGATTTGTCCTTTGCCAAAGGAACAATTAAATGTTAAAATCGAATTGTTATTATTACTTTTAGTAGTTTAATTTTCCCTATTCAAGGATTTATATCGTACAATCTTCATATGACATATTGCCTGCGGCGTGTTAATCACTCGTCATAACTTTGCGGCATATGCACATCCACTTGCGTTATCTGCGATCAAAGGAGTGCAAAGAGAGTGATACTTTGTAAAAGGGTACGTTACTTCTCTCGGTTGATGTAAGTACCATTGCGCGACTCGGGGCCGGAAAAAGAAACGAATAGTCGACTATCCAATGCGAGTAGACAGTTTCGCGAGGGTCGCATCAGCTGGTTGGGTGGATAGAGAAAATCGTACAGAAGAAAGTATAGAAGAAAGTCCGCCAGTGGGATGCACACAAACACCCCCGGTCGGTCTACTTCTATCTCAGAGACGTCATCTCCCCGGCACCGAGTCACGGAAAATGGCTCTCGCAATCTTTTCGTTTCTTGAGGAGCAACGCGAATGTAGCAACCGCGATGAATGTACCGGGATTCTTGTTGGGAGCCAAGAGTTCTACATTCAGAGGATATTAAATGAAAACATTGGAGAAGCCCCCCGGAGATAGAGGAAAAGAAATGTCGGCTAGGCGCCCGCGTGTACCGGGACGGGGTTCTCCACCTAATATTTGCCCAAGAGACGTATCGCAAAGAAACCATCAGCAGACGCTCGCTTTCTTAGGAGTCGCGCGAGTCTCGCCACTGTACTCTCTACTCCGAGAGTAGAACTTTTCTTCCGAGTAGTTTCCTCGGGTATATATTAGAAGAAGAGAACTCTCTACCTTCGCTCTTACCAGGTACCCCGCTGCCTCTATCCGATGCGCTCTCTTACCGTATATACTTATACTTGCACCACACACCGAAGTACACGCGAGTGAAAGACACTGTGCGTAATTGTCTCCGAGCCCTCGAGACACACCGGTTCGAGGCAAAGTAAAACTCCCAACGTTAACCACCGTGGAAATCGCGTGAGATCGAGATACTGCCGTTAGAGAAACGCGTCGTTTAAACAATTTTCAAACGGCAAAAGGAGTTTCGTAACTTTGGAACTGCGAGTGCCACGTTGTTTATTTTTCAACTGAGTTTCACTCTTTTTAGTTTCCCAATGCACACCACGTATGTTAAAAAACTATCTGCGAATTCAATGAAAATTTTACGATCACATTAAGTGGTCCATATAAAAGTTTAACGGGCGCTATAAATGACGAAACAAGCACGCAATAACTTCCCATCCTTATCCGTTCGTCCATTGAACAATTCATAACTTTTTTGTCAGTCGATAAGTAACCGACTTGCCGGAAATTTAATTTAATTTATATTTAAAAAATTGCACTATTTGTGCTTCGAGACATGCTAAACGCATCAATTCGACCCGTGTAAACGTGAAACAGTAAATTTTCAACCGATTTCACTTTCAAGCACAACATTTGAACCAAAAATAAATAATTAAGAAAAAAAAAATTTTAATGAATTTTTTTTTTTGCATAAACATCGATGTTTCCATCGATTTTGCGCTTCCTTTCTAGAGAAGATCCGTATAATTTAATCTCCTCGCGGAGTCAATGATTTATCGAACGTAAGAAGGAGAAAATCGATCAATTCCCGACACGTTCATTAACGATTTTAATGAACTCGTGCGACAACCTTATTATATTGATTTATAATTAATCCTCTCGAATAAAATCTTAGCGAAGGCGCGATCATTATGACACTCAGTAAGGGTTGCGTATGGCACGACTGGGAGGAGAGATCGAGGGTAACTTCGCGGCAACGAAGGGTTGGGTTTCATTGCATCTACCTCTCCCTTGCTTGATGCATGTTGATATATATATATATATATGTATTCATACACATATATTATATAGGCTGTAATACGGGGAAGCTATACAGTATGCTGGCTACATGCATTAGCTATAAGCTATAAGCCGCGAGGCTACCACAGCCCGCGGTGCGTATACTGTGTATTCCACGATACAGACCGTAAAGGTTCATGTATGAGGTACACTTAACACTGCACGAAACCGTATACGGCTACTTTGTAATTAAACTAACGCACACCATTCGCTCTCTCGTTCGGGCACTGCCACCCCCGCCTCCACCCCCCCCCCTTCCCACCGCACCCCAACGCACCTCCCGCGCCCCCACCAATTCACCGCTTTATCGTACCGGCATACTTTTCGTACATATTAATTAACGGCCGTATCGAATATATAATTACGTGGGTTATACCTGTTACTAACGAGTGCCCCGAAGCGGTCGGTGCTTCATGAACAGCGCACCGCGCGGCGATCCACAGTACCGAGAATATCATAATGGTAAATTGTGAGTAATTGTTGATGAGCGTTGAAAATGTTTAAATTAACTCGTCATCGCTATCTCGTTGCATTTTTTTAAGGTATTTTTTATTATTTGTTCATTAAGCCTTTAAATGCACGATCCGTTTTTCCGATCGACCCGTTTCTCTTCACTTCTGTTTGCTACCTAACTGACGTTCAAAACGGGAAGAGCATTGAGCGAATGCAATTTACATTACTTTTTAATAGAAAATAGATATTCGTTATCAACAGCGGACGATTTTATTTTTAGTAACAATATCCCTTCTGATAATCACACTTTTTTGAATTTATTTCTGCAATGTATGAAATTTAGTTTTCATATATCTAAATAATAAAGTTACGAAAAAAAAAGGTTTCAGGTTCTTTTTCGTCTTTTTATATTGCATATAAAATTCGTTATTGATAATTAGCTACACGACGTTTGAGATTTTTACGAACTAAATTTTCAATGGGTAAACCGAGACAACGTATCCGTTCATTAATCAATGGTGCTTTCAAATTGCAATTACACGCATTATTCATGTTGTGCATTTGTATGATATTTTTCGTATCCGCGTGAATTCACCGAACTGTCATTTCATTGAGGCTTTTCAAATATCGATTTATCGTTATTATATCATTGTATGGGATGCAAAGGGAAATTCTCGTTATTTCGATGAAAAATTATTCAATTTACATGATATTAATTCATCCGAGAGTGTACTCGCCGCATCGCCCCTCCTGCCTTGTTGTCCCTTTGACGTTATTCCTTGTTGCGTCGCACGGAATGCGATTTCGAGAATTTTCGCCCGAGGATTGAGACCCCCGCGAGCCAATTGATTTTATCGACGCGTCGTCCGATTCTGTTAATTCATGTCGATGACGATTTTCGACAGAATTCAATTGCTCCGGCATTAATATCTTGTACCGTCCACCCAATGCGGTAGCCCCGCGTACGATCGCGTGTTCTATCGCCGTTTCGGCAGCGGCTCTTTGCCATTTTATTTTGTCAACTTCCTCGCGCAGATAATGTACCTATATCGGGCATACGATAGTCAATGGGTAAGTAAATGGCTTGCGGAAAAATGATCGATTATTCGATTCGCTATTCAATCGATCGATGACGCAGTCACTTAACCTCCTTTTCCAATTTTTTCAAGCGATTACAATTACTCTCCGAAGTGTCATTAGTTTTTCCGTTAAATTTATCGTTCCGCAAATTTCCACAGGGACGCAAATCTTCCGGACGATGCGCCATTTTAAGTTTGTTTGATATTCACGAAAAATTTTGTGATTTATTAATTATTGATTATCAAAGTCGAGAGGGTATTTATAGCATGTATTTGATGTATTTGATGGATAAGTAAACGAACGACGATCGAAGAAAATAAATATAATTTTATGCTGGGCGAAAAAAAAATGTTGGCACGAATTTTAATCGAGAATATTGAAAAAAAATCAATTACCGATCGAGCAGTGTGCTAAATGTCTCATCGTTTCTTAATGTATATTTTTTTTTTGTCAATATTGTTTTTCAAGTTCTTGGAAAGTTTTGAAAATATTTTGACTGGGAAAATCTATTTTTGTTTTTTCACGAAGAATGGTTTGTTAGGACGAAAAAAAATGCATTTGTACATACATCCTATTAATCATATTTGCATCAGCAATTTTTTTTTTTTTTTCACGCGGGCCGCATATTGTACGAGCAGACGCATACAACTTTTTTCCGCGACGTGTCTGCGTTGATTATCCGAAATGTTGATAATGAAGCGTGGATATAATATTATTCGAAACTACAAAAAAAAAAGCGTTCAGACTTTAACAGACGTTTGTTCGGTTGGTTAACGTGACTTTTTCGAAACTAAATGAATCGTCACCCACCGCCACCATAATACTGTAGTGCATACGACGATCCTTCAAGTTACCCTCATTTGTCAATGGTGTAGGCACGCGTAACGCGATGATGAGACGGATACATGCAGAAACCAGACGCGTTTTCCTTTAGCTCCTGCAGTTTTTTTTAAAGTCACCCCCCATGCTGGTGGCAAAAAAAAATATATATGGAAAAACAAAGAATAAAGCAAAGTATCCCGTCTGGCGCGTTCGCATTCCGTATCATTTGCCACAAAAGCGGCCGCTGCGCGACGTGACTAAAAAAAAAAAACATCGGCGGCAATTCGTGAAGGGTCTTTGCGGACTGCTGCTGGTCGTTTGCCCGCAAGGATGCACTGCGGATTTGCACGTCAGTCGCAACCATTCACAGTCGTCGAACTAAATGAAATCTCTTAATAATGAGCAAAAAAACGTTTAAACGTCTAATATTAACTGAAAAAACAAATACTAATTTTACAAAAGAACACTATTTCTTTACTACTATCCGTGTTTTTTTTTTGTCAATCAAAATTTGAACAATTAATAATCTGTTAATCACTGCGCGTTGAAACGATCATTAATGTTACCGAATACATCGAATGCCCTTATAGTCTTGTATGCACGGTAGGTACAACTCGATTTTTCATTGCAGCGTTGACACTTAGTGGCATCCCTCAGCGAATATCTTTACCTTTGTGAAAAGCAGTTATCTGCATTACCAGCCGCACGTCTTTCCGAGAGTCGGCAATTTAGCGGCGTCGGCCAATTAAGTTTCAAACTTCATGTAACAATCCCGTTGTGGTTCAAATAAAAGCTCGAGATCGTAAAAATTGCAGGGTCATTAATGCTAAACAAATTTCACCGTATTGCGATAACAGCCTCTACAGATTTTAATTACATTTTTTTTTAATTTATAATTATGAAAAAAACGAACCCTACATTTCTATTAACAAATTTTTTTTTCAACAAGTGTTTCACAGTACCTTCACCAATCGTCGATTATTCCGATTCAAAGCACTGTGCTTTTTAATATCGTAATGTCAATACAGCACAGTAAAAAAATTAAAGACATCTTAAATGTCCTTTAATAAATTTCTTAAAGCCTTTTTATGTTTTGTTTTTCGAGTTCTCGATTACGGTGTCGGAATTAAAGACGGTTATATCAATTCAAAGACCAAAATTCCCGAAAGCGTAATCTTTGTTCCCGTTGTCGAAAAACTTCCGCAAGGAAATTTGTTTTTTTTTTTTTTTTTTGTGCCACCGGATGCAACTAAAGATTTCGGAACTCTAATCTTATTTCCAAGTTAAGTAAATTTCGGTGTAGTTACAAATCATCATTGGCTCTGTTTCGAAGAAAATCTCGGCGACTTTATCTCGCGCGGAACTTCGCTAATAATTTCCTATAGCAACTTCCATTGCAGAGCTAACGTTACTTCATTACCACGGTTGATAACTTTGATTGCTAAAAATGCTTATAAATCGAAAAAAAAAATAAGTTTGACGACTTTGGGATTTCCGTCGCCCTATAAACGCTCAAAATTTTCGGAACCCATTGTATATCACATTTATTTTTTGCTCGATTCAAACTGTGTCGTTAGAATTCTTCGAGGTCGCGATATCTCCGGTATTTGTTCTTTCACGTATTGCGACACAATTACGCCACGGGCGGGGTGTAGATACCGTGCAGAGTCCGGCCGCAGACCCAGGATATCCCCTCTGTACTATACTTACTATACGAAGCTTGTATACGCGACTGGTTAATTAAAAAAAAATCTGTAAGCGCTGTGCATGTATTATCGTTCTGATGTATCACTATAATGAGCTCCGTCTGACCCATTCCGAAAATATATTTATCAAAAGACTTCCCCGTATATCAGTTATCCGTTTCCTTTTCGACGCTGACATAAATAAGACAGTTTCCGCGTTGAGGTCCTTATTACGCGTTCAGTACGTAACGCAAACTCTTGTGGCTAAACAAAATTTGAATTTCCATGTGTCTCTAAAATAATATCGAAAAAACTGAAAAATTATCCGCAACGATGCGGCGTTCGACGCATCTCTATTGTGGACTTTTAAGTATCATCGTTTTCGTACTCGCGTACGGCGATGAAGTTCCGGATACTTCTCCCGATTTTCGGACGTAAGTATTGAAACAAAATACTGTTCATCTGTTCAGATAAACTTTATTGGACATTGTCTATTGTCTATTGTCTATTGTCATTGTCTATTGTCATTTTTAATACGGATTATACGTACTATTAAAATTCATATAATTGCAGTCGAAAAGTAAATTAGGTCGTAATTTATGAGTCAAAGATATGTGGTACGCGTAGCTTCCGCTCTACATTCGATAACGAAATTCCAGAAAAACAAAATGAATTGACGAAAAATTGTGGAAAACCCCTCGATTTCTCTCATTAACTTTATAATGAAAATCTTCAAAAATTCTTGTGTATTTTGTGAAAATTTACATGAAAAGAAATATTTGAAGTATTTTTCTTTCATTTAACGAACATTTGTTGAAAATTCATCGCGTTTTGATCAATTAGATACAATTTAATAATGTTAACTATAGCGACAATACTAAGTAATTAATAATAATAATTATTATTATTATATCTATAATTTGCTGTAATTTGTTTTGTTTACAAACTGAAAACGATTGAGTAATTTTAAAAATTATTTATTGCGTTTCACAGCGTCGAGAGCTATGGCGGCTCCAGGAATACATCGTACATGTCGGTCAAAAAGTCTCGCGCCGGAGTGAAAGGGGTCAAAGGAGTTAAAGGGGTCAAAGGACGTAACCGAAAAGAGTTTAAGGGCGGTTGTGTCGAAAAACCAGCGTCGCCAAGTCACGGAGCAGTTACGTGCTCATCGGACAGGTATGTAAAACCGGATAATCGCTACGGGACGCCGAGAGCCGAAGAATATTGTTCTTTATCATAATTAGCGATGTCATAGTGAAAACAGGAAAATGCCAACGATAGCTCAGCTTAGCCGTAGTCGTAACTCTCCATAATCCCCTTTCGTATTAATTTACCTTTGAATAATTTTTTTTTGCGAATTAAGTTTCGCGTTCGATCTCTCGAATTATTCAACAATAGTAGTATAGTGGCGAAAGCAATAAAGAATTCGATACCATACAATTACTTTGGCCTCACAGTGGTTGTCGAGCCAATTGCGACTTCAATTACAAATTTCCGAATGGTGAAGTTCAGCTTATTATAACATGTGCTGATGGAAAGTGGAATATTCGAGGAACCGATTGGACGTCAATACCGCATTGTGAACGTGAGTTTTTTTTTTATAACTATCAACGTAAATAATTAATCTTAATACTATCGATCAGTGATTTGAACAAAATGTTGCGGGATATTGGTTCGAATATACATTTATATCGCTTCAAAGTTTAGTTGAAAAATTCTGTCTCGATTACTCATGCAAAACCATTAATATCAGTTAGTAGTTATCTCGATCTATTTTGAAGGATTTTTTTTTTTTCAGTTAATTTTTTCGTAAATTCTAATACAGTGAAAATGAAGGTCGTTCCGTTAAAATTCTCAACAATTCACCTACGAAATATTTTTAAAATTAAAATTTTTATTTTGCTTGAAAATAAATATCGTTATATTTATTTTTATTTGTTTTTTACATCCATTTAGCTAATTGCATGCCGCAGTGTCAAAATAACGGTATATGTATTGGTCCGGACGAGTGCCGCTGTCCTGATGGCTTTTCGGGGCCTCAATGCCAATTCAAAAATTTACCGTGTTTCAATCTTCCACCGCCGGTCAATCACGCGCGTACGCAATGTAACTCAAAGTAAGTTTCGAAGTTCAAATTTTAAGACCAACTAATTGTCCATTAATCCATAGCAATTACGTAAAATTGCATAACCTAAAAATAAAAAAAAAATTACTCGATCGTAATCTATTCCAGAACGTGTACTATAGCGTGTCGCGAAAACTTCGTTTTTCCGAACGGTGCAACGATCACAAACATGATATGCAAAAATGGTATTTGGGAATCAACCAGAGCAGAGTGGGTCACAGTTCCCGACTGTGAACGTAAGTTTTGCCGAAAGAAAAACACCAATTTTCTGATATTTATTTCGTAATCCAAAAGTATGCATTTTTTTTTCTAATATAATGAATTGGGAACATTCGAATATTGGTAATTTCCGAAATAAAAATCATAACTCTGATTCTTCCAAACGGGAATTACTCTATTTTTGTATTAATTACCATCAAAATGTTAATTTTCACGATCTTCTCGCAATTGACCGATTAATAAAAAGTATAATAACTAACGAGTGATTCTGTTTACGGATTTAGCTGTATGTTCGAAACCTTGTCAAAACGGTGGAATTTGCCTTCCGTTGGACATGTGCCAATGTCCTCAAGGATTCCAAGGCCCGCAGTGCCAATTCTGTGAGTAATTCGTTAACATTAATACCGCAATCTTAATGTATCGTCACAAATATTTCCGCAGAGCATTCGACTCAATTGCATCAACGGAGTATTGATTGATTTCAATTTTATTTCCAAGCCGAGGAAGTCTGCGATCCCAAAAAAATGGGTTTCAATGGTGGATTCAGTTGCTCCAGCGTTACCGACGGTTTTGCCTGTGTATTGCGTTGTCCAGCGGGAATAGATTTCACCACTCCACCAGCGTCCGAATATGTATGCAGATACGAGAAAGGATACTTCGAGCCGCAGCCCATACCACAGTGTCAAATTAGTGACAATTACAAAATTATTCAAGGCGAAAGTTCTCGAAACTCCTATTATAAAATAACCAATCATTCTTGGACCATCGAAGATGTATTCGATATTAGTTCCCACAGAACTTATCACGGGCAGAAAGGAATCTCTTACGGTGCTCGCGATTTATACGATCTTCACCATTCCGGAATTAATAAAAATGTAAGAATTTGTAATTTCATAGCTATTCTTTCTTTTTTAATCCGATAGACACATTGATAAATATTGCCTCCATCAAGAAATTCTGAATGTGCACATACATTTTAACATCTCGATAGGACGTGCTGCTCACAGGAACGAAGAATATCAAGACGATCGCAACAATTCGTCCGGAGCCCAAAACGTGTTTCACTTGGGGCGGCGTACATTACAAGACATTCGACGGGACAATTTACAATTTTGAAAGCACGTGCGCTTACACGTTGATGCAAGAAACGCGAGACAACATCTTTACAGTAACGGTGCAAAATTCCCCCGGTTGCAAAACCGGCGAACTCTGTCACAGAATACTGAAGATCTTCATGTTGAACAAAGAATACACGCTGTCGCTGAATCAGGATGGAATGCCGATATTTAGAAATACAAAGAAGAATCTTCCGATACCGGCGCAACTGAATGATCTACGGATCGAAATGGCAGCAAACTTCGTTATAGTCACATTGGATACCGCGGGACTCAGCATAAAGTGGGATCGAAGATTGATCGTGCAGATCGAGGCGTCGGAAAGCTTGTGGAACCGAACTGCAGGATTGTGCGGTAGAATGAACGGCGACGCTAACGACGATCTCGTTGTCAAGGACGGCGGTCGCTCGAATAATCTCGGAACTTTAACATCCAGTTGGCGAGTCGAGCGCATCGGCGGTATGTAGTTCCACGCTATTCATTATCGATCTGTCTTCCCAGTTCTGTGTATTGCAAACCGTCGAATGGAAAAACAATTTTTATCGTCTTTATCTGTCTGATTTACAGAAACCTGCGATGAAAATCCAAATTTGCAGCACTCCTGCCTATCGAATAATCAGTTTACATCGGAGGCTACGAAGTTCTGTTCGGAATTGCTTGCCGATCCGAGATTTCGCAGTTGTTCCAGTGTCGTTGATCTGTCCCTTTTAGAGACTGCGTGCCAATGGGACTATTGCGCTTGCAAGAGCGACGACAAGAGGGAATGCGCCTGCCATACGATGAATGTCTACGTTCGACAATGCGCCCACCAAAAAATCGTCAGTTCGATTGGCTGGAGACGGAACGATACTTGTCGTTAGTATATTCTCACATTGTTATATCGCAGTCGATCGATAATGAACGATACTGAAAGACCCAGAAGGCAGAAAAATTACATGTCACACGGAGGGTTAACTTCTCGACGAAAAATATTTAACTTGATATCTTCTTTAGCTATCACTTGTTCCGACGGTCGCATTTACATGGCTTGCGGTCCGAAATCTCAGCCGTCTTGCAATACCGACGCAATGGCCAAAGGAAAGGAAGAACTCGGCTGCGAAGAAGGATGTTTCTGTCCCGAGGGAACGGTGCTTCACGAGGAAAAATGCATATCGGTTGAACAATGTCCGTGTCGTCTGAGAGGAAAGTTATTCCAACCCGGCGCAAGCGTTCCCAAGGGTTGTAACACTTGCACGTGTCTATCGGGAAAATGGTTGTGTACACAGACGTTGTGCGGTTCGAGATGCGCGGCTGTTGGCGATCCGCATTACGTTACATTCGATGGAAAACACTTTGATTTCATGGGAAAATGCAATTACTATCTAGTGAAGGGTAACAACTACAGCGTTGAGGCTGAGAACGTCGCTTGTTCCGGTGCTATTTCCGAGGTGAGTAATTCACGATCAACGGAAGCTAAATCTGAGTCAATGTCTTTGATGTCTTCGTTATTATCAAAGTTAATTCTCTTCCAGAATATGGGCTATTCTCGGTCATCCACGTCCGACTTGCCATCGTGTACAAAATCGGTGACGATTCGTTCGGGAACCGTGTCGATAAAACTAAAACAGAATCATCAAATTTTGATCAACGGCGAGGATGTGACGAAATTGCCGATTAAAGTTGGCGACATGAAGCTTAGGATTGCTAGCAGTATATTTTTGATTGTCGACATGGCTAACGGCCTTAAAATATGGTGGGACGGCATATCCCGAGTTTACATAGATGCGCCGGCGGCTTTTCGAGGTAAGATTTCGATTGTCGATCACTGAGTGCTTTAATGGTTGTTGTAATTTAAAAAAATACATAAATGTTTCTCAGGTAAGACAAGCGGTCTTTGCGGAACGTTCACTGCAAATCAAAAAGACGACTTCCTCACTCCCGATGGTGACGTGGAACAATCGGTTGTTCCATTCGCGAACAAATGGAAGACTAATGAGATATGTTTGGACAGTCCACCCGAAAATTTTAATCATCCTTGCGATGCAAATCCACAAAAACGTTCGGAAGCAAAAAATTATTGCTCGAAGCTGTGGTCGGAGTTATTTTCTGGTAAGAATCGTTCGAAGCTTCATTTCTGCTTCGAGTATTTGTCAATTACGATGTAACGTGATTCGGTGGTCAGTTTCATCAACAATATTTTGTTTATCATAAAAAACAACAGCATACAGTCAATTTAACGAACATTTTTTTGCACCATAATACATTATCGAGACTATCAAAAAAGCCAATGATGCAATTTTCTTACATTTTTTAATTTCGTGCCCGTTATACCGCTATGAATAATTGAAAAGAAAGATAGGAATCTTTATTCATTGTAAATTCACCAGAACTATATATGTTCCACAAAATTTCTTACCTGTAATTCGAATTCAATTTCATCACCGCCGCGCCTAATACCGTTTTATTGTTTCCGGTCTCGCAGAATGCCATTGGCACGTCGATCCAGAACCTTTCTACAAAGATTGCATGTTCGACATGTGCGCATGTGAGTCAAGCGTCGAGCTGTGTTTGTGTCCCACTATCGCGGCTTACGCGGCAGAATGCGCTAACATTGGAGTGAAGATACTGTGGCGCCTCGAAGTCGATGAATGCAAGATTCACTGTTCGCGCGGTCAAGAATATCAGATCTGTGGTAACAGCTGCACGAGGTGAGATTAATGTTCCGTGAATAGAACACTAATGACGATATAAGCTATTATGGTTTAATCGGATTACACAAATTTTATTTTATTTTCTTTTTCGTAAGATCTGTAACAATTTATATGATGAAAATAAAGGTCCTGCGGGGATATTTCCTTCAATGAAGACTGCAAACACGAGTGTGTCGAGGGTTGCAATTGTCCAGCAGGTCAGTCATTGGATTTTCACGGCGAGTGCATTCCAATCGGTCAGTGTCCCTGCACGCACGCTGGTCTTGAATTCCGAGCGGGTTATCGCGAAGTAAGATCCGGAGTGAAGAGTCAAGAACTATGTACCTGCGCCGGTATGTCTTCCTTCAGCGTTGCATCAACGAAATCGACTGACAATTGTGGTAATTGGGATCGATATCCGTTTTAGGTGGACGATGGCTCTGTCTGCCAGCCACACCAGAGGACGTAACAATGTATCCTGCAGCCAGCGGCCTTGTAAACGTCTGTACTGCGAGCAAAAACTTGAAGGTTTCGAGTTGCGAGCCCGTCGAACCTCGAACGTGCCGTAACATGCATAAACCCATCTCCCAATCACCGGCGGTGTGTAAGCCCGGTTGCGTGTGCAAAGACGGTTACGTGAAAGATTATCCGAGCGGAAATTGCGTCAAAGAAGAAGATTGTCCGTGTTATCACGGCGGAAGAAGCTACAAGGAGGGATCGAGCATTCAGGAAGAGTGCAACACTTGCAAATGCGAAAGTGGAAAGTGGATTTGCACCGACAGAGCATGCGCAGGTATTGCATAAGAAATCATTTTATAATCATGAATATTCCGCTAAATTTTTGTATCGAAATATTACTTTGTCGATGAAAAATTAATAATGATAGATCTAGTGGACGAAAAAAAATTATCAATTCGATCACTTTGATAGGAGCAATAGACGTTGTTTTAGACGCAATTTAAAGTTCTCCTTTCCTATGGTTTAATTTAATGCCAATTCATTATTTCTCCCACATTGATCAACGGTCAATCGTAATTGTGAAGATAACGTCATCCCTTCGGAATTTTGTGGTTGATATTCGTCGACATATCTGCCAATTTCTGATAATTTCAGGTATATGTTCTGCATGGGGCGATTCACATTACAAAACCTTCGACGGTCGTCTCTACGACTTCCAAGGAGTTTGCGACTACGTTTTGGTAAAAGGTCGATTGAGTTCCGACGAGGTTTTCGAAGTTTCTACGCAGAACGTGCCCTGCGGTAGTTCCGGAGTAACTTGTTCCAAATCCATAACGTTTAGCGTTGGAAACGGTGCAGGACAGGAGACGATTACATTGACTAAAGGCAAAGCCATACCGAAACTGAATCTGAAAAGAATGGCGTTGAGAAAAGTTGGATTGTTCGTGTTTTTGGATTGTCCGGATCTCGGAGTTGTCGTCCAATGGGACGAAGGTGAGTCAACGAGATCAGAATCAACGAAATTATACTCGATACTCCCGCGATTCTTCCGGATATTCATGCGAATTGATAACTGTGTTCTCAGGCACCAGAGTCTACGTAAAAGTTCATCCCAAATGGAGAGGTCATACCAAAGGTCTTTGCGGAGATTACAACGACAACGGGAAAGACGATTTCAAGACTCCTTCGGGCGGAGTGTCCGAAGTTTCTCCACGATTGTTCGCCGACTCCTGGAAGAAGGAAGACTACTGCGCCGAGCCAAAGGACATTTTGGACACTTGCGCCATTCATCCGGAGCGAAAAAGTTGGGCCATCGAGAAGTGCGGCGTTTTGAAGACTTCAGTATTTCAATCCTGTCACTCGGAGGTTGACCTCGAACCGTATCTTGAAAAGTGTATCTTCGACACGTGCGCTTGCGACGCAGGTGACTACTTCGTTCTCTACTCCAATATCTTCCTAATCTCAGATATTTCAGAGACTTTTCTTCTTCAGGCGGCGATTGTGAGTGTTTGTGCACTGCGTTAGCCGCTTACGCTCACGAATGCAACGTTAAGGGAGTTCCGGTGAAATGGCGATCGCAAGAACTTTGTCCCATGCAGTGCGACGTCAATTGCAGTTCATATTCTCCCTGCATATCAACGTGTCCATTGGAAACGTGCGATAACATTGTAAAGCTGAAGAGTATGTCGCATCTATGCGCCGAGGACACTTGCGTCGAGGGATGCGAGCCGAAAACTTGTCCCGATAATCAAGTTTATCAGAACAATAGTTTGAGCGAATGCGTTCCCAAGGAAACGTGCAAGCTCTTCTGTATGAATCTCAATGGGGTGAGTCATACGGTACACGTGGAAAAAAAGACTGCAGTACAAAAAAGATCGTCAGCACATAGAACTGCGGATGACAAGTGATCATGCGGCCTTTTTTGGTCGCCAATTTTTTTCCAAATCCATATTGAATACTATTCTTCTCACGATGTCTTAAATTAACTATCCTTTCCACAGGTAACATATTACGAAGGCGACAAAATGGAATCGGACAATTGCCAATCGTGTTTCTGCAGCAAGGAAAATATTGTCTGCCGCGGTACCCCGTGCACGACGACCGCGGAACCGGAGAGAACAACTGTACTTATGGATCAAACGAAGAAATGTATCGACGGCTGGTCGGCTTGGATAAATAAAGATTCGCCGGCAAAGGGAAAAAGAAATTCGGACATCGAACCCCTGCCAACGACGCTGGATTTGGTATAGCAGTTATTATGTTGACACCGCCTTTGGTTGGTTAATCAGTACTTCGAAATTAATTCAATCCGAATTTGACTTTCACAGCTTGAGATCGATGGATCCGCCGTTTGTGCGAAGGAACAAATGATCGATATACAGTGCCGATCCGTCGAGGGGCATCGAACGCCAAAAGAAACGGGTCTGAACGTCGAGTGCAGCTTGGAGCGCGGTTTGTACTGCGAGGCAACATCAGATGAGACTCCGTGCGTTGATTTCGAAGTCAGCGTTTTGTGTAGTTGCGAACTGCTGAAATTAACAACGGAAAAGCCTTCAAGTTAGTGTAACAATACGATTCATGCCTATTCATGATTTTTGTCGATGAAAGTTCACCACTAATGTATTGTTTAGGTACTCTTGGATCCACGATAACTGAAACTACATTAGCCGCTATAATCGAACGTTGCAATGCGAGTTCTCCGAATCAGCCGCATCCCTTCGATTGCCAACTGTTTTATCAGTGCACCGATGGTCTCGATGGCATCACATTGGTGAAAAAGGATTGTGGTCCGACGATGTTATACAACCCGAACTCACAGACGTGCGATTGGCCGGCGAATGTGATGTTAATCCGACCAGATTGCGGCATCGCATCCACGAGAATCGTGTCATCAACGCCGTCATCGACGATGCGGACTGAACCCGACAAAGTACCAATTACTGGTATGTCGAAAGATAATAATACATAAAGTAGAAATCTTGTCGCATTAACTATTTTAAATTTATCAGTCTTCACGGCGACATTTGGCGGAGTAAATATTGACGGCTTGCATTATTCTATCACGAAATTAATAGAATATCTTTCATACAGATTTATGCGTAACTGGCGAAACTTGGAGTGATTGCGCGGTACAATGCAACCGAACCTGTAAATTCTATCACCATCAGTTGAAGGAAGAAGGTCGATGCGTTCACGAAGACGACTGTATTCCCGGTAAGATTATCAAATAAAATTGGGATAAAAAGTAGTGAACAACTAAAGAAGAAAAAGGTTGCGGCGCAAGAAATTGAGATAATTGAGAAAACGTAATTAAATATTGGTAACATTTTGTTTTCAAAGGATGTGTAAAGGATGAGTGCTCCCCGCCGTCCTTGTGGCGCGATCCACACACGTGTGTCAATATTGCTGACTGCCCGTGTAAGTCTCACACAGGAGAATCCGTGAAGCCGGGAGTTGTTGTCAAGGAATCCGAATGCGAAGTTTGCCAGTGTCTCAACGATTACTACACCTGCGATACGACGCTGTGTACGAAAACTACACCCCCCGAAAAAATCTGGACGACAATTTCAACGAGGTAAAGATTTGTTCAATATACGATACAAAAAATCCTAATGGACAATAATGTTATTGAAATATATTTGTTTTTCTGCATTTTCAGTACGGAACGCGCAAAAACGGAAACTCCATCGCCAACGACTGTTTACATAAAAGATTACACGATTCTAGTAACGAGTCACTTAACTCCGGCTGAGGAATGTTTAAGTAAAGAATACTTTCCGATCCGTAGGAGTCCTCTCGCAAACGTAATGTCTTTTGCCGCCAGTTCTGTACAAAATGAAAAGTTTGACCCGAAGTATTGGAAATTCAATGACGTCGTCGGCGACGTTCAAACAACCGAATGGCAACCCGAAATTACTGATACGGAACAGTGGTGTGTACCATTTCATGCGTTTCTTTATTTTGTCGTTATCGAGAATCTGAATATTTGCATTTCTCTTTCTTTAGGATCGCCATAGAATTCCCTAAACCGGAAGCCATTTATGGTTTGATTATCCAAGGAAGTAACGACGAGGACAAATACGTGACAAGCTACAAAGTCCTATTTTCCGAAGACGATCTCACGTTCTCTTACATGGTTAACGACGAAGAAAAATCCCGAGTCTTCAGGGGTCCCAGTGACAACAGAGTTCCGGTTCAACAGATTTTCCACGAGCCAATCGAAGCTAAAGTCATCAAAATAAATCCTCAAACGTGGCACAATGGAATTGCCATTAGACTCGATATACTGGGTTGCGAGGACCATTTAACAACGACGCCAAAAACACATCCTTTTACTACGGAAACTCCCATCGCACCGCCGAACAACACAAATCATATCGTCGAATCACCGCCGCATATTCCGTCCACTGTATCGACAACGGAGTTTTACAAAACGACAGTGATTTTGGAAGAGCCTACGAAACCAGGTGGAGCTATCGTATTATTTCTAATATCTTCGATACGTTAATTAAAAAAACAAAATGTCAACTGATAATCTTTACAGTTTGCGACGATCCAATGGGTTACGACACGGGAGTGTTGTCGGAAGAACAGGTCGAGGCATCTTCGACGTTCAATAATTCGTTACCAAACTTGAAGCTTTCGATGCCAGGAGTGTGGCGCGCAAAATTGGATAATCCGCATCAATACGTACAGTTCGACCTTCTTGAGGCTCGCGACTTGACGGGCGTTGAAACAAAAGGCGCAGATAACATCTGGACTTCCGTTTACAAAGTTTACTACAGTATGGATGGCCGTACATGGAATCCCGTAGTCGATTCGAATGGCGAGGAGAAAGAATTTTTGGGAAATTACGACGACGCCACGCCGCGAGTCAATTATTTCGACAGACCTATTCGCGCGCAATACGTTAAAGTGAATCCCGTCAAATGGCACAAACACGTCGGATTGAAAGCCGAAATTCACGGATGCTTCGTACCGTATCGTGAGTTAACATTTTTCACGACGCATACGCGTAGAAAGAGTCTGTATTGCGATGTTAAAATTGAATGATTTACAGCTGTTGTGCCAACTGCTTTGGTATCCGAAACAACAGAACCCACGAAGGAAAAAATACTGATACCAGATAAGATGGAACATCCAAAATGCAACGTTTGCGACGGTATCGTTGATACGGCGGGTCAAGCGTGTCGATGCACGGATCTGTATTGGTGGAACGGTGAAACTTGTGTACCACAAACGGAGTGTCCTTGCGTCGTGGGATCAATTTCGTAAGAACTTTTGTGATTTACGCTGTATTTTTATTTTACATGAAATTGGACAAAAATGGAGATATAATTGAAGATAACATTTTTAAACAAAAATACAAAGCGGGTTTCAATTTTTTTTTCATATTTTATCTCAGCTTTCTTGGAATTCTAACAAAAATGTTTGAAAAATGTTATCTCAATTTTATTTCGCCCCTATTTCCGGGTCCCATTGTTGTGGACATTACAACAGACTTTGCAGGAGTAAAACAAAACTTTTGAACGAACCTTACGCGGCGAAGCCATGTTATTCCTTTGAATTCAAATAAATGCAGTTAAGGTAAAAAAAAATCTGTCGAACTTCTCTTTCAGCTACGCGGTCGGCACAATGTTCGAGAAGGATGATTGCCAGGAGTGTATGTGTAGTCTCGGGGGTACGTCGGCGTGCAAACAAAAAGCGTGTCCGCCGTGCAACGAGCCAAATTCAAGATCAATCGTCACAGAGCTGTGTTCTTGCGTTTGCAAGCCTTGCAACGTTGGGGAGCGACTATGTCCCACAAGTAACATTTGTCTGAAGGAGGAATCTTGGTGTGACGGAGTCGACGATTGCCGAGATGACGAGCGCCAATGCGCCACACCACAACAGAAGGCTCCGACAAAAACGCCAACAAAGATCGTGACTACCGGTTACTCGACAACGGTCACTCATACGGAAACTGTGACTCTGAACGGTAATTGTGCAAAAAATAGTACACGACGATCATCACTCAAACAATCGACTACCATATAAATATTGAATTACATTTCAGTGACGAGAGTTCCGTGCGAGAAACCCGTGTGCTCGTTGGGCTACAAACTTATCGCATCCTCAACGAATCCCGGTACCAAGTCATCAGCTCGAAAAAGTTACAGATCTCCCACCAAAAGCAGTGCGAAGCGACGCCTCCACAAGCAGTCGCGCCACAAGCTGAACGAGGAATCCAATACCGTGGAGAAGAAGTGTCCGGAGTTTTCTTGCATTCCTTATAATACTTCTGCAACCATGAAGAGACCCGGTCCCGATAATTGTCCGAAAGTCGAATGTCCGCCGGATTACAAGGTTAACTTCGTACAATTAAGTATGAAGAAATTAGTCGCCTGTCCAAAGTACACTTGTTATCCACCGCCTCCCGTCGAAGTTGTCTGCAACGTTACCGGAAGAACCTTCAATACTTTTGACAATTTGGAATACAAATACGACATTTGCAATCATATCTTGGCTCGCGATATGGACGACAACAAGTGGTACATTACGCGTGAGTATCCTATTGAAATTTAGAATTCGTAGAAAATGTACAGTTCGTGAAGCTCTTCGATTGTTCATCGAGGAAACTCGTCGGCGAACTAGTTTACTCTTAAGAAGTCTTTTCAAAGAAGTAATGTAAGAACGAATTTATCGATTGCAGTGGAAAAACATTGTCCTCAACATCATTCGCAATGCAACCAAATACTTTCGATAACGATTGACGACAATGACATTGTTTTATATCCCGATATGCGTGTCGACATCGGTGATTACAAATTCACGTCGAAACAAGTGAATTCCCTCGGCAATAGTCATGGATTATTCAAAATGTCTCTTATCGGCGATATTGTATATTTCGTTTCCACCAAATATGGATTTTGGGTCATATGGGACAAAAATTCGAACGTGAAAATCGGAGTTTCGACACAATTGGCGACCCACGTTGATGGTTTATGTGGTTACTTCGACGGTAACGGCGCAAACGACAGACAAAAACCGGACGGAACACCGGCAAAAAATACATTGGACTTTGGAAACAGTTGGGCGATGGATTATGCACCGCAATGCGAACAGCAGGTATTTATCGTTGTAACAAAATTAATTAATGTCGTTCCAAATGAAAATCTTGGCGACTGCGAGGATACGATTGATGAGAGACGAAAATTGTACATTTTTCAGGTCTGTCCGTACGATGTCCACCAACGTGCGTGGGAAATCTGTGGCACCGTCAAGGAAGCATCGTTGCGCGCGTATTCCGAGATTATAAATTTGGATAAATTTATATCGCGCTGTTTGGAGACCACGTGTACGTGTATCGTTGGTAATGCAACCGAAGACGATTGCCGATGCCGCGCCTTGTTGTCATTCGTTAAGGATTGCAAGTCAGCCGAACAGAGTGCCGATTTGTCGAACTGGCGATCGATTCACAACTGTCCCGTGCAGTGTCCGGCGCCGTTGGTTCACAAGGATTGTTTCAGGTAATTGCCACACGGAATTTTCTTGCGAATGAGGAAAACAAACGAAAATATTAATTCCACTTTCGTCGCTAATTTTTTTTTTCTTTGATAGGAAAAAATGTGAAGTCAGCTGTTCAAACTTACAAGAGGCTGATCCGTGTCCCGTTATGCCGGGTGTATGTTTCTCCGGATGCTTCTGTCCCGACGGAATGGTACGACAGGGCGAAAAATGCGTTTACGCATCCGAATGTCGCGACTGCGTTTGCAACGGTTTTGGAAATTCGAATTTCATCACATTCGACAAGAGAAATTTCACCTTCCAAGGAAACTGCACGTATACACTTTCCCGCGATGTTAGCAAAGACGTCGTTGAAAATCACAAAAATCACACGTATGAGGTAAACTAGAGAATTATCGTCGATGCAGCTACTCGATTGAATTAATGAATTTTTAATTTTAATCCAATGTTTTCTTTTTTTTTTAAGATTTTGATGACTAATGTACCTTGCAAAAAGGGTGTGTGTACCGAAGCCATTACTGTGTTATACGAGAAGCACGTTATCCTAATCCGCAAAGGATCCATCGATGACAAGGTAAATTTTCATCGCCAATAACGCGCATTAAATAAAAAGCTTCCGGAACTAATGAATCTTTCGCGAGACCCCAAAATTTGGGACAAAAGTGTTGAAAACAATTGTCTCGCTTCCAAGTTATCGAACAATACTCCATGTGATAGTTTCGTCGTTAGTTATATCCTTAATCTTTCATAACGCAATATTATATGATATTTCAGCTCGAACCCGTGATAGACGGCATTCCCACGAATGTATTACCACACAAAAACGATTGGTTATCTCTAGAAGACGGTCAAAATCACAACATAATTCTATTGATTCCGGCTATTCAACTGGAAGTTACGATATTTCATAACAGCTTTGCCTTTACGATAAAACTACCGTCGCATACCTTTGGAGGCGCAATGGAAGGGTTGTGCGGTAATTGCAATGGAGTAATCGAAGATGATTTGAAAAAGAAAGACGACGAGGTAATAATACTATTTTTTTGTCTACTATCAACGACTGAGACTATTTATCATTTTTATCTTACTTTTCCGCGCGTTAGATGACGGAAGACATAAACGCCTTCGGAATGAGTTGGTTGACAACAGATCAACCGGCAGGATTGACCCTGAATGACGAGCATTGCTCGAGCGAACCGCCGAAACAATGCGATCAAGAAACGGCTGATCTTTCCGTCTGTAAAATCCTCGAAGATTCCGAGCCATTTGGCAAATGTCACGATTTCATTGATCCGACGACGTTTATCGATACGTGCAAAGAAACCGTTTGCCTCAACGGCGATGCCTGCGCTATACTGGAGGCATATGCCAGGAGCTGCTTACAGGCCGGTCTCTGCCTTAACTGGAGAACGAGCGGCGTGTGTCCCTATACTTGTCCACCTGGTAAGCAGAAAGTAGCGAAGTTCTTTGCGAATCAATAGGCGATCTCGTTGCGGTGGAATTGGATCTTATCTTGAAGAATTTCTGCTTGTTCAATCGCCGTAAAATGATTGATCTCTCAAACTTAACGAAAACTTCTTACTAACAGATCTGGAATACCAGCCATGCGGATCGGGATGCAAGAAAACGTGCGAAATGACCTTAAAACAGGAGGAATGTCTTTTGGCATCAACCGAGGGATGTTTCTGTCCCGAGCATCACGTCTTTCATAATGGCTCCTGCGTACCCGAGACAAATTGTTTGGTATGCGATGACGCGGGCCACGTGGCCGGCGACGTTTGGTATCCTGACAATTGCACGAGCTGTAGCTGCGCTAATAGAACGGTCACGTGCCAAAAAACCGATTGTCCGGCTTTGGACGCCGTTTGCGAAGATCAATATACACCGGTTTCCGTTCCCGGCACGGAGGAACACTGTTGTCCGAAGTACTTCTGCGGTATGTTTGACTTGTTAAGCTGAAAAGTCGTGTAAAATTTCTCTAATATTAAAACAGTTGTTGAATATTGAAGAATTTTCTTTATTCGCGATTTTGTCATATTGTGGATGAAGGACGAATGATTTTATGTTTTGAATTGTTTTACATCCGGATAAAGTGTATTAATTCCTGTTTAAATCATTTTTTTTAACTACTCGGCATCGAGGCGGTACCGACTCTATTATTTTCTCAACTCTTCTATTTCTAATAACGCAAATCTCATAGTTTTGGATAAAGAAAAATTTCACAGAATCTTTTAACAAATGTAACATGTACCGCATATATAATTGATTTATTGATTATATTGTGCAACGCAGTTCCAGTGCCCACATCAGCACCGACATGCATCGAGCAGCAAAAGCCGGAATGTGGCTTCGGACAAATGATGAAAGTTACTGTTGGCAGCGATGGTTGTCAAAAAATAATATGCGGTGTGTAAAAATGATCTTATTGATTCGATATCCACTTGTATTCGTTAGCATTTCGTGTTGATAACTGGTTGATTGCGTACAGAATGTCTACCCATCGAGAATTGTCCGGCGGCCGACACCAACATTGACTTCGATTTCGAAGTATCGCAACCGGGTTACGAACAAATTGTGAACACCTCGGGTTGTTGTCCGAGAACGACGCGAGTATGCAAACCGGAAACGTGCCCCCAGCCACCGACATGTCCGAAGTATTACGACCTCAGTAGGGAACAACATGAAAACGCTTGCTGTCCAAATTACGAATGCAGTGAGTTAACAAATTTTCCAAAATCTTTAAGAACGGATAATAGTTGGCGATTTCGATGCCATATCCGTGAAATTGTGACAATACGCTTATTACTACTAATGGCATCTCCCGCATTGCAAAATTTCTATAAGAATCATGTGAAATCGGGGAATTTCGATTGGAACGAATCAATGGAAGGAGTAGTGTTATCGTCTAAAAAAATGTAGAGATTGTATTCCTAGGAAAAATATGTCGAATTTTCAGAAAATTGTTCAGTGTCATTTTTGTCAAAATTATAATACGATACACATCCTCCGGATGTTTTCGAGTCTCAAGCATATGCCATATACTTGCAGAACCGCCGAAGAATGTTTGCCTCTACACGCCGCTGGTGAACAACAGTTTGCCGAACCCAGAATCGACGGTAGCGAAACAAATCGGCGAACAGTGGAAGGAAGATAGTTGCAAAAATTGTACTTGCGAATTGTTCGGTGGCGTACCTGTGGTCAATTGTGGAACGACTCAATGTCCCGACTATCGAGACAGCGCTGAGGCGAAGGAATTTTTGCTCGAAGAGGAAGTTATGGAAGCCGAATGTTGTCCGGTGCTTAAACGCAAAGCATGTCGACAGGGCGAAGATGTCTATCATGTAAAGATTCTTCTTTTATATTATTTAACCGATTTTATGTCGCGCTAATCGCGAGCTTTGATTACTCATTTGAATATCGACGTTGTTATCAGGTGGGCGACAAGTGGCATACCGATCCAACGGATATTTGCACAATCGTCGAGTGCATCGATGATTCTGGAAAAATCGAGAAAAAGATCCAAACTGAGATTTGTAATGTCGGCTGTGACGAAGGATACGAATATCGCCCGGCGAAGGATAAGAGCAGCAAATGTTGCGGCGAATGCGTCGCTGTCGGTTGCGTTTTCGACAAAAAGCTCAGAAACATCGGCGAGAAATGGTATACGTCGGATCATTGCGTGACCTACGAATGTCTGAATGACAACGGCACTGTGAGTTATCTTTCTTATGAAATTTGCGTCACACAACTGCAAAGATAATTATCGAATCTGTTCTTCCAGTTCTACGTTAAGGAAAGTACAGAAACGTGTCCCGAAATTCATGTTTCGGAAGCAAAACGATTCAAATTGATGCAAATAACGACTCCGGGACAATGTTGCAATAAAACTGTGAGGACGGCGTGTATCAACGACGGCACGATATACGAAGTCGGAGAAAAGTGGACATTGAAAAACAACACCTGCGTAACGGAAATGTGTGTGGATAGTCCGGACGGTATTACAGTGCAACAGGAAACTAAAATCTGCAATACAAAGTGCCAAAAGGTAAATCGCCATTCGAAGCAATTCCGTAAGATACGATAAGACAATAAACGGCCATTTTTTACAGTTAAACATTTGACGATCGTTTGCAAAACCCGCGATTAATTTTTTTACAAACTGAACATGTTGAGGAATTGGCAATTTGTTAACCTATCCGATATTTATCCATCGGTCGAATGTGGAGAAATTTTTACGCATTAATTCAAAGACATTTGTCGACAACGGATAAATAAATATCTTAGACTTACAGAATTACTTATATTCCTTTGATTTCGGTAGGGATGGGAATACGAAGCGCCGACGACTGGAGAATGCTGTGGAGAATGCAAACAAACGATGTGCATCGACAACGACCAATTTTACGAACCCGGAGCAGTGTGGTACACAAACAATAATTGCACAGTGTTCACCTGCATGAAACAGACGAATCAGGTGAGTTGCAGATTTTTTAATATAATTTTCATTCTGAAAGCGGAAAAAAATAATGGAACCTTTCGCGTTACAGTTATTGGTGAGCAGTAGTTCAGCCACTTGTCCCGATTTAACCGATTGTCCGGAGCGCAGTATTTACTTCGATGGTTGCTGCAGACGATGCAATATCACTGAATTGAATCAACAAAGTAAGTTTAACGATACGCAACAAATAAATTAGCATACCTATTTGTAGAATGAATTCATTTTTTTTTTAACTACAAAGTTTTAGAATATCTCTCAAACATTACTTAATATTATTCGAGCTGTTGGCATGAGTAGAGATATAAAACTTTTGCATTCGAAATTCGAGCGATCAAAGGTTGAACGATATTTCATTATGGATTTTCATAACATTTCCTAAATCGGTATCATAACAGGAGCGTGCGCCGCCGATGTTCTGGATTTGGACACAACGATTGGTATTCTGGTTGAGAAAATGCCGAGACACGGTATCTGCCGGAATCTCTATCCGATCAAAGGTCTCACAGAGTGCCGCGGAGGCTGTTCATCCTCAACGCAATTCGATACCGGTACGATAATCGCGTAATACAGACGCATCACCCTGAAACAACGCCACAACTTGCAATCCATTGCATTTGTTTTGTTGTTGCAGAGACCTGGAAACAGATATATAATTGCGATTGTTGTCAACCGCGAGAATCGAAAACTATCGCCGTTCAACTTTCTTGCGATAGTGGAAAGACTTTCAACAGGGAAATAACAGTGCCTACTTCGTGTACTTGTCAAGCTTGCGGCTCGCAAAATCAGAATACGAAAGGACGACGAAAGAACGTTAAGGGCTAATTCATTCATTCCTAAAAGATATCTGAGGCTTTGCGGCTTCACATTGTGAATTTTTTATTTCTTATTATATAATTCCCTAATCTTAATCCATTTTTTTAACTCGAAGGTAATCTTCTTTTGTCAAAGGTTAATTATTGTTCAAAGCGGATATTAAAGCTCTTTATATTGTAAAAAAATCATACGGGTTTGTTGCCAATCGCGGCGATTCACATCTGTTTTGCGCCATTGATTGGGAATTTTTTTTCCTATTATTATCAATGTCCAATTATCTAGTAGACGCATAATAATAAACGTTCGTAAATATAAGTGCATGTAATACGATAAAAATAAAATAAAATTTATTTTAATTTTGTTCTTCGCTCATTGAACGATTTCACGTCCCTTTCGAATCGAATCACACAGAAAAATAACAATATTAAACGCGACATATAGTTTTTTTTCCTCATTGGCGACATTCATTATTCAATGATCTCGGAAACAATCGCGTATAGAAGTGTTTAGAAAAAATAAAATCATTTGAAAATTTCCGATAGATTTTTTTACACTTTTGCGAGATAAAAGCATTTGGAAATAATGAAAAGTTATGAGGGAAGAAATATTTATATTTCGATTTGCAAGATATTTCCATTTTGTTGGTTCGAAGATCGATAGTTCGGAGATATCCATGGCGAACATAGAGATATTCTCCAAAAATTTCAAAATTGTAAAATTTAAATTCAATGACGTTGTTTCATAAAACGAAACTTTTACTTCTTCATTCATTCGTCGATGTCTATTCGGCGATTAACGGTATGGAAATCGACGTCACAATTCAGCTACATGCGTATCTTTTTTTTTCTTCAACACAAAATTTTTGGATTGTAAACGACTATAATTTTCATTTTTAATATTAGCGTTAGGAAAATTACACAGGACGTTACGTATACAAGGATTTTGAGCATAAATCACCCTTTTAATATTATCGTTCAACTTCGTTTTCGTCACGCTAAATCGTTGACTGCCTTAACAAAGTTACATCGTACGATAATTGTTACAAACATTGTGGCCGGATGCTGGAGAAATGTTCTCGATATCGAATCTGACCAATAGTCGTTGAATTATTATTTGTTTTTATCGCTAAATGTATAATTGGCAAGACGCTAGTGTCTGTCAAGAAGGAACGAGACAATGTATTGCGAAATTTGTAAGAACAATGGTTTTTTTTTTCTTTTTTTTTCTTTCTTTCCTAAACACGAATTCGGACCATGACAGACCTTGTCGCTCACATGTGAGCCACACTAGCAATTTCTAGAGGACGGGATTTTTTTTTTTTTGTTTTTTTACTATTCTCAATTTTTTAATATATCATGTATAAATATGCAAAAACATTACAACGCTAGTAACAGATACGTATACTATAAAAAAAAAAATAAAAGAATAAAAAATAAAAGAGAAATAAAAAAATTTGTTGTCAACTATTCACAATCCAACGACTTGGATTGCTTTAGCTACTGCTAGTAATCGCGACCGGTGGGTGACGTCAATTTTCCACTGAGATTTTGCGATTTCGATGGCGATTTTGTGCCTATGAAACATTTCAATATTTAGAATATTTTTTTAAATAATTAACAGCAATTGAAAATGGTTCACTAAGAAAAACTTACAAGTTTTACTAATTTTATTTCGAGGATTGTTAGTACACGGATGATCCCCCATCAGATGTTCTCTCCATTTGTTTTTATTTACTAAAGCGTGACACAGAGGACAACGTTCGTATCCTTCTATGGGCTCTGAAAATACATTATCAACATATCAATTCGTTTATTATCTTAACAACAAATATTTCACCATCATCAATGATAAAAATATTGGAAAAAAGAAGAATCTTTCTTTTTGCTTTTTTTCGAGTCAAATAGATTTTCAATTTATGGAAATTGCTTACTTGTACACTTTTCGTCTTTCGCGTGTTCCGGAAATTCTTTCTCGAGTATCGCTCGCTTGCAAGTGTCGCATTTAACGTAATTGTTCCGCAGATCGCATTCGTCTGAAACGAAAAGTGAAATAATCAGAATTTAATAAAAAAAAAAATCGGTTTGTTCTTCACGCAAAAATTGCTTTACATCGAATAAACTCACTCAACAAATGCGAATTCAAATAAGAAATCTCTACGACTTGTTTGCAAGCCTCGCATCTCGTTAGCATAGGACAACTTCGCCAGTAATGTATATTCAGACCCTCTTCGGAATATACTTGGCCCTTCGATAAGCAGAATATACACAATCTGAAATACGAACACCGGTATTATAAATTGTTTTTAATTTCTTTTTTTTATGAAATTGTCGGTAAAATCACATGAAACTCAATAATTACTTGTCGCCTTTGTGATCCACGCTATTTTCCGAAGGAGATGTGACGCTAGTTGAACTTTCAGTGCTAACGACGGGACTTGTTCGCGGCGGTGATTTCGTGAGGCTTGCGACATTGTTATCAATGGATTTTGTGCGCGTAGGAGTAGCACCAGTTTTTTGCGAAGGTTCCAATTCTTTTTTTCTCTGCAAGAAAGATAATGGAATAAATAGACAAACAAATTCTAATGATCTTAATAAAATATTGTGTAATGAAAAATAGATTGTACGAAACCCTTAAATAAAATGAAAATTATGTTACGAAATGTTTAATTACCTGAAGATCTATCAAGTCAAATTCGTGAAATAGCTGACGATAGAGTAAATTTCTTCTTGTTATATCGTCGTCCGGTGGCAATTGCTTGCGGACCAATCGAGGATTGACTTTGTATACTAAGACTAAAATTCTTTCCGATACTTTTCTCACGGCCTCTGCCGGATGATGCAACCCGGAACAACCCAATTCGGACAAAGTACGACAGGTTAGACCACTGCAACAGTTACAATATCTTATCAGGGCAAAAGCATTTGGATTATGAGAATCGATTTTTCGAGGACAGACCTTTGCTATATCGACGATCTCACGAAAAATAAAAATAAAAAAAAGAGCAATCCGCTGAAACTCTAATAATCGTGCGATTATTAGTTGTTTACGTCGACAGCAAAGGTCAGATAGACCTCGAAAATTGATTGAATGTTTGTATTAATTCTTTTTTCAAGTTTCGCATCGTTGTTATTCAATTAATTGAGATCGTCACCTTTGTTTATCGGTGGAGATGCCATGACTCAGTATAAGTTGTTCGACCATTTCTAGCCGACTAAGCGCGAGCCTCTGATGAGTACTCGTACTCACCGGTCGACTAAGAGCAACCGGTATAATGTGCAAATCTCGAACGCATTTGCAATCCGCCATACTGAGAATCGTGTGAATTGCCATGTTGTGGATCCTCGGCGTTGTATCACCCGATTTTGTCAGTAGTTCTGGAAGCAAACGATCCACGCTTCGCGCGATTTCGGCTGGCGATACCCTGTTTCGTAAATTCAATCATTTTTCTTTAGTTTTTTAATAACATATATTATATTTCTTATTCTTATTTCTTATATTATACTAATTATTTCTTATTTCTTATATTATACTAATTATTTGTTTATATTAATTAATAACAAGAAATTCATAGTTTTAGCGTTACGATACGATCGCCCTGACCTGTCCGTAGCGAATTCGGCAAAAAAAATTCGTATAAGTTGTGCTGCTAAGCTGTAGACGCTGAAGACTTTGTCTCTGAGAGCCCTATGCAACAATAGTATAGTCGCCCGCGCCGTTTTGTTCGCAGAGTGTTTCGATACTTCGGCATCGAAGGTACGCAGCTCTTCCTTCAATTGCATAAGTCCCTCTTCCTTATCCGTGAATTGTTTTGAGTAAAATTTTTCAACCTAAATTCATAATACATCATTTGTTTTTTTTTCCCTCTCTTCCTAAATCGTCAACGATTTTATATTTTTTGTCTGCAATATAGAGGAATAGAATCCGTACCATATCCATTCCGAAGACCGATATCGGTAAGGCTGCTTGCTTTTTCTCTCTATCGTTCAGCTTCGAGGTGACTTTTATTTCAGCGTTGTCCATGTGACACTCTCTCGTGAATTCATTGGTGTGCGAACTTGCAACAAAATTTTTGTTATATTAGATATAATATCGCGATGCATTTTTTTACTAAAGATGAAATCATTTTTTTTTTAAACTATACAAAAATTCTTATTTTCCTAATGTCTTTATTGCAAAAATAGCATAAGAATTATCGGCACATAGAAATATATTGAAATGAAATTTCAAAAATCTCAAAAAAAAAAAAACTTACTGTCGAAGAGCTGGTATAGTTCTTTCCTCATAAGCTTCGTAACTCGATCTAAGCGACGGTCCGGCCGATTTGGTTTTTCTTCGAAGTGATCCTTTGTTGCAATTATTGTGCCTCTCGAGAACACCGTTGGGTGGACTGTCGGTGATTTCTGTAAGACCAAGAAAAACGATAAGACGATTCGAAAAATCGTTGTTTATTGATCTATTCTATGGATTGTTTCGTTGAGGCGACAAAGACTCACCAGGACTGTTGGGTTTTTGATGCAACGGAGAAACGGGAGGTTGATGCGGCGGTCCAGTCGGCGATAAAGCTCCTTCTCGACTCGGCGGAACCACTAGTCTAGGAGGTGAAGATATGTCTTCCGGTGCTAACGCAGCAGCCGAGCCGCCGGTCGAATCAACGGTCTGTGGTTCTTTTCCATCCACCGACGACAAATTATTCTTCTCCAACGGCTGCTCAACAAATTATTATGTAGAAATTGCGAAAGAATGAAATGGAATTAAAGAAACTTATCTTAAATACGAAATTAAGATGAAACATCGCTTTAAACAGTTTGAAAAAGTCGATAAAATTCATTAATAAAATTAATTTCGCTTCGATTACCCCGTGAAGTTCCAACAGATCTTCGATTTCCAAACTCTGATAGACTTGCTGACGATACTGCTGCGCCTGAGCTTTCTTCGCCTTCGCTTTGTCGTAATCTTCCAACGCTATGGCGTACTTTTTTTCCAATTCATATTTTCCAAGCCGTTCTCCGGCTTTACGAAGATTCTCCATCGCCACTTTGAGTTTCGATGCGTATTCGAATCTTTCCTCTGATGTAGTATGCAAAAGAACACATCGACGATGGGTAACGGAAGAACGAAAACGAATATATAGTAATCGAGTTTCGATAAAGCGACACGAGAACGGTCGTTACAAGTAGATTTACCCTCTGCCGCTTGTAGCTTCTTCGCCTCCATTTGTCGAATGATCTTGGCAACCTCCCGATCGACGTACATTTCGAATGCCAAGTCGTCGTAAGGGGATGTGTAATGAGGATTATAAGGCGCATCTCCTTGGCCCGTCAATTCTTGACCGTACGGGTCGCCGAGAATGTTAACGGCGATCAGACCCACCTATCGAAAATTAAATAGTATTTATTTTTTAATATCCCGAAGAGATTTGCAGAAATCTACAATTATTAAATCTTAACAAGCTGAATGGATAACATAAAATGTATATTTCCCATTTTGCCAATGCGAAAAAAAAACTTTTGCGAAAAAGCGGAATGTTCATTCGAAATTCATTTTTTTTCTCTCTTCCGAGTTGAAAATTTTTTATTGTTTATCGCTCCAAAAGGGTATCGAATGCGCACGGCACGGTCTTTCAATTAATTACGGTTTTACCATTTGTTTCAAATTATGCAAAGGGAAACCTTTTTTTTCAATTAGCAGTCAAATAAAGGTAACACTAGTGCACAATTGTCGGCATACAATAGCTTCATCGACGATCTATATGGATCAACAAGAGAATATACCTGTCCGTGGACATTGTGCGCGTTACTGTGCGGCTTGTGGAGACGAAGTTTGAGCGACAGAGCTTCCGTTTCCGGTAGCGCGACGCTCTTGAGTTCACGGCTCTTGTACAACGTCGAGGCATTATCCGAAAGTGTTATGTATCCCAAGTAAGTGAAATCGGTCGAAGCGGAAGCGTTCTCCTCCCGAGTCGTCCATATCTCTAACTTCTCCGCTGGAATAAACGCGAAATATTAATTGTACGTACAAACCTCGATAAATTGTACTGTTTTTTTCTTCTATTTTTAGTTTATAGTAAAAGTGCGACAAAAAATAGAATAAAATTACTGATGATTCACTAAATTTGATTAAATCGCGTATTCTTATGAATTTTTTTTTTCAATTTTAATTAAATTTTTTTTTTTCAATTCATTTAAATTTTCATAGAGGAAAGAACGTTTTATAAAAGTGATATAAAAATATTATTTAATTTTTTATTTTTATACATTTTCTACGTATAGTCTTAGTTAGTTTTTCTCAATTTTTGTAGATTTTTTATTTGTATTTCTCCGTTTTTTTTCACATCACGTTTCGCAACGTTTTTCTTTTTAGTTTCCGGAACCTTAACAAAATATGCTACTTAGTTTTAATAGTTTTATCGCGTGACTAAAGTCAAATGAGTATATCCATATCCTTCACACACTAGAAGAATCTTGCAAAATTATAGTCACGCGATGTATACGTTTTTCCTCTATTATCGTACACAAGGATCATTAGATGGAAAAGTTATTTTCAAGGACTGCATTGCAACTCTTTTCACCGAACTCTTCGCGAATTATCGCGGTTACAAATTTAAAAACAAATAAAAAAGGCCGGAAACAGTTTAAACGATGTTTCCGAATTACAAGTAAATTTTATTTAATAAGCCTCTCGTGTGTTCCATCACATTTAGGAATTACGAAGCTTATTTTTAGAAAAACACATTTTTCGGGATATTCATTCATTGCACGTTTGGCTCAGCAATTGGTGAGATTAGAATCGGTAAAACAGAAAAAAAATGTACGAAAGTGAACATTTTATTTAAACTTACGTATAAGGTACTGATGTGCGAGGACTTGTATTCTCGTGAGTTTGGTCGGTCCATGCAGGCGTAGAACGAGTTCCTGAGGATAACTGCATCTTCGCGAGCTTTGCCAGCCCCTCACGGTCGGACCGTGAACGTTTAGTTCCAACGAAGAGTGTCTCTCTTCGTCGCCTGGTATGAAGATCAATCAATCATTTTTTATAGTATCACGATAGGCAAAGAAAACAATAATTATTTTCATAATTCGTGAAACACTCGGTTGTTCGAACGATAAAAAAAAATACGCCGAATTCTACGTTGCAACTACCGCGAGCACGTGGTTTCTAAAATAAAACAATACAGTCGTGCAATGATTCCCAATGATAATATGGTGAACCCCGAATCGATTACATTTTGAATTGCACCATTCGAGAAAACTTCGTAAAGCACACCCCGTGGAATCCGAGAAAATCAATGTTGCCGAATCTTCGTAGGCCTATATATTTATCTTGCACTATACACGCTTATCCAATCTTCCGCACACTCCCCACTATAAACCCTTCGCGCTCCGATTAGCAGACGAGATTATCGAAGAATGTAAGTTATGTTCTTCCGTCTGCACATCGAACGAGCGTAGAAAAATATCAAATTTTTGTGTGGTTAACTCGCGAAAATTTTTGCAAAAAACATTTACGGTTCCGCAGACGAGGGGTTAAAAGTTGTGAATCAAAAATGTAAACTCACTCGTGGCGTACACAACGCAGAATCCAATTTTTCTTGGCATTTTTGTGGGTTAAATCGTTTGTTAACGAAAAAAAAAAATCCGACGACGAATATCGTTTTTTTAACGTGCTAACGCGAATGTATGATAGGAAAATTGTGTAGAGTTTTATCGGATCTAAAAGGCACAGCCATCTCAAAAGCTCGGTTCTCTTCGGAAAGAGAGAAGAGGGGATGATGACACGTTTCACCCCGGCGCAAACGGCAACCCCCTATCGCGTTTACGTCTCTTCGCGACGAAGGTTGCGACTAAACTGACAGAGAACCGCAACGCCAGCTAGGTAGGTATCCGCAGCTTGGAACCAACGGGGGACGGTTCGGTTTATTATTTTCTCCCGGTGAATATCTCGCGCATACAGGGGTGGCTATTCACGATAATATCGTATCTCTCTCTGCGGTAAGACACTTCAAAGAGAGGGGCTTCGCTTGATGTTCCGTTGGCACGAAAATTGATACATCAATCGTCATATAAATTTATTCGAACCGACAATCTATACATATGTGTAAATTTGCTATTCCACGAGCCTACAATTATCATTTATTTTAGCAATCAACAATGTTCATAGAAAAATGTTATTTCTACGAAATCAAACAAATTCCGTAAACTTTCATACACAGAATTCAACGAAAGAATGTTATTGTTTCCAGAGTAATCGTATCAAAAATTAGATAAAAATTTGATTTTATTGCATGGATCTTAAGAAATTAATCGTATTATCGTCATCATGATTTATTATCGCTATCGATATATTAATCTATTTAGTTGGGTTGTCAAATTTTTTTCCAAAATTGTATTTTCAAATGACAAAATAAAAAAGCGATAAAGTTAATTTTCTTTTTTTACAACATAAAATTCTATCGCCAATTCCGTCTAAGACGTGAAATCAACATCAAAAAAAATTTTTACGCAACGGAATATTATAATTTGTCACGAAACAAAAATTCGATTTGCACCAAATATTCAAATGAAAAAATAAATAATGCACGTGATTAAACGTTTGTTGTATCAAATTGATAGAAAAATAAAAAAAAAAGTTTTTGTTAGATAAAACGCGAAACGCCAGATTTTAATACGCTACTGCGACGTTTCAGGGGGTGGAAGGTTTGGCGGAAGTTACACCCGCGCGGCGTACTGGTTGCCACGGAGCTCCCAGAAACGAGGCTTCTTGTAAGAATTATTAAATATTGCAGCAATGAATCGCCGTCGCAATATCACAGTTGCACACAGTTTTTTAATCCGCACTGTTGTGCCACCTCCGCACAACATCCATTACTTATACCTCGTAAAAAAAATAGACGTGAACATTTTCGTAAGGGATCAATAAACGGAGGTTGCGTGACGTCATGAGGGTGCGGCGTAGGCGGTTGCGCGAATCGTTACTTGTACTATATATTTAATTCTCGCGCCCACGTGGTCACACGCACGTGCCTTACCCGCGCGTAGACTCTTCTTTTATTAACTCTATTTTCAAATTTACCAACATAATGACCATATTTTATTTGTTTGCACAAGTAAACAGATGATTATTATTTTTTCAAATTATTTATTATTTATCTGGAAATAGAAATAATCTTAAGGTGTAATGAACAAAATATAGAAGAATTATAGTTTTAAATGTTGAAATCCAGTTTCAACTTTCCTCACAAAATAAAGTCTTTGGAAAAAATGTATTATATAGTAGGCACTTGTGAAATGACTTATATTACGGCTTATGGCTTATTGCTTAAACTTGCGTTTAAGTCGCAACGCAACTGCATACACATTTGTAAACGGTTACGATAAAAATCCGTCGTTCGATACTTAACGATCGCATTCGCTACCCGCCTTCGTCAAATTTACCAAATCCATATTTCCCAAATAACTTAAAATCTCGATAGTGGTGTCGTCCGACAACACGTAACCGGAAAACGCATTAAGAACTTTTCCGCTCGAAAGTAACAAACTGTTTCTCCTTATGCCTTTTTTAAAACGATTATCGATTATCTTGGAATAATAATAAAACGATTCCATGTATTCCCTTGACTTTACCGCTTCCCGTATATGTTTGTTTCTCGCATAGGACGCCAATCGGTGTACATCACTCATCAGAATATCGTAAAACGATATCTTACTATCGCCAATGTTTATGCTTTTCGTACGCACTACTTCCTTGTAAATCCCGATGGCACGGCGCTTATAGAAAACAGAGAAACCGAGCCTTCCAGTCATTGCTTTGATATTTTTGTCATTCAGCTGACGGCCGAGTCCAATCATTTTAATAACTTGTGATATGATAAAGTCATTGTCATAATAATGGAGAGGTGTCTTTCCGGCGTTACAAATGAGATCAATGCTGGCGTCGTTGTCAAGAAGAATTTTGATAATGTCATCCGCGTTTAATTCCGCAGCTATGTGAAGCGCGGTTTTTCCATTTTTATCTCTGTCATCGATTTCTTCATAAAAATCGAGTAGATCTTTCAAAATATTGGTGGTACCACACTCGACCGCGATATGAAGCGACGTTCGACCTTCGTTATTCCTGGCGTAAATATCCGCGCCGTTTTTTACCAAAATGTTATACATTTTCTCATTATCCGATTCGATCGCTGTATGGAGAGCGGTTTTTCCGTCCGGTTCCTTTTCGTTTATCATCGCACCTCTGCTGATAAGCATCTTAACTATTATTTCGTTTCCTTTCTCAATAGCTACGTGAAGGGCATTTGGTCTACCGGATCCGGTAGCTCCATTGACGGTTAGTAAATCGACCATCTCTTCGTCATTGTTTTCGATGGCGTAATGCATTGGCGATCTTCCACTGTCGTCAACGATGTTTACTCGGGCGCCACGTTTTATCAGTCGTTTCGCAAGTTTGAGTTGCCGATTTTTCGCGGCTGCGTGAAGAGACGTAAAGCCTTTTTCGGCATTACCTGCCGGCACCAGTAGACGACACGCCATTGCTTGTCGGTGTGTAAACGATCGTTGAACGGTAACTTGTTTTTGGCGGATTACATTGATTTTGGTGTCTCAAATCTGAAATCATTAATCATACGAATAAAATTACATACTTATGCATTCAAATCTCAATGATCTCAAGAACTATTTTATGGAATACACTGACAAAGGAGAGTATCAATAATTGAAAGATAAAACATTCTGTTGTCTATCAGGAAATTATAATTATAGATTTATGGATAATTTAGAAAGTTTTTTTTTCTGAGACAATAGTAAACTGTTCACGTAGGAACTTTTGTGCATAAAAAAAAATATTCTAAAAATTCAGGGTTGACGCAAATTGGGGACAATAACGCAGTGTCTTCTTTTTGTTTCATACTATACATATACATATTCGATACATGGCAATAATTAATGATATATCAGTTTTTCATAATATTTATCAAGAAAATTACTAATAGTGATAATATTTCTAATCATCGGTCCAAAAGAAAAAAATCCATTTCATCGACTCGTTTCATATGATGTGCGGTACCTGTGTCAATGATCCATTTTCTCAAAAATGTCTCATTGCAATATAAATTGTACATTACAAGTGTGATAGATATACTATATATATATTTATATAGCACACTGTGGAACATCAGTAGAAGCCACGAGAACCACACGAGAATAATATCGGAAATTTTGAAGATTAAAGATTAAACAATCTTAGTTTCAACAGCGATTACGAAATGTTTTATGATTAATTTGATTTTATGATCTTTTTTATGTATCACACAAAAAATCACAAACTCTCGAATTTCGTAACCCTTATCGCCAAACATATATTTCATAAGTTCACCTCTTATTAAGGAGATTGAAGTCCTGTGAAACTTGAATTCCGCAATGCACAAACCGGCGGTGATCAACGATGTCCGCTCAATGAAAAATCAATGACACGATGCAGTCAATCGGTATTAATCACGAAACTCGGTCAAGATTATACTCGTACAACACCGGAATGTACAGAAACGATCAGAGATCTACCGGAGGTTTAACGTCCAAAAAAAAACCGCTATACTTTGTCTTTATATTTTATCGATGATAAATCTTACACTGTTTTGTTCTTGTCGTCTCTTTGATTATCGTTCACAGTACCAAAGGTACGCAACAACCTTGCTACTCTTATCGAAGTACAATAACAAAAACACAAACGGAACCGCAGAAAATGGATGTTCATTAATTTGTGTGAAATTGTTTACGTTTTTTCGACCTCTATTTTGCCGCGTCGGTGTTGTTGTCAATTCGACTCGACGGTGTATCGGGGGGGTCGTTTTAAGCTTTCTATTGGTCGTGACAATGCGCAAGCGTACTGTCAAACAATGGATACGCGCAAACACGAATACACACAGTCAAGCAGACCGTTGCAGCGGACGGACGTTACAATTTGAAAAAAATATGTTTTTATTTTAATTAATAAAACATGCATAATATTTTTCATAATTTCGTAAAGCAGTAACGACGATAATTAATTAATCTGTAACCCAAAACGGCGCCACCTTCGATGCGATTCCGCAGGGCGGTTTAAAAGGAATAGTTCACGTACGTCGTGATGAGTATAGCGCAGCGTGCACCTCGTAGTTCTAAAGAAAAACTTTGAAATCAAAATCCCACGAAATAATAGATAAAATACTTAAATACATGTCGTTTAACAGAATGTCTGATTTAATGGAACACTATATGTATTATTTATACGTTTACGCCGTTTATCCGTCGCCGTTATTATTTATAATTAAAATCAAATTACGGTCTACGGGGCGAAATGAATATATGTGAAACATATATATGCATATATGTACGCTTCACTAACGGTTTAATCAGTGATTAGACATTTTCAAAATAAGCGAACAAGTAATAAGGAATAATTGGAGGACAATTGATTCTTCAGTTTCTTCACCAATCGTAAGGTATGAATCAGTAAATAAATATTTAATACTGGCAGCGCAAGAGCGTTTTATTTAATAGAAAAAAATGGGAGAAAAAATTATACAACTTGCCTACAATTTTAAACAACATTATATTACACGATGCAAAGGAATGTTACAATTTTTATTTTCGCTGAATGAACGAAATTACGTTGTCGCGAATAAATACAGAAGGCCTTTGGCGAATTGAACGATTTCCGAACCGCCGAGTTTGGATTCACCGTAGACGCGATCGACGAACGATATCGGTACTTCACCGATCGTATAATTGAATTGTCGCGCTCTGACGATCATTTCCATCTGGAAAACGTAGCCTTTCGAAACGCAAGATTTTATGAGTTTCTCCAAAACATCTTTCTTGTACAGCCTGGAATTTTTTTTTTTTTTAAACAGAGTTTATTTTGCCGATTTTTTATTGCCGAAAAAAAACGTCTAATTGAAGGAGAAGGAATATGTTACCTGAAGCTTCCCGTGAGATCGCTGACCCCCGGTCTGAGCAGAAGTTGAGTCAAGAAATTGGCTCCTCTGCTAATAAGCTTTCTTTTGAAATCCCATCCGTAAACCCCACCATCTCCTTCGTATCGAGTTCCAGTAACGATATCCAGGTCCAATTTTTGTTGTTGTTCAATCATCTTGGGAATAAATTTAGGCTGTGACCAAAATAAAATTTTATAATTAGCGTGAATCTGCATAACTGTTGAAATAAATTCATAACTATTATTAACTAAAAAAAAGCGATTTATCAAAAATTTTCCATTTGCAACATGTTGTGCATTCGTTGAGGAAATTTCAACAACAATATAACAATTTTAAATTCTTATAAATAATTATCATGAATTTATGATAATTATAATTGTTATTTTTTATTATGATTATTATTGTTTATTTTTATCATTATTTATTTTATTACGAGTGATAGTTTTTTTTAATTTATGCTTAACTGGAAACTGAAAATTTACCGATTTTTATTTGACATGGAAAGTTGAAAATTTCAATTAAATATAATAGTAACGTTAGTAATAGTATTTTGCATACATGATGCGAAAGATCGGCATCCATAATAATGATGAAATTTCCGGTGGCATGTTTGATTCCATGGATATAAGCCGTTCCAAGACCCAATTTTTTTTCTCTCGGTCTCAACACTATTTTATCTTCTCCATAGAGTTTTTGAAGCCGCTTTGCCATATCCAACGTTCCGTCTGGCGAACCATCGTCTATGACGATTATCTCATAAGGCAAACCACTATAAAAAAAAAGCATATATTTAATTTTGTCAAAGGCTCGTCAGATGGTCATTGATACCATTAAAATGTATTAATTTATTTAATCAATGAAAGCAAACTATTTTTTAAATGTTATTACAATTAATTCAAAAATTAATTTTTTTGACGCTCAATCATTTGACTTGAGCAAAAAAAGTTATCAAAATATGAAAGAAAGGTTTATTTGGCTGCAAAAAAAATACGGCAATGGTCTACGATTTTACGATTTAATAAATAAATAATGACAATATGCTTCGCTGACAGAGTGGAAATGGAATTTGGGAATCGAGGTTATGTTTTTACTCACGATTGTTCCATGTACTTTACGATGAGCCACGTAATAATTGGCAAATTTTCCACTTCGTTGTAAGTAGGCAAAAGAATGGAATATTTGTCAATTTTCGTTTCTTTTGAATCATCTTTCGCACTGACGTGCGGAAGATCCTTTTCCGCCGTCATTTTTAAAGCGCGTATTGTAGGTCGAAAGACGTGACTACGTTGACTACCGGCTGTGCAGTGTTGAATTCGTTCAACGCACTCGAAAGTTTTGCGCCGCAAACGATGAATACGAATGACAGAAAATAATCGACCCAAATTAGAAAGATAACAGTAACAGCATGAAATTGAACAGAATCTTTTTCCGATAAGGTAATCACACGAAAACAATCATTTTACGTACATTTCGTTCGTTTTTTACGTCCGACAAATTAAAAAAAAAAATAAATTCATCATTGGCTCTTTTGCGTGCACCTGTAGACTGCAATCTCTGCAACTGAGCACCCGCTGATTAATCAAGAGCCCCACCTGTTCGCCAAGTTCATTACTTCGTTAGCGACCGAAAGAACATGCTGATAGGCACATACGTATAGAAAGCCCGCAAAGACGTGTTATCAGCTGTAATTCGACAGTGAAATGTCAGTGTTTGAACAGTGCAAGAGATCGTTCGCGAGCGTGTGTACACGCGAGGTGTTTAGTTTCTAAATGGTCATTGAAATATTCCAAATATGGGAAAAACCACTAAAGTCGTCGTTTGCGGAATGAAAGGCGTTGGAAAAACAACTCTACTCGAGCAGCTCATATATGGCAATGTCACGACCAAGAGCGTAAGTAGGTTATGATACATCGGTTATGTTTACATTTTCACTTCGAAGATTCTCGCGATGTGAGTAAAAATAAATTGATTCACGAAATGATATAAAACAAAAAAATCATTTTATTCCCGAGAGACATTCAAAAAATCAAAAAACTTTACCGTCGCGTCGGGGCAATAAAAGTGATTAAATATTTTTCAGGAAATTCATCCTACGATAGAGGATATCTACGTAGCAAACATCGAGACGGATAGAGGTACAAAGGAAAAAGTAAGATTTTACGACACAGCAGGACTGGAGCCTTTGCAAAACAATACAAACAATCAACAATTGGCTCGTCACTATCTCGGCTTTGCCGACGGCTATGTACTCGTCTACGACACTGCCAAACCAGAATCTCTCGACATTCTTTTTCCATTGAAAAAAGACATCGACAAGAATAAGGATAAAAAGGAAATAACGGTGATAGTTGTAGGTAACAGAACGAAAAATGAAACCGAGCCGCGGTGTCTTGAAAACACGGCTAGTCGAGCGGCTAATTGGTGCACGAGAGAGAAACTTAAACATTTTGAAGTCGACGCAATGGACAGAACCAGTTTATACGAGGCTTTCGTGTATTTGTCGTCGAAACTCAATCCGCCGCAAAACAAAAGTACTTTTCCGCAACTAAGCATGGGACGCAAAAATATCAAAGCAGAAGCCACCTGATGGTGTTGTTATTTCATTCGAATGCCCAGTTGATCAAACGCAATAACAAACAACAAAAAATTCCGTGGCATTTGGAATAATGTGATTAACGAAATATCATTTACACAAACGAAATTTTCATACAAATAATTTAATTACTCGCGACAATTTACGGTCGGTAAAAATGTAATTTACCTTTTGTTTTTCTTGGTACAAGAATTCTTTTAAGTCCTCAAAAACAATATCTTGCATTTGAAATAATGTGATTTGCTATATGTTATTTACACACAGATTTTGATAGCAATAATTTGATTATTCGAGACAATTTACTCGTAAAACACGAATTCTCGTTTTTTTCTTCTTGATATAAGAATTCTTTTTGTCTTCAAAAACAATACCGTGCATTTGAATAATGTAATTATCAAAAGATCGTTCGAACGAAGATTTTCGTAGTAACAATTTAATTGATATATACAATTTTTTTTGTCGTTTACCCTTTGACTCTTCGAGTACTAAATTCATTTTTCCATAATTTCCGGGGACCTTCGAGTTCTTAGAAACTAAAACGATTATCGGTAGCGAAATTTTCCGCAACTTTAACGCCTTGGCGATGTTTTTTCAATCGATTAGTTAATAATAAATATGTAACCAATAGCTAGAATATTTATTGAGAAACAACGGAATATTGCCGGACGATTTGAACTTCGATAATTATTCTTCACGGTTGAATCTTCACGATCCGATTAATTGATTCTTGTTCGAATGATAAACGAACTTCAATGAATAGATTAAAAACATGTAAATTGTTCGTAGTTAACAGTTAAACGGTTAAACAGTTGAACAGTTAAACAGTTAAACAGTTTTAAAACATTCGTTAGCAAGCGAAAAAAAAATGTTTGTTCCGAGAAACTTGCTGAAGAGTAAAAGTTAGCGTTTAGAATCAAAATTTAGACTCCAGAGGTCTAATGAACGATATTTCAAATTTTCGTTCGCATAGTTAAGTCTTAAGAGTTGCCAATTTTTTTTTCTTTTTTTTTAGGATTTAAGAAAAAAAGTACTTAAATCATTCTGAATTCCTAGAATAATTATGAATACCACAACGAAGTAATCAGTACAAATTCGTATACATAGTTATTTAAAACAATGGTCTCGTTACTGTTTGCGTTTTGAGCAGCTTTAACGCTTTATAATCGACGCGTGGAAACAAAAAAAAAGGAAGAAAAAAATAATTATTCGACAGCCCTCGTTCGATTGGCACAGCAACGCTCACGACAATGACTGTTACATAAAAACGATTGTCTTCGTTTCTGTCTTATGTACTTAAAGTAAAGGAAATGCTGTTCGACGAGAAAAAGGCTGAAGATAAAATCTGTAACCGCACGTAAAAAGCCACAAATACGGGGAACACGGATGGCTCGTGATCTCCGTTAAAACCCCTTGATAGGACGATGGGACCAGGAGAAATAAAAATAAATAAAAAAAAAACAATGGGGCATTTGCAAATTCATGGAATTGAAGACTAATGTTTTTATTTAAAAAAAATGCAATCTATTAATTTATATTTGTTAAAAAAAGTCTTGAAATTGTAATGTGATTTCAAGTACGCATTGTTCGTTGCGAATAAAAAAAAAGTCATAAGAATTACGGTACAAAAATTTGGTCTTTCGATCTGCTTTACCAAACGATCGCTCTTTTCAGTCGTTTCAACTTTATCAATGAACCGAACACAAAATCCCATAATCTGCTGCTGATGCCGAAACCTGCGAATCAACAGACGAAAAAATTTAAAAAACGTTGAAAAAGAAATGTTATTTTTAACGTATTTTATATTTTGTTTGTTTTGTAGATTACCGTGATTATGATGAGAGAAGTGATGATGATTGTGATAACGCTTCATCACGTAGAGATAAGAATCAGCCTTTGGACTTCCATGGTGTAAGTAGTAATGCATCAAATCATAACACAAGTATCCTGCAACAACGAATTTTCATTGTTACGCAAATGTATACCTTTAAATCGTAATACAATTTTTTTTGCACATCGAATGAATTCATAGAAAATTAACTAATGAACTATTAGTTCATAGAAAATGGAAAAATGACTCTTCGTATACCATTCTTCGATTGAACTTTTGCCGAACGCAAAAGACGTTGATTTCTTTGATTAATGTAAACTAAAATTGTAATAATTTTTACAAATCGAGTTGACTGAATCGAATTTTCATTCGGCGGACTTTACTGTTAATTTGTCGCCTCTGTTAGGCAGACGTTAATCTTATCATCGCAAATCTGTAGTACCTTTATGGTAAAAACATTTGTTTGATAAAAAAAATGAGTCATATAGTTGTCCGATTGTATCGGAGAATCTTATTTCGATCTTCGTACCCGTCATGGTGCCGACCGCGACAAAGTCGATCATTACGTCCGATAATACTGCTTTATACAAGTTATAAAAGATTGTGGCGACCAGAATAGCTGCCGCTGGTGGAAAGACCAATCGCTGATTGTCAAAGGGCGCCTGTGAACAATATTATCAGTTATAACTTCAAAATCCTATCGTTCGTGAAAACCGAGTTTTTTCGATGAAAATTGAATGATTGTTTTTTATAAAATAAGCGAGAATTACGGACGGGAAAAAAAAGAGTAGCATTGACGCAAAAAGTATTATTGTCGATAATTATGACGAAAAGATTAATTTTGTTGATTTGCAATCAAATGCTTTGAGTCGCCAACAAAAAAAATTCTCAACGATGATTTTTAAATCGCCACCTCATCTGCGTGACATATTCGTAACAGATTCAAAATGAGTAATGAAAAAAAATAGAATTCCTGTATCTAAATAGCTTATTAACAGCGAATTGTCGTCTCCAACGTTAGGTAACGACAGCGATCAAGGAAACTTGAGTGCGTACGGTGAAAAAGAACATTTTCTTCGCGGCTCTAAAGCTACGTGGCTATCCAACATATACGTGATGACCTTATAACTGATACGCTAATTTCTGCACTATGAATAACTTGTCTATAGTATATACGTTTTTTATACACGTATTACGTCGGCGGATCCAAATGGCTCCAAAAAACGAATTACAACTTCCATTTTTAATGTTTAAGGGAGATAGCAGCGGAAAGTTCGTATTTTCGTATAGTGAGGTATTTTCTTCAGTCGACAACATTTTTTTTTAATTCTATCATATTTGGGTTCGATTTTTTTTATTTGATGATTTCAATTTTGAGAAACACACTCGTTTTTTAATTTTTTCGTCGACTTCAATCAAATTCTAATGATTTGCCATGTTTATTATGTAATTGTTGCATTATTGTCTATTGTTGCGCAATATTATTTTTTGCATATCATTTACCTTGTGATGAAGCCCGTGAAGTAAAAAATGAAGAGTGATAAGTGTTTTGTTATCCGCCGGTGGTTTCATATGAAACAGATTTCGATGCAAAACATATTCTATAAAGGTCCACAGTAGCAGACCCCAAGACACAGCTATTAGTATTTCCGGTAGAGAACTTTCTGCAAAAGCATAAAGAAAAAATAGATTTTTATCACGAGACTTAAAAGGTATAGAGATTTCTTATCTTTATTAGTAGTGTTTTACGTACGAACGTTTTTGGTTTTGTTAGTGACGAGTCCCAAGTAGAGAAAATACAAGGAAATCGGTATCCACACCATGGGAACCAAATACCACGGTGTTATCGTCAGGTATTCCAAGAAATCCGATTTGAACAAACGTATCGAACGATTTACCGGAAGATTTACCCATTCCCAGTACCGCTCAGTCAAATGACCGACTTGCGATAACAACGGAGAATTCCAGTCGACTAAATTCTATGAATCGATACAAATTTTACAGTTACGTACATAATTTTTTAAATGTTATTTCTCTGGCAAAAAACTATAAAAAAATCCAGCAAAGTTAATATTATTAGTATTTTCCCTTCATTAAAAAAAACGTGTTAATCGCTGTTCAAACTTTCTTTTTTACTAATTGACAAATATAATTACGAGGCATAACCATTATACTGAAAAAAAAAAAAATACCGATAATTTTCATCAATTTTGTATCTAAAAATAATTTTTTTTTCATAGAAAAACGGTAGTAGAAATACGATAATCGTTTTGTAATAATTATTTTTCCGTGAGAAAGAATTATGGTCGACGATACGAATGAGGAAATTATCGTTGTCGCGTGACCCGTACGTGTATATAACTTCACCAAGTAGTGCCATTGGAGTCTCGTAGGCTTTTCCACTGTTGCATCAAATGCGCATTTATTGTTCAATTATGAGAGCAGCGTGTGATCAGAAATTCCTTCAATCTGTAGTTCAAATCGTTCGAATACGTCGTCCGCGCAATCAAAGTAAACATTTTTTTTCATTCTCATTTTTCGTACATTTGTGATTCAGTTAAAAAAAAGTTTATATCGTTATCGCTTAATAGACCATTCGTGTTATAACTTAATCGTATGCGTAATGTTTTGAGGTCGTTATTCTTTGACAAGCATTATTTCAGTTGCGGCACCAATGTACGCCACGTTTACTAAATGTAAACGCGAAAACGACAGGGTGGTAATGACGACTTTCCACTTCGTTATACAGGAATGGGGGCAGTTATAAAATGTCGCGAAATCTTGAGATTTCGAAGCGTTACAATTTATTGGCATCGATATTTTTCTTTACGAGAATAATAAAATAAAAAAATGAAACCCCTTTTTCGATTTTCTCGTGATAAAGGGTTCGACTGACCTCGATATCGTCGTATTCCCGTTTTTTGTCAACGACAAATTCTTCGAATAAGTGAAAAGCAGCATCCGAATGTGGAAATTTCTTCAAAACTTTGTCAAGCGGCAATCCTCTGTAATAGCTAAGAGTTCGACGACCTCCGGGGTGTTTTTTGAAGAATTCACTTATCTCGTAAGTTCTTCCCTCATATTTGACGAAGAATTGTTCAATCTCATCTTCCGAGTTGTTTAAAAAATGTTCTCGATGTACGCGCGTCTGCGCCGTGTCGCTTGCGTCTTTGTGACTCGTAGGAGTATCAGAAGTTATCTCGATATCGTTATCTATCACTCTATCTGGATTTTCGTCGTCGTCGTAAACGGCAACGTTATCACTGAGTATCGAACCGGTTACAGCACCCATTAAACCCATTCTTGCAGTCATTAGACAAGTTCACTTCTTTTCTATTGTCTGATTTAATCAATTTTTTTAATTCTATTAAAGCGTTATGGACTGTCCGTTGTTTCGTCGTTTTATCTTCTAATGGACGATTGTTGTTCGATCGTTCGATTCAATATCGAGCGATAAATCGAGCAATCGAACACGGCGATTTGAGACATCATCACCAAAAGTGTAATCGCTACGGGTGTTTCCTTGAATCGTCAATTTTTAACCTAAAACAGTCATGAGATTTGCTCTGTTATTCGATAATTCGTTATTAATAAGGTATTTATTAAGGTATATCGCCGTAAATTAATTTTTTTCACTGATTATAATAAATATGGCGTACAGGTTATAGATTGCGAATATTAAGTTTAAGTGACTTTTATAAAACTATAAAAGTCGACACTAAACCAAACTCGAGATTTAATTAATTTTTAGATCGAATTTTCATGATAAATCAAAGTTTTTGGGTTTTTAGCACAATTAAATTTTCATATCGAATGAAATTTGTATTACAGCAATGCCTGCTGATACTCCGAAATTCGATCATAAATAACATTATTCTATTTCGTACAATTCAAGAAAATATCAACTGAAAAGTATTGGTTAATTTTCTTGTGATATATATAGATGGGAAGAGTAAAGAAAAAAATTGACTTCTTGTATTGAGTTTTTCCTGTAATTCAATTATTTTCGATACGACTAATCTTCGTGTAAAGAAATATTAAGCTGTATTAATTTTCCTTGACTCGATTTATTTTGAGAAACGATTTAATTTTCGATAGTGATATCATGTACGGCCCCACGATTCGAGTAGATTAGGCGTTTTTATTTACGATTCCATGAATTTCGGCAGAAAAAATAATTCGATTGTATTCTATTTTTTTTTTACTCGAGTAGTTTCGAGAATCGATTACATTTTGTTGGAATTAACGGTTGCCTCCCGATCCGATTAGATTAGGTGTCCGCAACGTCGTGCTTCATCATCCTTCGCCCTAATCTCATGTATGGACGAGCGCCCCGCTATTTCACCTATAGCGACTACAATATCCCGATTACCCGCTTTTTTTGGTCGTTTATACTTGTTTTCCTCTCAAAGTATCAAGTGAATTTTGCGGTATCGTACACGTAGTTCACATCAAATAGATACGCGATAAGCTCGCACGAGGATTATGCGCTCAACGTGACTAAACCCCGGAAAACGGGAGAAAAAAAAATTGTAACAATTTTTTTTTATTCGTTCACGGAATCAGCTTCAAGTACCGATCCTCGAGAGCTCTGTAAGTGCACTGTGTGTACTTAAAACTACGATATTGGATAGTTGCTCGTTGCATAGATCGCACCGATAGCCGTTGTGACGCAATGATCTATATATAAATTCTATTTTACCTACTGCTCTCTATACGTAATTCGCTGTACTGACAAAATATATATTTTTTTTATCATCAGTCCAAATATCAGTTTAGATATTTCTGAGAATACACGTGAGCGTTGAAACGCAGAACAACGTTGCGCATGAAATCATGTGCTTCACCTGTACCTATTTAGAGCTGCGCAGTCAGCGGGTCCGATGCGCGAAATAGTGGCGTAGAAGATAACAGATAACTTTCCGACACTGAAATAAGATCTACCAATATCCCAATCGTTACATAGTAGCAATAGTTGTTACATTATTGCTTCAGCAAATTTTATCGAGAGACGCGACAGCGTCTTGACGCCGAGTATTTATATTCGATAGAATTTCCAAAAGATGACATCGTTCCTTCTATTTATTCTCTACGATTTAAGATGCACTATTTCACATGGAGAATGTTTGATAACTAACAATAATTATAATAATAAATAAATAAATAAATAAATGACGTTCATTACATATAATTCTGCAGAATTGTTATAATTTTAGAGAAAATAAATTAATTGATCCGCAAAAATGTAAAATCTATTATTCCTCGAGGAAAGCGTAATAAAAAAAATGTTTTACTTAAAACACCATCGACATTTTTTCATAATGGATTTCTATGTCCATCGAGGTATAGAAATTTGGAAATTAGATTGCTTCGGTTTTCTGGTGTTGTATTCAAATTAACGAACTTCCCGTGAGCATTAGGGAGCCGCTAGTGAGCGGTAAATATAAGGGATATGTTACCGAGAAAATCGATTCGTTTGATATAAACAAGAATGAGATTCTAGGGTGAGGCAAGACGAGGTCACTGGGCGCACCCTGCAATGATCTTGAATAACGTGACCAAGCTGCGCCTTGACCCCGAAATTATAAAGCTATCAGACGCGTGTCTATCTATCATTTGGCAACGCCGCCAATTCGTCATTCGTCAGAAATATTTCGCTTCTTGCCAATTTCCGTTCGTTACTCTTGTTTCCTTGCCAAGTCTTTATCATTTTTACTATAATTTTAAAAAAAAATCGATATTTGCTCAACTATAATGGCGACTGATCGTCATCAGCCGAATAGAAAGGGTATAAAAGTTTTGTCAACGCGTGAGTTGCCAATTTAATTCCGCGCAAAAATGGCAAATTCAATTAGTTTCAACGTAACGCGAGAGTTGTAGAATCATAAACCGTAAAGAAAAAAAAATAATCGATTTTGATAGTTCTACGAAAAAAAAAAAAAAATTGGAAATGTTGAAAATTCGATAAAGGGATCTGCGACACTTAATTCGCCCTTGTGAACTGGTTTTGTTTTTTTTATACACGATGTATTATGTCAGCTATCGCCTTGGATCCGTTTTAGATGAGTTAATAACCAAAGAGCAAAAGAATAAATGATCCGATGACTCACTTGCAAATTGTCGAAACAGCGAATCTAATGTTCTTCATGCCCGGATCTGCACCACACACATTTCAAACGATCTTATTTTTCGCTTGAAAAAATCTTGCGCTTCGTCGATCTCGAGTGAATAATATTTTTACGACGTGAATTCTTCGATAACGTCTGTTAAGGCTCGCGGTGTCGCGTGGGCAGATACAACAATTGCATAACTTTATGCATATATATATATATCTATTATGCATCTATCGGTGGGCGTTTCTAGACCTACGTTCACTTAAACGATTTAAGAGTTTATTCGTAATTCCGTTACGGTGTCAAAGAAAATTCGACTGCTGCGAAGATGATTCGAAAATGAAACATAGTTTTCCCGTAAGGAGTTCAAGTGAAGACAAAACTATTGGTCACAAATATATTTGCGCTTTGAAAATCAATGATTCTGATCAATAAGTAAACCGACTTGAATCAAACAATTGTTTTCAATATTTATCTTTCACCATCGAGAAAACACCGGTAATAAAGTGCGGATATAAAAACTATTTAAATTTAAAGACAAAGTCATAACCCGCGATGTTTAATTTAGTTGTAATAATAAGTCACGAGAAACAATTATCTTTTCGTCGTCGAAGGGATCAGGAGATTAAGATCGATATTTGATAATCGTCACTTGATTCGAATTATTAGCGATCGAGAGACGCGGTGACGTCTCGAAGTCAAGTATTTAAATTTTTTTTTTTTACCCAAAAAATGATGAAATTACTATTCTTTTTTTACCGAAAGAAAACCGAAGTGTCTTTTTATCGTCGATGTCAAAGAAATCAAACTATAAGAAAATACTGATAGTTTTCTTTCGTTTTTCGACTATAATTTTGCAAAATCGAAAATTCTCGCTATTTATCGAACTCGAGCCCCGAACACAAAGGTTGAATGGCGCTTCAAAAAATTTTCTAAAATGGCCATAAAATTTCTAACATCCAACAGTAACCACTGCGTGCTTCCCAACGATAGAAATTTCAAGGATTTCAAAGCCTTCGCGAACATCATTATTGACGACGAGCGATATCGAAATTCGTGTCACGTTTATTAAGTGTAATAATCAAATGCATGGTCGGCTCGCACTAATACATCGAACGGAAACACGTGGAACAGCGCTCTCGTTACAGCAAATTTGCACAGTATCTAGAACGGTGTATATAATTACCGTCAATTACCATTTGAACTTTTTTTTTCTTTCGCGTTGCCCAATCCTTTGATCGAAAATTCAACCACTACGAAGAATTTCATAGGTACACGAGCCGAATTTTTTGCAATGACCGCGACTCAGACATTTTGTTTCTTTAACGAATTTACTACGAATTTTTTTTTTTTTTTCAAACTTTATGTTATGCGAAAAACATAAATAAAAATTTAAATGGCACGATGAAGAACCGCGCCCGAGTTGTCGACAATCCGATTGCAACTGTATCGCTACACCGACTCTCGTTATCGCGCTTCTATTCCCAATAGTCACAGAGACGTATCTCGATGGATTTTCTGAACGTGACAAATAGTCTACTGCCGTGTATTACTGCCGCACGGCTACGCTACGACTATAACCACCACTGGTAGCTCGAGGTGCTAAAGCCCGTCACACGAATCCCCAACGAGTGCCGCGGAACTCTCGCACTGTCTATGCGAGTCGCAGATCGCATTTGCGATAGATTTTTTTTACCCCTCTCCAACGTCGGATTTCGTATACAATGATTTATCTCACAATGTACATTAATTGATAACGTATTTCCGCACTCGCAATGAAGCATTCATTTATACCGGATATGGGATAAGGAAGGATATGGTTAGTTTCTGGGAAAGACTCGACGATATACCATTACGGCGGACCCATCTGCATGCATTGCATCGATCGTGTGGGCGAAAATCTCCTCATTCTATTATTGTTTTCATCATTTTTTTTTTAATGAAAATTCATTTTGATAGAAAAACCGTAGATGATATCCGAAATGTCTGTTCCATTTGCAACGTAGTGGAACACGAATACGCCGATAAGATTTTTCGATAAATCGCTTCAAATATCAGCGCAATATTATGATAAAAAGAAAAAGAGTTAGAAAAATTTTAAAACACTTTAGTAATTTTTTTTGCGTCTTTTGCCATTCGTTATCTGGAATTTCGGTGAACGATTTTTCATTCCGAAAATGGCGGCAAACAAAGAACAAGGATACAATTTGCAATTTAGAATGTAATTTTCATACATTGATTTTAATTATCATCTGACTCGTATTATTCCCCGAAAAATGTGTCCCTAAATTTCTCCGAGAATCATTAAAATAATGTCTAATTAATATTAATAACAATCAGTTGAGTTTAGTCGGCAATAAATAAGCTTTTATTTAAATATCTTGAATTCTTGTATACAATAATATGCTCTATATAATACCGAACCTAAATTTTTCGTATGGCTATATGATTTTTTACGACGATAATACTTCAAATTCTTCACGACCGTTAACGGAAGTCTATTATTCCCGCCGTAATAAAATACTATCGGGCATTTACAATAAGTCGATTTTTTTTTTATTGTTACCTCTGATTCGGTTGCATCGCTATTACGAAACAAAAAGAACAGATCGTAATTCAGGCTATTGTACTTATATCGTTGAAGGAACGAATATATATATATTTGTTGGTATCGTAATCCTCCAGATCCGAGTTGCTGAAAGTTATTGTACAATCGAGTATATACTCGAGAGAGCGCACGACCCTTTAAGCACCGAAAAATGTTATTTTTCTTTTTATAGAAATGATTATCGTAAAATTTATTGTTTATGATTATAATTTTGAGATTTAAAATTAATATGAGTAATTGGGACACTCGGAACAAACATTACAGCGATGTTTTTTCAAAGTCGAATAATTTTTGAGTTGCGTTTTTCATTGCATAGCGTGGAACTCTTGATATCGCATCGCATTTACCTCGGAACGTGAAAAATACGAAAAAACAGTATATTTTTCCAATGACACCGCCACTTCACATCGGACCCGAAGTGTCCCAATTATCAGTATTAACCTTATCTACGTTCGGGATCGCATCAATTTCATTCCCTCCTTGTTACCTCAATTGACCTAACATTTTTAAATGATCTTTGAATTACCTGTAACTATCAGCCATACCATTGAGCGTTCGAAAAAAAAATGAAGGAAGTATATCGGCATTGAATTTATTTTTCATGCACATTCCGTTCTCGAAAATAATATTTTTATTTGGATATTGCTTTATAATGCTTTTCGAAATTTCGTACCCTATTTTTGAGTCGCGACGAATCATGAAAGACCCTTATTGCTGATATTAGATGAGCTTCGATAATTTTTTTATAAGGTAATTTTGATATTATTGTTAAGGAAAACTGTCGCAAACATTAAAGGGGCCGTTACATCGGCGATTGAAAAAAAATTACAGAATGTTATTCGATAGTTGTCCCAAAAAAAAAAAAACTTTGGCCGATATTTTTGTGTCTAGAAATCTTAATCGATCGAGAAAAAAGGTTGACAAATTTCTGACACGCGAACTCGTCAACTTACCTTCGTATTTTGCGGAAACTGATCTCAAAATTTTAATCACAAAAACTAGACGCGGTCGTATCTCACCTATTATTTTTTTTACCTCAATGAACGATCGGTTATTCGACCGAATTGTCGTCAAAATTATGATTGTTTCGAACGATTCGGCATGTGTTATGATTACGCCACTCGCCACACGCCATCGGTACATTCGTCCGAAGAGAAACTGATAAATACGTGGGATTTCATTTTTATCTTATCGTAATTGTTTGCTATAAGAAAGTCTATTATTTTCTCGAAGCTCAAGGGTCATGCACGTTGAACCCTTTGAATCCGGTTCCGTGTAACCGATGGATGAATTTCGGTTCAAATTATTAATTACTGTACGAACTTTTGACTCCGTTGTTCCGTAATTTATTATCGCGTTCAATAAAAACAAATTTCTCAAAAAAAATGTCCGCAATTTCGAGGTTTCGATTACAATCGATTTCTTGATTACCGTATACGGAGCAATCGAGCAGATTTAGTACGTTCAATTTTTCTCGCGATATAATAAGTTTTTAGTGTCCGGTGAATTTTCAAACGCTTCGTGAACGGTACAAAATCGAGAAAACTTTAACCGATTAATTAACATCTATAATGCCTATTGCTTATAATAATTTTCTCCGACGCGGAGGTCCGGAAATTCACGAAGAATTATGTGTCTCGTGATCGTCTTTCTTGTTGACAATCTTATTCGACGATCACCATCGACTCTTCGTGTAATCATCCTTCGGGTCTTCAATGATGAGAATCGTAATCGGACATCATCCGTGGAAGTGGTAGGAACCTAGAAACGTAAACCTAATTCACGGATACTCCGTGACTGTTTGTGTGAGTGTCAGTGTGAGAGTCGGAGTGAGAGTGAGTGTGTGAATGTAAAGTGGTACATGTTTGTCCTTTCGGGAAAATACTGTTGGGATCGTTGAAAACCAATATCTCCAAATTACAACCCCTAAACCGCTTTCCAAGTAAATAAATCGACGTAATTTGTTTTTTACACCGGCAAAAAAAATGTTCATACATTTTCCGAAATGATAGAATTTTGTTAGATTTTTTTGTCGTCTGAAGACAAAACCACATTTTGCCAAAACCACATCCGTATTGTGATTATTCGAACCCGCAAATTCGGTCGCAGCGATCCCGTGCGAATTTTTTATATTCCCTAATAATTTCCAACGTGATATTTTCTCCCGAAATCAGTGTTTTTTCGTCGGGACAGTTGTTTTCCGGGAGCAAGGTAAACGCAAATATGTGGAATCTTCGATGTTCGCTCTATCGATAAGTGTAAATGAAAAGAAGTAAACTATAAAAATAATGACACAATAATGAAAAAAAAAAAAAAAAATGACAATTACATCATGCAAAAAAATTCGGGAGGTGATTGGTGGATCATAAATAATTTAAAACCCGCGTTTGGCCAATATGCCCAATTAATATTTACAATGTCGCTCTTGCTCCCGACAATCTTAACGTAACAACGTGGCAAATATCGCTCGTATTTCGTTCTCGTATTTATACAATACTTAGGAATACATATATATATATATATTAACTCGATCGCCCAGCATTTAGCTTCGAGTCTTCAATCAACCCGGAGCTCCGTTAATAATTTAACACTATCTCTCGCTCACTGGTTAATATATATAATAATCTGTTCGACGCTTATATCGATACTTAATCTCATAAAGTATGTACATAGGTACAGCTAATGTAGGATGACCAACGCGTCGAATCAGACGAATATAATTTTTTTCTCATTTTTTTTTTGTTAAATAATATGCGAAAGAAAAAAAAACATTAACGATGCACGGACTTATACTGTGGCACAAGGTATGATGCTGACAGAGGCATTAACACGATAATGAAAAAAAAAAACTCGCACACCATTTATCTAACGAAATTTCTCGGAAGGAAGAGAGATAATTTTGCCGTTCTAATCGAAATCGCAGCGACTTACATGGTTGTGCGTTGTTTTTTTTTTTTTTTTTTCAAGGTTCGATAAATAATTGTGAAATAAAAATGGTAGTTCGTTCTAAACTCGAATCAAATCGATCTTTGTACTTTTGGATACTCGGTGAGATATATTCGATACCCTGTTAAGATTAAAGTGTAAAGTCTCCGTGGTTGAAATAAATATCTGTAATGGTAACATAATTTTTTTTTATTTGCATATTTCGTGCCGTTATGATAAAAACAAAACGGAACGCAAGTGGTTAATTCACTGATGAGACAGAGAACGACTCAACTTTGTCATTGGATTTAAGGATGATATCCCGATCAATGTGAAATAATGTTTGGTAAACTTACGAAAGATTTCAATTCGGAATTTTTTTTTTTTTTCAAAATATTATTTTGAACGGAAAAAAGACGCAAAATTGTTGGTAAAATGAATATTTTGGTACCGTGAACTGTTTTACCATTGGAGGACTTGTCGCGTACCCTCAAAAGAGGGAGACGCACGATAGCAATGAAACGGTACAGGTAATAATAGAATATTTTTTTTTTATAGAAAAAAAAAATGTCGCGTCGCGTTGGTCATCTTAGCGCAAGATCAGTATTATTCAACTATTTTAAAATAGGTGGACCAGCCAAACAACAATTGTAGTTATACCCAGTCTCCCGTAAGATTTTTTTAAAACTCCTTTTTTCTTTCTTTTTGGATCGCAAAATAATCGTTTATAGGTACACATCTTTTTTTGTTTGTTTTCGTATATTGAGAGATTTGTACCGCGTTATATTTTTGCCATCGCAAAAAAAAGAAAAAAAAAAACAATGCGCAGCAGCACTATTCCGTTTATCACTTTGAGCCTAAACAATAAATTTAACTCGATTATACACGATAAACCAGCTAAAGTTGAATTACTTAGCTCGCGCGTTAATTCTATTAAAAAACTGTATTTTTCGACTACGTCTGCCATCGACGATTAAAAAAAGGAAGAGACGAAAAAAAAAACAAATAAAAAATTAATCAAAATCTATCTCATCGCAATCAACGCGCGCATATCGTACTAATACTATAATTCTATTGCCCAGTGTTACTTGTAATATTTCTTCGAATGCCACTTTCGTTTACGAATTATGGCAGTTTAATTCCTTGAATTTCTCGTCGTGTTTCGTTTGTCTTGTGAAATTAAACTTCTCATCTCGATTTTCCGGCGCCATTTTGACTCTCGATTAAAGCGCGGTACGAAAAAAAATACTATTTATATTTATTTTTGTATTGTAAGATAAATTCTCAGTGTTCTTCTCACATCCGTCGATTAAAACGACGGGCTATTGCGGATAATCAAACTCGGAGCGTCGAACTTGCTTTGCTTTCCTTCTTTTCGTTTTTTCTCGCTTTTTGTGTGGTTTTCTTTCTTTCTCAAAACTCCATCACCTCCATCTTGAAGCCTTTGCCCTGATGCTGACTCGATGCCATTTTCTTAAGACTCTGAGGCCCACCGTTGTTAGCGTCGTCGTCGTCGTCGTCGCTGTTCGCGTCTTCGTCTTCCTCCGGAAAGTCTTCCAATCGATCGTGATACTCATCCATCTGAAAGATTGCCGGACAAAGTATAGATTTATTAAAGTATCATCTCGGTTTTGCGATAAAAGCCTCTCAATTGTATTAATATTATATTCTACGAGAGTAGTTGGCCGATCGCCAAAGGAGGTAAAAAGCTTCGCGCGAGCCAGTCATCAATAATCTCTATGTATGAGCTTCTGCGGTCGTTGCTATAATTCTTTCTTTTCTTTCTCTTTTCCGCGATTCTAGAGAAAAAAAATCTCGCCACACTGACACAGATTCGTTTTTTTTACAATCTATATCTTAATAAAGCTTTGCAATCGCTCGGATAGGGGAAATTTGTAGAATTAACAAATTTTCAACATGCTTCTCGATCATTGCATTTTACGATGACTAAAAGATGAGTGCAAAAGAATTCTAATTCTTTTCATTGAAAGATTGATAGTTTCGACGAATGTACAAAAATGCCCGCGAAATATGTTCAAAATTATGCAAATTTTAAATCGATTTAAGAAGCATACGTTACTGAATATGAAATTTTTATTTTGCACGAAAAGATATTCCGTCCTTATAGCATCAAACTTTTCTGCTATGCAGTAAACTTACAATTTCTTCTATTCATATTTGAGCAACATTTTTTAAATTATTGTCCTAATTGTTTAGAAAATCATTACTTTTTTTCACGAGTGTTTCTATTTTAAAAAATCAGCCATAAAAACGAACACAACCCGATTTTAGGTTAAAAATTTAATTGTTATTCGCAGAGTATTCGCGTCCCCGATTGCCTTAAATCAATGACCAAAATGAAATTGATCGCGAATTAAATGTTCTTTTCATGCATATTGTTAGCCAGCAGCGATACTGCTTTCTCTAGACAGAGTCTATAGTACTCCAACCAAGAAGCGTATGTTACTTTTCAAGATTTTTTCGTTGAGCAATAAATTGGGCAAAAACATCTATGTTTGCGAATCAACTAAATTGGCATTCCTAAAATTATTATCGTATCTACGATGGACTCACATGTAAGGTAGCTACGTAGGAATTCTTATCGACGTTACCACAGACACGAGGGGGGGGATGCTTACCTACAACTGCAGATCGGTACGTTCAATTGTGAGTATCCCGGAGCAATTTCTACTCAATTGGCTCACTTCGGAATAATGTAAAGAAAAAGATTCTTTTCAAAATCCCGAGACACGTTTACAAATTCTTTTTCTGTAATTCAACGCCTGTTGATAATTTACGAGTTTTTGAAATAACGATACATTTTTATTTATCTCAGACAGTTTTTTGTAATAGGAATATGAGTAGCTGAGCTGAGAATATGAGTAGCTTGAAATAACGATACATTTTTTTTTATCTCAGACAGTTTTTTGTAATAGGAATATGAGTAGCTGAGCCAATCGAGACTTTTCGATTTGTTTTCTTAATAGAATTTACAGCCATATTGATTTATAACATTAAAACGTTAATTCGTGGTTTATGATCCACGATGCAGAGGGCGGGACGAGCCAAGGCGTACGGGGATGCAACGGGTTGCCACAAGACGTTTACACTCAGATTACCGCAAAATTATTAAGTCCTACACACTGATACGATAGATAAGGTAACGCGTCACACAATTCACGGTAGAAAAATCATCGATCGACTCATCGCGAAGCAATCTTTGTTGAATCATCGCATGAGTTGCGCGCAATGAAAAAAAAGAAATATCGGTGGAGTCATTCTCAATGGCTTCAATAATTTGTTACAAAAATTTAAAAAAATAGCTCCAATTACGTCGCCAATGTTGCAAACAGCGAATCAACATCTTTCCAACTTTTCAATACAAAGCTGTCGATATCAATTTGTTCAGCTCACGACAATCATTTTTTTTTCAACAATAAAACAGCAGATGCAATTAATGGCACATTTATTCTCCTGATTGCAATTAAGAGAAAGTCTGCAAAGTCTTATTGATTAGGAGGCATTCAAGCCACTGATAGTTTCAGTATTTTTATTTGTTTCAATTACCGATGCGACGGAAATCGTTCAACTTCGTATTCCCAAAAATTTTGAATCCCATTCCGTACAACAAAACATTAATTTTTGAAAAAAAAAAAACATCGTATAATCATGCGCTCGATGTGCCAGTAATCGTATCTCTTCACCGACGGCAATCTACCGCACGAATCGCTAAATACCTCGCAGCTACATCTATCGAGAAACGATGATAGTTTTGAAGAATACTCACATCGACATCGCCCATCATTTCCTTGGTAGAGACGGTCGTATCGATTCGTCGAATACTTCCCTGATGTATGTCAACGTCGAGTTTGATACATTGGAATCTTCGCAAGAGGAAGACTATCGGTATTGGTGCGATACCGGCGACTATGATGCAGATACCAATAGCGAGTACCCAACCGGGATAATCGGCGGGAACAGTTTTACCCTGAGAAAAAAAACAATTAATTTAAAGTTCCAAAAAGGAATCAATTCTTTCTCATTGTCGTTTAAACGACGATAAAGTTTGAGGATCAAAACTTACCAAAGTAGCACTCCAGGCGGAATATTGTGGTTTCTTGATGATCAACATGTCGACCATACTGGAGACAAGAATGCATACCATGATGAGCGGTGCGAGGAATCGCCAAGTTATTTGCCAGTAACGTCCTGGCCTGTAGCCCGTCATGTCCTCGATGTCCTTCGAAAAGCTGCAAAAAAAAGTACAAAATTCCGTATTGCCGATTTTTTTGTATTACCATGTTCCCTGATGTTCTTAAAGAAAGCATTGTTGGATAAAGATAATAATCGGTTCTTCCTCGTCAACCGTACATTAGGATTCATTAGACTAGTTAGTTAACTCACTTCTCGTGACCGTATATGAAGATGACCGATATCATCTCCATGAGTGCCACAACAACGAGGCCTATGGTACTGGCAAAACTATCGAATAACGTGAGCCAGTATTCTCCAGCTCCTGTGCAGAATATGAGACCAACGGCAAAACAGACGACGCACACGACACCTGCAAGTGCGAATATTGCGTGTTATTCTAACGCGCTCTTCGTTCGATTTTGAATGGCGGACGAAATGCATTTGCGTGAAATTCCGACCTGTTATGTATTGTTTTTTAACCCTCTTGAAGAGGTCGATGTCGAAGATAACGCATAGCATGCCCTCGAGAATACCGATCTGCGATCCGAGTCCAAGGGCCAGCAACATTAGGAAGAATATACAAGACCAAAATGGCGCACCCGGTAGTTCGACTATCGCCTGCGTGAAGACTATGAATGCTAGGCCTGTTCCTTCGGCGGCCTATAAAAAAAAGTGCGTTACATCAATTCCTGCAGAGATTGAGCCAAACTGATCCAGACGTCCAAACGTCCAGACGTCCTGACGACGTACTGATCTAATAGCCACGAAGACTCACTAGGCGAGTAGTCATGACGACCTACTGGAGTAGTAGTCAAGACGTTCTACTATACTAGTAGTCATGGCGACTTGCTGGATCAGCAGCCATAAAACCAACGGGACGAGCAGCCACGACGCTTTAAATGCCCACAACGTTCATGACAACTGATAGGACGCTTGCCTGGTATCCACGGCATTTTACTAGACTAGTACTCATGGTGGCCGTCAACTTTAGTAACCACGCGAAGCGCCTATGACTTAAAGCCGATAACTATTCCGTCTGATTTTTACGATAACAACCATCTTCGAGTAATGTGTTTGTCGTTTATTGAATGTACCAAAAATGAGACACAATCGTGTTTCCACTGTACTATACTGTGTCATTTCTACTGTGTGCTCAATATAGTCATGACCGCTGTCGACTGTTTTCACGCGCAATACCAACTCACCTCGTCCAATTCGTTACTAATGCTGCAAGTCTTCAAAGTGAAGTTTAATCCCGTGGAATTGAACGTATCGGCGGTCCACTGATACTGTTCTTCCGTGGAATTGATGTTGAGATAGCCATGGTCTATCAGCAACTCTCGATTGCTGAGGAAAAAAAAACCCAAATGGTTATCGGTGCGAAAATTGATGCAGAACATGAAAGAAGACATCTAATAATAGTCCAACGAGTCATGGTGCCATTAGATTTCTCACTTAGAATCTTATTACCCATAAGACTTTTTCTTTGTTCAGCCGATGCAAAATTATCGCGATTCTGCTTGTTATAAATAGCTCCATCATCGATCAAACGGGTTAATTCGAGGTTACGAAAAGCAAGAGCCAAGGTCGCGTATTAAAAAAAAATCGATATTCCGTACCACTGCGTTGAACGCGCAGTGTGACACGTTCCGCCAACACTGATTTGTTAAACAATTTTATCATACGTTGGATTGCAAATGTTTCATATATGATCAATCGTTTCTACCTTTTTAAAACTTTTTCGTAAAGCAATGAGGCACCGATTCTTTTTTATTAATCTCGATGAGATGTTTGCCGTCTTACCTGAGAAGGCATTTGTCGACATTGCTCATCGCTTTGAATCCAAGTATCGCGAATACAACAGCGCTCGCGTAGAGAGCTGTAAAGGCGTTGCAAAAACTGACGAGTATAACGTCGCGCACGCAATTGTTGTTTGGGGTGTTATAACTTCCGAAAGCTATCAACGATCCGAAGGCCAATCCGAAGCTGTAGAAGACTTGAGTTGCAGCGTCCAGCCATACCCTCGGTTCCTTCAGCTTTTCGACCTTCAAGAATAAAAGATAAATAGAACTTTCATGGTCACGCAAATATCGTTAAATGGAAACGAAAGACGGAAGAGACATTCGCCATATGTAGAGGAAATTCTTGCTACTGACCTTTGGTGTGTACATGTGAGCGAGACCAGCGCCAGCACCCCTTAACGTTATACCCCTAATGAAAAAGATGGTGAGCACCAGATAGGGGAACATCGACGTGAAGTAGACAACCTGCGAATCGATATAACGTCTATTTAATTTGGCTGATTGAGGCGGTTAACGACGTTACAGCGAACCCAGAGTGTCACACTGGAAAGCTGAATGGGTCAAGTGGTTGCATGAGGGCGTAAAGAACACACTGACGACCGATCGATCATCGGGGACAGATTTATCGACGTTATATCTCACCGACCATACCTCGCGTCAAGCAATACAGCAAAAGATAACATGATGACGAAACGTCTTCAACAAATTTTGAATGATGAAGTCACGGAAATAGTAACAAGATTTCGCAATCTCTAACCCGTTTGCAAATCTGCGAGGGATTTTGAGAAATTATTGAAGTATCCTTTGACGATCTTAATGTTTTCAAATTGATGGATGCCGTGGTCAATTTTTCTCATATTGAAGTCGATCAGCGGATTGACTATTTTGGGTCGAGATATCGTTGCCGATGTATTTGTCTATCCATGGCGGTGGCTTACCTTTCCTGAAGACTGTATCCCCTTCATAACGATGAAGAAGACGATAATCCAGCTGAGCAAAAGACACAGAACGATCCACCATTTGAGCTCCTGGTCCTCGATCGTTGGTGCCGCGTCCAATGTGACGCGATACCAGAAGTAAGCGGTTTCCGAACTCAGAGCGCACTCTTCGACCGGTTTGCCGTCCTCTATTGGACACGTCGCCCACGGTAGAGGTTCCTACGAATCGTGCGAATACCAAATATAACAATACGCATTGAAGAACGTTGGGTAAAATGAAAAAATTGGCCTGATCGATATTGTCATCGATAGTCCCGTGCGGTTTGCAGTGAAATCAAAATTCATATCGGCTAACACTATGTACAACACTATAACGAGAAGTTGCTGCAAACATTGGTAATGAATAAGTTGATGAACGAATGATTTCATGATGGGCAATGAAACCCATGCTGAACCCCAAGCTGAAAACTTCTTGAATACTTTACGGCACCAAAAAATAGAAAAAAATATCTTTATTCGCATTTAATTATCGATTGATCCATAAGTAGGCTTCACGGCTAAACTTCTTGATAATCTTCATTAGAACAATTTTTCACTATGAAAGACAGTGAATAACTGCAAAGTGCTGCCAAGAGACTGCAGAACCATATTTCCAACGGCGATGCCAGTTGTCAACCACTTAGTACATAATTCGCGAAAGCAGATCATTGAAATCGGAAAATGAGTAGGTGAGAGGAATTGCAATGACCCGTAATATAATTATCGATTATGGTGTAATCGATACGTGCGGATGATTATTATACCGCCAGATGATGTATGATTGATCGAATGTGCTTGCAAAAAAAAAATAAAACAAAACCGGCGCATGATTAGTCTTATTCGAATCTCGGAAGCTCGGAAAATGTTTGTTGTTTAACAAGGATCGTCTCATTGATAGATCATTCATGGTAATTGACTCTAATGCTCGCAAGATAAAGAAATTTTAGAGTTAAGAAAGTATAGACTTGAAAATCAATAATTCCAATAACTAAATACACGGGTCATTTTTCATTGGTTACTCGGATATTTTTTTCATAGAACTGCTTTTTTTAATGTATTTTCCTAAAAATAACAAATTATTGTTGATTTTGGTGGAATTTCGTAAATTTCAAATGTTTGTGAATCAGACATACGAGAAACCTGAGTAATATTTATTACACACGTTATTCATTTTATTCACGTGTAATAAGAATAAAATGGATATATTATTATTTAAATTTTCATACGCTTCCGGGGATTCGAAAAAAGACACAAATCGGCGAAACATAAGACCATTAATGACATTAGTGAGAATTCCTAACGTCGCAAGATTCTTGCAATAGTATACTTACTCCAAATCTAACTGTGACGGCCTATTGTGGACAAATTTGAAAGAAAAGAAACACAAGGATCAGTTAAACGGTGAGGTATTGGAATTGCTTTTATAAATAGTTTCTCAGTTTAAAAAATTATAATTGTTAGTTTTTCGACTTAGAAAAAAAGCCATTTCGTTAGTTTAGTTCGTGGCAAAAATTTGGGAAAATAATTAATTTGGATTTACACATAAAGTATAATGATAATATATGGGCGGACGGAAAACTAACCCGAAGCGAATTGAAGAGGTAGAAGAAGCACCATGTGATGATAACGTTATAGTACAAGGCTACGAAGAACGTTACGACGCAGGAAGCTATGCCGATACCGCCGAGCCAAGGATGAATCGTGTTCCAAACACCGAGGGCTCCCTGTCGCATTCGTTGACCCATTCCCAATTCGACCAGAAAAAGCGGAACTCCCTCCAGTATAAGCATAATGAAGAAAGGGATGAGAAAAGCACCTGAAAAATTAAAAAATCCCTTTTTTACACACAAACTTCGTATTTGCCAAAATTTTAGAATATTATTTAAATAGTTTATCATTTTTAGTTTAATTTGATTTATTAAAATGAATTTTTAAATAAATAAAAATGAATTTTCATTTGGCTGTAACAGAGTAAAAATAGAGTCGATCAATCGTGAAATTCTCGTAAAATAAGTCACATGAGTATAATACATTCATTTTTCTCAATAAAATTGTTCAAATATATCCTTTACGTTAATAATGCTTTCGAACCGCTTCATTCGTCTATTTTGGTCCACTTTTTCCAAAAATCAACCTAAGTAATAATAATAATTGTCGACATATAAATGAATGAAATCATGCGGCTTTCCGCGCTATGAAAGCTTTGCGAACCCCAGAAACTTCGAACATTAACTTAGGTAACAATGAATCTTTTCGCACGTCGATTTAGTTTCGACGAAACTGACAGATTCGAAGGAATCAATTTGTCGGCGAAACTTTTGGAAACGCAAAATCTTCGTAAAAGGAAAAAATAGGTATAGAATGTTTTTTTCTCGAAGAAAAGTTTCAAAAACGAAGTTTCGCAAACGAATCAATCACTCGTTTCAACAACATCGAGATTTTCGAGGGGTAAAAGAAAAAACAGCTGTTACCAGATACCTACATACTCGGCGCCATTAAAATACGTGATTGTATGTCAAAGTTTTGACGTTGTGATCGGTTTAAACCGGTTACAAGCCGCTCGGCTCGACAACCGTCGAAATTGTTTTCACCTGACGCGAAATCACGACGTGACGTTGTACGAAACAGGATACCAATATTACGACACCTCGCATCGTCTTCTCAGACGCCCCCGTCGTGTTAGACTCGACAGATATATCATTGATCGAGCATCCGAGGGAACGGATTCACATTTATTATTACTTTCGTTTTTTTCCAAAAATTCCATTCTCCCAATGCTAAAAACTACCGATCCGATGATAGTCCGTCTGATATTCAGTATCAAAATTTATCAACGACGAAAAAACATTTTATCAATTTGTCAGAGTCGACGAATGATTTATTTTTCAAATTCATTGATAATGATCGATGAAATTGGAGATGCGGAACGAGAATTCGTCGTCCATCTTCTGTATAAGATCGTTGAAAACAATTGACTTTTGATATTTGCGTCGATTAGTTCTCAATGAAGGATTAACATATACCGAGTTCTTTGTTTGCTCGGTAGGATTTGCGAATAATGAACGAAGTATTGGCTCGTTTCAGTCAAAGGGTTAATCAATATTCTACGTTCGAGTTTATGATCCCTTTGCACCGCTTTGAGTGAAAAAACTCTTTTAAATAATCGATAAAACTTGTGAATGTCACGAGAGGGAAGAAGAATATATCAAGTGAGGTCCGAAGGTTGACCTTGCCGAGTAACCCTGTGTTGCCCGTGGACTGCTTGGCCATTATCGGATCAGACGGAAGGCTACTGGGTTAGTAGTCGAAGAAGGGGTTCTCCTCGACTTTGCGTATGGACGGCTATCCGTTGTAGAGAGAACGTCGTCGTTCCCTCCAAAGGGTATACAGCAAAATACGTGGGCGGCAAGTTATAGACATTAGGTGTACCAAAATAGAAACGGCCAGCCGAGCAACTCGACTCGTTGGCTTGTTGGATGGCGTTCGAAGTACTCCAATAAGCCCGCGATCCACCGGAAGTTATGCGGCGACGCCACAAGAATTTCGTGCGCTTGAGAAACCTCGTGACGCTTTTCTCATTCATCTAATTTTTTTCATCTTTTTTTCGTTCGGGCGACGATTGATCGTTTCGCACGTCAAGGGACGATATTCTTAAAGCTACGGTCGCAGACTTTCGGACTAACAGAATTCAAAAACGTAAAAATATAATACTACTAACTTCTTGTATCATTGTAATTTTTTTTTCGTATTATTTCATTAAATATTTCTAGAGGAGTAATACTTTGGATATATTTTATATCCGTTATCTTGGCAAAAACACGACGATTTGTTTCTCTTTTTTTCATTTTCTTTTGTCTTAAATGAGACAAGACGCGTTCGAAAAAATAAGCGGCTTCGTTTAGAAATCGAATCTAAAGTATTTTCCGTTTTAGAGTTTAGGAATAAAATTTCTTAAAGACTCTAAAAAAATAAACCGAAGAAGAAGAAGGCTCACGATTGAGGGTATCATACAAGCATTGCAAGAAGAGCTACACGAGAACCCTCAATATAAATTCCCAGGTCTATGCGTCTGCCAAGGCTGCTGATGAGTCGAAGGAAAGGGGAAAGATAAAGGAAGAAAAAAAAACCGTCAACGCGAGTTTTGAACAGCCAGCTTGAATGACGGAAACGCGGTGAAGAGCGTGAGTTCGTCCCACTCGCTCTTTTTACCCTTGCGCTCCCTCTTTTTTTTGCCCCATTCATTTATTCGCGTGTGCGTCCCGTCTAACCCTCGAGAACGTCTCAATACGTCCGTTGGCGGCATAAACGTGTTTTTCTTTTGGCTCTCAAAGAGCGCGACTCGTAATACATTTCGTATTTCATCCACTTTCTTCTTACGTCAATATGATTTTTTTCGTTCGTACATAAAAAAAAATAATAAAATTATTCATAATTTAATATTATTAAGATATAAATGCAAATTAATAATAATATTATTATTAACATTAAGTTAATAATTAATGGAAAAAAATTAAAAAATAACATTGTTTTAAAAAATAATTTATATCGGTGACCCTTTGAGTTGCAAGCAATTTTTACGTGACACGTGTCTCACGTATTACCAAGGCATGTCCATCCCTTTTGCTATTTTCTCCTGTTTGCGGATCTGTTTTTCTTTTTTTTCTTTACTTTCGTAGGCATCTCCGCGTTTTTTCATCTCTCGTTTTGCCTCCTAGGTAGGTACAAGCACTCGCGCCCTTCCACTTTAGCCGAGGCAGCCAGAGTGTCTCGTATTGATCGAGCGCGCATTGCAACCCTTCGCTCTATCCCGCTCCGTCCTATTGCGGACTCCTGTTCCTTCCCTGTCTCGCAATTTCGCCCTGTGTACCCCAGTAGCTCTCGGCTATCCCTCGGCGAACTTCACAAGGAGAGAGCCGCCTTCGGTTGGAAGATGATGCAACCGAGAATTGCGGGGCCTTAGAGGGCACAAGGACTTTCGTAGAAGATTCTGATCTTTATTCTTCATTAGATTTGGCCAACTATCAAATTACGCTGATTCCTTCATTCTAAACTTATGTCATCATAACTACATCGCGAATCAGAGTTTCATTCGTGAATGAAATTTAAATCTTATCAGGATTCTTCGTTTCTTTATGAACAAATATGGATAAAGCAATCCAGTGGAATCTGACCAATTAAAAAAGTCCTTTCCCTCGAAGAGTCGAAATTATTTTGACTCCATTTACAACAATTGACGATTGACGAGAATTTAACGCGAAAAAAAAATGATAAATATAGAAAGTGTGTTGTTTCGGGCGAAATTAGATTTTGGACCATTATACTACTTTATATTGGGTTCTTTGGCCGTTTAAAACCTTATTTTGGGTATCAGACCATAAAACTTCGAGAGAACGTGTTTTCATTAATTATCTCTTTTCATTACGCGAAAGCCAACAAAAGAGCAGATGTCTCAAACCCCGTCAGCGTGTTTATTTTCGCTATACGAAATTATTTTAACCGAAAAGAAAATGTATAGTGTCGCTCTTAAAATAACTGTTGTTTTTCGCATTTCGCCTTTAGTAGTATTTTGGTGCGCTTCGAGACAACACGCTTGTCCTGTGATGTACATTGTGTATTGTTTCAAAACGACAATACGTCTACGCGCATCAATACAAGGTACTTGAGTGCAATGTCGACACAAAAAGCGTGTTATTTCAATGTTCGTTTAAAATGTCTACGCATTACAGCGAAACAATTGTTTTTCGCGCGTAAATTGTATTAAATTCTCCAGTATATTATTTTTAATATCACAATCATAATTATAATAATTATGAACAGACAATATACTAATATTGTCGAATTGTTCATTGTGCAATTGTTCGATTTTGCGATGGCGAATTATCAGAAAGACGAACGATTACAATACGCATATCGACCGCCCTATATACGCTTCACTGACTGGAAAATCCTCCCTTAGTCCAAAAACCAGCGGTTTGGAGAGAAACGTTTTCTACTAAAGCCATACGAAATTCTCGGACAATTTAATTTTGCCACACCAATGGTAACGCTTCACTGATCCCTGTTTACTTCCTCCACATCGGGATCTCTTGACAACTTCAATTCGGCTATTTGTTTCTTCATTGCTACACGTGTTTTGTGAAACGTACCAATTGTACGAACAGAAAACGGGGCGTTCGCACAGTCCGTATGTACACACGGAAATTAAACTCTGCAAGAGAATGAAAAATTCGGATACTCGAAGAGAACTATAGGGGACCGAGGAAACAAGTGAAGGGAGCAAACAAGAGTTGAAAACAGTAGAAAAACGATTGAATGGGGTGAAAACAAGACGAAAAATACGTGTAGCGAGATAGAGCACATGGGCCGGTGTAGTCACGTGTCTATAGAATAGGGAGTGGGGCTGTGAGAAGATCGATCGGTACGTTGTCCTGATTCTCGTGGAAATTTCCACTGTTGCATCGGGACACCCAACGTCCGCGTCCATATATATTAATACTGGTAAAACCATAAACGATTCTTTGTAGACTCGAGTAGTGTCGAGAAAAAGTTGATTTTTACAAACTTTTTTTTTCGATCGCCATTCGTTTTTCAAGCTGTATTTTCTAATGAAGGTTTCCATCGATCGGTGCAATAATCAATAGACGCAAAGGCGCTGCCACACGCGCGTCTTAATTTTCTTTTAATTATCTCGCGCAACGGTTCGTCGCGCCTACTTCCGGTATTCGAGTACCGCGTGAGTATAATTAAACCGGAAATGATCAGTTCTTATTATACTGGAGAATATTACGCGATTCCCTCGACACTTTTTTTTTAAGCAAAAAACTTGATCCAAGTGTAGAAAGAAATAAATTTGCGTTATAGCGCGATGATAAATATGAATAGTCGGATAGTCGAGGTGCTGAAGGAATCGCATCGGTCACCCGTATCGCGTTATGTATCGAGTTACGCCGTCAAGTTACTCTACTACGTGTATTTATCGCTTAGCAATCTCTCTCGCAGTTTGATTTCGTATGTGACTACATAACGAGTCCCAGCAGTGAATTCGACACGGTTAAGCGACGGTATCGCATTTTTATTTCCGTAGTAATCCGTGAATACGATGTCACCTCGTTTCGCCGAACTATTATGGTACTCGACGGTATGTGATTCACTAGAATAACCAAATATCCATCGAATTTTTTATCGTACGGTACGATACTATATCGCAGGGACGATAGTATGCAATGTTTGCAGCTGGCGAATGACGTCGATTTATTTTATATATTTTTTTTTTCAATTCGTTCCGTGATAATTGAGGAAATTAAGAGCCAAATTTCAACATGAAGTAACATTATTATAAGTAAAAAAAAAATGAAAAAAAAAAATATATATATACATATTGTATCAAATTAAAATAATAAAAATTAGCTAAATCGCGGTTAAGCGATCGAATTTGAGAAGTTATCACTGTAAAACCAGCAATTTATGTAATGAAGTCTCGGTACTGTAGAAGCAAAACCAGACACGCAAATTTTATAGACTATCGAAACACGTACGCGAAAAAAAAAAATCGACGCGCTTATCGAATAACTCGACCCGTTGTATCGAATTCCTATGAAAGTTATTACTTTCATGGGAATGATTATTAAACGGTGTATTAATGAAGTTTTAACGCGTTGTATTAAGAATTCCGCATGCTATACACTATATCTATTCATAGATTCAATATTGAAACGATGATTGAATCAGGTTAATAAGACCAATCTTCGTCAACTACAGTCGTACGCGGAAAGGCTATACGTGCAATTTTCTCGCTATAGTTGTGCCGCAAAAATTGAGTACAGTGTACAGTATAAGTGAAGAATATCCGGCTGAAAGTGCAGCATAATCGCGCACCTATTCTCGTCGAGAACTCAAGTTCTGGGTTGTCCAACGCTCAGCTATATGTTGATCGAACGCACATAGATATGAATGAAACGCGTTGCCAGATACACCGTTTTTGCTATTTATTTATTTGTCGTTAATTCGTATAATTCTGCTATAAGAAAAATAAAAGAAAAAATAGAAGAAATTCTATAAAGCTTTATAAGCAACACTTTTGTTGAACAATCGACGAGTTACAGTATTTGCTGGTTTAACGAAATGTTTTTCCCCTTTTACAGCGCGATGAACGGGACGAGAGGATAAAAAAAACGGTAAGTGCGTTATTTTTGATACCGAGCGAAGATTTTTTTTTTTTCAACAACAAAACTTTCGATCATTTCTTTATCGAATTTTATTTAGACCTCTGTATACTTTCGTAGGTCTCCCGATACGTTAATTATATCGATAAGCTTTCATATGGTAAAAAAAACACTTTAACAAGTTTTCGATCAAATACATTTTTTGCCGGTGAGACATTTGTTTTTCGTACCTGCAGAAAATACGTTTGTTACGTATACTATGTTTTTCTATTGATCAAACGCATGGTCGGTAATAAGCGTTTGGTATTGCCGTCTGCCACGTACATACTCGCGTGCACTGTGATAATGTCATAGTACAGTATACGGTGGGAAAATACACGTACATCGATGAGTTGCTCTGGAGCAGTGTCTGCAGTGTCAGAGAATCGATCAATAGACTCTCCAATATGCGGAAAGGTCAGCAGCACTTACGTATCTCGGTACACACATAACAGTGACACCGTTTTCGCGATGTCTCTTCGAAGCACGTAAAATCTATAAATTATCTTCGAAAAATCAGAATAAATATATGAATAAATTTTCACCACGAAACGGTATAAGCGAATGCGACACGACATGACGAAATGCTAACCCCATTCCAATTTACGTTCTTTCGCATTACCCGGTACGTGCGATATACTCGGACACTGCTGATGGTAAATAATCTATGTATTCAGTTTCTTTTTCGATCGGAGCCCCAGTAGCATGCAACCCCTATGCGGTAAGCTACGCAGAGCCGATGCAATCCTCTTTTAAACTATAAATAGACTTGGGTGGGGGAACAGGAAAGACGTCTGGAACAATTTTTCTCGATTCTCTGAATGGCTATGAGTAGTATGAATTTTCGTCGTTTCCTGAAAAGGCGAATTAACGAAATTGGATGATTTGATTGAATTCTTTTGCTTCTGTATTATAGAGAAACTTCGTGTTTGTGAAAAAAAATTGGTTCAGAGGCTTTCATTGTCGAGACGAAACACTTCGTCTAACTTTTCGAGAAAAGTGGTTTCGTGAATTTCTTTGAAAAATATCGAGCCGCGCTCTGATTGGCTTAGTTTTCTAGATATCCGGTTTAAATTTTAACTACACGTAAACTGTGGATGAATATCATTTGGAATTAAATACGACACGAAACCGTCGAGAAGTCCAAAATTTAGAAAATTTTGAATTTTTTTCGAAAATATGTGTTTGCGTTTGGAGTTCTGCATCTCGAAAATTTCGAGATAATTATCTGAAATTTGCTATGCAGTCTTTTTTCATTTATTAATAAGTAATTAATGGAGTAGCAAATAGTTATTTATATCGAGAATTTTGGCAATTCGAGAAACTCGTTTTTTCCCGAGTTTTTTGATCTCAATATTGAAGAAAGCGTATGAGAATTCTAAACCGTGAAGGTTCGCCTCGTGTCGTTTTCTCATCTCACTTCGATTATTCACGGATTCGCCCGAAGCTAGAAACTCGAACGTTACGTGAAACTGATTCGTGAGATCTCGAGATATTCCTTAGTCATGGGAATTCCGGAATTATAGTTACGGAAATATCGTTCATCGTGATGTACGGTGAAACGCCGAGAATATATATAACGAAGGGGGAGGAGTTTAACATAGAGTGGTCAAAAATAGATTTTGAACGGTACAACGATTGGATACGGTGAGAACGAAAGAAATCGGAGTCACTCGTAATAATAGGACTGTTATTAATTAATTTATACTATTACCTACGAATATCAAGAATAAATTAATCAGGAAATTTGCATCGATTGTGACAGAAACACCGTTAATATTACACGGTTATCGTTATTCAATCGGTCGCCATATCGCCATCGTTATCATTAATTATAGTTATATTAAATAATATAAAAATTGCAAACACGACTGAAATAATTGAACTTTAAGTACTTGAAGCTTAAATCAACTTGGATCTTTCTCGGAATATGACATTTTTTTTTTCAATATCGCGAGGTTTTTTTTTCTCGTACGTGACGCTATCGTCGTTTAATGCGCAATATAATCTTTTGCACTCTTTGAAACTGTCCTCCGTCCTCAAGTGACGTCAATGATCGAGCCTATCATCAGCGCGAACTTGTGACCATTTCACCGAGACAACGGTATCGGACAACTGCGTTGTAAATATTGTACGTGCAAATGAAATAGAAAAAAAAGGAACACACGCGTGATCGGTATCGCGTGCCTATTGATCGTCGGGGGGACAGTGACAGAACACGTATCGTCGATATTTAGCAGGTAACCCAAATTTGCTGACAACCATAATCACAGGACTAACGGGTCGTTGATCCCGGGCTTCTGTGCGTCTGCCTATACGGAAGTGAGGTACACGCGTACCGTGACACGATGAAATTTCGTGCACACGTTCGCGTTTCTCGAACAGCTTTTATGAGTTTAGCGAGAGAATAGAAGTGTACATTCCGAACGTTGAGCTCACTAGGGAAAGCGAGAGAAAACTCTTCGAGACTGAAGAGGGTGCAACCAAACAGAGCCGTGAAAGACTCGAGGGGATAAATCGGTAGAGCGCCGGGAAAGTCATTCCCTAACCTATATGCCCCCACGAAACCTTGACCTCGTAAATTCGAAATTAATTCTTATTAGGACGACAAAAATAAACTTTATACAGAAATCGATAAACTGAAGATAGCGGCAGTAACGATTTAAGAAAACCGCTTCGCAAAAAAAATAATTTTAAAACGAAGACGATAAAAAAAAGATGCCGCAATAACGATTTTTCACGATCGCAAAACAAGATATTAATTTTTGTTGATTAGAAAAAAAAAAATTTAATTGATGATGATTAAATAAAAAATGCCGGCACTCACGATTTTTTACGGTTGCAGGATAAGCTCTTTGATCATATTTGTTATTCTAATTTACCGTCAATTAAAAATTTGCTGATATAGGCACATTGGTGATTTTACAACCGTACAAAATTGCCTGTCTGCGAATCGCCAATATTTTGATAGTTGGTGGCCGACGCCGAGATAGCCGTTGGTAGCCGACGTATTCTAACGCGAAATAAGTTTATATAGGACTAAGAGTACTACAGGCTGCTGGTTCGCTATCCGAGCCTATTGACTTTCTCACTGAAGTAGGCAAGTCGAATCTGGGTTAGAGAATCCCCGAACGACGTAGAATTGATCGCTCCAACCCGGCAGACGAGCTCTGATGTAACTCTTTTGTCGTCTTTCACGTCCTGAGCTCTCGATTAACTACCCCCTCCGTTCTTACGCTCGAACGTACAACAGAATGAAAAATTGCGAGGGAAATGAGGTGCGAAATAATTAACGTCCCCAAAGAACGCCACTTATGAATTTTTCCAACAATTGACGGATAAAATTTTCATAAACTTTGGAACAATGATCGAATTAAACATTTATTCTTCACTACTTCCGAAGTAGTACGCAAATTATATTGAAAGCGTAAAGCCGAGATAGTGTTTTTGCCAATTGCGGATCAAACCAACGGATATTATGTTGTGCGAATTGATACCATTTTTTTAACGACAATACTTCGATTATTATTCGCGATTAAACAAACTGATTCATTAAAAAAAAATTGGCGCGGAGTATCAAAACTTTTGAAAAAATGTTCCCAAGAGATTCGTCCAATAGCTTGAGTTTGATTTAAAAAATAATGACTTAGAAGAAGTAACTATTTTTGAAATATTGGGAAATTATATCTGCGTCCTGATCGCGGAACAAGAATTTCAGAAAAATTGCTTTATTTCATGTTTCACAACGTCCCCATGAAAAATCTCGTGTGAATTTGCAGAGTTCGATTTCGTAACATGATGATATTTAATTTGTTGAACTCGTCCCGAAATGCTATTATCGATAGGCTTACAGAAGTTACACCGTCGGTAAAAATGTTAATTAGTAACAATCCCGTTTCATATCAGCTGAATGGCGTTACGTGTTTGTTTTATGCCTGCAAATGATAATTATCTCTTTCACGTTTGTACATATGGTCCGTTAAAATGATAACACAAAAACGTTTGAAGGAAGTACAGATTTTTTTTTTTTTACTATTTTAAATATAGCTATTGGCAGATTTTTTTTACCATATTCAAAAAGTATATTTGCACGAAAAAGTGTTAAAAATGAATTTTTAGCCACGAAAATGAAACTTAATCTCCATGAAACTAATCCTGATGGCTCAAACGGTAACAAAAATTTCAATCCCTTATTTTTAAAATTACGGTATGTTTGCAAGGATCGTATTATTATCAGCCTCTGCGTAATATTTCATCAGACCTTCCAGTGATTTGTGTTTATCCAACAATATCTCAGAACTTTCGAAAGAATGAGCACTTTGAAACATGTTTTCGTTACCGACCGAGCCGATTTCACGTCACCCCGATAACAAATATGAAAAGAAAAGAAATTCTCGCGAATACGGATTCCAGTTAATGTTCCGAATAATTTATTGAGAATATTGAAATGATCTGAAAAAAAACTTACCACCCCCATTTTTCTGGCACAAATACGGAAACCTCCAAATATTACCGAGTCCAACGCTGTAACCAATGATGCTGAGGAAGAATTGCATCTTTCCGCTCCACGCAGCTCTGTTTTCACTCCCATCCTGTCCAGCAGTGGCAGCATTCTGATTAGAGGTCACGACTATGGTCACGTTGTGTGCACCCTGTCGTTCTTCGTTCAAGGGTGCCAACTCGTGCCCGTTACGCGTGTTCTCGGACTTTGTCACCATTCTCGTACCTCTATCGTTATACCTTTAGTTACAACGTAAACAAAAGTTCTCTTTGAAACTTTATTTTCTTTTCTCCGTATCCCTCGTCGTTTTTTTTTTTATTATCTCTTCGACTATATCCCTCGTTCAGCTTGTCTCACTGTTTATCGTTGCTCGAAATAATTAATTCACTGCGTTATTAAACAATCACGAAGTAACAACGACGATGATGAAGAACAGTGAGGATCCGAAATACGAACTTTGCGTTGATCCTTGCTTCGTAATAACGACGACGATGTAAATTCTTCGAGTAGAAAATTATTACAGTCGTACGAGATGGAAGGCATTCCTTAGTTTGAAGGCATTTTATACAATATATTTATCTCTTCCTATCATTCGTGATATCTTTCCTTCGGTTTTCCTTTTTTTCTTCACTCTGACCACGTCTTTTTTTTTGTAAAATCTTTATCCGATTATTCGTTTTTTTCCTGAAAAAATATCGTATATATATTTTTTTTTCTGTATCCTCAAATTTCCGCAGTTTTTTTTCCTTTGCTTTTTTCGTTTGTCGTTTTCAGTGTTTAAAATTTTTTTTGATAAATTCTTCAGGAACTCTCGCGACAGTTATAGTTGAGCTTCGTTATGTTTTTTTTTTTTAATAATATAGTAATATTTGAGTTGTATCGCGTATCGGTGATAAAGTTAAAATTTTTTTTGTTTTTTCGCACGACGAATTAAATCAAATAATTAAAATTTTTATACGAGGCGGGAGCGTTTGGTTGATCGTTGGCTTCCCCGTTCGCGCGTCTCGCGAGACTCGATTGCCACGGCGATTCAGCGTCGTTTCGCCTCCTCCTCCCTCGTCGTCGTCGTCGGTTCTCGTCGTCGACGACGTCGTAGCACCGAAACGGCCAGTGAAAACGGATTCGACCGGTACGCCGTTAATCAACCACGCGTCAACAAAATTACCCCGTCGTTGTTGACCTTTTCGATTTTTTATTTTGTTTTTCTTTCGCTCAATTAATCAATTGACCGGATAATATCGATCGTGTTGAGTTGAAGCGGTCCCGTCGAGTTTCCCGCAAAAATTCAAGTAGAAACAAAGTAGATAAATCCCCTACTGATCGGACCATCGAGTTTCGTCCCGGAAAATCGCCTCGAAAGGTTTGACGAGTTACTATTATTCTTCGAACGTTACGGAGATAACTGGAAGCCTCTCGAGCAAAATTCGCGTATTTGGGAAGCGAATTGTTCGAAGAAAAAAAAGTTCGTTATATGTATATATATGTATAGATTATGGTGTTATATTGACTGTTGTGTGTTATTGTTCTTCCTGAGAGTGAGAGACTTCTCTGGCGGACCATACAAGCTCGCGACGCCCCTCTCGCTATTGCTTTCCTTTTACTCGACGTTCTTCTCGAGCCTTTACACAATCGCGAATCCAAACTCACTGACAAGTCCGCACGGACACACACCACACAGTCACACACGTGAGAGAACGCGCGCGCACGATCCAATTCTCCGGGATTTGACGATACGGACACGAGGACGAAAACTTTGAGAATTTCGTAGCTCTGTTGGGTGAAGATATATATATATGTGTGAATATATATATAGATATACTATATAGCACAGCCCTCGATGATTTCTTGTGGCAAACTTTCGTACCCTATATCTTACGAGCAAAAAAAAAACTTGCCACACTCTCTCTGACTCGTTGACTCGAAAACGTTGAAGCTTCGTTTTTTTCCTTCTCTATCGATTTTTTTTAATGCGAATAAAAGTCAATTATTGGAAATAAGATCTAATGCCACTGAGATACTTTTGGTTTTTCTGACTTTGGAATACGAAATTTGCGATTATAATTTTGTCGGTAATCACTTTTTTTTTCGACGATTTTTTCACGCTTTTCGCGTAATTTTAAATTCCCATTCGCAATGTATTTCGTACGATAGTTCAACAATGTACAGTTGTACAATATATATATATATATATATATCCAATTTGAATTTGTTATTGATGTTATGTTATCGATTACTTAAATTTGATACTCTTGAGATTTCGGAGGCTCGTGTTGTACTCGGTGTGTATGGAGGCGGGCCTTGCGGATTTCGGACCCATGTATACCGCTTGTGCGCGCTTTCCCCGGCTTGTTTCTAAGTTCACCACCGGCTAGACTGTCGGCCTCGACGAGACGATTTTTCCGCAGCTTTTGGCTACTGCCCGAGCCTCCCCCCCGTTTGCGTCCACTTTCCGCTTGAAAGTTGCCCTCTTATACTTCTTTTTTCAGACCTCTATTTCGATACTTTTGTGGTGATTTTTTTCCGTTTTTATTTTTGGAGTTTTTCTTTTGTTTGCAAAAAGTTTGGCTTTTTATCTTTTTTTTTTTTCAATTTCACCAATGATGCTTGGGTGGCAATGTCGTGTTTCTCGTACGAGCGCCGATAACAAACTGAAGGGAGGTTCACTCACGGTACCGTGCGCGGCGTCGTGTCGAAAGACTCCGCGCGTTTCTCTCTCTCTCTCTCTCTCTCTCTCTCTTTCTTTCTCTCTCTCTCTCTCTCTTTCTCGCTGTTTCTCTCCTTCGCCATTGTAGTTCGGGGCGAATCGGGGGCAAAAAAAAAACCGGCGTCGTTGGACGTCGGCTTTCATTGGTCTCTCATTGGTCGACGATTTCTCGTAGACATAGCACGGCTTTGATTTTGCACGATGAAATTTAAACCGAATTTTTTTGAGGGTTCCGATACAATAATTGAGAAATTATAGGGAGCGAGGTATGAAAAACCGACCGGAAGAAAAAATTTTAACAGAGCTGGAGGGTTGAAGAAATGGAATTTTTATATACTATTTTACAATTCTTTCAGATCAATTTGAAATTTTTGCGGTTTCCAGAATTTTTTGGGCTGCAATAATTTTTCTCACAAATCCTTGAATTATACTTTAACCCTTCGGGTGTTCCACGAAAATTTCGATTGACTTTTACATACAACTTTGGTATTGCATAACGTTTCTATATTGAGAACCATTTTTGAAGTTTACTGAAAGCGTAATATTGAAAAATATAAATCAAAATAAGAAAGAAGAAAGAATAAAATAATATTAATCTCTTGAACACAAAAAAGCAATAATTCTCGAAAATAACTATTAACCCTCGAAAAACGTATGCATTTGAAAGCATTTCACCGAATCATTTAACGATGCAAAATTTTTAGTGTTAAAAATTGCATACACTTCTATAAAAAAAAGAATAATTGAGGCCGCAATTTTTAATGAATGTTGATGAAACAGCTCTCGTAGTCTCTCATCTGTGCTCATTAGTATTCTCGCACTGCTATTACTATTATTGCGTCACATTTCCTCCCAACTCCAGAGCATTAGCAATTTTAATCAACAACAGAGTTAAATAATTTAATAAATAATAATTTAACAACTGCAAACATATAGCCGGACATGAAAAAAAAAAAAATTTTGAATGCTCTTCTCTATCTATATTCTTTATCTTATTCTTTTTACTCATTGATCGAACATAAAACCTTTCGTTAGCAGTTTGCGAAGGACAAGTATAAAAAAAAGCACTCCATTTTTCTTCTCGTTCTCAAAATCGCCGAAAGAGCCTTAAGTAAACGCGTGGGTGTTTTGAAATCTCGCGCCTTTGCACTTGTTCGCCCTGTACTGCCTCAACCCCACGAGACCGAGAGTTATTGTGTGAGAGCACCTTAACCGGGCCAACCCCTCGTTCATCGATCGGCTCTCGGTTCCGCGGAGGCGTAGCCAGTGACGTTGCACCCTCTATGCTACCTCGACCTCACTGTATTCGACATATATACATACACCCATAGCATATATCGCATGTTGGTATATATGTTGTTAAGAATCATAAGGTCTTATCTTTCGCCACTCAGCCGGAAATCAATGTGAGTTAAGCCCTTCTGTTTCACATTAGTCGATATATGTAATCCAATAGCTATATATACTGGTATACCGGTGGATTTTGAGCCCTTCTCTCGTCTCTAACCCCCTCGCCGCCTATCTCTCGCGGCCTCGTCCGCGAAACCTACTGCTTCCCTATACTACTGATGCTGTTGGCTCGTCACGTGACGTAGCAGCTGGGAAACCTCTGTACCCTTCGCACCCCTTGGCTACTTCGTCCTTCTACCGGTTCTTCCTCCGGCTGCGTTGCTACCAATACCTACATTATATACCCATGCAAACAGTATATGCGCCACTATAGCCCACGTACCCTCTCACCCTCCACCTCCCTCCTTCGACCAAGTCTAAACGCCGTCTCTCTTTCGCCATTCCAGGCAACGTAAGCTAACTCTCTTGCACCCCTTTTACAGAATCGAAGGTACCCTCTCTTTTGCACCCCTTATTGAGCAGATAACGCGGTCCCTTTTGCACCACTTCACCCGATACTAGAAAGGCTCGTTTGGCTCTCTCAGATACCGCCCTCGCGAAGAACAAGCAGTATGTGTGAGAGAAACAGCCTGCTTTCTCATACATAAACTCCGAACGTACATACGGTTGATTGTGTCGTATAGACTCGCTTTAGTATAGCTCCGGCTCGCTTGCACCCTCGAGCTAAAAAATACACACCGGGTCCGTGGGACCCAATTGGTGTGCAGGAAGGGTTGCTTCACGTTTCGCACGCACTTACACTGCTGACTCTTCGACAATTTTACTCGGCATAGAGATGAGCGTAGAACTTTTTTGTGCGCCTGGAAAGTACTCCATCCTGTTGGCTCTTTTTATCACGTACCCCCTCGCGTGCGAGACACTAGAAGAGCACAGATACTAATATCAACAAGGCTGAGTTACCTTGTTACCTCTTTATTAGCCATTTTTTTTCGTTTTATCGTTTAACGATTATTGATTTTCAGAATCAGTATCAGAAGAATTCTTCAAATTGTTTTTGCATCAATTAATCGTTATTATAATTTAATTTATTAATAAATTAATTAATGAAAATAGTAAATTTGCGTATTTAATAGCTAACATTTAGAAAATTGTGACTATTGAAAATTCTTTTTCAATCGAAACTTCTATAACTAAAATATCGGGGGTTGTTTCCTTTCTTCTTCAATGGTTGGTCTGGGCCCACGCTTTTCTATTTTCTCTCTCCGAATTTCCGGCCGAAACTTTCTTCCTCTCACTTCCTGACGCATTTTCTCTCTCGCGCTCCTAGAAAAAAAAAAAAAAAAAAAATAACGTCCGCTCGTACCCCTTTGCACCCCCTCGGACTCTCGACAGCCAACGGCGAAGCTCGCTAGCGTCATCCTCTGGCACGTATTTGCAACGACGAGAAACAGAACTCGCTGTACTACACACACACCCCCAGTGACGTCATTCGCCCGATTCACAGTTTCATTCCTCTGCCACTATCGTAATGTGAATAGATTCTATTTGTGTGTTGGTGAGCATAAATTCTTCCGATGCATACCCCCGGCTTGGAACGTAGATAAATATACCATCCGACGTAGATACCCTAGTCGAGGGTATATACGCGTTCGATTATACAGGCATAATAAATAATGGTGTTCCGCTTTTTGCCAGTTATACATTCGAATCGCAGGTTGGTCTATAGATGGTTATTCAGTTACTATATCTACTGCGCTGCATGCGCTCGGCGCATCTGGGTTTGTTCTGGTCGTTTTGCTCGTATAGATAGATTTGCACCGCTACTTTTGGTGATGTCGGAGCTGCTGGCGGAGCGCGGTATTAGGTAGATATAGGTATAACCTGAAAGAGGTTATGTATAAGCGTGATATCCACCGGTACCGCAGCCTTGTTCACCCTTCCCGCTCCGGTTATGCAATGTTCCCTCCGCACGTAACCTTTTGACCCTGTTACGAATATTTATTATTTTGTCGCTTTTTGTTTGATTTTGTTAATCTCTTTTGGACAATTGCGCGGTGGACGCTAAGCCTGAACCATGTTACGAAATAGTCCTTTCGGTAACAATCATTTAGGGAGCTTCCAACAACGAGTATGGAAACCTTTTTTAAGGTGATCAAAATTACCACGATCGGTAACATAAACTGTAACAAACTTCATTGCAAAACCATACGGTTTTAAGGAAAGAAAATGACTTTTACAGGTAAAGACAATTTTCTTTCAATATTCGACACCAATTTTTTTTCGTCTTCAAAGTTTCATTGAATAGAAAAAAATCGGCAGTTTCGTTACCGACTGCGTATGTTTTACATTTTTCCGTAATCAGATGCGAAATTTGAATAACTAAGTTGGAGGGTAAAACAGATTTCTGCAATAGTCGATTTTCGTTGTTTGCCGAGAATATCGATATACATTTTTTATTAATTTTTCGGTATTCAATGAAAAATATCGTAATATTCATATTTTTCATTTGAGAAGTAAAACACAATGCTTTTTCTCCTTGAAACTTATTCGTAGCGTGCGCCTCGTCATTGCGACGGTATTGCACGATCTGCTGTAATACCACAGAACGTTCATTCATTAAGTAAATCTGCTAACTGTATCACGGTACATAAAACTGCGTCGTACCGAACCCCGGTGGCCAGGCTACCTGTTATGCACAAATGTTGCGAGGATGGTATCGATACACGAACCAACGTCTTGTTCGAATATCCGAGTGGCCTGAAATATGCGGGTCGGCATCGAGAGAGCCGAGAGGATGAAAATTTTCGATGGCTCGGCGATTTCGTCGGCGCAAGTAGGTCGAGGATAAAATGAGCCATTACCGAGGGAGTACCGAACGATCAGCAACATCTCGACGAATAATTCAGCAACCGCTTGCGGTTTACGTTAATTAAAAGTTTTAAGATTTTTCTTAACTTTCTGACGATCTTCGTTGCCACTTTTTGATTCGCGCAAAATCTTATCTTTTATATGGTTTTTTTAAAACTAATTTTTCTTTTTTCTTTGAAACGCAATTCACGCTGTATATTTCGATCATTCGAACCGATGATAGGAACACCGACGATGCATTATATGCAATGTGTGTACGCTTGATGAAATTGTCTAATGAGATATGTGTGCCTTAGAGGTTTTCCCTCTGCGATAGAGCCGATCATAGTTAACTCTTTCACGATCAATATTAAAGTACAGAAATTTCAAGTCTTCAAATTCGAAATATTTCTATATAGTTAAAAAAAAACTGAAACAGCGGTGCGAATTCACTAAAAACATATTTTCTTTGCCCTTTGACTTACAGTAGAAAATTCATAAACTTTCTTATAGCTTTGCAATACTGCATATTTCAAGTAGCAAAAAAAAACGTTGCGCGGCTCTTTAAATCATTGATACCTTCGATAAGATACTGTTTCTCACGTTTACTGAAATAGTCTATAAGGTTCTGCTCTTTACTTTGCATACAGTTTCAAAGGTTTAGATGAGATATAGACGATTTGAAAAAATCATAAACCATTGAAACTATCGAAGGAGCGGGAAAAGAGATTTTATTCTGACTCCGACGACGAATCAATGGCGAGTCGGCGTCGTAGTTTCTACTTTTAAGTAAGTAAGGCGCAGTGCGCGTCAGACACGCCAATACGGATCAGTAGAACGATGAGTTTGCGTAAGCCTTGATGCATAGAGCCTGCAAGCCAGACGAACGACTTTTCAATGAGCGGCTGCTTAGCTTCCCTCCGTTGTGATAAGCTCGCTGTAACGTCACATCCTCATTCAAGAATTTATTAATAAACGACGCATTGTTTGCATTGTAATTAATCGTTGCTTTAACCGTTCACTCGCATGAAATAGATAAAATAACTACGCTTACATTACGGTGTTTACACTGCGAACAAATAGCTGAACAGGAGAGACCGAGGTTAATTGGAGTCGCGTCGTAAAAAATTGGAACTTTCACGCAGTGAGTATAGCACTCTAAAGAATTATTTCCCACGGTATGCACTCTAATTCCACAGAATGGATTTCACTTGCGCCGTTTTCAATATGTCAGCACTTCAATTATTCGATACGCAATAAAAACAAATAAAAAAAACTGACCAGGTACTCCCGATGCGCCAATGGAAATGACGTTATAACGGACAGAAAGATTGTTGATTTTCTGGAAAGCTGTTACATGTGGAAATAATATGCGTAATAATCGACACGCATTTATTCCTCGACTCAAAATGAATTACGCTATCGTAACAACCGGAGTTTTTCGTATCGCGGAATTTGTTGAATGTACGGTAATATGTGGAAGTCGTAAAAAAACATAACGTGAAGAATCTTTTTTATCGTTATTCGTGACAAAACCGCGAACTTTCGAGTCACGAATTTTACTTTAAACAACAACCACCGTACATGCGAAGTTTCCCTTACATTTTTTATTTATTATTGTTTCGAACCATTCATGGCTCACGTAAATCGATAATATCCCGTAACGATGTTTTACCCTTCGATCGGTCACGCGATATTGATACTCTCAATTGCCGTACTAAATTTATATGAAAGAAATTTTTTTAAAATACGAAAAAAAATACCAACAAACGATGCAATTTTTTATTATCGTATTTCATGTTCAACAAAATGGATTTAAAAATTGAATCCGACCTTCTGTTTTGTCCGAATTTTTCGCCGTAGTGAAGTCGCACAAGTGTTGAACTTCATAAAAATGTTAAAATTTACTAATTTTCATTCGTAACGATGTTTTTTTATCGATCTTTTTGATCGGAGATTGCCTAAAAACTGATAAAATAATGTTTATAATACTATTTTCATTTCGCTAAATTAAAGACTCTTTTATGGTTTTTTTCCATTCTGTAGACAAAGCATTTCGTAATAGAGTCCACGATTTTGTACGAGATCGTCATGACTACCCGATTCTACGACCGCTCCTTGGCCAAAAACGCATATCAAGTCGGCATCCCTGATTGTCGACAATCTGTGAGCAACGAGAATACACGTTCTTCCGGCCTTTGCCTCGTTGAGGGCGGCTTGTACAATCTATGAGAAAAAAAGGACAGAAAGTTTGTCAGGAGTACCAAAACCGGTGTCGGACAATGCCGTTATGCTGTTGCGAACTTACCTTTTCGCTTTCAGTGTCCAGAGCGGAAGTTGCTTCATCCAACAAAAGAATTTTCGGACTTCTGACGAGCGCTCTGGCAATGGCAACTCGCTGTTTCTGTCCACCCGAAAGCATCGTACCCTTGTTGCCTAAATCAGTTTCGTAACCCAACGGCAGCGAAGTTACAAAATTGTGAATATTCGCTTTCCTCGCCGCAGCAATTATTTCTTCCATAGGTACGTCCCTCGTGTTGTCACCGTACGCGATATTCTCCCGAATTGTTCTTGCGAATATCATCGGCTCTTGTTCCACCAAACCGAATGACATTCTGAGCGAAGATTGCGTAACCGAGGCGATATTCGTCCCATTAATAAAATTCTGATAAAATTTACCAGTAATACTCGGTTAATTATTTATTTCATTTGATTTCATTGAATCGTTGAAGCGCATAAGTTGTCTGTGCAACGAATTCAAAAATGAAGAAATGCTTACAATAGTGCCTGAGAGTGGATCGTAGAAACGTTCCAGAAGCTTGACAACTGTACTTTTTCCAGAACCACTTGAACCTATCAAAGCAATCGTTTTTCCAGATTGTACTTCGAGGTTTAGAGAATTCAGCACTGTGACGTCGGGTCGCGTGGGGTACGCGAAAGACACCCTATTGAAGCTTACGTCAGCTTGATCTTTCTAGAAATATTGATCATACCTTATTAAACATCAATGAATTTATTGACGGAGTATGATTTCGTATTGTCAAGACATAGGTACATATTTTTTTATTTTTTAGGAAACTTTTATTGTTTACCTCGCAAATTTGTTTAGGTTCTGCGGGATCCTGAAGCTTCGGGACTCTTTCCAGAAGTTCAATTATTTTACCTGCAGCTATTACACCCTTTCGAAAATTAGGCGCAAATATGATTGTCTCTCCGACGATTATCACACCCATAACAAGAGCTTCGCCTGTTCTGAAAACGAAATCGGGGTGCACATCACGAATACAGTCACAATTAATGCTTCAAAATCAGATAATAAGATATGTATCAATATTGAATCAAAAAGCGTTATGAGCTTTTTTTTCTTAATTTTCGTTTGTATCTGGCGGAAGGTAAGAAAAATGATTTTGCAACAAACACATCAGTTCCTTGCTAAGATTCGCTTACTTACTTGAGAACCGATGCAAATTCCATATCCTTGTTTTGTGTCAAAACTCCACCGTAATACATGACCGCTGTATATGCCAAAAAACCCGTCGACTTGAATAACCCGCACACGAGACCCCGGTAATGAGTATTTTTCTTAGCCAATTCGAACGCAGGTATGACGGCCTTTACATAATTCTTGTAAAATACTTCTTCACGTCCGAGACCCGCCACTGTTCGTATATTACTAACGGCTTCAAGTGCGATCTGTTGATCAAAAATCAAAATTGTGAAATGTGAGACGTGAACATAAAACAATTAGAAATAATCGTCAAATTATGCGAGTTTCCATACTTTTGTTGATTTTTCCAAACACTTGTAATAATTCAGTGTTTCTTTTTTGTAAACACGATCGTGCATAACCGTTATCAGGTACATCACGGGCATGAATGTCATTCCAACCAAACCTAAGCGCCACTCGTAATAAAGGGATAATCCAATAGCGAGTCCAAGGCAACTGACGGATTGGATTACCGTCCCAATACGTTGACCGGTAGCTCCCTTAACCGCCGCCGCTTCTGTCGATAATTTCGCACAAAGGGCACCGACTCCATTAGATGGTTCATCGAACCAAGCCATTTCTTGTTTGATCATTGCCTGGAATGCGAACCCCCGAAGTCTCGTCGTAAGGCTTTCGCTTGCAATAGTCAGAAGGAAAATCTGTAAACATTTAAAATGATGAAAAATTAAGAAACTTACGGATAGACGTACAACTATCGTAAAGAAAGTACCTGAATAAACGTCGCTATTCCGATAATAACACCAAATGCCAGAAAGTAAAATGAATACTTGATTGATTCATTTCTCATTTCATCTTCGTCAGGATTTGATACTATCTAAAATCATAAGAAAAATATGATGCAGCAGCTTAAAATTTTGCAAAAGTGTTGATGTGTATCAACCATACATACCGTCAACATGTCTCCGAATAATATAGAGAACAAAGGCATTGAGCAACCAACTACTATGGACATAATTGCTGCGATAGCCAGCGGCTTCCATTCGGGTTTATTGAGCTTCAGAATTTTCCACAGTCCTACTTCGTTACGACTTTTTTTCGACTCAGTTTCTTCCTCGGGTTCCTTTTTAATGATGAATCGAAAAAAAAATTAAAGATGGAAAAAGAAGCACCGAACCAAGCGGTTAACTCAACATACATCACGACATGATAGATGCCGATCCTATCTCTTCCTCTCCTTCTACTAGAGAGATGTACTTTCATACCTCGCATTTTATTGTGATTGGTTCGAGATCTTCGTCAATTTCATCTTCTCGCGTATTTGTTGCAACTTGGTTACCCGGTGATTGCGATATTTGCGAATCTTGTGCAACAACCATAGCGTAATAACATCCTTTAAGTTCCATCAATTCTTTGTGCTTTCCTTCCTCCACAACTTGCCCCTCCGAAAGAACGATTATCTTGCTGGCATCTCGTATAGTTGTCAGTTTGTGTGCAATGATTATACTGGTTCTTCCTTGATGGGCCTTGAAAATAAAAGAGATATTGTCGCTCCATCATATAATTTTCGGTATGAGTTTTCCATGGGTTCCAGGAGAACTTCTTACCTTGTCAAGCGCGGCTTGAACCTTCGATTCGCTTTGATTATCCAAAGCAGAAGTTGCTTCATCCAAAAGTAAAATTGCCGGATCTCCGACCAGTGCTCGTGCGATAGCGATTCTTTGTTTCTGTCCACCAGATATTTGTGCGCCTCTTTCGCCGACCAACGTATCATATTTCTAGATGACGAAAAACAATTTACATAATTTTATTTCATGATCATTGAATACAACAAATAATGAACGATTTGGATGGATAATGAGTTTCATCCATTGATAAGCGCTGATTGCTCTGATCAATATCAGTATCGCATCACCGCCGATAATATAATTGGCTGCGAGTGGTATGATATGCTCCGTTTGATTAGCTGTTGATTACCGATGATTATATTTTTCAAATTTGTTGAACAGATTAAGTCGCTTACCGATGGCAGTTTCATGATAAAATCGTGAGCGTTTGATTTCTTCGCAGCTTCCACGACCATTTCCATGGTAGCATCCAAATTTCCATAACGTATATTCTCCGCGATTGTTGTGTCAAATAGCACCGGTTCTTGGCCCACGATACCCACATTGCTTCGCAACCAGGCGATGTTGAGTTCTCGCAAATCGTGACCGTCGAACAGAATCTTCAGTACATAGTAATGATAGGCATTCATTCGGCTGATATATAGTTACAACAATGGAAGAGTGAGAAATACTTCGTTATGTGTCTTCCCAACTTCCAAAATTACCTGTCCATTAAGTGGGTCATAGAACCTCTGAAGAAGTTGTATACACGTTGATTTGCCGCATCCGGAATGGCCCACTAGCGCCACGGTTTCGCCTTTCTTGATGCGGAAGTTTAACTTTTTTAAGACCTGTAATTTCACCAATATCATCGTCTTACAATATAATTTGTGAGTATTGCAATTTTCAGTTAATGATAATTGTCAATTTCAATAGCTCACCCCAACGCCCGGTCTTGAAGGATATTGAAAATCAACATTTTTGAACTCGATACAGTTTTGAAAACCTGCCAGCTTGATGCCATTAGGATCCTGACTGTTGATCATGGATACCTTATCGATGACTGCAAAAATTTTCGATGCCGCGGCTTTCGATACCGAAAAAGCTTCGATATAGGGGCTGATTGCGCCAATGTGCATCGCAGCGGACATCACACAGAAAAAAGTCTGTACCGAAAAAGGTTTCGATCTTTAGAATGTTTATTCAAATTGGGCTGAAAAAAATACATTTCTTGGGATTTCACTAGAACTTTTAGTGGTTCATTTCTAATGCAAACAGTAGAAAAATACTCGAATATAACGTCACGTAAACACGATAATGCCGCCACCGTTCCGAATCTTCGATATGCATACGAAGGTGTTAAGCGAGCATTTTCTGCAAGCTATTTATCTCTACACGCCATGCTTATCTTAAAAATATACTATCATAAATACAAGTCATCTGTTAATGCTTTAAGTCGCAATGGAACTCTAGTAATTTTACGTCACAACCTCTTTTTTATAGTTTTTCTATATGTTAAACTTATTTTATCGTACGCTTAGCGAGAAAGGAGCTTGAAATTGGTGGAATGATAAGTATAAAATAGTAGATAACTAAATCCGCCGTCGGTTTTTCATATTAAGATGAAGTGATATCGCGATTGAGGCGTCACGAGTGCGAAAGATCCAATTGATTTTCTGTTATCTCTTTTTTTATCAAAACATACGAGATTTCAGAAAAATGAAAATGTCGTTGACTAGAGAATCAGTAAACCAAATAAGCCACCGTCTGTCTTTGTTCGTAATTTGATTCGCCTTCGAGGAAATACGATTACAGTTTCTGATACCGACTGAGTGAGTGTCACTTGACGTTGAACAGAATAGCATTTATCAACAAGAGATTATTCAAAAAGTTACGTTTGCATATTGTCGCGCCGCCAGACTTAGTGTAGCGGTATAGTTAGTGGTTTATACGGTACGCGGTATGAATCGGGCAAAGCGCATACAAAGGTAGCGATAACCGAACTAATTGAATGAATGATTGGAATTCTCCCGATAATAACTTTCGTTATTTTCCGTAAGCCAATTTATATCGAGACAATTAAAATTCTCACCGAAAACAGGACACTCGCATCGTACTCTCGTTCCTCGACGGGCAAATGTCGTTGTTCCAGAATCAGTGTGACACCAAACCACAGTAAAAGTCCGCAACTCGCGTAGATACCGAGCCACAGGAAGCCAAAGCCACAGCCAGATGCTAAGCCCATCTTCATATTCAGTTTATAACTGACGAGTAAATGATTCTTATACCTTTCTACTTCGGAATGTTGACCTCCAAAAGCGAAGACCGTTTTTATTGCCGAAAAAACTTCTTCGGCTACAGAGGACGCTGCACCAAACGCATCCAACTCTTTTCTCGAAAGTACGGAAATTATCTGACAAAAACAAAAGAAAATAGTTCAATAAAATACATGTTAGCTTTCTTGTATTTGATTGCTTACTTACCCACGCTACAATCGCAACGACAATAACGGTTAGCGGTATAGTCGCTAAGGTAATAATAGTCAGCTTCCAGCCGTAGAAAAATGAAAAGATGATGCAGGAGACGAAAATTGCTACGTGATCAATGAATTCTGGAATCTTTTCTCCAATGCCTTCTTCGAACTTGATAACGTCTCTGAAAATTAAAGGATTTTTTTTTACATACAATAAAGATGAATATTCTACAAAAAAATTGACATAATGCCGCTTTCCAGCATTTCAAATCGAAGTCATAAATAACGTCACGACGAGTAGAGACGCGAAAAAATCGTTAGACATGATGTTTTGTGACAAGTTGCCGATCGGAATGTAACGTCACACGATTTCCATTCTATTTTTAAGAGGAGATTGGGTATCTGTTCGCTTAATAATTCGTAACAGATTGCAGAAATGGTGTAAACTGAAGCAATATCGCGCAATCATAGGATTTGGCTTTTTTGTAAATGATAATAAGTGATAATCTGCTCGCAAGATAATTCGCGTCACATTTGGGGTATAGCGTAATTTGATGCAACACCGCCCAATCTTGGTATTCAATTTTTACGAGGATAATGATTATCTGTAAACAAAAGAATGCGCGACACCTTCGGGTACGCAGCAGATTGATGCAATATCGTGCAATAATGCTATTCTATCTTTGAAAGGAGAATGGCTGTCTGTTCGCACGAGAATTCGTGACATGTCTGAGGTACGGCGTTAACTTAATATCGATATTGGGGTATTTTTGAAGGGAGAATAGGCGTCCGATTGCAGAATAATTCATGACACATTCGGTTATGAAGTAAATTGAGAAAATATCGGTCAGTCGGGAGTTCTGAAAAAGTTATACGTACTCCGTCAATTCCGTTGCTACGTTTCCACTCTTCATATCGTTATCATACCAGCTTATGTCTTGATACAATACGGATTTCAGGTACAATTGTCGAACCCGAAATGCTTGTCTCTGACTGGTATAATTGAACAACATTACGGCGATGTATGTAAAAACGAGTTGTCCCAAACCGACTAAGGCATTTTGAATGGCGAACACTCGAACAGCGTCGATGATCACTGTACTGTTCGATGCGGTTGTATCAATTGTCGAATTTTTCGCACTTTCCAACACATCGTTAGAAATGGTATTGATCATTACGGCGAATATGTAGATACACGGCGGCAGTAGACATCCTCCGGCCGTAGCGCTAACAATTCCGATGCATATAAGAACAATTTCGAAGAGATTCGCATGTCGAAACTGCAAACAACAGCCGATTAGTATTCCAAAATAGCATTTCAAAATTGCGAACACGGGTCGAAAATTGTGATTGTTGAATTTTAATATTCTTACCACTTGAAATTGCGAGATCGTTTGCGGTTTTTCCTCAGTCGGTTTCTTCGGTTCATGAGTTTTTCTAAAATTCGAAATAATTCGTATTACAAAGAATTTTTTAATTTTTCTATTGTTCGTTTGAGTAATTCGTCTCTGTAGAAATTTCACTGACTGATCAAACGGGAAGAGCGAAATTATTAACTGTGCGAACGTTTCGGAGGTGGAAAAAAAATTTCGGTCGTTTAACTTTCTTACGTTTTAAGCGGGGGATCGCTCGGTGCATTTTCACTTCCTTGGACGCTTGCAACTCTTAACAAATTTGGTGTGAATGGCGCTACTTTTTCGCTACTGTTTAATCGGGGATAGATCTTCAAACGCAGCTTTTTCGGATTTCTCATCGCGCCTCGACTTTATAATATCGTTCTTATATTACTAATGTTTAACAATAACGCACTTAAATATCAGCAGCACATTTGTTGATCGCAATAACTCGTCGTCGAATGACCGACGTCTATCGGTGGTGAAAATTAACACCGGTAGACATTTGATAAGTCTAGACGTTTATCAGATGATTTTATCTTATCGGTTTGTTCGGCTACAATGCCATTTCCAGTATCATTTTCATTGGCTACAATGCGGACATTACGATTCCCGAACTATATATCCGAACTGCACGTGTTTCTGTTAATATGAAAACGTATTATTCGAATTATTAGTGTTCTCTAGCACGTTCAGCAATAGAACAGCGTGGCGTAAAGAACGTTTCGGGTTAACGAAGTGTGATCGAGATCAACCAATGCTCAATGAACGAAACAATGTCAACACCGAAGAGCATCAGCTATCCGGTATAATAGAGAATATGCAATATCATCGAGTGATAATTTTCATATCAGTCACAACGCCGAGATAAAAAGAAATGTATTTATTAAATCGAAGATCGAGGAAAGACATTTTATTAATGTTCGGATGACGAATGTTGACTCAATTGGCAGTGACGATGTACTGCAACCTGCGGATGAAGAAAGTCACGAAACAACGTTTTATATCGATAAAATGTTACGTAGGAGAGCCAATGCATCGCATAAACCATAAGATTGCTTCTTTCCTGAAAAGTTGATGCAGTCAAACAATGAAAACATCGAAATATCACGAATACATTTCGCAATCTCGCAAAACATCGACGCCGGTTTATTCGCGCTGTGATTGGTCAACGGCGTGTCGAGTTCATGCCGGACATTAGCTCGCGTGCGTCACTATCAGCGGTTCCGGCAAATAATCAATTGAACCGTATTCCACGCGTTAAAAATTGCGGTCTAATAACGCTGGTAATTCATAGGACTTCCAAAGCATAGGGAATACACGATTCAGCATGCAGAGTACCGAGCGAGTGAACGCAAGTACTCGCCTTCGAGCGTTAAGTTGAAGCAAGCCGATTCACTCGCGACTGTCGAACACTTAATTATCGTGATGATGACTGTCTTGTTTTTTCCACAATGGGTACTCTCACAGTTACATAATTTCCCGCTGAATGTTATGAAATCCGATCGACAACAGTATAACGTAGCAATTTTCTCCGATGGTTTCAATTCCAAACCGAATGAGAAACAGAATGAAAAGTATACAACGTATGTCCTATTTTGCTGCATTTGTATTTTTCGTGTCAGTCCATTTTAGCTCAATCGTTAAATGTCCCGTAGAATTTCATTAAACGTCGTTCTCGATCTTTTTTTACGTAAGCAGTGATCGACAGCATACATAATGGCCATAAAACTTGAAAATTAAACTATTTAAACCTTCAAGAATGTTGGGTTTGCGCCCATTTTGCTTCAACATTCGAGTTGCGCTATTCTCGCATTTTGCTTCGTTGGTCCATTTTGTCCCACTTTCCCATACAATAATGTGACTGAATACAACTGTTGATTCCACATCATTAACTTGCGCCTCATTCTACAATAACCACTGTCGCCGGTCTTCTACTGTTATGCTTCTTAATAATATGAAATAAAATAAGTATGTGAAGACTAACGCGCAACGAGCGAATCCTCTCCGTCGTTTTCCTTGAAGACCTCGTTTTTTTTTAACTTTGCAAACAGCTGCCTAATAAATTGCAAACATGCACAGCATGTTAATCTACCAATAACTTCTTCTGAATCAATTCTGAATAAACGTGTTTTCACAAGTATTGACTTTTACATTCCCCGATCAATCGTTCTACTGAATCATAGTGAAATGGGACTCCGTATCTCTTTCATTGTCATGATTACTTATATGACGAATCTTATCCTATTGTGAATTTCACTTATTGGACGCGTTCGGGACCATACGACACCATACATGTAACTTACCCATTGCTAACTATTTTGTAGTGATACGATCCTTTGTTTGGCTTTGACATAGCGCCGTAAACAAAGTATCCTCAATGTCTGTGTTGCACTGACTTATCCACTGAACCTGCTGGTATCACCGGCCTGCCGGTATTTCTATCCGCTATTCTTCTCGAAAGACTCAACGTATCAGCAGCTCATCGATTTACGATACATTCTTCTTCTCAACACGATTTATTCTCACCAAAAACGTGCGTATCGCCATAAGAAAGGCGTGTCAACTTTTTTTTGTCTATAAACTTCTATATATTATAAAATTGAAGAGTAGTTGCTAGGACAGGACTTTCAGTATGAACGCAACTAAGCAACTAACAACTTGCTCGCTAACGGTCATTCTTCCACCACACGCCAGAGGCACTTGCCGGTCCTAGCGGCGTCTGCAAAACGAACTAAGAATAAGCTAACAGTACGAGGAAAAGAGAACCGCATATACCCAAATGTCTCGCTTTCATTCATCGCGTATAGCTTTGCTACGTCCAACTCGCCGCTAGAGGGATATGCGACCGTCGTATAATTTTGCCACACCGATACTCTTTCCCTCTCTCATAAATCGAGACTTTTCTCGACCGGGGACTCGGGGCCTTGAAGCCTCTCCACAAAAAGAGGAACATCCCGTTTAAGGAGGATGTATCGCTGGGTATTAGCAAAAAGTGCGATTCACATGAAGTTCTGAGCGAATTTCGGTAACTTTCTAATGGAATAAAAATCTAAAAAAAATCAACCACACAATAGGTGCTAAGAAGATTCATTTTCTATAATAATAATAATTCCAAAAAGTTATTAACAAATTAGTAAAACAAATAATTGCTCAACGTATTGTCTGGTATTCTAACTTTTTCTTTAGTCAAAATCTATTCGTCGGTTTTTTTAATACGTATGCATTTTTTATGAATGTTTTTTAATCTTCTAAAAAAAAAGGTAACTTTTTTTTATGGATGAAAAATCACGAATTTTTGGAAATTTTGAATTTCGATCGCAAGGGTGTTTCGAGGACTTAGCGCAACCGATTCTTCAGAAGTCGTACTTTCTCGAAAAATAAAAATAATTTTTTTTATAATGGATTCTCTTACACTTATATTGTTAATTTTGATTATACTTCGTTGATTAGAGCGAAGTGTGACGCATGTTCGCTTGGTTGTGATAAATGAAAGTTTGATTTGTAGACTTGACATTTTTCAGTAGTTGGACGCCGGAATGCTCACCACTAGAATAACGATTTTAAATAGGTTGAAGATCAACTGATCCCTGATCAACTGATCCCTGATCCCTAATCAACTGATTCCTTCGACAACTTTTTTCTTAGCGGTTTCGTCTCCTCAATACAGTGTGCGTTGGTACTGTGAGCCAAATATTACTGATTGTCAATGTCAATTTGTCTGAATCCGAGTGATCTAAGACGGTCAAGGCGGTCAAGGCGAGTGAGTATATCGGGCCCAGACGCTAGCGATAAGGTAAATGGCCCGATAACGAACCGCGCATCAATTGCGGACTATCAATGAGGTACCGAACCATTCCGGACCTCTAACTCGACGCCAAAGTGGGACTTTTTGTACCATTTAGAACTTTCTGCATCCTAAAGCTTTTAAGTAACTCCGCGGTTAGTTTTGATTCATCAAAAGGCCATCATTTAGCGCAAACAATATTAGAGAAATATTTGTGGAGGGCACTGAAACAATGGAGAATTGTTAACTCGTGCGATCAGCGTCATTCGTTCAGTAGTACCAATGTTTGCGCCATCGCCATGCGAATAACAGGTTCATCTCTCTTGCAACGCATACGGGTTCATAGATGGTCCATGATTCGTTGTTTGAACTTTAACCTTGTGGTTAAAATCGGTCCCTTACTCGCTAAGAGCCGGCAACGGCAATAGCTCGCGCGTGCCGACAAAACTAATTCGCTCGCTATGGAAGCGATACTACACCCGCAGCGCAACGTTCGAAAATTGCCTCGACAGTCAGTGTTTTCGCAGAATTTACTCCACCCATCTTAGTTTCATAACAAGACAACGAAAAAAGAAGAATGAAATAATAAAGTGTTCTTATCATTTTGTCGTCGGTGACAAAACGACGATCCCTCGGGGTCCGGAATTCTTTTCGCAATAACGTCGATCGTATCGCGTATTCCTTACGTTTATGGATTCCCCGAATCATTCATGCCTCACGAAGTTGACAATTTTTCAGGACAATGTTTACCCTCCGATCGGTTACGCAATGCTAACACTTCCGTTTATCGTGCTAAACTTGAAATGCTATCGATTTAAGGTTTTATCGTTTGTACGATGTATACAACATTCACGATGAATGGATGAAATACGTAAAAGTTCTTTTTTTCCGGGAGGAGAAGGACAAGAAGATTTATTTCAAACGATACATCAGAAAGTGAACACTCGTGTTCCCCCATGAAGAAAGTTTATTGTTATTGCTATATACACATGAAAATTGATCGGTGGTTGACTTCAGCCTCTCGTTGAATTTTCTGGCTATCGTTCGTGACGTCGATCGAAGTTATTCCAGTGTGCAGTACTGGATATCTAAAAATCGAAATAAAAAAAAAGCTCAGTACACTTTTTTTTAGACAGCAGGAAGTGTTGTAGGAAATTCAATGTAACTTAGACTATTTTTTCATAGTAAAAATTGAAAATTCGTAATGTTCAAGAAAATAAAAAATTTCATGCGAATAAATGTCTTTTTAAACTTTTCAATTTTTCCTATTGACGATTTTTTTTTGTGCAAAAGTCACATAATAGGGTTTATACATCTATGATGAATTAAATTGAAGTATAATCCTTACTTGAAGGAGTGACCGACAGGATCCATTGGATGAATGCACCGACGCGAGTATTCACAGCGGGTTCACCGTCGGCGCAAACGCTTCCCAAACTAATTATACCAATTTCGACGAGTCTTCGGGTTGTAGGATTTTGCCACAAGACGGGGCCGCCGCTGTCGAACTGTGAAAATTAAAAAAATTTTATTTGTGAATATAAAGAAAAACAAAGTATTTCTCGAAATTACTGAAACCATTTTAGAGTTTTGTTCGATGTAAAATTATCATTATTATTTATCTTACCTGACAAGAGTCTCTCCCTGCTTGCTGAGTACACAATTGTCTCGTCGTCAAGTCTCTGTAGGTTTGCCTACATACAGAATTCGTAATGACGCTCAATTGAGCTTTTTGCAGAGTGTTCGATGGACCACCAGCAAACTCAGTACTGCCCCAACCTGGAATCATTTTTATTATTATTTTTTTTTTTATTAAAATATCTTAATTTACAGAATCCAAATTGATAACGAAACTACGAAGAGTTACTGTCGCGTCTCAGACACGTCGCACGTCGCACGTCACACGTCTTTTACGTTACGTTCGTTAACCGTACTATTCCATAAACGAATTCTTCGAATTTCTATCTCGCTATAGTCAATAATTAAAATCAAAGCACCGGACATTCCCTCTCGAATTACGACAATGCACATCCGGTTACGCCGAGAAGGCGTACGTCTTTCCCACGCGAGCCGTGCGATCGGTTTCGGCGTAAATGCCCTTCGAGAAAAAATTTAAATGTAACATTTTGACGTTCTTTTCAGCAATACTGAAATCTGAATGTAACATTTTAATTTTTTCTCGACGAATATTTACTCCGAAACCGATTGCACGGTTTTGGTGGAAATAAAATTTAAATGTAACATGTTAATTTTTTCTCGACGAGCCGAACGATCGAAACCGGTACTCCGAAACCGATCGCGAGCAAAAATATATGCAACTCATCTCCTCGTTTATTTAATTCAATTAAACAATTCTCCTCATTTAATTCGTTAGAACGAATAGAATTCCATCGATTTATTGTCACAATGCCACGGCGATCTAAAGTATGCAATAAAATAAAATTTCGTTTTACGCACCCAAAACTTCGATGAAGGATCCCCCAAAGGTATCGGGCGAATGTTGAAATGGTAGGCAAACTGGACCGACCTGCTGACTAAATGTAATTGTGCCGGTAATTGTGATAACGGCTATGTCATAGTCCTGAGTATTCTGATTGTATTGCGGATGTATTTGGATGTTGTCGACGCGAAACAGTCTCGTGACGTTCGTTTCCGAAGCTGTTGACAAGAAGATTATTCATAAAGTCACCAGTATCCGTGCTTTCGATTAAACGTGCTACTAATACTATAGTATTAATTGCGGAGAGATTTGTCTAAAGATCTGCATGGCAATCGCGTATAAGAAGGATAAGAGAAATTTCAACGATAAAAGCAATTTACGTCGAGGAACATACCTTACGAAAAAGAAAAAAAAAAAACAAGAAGAAAATGTAATCGTGAGGAAAAAATTCGATCGATCGTAAAGTTGGTATCTTCCTTTTTCGTTTAAAAAAGAAATTTCAAGTCAATAAATCTTTAAAAAAATACCTTTTGACACGTCGTGATCACCAACCAATACTCCAATTTGGGATACGGGTCTGTTGAAGACGCAATGGGCCGCCGTTAATACCTGTTTTTCATTGATGATAGTTGCACCGCAAAAAAGAATTCTCAGCTGGGCATCGATCAGACCGCACATCATGGGATACTCATTAATTCCCGTTTCTTCGCCACCGACTATACGCGACTTGAAAATAATTTTAATGTTTTTTTTTTATTTATAAAAAAGAAATCAGATTAAAGAGACTTTCCCATCGGTGCAGGTGAATATCGTTGGTACGTTGATTCGCTTTTCGTCCCATCGACGGTGCTTTCTTTAGTAATGATTGTAAATTTCTGAAAGAACGTTCTTTTAGGCGATACTGAAACTTTTACTTTTTTACTTTTGCACTGACGTCTTAAAGTGATCGTTGAGAAAATTATCGCGCTTTTGGTGAAATTTTGAAAATGAATTTTGTGCATTCTTTTTTGGTATGTACCGAAAAAAGAAATGCTCAACGAATTAAACCAATAGAGATTTTAGCGTCGAATTTCTCGAACGAAAATGTATAAACAACAGTTCGTCTGTAAAATCAGAGATTATACTATTTGCTTAATTTTACATTCGACTTTAAATTTGTCTGAAAGTTAGCGGAGTCAGACAAAGACTGTTCAGTCTAACGGTAGTCGGTGAATTTGGCCCCTTTTTTTGAGAGTTGAATCAATAGCTTTTTTTGCCGTATGAAATGGAAGAAGAAACCTCTATATTGTGCTCACATTTTTGGGAATAGAGGTAATTTTAATTCTCGATTAATTTTACTTTAAACAACCGATGGAAAAATATTGCATAGCAAATAAGGCAATGCGAATCAGACTCAGTCGATAACGAAAACTGTAACTCGCCTGGTGCCGAACATTTTCAATAATTTTTTTTTCAACAAAAACATTTGGTCCCTTTTTGACTGCCTATTTGATATTATCTCGGAAATAGTTATCAACCGATAACTATAAGTTATTCGTAGCTCGTGTCGCGTTATTAAAAAAATTACCTATAATCATTATCGGACTATCTTAGCAGTGAAATTTGGCCCAACTGGTTGGAAGGCATTTTACGAAAAATGGCGCCAAGATGCACTCGTATTTGTCGGCAAATCTCTGCGATAATCGTTTATTTTAATTCTTTCCTTACTAAATCTAAGCCATCATCATACAAAAATTATTTTAAAAAACTCGAGCCACCTTCGCATTTATAGCCATTGTGCTTTTTCAAACATTTTCCCGGCAAATGAGGACTCACCGTGATGCTATAATTTCTAATGAGCTTTCAACGCAACACTATGTCATTTGGTTATCCGTACCGTTGTCACATTTCTCTTAAAAGAATGCTATCGAGATAAGCAAAAAATGAATATTAAAAAAAGCAAAGCAAAACCAGCGCGCAAAAACGGAAGATTTTCGTTTTATCGAAATACCGAAACATATCGGTCGGTTTCTGCACCAATTTCTGTGCGAATTTGGCAATCAGTTAATTTTTTCTAAAGCTAAAGACGATGGATTCATATTCGACTATTTATGTTCGACACATTCGGGTCTCGTCTGTACTATCAGATTACCTCATAGCGCCAATATGAGATCGATTAAAGACGAGTCCATTCATCCGTCGAAAAATAAGCACAATATAAATAGGTAACTTATCCGGTGAAAAAAAAAACAAACACACGGTGACAATAAAAAACACACAGTGATAAAAAAAAACACACCTCACTCGTGATTCAACTCAGTCAAAAGTGAGCCTAATTCGGTGGCGACCGTTAAAATAAACATACCCCATATTGGTTTATTGCGTCAAACACTTTTTCGTGAAGATTTTCAAACAAATAATGTAAACCTCTTGATCCTTATCTGCGACAGGGGTGTCCTAAAGTTACAAGTGGAATATTATTTTTAATATTTATCGTAGAGTGCAATAACATAGTAAGAAAATAAAGTTTCAGGGTTAATCAGGGTAATTGACTTCGATATTTTTTTTTTTCGGAAAAAAAATTAGATCCGTGGTATACATAAAAATTTGAAAAAAGTTTTAGTAAAGAATTGCTATCGACACAATTGCATCATTTTTCTTACCCTGATTGACCATAAGCCAAAAAAAATCATTTTTTCAAAAAAATATAAAAACTAAACAAAAAAAAGTCACGAGATGGGAAAATGCATCCGAATCGTCGATTTCAAACTGCGCTTTTGAGAAATTTCTCGTACAATACTCACGAAAATAAAAATAAATTAAATTTGCACGACGGAAAGATTATCGAATATCCATCAACAAAACATCGAAATTCGACACTTTTTTCGCCGTTTCGTTAGTTTAATTTTTTTCATTAACGGAAACGTTCGAGAATTAAAAAAAAAAAGTAGTTCTAATACTAACGGGATTCTTCCAACCGCATCTGCAATTGGGATTGGTGTCGGGCAGTGTTACTGTCTCCAGAGTGCACAGAAACCTGCCACCAATCGTTGTTAGTGATGAGGTGAGCGTGAGGGTGAATTTGTTCGATTTGCTCACGAGACTAATCGTACCATTGCCGCAGTAACGATGTCCGACACTGTCGGCCGCATCCTGGATGGTCAGAGCATCCTGAGCGCACTGAATGCTCTGGAATTTTCAATGTTTAAAAATAATTAACGTCGATATGAGAGTAATAAAATTTCGTCAATTTCTCAAAGGCATAATTTCATGACGATAAGTTAATTTAATTCCCTAAAAATGAATTGATTAATTATCGACCGAAATATATCGTGGAAAACTTACGGCAGGCAGCGTAAAAGGATTGCAGGTCAATTTTATTGGTCGATCACTCTGCGCAACCCAACGGCATGTCGAACCTCTTGGATAATTTTGTGGATAATTGGTGTTGAAGACATAATACTTGTTTTCCGGTACCATTTGTTGATTGTAGTCGCATGAACCGTATTGCGCATTGTTACTGCCGACCAATGACAATAGAACCATCAACGGTGCTAGTAGGTCTGAAAGAAAATAAAATAAAGAAGTTACAACAAGTTCCTTGCATCGAATGGACACTCACACACCGTCAATCGCATAATTAAAAAATTATACTGAATTTCAGCCCAATTCATACTTTAGGCTGTATAAAATGTAATTTTTTTTCGCTGATTCTATCGGAAAAATATTTTTCACTTTTTTTCAAAAGTATTTTCGTAGGATTAATTCGTACCGACAAAATAATTAGAACCGAATTAGAATTAGAACCCAAAAAATCGAAGTAAAATCGGCACCACACAAATTTTTACAATTTCTCAGTTGAGTTCAAAATTACAGTTCATTCTCATCGCCTTATTTCATTCTAACGAAATATATGAAAAAAAAGTATAGTAAGTAATCGTAAAAGTGCACAATATCTGCATGTAATCTGAAAGATTGAATGTCACTCGTGACTCTCGTTAAAGTCATTGTATCTCGAAACTGTCGATGCACCTACAAGTCAGTCGTAACTGCGTTTCTCACTGATCGCGACGAAAAATGCACGTGAACGAGAAATCCGCAAGTATTCGCAAAACCTCTTTATGCAGCGATGGAAAAACAAAAGCTTCAATAACAGCGCTGATTGTCAACTTTTGCAATTGCCGCGTTTCTTTAAGCACATTAATTTTTATTATTTTCCTTAAATTTTGTGCATTTTGTTACTTACTGAGCATGGTGAAGAGACTCAGTGATTTGCTACGGTCCTCATGCGTTCACGAACTAAATCATCCGGTTTATTTGACATCGCTATATAAGCGTTCGTAAGCCGAAGTAGCTGATAACGTGCGCGCATATTTTACGAGTGGGCATGTTTTTCCAAGGGTACGTAGAAGGAGGTGTAAAATGTAAGAACAAATGGGAAAAAAACATAGTGAGGGACGATTTTGAGATGGCATAACCATCGAAAAATACGTATGTAGCGAGGAGGGAGGGCGTGGGGCGAGAAGCGCGAAAGGCAGGGAGTCTCTCGGTATCATCTATATTTGTCGATTATTGATTCCACGAAGTTTAATATCTACCGATGAGTTCGACTTTCAATCGATTTTTTAAAGAAGCGTCCGGAACATCAGGAGGAACTGCGTAATATTATTCGCATCTAACACGCAAAAGCGACCATAATGTGTTTTTTTTTATGAATCGAGTGATTGATAAGTTTATAGGGATTGAAAAAAAAGCATAGAAATAGACAGATCGTTGATGGATAATGGTGAAAAGGGCTGAGTCGGGGTGTAAGGGGTCTCGGAGTATTTCCCGTTTAACTGATTATAGATTGCGGAAGCGTATCTATTGCAGCACTGTAAAACACGCTTTTGGTTTTGTTTGCATTGAATAAGCAAGTGCGTTCTGTTGCAGACAATGCAGTATGCAAACACTGCGCGCATATGTTGCTCGCCGATAAATTGTTTCCGCGAAAGCTGAATGCGAAAGTACTATCTTTGAATTAATGATACCCCCACACGCAGTAATTTTTTTTTTTTGCTCGAAATTTGAAAAAGCATATTAAAAGTCCTCGGAATTTTATTTCACCAAATTGAAAATTGAAAATTTGTTTTTTTCAATAACGTAATGTTGTGTATTTTTTCTGTGGAAAATTGACGATTGCAAAAAATGAATTACGACCACATAATTCTGCGCATTTCTGAGAAAAAAAAATGCTTCTTTTTAACAGTCCCTTTTAATATTCCATTTGCCACACGTGAAAGAAAAAAAATCAGGTTGCCACGTGTCCGGTCGTAAAGATTTCTAGAGCCAACCAGCAGAAATATAGGCACCGAGAAAAACTTTGTCTTTGGAAACAGCGATAAAACGGAGATTGTGTCGTCACCGAGAGAGATCTAATTTACCTTTGGTGGATTTATAATGTCTGCCGAAAAACACTTTGTAAGCATTTACTCAAAGATTTACAGGGCTAGTAAGGAAAATGTTTGAATGTCGGGGATTAGGAAGTAGGTAATTCCGGGGTTAGTTGACACACTCGACTCCCCAATATTTCGAGAACGTACCTCGTCGTAAAAAATGGCTATAGACATCGGGATTATTTTACAGACAGATAACGATTACTTTTCGTTGTGTGGAGAAAGGTGAATTAATTCATAATACAATAATATCAAATTGAAATTTTAATGTAAAATTACAAAATGGTCCAAATGACCCCACGCACCTGTAAAGAATTTGTATCATTATCTGATTCGAATGTAGGGCCATTCTAATGCCTGGATAAACATTTTTACGTCACTCCGTTCCATTTTCATCTCGTCTTCGTAAAACACGAAGACACGTTTTCGTTTCATAATTTTTTTCTTTTCCTTTTTTTTCACTCTAATTCTTAATACGAAGTAAACGCCGCGGGGCAGATGGTCTACACGTACACGTGTGTTATTGATGTTGTCATAAATATCCGAGCGAGTCGAGTAGCTGCTCGACTCTCCATGCTCCAAAGTGAATTATCGTTTAATCCCCGGACATCGTCCTTTCCCGGTATGATTTCATCATTATCTTCCGTTGGCGTTGATTGTTGTAGAATTACGCGCGGCAGCCACAACTCTTTATCTTTTCGTCAAAGACGTAAAAAAAGTCCCTTCTTCCTTTCACTTGCGTGTCGCATGACATTCAATGGGCAGCGTTAACAATTTTTTGTGTTAAAAATTAGCTTTTCTGGTATTTTTGTTTGGGAAGCTTCGTTTATTATTCAGACGACCGCGTGTCGATATTGCGTCGCTTTCTTCGGAGCGATTAGGACGCAATTTATGCTTAAAGCTATGTGAAAGTGGCGTAATCCTTAACCAACCTCAGTCGGTAATAAAAATAAACTGCGATTCATTTTTTTTTTTTCAAGCGTGACAATCTTTTCGAAAACAATGCAAAAGAGATTAACAATTTGTGTGTCAATACTTAACTTCCTTAAAAAAAATGGTATATAGTTGTTATCGCGGCGCGTCACATCATCTCGAAACTACGACGAAATGGCTACTGAATAATGATTTATTGTCTACCACTATAGATTTGAAAGATATCTACTCAATATCAATACAACTAGAATACAGTTACAAGTAAAAAAAAATGTTTTGCCGATCACAAAACTCGAACACTTCATGCACAATTCTATGCGAACGTAACATTGTAAATCATAGTTTCTTCTTTTCCCTATTATTAACTGATTGTCAACTGATTGCGGTCGGCTATAATTAACGTATCGGTTGAATTAATGACTCGATAACAGCGGTATAAGTTATTCCGTTGAGCTATGTGAAGCACGAATGCCGTACCTAAAATGTCCATTAAGTTTTAATCCCATTGATCGATCGTATAAACGGTATTTTTGGAATTTATGAAGTAACTTATTTATTGATCTCAAGGGATTTTTTTAGTCCTCCATTTAGTCAATAAAGACGCGATTTCGCAACAAACGAACAAACTATTTATGTTTTTTCCACCGAACTTATTGCACTAAGCCTTATTTCCTTACCAGGAACTCGCAGGGACAACGCGAATCGCGCTACCTTGCGTAATCAAATTTCTTTCGCACTATAAATTGAACGATGCCTTAACATGAAACTGTGCAGTATTTCTTCTCGAAAGAGTCAATGGAGCAAAGTACAAGTAAATACATTTGAAATCACAATCTCTAATTTAAGAAAATCAACAGTGTTAAAAATAACTTAGTTAAATCTCGATAAACAATATGAATTTAATAAGTATAATGAATAGCAAGAACAGTATTGTATGATAATATAGAATTATAATGTTTATATCGTTCTGAGAATTGTCATACAATATCGCATAACTCATCATTCTCATAAATAAAAACTCGAAATAAATCGAAAAAAAAGAAATTGTTATTATGCTGCTACTGCGGCGCGACGCCCCCGCGTGGCGCTGGCCAGTACGAATCCCATCTCTATGGCAACGCGAAGCTTGACAACAATACGCTAACCCTATTCAACCGTCAAACAATAACTATGAATTTAGACGTACTTATTTAACCATTAGTTACTCAGAATTATGTTCTCGTCCGTTATGACGGCGATTAATGTACATAGAATTATCGTTACAATCAATTTGTCATTAACGCGCGGCGTAAATCAGTGAATTCGTCATGTCGTATTTTTTTGGTACACCTGTAACTAATCCCGACAGTTACGCTTACAAGTCCTCCAGAAAAAACGTAACGTTCGATACAATCAGTCATAATTTGTGCGTCGCGATGTTTTACGTGGTGATTATATGTTTTGTTTTTAATGACTGCAGAGCACTAGTCAAAAGGCAGCAGCAAACGATTATGACATTGAACCGGTTCATGGCAATGAACATCGCCGTAAACACTCTTCGAAGGGAAAATCAGCTGTCAGAACAAAACTGTTGGTCTCCGATGTCGTGGATCCAAGTCATAACGACAGCAAACTTTTATCGCCGTCCACCAGACTCAGACGACACAGACACAGGGATAGAGAAAAATTTATTGAAGAAAATCAGCGTTCAAGCAACAAACACGACAGCCAGATGACCGATTCCGCAGGTAATTTTAAAATGGTTTCCAGCGTATCGTGATACTTTTTTTTTTTTAAATACTTTGTTTTTCTTTTTTTTTTGTAAAATTTTTTTAAAAAACCTGTGACGTCACTTTATTTTTAGTTCCAACCGGGAAGCAAAGCAATAAATAACAATTTATAGATGATAGTAATTTCTTAATAATTATTTTGTGATAAACTCTTTACATGTTGAGCGAAACGATTAATTTATTATCGTTATCCAAATCGTATTTCTGTTATCATTTGTGACAAAACAATGTTATTACTGTTGCGTCTATACTGTTAAATCGTTGCAATGAAATAATCTTTATCTTCGAAAATTGTCCTTTTTCTGTCTTGATAAGGAAAATAAATACAAATCGTTTTGTTGAATCAGCAGACGCACATTTCGCAATTTTACTCGATGGTTAAAAAAACGTATTATCCGAATAAATCTAAATAAATGTTTTATCTATTTCCAGTTACGATGGAGGAGCTCAACGACAAAAACTTACTTTTGTCCAAAGTGAAAAGCAAATATGCAAAATTGGAGAAAATTTGTCAAGATGCGAAAACGGAGCAAAACAAAGTCGAGATAATGTTGGAACAACGCGACAACGAGTATCGAAAATTGCACGTTCATCACGAGGAATTAACGAACGTCGTGCGTTCCCTCGAGGAAGAGAAAAATAATCTTCGATTAACAAACAAAAGATTGTATGCCGAAAATACGCAATTCAGCGAGGATATATCTCTTCTGAAGATTCTGATTTATCGATTGAACGTCGAACTCGAACGCTATCAGGACAAACTGCGAGACTCGCGACAGGAGGACACCAAGAGCGCCGCTTGCGGTGACGACGATGTCGACGCCACTTCGGAGAGCAAAAGAGTATCGGAGGCTTGGGGACGAGTCAATCTTCACGCTCTTGGACCGCTGCTCGAAGCTTATCAAGAAAATTTGGAAGAGAAGGACGAACTCATACGACAGTATGAGAGCGAAATGAATAATTTCAGCGGTAGATGCAAAGAAATTGTCGCTGAAAACGAGACGATGCGGACGGAAATTGAAAATCTCAAGACTCAGGTACTTTTTTAGAACAATTTTCCCATTTTCTTGGCTCTCTAGTTTTAGTTCAGTATTTTAGTAGTTTGACTTTTTCTTTAGATCTTATCTTCAAAAATATCTCATACGTCAATATTCATATTTATTAAACACAATAATTTGTTTTTCAGTTGAACAAATGCACAGAGGAGGTAAAAACGCTTACGGACGATGGCGCGCTTGTTAAAGAACAAAATTACCTTTTGACGAAGCAATTATCCCTTCAGAAGCTCAAACTTCAAGAGATACATACGCTATACGAGAAGAAAGTAGAATCAATGTCGCGCGATAACAACAAATTGCACGCCGATTATTTAGCTTGCAGCACGGAATTGAGCAATCTTCGTGGAAAGTACGAGATACTCAACGACGGTTACGAAAAATTAAAGAAAAACACAGACAAGACGATGCCGGTTTCCGTACATACATCCGCGATCGAGGAGTGCAAACGTTTGTTCGAGGAACTGAAAGCGCAGTACGATTCCGAGAAGAGAAAATTGATCGATCAATTGAAGCGACTCGAGGAATCGAATCCGAACAACGAGAGGCAACTGGTTATTGTGACCGCGGAACGAGATCAGCTTAAGCGACAAACGAAGAATCTGGAAAAAAGTTTGAAGTGAGTTGATGAAAAAGTAAATTCCTGTGTAAGCAATTAATGTTATGAAATGTTCATTATTATTACAGACGAACGCAACACAAATTGGAACACTTTCAGCAGAATGTTTGTTCAATTCAAGTATCGAGAGATTCGTTCAAAAGGCAACTGCAGAAGACAACGGCGTATTGCGAAGAATTGGTCACCGAACAGGAAAGGCTTTTGATCGAACGTGAGAAACTTTTGGCTCTTCTAAAGAAGAAAGAAGAAGAAAATGAGAATATTCAGTATCTCGGCAATAACATTGCGCATAGGATGGGAAACTTGAAGAGTCAACTCCAAGTAATAGCTTTTATTTTTTCTATTGCGTGAATTCGACCAATAATTTTCGATACCTGATATCAATATGGTTCATTTTCCACATTTTCCAGCAGCATCGGCGCATTTTTTAAACGGTAAACACGGAAAATAACATTTTTTTATGCTATTAGCGCAATTTTTGCTTTTCAAACACTGAATTTTACTCGAATAAGTAAAAAATCGTTCAGGAAAAAAAAGGCGTCTATGGGTTCCAAACAGCCGGGAAGAGACATTTCTTTTCAGACGCTACAAAAAAAAGTTTTTTACGTGCAATCGAACAATTTCATGTTTTATCGATCACATAAAATCGATGATTTTTTTCTCCGATGAACACGAATAAGATATTAATAGACATGTAGGCTAGAGTCGGAGACCCCAAATTGTCAGAAACAACATTTTTAACGGGTTTTCTTCCATTCATGGAGACTGCGTAGTTACACAAGAGATTAGAGCCCAATTAGTCATATCGTCGCATAAAAATGGTAAGAGAGCCTTATGTTTGTTGTTATTGTTGTTTCAGAGTGTCCAGAAGGGAGCAAAAGAACAATTGGAAAGCGTAGAGAAGCACATAAAGATTCAAGAAGTCGGCGTCGGGCAGATGAAAACCGACTACAATCGCGAGTTGCAACGTTTGAAACAGTTAATAAAGCAGAAGGAGGACGTTATCGGCAAGTTGCAGCGCGAAAAGTACGCGACCCAAGATAATTTGGAGCTCGTGTGGCGCGCCGCTACCAGCGACGATAAAAAAGTCAAAGACGCGTTAAAGAATACCAAAATTTACAATATTTAAGGAGAAAAAAAAAAACATAAGATTGTCAGAATCATTTCAAATTTTACAGTCCTCCAGCCATAATTTCCGTCCATAATTTTTTGATATGCCACGCGTTTCATTCCGAAACCTCTTCGTCTTCGAATAATCATAACTGCAGTGTTATCAACTTTCTCAAACGAATTTTATACGAACTCTAGTCACGATTTAGAATAATGTAGTTAATTACTATTGTTATTAATAGACACAAACAATGTTAATTTTCCGTAATTGGAAATAATAATTGTTGTAGTTAAATTGCGCAACGTTTGCAATTATTGAAAACTCCCAGCGAATGACGAGTAAATGTGGTCAACGTGAATTTTTGTTTGGTATCAACAATTTTTGTTCGCAACAAAACTGTGAAAAAAAATTGGACTGCTGTCAATCGTAGAAATTACATTTCCGTGTAAAGCAATTAGTTAATTTCCGAATTCGAAACTGATCCTTAAATCTCGTGCGCATTTCGTATTGTTTGTTTCTCCTATAAATAACGGAAACAGAGTCGTGTTGCGCAAAGTCTCCGAAGAGTCTAATTCGAGCCTCAGAACGATTTCAAAACGCAATCAATTCATCGTTTATTTCCAGACGGAAGTCTGGCGTCTCTCGGTTGCAGATTCCGCCTTCTTGGATCATCGTGAACTCTGTACACCGCGTAATTTATCAAATCGAAGTGGACAATGAGAAATCAGATATTCGAGTCGATAGCGAGATCTTCCGTTTGTCTCACCATGCGTGCGGGCGACGTGCACGCTATCACCTGCTTTATTCAGTGATGACATCAACGCGGACAAGTGGCGATGAAGGCTGGTCGATCCATTGATGGTAGCAAAGTCTACGACTCCAATAGCCGGGTGCAACAACTATTATAAGAATGATCTCACGACGCTATTTACATACGTGAAAACATAGTTTTTTATTGATTTTTTTAAATTCTTTTTCACCGCCGCTCGCTGCGTGTTTTCATTGACAAAATTGTAACTTTTTAAACGGCGAAAACAAATAATTCGATCGGTACTCCAATACATCGCGGACCGCGAAAACGACTCGCCATACTACAGATTACTAGGAATTAAAGCTCTGATTGGCGATTTCGAGGTAAAAGATCTTTTTTATATTTTTTTTCGTCGGTATATAAAAATTGCATCACAAGTGAAAAAAAAAAAAATATCGAAATAGTATTTAAATTTTTATCTCTGTATGATGAATGAGCGAATGAGCAATTCACGAGTGAAAAGAGGTCAATTGTATGGGACAGGATCAGTGACGATTATTCACGACTCGTCCAATCATCGGATAAACTGCAATCTGCATATATAATGTATCGAGCAAATGGCACGCGCGCGTTTAGATATGTCGTTACTACATCAGTCTCGCGAAGGTGTCAAATTGCAACCTTATGCACGGTAAGTGATCATTAACTCTATAATCTTATTACTTGAGTACACATACGTTTATAATCGTATTATCCGTATCAAGCGTTTGCACGATGAATGACCGGTATAATGGTATCGTTGATTACTCATAACATGGCAATGGCATTATCGTATCTCCCATCGAAATTTCATGGTCGACTAAGTGAAGCGGCAAAAGTCATCTATTATAAGTCACTGCAAGAACGATAAGATTACTCGACTCGATACATCTTTTAACTGATAACTATTTTCCCGTTTTTTTTTCGGCAATGTGCCGTAATAGTCGCCGCTGCTTACCTGGCGGGCGATGTGAGTTTCTATTCGATTTATCTCGAAAAAAATACAGGAAACGAACTATAGGAATTATAGTTTTGATAGTTACTTTACATCGTACAGGCGGCGAATTTTCGGATGAATCATTTATTGGAACGTTTGTCGAAATTCAATGTGACCGATTATTATTATTATGATTTCTCTTAATATGTATTATTTTTAATCGAAACTTTATTACGTTTCACGTGAAAAGAAGAGGGGAAAAAAAGTATTGAAAACTATAGGCTTTCGTATTTTCCGAGAATGAATATTTTGCAAACCGATACTGACAGCCGGTATCGTTGCACGGTGATATTTTTTTGAAAAAGTATCGTTGGAATATTTAAAATAAACAATGTTTACAAAAACGTGCCAAAAAAATCCATCATAATATTTCCTCGTCGTAATAATACCAAAAATTTGGAGATTTCGATAAGAAGATTAGAGGTCAGTCAGTAGGTGAATGAACCGATTGGCATGGCTGTTTACCGGAACTCTGTAGATAAACAAAGTAACTTCGTCATCGTTACAAGAAAGAGCAAAAAACAGAACCAAAGCTCAAATAATCAAGAATCCAAGAATAGATTTAAAAAATCACAGTATCTACACAACCCATCGCAAAAAAAATCGTCAGTATAAGTTTGCAATATGTGTCGCTCTCGTCGCGTAGCGTAAAATTTCGGCTGCGTGAAACGTTCTGCGCGTTCGTAGTATCTCGGGGAAGTTCGTGTAGCCTCGGTGAAAACCAAAATGTCGTCTGCTAGGCGCGTCGTCTGGAACCGGGTCGCATTAGTGACGCAAAAATAGTAGTGATAAGCGATAAAGCTATAGTTCTCCGTGAGTCTCGGCTCGAGTAGCGTTGCGTGTCGCTCGTTCTTCGTTCGTAACTTCGTGTGTGTTTCTCTTTCATTTTTATTAAATCAACGAAATAACGCGGTGGGAGCCGAGAGAAACGCGTGGTTGTCGAACGTCGTGGCGTTTACGCACACGGGGAAAGCCGGTGGACATTGATTTTTACACAGTTTTTCCGCGATCGGTCAGCAGGAGGCGACAGATGATCGCAACTGAGAAACGTCATCTCGCCGCGGCGTTTATGCTGCCTCGTGACTCGAGCTACGAGCGTATTATTATTCCATCGAAATGCGAAAAAATTCAATCGTTCGTGAAGTACGAGCCGTTAAAAACGTAAGGTTTCAAGAGTTTTTTAAATCGCTTTTTTCTCTGTTCAATTATTCGGGTTTATTTTCAAATGGCAACGTAACAATCGCTGGTAGGTCATGGCAATGTATATATATTGAATGTCTGTTATTGGCATATATACATATATATTGTTGGCCAACGAGCACATTGTCAATAGGCCAGAGCTCCCGTGCTGTCGAGTACTCAGTATATATATGTATAGTCGCGTATGTGTACTTATACTGTATACATATATGAGCTTCTCACCTCGACTCGAAGATACGCTTTGTAAATATTGAGTTCGTTCGACATACGACTAATAACGTTCGGAAATCCCGCCATATTATTCTGACAAATTTTTCGACGAAATATTACGCGACTATTTTGGCTTTGAAAGTGTTTCGATCTCCATGAAATTAGAAGAATATACGCGATTTTTCCTCAGCGTTGATTGATTCTCCATGACGGGGTTTTCTTTATTCAGAATTTGCAGGTTATGGTCGGCTTATTTACGCGGAAATTTATTGTCGAAGAGATTCTATCTTTCGGATAACAAATTTATTCGCGATATTCATAAATACAATTTTATTTCAATATAAGTAAATCGCAAGACGAATTATAAATCGAGAGGTAAGAGTATCCTGCAATTTAAAAAAAATCTATACGATATAAAATTATCAATACGCGCGAATAAACAGATTTGGGAATTCGTTTTTTTTTCTGTTTTCTTGTTTTCGGGTTAATAAGGACTATTAGAAAATTGATTATATATAATTCGCGCTAATATCTTCGATAAATTTCGCGATTACGATATAGTCCACAGTTCATCGACATCCGATGGAGCGTAAAAGATCCTTTCGCGATAATAACATTTATCAAATGCTCGGGAACCTTTCGTAAAATTCGACCGACTTGGATCGATTATTCGATCAATGATGTAACACATCAACAATACACGTCGATCACGGTTATTCGAAGCTCTTCGTGTGTTGAACGCTTTATATTTATTTCGCGAGCCGATTATCTCGCGTTTGCAAAGATTACCATTTTCAAGCGACCTGTCGTATCGAATAAAACTAGTAGTCTCGCTGTTACAAATCCATCCAGCTTAGCGACGTTCCCGCCTTATCGTGACAGTTGATATATATATATATATTTTTTTTTTTTCGATGAATTGCATTATAGCTTATAGTTTACCCGATAAACGTAGAATAATTCAATAATAATAATGATATAATCCGTAAAACATGGATTTGAAAAAAATTACGACAAATCATCGTTATATAAAATAAATCGATATATCGAACTATTGCCACATATATAAATCGTTTTAATGATACTCATTGCCCCGAACCTTTTTTTTTACGATGAAAAATCTAAAACGGCTCGTAAAAAAAAATAATTCCAATAACATGCAATTTATTTTTTCCTTCGACGAATCCTTTTAAATCGCTGTTCGATAAGCTTAGTGCATCGGTGAGTTCATAAACTTTAACGGTTTCTCGAGGCCGTACGGGTATAGAATTCGTGTGGTGTTTCCCGTGCGCTTCCTTTCCCGTTGTCTTTTTGCTCGTAAGTAGCCGCAGCCAAACTGTGGCAAAAAAAGGTGGCCGAGTAGGGTACCAGTTAACCAGTCAGTCAGTCGGTATAAATGAGCGAACGGCAGCAGCAGACTATATACGAGGCATCGTCCCGGAAGCCGCGGTTGGTTACGTCAGGCCGCGCGCGAGCTTCGTCGTCGGTCCCTCTTTTACGAACCCAGTCCCGCGGCTCGGCCCACGCGCCAATTAATCCGTGCAATTGTGACGGGGCTTTGTGACAACATCGTTCCGCGGTTTCCGCAAGTGATATCAATCCCCTCTCCTTCTCCCGGTCGTTGTGAACTCGTCGCTATTATTTAAAGCTTCATTGGGATTTTTTTTTTCGCGATGTTAAAAGCGAAAGAACACGAGTAACCGATGAATCTCGCACAGTTCGTTCACCGAGCGTTACTGTACAGACGACCGCTAATTGCGACCCTAACAAAGGCGTGTCTAGTCGCTTGATCCTTACTTTTGTTTAGGAAGCTTCGGTAACGAACAACCATTGTTTGTTTTTTTAATTAAATTTCCATCCTCTTTAGATTAATTTTTTAAGAAAGAAATTATTATTATTATTATTATTATAGTAATAATATTAAGCATATACTATATTATAGTAATTAATAATTGCCCCGCAACGCGACAATGCAACATTTGTTGGTTATATCAGAGTGTTAGATCAGCGGCTATTATTATCTTAATATTCATTACGTTCTTGGAACGTCTTGTTGTTGTAATTAGAATGCGAACGGATAAGTGATGACGATAGCATATTGGACATTGGTACACGAGCAACAAAAAAATGTTCCGATAGTCTTTACCGTTCATACGACTTGAAACAAAAAGATTTCCGATTTTTTTTTGTTGCGCGCCGAAACACAAAAATCGGTTAACGCGTGGATCGCCACGAGATTTTTTTGCCGAATATAATAACAATGGTAATCCCGAACGCGATCGTTACTATGCAAATATGTAGTCGCTGTGAAGTTGGCGAAATAAATGCCTCGTTAGATAGGCGTATTTGCTTATAAAGCACTTATATATATATAGATGTAGTGTGTCGTAAATGAGAGCAATGTACAGCCGCATAAACCGTAGCGAAGGTGAAAGTTGTCGACTTTTCAGCTGAGATGAGGATTTTCACGTAAAAGTTTAACGCGTGTAATTGTAGCCGAGAGAAAAGACTATCCGGACCGAGTCGCAACACTGTCTGAAGCGACAAATTATTATTTTCTTTTCATATTTGTGCGTCTCTCGAGGCTGAATCAACGAGGAAAATATTTCGCAGTTCAGAAGATTCGGTCATAAATACTCCGAGATAAATTATTCAGAAGCGGATGAATTAAAAAAGATCATAAAATATTTATCATACAGAATTTTTTTTTTGCGGGAATACGATCTTTTTGCGTAATTATCGATTTTAATGATTCGGATGTCGATGATGAAAATGCGTTGATAATGCGCTATTCCCTCTTTTTTCGCGTAGGTTCGATTTTGTTGAAATTATGTTGATTAAACCAAATATCAAAGAGAATAAAAAAAAATGTCCGTAATAATCACCTTGATACACAAAAAGCCTTCATTTGTGTTTAGCGTGAAGTAATAAAAATGAAAATAATAAAACATATGTTAGAACCCCAGTAGCATGATTCAGTCATATCGGCGAGTTCGTCGTACAATTTGCCCCCAAAATTGATGTTTCACTCTACGATAATAGCGGCACAGTTTTGTGAATGTACAATGAACCGCGATGTTTCGTATGCGACTCACGCGTTGTACGCGTAAGTTCTTACAAAAAAAAACAAATTCTGCGTGTCGTTCGACTTTCTCGGGATTCTGGGAATCCCATGTTTACCCAGAAAAGCGCGATGACGAATAAACACGGGTAGTAGAAGCAACGAGTAGGAAGAGAGGGAGGGGGAAATAATGAACACAATTTAACTTCCTACACTTTGTAATATTTGACTTATCGAGCGAGTCGCGTGCGAATGAGAAAACTCTTCACTGTAGAATTATTCGTCATAAAGCTTCGTAATTTTGTTTGGGAACAGTAGGATAAAACGATTCTTCGTCGATTGCTCGTTGCCGAGGGTGCCAGAGAGGTGGGGATAATATTCACCCGAGCTGTTCGCCGGACCGGTGTGACGGGGGTCGTGCTCTCGCTCGCGAGCGCCTCTAGCGGCCACTCGCGCAACTGTCGGCCGTTGTGCAGTCAGAGACACTGCCGCTACCCACCTAACCGGGAACGTCCTTCCAATAAACAAACGCACGGCGTCGTCGAATGCACACGCGCCGAGTGCCGACTCCGTGCCGCTCACAGACACCGCGTACCGGTCTTTCTGTTTTTTTTACGTAAAATATCAACAATTATCTCTTCACTGTGTTATCATTGTTTTATTCGATCGCGTGACTTTTTTTCGATATATTTCGATATATTCAACGTACATCGAATAAAATCGTATTAATCAGCTGTTTTTTTTTCTTTCGCGTGTCGTCAACAGAAAAGAAACGAATACGAAGGAATAAAGAGACGAAAGCGAAATAATAGAAACGAAAGAACGTCGACAGTGGAAAAAAAAGATTTGTACGGAACTCGAGCGTCAAGAATCGAGAAAAGATTTTCGCGCGACCGTCGAATGGATTTGGTCGACGTATTTATTGGGATTTAGAGGCTAATTCTCGTGCTAACCAAGTGTAGTGATTTTTTTTTTCAAGAGTGTATTCGAGAGTGAAAAATAGTGCCGAAAAAATTTGAAAAAAAAAAAAAAACGGGTAGAGTTACTAATGCGCGTTGTGAAAAATACGTTTCGAGTCGTATAAAAGTGTACGAGTGAAGGAAAAAAAAGGGAAATATACGTGCGGCAGAAAGAAACGTGAATAGTTATGGCGGTTATGGATTTACGGTAGTGTCATTGCCCGGTGTGGTTATCTTTGAGGAGGATCATGGAGTTCGAACTCGACGGGAGCCTCAAGGAGTGGGCCAAGGACAAGCCCTTGAGTATACTGCAGCTGGATCCTGCAGATCGAGCGGTTCTCAGGATAGCCGGTGAGTCGAAATTATATGAAATTATACCTCGATTATTATAGCTCGGTGATCGAAAAAAATATATATATATTTCTCGGACTTTTTTCGTAAAGGAATTCGAAAATAACGTATTTATATAAACATCAATGATACAAAAAAAATTAAATTACTGTTTTTCTTTCCAAAAATGTTTCACTACGTATCAGTATTTTTTGATAATATTAATTAATGAATAATACATAAAAAAAAAAAACACTCATTCTTCGAAAAAACTCACTCATACTTTCGAAAAAATCCGTATAATCCGTAAAATCCGTCCGTTCTTCGAAAAAACTCACTCATACTTTCGAAAAAATCCGTATATCTAACGACAAGAGAAATTTGAAACGCGGAGAATTCATGAAATTCTTTGAAAAATTGTGTTTGAAACTTCGAATAAAAATTGTCGTTACCACCGCCCCGGACAAAGGAGAGCTCGCCGTTGAATCGTTTTTTTTATACGCATAAAAGGCATTTTGCGGTCGTTCGATATATATCGAATTGGCGCGACGTAACGAGCGCGTTACGCGTTTCGCGGCGGTCGATGCACAATATTGTTTCCTGCTTCCGTTTAACGAGACGCACAGGCCGAACGGCAAGCCTCAGGCGAGAAGGAGCAGCAGCAGCTACCTGATGGGTTTCGTGATGCATATATATATATATACATAAATTCTCTTTCGCCGATCACGTGTTACGTCTGCACCACGTGTTTTGTCCGAGAATACGCGCGCGCTTCTCGCGGCTCTACGACACGTGTATTCGTGCGTATAGAGAGAAGAACGCGGTAGTTGAGTCAGAGAATCGACTTTCAGCTGTGACAGTAGTTGGCGCTATATACAAGATGCGGCGAACAGCCTCTTACCCGTTTTTTTCGAAGGGGCTCTACGATCCCTCGATGATCCAACGAGAATCTATTTTTAATCCCCGCGATGTCGCGTTTCCGCATCGATTACACCGGCTGGATTTTTTCCCACGTGTCTTCGGGACGATTCGATGATTTTTTATTATATAGAAATAACTCGATCAATATAATTTTTTGGTTTTTTTTCTTCGTCTATCCAAAAAAAATTTCTTCGTGAATGTAAATTGTAAACTTTACGTTGTACAGTCGGCAGCGTCACTTCGTTCTCATCATGAAACGAATTTCCAAGAATAACAATCGCGCGTAAACATTCGCGTCGGTAAACCAAAGAGAAACGAATCTTCGTTTTGTCGTAACTACGAACACGCGCATTCGTACGACTGTCGGAATATAAATACGGTTATCCTTTTGTTTCGTTTTGCTGTGAACCAAACAATATTAGGCGCTCTATAAATTCCACGGTTACCGTGAAAAATATCGACTCACATGCAAAACATTCTCCGAAATGTGTGACTTCGACGAATTCTTTGAACTCAATGGGTCACAGAATGAGACTTGAAAATAGTACAAAAAAATGTTTTTCGTGATTCAGGAAGTTTCCCGCATGAGCTTAGGACAAAACGATGAGTTTATGGAAATGTCAGGTTCAGAATATTTTGCGAGACTTTTCGATATCACGTAAAAAAAAGAGCGATCCTTCCTTCTGCTTTATTCCCATTTGTTATCAACAGAAACATCTCATATCCGTTTTTCTTTCGTAAAACTATCAAAATTGTCCCAAAATACCCGAAATCGCAATGTCTCGCTAAAAAATGTTTTCTCTTTGTAAAAAAAAAATTTTATTATTTTGGACATTACGACCCTAAAATTATTCGCATGGTTTTTCCTATCAGACACTCTTATATCTTCGATGTATATATTTTTCTTGCAAAAAGAAATATCAACAATAATTCAACGGTTAAAATTCTCGCTTCGTCTCCGCGACAAATCGAAGCAGAGCACAGAATACAGATAAGATACGACACAGAGCAACGGCCGTAAAAAAAAAAAAAAAAAGATGGAAAATAGGGTCCGTGAGAGTTTACGTTGCCGATCGAAGTCTCGCAAGTCGGGTCGAGGGGCTTACGAGAGTTAACAAACATGAGAGGAGAGTAGAGCATATACAGCGGCGATATAGAACGAATGAACGACAAAAGAAAAGCGGGACACGAACTCAGAGAAATAGACGGAAAGAAAGATCAAAGAAAGATAAAGTACGAGAAGAGAAGAGACAAAGAATAAGACGAAGACGGAGAAGAAGAGTTGTTGGGTCGTACCGGGCGCAAAGATCCTTCGGGTCGCCTCGCGGTGGATATAGTAGTTAGGTATATACTACACTTCGGACAAAGGACTTTGTGTGCGTTTTAAAAGCAAAAGAGAAGGAAGAGGCCGGAGTTCCGGAGCGAAGGTATAATGCTGTATATATAGTACACGATCGGGGGTCGGCATGGTGTGGCACCGGTGCGAAGTCGTCCCGGCAGCAACACACAGTCGAGGCGTCGGAGACGTGGAAAAGAAGCGTCGAGGATAGTAGAAACCAGACGAGCCAACGGCTCGTTTCACTCTGTATCTCTTCTTTCTTCTCTCCGTTGCAACCCCGATGCTTCGAGTCGACGGTTTGCTTCTCGTACGCGTTGGCATTCTTAATTCTCGTAATTTTTTTTTTTTCGTTCAATTTAACAATCACGAGAATTAAATAATGCAGATATGTCAGACTAAATGTGATATCTTATGGATCGGGGCTCTCGTTTATTTTTTTATTAGTGTTGGAAAAACTGTGAGCGAAGTAAGGTAATGATAATCGCTAACGTTTTGTTCGTAACGTTTTGTTCGATGTAAAATCTCGACTACTACGTGAGATCGGGACGTTAACGGAAAATTAAAAACAACGGAGATGATAGATCGGAGATAGATTCGTGACTAATGATCTTTGATTTCACGGCAATATCGACAAGAATTCCCAATAAAAAAAAAAACAACGAGCGGCTGGAAAATTGCCTTCTCATCGAATAACAGCGTAAGAAAAATAGACCTGAGAAAACGCGTAGTTAATGGTAAATTTCTGCATAACATCGACCGGAATCTCGTACAATTTTTTTAATGATCATTTTGTTGAATCAAAAGAAAATCGCGTAACATAAAGATGACAAACTTAACAAAAAAAAAAATCTAAAGCATACACTCGAGACTTCGGGTGTCGCAATTATTCCTAACGAACGTATACAACCCGTGTGAGGAAACGTGAGAAAAGTTCTCTCTGCTCCAGTGAGCGGAGGGGGGATAGAATACTTCGTACTAAATAATTTCGCGAAGTATAACAGAAAGAAGCGTCGAGAGAGTTTCTTAATGAAGAGCTTTCACGTTGATAGTCTCTCGTCTAAAGAGAGAGAGGATGCGGATGCGTGCGCGGGCTTCGATCATCGACCCGTTCCCGTTTATTCTCTGTCAAGGGCCCTACGATTCAATAAGTCGCGACGAAGCAAAGGGGATATATATATATCTCTTGTGTATACCGAGGGCGCTGAAGCATCCGAAGGCTCTTGCAGTGAGACTCGAGATACCAGAAGGGAACGGATGATATTCCTCTTCTTTTCAGATTTTTTTTTTTTTATTCGCGTTTCGATCTCATTTCGTTCGCCGATGAAAAACGTATCTCGTGCGCACCTCGACGGGCTGCACGTGTAGGTTTTATACATTTACTGTACCGGAGACTGTGCACTCGTGTCTCAGTGGGTATCCGTACGTACGGTACTCGTGTATACGGGTCTCGGCATGTATCGCACTCTTTTGCTTCGGCATATATGCGCTGTATTGCTGCCGCTGTGTTAGCGCCAACAGGATGCTCGCGTATTATGTATAGTAGACATGCTCCACTGCCAGTCTGCCGCTACCATAAATAATAAGCGCGAACTGTGGAGCACACCGTGTGTGTTACCGACGTTGCTTCACGGATAACACCGGGGATAGAGGTGCTCAACGTTTCTTTCAGAGTCCTATGTATACTTCGATAAGATTTCGTCGATATAGTTGATTATTTTTCGTTTAAAAAATTATAGAGAAAAATAATTATTATAATCATTATAAAAAAAAAAAAATGAAAGTTTTGCTTATGGTTTCAATGTCGATGGTACAAATTAGGTTTATGCGTCGCGACATGTGCGCAACTTCACCAAGTAGATCCACTTTATCGACTCTAGTGGGTTGACTAGTAACTTCGATCATTTAATTCCCGCGTAATTGGCACTTGTCTCGGTAATATAATTCGTCTCTCGCGTGATTTAATAATTCTTCTCGTGTTCAAAGTAATATACAGATTGTCCAAGTTGCCCGACTTATTCGAAGTGCTTCACGGGCTTCAAATTCATGCGGTAGTTTATCATCGATTTTTTTCATCGAGAACAACAGTTCGTATTATAGAAAGGTATGTTGTATTTATTGCGGACAATGGGGCGACGGAGAGATCGACATTTGTCGCCGGACAACTGAAAACGCGATGCCATTCGGAAAAATACAAGTGGATCGTAGCAAAGGGTAGTTTCGTGCGGTTGTCGAGGAAAAAAAAAGTTTCGACCCCCAGCGGGCGATACGTTTGTGTTCAACCGTCGCGTGTTTCCGCGCCCCTCGGTAGACCACTCTGTTTTGCTTCACTCACCTACCCCACGACGAGACGAACCGACACCCTCGCAAGAGGAATTGCCCTTCGCGTTGAACCTTGAAAACCTCTAGCGAGTCTACCGTGTCGAGTCGCAAACGCAATTCGACGGATATGGCGACGATATTCAATCCTTTACAAAAATCCCTAAAAGTTACAACATTTTTCGGGATCATTTAAAATTATCGGAATGCCGCGATGTTTATTTTATTTTATATTTTTTAAGGGATTTATTTAGAAATTCCCTTTCGGATTGATGATTTCCTCCCCCTCTCCCTTTGTTTTCCAATCCGTAATTAATTTTAACGAAAATCGGCGACGACATATATCTCGACATTTAAGGCGGTTAAATCAAACAAATTTTTTCAGAGCCCTTTTTTTGTCACGTTAAAAAAAGGGTCCTGTTTAACAAATGAAAAAAATGGATACTTTTTTCCGATCTTTTAGTGCTTATTTAGAAAAATATGGAATATGAAAATTAAACAATTTATATTGTTTTCTTTTATCTAATACACAAATATATTTCTAGGAAACTGATTACCGAATCGTATTTTACAAACATTTCGAAAAATTTGTAACAAGTTTTACTTTACCGGTGTGCCTCGTGTGCCGAATTACTTGAATGCGAAGATTGGCTGTAAACGGCTAAACAAGCAATTTGCTTCCGTGTCGATTTTTCAATTTTTTTCTCATCAAGTTGTGAATTGTTCTCGCAAGCAAATGCGCAGCTTCCGGTTTTATAGCATTAGACGAAAAGATATGGGGGGGGGGGTCTTCTCGTGATCCAGCAATTGATATAATTATCATAATTGTCGTACGGTTGATGACGCTCTCCATAGTACAATAGACGGACCGCGTCGTCGTTACAAAAACTTATATAGATATATATATCTACCGCTACAGCAGTACAGCAGTAAAGCAGTACACACTATAATAACGTATAATATTACGGGTCCGTACTTTACTCAGTTTGTTTTCGCCTCTGTCTGTGCAGAAACCATTCTTACTACTTACAAACAAACGAACCGGTTATCCTGTATTATTCTTTCGTCGTATTTTCGTTTCTTTTCCCGTAAAAATCCGAGGTATTCCGCTCGATCCCCGCTATTATCTCAACATTCCACAGTTCGGTTAAAGCTTTCGATGTCTTTAGCTCGCGAAGAGAAAAGTCCCTCCGGATGCGCGCGATGACTCGACTCTTACCATAAGCATACAACCGAAGCCCATTTTTTTTTTTTCACTTTCTCAAACGTTGACGCGTGTTTTACACAATAGGGATGCGATTCTTAACGCGAAATGATCATAACTCTCGTATTCCGAGAGCGATAATCTTCCGAATATATTTACGCTTTCTAAATTTCAATTTCTTTCGCACACATAACTGCACCCATTTTTTTTTATCGACTACAATTGTAATTGAGGGAATTTAATTGCGATGGCCGGAAGTGAGGCGCGAAACAAAATCGCGGAAATGATTGCAATAAGAATTACGCATCGGAGCAATAAGAGGGTATCGTATTTAGTTATAATGCGCGCATATTGTAAGTCTGTGGTGCAGCAAAACTGACCGTTCATATTCTCTGAAACGTCGCATGTTAATTAGAGGCGTCCGGTGGGAGCTGTAATTAAATTATGCTGCTCAGTGCGTACGCTATGCTACTTGTAGACTCGGTGCAGCTTCCGTTGGTAGCTTTGGATATCTTGAAATAGCTACGGCATAAAAAAAAAATAAAAAAAATATTGCGGATCAATGACTGTTGTCTTTTTTTTTATGTTCCAGAAAAATTTAAAGACAATTTTTTTTCTCGTAAATTCTGATCTTAGTCTCGTATTTTTATTTTTTTTTTATCGCTACGGGATTAGAGAAAAATAAAGATAAATAAAAATTTCGAAAAAAATACGAACTCCTTTTTTACACCTCGCCAATCAGATTCTCTTTATATTCATTTTTGTATATTTACGACAATTTTTAGACTTTCATAATTTATCGTAAATTCCAGTGGTAGTCGTGTGTTTTTTTTTAATTGCTAGTTTGCGCGTCCGGTATTGACTTCTCTCACGATCTTCGAGATCGATAGTATCTCACGATCGAGATCGACTACCTGTCTATTTTCTCTGCATCGTTGTTCCTCGGATAGTCGCGCAAAACGGATGGGAAGAGAATTCGAAAGGCACAACTCGGCTGGATGAGTTAAAGGGAAACCGGGGAAGGATGCGCCTCTCTCTTCGAAGAGCGATGCGCTCGTCGTAAGACGATCACCGGGTAATTTGATAGTTATCGGTTGAGCTCCAGTTTCGCGGTGTCTCGCTGACTGCCCGGCTACCCTCCGGCGGCTCGAAGGGCGGTAGGGTTGCGCCAGGAACTCATGGAAACCGAGAGAATTATGCTTCGCTCTATAAAAATTCATAGAATACGACTCCGGGAAACAACGAAAGAGGCGCATTTTTTCCGGAAATTATTCGGACATACCGTCAAAAGATAATCCCATCGCACAAACAATTGAATTCCAAAAAGTTTTTTTTTACATCGAAAAAAATAATTAAAAACATATTATTAAGCGATCGATCATTATTATTTTTTCGTTAATTAGTCTCATTTTTTTTTTACGCGATTTAAAAAAATAATTTTTCAAAATGATGTGTGTTGTTCTTCTTGGAGGTTAATGTACAGTAACAGGTGTCATTCGCTTAGAATACCACGGTAAACACGTATTTGAGAGTTTGAACGAATTTACGTACTTATAAAGGTCTCGTCACGTCGTGTGCGATACGTCGAGGTACACACGCCACCGCGAAAGCTTTTCACGAAGACGAACAACGATTACGAATGATGATCCTTGAGAGACAGCACGCGCTGTTTCATTACACAGAAATACTATATACCCATATTATAGTATCTATAGCATCTTTGCCGACGCGCGCGCGTATTGTCAGACGGCGGCTCGCATCGTTTGCCGCACCTTCTCCTTTTTATATTCTTCCGACAATAAAACTTTTCAAGCGACGAGACGATAGAACGAACCTGTCGGTGGCGCACACAGGAGGAACATAGCTTGTCTTTTCTATATAAATATATATACACACGACACAACCGCGGAATGATTTATCATCTCGAGAGTAAGCCGACCGGTCAGTTTAACATGGCGTAACGGAGATCGAGAGATTCGATACATCGACGAATTATTTCCGCGATGACAAGTGATCACAGCTTTATGGACTAATTGACCTTTCATAGTAAATCGTATATTATATTGACAAGTTGATTTTTTTTTAATTTCTTAATCGCGCGATGGACGATTTCTTAATAAAAATATTATTAAAATAATTAAAAATTTTGGAGAACTTTATTGGTAATTATTCCAGACGAATTTATAGCATTTTTTCTTTGCCATTATTTTGTAATTTATAGATAATCGATTTTATCAGTTTATTGCGTTTTTTCGTACTTTACGTTTTTTTTTCTTTTTTATATCTTCGAGATGTCTCTGAGACATTTTTGCAGAGACAAAAAAAAATATGTCTACATATTTTTCTTCTTCTTCTTTTATTTATTTAATTCTTCTTTCTTTCTTTTATTCTTTTTTTATTTATTTAATTTAAAATTTTTTCTCAATTCATCCGGACAGCAGTGAGACACGGAAGTGTCATTATTTTTCGTATTACACAAAAGCCACTCATCCGGAGTACGTGAGGTCATCGTTCCTCATCGCACGCGGTATTACGTGTACAACGCGCGTTGTCATGCTAATGACAGAAGCGAATCCGCTGTGTTCGTGGATAGAAAACTACCGAACGTCGAGGCAAATTTGTTACGTTATGCAGCGGGTATACGATGCAACTGCTATAAATTCTCGAAGCATCGAGAGCGCATACTGCAACGATGTTCGTTCGCGTTTCTCGAGTCGGTGAATAGCAGAGAAAAAGATATTAGTTCCGTACGAGAGATCCGCAAGTATTCTCCGTCACGCGTGTCGACACCCCTGTCAAGTCAGCAGACGAAAGTCTCCAAAATGGATTTAACTTATACCAAAATTAGGTGCTTTTTAGGTGCTAATTTGGTGCCGTAGTTAAAATTTTGGTGCTCTTTTTATTTAGCAGGGAATCCAGTTGCAAAAAGTCTCTGCTAGCTTGATATCAAGCTAGCAGAAATCGACATTTTTGTAAAAAGCTTTTTACAGGAATTAAGTGCTTTTTAAGTGCTTTCGAAATGTAAAAAAAATTTCCCCGAAATCCGACTGGAAATATTTTTTTTTTTTTTTTTTTAATGTCGGTAATCGAACATTTAGATGAAAGTCTCCAAAATGGATTCAACGTATACCAAAATTAGGTGCTTTTTAGGTGCTTTCAGATTGTAAAAATGGTTTCCCCGAAAACCGACCAGAAACATTTTTTTTTTCCCCTATATTGCACGTGGAGAATCGAAAATTCAGAGAAAAGTCTCTGAAATAGATCCAACTTATACCAAAAGTAAGTGCTTTTTAGGCGCTTTTGAAATAAGCAAAGCACGATTTAAGTGCTCCATCCCCGCGATCGAAACTTTTTTTTTCCTATTTATGAAATTGCGATTTTTTCGAAAAAATATAAAATATTGCAAAACAACTTGGTCTTTGGGCCGAAGGATTGTATGATTTAGGTGCTTTCGAGATTCGTACAGCACGATTTAAGTGCTCCACGCCCGCGACTGAAAATTTTCTGTCTCTTCTTAAAAATTTCGATTTTCTTGTGAAAAATTGTAAATAAAAGATTACAGTGTTGGACTTGAACCAACGTATTGCACGATTTAAGTGCTTTCACAATTCGCACAGCACGATTTAAGTGCTCCATCCCCGCGATCGAAACTTTTTTTTTCCTATTTATGAAATTGCGATTTTTTTGGAAAAATATAAAATATTGCAAAACAACTTTGTCTTTGGGCCGAAGGATTGTATGATTTAGGTGCTTTCGAGATACGTACAGCACGATTTAAGTGCTCCACTCCCGCGACCGAAAATGTTCTGTCTCTTCTTAAAAATTTCAATTTTCTTGTGAAAAATTGTAAATAAAAGATTACAGTGTTGGACTTGTACCATCGTATTGCACGATTTAAGTGCTTTCACGATTCGCACAGCACGATTTAAGTGCTCCATCCCCGCGATCGAAACTTTTTTTTTCCTATTTATGAAATTGCGATTTTTTCGAAAAAATATAAAATATCGCGAAACAACTTTGTCTCTGAGCCTAAGGATTGCATGATTTAGGTACTTTCGAGATTCGTACAGCACGATTTAAGTGCTCCACTCCAGCGATCGCAAATTTTCTGTCTCTTCTTAAAAATTTCAATTTTCTTGTGAAAAATTGTAAATAAAAGATTACAGTGTTGGACTTGAACCAACGTATTGCACGATTTAAGTGCTTTCACGATTCGCACAGCACGATTTAAGTGCTCCATCCCCGCGATCAAAACTTTTTTTTTCCTATTTATGAAATTGCGATTTTTTCGGAAAAATATAAAATATTGCAAAACAACTTTGTCTTTGGGCCGAAGGATTGTATGATTTAGGTGCTTTCGAGATACGTACAGCACGATTTAAGTGCTCCACTCCCGCGACCGAAAATGTTCTGTCTCTTCTTAAAAATTTCGATTTTCTTGTGAAAAATTGTAAATAAAAGATTACAGTGTTGTACTTGTTCCAACGTATTGCACGATTTAAGTGCTTTCACGATTCGCACAGCACGATTTAAGTGCTCAATCCCCGTGATCGAAACTTTTTTTTTCCTATTTATGAAATTGCGATTTTTTCGACAAAATATAAAATATCGCGAAACAACTTTGTCTCTGAGCCTAAGGATTGCATGATTTAGGTGCTTTCGAGATTCGTACAGCACGATTTAAGTGCTCCACTCCAGCGATCGAAAATTTTCTGTCTCTTCTTAAAAATTTCGATTTTCTTGTGAAAAAATGTAAATAAAAGATCACAGTGTTGGACTTGTTCCAACGTATTGCACGATTTAAGTGCTTTCACGATTCGTACAGCACGATTTAAGTGCTCCACTCCAGCGATCGAAAATTTTCTGTCTCTTCTTAAAAATTTCGATTTTCTTGTGAAAAATTGTAAATAAAAGATTACAGTGTTGGACTTGTACCAATGTATTGCACGATTTAAGTGCTTTCACGATTCGCACAGCACGATTTAAGTGCTCCATCCCCGCGATCGAAACTTTTTTTTTCCTATTTATGAAATTGCGATTTTTTCGGAAAAATATAAAATATTGCAAAACAACTTTGTCTTTGGGCCGAAGGATTGTATGATTTAGGTGCTTTCGAGATTCGTACAGCACGATTTAAGTGCTCTACTCCAGCGATCGAAAATTTTCTGTCTCTTCTTAAAAATTTCGATTTTCTTGTGAAAAATTGTAAATAAAAGATCACAGTGTTGGACTTGTTCCAACGTATTGCACGATTTAAGTGCTTTCACGATTCGTACAGCACGATTTAAGTGCTCCACTCCAGCGATCGCAAATTTTCTGTCTCTTCTTAAAAATTTCGATTTTCTTGTGAAAAATTGTAAATAAAAGATTACAGTGTTGGACTTGAACCAACGTATTGCACGATTTAAGTGCTTTCACAATTCGCACAGCACGATTTAAGTGCTCCATCCCCGCGATCGAAACTTTTTTTTTCCTATTTATGAAATTGCGATTTTTTTGGAAAAATATAAAATATTGCAAAACAACTTTGTCTTTGGGCCGAAGGATTGTATGATTTAGGTGCTTTCGAGATACGTACAGCACGATTTAAGTGCTCCACTCCCGCGACCGAAAATGTTCTGTCTCTTCTTAAAAATTTCAATTTTCTTGTGAAAAATTGTAAATAAAAGATTACAGTGTTGGACTTGTACCATCGTATTGCACGATTTAAGTGCTTTCACGATTCGCACAGCACGATTTAAGTGCTCCATCCCCGCGATCGAAACTTTTTTTTTCCTATTTATGAAATTGCGATTTTTTCGGAAAAATATAAAATATTGCAAAACAACTTTGTCTTTGGGCCGAAGGATTGTATGATTTAGGTGCTTTCGAGATTCGTACAGCACGATTTAAGTGCTCTACTCCAGCGATCGCAAATTTTCTGTCTCTTCTTAAAAATTTCAATTTTCTTGTGAAAAATTGTAAATAAAAGATTACAGTGTTGGACTTGAACCAACGTATTGCACGATTTAAGTGCTTTCACGATTCGCACAGCACGATTTAAGTGCTCCATCCCCGCGATCAAAACTTTTTTTTTCCTATTTATGAAATTGCGATTTTTTCGGAAAAATATAAAATATTGCAAAACAACTTTGTCTTTGGGCCGAAGGATTGTATGATTTAGGTGCTTTCGAGATACGTACAGCACGATTTAAGTGCTCCACTCCCGCGACAGAAAATGTTCTGTCTCTTCTTAAAAATTTCGATTTTCTTGTGAAAAATTGTAAATAAAAGATTACAGTGTTGGACTTGTTCCAACGTATTGCACGATTTAAGTGCTTTCACGATTCGCACAGCACGATTTAAGTGCTTTCACGATTCGCACAGCACGATTTAAGTGCTCAATCCCCGCGATCGAAACTTTTTTTTCCTATTTATGAAATTGCGATTTTTTCGGAAAAATATAAAATATTGCAAAACAACTTTGTCTTTGGGCCGAAGGATTGTATGATTTAGGTGCTTTCGAGATACGTACAGCACGATTTAAGTGCTCCACTCCCGCGACCGAAAATGTTCTGTCTCTTCTTAAAAATTTCGATTTTCTTGTGAAAAATTGTAAATAAAAGATTACAGTGTTGGACTTGTTCCAACGTATTGCACGATTTAAGTGCTTTCACGATTCGCACAGCACGATTTAAGTGCTCAATCCCCGCGATCGAAACTTTTTTTTCCTATTTATGAAATTGCGATTTTTTCGGAAAAATATAAAATATTGCAAAACAACTTTGTCTTTGGGCCGAAGGATTGTATGATTTAGGTGCTTTCGAGATACGTACAGCACGATTTAAGTGCTCCACTCCCGCGACCGAAAATGTTCTGTCTCTTCTTAAAAATTTCGATTTTCTTGTGAAAAATTGTAAATAAAAGATTAAAGTGTTGGACTTGTTCCAACGTATTCCACGATTTAAGTGCTTTCACGATTCGCACAGCACGATTTAAGTGCTCAATCCCCGCGATCGAAACTTTTTTTTCCTATTTATGAAATTGCGATTTTTTCGGAAAAATATAAAATATTGCAAAACAACTTTGTCTTTGCGCCGAAAGATTGTATGATTTAGGTGCTTTCGAGATACATACAGCACGATTTAAGTGCTCCACTCCCGCGACCGAAAATGTTCGGTCTCTTCTTAAAAATTTCGATTTTCTTGTGACAAATTGTAAATAAAAGATTACAGTGTTGGACTTGTACCAACGTATTGCCCGATTTAAGTGCTTTCACGATTCGCACAGCACGATTTAAGTGCTCCATCCCCGCGATCGAAACTTTTTTTTTCCTATTTATGAAATTGCGATTTTTTCGGAAAAATATAAAATATCGCGAAACAACTTTGTCTCTGAGCCTAAGGATTGCATGATTTAGGTGCTTTCGAGATTTGTACAGCACGATTTAAGTGCTCCACTCCAGCGATCGAAAATTTTCTGTCTCTTCTTAAAAATTTCGATTTTCTTGTGAAAAATTGTAAATAAAAGATCACAGTGTTGGACTTGTTCCAACGTATTGCACGATTTAAGTGCTTTCACGATTCGCACAGCACGATTTAAGTGCTCCATACCCCCGATCGAAACTTTTTTTTTCCTATTTAAAATTCCCTTAAAAAAATCGTTTCCATGCGTAAGCGCGAAAATCGCGTTCACGAGAATAGGGCACGCAATTAATTCTGTTCCATTATCAATCGTAGTCAAATGGTACCTTGCGACAATGCAAAATCAAAGTGATATATCATATTTTATTTTCGCAGAATACATTCTAGCTCTCGCACGAAAGAGTAAATCTCACGATTAATGGAGTGCAGCACTTGAATCGTGCTGTGCGAACCTCGAAAACACCTAAATCATGATACCCTTAGGCCCAAAGACAAAGTTGTTTCGCAATATTTTAGAGCTTTTCGAAAAAATCGCAATTGCATAAATAGAAAAAAAAAAGAAGTTTCGATCGCGGGGGTGGAGCACTTAAATCGTGCTGTGTGAATCGTGGAAGCGCTTGAATCCCGCGATATGTTGGTACAAGTCCAACGCTGTAATCTTTTATTTACAATTTTTCACAAGAAAATCGAAATTTTTTAGAAGAGACAGAAAATTTTCGGTCGCGGGAATGGAGCACTTAAATGGTGCTGTACGAATCTCGAAAGCACCTAAATCATTCAATCCTTCGGCCCAAAGACAAAGTTGTTTCGCAATATTTTAAATTTTTTCGAAAAAATCGCAATTTCATAAATAGGAAAAAAAAGTTTCGATCGCGGGGATGGAGCACTTAAATTGTGCTGTGCGAATCGTTAAAGCACTTAAATCGCGCGATGCGTTGGTACAAATCCAACGCTGTAATCTTTTATTTACTATTTTTCACAAGAAAATCGAAATTTTTTAGAAAAGACAGAAAATTTTTGGGTCCCTGGAGTGGAGCACTTAAATCGTTCTGTACGAATCTCGAAAGCACCTAAATCATACAATCCTTCGGCCTAAAGACAAAGTTGTTTCGCAATATTTTATATTTTTTCGAAAAAATCGCATTTCATAAATAGGAAAAAAAAAATTTCGATCGGGGGTATGGAGCACTTAAATCGTGCTGTGCGAATCGTGAAAGCACTTAAATCGTGCAATACGTTGGTACAAGTCCAACACTGTAATCTTTTATTTACAATTTTTCACAAGAAAATCGAAATTTTTAAGAAGAGACAAAACATTTTCGGTCGCGGGAGTGGAGCACTTAAATGGTGCTGTACGAATCTCGAAAGCACCTAAATCATGCAATCCTTAGGCTCAGAGACAAAGTTGTTTTGCAATATTTTATATTGTTTCGAAAAAATCGCAATTTCATAAATAGGAAAAAAAAAGTTTCGATTGTGGGGATAGAGCACTTAAATCGTGCTGTGCGAATCGTGAAAGCACTTAAATCGTGCAATACGTTGGTACAAGTCCAACGCTGTAATCTTTTATTTACAATTTTTCACAAGAAAATCGAAATTTTTAAGAAGAGACAGAACATTTTCGGTCGCGGGAGTGGAGCACTTAAATCGTGCTGTGCGAATCGTGAAAGCACTTAAATCGTGCAATACGTTGGTACAAGTCCAACACTGTAATCTTTTATTTACAATTTTTCACAAAAAAATCGAAATTTTTAAGAAGAGACAGAACATTTTCGGTCGCGGGAGTGGAGCACTTAAATCGTGCTGTGCGAATCGTGAAAGCACTTAAATCGTGCAATACGTTGGTACAAGTCCAACGCTGTAATCTTTTATTTACAATTTTTCACAAGAAAATCGAAATTTTTAAGAAGAGACAGAACATTTTCGGTCGCGGGAGTGGAGCACTTAAATCGTGCTGTACGTATCTCGAAAGCACCTAAATCATGCAATCCTTAGGCTCAGAGACAAAGTTGTTTTGCAATATTTTATATTGTTTCGAAAAAATCGCAATTTCATAAATAGGAAAAAAAAAGTTTCGATTGTGGGGATAGAGCACTTAAATCGTGCTGTGCGAATCGTGAAAGCACTTAAATCGTGCAATACGTTGGTACAAGTCCAACACTGTAATCTTTTATTTACAATTTTTCACAAGAAAATCGAAATTTTTAAGAAGAGACAGAACATTTTCGGTCGCGGGAGTGGAGCACTTAAATCGTGCTGTGCGAATCGTGAAAGCACTTAAATCGTGCAATACGTTGGTACAAGTCCAACACTGTAATCTTTTATTTACAATTTTTCACAAGAAAATCGAAATTTTTAAGAAGAGACAGAACATTTTCGGTCGCGGGAGTGGAGCACTTAAATCGTGCTGTGCGAATCGTGAAAGCACTTAAATCGTGCAATACGTTGGTACAAGTCCAACGCTGTAATCTTTTATTTACAATTTTTCACAAGAAAATCGAAATTTTTAAGAAGAGACAGAACATTTTCGGTCGCGGGAGTGGAGCACTTAAATCGTGCTGTACGTATCTCGAAAGCACCTAAATCATGCAATCCTTAGGCTCAGAGACAAAGTTGTTTTGCAATATTTTATATTGTTTCGAAAAAATCGCAATTTCATAAATAGGAATAAAAAAGTTTCGATTGTGGGGATAGAGCACTTAAATCGTGCTGTGCGAATCGTGAAAGCACTTAAATCGTGCAATACGTTGGTACAAGTCCAAAGCTGTAATCTTTTATTTACAATTTTTCACAAGAAAATCGAAATTTTTAAGAAGAGACAGAACATTTTCGGTCGCGGGAGTGGAGCACTTAAATCGTGCTGTGCGAATCGTGAAAGCACTTAAATCGTGCAATACGTTGGTACAAGTCCAACGCTGTAATCTTTTATTTACAATTTTTCACAAGAAAATCGAAATTTTTAAGAAGAGACAGAACATTTTCGGTCGCGGGAGTGGAGCACTTAAATCGTGCTGTACGTATCTCGAAAGCACCTAAATCATGCAATCCTTAGGCTCAGAGACAAAGTTGTTTTGCAATATTTTATATTGTTTCGAAAAAATCGCAATTTCATAAATAGGAAAAAAAAAGTTTCGATTGTGGGGATAGAGCACTTAAATCGTGCTGTGCGAATCGTGAAAGCACTTAAATCGTGCAATACGTTGGTACAAGTCCAACGCTGTAATCTTTTATTTACAATTTTTCACAAGAAAATCGACATTTTTTAGAAGAGACAGAAAATTTTCGGTCGCGGGAATGGAGCACTTAAATGGTGCTGTACGAATCTCGAAAGCACCTAAATCATTCAATCCTTCGGCCCAAAGACAAAGTTGTTTCGCAATATTTTAAATTTTTTCGAAAAAATCGCAATTTCATAAATAGGAAAAAAAATTTCGATCGCGGGGATGGAGCACTTAAATTGTGCTGTGCGAATCGTTAAAGCACTTAAATCGCGCGATGCGTTGGTACAAATCCAACGCTGTAATCTTTTATTTACTATTTTTCACAAGAAAATCGAAATTTTTTAGAAAAGACAGAAAATTTTTGGGTCGTGGGAGTGGAGCACTTAAATCGTGCTGTACGTATCTCGAAAGCACCTAAATCATACAATCCTTCGGCCCAAAGACAAAGTTGTTTTGCAATATTTTATATTTTTTCGAAAAAATCGCATTTCATAAATAGGAAAAAAAAAGTTTCGATCGCGGGGATGGAGCACTTAAATCGTGCTGTGCGAATCGTGAAAGCACTTAAATCGTGCAATACGTTGGTTCAAGTCCAACACTAATCTTTTATTTACAATTTTTCACAAGAAAATCGAAATTTTTAAGAAGAGACAGAAAATTTTCGATCGCTGGAGTGGAGCACTTAAATCGTTCTGTACGAATCTCGAAAGCACCTAAATCATACAATCCTTCGGCCTAAAGACAAAGTTGTTTCGCAATATTTTATATTTTTTCGAAAAAATCGCATTTCATAAATAGGAAAAAAAAAATTTCGATCGGGGGTATGGAGCACTTAAATCGTGCTGTGCGAATCGTGAAAGCACTTAAATCGTGCAATACGTTGGTACAAGTCCAACACTGTAATCTGTTATTTACAATTTTTCACAAGAAAATCGAAATTTTTAAGAAGAGACAGAACATTTTCGGTCGCGGGAGTGGAGCACTTAAATGGTGCTGTACGAATCTCGAAAGCACCTAAATCATGCAATCCTTAGGCTCAGAGACAAAGTTGTTTCGCAATATTTTATATTGTTTCGAAAAAATCGCAATTTCATAAATAGGAAAAAAAAAGTTTCGATTGTGGGGATAGAGCACTTAAATCGTGCTGTGCGAATCGTGAAAGCACTTAAATCGTGCAATACGTTGGTACAAGTCCAACACTGTAATCTTTTATTTACAATTTTTCACAAGAAAATCGAAATTTTCAAAAAGAGACAGAACATTTTCGGTCGCGGGAGTGGAGTACTTAAATCGTGCTGTACGAATCTCGAAAGCACCTAAATCATACAATCCTTCGGCCCAAAGACAAAGTTGTTTTGCAATATTTTATATTTTTCCGAAAAAATCGCAATTTCATAAATAGGAAAAAAAAAAGTTTCGATCGCGGGGATGGAGCACTTAAATCGTGCTGTGCGAATCGTGAAAGCACTTAAATCGCGCGATACGTTGGTACAAGTCCAGCGCGGTAATCTTTTATTTACAATTTTTCACCAGAAAATCGAAATTTTTTATAAGAGAGAAAAAAAATTTCAATCGCGCGGGTGGAGCACTTAAATCGTGCTTTGTTTATTTCAAAAGCACCTAAAAAGCACTTACTTTTGGTATAAGTTGGATCTATTTCAGATACTTCTCTGAATTTCGATTCTCCACGTGCAACATAGGAAAAAAAAAAAAATGTTTCTGGTCGGTTTTCGAGGAAACCATTTTTACAACTCGAAAGCACCTAAAAAGCACCTAATTTTGGTATACGTTGAATCCATTTTGGAGACTTTCGTCTAAATGTTCGATTACCGACATAAAAAAAAAAAAAAAAAAAAAAAAAAATATTTCCAGTCGGATTTCGGGGAAATTTTTTTTACATTTCGAAAGCACTTAAAAAGCACTTAATTCCTGTAAAAAGCTTTTTACAAAAATGTCGATTTCTGCTAGCTTGATATCAAGCTAGCAGAGACTTTTTGCAACTGGATTCCCTGCTAAATAAAAAGAGCACCAAAATTTTAACTACGGCACCAAATTAGCACCTAAAAAGCACCTAATTTTGGTATAAGTTAAATCCATTTTGGAGACTTTCGTCTGCTGACTTGACAGGGGTCGTGTCGACCAATGAAATATTGACGCGAAAAATATACCGGCAAAGAACGACGGAGCTACCAAATAAATTGAGGAAACAAACGAGCCTCGGATATTCGCAGTTCAAACGAAATTACATTTTTTATTTTTCTTTCTTATTCCGCAATTTAAATATCGCGGAAGTTTGCGAAGTTCGTGCAAATTGCATATAAAAGTGAATCAATAGTCACAATCTATTAAGACCATCGAAAACCACTTTTTTTCGAACTTAATTCGGTTTTTTTTTATTTACGATTTAAAAATTTTTCAAAACTTCGCGAATCGATTTTTGGAGACGTTGAGACATTCTTCGAATATTTCGTATAAATTCGGGCAAAATTTCGGGCGTTTTATTACATTTTTTAAGCTTTCGTCGGCGAAGAATTTTAGTATGTAACACCGTTAGGATCATTGCGAAGACACCTTACGAGTCTGGCGACGCTTACGCATCGTCGCAATTATACCACCTTATAGTTACACTCTGTACGCGAGCGCAGAATTCTACGGAATGAAAGCGCCTCGTCATGCTAATAGAAGTGAGTGATATTACTGCGAAGTTGAAACTATGTACCAGAGAGCCACGCATACTCATCAGCGCTGTAAACGCCAGTCGTATAGCACGAGACGTTTGTCTTTTCTTTATGTTTTTTTTTCTTTTTTTCGCGAGAAACTTTCGGCATTATGAAACATCAAAAGTAATGAAATGTCACGAAATAAAAAGCGACGAAAGCGGAGTTAATATTTATTTAGGTAACTTTAGTATAAGTAGTTTAGTACATCTTTCGTCTTTTTTAATAGCCGGTGTCGTATTTTTTCTACGACGACAGGATATTGCTACATCTATAGGAATTTTTTTTATGAGAAAAAAAAAATCGTCTAAATGCTAATCTAAGAAGTTAAAAGATGTCTTAAAGAAGAGTTTCTATTCAACTGAGTCATTTTAGAATAAATACCCTTGAAGAAAATAAAATTTTTTTTTTAAGAAAAAAAATGGAAATTGCCACACCAATTTACAATTTCAGTAGAATCGCCTCGGAGACACGAGATCGTTGAAATTAAAAAAAAAAACGTTTCATGCGACTAAAAATTCTTTGGATTTTTCCCAAAAAAAATTTGGCGTGTAAAAAAACTTGACTGAGTCTTGAAACAACAGGTCCCATTAGATTACAAAGAAATATGACTCCGCATCGCATTTCGGCGAGACGCGAGTCATTGAATAAACACTTCTTAATTCTTACTAATAGCTACTGCTTCACACTTTACCGAATTCTACCTTTCGCCCACTTATCTACCTACCGCACGATGCGTCAGTATATGCAAACACGATCTTCGGTGAAAAAAATTCGAGAGTTTCGGGTGGGAGGTGGCCGTATGGTTATTGACCCGAAGTTGAGTCAAAATGCATGAAACTCCGGAACTGTTGGACAAAGAAACAGAACCGATGGCAATAAAAAAAAACAATTTTTTGAAAAGATTTTTCTTATTCGCGAAAAAAATACATCGAATTATGTGATCAACATTTTTTTTTTAGCTTCTTCAATTATTATTATCATTGACAATAATATTTTTTTTTTTTTTTATTGCTTGTACACCCTCTCGGGTCTTTACATTTCTTTACATATACCATATGACAATAATATTAATAATTAAAAAATTTGTCGGATATATTTTTTTGTTTCTGGAAATTGGGGTGCTGTATGACTTTAAATTCATTTCTTCACCTTTTCAATCTGTTTAAATCAAATCGAAGGATCGCGGGAAAAAAAAAATGATTGCAAATAATAATGATGTAAAAGGCATTCGTACAATGCGTCGACAGCGAGCCGTCCGGAACGGGTGGAAAAGGTTGTAAGAAAGGATGCGCGCGGCACCGGAGTCAAAGCAAAGCGATCCCGTCTCTGGATCCGTTCGTTTCGGAAGCTGTGCCCCCACCAACAGCTGTCGCGTGGTGAGCGTCACACAGCCATCTCTCATTGGATAGAGAAGCCCATTCACGAAAGATTAGGTGGCCCGCTGCCCGCTTCGCAGTCTCAATTGATCCCACCGCCGTTGCCGCACCTTTTCCTTTCCTCTTTTTCTTTTTATCTCTACTATATCGCCTCCGGCCCGGTTGTTGTCTCTTCTCCTTCCAAAAGACTCACTTATTATAACCCGAAGGCGGAACAGAATCTCGTGTCTGCCACTCTCGTACGTCAATCTCTGGTATACGCCTCTCGCGAGTCTGTTATTTATGACTCTGACGATTCTATATATCGTCTTCGATTTTATCGAACGATTATTTCGTGATATAAATTTATGGTCGCTGCGATACTGATAGCATTTCTTTCAAGTACCGCAATACGCGTCGGAAACGACTAATAATAATTAAAAAAAAAAAAAAAATTAGAAAAACTTCGACAGCGAGGAAGTCAGAGAAAACTATTACGAAAAGTTCTCTTTTGTAGACGCAAAGGTGTTCCGTGTCGAAGTACGATTAAGGGAATCCATGTCAGAGGGTCAACTAAATTATTCGGCACTAAAGTGACCTTCAGATGACGAATAAAAAAATAAGTAGGCGCACCTCGTATTCGTTCGAAATAACGACAGCAATAAAAAACGAAGGGCCATGCGATCTGTAAAATGCACTTCGCCTACGAGTTCCCAAGTCGCGCATCTGTTTTCGACCCCAGTGAGGAAGCAGAATTTAATATTCATTATCCTTTATTCATTTTCATTTTATTACCCCACAAGAGAATTCCTACGTTGTGTTTTCAGGGTCTTTTTATTTAATTGATGTATAATTCCGCGCATCGCTGTCGGTGTGGTTCTCGCGTGAGAAAGTTACCACTTCGAGGATATTGTACACACATATAAATCTTAATATATATATATATATTTTTGCGCGAAGGTAAATTGGGCATAGGTCGAGGCCTCGCCGCTTTTGCTGCTCTTATAAACGCGATGCGGACGATACTGTTTCGTGATTACCACTCCGTTGCATCCTGCGACCTTCGAGAATCCTGAAATTTCAACGTTTATATTTGCCGGCGCTTCCGGCACGGCCCCCTCTTGTCGTGTTCCACATAACCAAAGTCCCAGTCGGTCGTTCCGCGAGCGATTATTATGCAAAAAAAATAAAAATTTCCTCGCAGTTTATCCGCATTGGCAAAATTTCAATGACGAAACGAGCCCTCAATTTTGGGTTCGAAGTTATTGTAAAAAAAAAAATCGAAACAATGAAGTTTTTCCTCATCGAAACATTCGTAGAAAATGCGGAAATAGATTTTGAAGAAATCATTTTTTTTTACGAATATTTTGGTACATTTTGATGGCCTATTATCGCACTTCCGCCAACAAAATGTTATCTGAGATCTTGTCATCCTTCCCTTATCCATCATTCGTTGTGTTGCTCTCGCTTCCTGTTGTCTTTAAACGAAAAACTCGGGACACAGAAAGGCACTGAGCTTAACAGCCCGAAACACCTGTTCACTCGGTCTCTGCGCCTGTTTCTGCGTTAATCGCACCGCGGTACCGTGTGGGGAAACGGGAAGGCCGACACCATACAGACGCCCTTTTCGTAGCCCCGAAAGATACTTCGACGCGATAAGTATTACGAGGTAATATCTCAAATCGGCAAAAATAGTTCACTGTAATTACACTATACATTTTAATTTTCATTATCGCGAATTAAAAAGTTTCGGACGATTTTTCAAAGCGTTGTCTAACGAGTTTGATACACGAAATTTTATATTCCCGTATAACTTTCGTTATCGGGAGAAACGTAAAAACAATGAGACCTTTGGCATACTTAAACAATTACGCTGCTATCCCGCGTATGAAGGGGTATTTGTTATCGTCAATTCTATCGTCTTTATCATTTCGACGAGCTAAAGTTCGCGAGATCGTCTAATTAAACGGAAAGTTGCGATACACAAAGGTCAGGGCAACAGTCGCGATATTTGTGGATTAAATTAATTTCATAAAATTATTATCAAACACCGACAATTATTCGATCAGTTCGATTTACGATATAATAGTTCTTTGAATTGATATCCCTCTAGAATTGTTTTACGCGTTTTTTTTCTAAATCATAACCTATAGATTCTAAAATATCGAATTAATTAATATTTATTGACTTTTCATTTAATTCTTTTGCGTACAGTACATTTTTTTTAAATTCATCAAAGAAGAAAACGATAAAAAAATTTAATAAAATTTAATATTCTTTGAAGCGAAATAAAAAAAAATCAGCACATCGTTAGTGATTCTAGCCGGCAACCCTACAGTCCGACGAGTTAATTTAACGCATCTGCAATCACGGCAGCCGCGTGTTTTTTTTTTTTTTTTTTTTCATTCATTTTTCTACTTCACGTACAATTTGTCATGCCTTTACGATCTCGTTGTAATTAAAGCCGGTCGTGATAAGTGCATGGAGATTGGATTTACGTGCGTACGGCCGCTCATACGATATATATATACGTGAATAATGTATGTTTATTCTTCGAGAGACTCGTCGAGTCTCGACGCTTGAATTCCCTTTTGAATCTTCTCCTCTTTATTTTCAATTTTTTTCTCTCTTTTCTTCCCTCTTACCGGGGGTACGCCCACGCGCGACTCGCTTTCTTGCCAACCCCGAGACGTTTTTATACTTCGCCATACAGTGTAATACATAATTGCGCTCATGCGGCGTGGCCAGAGGACACGATGTGTAGGTGGTTCGCATCCGTGACTATACTACATGTAGCAGTACGAGAGAGTATGCGTATAAAGATCGCAGTGCGTTATCTCGGAACAACGGGGCGCGATATACACCGTTTCGAAAAAAAACACTGTATTCCAACACCAACGACACATTGCAGAATACTATCATCCAAGTTCTCGTAAAATATAACTGTTTATTCGTACGCTGCTTGCGCGAATTTGAAAATGCAACCCAACGACAGTCGCGTGAGGGTTTCTTCTTTATAATTTTTTTCACTGTGGAAAATGTACCGTTTCTTATATATAATATATAATATATAATATATAATATATAATATATAATATACAATATATAATATATAATATATAATATATAATATATAATATATAATATATAATATATAATATATAATATATAATATATAATATATAATATATAATATATAATATATGGTGACTTACGCTGCGATGGAAAAATAATTTGATCAAACAAATTCGCGAGAGTCGTTAACTGTTGCTAACGTGGCTTGTTTATCCGGATTTCCGGGGGATGATGAGCACTAAAAGGATTGCGTGAGTTCGGAGCATTTCCACGGCTCGCAATGTTTAACGGAAAGCCCATAGACAAAGAGCTTTCAAAGTAGTTCGAGGCTCACGTATAATTGTTTGCAATTATACGGCCGCGTAGCGATACGGCTACCGCGTGTTCGCCATTAACCGGCTGGGGCTGTGGATCGATAAATCTCTTTGCGATACCCTATTCGGATTTTAACGTCGCTCCTCGTTTGAACCTCGTCAAGGCAACGACGACCACGTCTGTTTCTACATCTCGCGATCTTTCTCTGCACTTGTGTTAACGTAGAAACCCGCGCGCGTTGACTACTTGTCGGAGAGAGGCGTCTGTTTGAGAATTTCTCGCGGTTATAATAATCTCCTTGAGGCTAAAAGTCTCGAGAGGTGTGTATCTCGCGTGCGAACACGCGTGGGCGATTGCACGAACGATTCACGACGCACTCTGGCGACTTATCAACGATCGGGCAGTATATTCTTATAAGGAAGTATATAAATATATTTTATAAAAAACATTATATTAAATATACTTAATATATTTAACGTAATTAATGATTTATAATAAATGCAAATAAATAAAAATTCATTTCACTTTAATTAATATTAAATCATTTTTAAAAAATTTTTTTTTAATAAAAATAATGTAGAACATGTGATAAAAAAAGGGACGTTAATGATATAAGGTAATTTAACGTAAAATTTAATTCGGGATGTAGGTAATGGTTTTTTTAGATAATGCGGTCACCGTGTCTAACGCTAACGCACACGTGGAATATACTAGCGATCGTCTTAGCTCTCTGGCCTCGTAAACTTTGCTCGCACATCGTGTCCCGTGTAACCGTAATAAAGTGCACACGATAAATCTCGATTCTCGAACTCTTTTCCGGGAGATGGCGAAGTTACGATAAAAAAAACGAGAAAGAAGAAAAACCCTCGTGGATAAGTCGATGTGGATAGTTGCCAAGTTTCGCCACGTAATCCCAAATATCCGCATTCGCGAAGTCTTGACCTGCGCTTTTCGCGGATGGAGAAGTTTTACGAGAATACCGAAGGGACGACGAAGAGAGAGATCAATACGACGCGCAGACTTCACGGCTCCACGGCATAGACGATCGTCTTCGTTCTATCTGAGCGCCCAAACTAAACGACCACTGGCGTCTCTCCTTCGCCTGTACTATATATCGTATAATAGCTACACACCGCACTATGTAAGTTAATGAAGCATTTGCGCAGAGAGGCGACAGACATTCTTATTGCCGGCACGTGACCTCATTCGGTTTATTCGCGTCTTACGACCTGAAAACACTCGCGCGATTCGCATAACCCCCGCGAAATTCATGCCGCGGATACTAATACGATCAAAATATTTTCGGAAATCGTTATGTCGGCACTTCCGGTGGCTATATCTTTTTTTCTTCATATTTATTCAAGTTTTCTTTGAAGATCAAACTATAGATAAAAATAAAAACAAATTTGCAATGCCACGTGATCTCCCGACTTCTATAACGTTTCCGTAGATCCCGATATCTTGATTTTCAAAAAATTCCGTCGGCTATCCGAGAGATTCACTGTTTGAAAAACATCGAAAATTTCAGAGTACTCCAAAAAGAGTTTCGGAAGATTTATCAATCGGAGTTCGTGAATTTTTCACTCATTCAACTGTTGGCTCGTCATTTGATACGAAAGTTCTCGTCAGCAACGATAAGAAATTATTATCCTTCGTGTTTACCGTTTGCAAAATGTTCCAAAGCTCGCGCTGCAGTTGCGTTCTTATATTCGTGACTCACGAAATATTTTCACGCTTCGTTAAGATTTATTTCTCATATTAATTTCATTTCGCTTCCGTAGCAGCGGGACTCTCGCGACGTTGTTATAATTGCGAGATATCCTCGTATTTCGCTTCTCCAAACGCCGCTGCATAACAAAACACTATCGTTGCACAGCTCGACAAATGCCACGTATAGAGAAACGCCCGTTGTGTCCGGTTATTGCGATCCACATCTTTACCGGGTGCGCCGAGTCGCTCGCGCGCACTGTGCCACTACAACGATTTTTCATTCTAGATATATATTTTTTTTCTTCTATTTCCGTAACTGAGACCTCGCGAGCGCCCGAGTGCCCGACAGACCTATGAAGTCACACGTGGCTGACCTCGAACAACGCAAGTTGCTTTAATAATTTATCGCGAATTGCTGGAATGTGTCCTACGAATGAACCAACACGCAGGAGCTCCGTGAACATCATCGAAAAAAATAGGAAAAAAATATTGAAAAAATGTAACACCCTCGCGAGTGTATGAGTATTAACTGCGCACGCGTGCGCACCTTTTACTTTATACCTGACGAAGCGCTGAAGAGCGCTGAAGTCGTAAATCAACTGGCGTCCTCCACGGGAACACGACAGCCACTTCGTTGTCGCCTTCGCTCCTCGAGGAGGCGCTGAGGCCACGTGATGAATCGAGAGTCTCAGGGAAATTTACTTCATATTTATGTTACTACCATTCAAAATGCTACGGTTGGATTTGCAAATTTATCGTCCAATTAATTACGTAATATCGCTGCCCGAGTAGAATAAATTCCAAGAATAAAAAGTGAAAACGTATCCCATAGGCTAACCTTGAGGTTGTTGACATTTTATCCTTTTTCGGATTCGCCTCGAAGAAAACAACATTTTTTTTTAATAACTTAAAGTAATACCGATGAACCGAAGTTCGATATTTGATTTACTAAATAATAAATCCAATATCGACCACCTGATAATTTTTTTTTCTTCATCCTCCGAAATACGAAATCAGATTTAATTAATAGCGAACTCTTCAGCAGCTGCTATTTTTTTTTTCTTTTTTTTTTTCCTCGATTGATATTTTTTTAACGACATTTGTATCTTCGAGATTCAATAAGATTAACGAATTACAAGAATTCGAAATTTTGAGAAAATCGGTCGATGGAAATAGATTTCGATTCGAATCTTTTAAAACATTTTTTATTGATTTTTTCAATGGAAAAAAAAAATCAGTCATATAAATTTTTGTTTTATCGATCGACTATCGAAGATTTTTTTCTTTCACACGCAAACGGTAGAAAATTTATTATATTCGTTCCAATTTCATCTACAGCGCCGCTCTCGATGACATAATAATATCTCGACCCTGTCGCGCGCGCGTGAGATAACTCGGCATCGTAATATCACTCGCTGTATATCGTTCGGTCAATTAAAACCGATGACTCATATCATTTCATCGATTGTAATACATTTTATTGAAGCGTCAGGTAACGCTCCCAATGGTCTCAATGTATATTAATCGTACCGTAATTAGATCATCGGCAAGTATATTATAATTTGTTCGCCTTTCTGCGTTCGTCATCGTTCAACAGTTACGCCCGATCTTTCGTCTCCGTTTAAATCCGTTTAAATTCGTTTCGCGCACTATTCAAGTGATCGTTGGGTTGGGGAAATTAGAAAGTCAATCGATATCGACGCGGTATCGCGTGCCTCGTGAAATTAATGAATTTTACAGCCCCCACGTGTTATTATAAGCTCTGCGAAGAGATTTAACGGGGAGGATCGACCGATTAATTGAATTCTCGTTGACCATACGATTGGACGATCAATAATGAATATTAAGCCTTCGATGCTACTCGGTTGTCTCAATACCACGGCTTGCGCACGATATACGTTTATGGATATAGTCCAAGTAGTAATTCGTATAAGAGGATCCGAGAGCTGATATAAACGTCTTGATATCCTATGATCATTCTCGGGGGCGCATTTGTGGGTATTCATGGCTTATCGGCATTTTTTTTTCCAACTTTTACAACGCGTTTGTAAATAATCGCGAGTAAATCCGCGATAAAATGTGTATTTAAGGTGTTGCAATAATTACGCGATAAATAAAACTATAATCCGATCAATTTTTATCGCGAATTTTTTTTTTTTATTTCTTACAATTTTCATTTTTTGATTAATGATGTTCTTGAAAGGAACAAAAAATAAATGACGAAAAATGTGAATTTTATTTAAAAAAATACATCGCTACAATTTTATAGCGAATGCAGCAACTCGCGATATATAAGCATAAAACAAGAAATTCTTGAAGATAACGATGGGAAATTGAAGCGAAATGACTGCATCAAATCACGAGAATGACTCTGCCCACTACGATGAATCTCTTCATCGCTATACGCAACTCGCATTTCTTCTTCTTGTTCGTCGTCGTCTCGTTCTTCTTCTTCTTTTCCTCCCTCTTCTTCTATCACGCCACGCATCGAAACGTCTCTCGGGCAGGTCGGGTTATGGTTAGAGAGCTCTCCGTTGGAGACAGGTTGGGTTGGTGGTTGACTCTCCATGGCAAAGCTTCAGCTCTCTCTTTCTCGCATTGAGAGCTATGCCCGCGGAGGCGGCGGCAACAGGTGCTCTCGCGGGTCACAGTTCGATGCCCGGACTCTCCTACTGCGCTGACTCTCGCGATTGTTTTTTTTTTTTTATAATCCGTATTATCATTTTTTTTCTCAATTCATTTTTTTTTTGTATTAGATTTTCGAATTTTTTTTTATAAACTTGAAACTCCGTGAATTTATATAAAAATTGCTCCAAAAACTTTCTATTATTATTCGGAAGCAATAAATATTATTTGTCCTATTTATCATTTATCAATATTTAACTAAAGTTGGTTAATGTTTTATTTTACTTATTTCACTGCGATAACTTACATTTTCGGAAAGATAAATCCATAAATTCATTTTTGAGGAAAATTCCGGTCTATTATAATTGAGAGTTTCTCGAATATACGGCGGTGAACAGCTGTTCTAACTGAGGTACAAATGGAGTTAACGATCGGTTTCTATGGTCCCCGTCCCCTGGAGTTTTCGAGAAAATCGATATATTGTCGGGGAAAGAATACGAAGATCGGTGATGAAAGAATAACATGGAGTTTACTTTCGGCGAAAAATACGTGAAACTAAATTCGTTACGTTCTCAAGTATTATAGTTTTATCTCAGCTGCACGGAGCTCTTCTGCGGACAGCTGAAAGTAAAAAAAATACTAGGCGATCTGCTGCAGTCAGGGGTGACGTCCCCTGGCAGGCAGGGGACGAGGGAAGAGCAATGGAGGGAAGGGCTGTCCCAGCGCTGCTGACTAAGAGACCACTTTACCAGACTATCGATCGGAGAAAATGTTCCTTACAAATATATATACATGTACCGCATGTACATTCCTTGCATTGCGACCGTACCAGATAAATGATAATCGTTAAGATTATTTTATCATTGGATACAAAGTTTTGACGTGAAAATTTAATTGGGTTGACGATATTCGAATGCATTTTTTTTTTTTTGATACTCGATTTATATTTCATAATTTTTCGCTGACCTCCTAAAATTATGGTAAAATTCCCAATTTAGTGCGGCAACAAAATTTTTGAAAATGTTTTCATAAAATTTTGGATTGTTGGCAGCGAATATAAAAATTATTAATCTCGAAGAAATTTTTTTTTTTTTAACCAATTTTCTGTGCAGTCAGGTTTTTTTTTGCGAAAATAATAAACAAACTATATTTAGTCATTAATTATTCGATTAATGAGGAATAGAACGCCTTTTCTCGAAATTAATATACTTTTCCCTGTGTGAAACTGGCTTTGGGAGGGAAAGGACGGAGCCTACTGTATCAGCTGTGTAAGTTTGACTTTTCCCTCGTCGCGTTCGACTGGTAACCAGTTCGGGTTGAGGCGACGAGATGGCGACACTTTTCGCTCGGTGAACCCGAGCGAACTTGAAGGACTGCAAAATTTTTATCGGCGAACGTGGGAAATCGATGGTTCCGAACAACGTGGTTACGTTTTTTTTTTTTTTTCGTTGATTACAGCATCCAAACATCGTTTTTCGCGAAAATTGGTGTCATATCAAAGAGCCAAATTTTTTTTCAATTGCTTCCTGAAAATAAGAGGGAATGCCGATTGAAAATTTTAATAACCACGTTGTGCGAATGCAAAAAATTAAAAAATTTTGCAATTACGATTCAATTTTTTATTCTTATGCTCGCAGATGCTGTTTTTAATATTCAAAGAAAATTAAGCTGTATAATTGTTTACTTTATGACGAATTAGAAAAAATTGATACAACGATTCGGAATCAAAAAGTATCAATTCCGCGACTTGAACACAGACGCATAATAATCTGTATATGAAAATAAAAAATAACTTTCTTAACTTGCAGCTGCTGCGACAGTCGACGTAACGTCTTTAAATTCTTCGCGTTAAATTGCCATAGTGCTCTTTCATTATTGGTCATTTAAAAAGGCCTTCGTAGCATCGTAATTTTATGGGTTTTTTTTATTTCTATTATTATTAATGTATCTTTTAGAATTTTATGAGCCTTTTTCGCCACTCTGTTTGGAGATGCCGCATGAGCGTTAACTCATAGAAAAATCTTATAAAGACAGCGATCAAGCGATCGCTTAGAAGTTAGAAAAGGGAAGGAGGCCTCGAGGCTTTTGCGACTTCGGTCGGCCACCGTAAAGAGATAGAAGATTTTTATTCCCGGCGGCACGGGAATGTAAAATTTATACTCGAACGGACACTTCATAGATCTCACGTGCAAATCCGTCACGTCTACTTGCCGTTAACTCGGGTGGACGTCACTCGAAGTACGTTAGTACACTTATATTTTACATTCCAAAACGTCGTCAGATATCCTCTGATCGATCGTTCACTATCGCGCGGCGTTTCGGTATAAAATATTGCTGATTATCTGTCGGCAGTGCGTCGGCTATTCGCGCGTCGCGAAGCGAATAACAAAGTATTGGTATCAAGTAGAAAGTTCGCGGAACAGTTCAAGTAATTTTCTTGTCGCGAATAGGATTTGTAATGAATTTAGCAATCTGAATTTTGATAAACGGAATTTTTCACCCTATAGCCGTTTAGTCAGATAAAAATCGACATTTCGCTTCAGGAGAGCAAATCCGGCAATTCAGGAGTCTTCATTGCTCAATTCTCCCGAAAATCAAATTTTCAACGTAGTATGCGTAAAATTCGATTTTACACACTTTTTTGATGCGTAAAATGAATTTTCACGCATGAATTTTACACATACTACATAAAAAAATATCGTATGCGACACGTGCGTTAAATACGTAGCGATCGAATAGCACTCGTGCGTGAAATCGTATTTTACGCACTTGTGGCAAAATATACTATCAATTTCTCTTTTACGTTTGCAAACTTACTTGTAACAACCGCGGGTCCTTGTCGCGTGAGATTCATCACAGTTGGTTTGATGAACGGCACGTCCGGTCTGATGTTTACAAAATTATATATAAAAAGAAATGGTTATGTAAAAAAATCACTTGAGAATAAAAAAATAAGCGAATTGCACAAAAAATCTTACGATTTTATTAAAGACATTATCGTCGCGTCAGTAGAGCGACGTTTTTTGGAAAAAAAATGGCGATTCTGTAAGAAAACTAAAAAATTAAACACACTACTCTTCAACCCAACACCGAACGACTGAACTTGAGGAAAGAATCACCACCCCAATATATTTCGAGTACCCGATCTCAAAAGTCGATCTATGTACAGTTAGGTATCGTCGAGTGGGGTTAATCGAGAGTCAGGACACGCAGGACCCCCGGCTGTCCCGGTCATAAGATTCTTACTTCGATCAGGTAAAAACTTCGACAACCGAACCCCTCCTTAGTTTTCTGCCAATCGCGCATACCTTCGAACGCTTGTCAATAACTATCCAAATCTCCTCATTATAATCCAAATTAATTCAAACATTGAGTTATGAAGCTAACGAACTTACCAGTTTTTCTGCTCACTGGCGAATAAACTTCTTTTTTTTTTTTCGATCATAATAACGGGTTTTTTGAACGGATTATTGTACAATTCAAAGTTTTAACGGAAGTATCTGAAGATTGGCAGAACGTCTCGTCTTCCATTAGCAATAAAAATCAATTTCTCACGTTCTTGTGCCGATCAATCTTTAACTAACGCGTCTAATGTTGTCTCTAATTCTACATCTCATCTTGTCGATCTGTAGGAAAGATTTGAGTCCGCGGTGCTAAATCTGCATTAGACCTATCATGCAGAATCAACGAAAAACGTCCCCAACCTACAATTCTTACATTCAGAACGACTCAGAAGAATGTTGAATTCGTCAAGCGTCGAAAAAATAAAAAAATAAATTTACTCGCCGTTAATTCGATAAACTCTTAGCACACGTGGCGCTTCGGAGCGTTCTATTTAGGAAATATTTAGGGGCGGTGGGGAGGAGATTGGTAATTACAAGTCAATATTTCATTTTTTCAATCGGTAAAGAAAACTCTCGTGATAGTTTACAGCGGTCATATTACCGACAAAATTAATTGTATGTGATTAGAAATTCTTTTTTTTCGTTCGATCGGCAAAATTAATCGTCAGAAATCTTTCATACTTCTTCACTTCTGGATATTTGGCGCAAATATCAATACGAAACATTGATTTCGATGTACAATACGTAATGTATTAGTCGTCAGCGGAAAAGGGTTACGTCAGGTGAAAACGACACTAATATCGAGACTTCTCTCGATAAATTTATAATCAACTTTGTTCGTTGTCTCTTATCGAAAAGGAAGAAATGTTAGTCTTAATATCAAATTCTTAAGAGCCCCGGGCACAGTGTCGGCGCTTTTATCTTATGTGAACAATCGAAATTAGTAGACCTTGATCGATGCGGATACGGGATAACAATCAAGAAACAAAACGATGGAGAAGTTGCCGTTAACGGGAAATATGTTCTTCGGAGTCCATTACTCCCGCATCGCGAGCTATGGGAATCGAGATCGCGTAGTTCAGTTAGTTCCAAGTGAGAAGTTACGTTACGTTATTGTACGTACGTACGGAAGACCGCGAGATGCACGATGCGTAACGCTCTATACGCGTGTGATGCATAATGAGAGCGGCGACAGTGCGCCAAGTACGACGACGACGACGACGACGACGACGACTACGACGACAACAGGGATGGGGTGATAGAGGACGAAGCATCGAGTCCGCTGTCACCAGACGGCCATTATTAACGCCATTAAATGTTCTTGCTACATGTTTATTAATAGCGATAGTGGCGCTTCACATGTATATTTTCTCATCGCAATGCAATACCGTCGCATATACTATGTTTTGTGCGGTTGCATTAAACATCCGCAGAGTCTATCATATCATTAGTTCGACGTTTTTATCTCTCGATTGCTTTTTGGAATCCCGGAGCGCTAATGAGTTAAGCAATCGTCGCGATAAGCCGATTTCGATAAATCGATTGGGACGAAAAAAACTTCGAAAAAAATGTAAAAAATTGATTTAATTTTTTTTTTTTAAACGCGGCTAAAGAAAAGGTCTAAGGTGGGGATAATTGATGCCTCATTTCCATCAAAGTAGTTTTGGCGAACTATCCGACAGCCGTAATTTCCGTCGTCAAACAAGAGATATCCGAGGGCGCACCTTCCTCGATCGGTTTCACGGGAAACTCGTTGAAAGTCGGTTATAGGCCGTGTGTGCTCTACGCGCGTAATACGATCACCGCGCAATAGGCACACACCTACGTGTGCCGCTCGGGTAGTGCAATTGTAAAAAAAAAGTGCAAAGAAAAAAAAACACAAAAATGCCCACGCAATCAGCGTGTCGTTGAACCGATTCTCTTGCCTGTGCCGTAGAGTTCATGACCCCTCCCCGTTGCTGATGCGCGAAATGGCAAACGATTCTTATTCTGCACGCGGTGAACTCGCGATTCTTCGGCTCCCCGTTGCACATAGTGTCTTGCCGACCAACATCATCGTCAATTTAGTATCGCGTGCGTTCACGAATCCGAATTTTACCCGAGTCACCCTGACAAGAGTATTTTCAGTTTCATTTTTTTTTTTACTTTTTTCGTTTCAAAGAGAGGAATTGACTATTAAGAGTACAGTCCCCGTTTCTTATTATTCCGAGCAGCGATAAGGCTGCACGAAACTCTCGTTTGTACAATGCAAGTTTAAGAGGTCGTGATAGATGGACGGAGACGACAATTTACGGACGAAAATTTGGCAAAAACAAGAGATTTTTATTCTGGACGATGTATAACTTGCGAACGATTTAAAATGCACGGCGGTGGGCTTATTTGTTACTGATCGCTATTGGTATTCCGTGCAGTGAACTTTTCGCAGGACAGTTGATTTTCATAATAAAAAAATATTATTAATTTCTTTTTCACCATTTTATTTACAATGTCCTTTTAATGGACGAACTACAGTTTTCTTATGACACCGATTCCGAAAATTCTTTTTCGTTCGGTAATAAATTAGCAGTAGCGAAAAAAAAAAAAAAAACATCGCCATTGCGGAGGACATTGTACACATCGCTCTTAACTTTATCTCATGCAAAAATTACATTTTTGCCGACGAATTTTTTTAATTCGTAATAACTTAAGTGTCGAGATAATTTATTCGTCGTCAGAGATCATTGAGGGCCGCCATATGGCAATCGAGGGATCGCTATCGTCCGAAGACCGTCGTATATATCGCGCGTTTCCTGGTATAAACGGGAGAGACTCAGCCCTTGGCAATTATGCATATGCATCTCGGACCCGAAGCCGATCAGTCACACTGCAGTTTTTTTTTCCGCGATGCATTAACGGGGAAGAGTGACACTTGCGAGAAATTTAACGACTAGGAGATGGCGCTGGCAACGTCGTCTTTCGCAACGGGCGATTAGACTCCCATTAAGGAGCTTCCCACGCCGCAAATTTAAACCAAAAATAAAAGAAAATCAGTAAAATGTTACTATTTAAATAAATAAAATAAATATATTTCCTGTTAACTGTTTAATTTCGCAATTTTATCTTATAATTTTTTTTATTCTATCGTTGCGTGACGAATTATATTTTCAATTAAATTTATCAAAAAATGTATCGATCGAAAAAAAAAAAATTACATACCGCGCCGGCTTACTAACTTCGTGTTTTCGTTTGTGTTTCCAGGTGAGTAAAACATCAGTACTACAAGAAAATTATAGCTTAAGCCGAAGGATACTTTGGGCAAAGAACGTAAGTTGGAAATTCATCAATTTTAAATACTTCCGTACGCAGTAAACCACTTTACTGTGGATAAAAAAAGTGGTGGAACATATGCCATATTATCGTACTTTACGTCGTTAATGGCAGTATTTTTCGCACGTGTCAAGTGTTTTTTTTTAATTTTGTTGTTTGTTTTGTATCTTTAATGAGATACACTTTTACGGTCAGCGAACTTTCTCGACCAGTTTGGGCGAATCATCGATATATTCTTGCAATAACGTCTCGACTTTTTCTCGCGTCCCGTCCAACAGAGTGTTTGTTACCTTCCTGTTTTCTCCGTCGTACGAGAAACGGCCGTTAGCGACCGCCACAGGGTCGGAGCCGAGACGGCACTTCGATTACGACGATTAATCTCCAATCCTTTAAATATATCTTCGAATGCATTCACGACGAATGCATCTGCGGCGCGAAGCTACCGAGAGAAGAATCGTAACATGAGTGGCTGCAAATGGAAAGTCTCTTCGCGGAACGATTATGAGCGACGCGTCTCGAGGGTTCCTCGGTTATTAATCGACCGTTTGACTCCTAAAGGATGATAAGCAAAAAAAATCATTCGAGATTCGCATTAAATGATTTAATTATAGAAGCCTCGGGCAATAATTGTTTATCCGTTCGAATATATTATTAGACACTGTACATTCGAGAGTATCGAAACTTTTTTTTTTATTTTTCGAAGTATTTTTAACTTTTTTTTACCTTTAGTATATTTATATTAGGCATTAAAATGTTGTTTTTTCAAAAAACTTTGAGTAAAGTGTTAACGAGCATTGACCCACTTGCCAAAGGGTCAAAAAATTAAACACCTGAGAGACCATAACAATTATCCGAGTGAAGCTATGAGATTCTCTCACGACCGTCGCGCGCGCGGTGTGTTCTTTCGTGGAATAATTATCATTATTAGATATACACCCGGGCGCACTCCCGTAGTGTACAAATAATTAAGAAACGGGTAGACGAGAAGTCGAGGCCGGTGCGACACTCGAAACGCAAAGGAATCTTTCGCATCCCGAATGCCATAATCGGGCAACAGTTTCCAAGTTAATATCCCGAATTTAAATATTCAGTTTGTGGTATTCGAGGACGATGTCTCGTCGATTACGTAAAAAAAATATTGTATATTTATTTTCTTATGTAGATACATAATATTTCGCGTTTCGGATTAAAATTAATATAAATTCTTCGAAAAATTCGATTAACCGCGAAACTCGAACCCAAATAGATCGACGTAAGTTCGATAAGGTCAGTGTAATAATAATGATAATAAATTACTATTGTTATTTCCCAATTTCGTAATTATTTCGTTATTCAACAAATTGGAATTTTTTTGAAAATATGTTTTACAAATTTTGTTCACCAAAAATTCACATAAGTGTATATTAGTGATAAAATAAAAAAAAAAACAGATAATTTGAAATAAAAAAGAAAAGATCGAAAAAATCGATTTAAACATATTACATTGACCAAAGAAATCGGGAAATTAAAATGAATGATAATAATTTCCATCAATCATGAGATTCGTTTTTATGATATTCTTTTTTCGATGAATTATTGTGAAATAAAAATTTCTTATTATTTACGAAATTTTGGCGAAAACTATAAAAAGTCTTCATCAAGATAAACAAACGAAATTCCACTTTGGTCGGTATAAATATAAGTGCTTAAGTATATAGTCGATAGTGCGTCGGGTCGACAGACGATGACTTTTCGAGATTTCACCTAATTGCTCACTCGACCTTCCGCGAGAGCAACGTTCCCTTTCAAAGACATAACCCGCTAATATGTCGAATGAAAGAACGACGTTATTGCCCGGTTTCGAGAGGCGTACTAATTTATTCCAGTAAGTTTACCTTCAGGAGCCACGAAACCTTTCGGGTTTATTGCTTCTTGCAGGCAATGTACAGTTGTTCCGTTCGATCGGAGTGATGGACGTCGACGATTATTTCCAGTTTCGTGAGATTTATTGTACTCGCCATTAGCTCGTAGATAACAAACGCGTGCATCGTGAATTTCCGATTTTTTTGCCTCATGTCTAACGGCCAATGAAATTCTAAAGTGAACCGTCTTTTTCGAATATATGATTTATCAATAATTTTGCTCTTTCACTCGATTACCAATTAATCTTAATTTCCTATACTACGAAAAATAAAAAAATTAAGATCTCTTTTGCTTCGGACCGATGTATTTCTTTATTTTATTTTGAAAAAATCAGCGTACAAGAAAATGAAAAAAAAAAAGAAATTTATTTGTTAATGATAGTCTTCAATTTTTTTTTCTTGATTTTGTAACTAAGAATTCTTGAAAATATTATTATTATTATTTTTGGGTCCATTTTTCTGCGTAATACATCGATAAAAAATGTTTTCGCTGCGTAAATCAATAAATAATTACATTGTCGAATTTGTTCATTTTAACGGCAAGTTTCGCGAGACGTTCGTTCCCTTTTCTCGCCGGTGTCTCCGCCACGTTGACAAGTGGCCGAAGACCGTCGTTCCCCGGCTATACATCCACGCGCGGTATGTTCGCGACACACCGCGTATCTTCTGGACGACGTCCAGACTAACTAACTCCGCTCCCCCTAGCAGTCGGACTAAACGTTACGATACTTCTCTTAGCAGCTTACAGTAAATAGCATTCAGAAATGCGTATTCCCGAAGCCGGCGAAAAGGGACAACTGTATGCCAATGACCAGTGTTTAGCCATTGCCTAAACTGCCAAACATTGTGCCATTTATTCGATGGCACTTTATCACCGAGTCTCGCGTTTCCTGAATCGTGACTTTTGGAATACCAAAAGCCAAGTGAAATTTCACGTGTCTAACCGAAACGGAGCTTCTCTTGGCTTTTCGTCTCTTATCCTCGCTTCATTAGCGTATTCGTTACTTCCTTAATGCGTATGCCAACTCGCATTCGGATGAGAAATTAATTAATAAAGGAATTAAACGAAATGTCTTCTTGTGCTATTTATACCATCCGAGAAATTTGTAGCCAAAATAATTTAAACGTAACACGCCGTACGCACGTAATGATTTTTTTTAAATTTTTACCTCTGGAGTGTTACGATAGTGTTACGTATATAGTTTTTTAATACATCTGTAATTTGGATGATGAAAAAAAAAAAAAAAATCGCGTAATTTTATCGTAATTCTTAAATTTTTGGTTTAATACGTTTGGGTTAAAAATACGCGATCATCTGTGTCTCCGATTGACCCTAAATGGACATTAATTTCTTCTACTATCGTCACAAGTAATAACTCCTTCGGATTTTTTTAAACTGGTCAAACGGACATATTCTCCTAATTAAGAAAGCATAAAAATTTGCTACTGCCGAAATGACCCCAAGACAGTGAACCCTTTCATGGTCGCGCGGCGTCTACTCGAATATAAGCCAAAGTCCGCGTCTCTGAAGCGGACGGCCAGGCGAGTGAGTGAAGTCGGCCGTCAGATTCAATCAGTGGAGTCCCCTCACTTATCATCTTTTGCCTCTGCGTCGAGATGTATACGTTTGTTCGTTCGTTCATTTTTTTTATGTCAACTGTTCGTTTTGGCCCTTAAATTTTTATGACGGCCGTGACGCTGAGCGTCGCCAACGGAGTCGCTGTGGTGGGCCACACGGAGGATTTTCGAAGTGAATTTCCGAGAACGAAAGATTCTCCAACTCCCTCGACGAATAAGCGGGAAGCTCCTTAGAGATTTCCTTCTTGCGGTGCCGCAGTTCGTTCTCGAGACAAAGACGAGTCGCTCCTCGACACGTACCTTTTTTTTTCTTCTCTATCCACACCTCCCGAAGGTTCTGCGGCGCTGCTGCAAGATTTCGTAACGAGCGTTTGACGCAGAAGATGAAAACCGGATGTCGACACGTAACTTCATACCCTGTCGTATAACCGGCACGTAGGGATATATTTACGAAGAAAAAATGCACTTTTTGTTCGTCTATTCGTGTCCGGCCATTAAGGTAATGCAAACAATCAATTTTTTTTTTTCGATTTTTTTAAATCGGAGAATTTTTTTTTGTCTTTATACCTTTTTTCTTCTTCTCTATCCGTACCTCCCGAAGGTTCTACGGCGCTGCTGCAAGATTTCGTAACGAGTGTTCGACGCACATGATGAAAACCGGATGTCGACACGTAACTTCATACCCTGTCGTATAACAGGGATATTAATGAAAAAAAATTTAACTTTTTGTTCGTCTATTCGCGTCCGGCGATTAGTATAATGCAATCAATCAATTTTTTCGATTTTTGTAAATCGGCAATCAAAGATCTTAGTGAACTAAGATTTTAGATTCATATACTATTTTTCTGACGCATATATCCTATGTATCTGGTAGATGTGTATTTAATATACACGTACCGGAGATCGGACAGATGATTATGGATTTTTCAAAGTCACTTTTTAACCAAAAGTTGAAATTTCTTTCTACACTCTCAACAGATCGTAAGGTATAAGCATTTCACTTCCCTTTTTTACTAACTTATACATCCTTTTATCATAAATTCGGGTTTTTTTTTTAATTAATTTCCTCATTTCGACAGCTTCCAATAAATCATCTCGTGGTGGAACTCTTAATACGGAAAAAAAGTAGAAAAATTGTTTTTACGGTTAAAGAATATATATTTTTTGAAGCCCCGAATCTCGGAAAGGTTTTTCTCCGACGTTATTATTTAGTCATTTCATCTCGCACATTATTATTTTTATATATAACTTATTTCTATGACCGCTTCTAATCGAAATATAATAATGCAGCAATAACCGTTGGCGGTGATAAAAAAATTATCCACACCTACAAAGATGTACCGAATTATACGTCGGTGGTTAATGTAAAAATTCCTATCGCTGTACTCGCGTGTCAGGTATTTTTTGTTCTGTAATTGTTTTTTCTTTTTTTTTTCACGCGTAATCCCAAAGTTGTTGCCACTCGTAAGTAATATTATGTGGTATGCGGGCTATGCGCGGGTAACGATGCGCGTATTTCTCGTGACTCGTTTTACCTGTTAATTTAATATCTGGTCGGCGTGTACGAAGGACTGTGCCGCAGCGCAGACAAAACAAAACCGGCTATTAAACGCGCAGTTTGTTGATAACTTGCTTTCCGGCGTATTGCACACTTCGCACACTCACCTATATACTCCAATCTCAAACGAAAAGCTCATTAAAGCGGTATGGGTTATTCGAACCAACGCTTTGGTATGAATAATTCAATCGTGTCCACCGCGATGATGAATTTCGTCGTTTAAAGTTGCGACTTTCTTTTTTTTTTCAACTCGTTCGTTTAACCGGAAATAAAACACATTTTAACCCTTCCGCGGCGATCGTTGAAATAGTGGTATTCGACTTTTGCAACAGTTTGCGTTCATAATAAAAGTATTGTATTTTTTTCGGTTAAGTTTCCGAGACACGGCGTTACGAAATAAAGTATCTATAACAGGAAAAAAAATTAGAATTGCAGATTGCGATAAAAATAGAAAAAAAAATATTATTTTAGCGTGAGCCGAGAAGGGAATTTTTTCAACAACCGACTGAAAAGCAGCCGCGTTGTGTATCAAATTATCGTTGAATAACCCAGGAACATTCAATAGTACATTATGCTACAAGGGAGGAAAGTGCGTGTTTTCCACCGAGTGGGGTTTGCAGCCCGAGCGAAGCGAGGGCTGTGATCACACGAGGTGAAAAGCACTTCCTCCCGTGTGGCATACGTTACTTTATTCCCGACCACCCTATAAAGTTTATATTCCGTACATGCGACGGCGAAAAGGGTTAACTCGGAGTACGGGCACCTTTCGGGCACCTCTCGGGCATCGGAGTACGGGCACGGGAGGGCGTGCGTATATAAATTATAATACTGATATTTTTTTTAATAACAACTTTTTTTAATAACAACATACGGTGGAAAAAAAAGTACTACTTTATTGCCCGGCGGGAAATAAAGTACTACGGTAGCGGGAAATAAAGTGCTACTTTATTTCCCGCCGGGCAATAAAGTGCTACTTTATTTCCCGCCGGGCAATAAAGTAGTACTTTATTTCCCGCCGGGCAATAAAGTGGCACTTTATTGCCCGCTCCGTTAATTACGTCCCGCTGGATTACAATTCGCCACTTTCCACCCGCCTCGCAGGTACGGAATGTGAACTTTATAGAGTGGTCGGGAATAAAATATCATTATGGGACATCGGTCGATAAAACAGATTTCTATATTTTTTATTTCTGTTCTCATTAAAAAATTTTTCTTCTCATTAAAAAAGAATGTGTCAAAAATGAAGTTGATAAAAAATATTTCGCCCAAAAAAACAAATTACAAAAAAAAGAAACAACTATTTTTATCCAATCGAAAAGCCACTATCGCCACTATCGTAACCGAAAGTGGTTTCACATTAGTCTCTACCTGTTTTACCAACCGCGGTAACCCAAGTGAAGAATTTCGTCATAAAGAAAAAAGAAATCCAAACAAATTCCAAAGATTCGTGTATTTATCGAGAGGAGTTTAAAGGCGCCTGCGGATTGGCAACCGTGAGCACTCTCGCGTCTCTCGTACGCGGTCGTGTGTTGTGTTCTCTGTAGCGGTGCAGGAATGAAGCCGGCACCTCGAAGTGGGGCCACGAGAGATAGGCTCAGCGTTAGCTTTCGCTCTGTCTCTCCCCCACGTGGTCGTTGTCCGTTATGATCTCCTCCTCGTCGCACACGACAACGGAATCCCCGAGGCCCTCTCGTTCTCCTCGACGAACGAGAGAGCCGGCTGGGTGGGCGGCAGTTGTCCAGGCGGCCGCAGTCTGCGGCGAGGCGACGTGCTCTACACGGCGGAGCGACACCGCGCGTTCCTCCTCGCCATATGCGCGTTTCTTGCCCACCGGAGAGAGTTATCCCGATCGTGTTCATCGATGATAAACAAATAAACCATTAAATAAATAACAAAACGAACGACTAAAAAACAAATAGAATATCACTAAAACTCAAAAAAAAAATCCATTGTAAACAATTGAAATCTTACGAACATTAACAGAACAAGGATAACGACAACAAGCAACAATAACATATAACAATAACAACAGAATGAAGATGTGCCTCGTTTCGATCTGCGGCACAAGTGCGCGACAGTGAGAATTTTTACTCTTCACGATCGTCGTCGTCTTCTCCTTTTTTTTCTCATTTATTGTCTCTTAACCGAATAAGTGAGACATTCGCAAAGGCCGTTACAACTAAGCCGATCCCGGGAGTCCGCGTGTTTTCGCTCGTTGAAGATACGAAGGAATTCCTTCCACCGGGGGACACTCGTAGTGGTAGTTCGGTCGGTGAAACGAACTGAAGCAAAGAAAAAAAAATAAAAAAATAAGATAAAAACGAAGAAGAGGAGGAGATTAAAGAGGGGATATAGAGAGATATAAAGAAACCTCGTGGTACGAGGCTTTCGCGATGGAAATACCTTTCGGCTGATGGAAGAAACGCCGCTCTTCCATCTCGCGACTTCGTTTCATGAATAACTTCACCGTGCGCGCAGTTGTCAGTGATTTTCTTCGTGAAGAATCTTCATCGCGACCTTGAAATATAATAATAATAGTAATACGAAAAAAAACTTCTTTATCGACATTTTTTTCTATCGACGCCGAAATAAACATAATTGTCGCTGAGGAACGAGTATAATATGATTGAGAAAAAAAAATTGAAGCTGACGTGAATTTTAATACGTTTGAAATTTCATGCTGCCGGTGAGTTTTGTTTGGTTACGATTTTGAGATTATTGGGATGCTGTAAAAGTCTGGATATACAGAGAGAGGGAAGAGCGAGTTACAAACTCGGTGAACCCCGGGGGCGTGTCTGACAGTGTTCGGCATGCCGCACAGAGACCGATCGCCGCAGCCGCGCGACGCGTGAGTCACTCGCCTCGGAGTAACTCTCTCGGGTTTTATAGCGAGAATGCCGCGGTTTCGCTGCTGCTGCTGCTGCTGCAGCGAAGCAAGTTTGAGCTGCAGAGGAGAGTAACAGGAGAGAAGAAGGACGTCGGCATGTTCGCCGGCCTTCTCTTCGAGTTTTGTTTTGAGTATATCGCCGGCGCGAGAGCAACCTACGGTTACCCCGGTACAAACCTACCTGTACCCGGTCCATGGCTGTCCGTGGAAACCTCTACCTGAGTTCTTAGCCCTCGTCGTATAGCTACGAAGTCCCGTCTCATACCCTTGCAAACTCTTCGAAATTTCAACAATTTTTTAATTATATCTTCACAATAAAATTTCGCAACGATATTCTTCGAAAGGATTCAGAATTTTTCCAAAGTTTAAACTGGCAAAATCTCTGGTTTCCATTTAAAAACTTTTTTTTTTCTTTTTTTAGATTCCGAAAAATTAAGTTCACTCCTGGAAAAAGCGATTTTTTTTTATTTCTGCGGGAATTTTTTTTTGAAACTTTTTTTGTTTCTGATACACAGAAATGGCAAGCACTCAAGTGAAACCGTGAGAAAAGTATTGTAACAGTGTTGCATTTCGCATAATTTATAATTTTTTTTTTCGATATCGCGTAACAAAATTCTCGCGATCGGAATTGCACTATAATAATACTATAATGATCGAGGAACGCATGTCATTTACTGATGTTTTGCGTTTCCGAGGACTTGGCGTTCGTCCCTGACGCACCTGTATACTCGATCGTTCGCTCCGACTCCCCCGCTCTCGCGATAACAACTGAGGTGTAATCGTCAACACTCCTCGTTCCCCCCTCGTGCCGCGTATTCTATCGCCCTCCGGGTTCACCGCCGTCGCTCACCGTACTCTCTGTAAAGACTTTTACGCGAGCGACTACGACGAGTATGTGTACGCGACGCTTATCATCGCGTACTTTACGATATATGCGTATATATGGTTACCACGATGTCTACTACGTTTATTTAGCAACTTTAATTTATCGATCCCAGTAGCTAAATTATGAAAGAACAAAAAATGGATAGATATTATGTCCAATATTATCAATGATTAATTCGTTATCGATCGGGTGTTGAAATTGGAACGACTTTTGTTTACTTTGGGCGATGTAAATATGCGGCGAGATATTCGTATTCGTTTAGGGGCACATATGGCTTTTTTTCAATTTGTTGAATTTTGTGGCCTAAATTTGTTCGGATTTCTCGGTTTGTTATGTGTTTCCGATGTTTTATCGTAGTTTCGTAGAATTTTCATTCGAACGAAAGCCATGCGGAAATAATTAATTTGATAAGGAACCGAGGTTAATAGGATCGAGCGAAATGCATTGTATCTCTGAAACTAAACAACGAATGATCGACAAATTTTTCTTGAAATCTTCAAAGGATTTATATGACTGAGAAATATCGCATTTTTTTTTCGTACTGTTTTTTACTGACAATTACATATTTTCTTTAATTATCATTGCGATATTTGGATAAAACCTTTAAACAGTTGAGACGATTAGTTAAAAAAAAAAAATTTCAAACCCTCATTTCGATATGCTATCTTTATTTTTCACTCACAACATTTTTTTTTTAAATTAATGCAATCGTAAAGCTTTTCTCGGGCACATGCTTCGCGTTGGTACTGAGCGACTGAATTTCAAGATGTTTAGCTTCGATAACCGTAGAATTTCTTTTTGTTAAATATAGTCTAAAGAGAGTCCGTGGCGTGCCGATGTCGCCGGCACGAGACACTCGTCGCTTTATTTATTTTTGATCGGTGCTCTATTTCGGCCCCCACTTCGCGGAAATGTCTGCAAACGCCTGGCGGACACACTCCGGGCACCCACTGTTTGCCGTTAGAAACTAACACTTCGCGCTCTGTCGTGACGATAGTTCAACTCCGAACACTTTTTGCTTTTTCAAAAATTTTAAAGGATTTTTCACTTGTTCCCTTCAGCGTCTTATTCTTCGTAAAATTACGAAATGAAGAGTAGTCACAGTGGAGTTTTTTCCCCTTTATTTCCATTTGTTTTAAATTATTTTTACAGTTTAGCTGACTACGTGTAATATCCCCACAAAAATTGGTACGATGAACAATTTTCCGTCATCCACACGTGACACGTAATCGACCATTTTCATATATGTCTCGATAGGAGCGATAAAAATTTAATTACCCACATTAAAGGGAGGCTCTCGCGCGTTCTGTTATTACACATTGGTTTATAGATCCAGAAGATTTTTTTTTATTCAATTAGTCACCGCAATTAGCGATACTCCCACGAGCAGCTGCCTCCCTGCCTTATAAGGCAGAGTTCGACTGGTTTCTGTGGCAACAAACTACGAGACGACTGTTTTTTCCATTTTTTTTTTTCGTTTCAACGCCGGTTTTCTCCTTTGATACAAAATCCCTCGGGGAAATCGTCTCGAGGCAGTGGCCAAGTTTTTCATCAACATTACGTTCGAAAACAACGCATATCCAACGCTCTCGATTCACGTGGGACGCACATACGAATTTATCGATTCGCGATGTGTGGCGTAATTAGCAGCTTCGCAATGAATAGGGAAATTCAGCCAATGGTCTTACACTGTCATTATCGACCCGATCGGACGATTAGCTCAATCGCCAACATGCCTCTCTCTCGGTTACGTTCAAAAAATTATCGCGATAAATGCCCGCGTTTGTGTCGCGCGAAGCATTGAAAATTTCCTTTAAACTGAAACCCACGCACCTCGACGAGTTCTTATTCTAAACACATGCTAATCAATTACTCGTGTCGTTCGAAGTGCGAAGTTTACTTTTTTTTATATTCAAATACGATTTTCCTGCATCGTCTTGAATATTCAATTTTTTTTATTTTATAGATGGAATGACATTTTTTCTCGTTAAAATGAAAAAAAAAAAAAAATCTTTTTGAATCTATTTAATCTTCGTAAATAAAATAGATTTTATAAACAGAAGAGTTGACTCCGAAAAATAACGAATCGTATACTTGATTCGATGGAAATGAATTTTTCCTCCGATTCACTTTTCCTCGGGGCATTTTCACCGTCGTGCATAACCATCTATTGCGCTTTAACCACCGTTGATTTTCAACAATATTTCATTTATTTTTTCCCGCGCATAATTGACACCACGCCTCGAAAACGTTTTACATTTTACGCGCTCAATAATGAAAGCGCGCGCGCGGCAGTGTCGGAAGGGCTATTATTCATACACCGTTCTCTCGTACACATACGGGCGTTCGAATAAATATTTTTCATTCTCTACGCTACGAGAGAGAGGCGAATAATCTGTCGTCGTTGCATACATCGAAGCTTCGAAAAAAGTATGAATTAATATCTTTCAGCTCCTCCCTTCTGCGTACCATTCACTCGTACCGCCCTCCTTATGCTTCCACTTCTGTTTACGTGCCTAATAAGTCATTCGTTCTTTATACTTTGAATACCTCCGCGTTAATCACGAGAGAACTTGCGCGCCTTTAATTAATTCGTACCGCGTGTACTAGCGTCGCGTGGCGTCATCGGAACGAAGAGAAATGACGAACGTCATGACTCTCGACAGAGTATAACTTATCCGGCTTAGGAGAACCGCGAGAATATTTTATACGAATTCTATGTACATATCGCAACGTTCGAGTTTTATCCGGGTTAGGAGGATGTCGCGCTGTACGCGGGGATATAACTTTGCGTTTATGAAATGCAGTTAGTCCGGATGTACAGTTACGATGCTGCAGGCAGATTGATACGTCGGCGTCTGAGAAACGGTAAAGTCTTCGGACCAACAATTTTAGCAATAATCATCTTTGACATATCGTGACTTTTTTTCACTTCTTTTTTTTTCACTTCTTTATTCGTAAATTATTTCGTAATTTTAATTACGAAATTTCATTACGAATTTAAAAAAATTAAAGATTATTTCGTAATTTTTATTACGAAATAATTGAAGCGAAGCCGTCGATCGATATGCAAATACAATTATAAAAGAAAATTGCTATTTTTGAAAAAATAACTCATCAAATTTTAACAGACTCTCGTAGTAATTTCCGAAGACAAAATGTTACACGGATTGATGTTATGCGTGGCAGTAATTCGGATTAGTGTCGTTTTTGTATGCAGCTACCGTTCGTATGCAGTTAGCTAGTAGACTCGGGTAAAACGTGTCAATGCCTATCGATTTTTTTTCTCACCGTGCGAGTAAAAACTTCGTGACCTTCCAGACTGTGTCATGTCTATCTCGTTACTGCATCATAAAGGCCGTTGTAAATATGTCACGGATCATAATCCGTATTGATTGTATTTTCAACATTCTTAAGTTTATTTCTAAAAATGCAATTAAAAAAAAAAATTGCCGAATGAAACAAAATTTGTTAAATTAATAGAGAATTTTCGTACGAAAAAACCTAAAATTAATTTTTTTCTCTAATAAATCTCGATTTTTTCCTGATATTTATTACGAAAATTATCATTAGAAACGCAAATTAATTTTTTTTTATCGATCACCATTTTCAAAAATATTCCATAATTTTTTGTATCATTCGAACGAAAATTCGTTTGCACCACAATTCACGTTATTTAACCGATCAATTAATGGGCCCAAGGCGGGGGGGTTGATGCAGTATATCTGGTGTTCTCTCATATAATGTTGAAGTTGTCGCGAGCTCAGCTGCTCTCCGCTACGCAAACAGGGTAGGCGGTTAAAAGAAAGTCGTTTTCATTGCGAATTGCGCAAACATGAAACTGAGAGCCGGTGTAAGGCGCACGCCATCGTCAAGCGAGAGCCGGCAAACAAGAGTTTAACCATTGGCCACAAACTTCTATATGTATATATAAAATTGTCTCACTCTTCCTCACGTGCTAACGTTTGAACCACTGTTGGGTTTCTCAATTTGGCACGATATCGCGGCACTCTTTCGCTCCGATTCGGGTTTTTTTTTCTTCTTTTTTTATTTCTATGTAATTCTCGTTCACCGTTCGTCTTTCGTTTTCCGAGGCAAGTAAACTCGAGTTTCTGCCACTTGACGCGTGTCTCACGTTGCTTTTTCTCACTCTCTCGTACGCTACTAAATAGATATAACAAATCGACTGCTGGGGAACATAAAGGCGTATTTTTCCGGCATTCGACGCGTTTAAATTATGCGAAATACGCCCTTTTGTTTCTTGGGTATCAATGTCCACCGTACTACAACCTGTACAGCATTTACACGCGTGACAGAGTCACTTCGAGTCTCGTTTACGATCTGTCGCAAAAAAAATTCGTCCATGTAGGTATATGTGTCGCTGAGATTCGCGCCGAGTCCAAGCGTATCTATGGAGAGCCGACTCGCGTTCTCACTGGTCGTGGGCCCTCTGCGAAGTCAGGTATTTATGATTTCCTAGAAATCCTCCCCCCCGCACCGCGGCAAGCACGTCCGAGCCCCCGGCTACACCAACATGGATTTATTTATTCACTTTCGATTTCTGCTCGCCATATTCTCCACGGTTACTATTTTACCTATACGTCCGTTCTCTGCGTTCGCGGCTTTCAATAAAAAAAATAAAAAAAAGGTGACCTTCGCGCTGCCACTGGACGAACGAATTTACATTAGTCTGCTTCGATCCATCGAACAAAAATCGCTTTTTTAAGTTTTTTTTAATCGAATCCGTCGACGATATTTTTTGGAGTTCATACGATGAGCAATTGTTAAAAATTACGTTCATTGAAAAAAAAAAAAAATATCGCATGTATGATGATTTTTAGAGGACAGGATTTAGATTTTTTTATAACACATTCTTCGTCGATGTTTTACATATGAATTTCCAAGAAGCGCAAGGGCGCGTTCCACGCGATTAAACTCGTGAAATATTGCGGGATAAGATTTTCAGTTTCTTAGTCGACGTCTTCGCAAGAATGTAGGTGTGGGTTCGATCTATAGGATCCTTATACGGGAATCTTATACGCCCTTAGATCTTCTTCGCTAGTCTTCGCTCTTTCCGTTTCTCATTGCTCAACTCCCACGATCCGATCCCCATTGGTTCCGAACTTACATTTATTTATTTTATTGATTTATTCATTCACTCGCTCTCTAATGTATGCACTCTCGATCTTTCCTCATGCATATCTTTCGATTGTACAAAGCATCCGTGTGTTTCGGACCTTTCCGAGGGTCACTTGGTTACGTCACCCACGCGATTATGACATCGACGTAATCGACTAGCCGCGTGCGTATCCGTGAGTTTCATCGCCTGGAGAGCTTTGCCTCGTATTTACCTTCCGAACGTAATACTCCGGTGTCGCAGGTATCGATTCACTTTCGATACTCGAGCGAACATGGGGGCGGGTGGGAGCCAATATCGCGTAGGATACATTATCTTCCGGTCGCGTATTATTACACTTTTTAAATTTTATTTCGAAGAAATCGAGAAATCGTCGCGCGCGAGAAAGAGCGATAAATTCTCTCGTAGCGCGAAAATAAAAAATTTACAAGATTATATGAGTTTATCGATACATAATGTACACTTATATGCGTAGATTGACAAAAGTCGCGCTGTTTGTAGCATTTTTCACGACTCGCGACGATCGACACATTCGCGAAAATTACACGCTTTTATGTTCGCGACATAACAGCCGCTCGAGACCCCGTAACTACGAGTCGGCATATCGCGCGGCCCTTATTAGGACATCCCGACCACCGATGGGAATGACGCCCGGATTCGCATACCTGCATGAAGCAGTACAATCTTCACCCGCGAGGCAATGAGACCTTAATATAACCACTCTGCTCAACGCTGAATCATACGCGAGGGATGACCGTGGTTTTGTTTTTTTTTTTTAATGGGCCTCTGATCAGTCAGGAACACACATGTTTCGTTGAATAATCCATGAAAACGAGTTTTCGGCTCACGAAAAAAAAAAAAAAAAACTAGCCGATATTCGTCCTTCGCTCATTAAGAAACCACAAATCATTAATTGAACCGTTCTACTTCGATGCAATTCTACGTGTGAATTTTTTCAGAAAATTTTGCAAATTTTTATTACCCGAAGTTCAAGGTCATCGATACAATTTGTTTATCGTTGGTAAGATAAATCGATTTTTCAAAAAAAGTTAATTATGAAAAAAATTGACGAAAAAAAAAATAGAATACTTTTAGATCAACGAAAAAAAACCAATTTACCTTATTTAAAAAATAAAAAATTAAGTGTTATCAGAAAATCGGATAATTCGTCGAATATAACGAGACGATTTTCCTGAAATTGTTGTACTTGGTTGTTAAATTTCTACAAAAAAATTAAAATTCGGACATAGACTTCAGAGTAAATTATTTCGTCGAATCGTTTGTTAAAGTTTCGACGGCCAATTGCCGCATTTCGGCAAATAAAAAATTATCGCAAGCTATGATCGCGGTATATATATCTCTCGTCACTTCGGAGAAAGTATTCGCGTGGGCAAACACGTCTGGGTGGGGCAAAGAATTATTCTCACTCCGTACTCTTGTCAGAGCTCCGTATCTTCGAAGTGTGAGGTTCGTGATCGTCGTAACCTATGCCTCCTAATTTTATTTTATTTTTGTCGACTTCGTTCCCGAACCGCGACTAAATGAACACATTTTGCTTGACTCGTTTCCTGGGCTCTCGTTTCGCATTTTTCGTGATATTTCCACCGTTCGACGTCTCTCCCTGTTCGCAACATCGCTTTCGTGCGTTGTACGGTCTTCGGAACTCTTTCGGAGCCGTTTGGTCACCAGCGTCACGATGGGATCGACGCCTTTTCGCCTACCGAATCTCTCCTTCTGTGCTCTCACACCGCGTGTGACATAGCACACTGTCCAAACGCAGCATTCGCTCCCACGTACTTTTCACGAGGCTCCATCGCGGCTTACCATTTAAGGATCGATCCCCATGAACTGCCGATTCGTTTTCAATTCACGGTCTACAGAATCATTGCGACTCGTAATATACATCCCCTCAAGAAGAATACATTCCCTGTTACCAAAAATGATTAATAACGCATAAAAAAATCAATTATCGATCGCAAAAAGAATTTTTTTCAATCGAAAAAAGAAAAATGAAATCGCATTGGTCGTTCTCATTCCCGTTGATAGAAAGTGAAACTGTTCTGTTATTGAATAGTAAGAGCTTTCGCTTGAGTCCGATCGGACGCGAGTATCCGTTGCCGTTTGCTGTGGTCGCGCAGGGTCGTGGTCGTCGAAACGGTTCAAGGGCGTCGCATACCTCCGTGACGCGTTCCCCCTACAGCTCCATTGGGTACCGTGCGATCATGAGCTCGACGTTGAGCGAAAAGCACCAAACCAAAAATATCCCTTTTGCCAGGAGAGAAAGAGAGACAAGCATCGCGAGAGTCTTCGCGAGTATATTAGCTTCGGGCACCGCGGAACCGATCGGCCTTCCATTGGCCCGAACCATTAGCGCGGGATCGATTCGTGCTCCCTGGCCGTCGACCCATAGGCCGCACACACATACACATGCGCACTGACACAACACAACAGCTTCTTCTCGATCGAAATAGCCGCGAAGTACAAGCACGGGAACGTCTAGGCACACGTCTTGGACATTCCACTGACGTCCATTTGCCCGTCGAGAGGCTTTGTATTCGACGCCGTCGAGCTTCCTAAATAAATCCGAGATATTGGGGTAGGTTGCGTTTCGGAAAGCCGCTTGCGAGATAGAATGACGAAAGATTGCCACAGTTTATTCGATGTAAAACATTTCATGTTTTTATTTTTTTTTCTCGAAGTTTTGCCAATGCGGCGTGTACTAATAAGTACCATTGATAAATTCCTCAATATATTCGTATTAATTGTGTTTTTATTGACAATTTTTTTACTTTTTGGTTTCGGAACTGAAAAATTAATTTTTCGCTATAATTCTTTGAGCTAAAATACTTTTTTTTTTATTTGCACTTTTCACCCTAAATTTTACATTTAAATTTTTCGATATTTTTAATTAGTGAACATGATATGAAAATTAAATTGAAAAAAAAAATTAATGAAATTTTTATTTAATATCCTATCGAATAAGACATCGAACACAAATTACTTCAATTGAACGAAGATAGTCGACGAGTATTCGCTGGTTTTCGACTCATCGCATTCGGAAACTTTTCGAGTATCTAAAAGTCCGCGATCATTTTCTCAACGATAGTGGCGGCGCGCGAAACCCGTGGACGGTCCCCGCGGCGAGCCCTGAGCTTCGACCCGTTATGCAGGCCCAACGCAAGAATGCAGCCGGGCCGTTGTAGCGCGATATGCAGCGGCAGCAGAAGCTGCTTCAGCGTCCGCGTCCCTTCTTCTTCTTCTTCTTCTTCTTCCCTTTCGGGATCGGCAATTGCTGATCTCTGCCTGGACTCGTCGCGTGTCGGTGGTTCCAGTGCCGCACAGGTTCGACCGGTTTTATTCAGGGTGCACCGGTGTGGACGACCCCCGATGTAGTACCGTCGCTAACCGAGGGGATTTAATTTCACTACTGGGTCGCGAGAAAGCAAGAAATAGCTTATTCGCGATTTGAATAGAATTTTATTTATGCATCTCGAAGTCCTTAATGGATCCAACAATGTGTCCTGCGAATTCCAACGGTATGGATTCGAACGATTTTTCACAAATTTCATGATTTTAGGTATTTTTAAATAGCAATATTGATATTTTTCGATGCAATCACGAAAAAAGTCGGATGGTCTTCGTTTTTCAAGTGAAAAAAATGTCTCGTATATTTTAACAAATACGATGTTTTCTTTTTATTTTATTTCCCGCATACACTTGTACAACTGCGTATATGTATATTGGTCTTATTTCGTTCGCTTTATCTTAATCATCAATCGCAATATATAAGCTTCTCTGATTGGATAATAGACTAATTCGATCCCTCAATCAGTTCCACTTTGCTAGAGCAGTGAAATCATTGGGAGAAGAGATTGTGCTCCATTGTGTGCTATGCACACGAAGCTTAGAGCTTCTTGGGAGTTCTCCATTTTGATCTATTGATGTCCCGTGAGATTTTTTAATTTTTCATTTATTTCGATCGTAAATCATCATCATCATTTATTTTTTTCGTCTTCCATTCGTTGCAAGTTGTGCCTTTATTTATTTATTTATTTCGTACAACTCTCACGCCAATTCTCGTTTCGATACTTCCACGAAAGGCACTTGACCCTCTGCATGGGCAACGCACACTGCCACAACAATCTCTGTTTCGCGTCGATACTTTTTTAGCGAATGCCGTAATGGACGTTTCGCCTCGGACAGCTTGTAGCGAAGAAAATAACCATTACCATGTCCAAGCGCGCGTGCCCCTCGGTGCAACAGTTGTAAAACCATAGGACGAGAAAAGGCTGTAAACACACGTGGACGACGGGGTTTGTGCGCTCACCGCGCGATGAGAGCAGCTGTGGGGCTCAGCTGCATGGGCACAGCTCTCAAGTTATATGGAAATAACTTTTACGTTTCCTCTAACCTGCACGGCGTACCTATCGTTCGTGTGTCTTTGCGTTTGGATAATTTTTGCCATTATAATCGTACAGCGAACATGACTCGGTGATTTCGTGAACAGATATAGCCGGTGGGAGGGTCGTGAACGGGAAATGAACAGTCACCGGAGTGATATGTAACAACTTAAAAAAAAAGCAGAAATGAAAGAGAAAAATGAAAATGCTATTTATTTTACGGTGAAAATGAAAAAAGAAAGCGTTATTGAAAAGCGGAATAATTTTTTAAATATTACGTAATAATTTGACAAAAATTGGAATGTAAAAAATATAATAATAAATTACTGTTTCATCTATCTCCGGACTCTACTATCGATCTTAATTATTAATCGGTGCTAAAAAAAAAATCGCTTAAACTTCGATCTTTGGCTAACAAGTTCTTGATAAAAGAGTTCCAACGATATTTCCTGTGTTGTCTTCGCCATCGGTGAGAGCGCCATGAAACACAGCGTAATAAAGAGTCAAAGAACGTTGGTGAATAAAAGGAATGGAGAGAAAAAGAAACTTGTAAAAAAAAAACGCACCGCTGGGCTCGACGTCCTCTTGTTCGCCTTCCTACTCCATAAATTTGCAAATTGGCAGCCGTTCAAACGTTCTTCTTCTGCCCCATACGCGCGGCCACAGCAGCATCATAATGCGAGTGCATCCGTACAGAGAGTTAAGCTTAACTCTCGCAGTTGGTACCTTTTCCTCACTCGCTCTCTTCGTCTTATTCTTCTTCATCTTCTTCCTGCTGCAATAACGCATTCGAGACGACGGCGACGACGACGAGACTCTCACAGCCCACACTATGCAATCTCGTACTGTCGTCGGTCCCGCACGACGCTTTTCTCGATGCTGTGTGCCTCCACACAGAAACGAGAGGCAAGAAGGCACGCGAATTCCTCTGGCAACGCCTTCGACCTATACGAATATCCATAAGCTCTCTACCACAACAGACAAAGCGCAGACGGTAAATGGAGAAGTTGTATATTTACGTGATATGACGACGCGACCAGTTTATCCTTCATTACTGGGCGCAGAGAAACACGGTAATCCAGTTTGTCAGTGAGAAACCTAACAATCATTTCACCTGTCTATGCAACGAATACTCGACGGTAAATTACATTATTACGCAGTGAAAAATAAAGAAAATTATATGCTCTCGAAATGTTTTCGTAATTGAAACTTTTGCATTTGAAGCGATTGGAAACAATTTTGGATTTACGAAAAAAAAAAAAAAAGATTTTAAAATTATAATTTTTGCTTAAAAAAAATAATCGAAAATTTAGTTACAATTGTGGACCAGCGGCGCTAATTTTAAATAATTCGGCGAATCCTGCAAACTTTTGTCTCTCTACGCGTCAAAGGCTTAAAATAATAAAAAGAACTTCTTAACTCTAAAAACAGTTAATTAACGGATTGAAAATTATATTAAACTTTAGACTCATTAATTCCCTAAAAATCTCAGAATTTTGACTGCGAAAAAGAGTAATCGATGAAACGGTAATTTTTAAACTGATATCAACAGCGAATAGAGTAACGAGAAGATAACTTGGGGAATTCATTGGAACGACCAGTGAAGGTGGTATCCCAGTCGAAGCGTTTTGCCGCGAGACGAGAGGGTAAGAAGATAATACCGTGGAGGTCGTCCGGTTTTCGTTCAACTTACTTGCCCGCTGTAGCTGGCAAAATCCCGCTGCTGAATCATACGTCTCATACGTTCTCATTCTCCCTTTTTCTTCTGTATATCTTTCTCATTCCATCTACCGTAACAGCAAAGACGGGAGTAGCAACAGCGGGGGCAAGCAATCGTACGTATTATAGCTTCTGTAGGCTCCGCTAACTCACCGCGGAGGAGAAGAGTTATAAGGCCCCTTCGTTGCCGGTGCCGAGTTTGTGGACATCGGCGACCTCGCATGCCGCACACAAACTCCACCCGGTCCCTGTCCTCAGCATCGTCCAATGCAGTTGCGGTCCGGAGTCACTCTCTTTCGCTATTTCGCCTCATTATTCTATTTTCTATTCGCATCTAATTCCGGCAGGTCGGAAAATGCGAGGCGTCCTGTGTTTGCTACCGGACCGCAACAGTGCTCCTCTCTATCTTTCTCGCTGGTAGTTGCATGGTAAAGGCGCAAGTGCTCGTGGACACAGAGGTCACTTGACTGTATAGAGAGAAACTCTGCAAGTACCCAACTGCTCCTATAGGCAGTCTCCGGTCAGGCAACCAGACGAACGCCTTCTCTCGGCGTATCTATACATAGATCTTATGCTTCTTATTCTCTATTTATGTCGACTTCCTCGGACTCTCATCGTGTCTTCTCTATATCTTTCTCTTGATTTTCCAACGAGCTATCCGCGACGCTTGCTATGTCTTCTACGACCATTAACCATCACCGGCTTTATGCACACGAGAGAATAACCCGGAGATACCATCGCGAGAGATTCAAACTGCTAAAGACAAGTCGCCCTGTGAGAAATCGATTTCTCACATGAGCTCGTAAATGCAATGATACAATGTTTTATTATATCAAACGACCTAATTGTTAATTAACGCTTTGTTTTGTTTGAATCGCTGATTCGTTCGCCTTTTTTGCTTCGATTTCGACAGACGAACATTATTTTTTTCACGCCATGCAAAAAAGGTTTTGTAAAAGTTGAAAAAATTGTCGGTTTTCTTGAATTATTAAGGCAGTTCGGGTCGAGTAAATCGCGGTATGGTGTTCCAAAGTTAAGAAAGGATCGTAGAACAGAAGGCATTAGATAATTATACCTCTCCTATTTTTTTACGATTTTTACTACATTGTTATGTTGCTATTTTTTTCATTTTCTCAACGTTTACGTGATGTATCCTGAAATTATCACCAATCACTGTGATTATGAATAAAAATCTTCATGAAAAATCGCGAGTCAACGTTAAAGAACATTTCAACACATTTTTTTGCATCATTCTCATAATTCTTTATTGACGGACAGAGAACTAACATTTTCGAGTTTAAACACTGAGATTAAAAAAAATATTTTCACGTTTTGTTCACTTTGGGAGCAAATTTTTTTTTTTTTTTTTACGAATATCCTCAATGGACTGATATTTAGATATGAAACTTGCGATGAGTCAGACGTTCATTAGAGATATTGTCGTCGCATTGAAATCAGTTTTCGTCGGATTGACCTCAACAACTAATTCGTAAGTAACGAGGTATCTAACGGTTTCTCATCCATCACCACGCTTCGAATTCGTTCGTCTTACTTTCTCGCCTCGACGCACGAAATATTGCGAATACATTCTGGAAGGGTACGCCGCGATTCTTACGATGGCACAGGTTGCTCATTCAGGTGGTGCGTCCGGAGAGGCCACTCGTCTCGGAATTGCCTTGTACCTTCGAATAACCAGCGCGTATTTTACCGTTAGGTACACGTCGTTTCGAATTCCTCGCCGATAATCGTTGCCATATGCAAGAGACCCGAACCGCCCGGTCAGGTATAGCGTATACCCGACAAGTACCTGACTATTATTAACTGTTGCAATATTCTTTTCTTTTTTTCCTCGTATAACTCCGACGTTCCCTTTGACTCGGAACCTCAAGTCTTACATTGTTGTAGGTGCATTCTAGTGACTCATTCTTTTTTTTCTTGGATTATGACATTCACATAAACATTGCTTTACGACCAAAAAAATATGTGTTTTCATTATTTATACAATATTATTATTTAACGGTAAATTATCAATAATATAGTATAACAATGTAAGAAAATATTAATTTAGCTATCACTTTTTTTTGGTTGATATACTAACTTTTTTTTTCTCATACATTTACGCAATTTTTAAGAATATCTATGAAATTCCGAAGCAAAAAATGTTTTGCAAAAATTATATTTTTTCACGCAAAATATTTTTTTTATTTTTTCACGCACCGTCTTTGATATTCGCGTACGTGTTCGTTATTTCAAACATCCGTATACACGTGTCCCTCGGATCGTTTAATCGATACAGCAGGCAGTGTTTATCTGAAGTCAAAAAAGTAACAATTGACTTTTATAAACAAAAAAACATTCTATCTTCATGACAGTACGCGTGTGTGTCGATCTTTTCTCGCAATCAGAGGTACACATCCAAGTTTGGTTGTTTTTTTCTCAGCGCCGTGCACCGGCACGTTCACGCGTAATCTGCTTTTATAACACTTCGAGGAACATTCCCAACGTTTTTTTTTTGTTCACTATAAAATTGTATCTTTCCGCGGAGGCGATGCCTTGCGCGTTTTAATATACGCGAATGCAAACGCACCGCGAATCGCAGAGTTTAACCCACACTCCGTGTAGTCATCGGGAGGTTTTAGCGTCGGATTGGAGGAGTGGTGGAGGTTAGTCGATTGCCAGGATTGGTTGAGAAACATTGGGTCCAGGGGACGACACCCACACACGGCCACGTTCTCTCCGATTACCATATGCGGGATCTCGATCTCTCTCGCGTGGCTCTCTTGGCGAACTGGAAAGAAACCTCGAGAGAGGGTTCCCCTCGTTCGTTTCGATATCTCGCCTTCCTTCGTCCTGCGCTCACTCCGCGGCGTGTCTCTCACGGTCCCCTCAGTGTCGCGTCCACGCGGCTTAACGTCAGACACAGAGACACAACGGGGCCTCTCTGGACTCGGTTAGTCAGTCAGTCAGTTAGTCAGTCAGTGAGACAGTCGTTCTGTCCAAACCGGTCGCGCTATCGACCGCGCGCGGGCTCTCTTCCCTTTCCGTACGTTTGTATTTCTCGAACGATTATTCATCGAGATTCCTGTACCAACAAAACAACGAATCTTTAATCGCAAATTCAACGAGTTGCAAAATTCGGATTTTTTCTAATAATCGTCGAAATCTTCGCTGACTTCTCTCCGTGCTTTTTCGTTCAGTTTTCGAGAGGATTAGGGGGTGAAACTTAATGCAATTGTAGAAACTATTCAAAAGTTTGTGTTTCGAGTCGAAAAAATGAAATCAATAAAACGTATTTACATTAATACGGAAATGTTGAGTTTCGGAAATATAGATTTTTTTTTCATATTCTGAGATATTTTTCATTCACGTGAACATTATTTTAATCCTGGAAAATTTTTATTTTTTCAACTCGGAAACTTTTGTTAATTTTTTCTTCGTTAGTTGATGTGCCCCCTTCACCTCAATTTCTACGTAGTCTTATTGAAGCCGCAACGTCTACTGCAATTTTACACCAATTAAATCATTTAATCCTCCAGTGCTTATTGTAATAGCTACGCAAAAAAAAACCTCGTGGTAACCATCGACCGCGACGCGTACATATGCTCCGAAGTGTCGTTAATTCATTCACGAAATATAACATAATTTCTCATGTACCATTGTTATTATTTCTTCGAACAGAAACCAAGAAGAACATGTGATTCTTCGTTAACGAGACGATGGCTGCAACATATTGACTAAAAAAAGGGAGAAAAAAAAATAAAAAAAAATTATCGAGAGTCACCTGATGGACGAAAGCCGCGAGGAAGTACAAAGCCGTTCGAGAATTCAAAGTGCCATAAATATCGCGTAGTTCTGAGCTTATAGGACGAAAAAAAACGAATCAAGTGTGACGAACGGACAATTCATCACATTGACGCCACATAACGCCTAACGAGAAAAGCCCTAATTACAGTAACAAAACGTACTAACGATTACGATAATTTCGCAAAAATAAAAAATAAAAACGTTAATAAAAGACTAATATAAATAAATGCGCATAAGCTTAATAGAAACCCAAAAAAATATTCTAAATAACACGCAATTAACAAGAGAACGAAGCCGGTTAAAAAAAAAAACTAAAGAAGCGATTTTCAAAACACGAAACGAACATATCGAAAATATCGAAATAAAAACTTACAGATATACAAATATATATGCGACAGAAAAACGAAGAGAAGTGCGTGAAGAAACAATAAAAAAACGAAACGAACGGACAAATTCGGAGACCGAAAGTTTTCCCGACAAGACGCGGAAGCGTCGGTGTCGACGCGATCTTTTTTTTGTTTTTTGTTTAAAAAAAATAAAATAAAAAAACAATTGTGGCGCGAAAGTGTGTTCTTCGGGAGAGTTTGAGGTTTGGTGCGATGCCGCGTGAGTAGATTGCGGCCATAGAGGCAGAGGATCGAAGGTTAAGTTCAAAGTTGCCGGATATATCGTGCGCGAAGGCCGGAAGTGAGAACAAACAGCGCCGAGGAGAGCGCAACGCGCGCCCGTGAATTGTGGAGATAGAGGAAAAACTCGCGGGTCAAAGATGTCGACTCAGGCGTATTATAAGGAGAGGCTGGGCTTTGATCCGGCAGATACAGTAGCGGAACATCATATGGAGCAGAGATTGCAGCACGGCTACGAGGAGTCACTCTCCAAGTTCAAAGGTCAGAACATCGATTCGATCGAAAGTAAAACCGGAAGTGTATTATTCGGCAACGTTGTTGTTGCCGAGGAAAGTAACGGCACATCAGCATGTGCCGTTGTCGTCGGGGATGACGACGACGATGATGATGACGACGAGGAGGAGGACAGAGAGACTGAGACGAGTTCCGGACGAAATGCCGGCAGCTCGCAGGCATTCTGGGGATGTTGGGCTAAATTCATCGAGGCACACGGTATGTTACACTGATTGCTTCCAAAAGTCATTTTACATGCTGCGATTTAGCTCGTTTTTGATTTTCGATCGGTTTGAATTTTTGTTTTCGGCTTTCGAGTTTTACGAGAGGAATTGCGGTTTTTTTGCCGATTTTTTAAAAATTAACATGGAGATGGATAGCGGTGGGTTGCTTCGTTAGATTTTTTTTTCATAGATTTTTATAATTAAAGATTTTTTTAAATAGATAGAATGTAGAGATCGCTTGGACCATTAGAATCGGAATCGAGAACTAGAGCAAAAATTTGAGTTTGAAATATTATTCGAATTCGAACTTCAAATTCTGCAACCGATTCTCTATTCGGACTCTTATAATAGCAGAGTTGTGATAATAGATATGCTTTATTTTATTCTCTTCAAGGCGTTCGAAAAAACCGGAAGTACTGGAAAACGGATAATAGTTTCATTATACTCATTTTTCTTTGTAAATTTTACAAAATATTCTTGTCGGACACAGAGCAGATTCTGATCTGTGGAAAGTGCATACATTTATCGATGCAGTTTTTGTCATTAACGCATATCATTTATTATTTAATGAAAAAGTATGTTGAAGAAAAAAAATAAAATAAACGCCTTTAAGAGATTAAAAATTAAAAAATTTTAATCCAATAGTTTACAAATTTAACGAAGCAGCCACCGAAAATTTTATTTATTAGGTCAGCTAATAAAAGTTGCTGATCGAGATTTTTTTTTGTGATTTTGGTTTTATCCTTGCTAAGCTCCGAAAATCCTGGCATGGTGTTTCGTGATGGTTTCAAATCTTCAAAAATCCACCCTCCCTAAAAAAAAAAAATGTTTCGATGTCGCAAAGCCTATAGGATCGATAAATTAATTTATTTCCCCGTTAATAGTCAGTAATTCGTTAAAACGAACGGAATTTTACAAAAACCGACTTTCATTTGGCAAAAACTGTTGGGTGCGCTGTACAAGTAATTTACTGGTTTTTAAAGGGCTAATCGCGTCGATGGTCCCGGGTTTGTCAGTAGTTCTTTCGTGAGACTAACCTCATTCTTTTTTCCCCCCTTTCGTCGTTTTCATTTGACTCGATGTGTTTCGTGACAGTCACGAGAAATAAGTAACCACAAGCCCTTGCGCGCGCGCGTGGCTTTTAAAACCGTGAACTGCTAACAGTCCGTTTCACCCGATCAGCGAAGGTTTCCCTTCTTCGTATCGCATTCCAACGAGTTTATTCAATTCAATTGCCAATTAGTCAATTCCATCGTGAATTTTCGTTCCTCCCAAAAATAGCCACGAGTCATTTCGGTTATATAAAAAAAAAGCAAACAAAAAAAAACATTGTCGTAAATCAATTTCTCATCCGTCGCAAGCGTCGGACGAGAAGCTCGCTGTGATAAATTCAAGGCTGCGCATACATGACAATTATTGTCTATGCTTCTATCGTATTCATTCAAAAGTGTTGTGAGAATTTTACCGATGCCTCGTGTAATGGTTTTTTTGTTCCCTCGAGAAATTACGCAATTATTGTCGGCCTCGTTGTCGTTTCGGCGTCGTAACAATTCATATCGAAATTCGTCAGATTCATCGATGCGCAACAAATATTTTAGTGAGCCAATGTTTTTTTTTTTCTCGTGTGATTCAATTTTTTATAAGATTTTTTTATTCATCTAATTTTTTACGGTTTTGTTTATAATCGATTCGATTTAATTTTCTTGAAATCCCATCTCTTTATTAGCCCTTATCAATCGTCCTGCGATAACTCGTATCAGCACCAAAAAATACGATAAAACAAAAAGATTTGAAACCGAAATAAATCAGCGTTCACGATAAGACTTTGCCAGTTGCGATTTTGCCAATTGCGATTTTGATTTCAAATTTTCGCGCGTCTCCATTGGTTCGCAATAACGAAGACGAGAGAGTGAATATAACTCGCCGATGGAGATCTTTTACGAGCTCTCAGCATACATGACTGCGGTGCATCAGTGTAACAAACCTTCTCGAGAAGCTTTCGTCCTCGTGGTCGAAGAAAACGAAGTATTATATACATATATCTATGCTAATGTGTCTCTGTCTTAGCCTCAAGTTCACCGTCCACAGCACGTGTCTGCGTCCCCCGATCCCGCAAAAAAAAAAAATTAACATCTCTCCGGCCAACTAACACATTGCGTTACAACGAAGTAATTGTCCGATGGAATGTAATGTAATTTTGAAAAAAAATCTTTACAGTCCATTCATCGGTTTGTTGTAATTATGTTTTGCGTTGTTATTTGTTTCTATCATTAGGTACTTTGCGTCGCATGGCGTTTGCGTCGCGCAAGAGAAGACGCTTATGTATCTATTATTTTGTGGCACTGTTAAACGTACGAGAATTTTCAATTATCTTGACGATATTAATGGGACAGGGACGGCATACCTGAAGTCTTTTACACGCTCGCTGACGGTATCGTATTTCAACGCAACGCACACTATATAACTCATTAGTGTAGACAACAAACGAGCACTCTGAGTCATTAAAGTGGTTCCAGCGACGAAAATATTCGAATGGATAGTAAATTATTTTCAATTAATCATTCGAATAGAACAAATATAATTATCGTTTATATAAATAACCTTTTCGTTTATTTTGCTATCAAAGAAAATTAATAAACGAAGAGACAGTCAATTTCGGTTCATCGGGTCATTGGAAACATTTTATTTTCATCGATAATTTATTTTAAAAAAATTAAATTACCTCACTACGGTACGGAAAGAGAGGTTATCCGCGCATATCGCGTGCGGAAAACTCCCTTTCCACGCCTTGTGAAGTAAAATCGTATACGATACTCGGCTGAAAAATGTTTTCTCCCCCGTAACGTAATATACTGCATTTTCTGTTAAGAAAAAGCGTGGAAAATCGTTAATAACATTTCCATTGTTGATTTTTAAGTCGAATCATTAAATAAAAAAAAATTACATATTCCAATTCTGCTTCTCAGAATTTGAATTAAAATCGGAAAATAACGTCTTAAACTTTGTAAGGAAATCATACCGGAGCACAGGTAGCGCTAAATTGCGATTCACTGAATAAAGAATACTCTCATGCATGACGCAACTGTCGTAGCGCAGGTTGAGTCGATGGGTGGGTGTGCGGCACGTGCGTTACATCGATCGACCGATACATGTATCGCGGAGCGCGTATATAAAATTCATGGGGATACATAACAGCGAGGAAATACATCGATACATACGCTCTCGTCGAGTCAATGGAGCGTCAAACGTGCGGACTTGTCAAGTCGCGATCGAGATCCTTCGATAATATAATTCGATAATTAATTACCGGTAGCAAAAGCGTTTAGACTACGTGTTGCTTTAATGAGGATGACAAGAGTAGCACAGTAGTATGTTAGTTAGTTAGTAGTATAACTATAGTCACAGTGAGTCGCGAGAGCTGAACAAACAACGAACGAACGGCAGCACTTCGTGCTTATAGCGATCGGGGAGAGGTTTTACCTGTCGCCTCTCACGCTTTGCCGCTTGCTTGCCGCCGGTGCAAATAGAAACGAGTGTACTACTGTGGTCAGCCAAGTAGCTCGACAAGCGTTGCATCATTGGCGTCAAGGCGTCGTCGCGGCTTCTCATCTAATGCCGAAGATTTCTACTGCCAAAGAAACGAAGAGGATCGCTATAATCTATCGTGTCAAAACAGACGATCCGAATAAATCGAATCTATAGATTCCATGTTTAGTAAACGACGATCGCCACGTGGCGCTCAATGTCCATAGAGGAATCAGCTTCAATGAAAGACTTGATGCGCGCATTCGAAAAATATTTATATTCACATATCCAGTCGGTGTGTAGAGACGCGTAATAAGTTATCGAAATTTTTACGTTTCGCCGACGATCTCTAAAAAAAAGGTAGTAATCGATTTATTTCCGTGTCTTTTCAAATGTCAAGGTTTTCCCCGATAAAAAACGCACCGCAAATCGTTGATTTTAAAATCGTATATTCACAATCGAAAATTTTAATTAGTTTTAAAAATTCTTAATTTTTGAAAATTTATGGCCGCATGTTTCAAGTATTTTTTCGATTCAGTAAAAAAATATTGGGATAAATTTTTTGAATGGTAAAACCGAAAAAAAAAAACGATTTAAAAAGTTTCGTTGTTCATTGTTGCGAACTGTCAGCGCGAAATTGGCAATGAAAGTAAAAATCGATAATAGCGGCTCATTCGAATTTACACCTCTATATGTTGGCATCGTAATAGACTTCGTGTTTCAGCCGCAATCGATCGATCGTAGATAATAGTATAAATGTTATTGCGAAGATCAGAGGCTAATCGTGTATAACGATTAGAGTGAAACGAGGCAGAGGATACGTCTGTTACACACACCTCCGTGTCTTCCGCGCCTCAGATCGTTTTGCCATCTCGGGCAAACGAGGTAGTAATACCCACTTTTCAAGAAAGACGCCCCGACCGCATCGGAGCGCCTATGTACAATAAGAATGCAAGAAGATCGCGTGGTAGTAACGATCGATCCCGGATGAACGATGAATGGCGGTAGCTGAAACGCCCGATCGATTCTACCGAGAATCACGAGACTCCTCAATGAAAACACCGGGTACACGCGACCCGAATGAAACTTTTTTCGTTTTACTATATATACAATCGCGCGGTTTTATGTTGCATATACATATATAACGGAACCCTAAATATCTGCAAACAACCGAAGTAAACTCGTTGAAAAAATCGTAATTTTTTTTCATTTTCCGAAAAATTCACGGAATATTTTCTGAAGGGATAGAAATAAAAAAAAATGTATCGGCGGTGAAAAAACAATACTTTGAACATCGCTATAAATTGGTCGACTCGGTCCCGTTAACTAATTAGAGATCTTTTTTTACTCGGCAATCGTATAATACGACTTACGTGACTGCGGAAATGATCGACACGCATAAATAAGATATCATTATTTATATTTGTATATAAATATAGAGAAGATACCGTGAATTAATAAAGTTCATTCATAATTATCGAGTCGAACACTAATAAAATCGAGCGGCAGTTTGTTCTTAGTATCAAAACTCTCGCATAACGTAACGCGATACGTGATATTCTTACGTTATACGAGGAATGTGTACATTATACACGATCGACGAAGCTCGTTATTTGAAACCACTAGTCGATCGTCTCGTTTTACATGCCGTCCACGTGCCCTCGGGGGGAATCTTCTTTTAGCATCTCGAACACCAGCGTGTCTCCTTTCGACTATCACAAAATCTTATCCTTTCGATTTTTTTTTTCCTCTTAATTCTGCGTTTCGTTTCATTTGCCCATACGATTCGTGGGGCCATTCTCTCGGTCTCATCGTTAAGACGAGAGCGCCCCGGTGAGACCTTGAAGCGAGAAATCCTTGAGACGAAACGTTTCGATTCGCGAAACCCAAACGATCGACGGCAACGGAGGAGAACTATAAAGTTAAGCGGCGAGCGTCCGGGAGAATGAGAATTATTAATCTGCGAGCGCCAGGTGCCGGGTTCGCAGGGTCGCGATACGTAATTACTGGCTGTAGTGCGCCCGTTCTATCAGACTTGTTAAATTTTATTTGCGATATACATCACGTAGGTGAAAATAATTAGTTTATAAATCTTTTTTTTTTTCGGAGATTAAAGTAGAAAAGTTTTATCACGCATTTTTCGGCCTTTCAACTGCATTACTTTTAGATTCACCGAATTCTGTGTTTGTCACACGTTGCATAAAAATGCGTCACGCTGTATTCCGGAATATCCACTTGCAAAATATTCGTAGTACCTCCGAGTTCTTTCATTCGATGGATCCTTAACTCTCGTGTGCCCATTAATTCTCGATCTATAGGCTTCTTGATCCCCAGAAATTCATCAGTGCCGCGAAGTATTATTATAATTTGCCTCGAGCATCGGATTTTCATACATTGACGTCAGACAGTACTTTGAATTCGCTGATTTTTGGGTTCAAATATTGATATAGACAACGCGAAAATAAAATCTGCGGAACTCATTTGCAGCCGGAAATTTTTTTTTTCGTCGTAAATAATAATGGTAAAAAATCATAATAATAATAATAAGTAATTTTTTTTTATTTATATAAATACAAAATAATTACTTGACAAATCTTTTAGCTTCAAAAAACACAACAAAAAAAATTTCTCCATTAAAAGTCCGAAGTAAAAACCAATTTTTGCCGTGAACTTTTTTATCTTGCAATCATTGTTACTGATTCTCGTCGAAAACTTTTTCCGCACTGCTTTCAATCAACTCTCAAGACTTAAAAGCGCGTAATCTCAAACGTCGAGTCCAATTATCACGAATCATCCCATAAATTATAATCGTCAGAGGCTTTAGTATGATTTATCGTAACTGACGAAGAGTTAAGCCGCTATACCGGGGTGTTGCTGGGCTATTAGGATAAAAGATTCACGGAGAAAGAACGCGAGTATAAGAGGATCGGATAAAATATACATCGCGGGGGGTGGGGGTAAAGAGAAGGAGAAAGATGACGAGCGAAAGGTCGGAGCGGGGTGTGGTGTCCGGCGATGATATCCCACACTATTTCTACTAACCATTATCTGCCATAAAGTAGTTCAGCTAAGTCTACCTAACTGTCGGACTACAGCGTTCTCTCGTCCAGCGTTCAAACGATAACTGCCTTAATAACCCGCATCGTTCTCCTCCACCCCCGTGATTTCGATTCGAGACGCCGCCTGAGAAATGTGGTAAACTCTATCCGCGTTCATAGGTTTTTCCGCTGAATACCGAGGGGGTAATAACGGGCGAAGCTAATAAACACGAAACTGTTGACGTGCACGCGGAGAGTTCGGACACCGCCCGGTTTTCCATAGCGTATTATTAAACTACCATAGCACCGGAGCCTTCGCGAGTGAGTCTCACTTCTCGGTCATGATAATCGTGAAGTCGCGCGAAGCTTTCGCCACGGGGGCCTTTGAATTATGTTCTATCGTTTGAATTGAAAAATTGCGAAGGGGGAGAGGGCGCCTCAAGCGCGAGAAACAGCGGCTACTTTCGCTCGGCGAGCGCAATAGGTACATACGGTACAGAGTCGTGGCAATCACTGAGATAAGAGTGTCCCGGGGGGGTCTCTTGTTCGAACCCGAGCACATCGTCGTTAAAGAACGGGAAAGCCATGACAGTGTCGTATCGAGACACCGCGAAGGCGGTGTTAAAGAATGTGATTCTTGACTGGTGGAGATATAGCGGAAGTCTCTCGAGTCTCGTTAACACGTCGAGCTTCTCGCTTATTGTAATACAGCTGACTATTTTAATCAATGCAAAACGACAGGAGTTACCAAGACGCTCGAACTTTGCACAAAAAAATTCATTGCCTGCGGTTAAGCATATATTTTATGAAATAAGCGATTAAGCAATCGCTTAAAATTAGAAATTTTATTCATAAAACCGTTCAAATAAAAGCGTATTTATTCTCGTAGGTAAAACATTTTTTTTTTATTTTACCTTCAGCCAAACTTCACGATTTCGAAGCATTTGTAAGTCGGCTAAAAAATGATTTTTCCGTGTTAAAAAAAAAAAAAAAAAAAAAAAAAAAACGCGTAAGAATTTTTAGCAACATTTCTCAGTCTGCTCTGAAAGCTTTAACGGTTTGCCATTATTATTTCATGCGAGCGTGAAGTCGCCGTTGCTAAAATTGCTTTGGAAGTGAGACTGAGGATATTATCCTTTTCTATCCTTCGGGGCATCACCAGGTCGTGGACTTGCTAAAGAGACGGTGACGCGTTAAACAGACGGTGACGACGAGAGCGACGATGTAAGGCTAATTACAGATTTCACTTGGGGAAGAATTGAGTGTCCTAAGTGAGCGAGTAAACTAACAATCTCACGTCCTCGCTGTACTCTTTTTTACAGACAATCCGTGACCCGCTAATGCGTTACGAGTATTGAACGAGGGAATGCAATTCAATTATCTTTTTTATTTAACTCTTTTTACGGTCCCCGCTTCCGCGATAAAATAATTCAAGTGCTTTTTATAATTGGATCAAACTTTCAAAATTCTTCTAAACATCGAGAAACAGTTGAAGAAAATTGGAGAGTTTTTCCAGCGTAGTTGAAAATAGATTTCCCGTGGTCCGGTAGGGTCATCGGCATTTTCTGAATGGTCTTTATGAGTACCGATGCATATTGCAATTGAAACTGCGAGATCAACTGCAGTTCGCGAACTTCGAAAGATCGAGAGGGGGGGGCGATACACGAAAGCACTTGAATTCCCAGAGGCGTAGGCGGACAGAAACCGCGTGCGCGTTTTTTTTTTCTTGCCACCGCAGTTCCTTCAGAAAATCAAGTGCATCGACGGTCTGGGAATGCACTTGAACTCGATGTGCACACGGACGGCGGTGCAGTGGTTTGCTCGTTTTGTTTTTTTTTTTTCATATCTCGTAAGAAATAAGCGCCACCAGCAACTTTTGTGTAGTTATCGGATGATTTTCAAAGATTTTTACTGAATCGAATCTATAAATAAAAACCATATATATGTGTATAAATTTTATATAAATTTTAAAATCGACGATTTGGTGACTGCGGCTCATACCCGACATGATTTGTCACAGTGTGACGCATCCATGTGTCGTTAAACATTATATAGAATATCAGTATTACGTTTGGTGTCTTACACACGCGACAGCCACGCGGCTTCGCTACTCGTCGTTAAACGAACGCTCGAGGCCCTGAGCAATCAACAGATAAGATTTACGGTTATAGAAGACTGCGGTTACTTAACGTCGAGCGTATTAGTCAACTGGGTTGTTGTACACTGTACACCTCGCGTCCTCCGTATTATAATACTCTCAACTACTATCCGTATCTCTTATTATGTCTCAAACTCCGCTAATATGGTCATTCGTAAGCCTCGTTCCTGTTGGCTCTCGCGTCATTACAATTTAATTACGTCATTATTCAATTTTCACCGCTTACAATCTCTCGACTTTCAATGCGGTTCGGTCTCTCGTCCATTGCTTTTAAATTCTTTTTTAAATATAACTTTGCGTCGCGTGCACTTTTACGATAATTTTCAATTCAACTTCTGTGGTTTCGCGGCTGACATTCCATTTCGTGACTGTAATGTCAACTTGAGAGAAATTTTTATTGTTGGAGACCTTCAAATTGTTTAAAATTTCTCACTTGAGCTCTGAAATACCGTTTTTCAAATATCGAAAACCGTTAAAAGAGTTTTTTTTTCTAAAAAATTACTAAAATTGTTTTTTTTTTTTTAACTATCACTAAGTCGTTTCTCGTCTTTGAAATCCCTAAAATCAACATTATTTTTTTGTCATTTTTTTATAACAATTGTATTCTTTTATCCATATAATAATACGACCCGAAAGATTTTTTTTTTCTATTAGCTATTATCGCTTATTTCCGCGAAACAAAATATATTGTGGTGATTACAATGTCGTTTTCTCCTTAAGAGAGGCGACTTAGAAGCTGTGTTCGTATAAAAACAGGCAAAGTGCGTTTTCGAGTAGTTCGCAAATTGCCCCTTAAATCGTCCAAATGTAAATCACCGTCGCGAAGAAGATACGTGAAAAAAGTTAAAAAAAAGAGGACACTGGTCCCAAGAATTTGAATGCGTGAAGTTCTCGAAAGCCTGAAAGGTGACGAGTTTAAATTGTTTCGCTGTCCGCGTAGCGGTGGAGTAAGAAATTAGTTTTTTTTCCCACGGGAGTCAGTGGACACTCGGTGGCATCCTCGCGCGAAGGGGAAAGCGTGGGTAGAACTATGTTTGCTCGAGTGTCGCGCGAAATTCTTCAAGTCCGAGGAGGGTCTCGAACAACTCGAAGAGATTCACGAGACAACGGCGGAGAGCTACTATTTGCCGTTTCTGTCGAAGGCGTAAAAGGAAGGAGAGAAAGGTAAATCTTAACGACCGGTAAGGCGCCACCGATTCGCTTTTCATCTATAGCGATGATGCCATTCGCTATTTTCGGAGAGATCGACGGCCTCTTCGTAGTTTCGTTAAGATGACACTAAACGGGACAAAACGCGACAATCGACAAAGCAACGGAATACGACAATGAACTCTGACCCGCGGCAATCGGAACATAAAAAAAATTGTTAAAAATGGAGAAACCAAGAGAAACCCAATTCTATTTTCCGCACTACGAGACTCTTGATATTCCGTCCCGAGGTCCCTGGGAATTCAAATCTAAAATAATCCGCATGGAAATAAATTGAATTTTCCCTCCGAGTTAACATATGTTTATGGCGAAACGGTGGCGTTAAATGTTGATCCCGAGGAAACCATTATTTCGTCAAGTAGATTAATAACGGTCGTTAAGGGTCTGTGGTGCCTGTAAAACGAAAACTACTGCCGATGGCAGTGGAGAAAACAGTCGCCTTGCATTTGCACCGGCGAGTCGCAATCGGGGATCCGGCAAAAGGATGAAATACTCACTCGCCGGCTGCGAGCAACCAGTCGCGAGGCACAGAGAGTCGATGTACCAAGAAGATAGTATTTTGAATTCTGTGTGTTTACACGTTTCAACCAACTGGTGTCTAAACTCATTTTCTTCGTACCCCTCCTCCGTACGCGCGTAACGTGACAAACCGTTGAATGAAAATTCTCGAGAAGCAAATAACCGAGGAAGTTAGACACGGTAGGCGCCCCTCCGACGTGTTTGAAGTTCGTGGATACGGTTCGCAAGAGTAGAGTTAGCGAAAAGTGAAAAGCAAAAGAGTACTTCGAAGTTTACACAAATTTCTGGATGGTATATGGCTGTGGAAGGAGTTTAAAGCTCTCGATGACGGTAATGGGCGTTGAAACGAGTCTCCCGAGAATTATGGCTCAGCCTCGCGTGTTGATCCCTCGTGGTCACAGTTCACTATTTCTACTCTTCTCGGCTCTCTTCTCCGGATTCGCGAGGCACAAATAGCAAACGCGCGCGTCCACGGACGGTGCCTCTTCGTTAAATTCGCGAAGCTTACCGCGTTTGCTTATGCGAGATCTTCGCGAGAGTGTCATTGACACTGCGTCCGCTGAAGTTTACAAAATCTTTACGAAATCGGGAATCGGGTGTTTTGAAATTCGCGTGCGAAACATCGCAACAATTTTTTTTCGGATGAATATTTTTTACGATAGTTAAAAAAAAAAATTATTAATAATATTATTTGTAAATTTATAACAATAATAATACAATTGCACAATTATTATTATTGTTATTATTTTTATTACAATCTATTAAAATTTATATAAATTATTTAATAACAAAAAAAAAAAAAGAAAACAGTGATAAATCGTAGCTATTAATAGTCGTTATTTATTGTATCTACAATGCGTTAATCATCGCTACTGTATATCGTGTAAAATATTGGACGTCTTGTCCTCTTTCTCCGATTCCCGCTGTTCTCTTCCAGAGAATTCGCGTGACCCACACAACTGATACACAGTATACAACAACAGTACTTGCCGCTGGTGCTCCGCTGTACTCGGCGTCGAGATCTCGAGCTCTCGGCAAGCCGCGATGTGCCCGCCTTTGTGAACTATGACCTCCCCGCGGTGCATACGTGCGACTTGCAGCTGCACGACCCATTACCACCGACGACGTTTATGCCCCCTCGGCAACGCTCCGTATTTTAACCCGATCGCATTTTTTCCTCCCGCTATTTAACCCTTCTCTTGTTCTCGTTCAACGGAGAGCCAGAAGTTGGCGAGTTCGCAACCTTCGTATTGAGATCGAACGATATCAAAATAACTTAAATTACATTTTTCTTTCATTTTTTTATTCAGCGAGATACTTCAATGTGTAGTCCTTACGGTCGGGCGGAGGAAATTTTATCGAAATTTCCGCATCGTTTTTACAGATAAAATAATACAGTGCCACTTAATTTCCGATAAAAATTTCGACGATTTATTAATTAACAATTTTTTTTTTATATGAATATTATTTTGTCTTTACAGATGAAAGAGACGCGATCCAGAAAAAGACTTTTACGAAATGGGTGAACAAACATTTGAAAAAGGTAAGAGAAAAAAAAATGATTATTCAACAATTTGTTTTTTTTTCGTATTTATTATTACGTAAACGCGTAAAAGATCGTGGCATCGGGACAATAATGATTCACATCGCGCGAGAGCGTTAAAAATTTGTAACGAGCAACTCGTTACAATCCGTACGCATAATAATTCGCCGACATAATATGCGGTAACATTCGCCGAGTGTCTCTTTAACGAACTACCAACGACTGAACTCGTTTGGCATTTGCATATTCATTGACGCGACGCCTTTTTCGTGAACGAAACGGCGATGTCGGCTACGACGATGCATATGGATATAAACGACTTATCGATCATATGTATGATTGACTATTGCGATGCTAATTATTGGGCGCCGAGTACGAAATATCACAATGGAAAAAAAAAAAGAAAAAAAAAATCAACATACATAACACGGGAGTAGGTGGCAGTAAAATCGGTAACGAGACGTAGGTCGCTATCGAGGTCAGCGTAAAGAGTCACAATTTCGTTTGTCATTTTTTTTTTTTTTTTTCAAAGTTTCCGTCGTCAATAAGGCTTGTTGTAAGGTCGAATGGGAGTTCGTGAGCTCTTCATGATTTATTTATCAGCGCACACATTGCTTGAATAGACTGGTGACTAAAAAAATGTATTATTATCACCGAGAAAGATCCATAACTTATTCCCGAGATAGTGAAATCGTCTTCCAAGTAAATCGGTTCAAAAAGTCTACGAAGTTAAATGCAAAATTCGACACGCGATAAAAAAAACCAAGAATTTCGCCGAGAGAAAAAAATCGTTACGATACCGGTACCGATTTTTCCAATTTTTAACGATAAAAAAAAATTTACAAATTCGCTGCCGCGAAGTGAAATAATTCAAACATTCGGAAGTTCTTTCCCACCCGTACTTCAAAGAGTTCGTGTGAAATCGCTATTGACACAATCGTGATCTGGGATCATGAGGAATCGAAGATCGAACCCCATCGTTGCATAGTTGAAACTTTGACCTTTGAGGGAAATGGAGATGTTGGTATCGATGGTCCGTGAATCTAATCGCGATAATCGCATATCGGTTAAAGCTCTATCACTTTAAATTGACAATTTATCTCGAATTGGTAAGATAATTTCCTAATTACACGTGAGGAAATCGATCGATCCTACCTGCCGTCAAGATAATCATCTCGATAATATAATCGTAAAAAAAAAGCCGTCGCGTAAATAATGATCGGCCAAAAGTGACTCGGAGTTTAGAAATCTCCGTCGCGCAAGAGCTATAAATAGATATGATATGGGTGTGTTATTATTTATTCGATTAAAACGAGCGATATATTATTTGCGACCAGTTTTCTTCGTGACTGGCGATCGAATGCCTGTGAATGAGACACAGAAAATAAGGAGGGGAAAGATCGTGGAACGCTTTGGGGAAGTCGAGCGAAGCGTGGGCAGTAGTTCACGGATTGCACAAGTCCGTCGTATCTGGCGAAGTGCGAACGATAGAGACGAATAGAGAGAAAAAATGGAAAAAAAATCATCATGGATAAAAATTGAAAGGAGTCGGTAGGTAACTGACGTACGTCGCGTGGCACGTATGTAGGTTGGTTGGTAGTTGTGTTACCACTGCTTGGTAGGTACGCACGACTATACAAGGCAGTAGTCCGGGCCGACTACCTTTCTTCAGGTATACATTATAAAACAAGTAGGCGGACGAGACGAGCGAAACAAGTTGAGAGTTCTGTGCGCTTTAGGTGACGACAAATCGATACGATTGAGTCAATCACCTTTTTTGATTAACCAATTTTTATGCACATTTTACATCAACCGAACGTTGACCACTCAACATTTTCAAATACATTTCGTTCTCTTCCTACGCTAAATTTGATTTTTCGAAGTCGATGACGAAATTCTATTTTTTTTTTTTCAAGTTGACTGCAATTCCTGTTTTAGAAGGTTGAAGCAGTCGATTTTTCTGTAAGTCGGCTGTAAGTCAGGTTTTTAAAAAGATCGTTGGATAAAAGAATTCGATATATAAATCATCCATTTTTATCGATTTTTTTTTTTTTTTTCATTACTTCGATTTCTTTCTATTCTCACTTATTTCTTATGGCTCGCGCCAGGAAGCGATATTGCAATCGTTATAAAATCTCCTTGAATCGTAAATATTTCCCTGACTTGCCGATTCTCGAGCATTTTTGAAGTGCTGGCGGTTTATAAGCAAACGTGTGCTGCAGCAGCTGCAGCAGCTGCAGCTACCGAGATACTTGCCTCGCCGCGTTAACCCTCGCGATTTGTAGCAAATAGCCACTCGCACACGAGACGACACACAACAGAGTCAGGAAATCGTTACCCACGCCTTTCCGAACGCCTACTTTTGAAATTTTCTTGACCTTTCCACACGCGCACTCCCATCGGCTCATCGCGAATTCGTCGCGATACGATCATAGAAGCGATCATCGAGGCTTTCACTTTTATTAATGAACTACTCGAAACACCACGAAATTGGGCAATTATCAAATTGCCTGTAAATTAACTGGTGTCTCTCCGATAAATACAGCAAATAAAAAGGTGTTTATTCACGGGCAATGATGACGCGTCACTTCACTCTCCATAGTTACTCAAAGTATACAAAGTCAAGGAAAACTCATATATATATACGAGAATTAACGAGAAACTTTATTCGCCGACGATGACTCAAATTTCGCGATGTCTGTTATTGCTTGTTTCTTCGACGTTAACTTACGAACGTAGAAATAATTTAGGGTGAGTCACAATCTATACATTTTTTTTTCGATTTCTATAGATTTTTATCACCTCATCAACATTTTTTTGCGACTCGTTCATTTTTAATCCTTATTAAAATTGTTATTAATCGTTAATTTTAAATGATACATTTCATATCGTTATTGCAGTATTTCAAATTAACAATTTGGATTAAATTAACAAATCGGATTATCTGGTAGATATCTTGTAATATACGATAGAATTTTTTGAGAATTTTTAATGCACGGGAATATTTAAAAAAAATTACCAGAAAGACGAGCGTTCGGCACATTCTATTTCAGGATGGGCTTTTAAAGATAAAACACGGTATCCTCTAAATGACGCATAGAAATTATTTAAAAAAACTGTAGAAAACATCGTCCGAATATCCGTACGTTTCTTTGAGAATTTTTTTCAAATTTTTTTCGACACATTGTTTTTTTTCGGTGTTAGGTGAGTTTAGTGATTTTTCTGAAACTTTTTACCGAACTCGAGCTGAAAGAAAAAAATGTTGAAAAAAAAGATGAGAAAACATAAGTCTGTCGAAGAAATCGCTTCCAGAAATGGGTCGAACTCGGAGATTCAAGGCGAACAACGGCCGAAAGTTGCTTGCCGTATAGCTGGATAAAAATAACCATTACAGAGCATTGAAAAACTAAAGGATTTCAAGACGTTTCGTTTATCCCAGCTATGCTCCTCTCTGCTTTATTTATTTCTTTTTTTTTTACCGTTCTTTCACTTTGCCTACAGCCTCGTTATATTATTCCTTTACGCGGTATTCTTGCGTACTGGGAGACTACGCGATGAGTCACTGTCTTGATGCCAGCGCGTAAATCCCATTCGTGTCCATAACGCTCCAAAGAATCCATCATAGGTACTTCCGAATGAGACTCGTATCCTTTTCCTGACAAAAAAAAATCTCCAAATATTGAAAGGACCTTCTCGTTGCGGTGTTCGTATCACGATGGACATAACAAAAACTCCCGTCGCCTCCGCAATAAAAAGGAATTGATTTGTCGCGTTTACCGAAAGTCTCGTTTACGTCTCGAATCCGTATGGATAGGAATGAAGGCGTGTGAAATCGCGTTCTGTCGAAGAAGTCTATAAGATTAGTAACGCGAAGAACCGAATGTGAAGGATCGATTGTGTAAAGATCCCGGATGCCGGAGATAGGGGCGCCATTACAGTCCTCAAACAATTCTCGCGAGCGCGAGGCCACACTCCGCGTTGCTAGAGGCTTGTTATACGACACAAATTTTACTGGTATAGAAGATACAATGGAGTTTAGCCTCTTCAGAAAATCAGTTTCACTTCGATTTAAATATCAATAGTCTGCCTTGTTGAGTTGGGGTCGAATATTTTACGAAACAGCCAACTTTTACGATCTTTTAATGTTTTCTTCATAGTCGTCTGAAACTTTTTCGATGTCTGACTGCAGTGCATTGACCATTATTACTTTTATCTATGCATTATTACTATTATCAATTTTTCAATCAATAGATTGCCTTTAAACAAATTGCTAATTAGTCCCAATGATTTGTTTTTTTCCCGTCGAATATCGCGTGTTTAAATGAAAATTTCTACACGAGTCGAAATCGCATCTTAATTTATGTAGTTCTTCGAACGCTGCAAGGAAACTTCACGTAATAAAAAAAAAAAAGTCATGTCTTCGCATGAGAAACGATCAATCGACGACGACACAAGACGTCATCGATCAGCCGCGTTTGATGGACACGATTGTCGGATGCTCGATCTTTCACTCCCGCCGAGTGAACGCGTCGTTCGACACGCTGCTCGATCGTGGACAATGCCCGACGAGCGGTGTTTGTGAACTACAGGGACTCGGGAGAGTAGTAAAGAAGCATAAGCAGGCAGGCATCGCGATAACCTGATACGTCAGCCTTGACGTTTCCCGACGACAACGACGACGACGACGAAGCCTGTTTCGATGGACACTTCGACAGAGCTTTCGTGTTCTTTTTTTTTTTCTTACGAAGGTGCGCAAGTGTACCTATATCGAGAGCACGCCTTTCGTCTCACTCACTTGAGACACGATGCGTGGCATTTGCAAGGTCGTGTGTTCCGGTACTTGAAACGGGGCATCTAGCCGACTCTCGGGTGTCACTCGCCACCGACTTTTTTTTTCTTCATTTTTTTTTTTCTCGTAGTTTCATTCCAGTAATCCAGAAGTAACGGAGCTCTTTCGTAATATACGGCTCGCGTAATGGATAGCGCGGTTTTTTTCTCCTCTCATTTGCGACGAATGATATGGTGTTGAGTTGATAACCATTTTTGTCTTCGTGCAAAAAAAAACCTTTTTTTTTACTGGTATCTTTAGTAATCATAGGAATTAGGTTAGTATATGTATACGCTATTGATAGAAGCCCTTCAGTTGATCATGATGAATGATAACGAAAATTTGTAGACAGACAGTGATTACTCGTTTAAATGTGGCAATGTCGAAATCAAATTGAATCATTAATCATTAATTTAGAAAAAAAAAGGATCATTCTTCACGTCAAATCCGAACCCTATGGAGGGAAATCCTTGCGGCGAAATTAATTCCAATCTCTCATCGTCAACACAGTCCTTCGATGTTCTTGAACTCCGACAGTCTTCGCTTGGTTTCCGAGAGCCTCGCGCGATTCAATCGCGAGTGGTGGCCGTTTACACAGCGAGAAGTAGTAGTAGTAGTTGTAGTAGTATCCAAGAAAAAGCCATACATACAGCCTATTCGCGAGAGGCTTGTACTTGTCTCTGCTCAGTGCCGCGAGGAAGAGATCCGGCTGTCCGCGGTCGTCGGCGCGATGTGGGTCGACGCTAAGGCGGTACCCGCGGCGAGTCCCGACTTCCGGCAGTTCACGAACGTCCGGGTAGAGCCGACAAGAGAAGTACATGCATAAGTACGAAGTACGAACGAGTCAACCGATGACGCACGATTCGTCTTCGCTACCGCTGTAGGTCTCTCGGCTGCTCGTTTACCGGAACGTTTCGTTCGCTCTTTCAGCTTTGCGCGAGGCAATCCTTTGCAAACGACCGTTTCCTCGAGGGTGCGGACGCACGGACGGTAGAGTTAGAGACCGATTGGTGGTGTTTTTAATGCGATTAGAGAAACGATCGTTACCAGAAGAACGGGGCTTGTCCGCGAGAGCGTCAGCGCTGGATAACAGCTCTTCCTTCTTCTTCTTCGCTTCTCTTCTTCTTTTTCTGCTTCTTCTTCTTCGGCACTATTCACGCTGTAACGTCGTCGTGCTGGGCGTGTCGCAGCATTAATCTCTGGCATCGATTTACAAATTACACGAGAGCTTCGCGGCCCCGCGACAACCGACTCGGGGGCTCCGCCGAGCGTGAAATTGACCGAGTATTGCCCTGGCCACCGCTCATTTCTCTCGTGACTCGATCGTCGATTCTCTTTTCCTGAACGTCTTTGATATTTTTTTTTTTGCCGTTTGAATTGCCATTTTCCTCGGGCTGTTCGTTAACGAAAGTCTCTGCGATGGGTGGTCGTAATGGAACCTTTCGAATACATTTTCTTATTTATTTTTTTTCATTTTTTCTTACGACTTTTTGTAATTTAAATTTGAAACAAATCAGTCATTGCGTGTGGTAAATTATAAAAGAATGATCTCTTCACATAGTGTCCGATGAGCGCACGAGGGAAATCTTGATAAAGCGGTTTGAGTATTCATCTCGGTATGCCGAGAAGCGCACAGATTCGTTCTATTGAAAAACAAAAAGTCGGAACATCAAGACTTCGTTCTCTATCCCTTCCAGACTGCATTTCTTCGCCCATGTTATTCTCTTTAATTGACTCTCGTGTTTGTGGAACATTGTTGAAAAAAAAAGGTTTACGGCGAAGGAGCAGCGGAAACGTCTCGCGAGAATTAACGCGCCACTGACACTAATTGCTAATCATAATCAAGTGATCTCTCTAATTGGTTAACTGGTTCGAGCGAACAGCAATTGACAGAATCATCATTTCTTCTACTCGTGCTTTGTCTTCCTATTAATATTTTTTATTAATTTTCTATTACGATAATTTCTTCGTCTCAAATTCTCAGATCTTCGGTCAATCTTTAGTTCAATCTTAATTAATTCTACGAAGAAAACTCTGTGCCAACATTTTTTTTTATCGTAATGTGAAAAAAAATGTCAAAAGAAAATCACAAAAATGAATAACTTTTTATGACCGATTTTTTAGTTAGCAAATTTTGGGCGTTTTTTTAATTTTTCGTAAAAAAAAGTCCGCCATTGACTTACACAGATTAACTGGTACGAACCACTTAGAGACTCGTGGATTTATGTGAGGTTTTTTGTTCTTTGCGTCTCGAAACAACACGTGACGACATTGGTATGCGCTCTCGAATTCCTAGGTCCACAATTTCCGTTTGTTTTCACACCGTAAGCCCCGTGAGCCTCGTGCTCTCGACTCTCTATTTCTTTCTCTTATGATCTCCGCGTCAAAGTTTTGCCGCCTTTGCCGTTATCTTGATACTTGTATGTACTTCACGAGGGTTCCAGCATTCCGAGAGCTCGCAGGCGTACATAATATTCATGACGTACGACTAATGAACGTGGGGCCCTCCGTTCTTCTTATGGATTATTACGCGATGTTTCTTATCGGTTAGCGTAAACGGACTTTAAGATCGTTCTCGTGCGACAAAAAAAAAATCATATAGGTCTTCCACTAGCGTCGTCAACAAATAGAAAAACGACGACACGGTATGAATATTCACGAGGCTTTAGGAAAGCCCCACCTTTATTCCTCGTCAGGATTACGTTCTCAAGGAAATCGATCATTATCCAGTTGGAGTATCGATTTCGTAACGGATACAATTGCGACGCGAAATTGAGTCATTATTTTACAATCGCAAGCCGTAATCTCTGGCCGGTCGATGATTAGATTGGACAAATGAAAAAGAAAAAAAAATGTGGCTGATAAATAATCTCATTAATTAAATATATATTTTTTTTGAATAATAGGTTTATTTTTCATTTTTTCACCGTAATTTTTTTTAATAATTTTTATTTTCCGAGAAAAAATAAAATGCGCTGCGCATTTCCAAAATGATGAGTAGAACTCAAGAATATCAATATTTATATACTTTTACAGTTGCTAAGAACAGTCGCATTGTATAGCTGTTTTTTTTTTTTTTTCATTTTTTTATGATCTTCGCAAATAATTTATTCACTTTCGAAGTCTGTGAACTGTCGCCGCTTCTTCTCATAGCATTACGAAGGTGCAAAGGGGTTTTCGTAATAGTTAAGTTATCGTCACCGCCGGCACGTCGAAAATTCGTCTCAATGTCCGTTGGACTCGCGCAGACCTCGCGGGAGTTCGCGACGGTACGAAACGTGGGTGGTGGTCGGGCGTCTCGTGCACGCGATAGTGTATTATTCCAGTCTGTTTGCCAGCGAGGCCGACGAGGCCGTTCGAAACTTTCATTCATAGAACTCGGAGGGAACGGAGCGCGTATTATATACGATCGCGTCTCCGGGGCTCTCTTTTCGTCCTTCTCGTTCTCGGTATAGGTGTACGAGTCATTAAACATCGGTGGGATTTCGAGCAGAAGCGTGGGTCGCCGGCCTCTTGGAAATATTACGCGACTAAATTTGACCGATCAGCGTGGTCAATGTTTTCGCTTTTTTTCCGACAATTTCCGATATTCAATTCCAAAACATGACCACCTTTGGCAATTCTATATCGTTTTATTTTTCTTTAGCCCGCGTCGATCGTAGACAATTTTTTTTATTATTTTCTTAATGACGAAAATGAATCTCATTAATGTTAACAAGATAACCCCATTAATCCTCAAAGATTTGTGCATTATTTTTTTCGATCTCAAATCATCACTAATACCGATACACGATGGAATCTTTTTTCGACAAAACTTTTCATCAATTATGTTCTCCATTTTTGGAGTATCCGTCGGTTCTAAATGATGATTGCTTCCTTGCGGTGGAGCTCCACTCTTGATCGCGATTTTTTTTCCTACGCGAGCTAAATTACCCGGCAACATTAGTGCGGACCGCCATTACTAGAATCTGTTATTTATGGAATTAGCCAAATTTTCGAATGGTTCTGTCCAATGACGTTCGCTGCGCAGCTTTTCGCGGCGTATTGTTTACATCGATCACAACCCGTATCCGGGTTTTATATCCTATATCCCAAGTGTCTTGAATCTAAATTGCCCCATTTATTTGTTTCTCGTCTCTCCGACTCGGAGAGAAACGGCTTTTCGTTTTTTCCTTTTTATCTCCGCCTCGGACGGATGTTGTTCCACGCGTTGAATCTTTGTTGCGAAACCAACGGATCGGTTGTATATGTTCTCTACCCCCGTTTGTCGGCGCATAATCTCTTTGTTTTGCTTTTTTTTTCTCGTGACGCGAGCGCGAGATTGATGCCGCAAAAGGTCGACGAGAGGGATGAGCCAGAAACGCTGGAGGCTGTATAAACACATTGTTCCCACTAAAACGATCTTTTTTCATCGCTACTTTTTTTTTCTTCGTTTTTATTCCTCCGCGCAACACAGGTACAATTGTTGGCCACACAATCCTCGTGTTTTAATATGCAATTGCAAATCTATATGCACGAAAAAAGAAATCAACAGAGGAATTTGAAAGAAAAAAAAAATTTTGAAAAAAAGTTCAAAAAAGAATACTACACCGATCGCTTCGCCATCCTGTTTGGTTGAAATCTGACAAAAGAGAGGCAACCCCTATCGGCGGATAAACCATCGTGTACGTCATTCGTTCATCTCTCTTCGATGCTCTATGCAACGCAGCATCTTCCGAAACTCCGTCACTCTTCGGTTTTCTTTTTTTTTTCCATATCCGAAGCAAGAAAATGAACAAGCCGTGCGCGGCTGGCGTACCGAAAGAGAACCACAGGAACTGGTGTTTGCTTATGTCGCTGATATCTCAAGCTGGTTTCTCAGAAGGCACTTCTCACTTTCTTCCTTTACGCCCTTCCGACGCCACATCCTTTTCTCGTCTCTTTTCATCCTCCCCGTCCTCACACTTCGACGGGGCTTCCTCGTCACGTCACCGCTCTCTGTGAACTCCTCCGAGATTTGTATATCCAGGGAGATCAAGACGAGGATATTTCAAATGCTAGTCCTATCAAAGAAGTTCTTTTTTTCCCTTCCTCACGTAACAGACAACTCCACTGTAGTTATTACGTGGAGGAGAAACGTGCATCTGCATCTTTCTTTATCGGTGCCTTTGGGACGAAGAGCACCAACCCAGCTGGTTGAAGTGCAGAATTCTACACTGTTTGTACACATGATACAAGTATACAGCTTGTATTTCGAGCAGTTCCTGCTTGATAGGCTTCAAGTTTCCGGTTTCTATAATCAGGAATATTTTTATTATTTCTACGATGTATTATCGGCACTGATTGTGGTGGCATTTGATCGTTCTTTTTTTCTTTTTAAAGCGCAATTCATAAACCTCGTCAATTTTTAATTAGCTATATCTCGCATTTGGGAAAAAAATCTAAAAAAAAATTCAACTTAAATTTGTAAACAATAAATATTTTCAAAAAATTCTACAACGATCGATGTTAAGCACTGTTCAACACGCGATATGAACTTTCTTTACTTAAAATCCAATTGGAATTGCGAATGAGATTTTTAAAAATCGGAAGAAGTGCCGATCGGAAGTAGCTTGCTGATTTTTAACAAGACCCACGATTCAGTTTGCTATATCGAAAATAAAAAAAAAAAAAAATTTTATGATCGTCAATCAATTTTTCAAAAATTGGTAATAATCGACTTTATTAAATTTTGTTACTCTTCTGATTCGTAAACTTGTTGAAGCCTTCAAGCTCTGTAGCTGAATAAATTTTCGTTCAGTCTGCTCTTTTAGAATTCGAAGGACAAACACGTATCCGAGAGTAGATAGAAGCGGTAATAATGGTGGGGTTCCAACTAAGCTGCCGGAAGCCTCGATACAAAACGACATCGGCGTAACTCCGATTCTGTCCCGTCGCATTATGCGCTCCTTCACAATAAATTTCTTTCTCTGTCAGTCGTTTGAAACGATTTCCACGAATGGGATCGCGACAACTGCCGCATGGCAACCGTAGGATAATCGACTTCGCTAGGTGAACGTTGGGAGTACCTTCGAGTCTTTCTTCTCTTTCACTCTTCGCGTTACCGATCCGAGAGACAACCATTTAAGAACCGGGGTGAGTCACTGGTCGTGGATGTGGATAACGGCCGTCCGCGAAACTGAACATGGGGCATCGTAAGAGTCAGCAGCGCATATCCAGCTGGCGAACGAGATACAGAAATGACCGTAAGATATCGTTCAACATCATCGTAGGTGCAAGTAGCGAATTCCTATCGCCGAGTCCTCGTTCACTCACGAAATTATCTCGGTAACTTATTATCTCAAGTAAAAAAAAAAGTCGTCAGCGCATTTCTCCAAGTTGGCTTTGATTCTGAAAGTATCAACGACAGCGAGAACACCTACCAAGAGTCCAGAGATAACGAGAAGCCAAGAAGTAACTGAGAAACACCGGGTAAGGTAGGCAAGAGATCTCCGATCGTTTTGCGTCCTTGAACGATCATGGAGTGGAATTCTAGACGATATGACGTTGAGTTTCTTGGTACTCGGACAGCAGACCGTAATACGAGAACTCCTTTGGTCTTCAAATTCCAAATCATTTTTTTTTCTTTCACTTACGCGCTTCAGCATCAAAAGATATCGGTTGCCCTACTAGTTGCGATGATCAGGAAAAATCTTAGAACTTTTATCCGCAAACCTTGGAGAAGTTAGGAAATGTCTGATTGCCGATTAAGGCATCCAAACTATTGAAGTTCTGTGCATCAGTACGTCATCATAGATTAATCCAGATCTCGAAGAAAACTCCGATCCAATCACCGTATAACCTTTTGACTTATGATCCTTCGGAAGTTCGGCAAGTGAAAGAGGCGTAATGGAGTTTCGAATTCATTCACATTCACGTCGGCAAGATGAAACCAGTCTGCAGTTAGTACGGCACTGTAATGCCCAGTTGTGTATCTATCCGCGATGCATCAAAGATAAGCCCACGTTTCTTCGTTCGAGAAGCTACTACACGATATTCCAAGTTGAAGGCGGCGCATCGATTAGTATCTCTCTCGCTTCAAAACGGTTAACGTTGAGAAGAAACTTAAGGGTCGAAGGGGGAAAACAGGTATAGGACGAGGAGGCAAGAGCACGAGCTACCGATGTAGTTTTCTACCGGGGATAAGACGGCAGTGTGCACTTTCACAGTGGTTTATCCATTGGTATACTGGGATAGTGGTGCCGGCAGTCTGTAACCGAGACTCCAACGGGCGCTCATTAATTTGCGAAAACGGATCCCCCTGAACCACGCCGGAGAACTATACGGTGAACAAGGCCATGGGAACCAGCCGGTTCAACCTTCTGTTGTCCTCTTCCTCAACCTTCTTCCTCGACTGTTGAATCTTCGCGCATGTTTCACCAGTCTACCGTAATCCGTTATAACGTTTTATCGTGCCTCACGCGTTTACGAACACTATGTGTTTACATATGCGCGCGCGAAGGCCGCGCTGCGACATAGCCCTACCGGATGCAAGATGAATTCATTTCCGGAAAACCGGACATCGTGGATTGAAATTTCAAATCGAAGAAAATGGAAGGACATATATGATTTTTTGTTTGAATCCAAAAAAAAAAAATATTCTGCACTTTTTTGTTTCCAATTTTTTATTTTTGTCAATTAACGTTTCGGCGAAGGAAAATGAAGGAATAATTAAAAGAGAAAATTCTTAACCGAACTATTATGTATTTTTTTTTAATTGATCGATTAATAATATCGAGAAGTAGGTGAGCAATGTTTTCGCAGAAATTTCTAAGGCGAGAGCGAGTTCGACTTCCATCCCACTTTTCCCACGTGCAAACAAAGTGGAAACTGCACGCGCTCGAGGCAATAATTCACGTTCCTGCTGCGTTGCTGCTACTTCGCGAAAGTCTTCGTTCGTTATACATACTTCTATGTTTTCTCGGCTATCTTATAGCTCTCGCGTGTTCTTCGACTCGCGCGGTCGTTGCCATGAGTGTGCGTAGGTGTAGGAAAAAGTCGCGAGATTAATGCATCTTCCATTCACAATCACAGCATCCTGCGCCGAGAACAGGATCGCGACGATTGGATTAACTTCTCGATCGCAGCTGCCGTTGCTGCTGCGGCTAATGAAGACAACATGTTCTTTTATCATTTATAAAAAAATGTTATCGATAAAGTTCGAAAATCCAAGTGGCAGTAACCCATTTTTTTTTTTTTTAGTAATGCATCATTAATTTCTGCTAATGAGAAAAAAAGAGGTTAAAAAAATAGTATCAATGCGCAAATGTTGAAATTTGTCGGTTGAGTCTCTAGAGCGCCTAAGCGCAGCAGCAACGCGTATCTGATTAGACGGGCATTAGCATCGGCAACGTCTTTAAATCCCTTCTGGTCATAGACCGTAACCATATCAGGAATTCGCTCCGCCTGGATACTCCCGACGGTTGGATGCGATAAATCCGCGGATAAAGCGCCTCTTTCGCTTCGGCGCAAGTAACGACTGACAAACTTCGGTCCCATATACGCATTTCAATGAGACGTTAATACGATGCTAAAAAAAAATAATAAAAACCTCATCGTCAATTCTTTGTTGATGGATTACGGTCGATAACTTATCGTGGAAACTAGTCAGCTTAATCTTTCGAAGGTGATAAGAGGCTTTCACGTTAATCTTTGCGTATGAGTCGGACACAGAGATTTTTTTTAAAGATCGCGACGACGAACAGTAGTGTTATACCGCCAATTGATAAACTTATACAATAGCACATAAAAAAATTTCCGAAAAAAAAGTTGCAACCAGAAATTGGACGATTTTTAAATAATTGTGAAAGCTGAAAATTCAAAGCATGAAATAAAATTCTTTCACTAATTGTCATAGAAGAATTGTTTTTTTTTGGCCACAGACCAAAAACTTCTTTTAAATATTACGTATATATTTTTTAACAGATGAAAAGCTTTTACTTAAAATCCTACATTTTAATATAACTGTTATTAAAATCTATTATTGCCGCGAGGATCGTCGGAATACATAGAAATAAAAATCTATCGAACGTAACATTTTCTGATACAAGACGACAGAAGATAGCCCTCGCGGATAACTATAACTATGGCTTCGGTAAGAAAGAAATTACATACCACGGTGCATCCATTAGACAAAGCAGGAAGGTAGGAAAGAATAGCCTGGGGAGGTATTTGAAAGGAAATTCCACATACGCTACGTACGCGCCACATGCACGGTACGATGTATGTAGTCATCGCGCGATTTCTCTGCGGTTAATTCCTGGGGAACCTCGATGAGTGAGTCTATGTTATAAGGTCATTCTTCTGAAATATAAGAATGAGCACATTATCACGGTCGATTCGAGGTATTCGTCCTCATTCGGAATAAGTTATGCGGTTCATCTCGGGACTTGTGACTCACGCGAAATTCTGACAAATTGGTTCTGCTGGACCACAAAAAAAAAATTTAGCTACGTTGCCCTTTTAATCAATTCTACGAATTATGGGTCAAACGTCTCCTATAAACTCCTCGTATTTAAATCGCATTCTCGCAAATCCGTGTCTCTGAAAGAATCTAATTAAATACCTTTAATTCGACTGATTGTAATCAATAGAATGAAAAACGATCGATATATTTAAACTAAATAAAAAATAGTGGTTCTAAAAAAAAATGCGACTTCTCGATGTTTATATCAACGAATAAAAATATTCCTTTATCTCTGGAGCGTCCATTTTTATTACAAAAAAGTTATCGCAGGAAATGACGGTCACTCGGCGCCTCTGCGTCACTCGAGAAATCCGGAAAACCATATAAGTCTCGATAAGAATATTTCGTGTTGCGAATATGTTTGCTTTAACGTAACATCGCGTCATTTTATGCGAAACGATTATCGTTACACATGAGAAAAATGATGCCAACGCTGTTTTTTTAATTCATGCGCATCATAAAACCGAGAAGCGTGAAAGGGAATGTTTCTTTTTTTTTCTCACTTCCAAGACACAGAACTGTATTTTTGGTACTCGGAACCCGATCCCATAAACGGTTTACAATTTCACGGGAAAATAATAAAGCTTCGTGTCCTCTCGTCGCGCTTGGCTTCCCCTCTTCTTCGTTTTGTTCGACAAAATCTGTTCGATCTTAGGGCTCTTGAGAGGCTTTTGTATCGTTCAGCAGCACGTGCGGCACAGCGGCCCACTGAAACACGCGTTATACGACGCTGATATACAAGTGACTTTATTAGACTTCGTTGATCCGAGAGCGTACAGTTATTGGCCACATTGCCGTAATTCGCTTGCGGATCTTGGAAAACTTGGGATAAAAAAATACTAATAGATGTAGCATTTTTGAATTTTTGTATGAATATCAAAACCCTTAGCCGGCTGATTACTGTACACGTCGCTAATCATATTTCAAGGGAAACGAAAAAAAAAACTTAAATCCGCTCCCATCGTATTGTCACGTGCGCATTCCTTGTGTGGCCGGTACTATAAACATCGAGAATTTCCAGAGCGAAATGTAATAATCATTAAAAAAAAAAGCCGTTCAAGCCATAGACAGTAGAGGACAGAGGCGATCCGGTCGAACAGGCTTCTCGCTTGTTTTCACGAGAGTTGTCTCAATTTCAGAACGCTCGAGACCCGTGCCGAGCAACTCTCGGTGCGTCGTATCATGCAGTCTCTTACCTGTATTACCAACAAAATACCATAGAACCACCGATCTTTTGCCTCACTTATACTTCCTTCGAACGTGAATTTCGTTCTTTAGTAGTGGTGCCCCGCGTGGTATTCGCTGTATTCGCGTTATCCGCTATGGGCGGCTTCGGACTTCGGGTGGTAGTCGTCGTCGAGACGTTAGGTGCCGCGGCCCACCAAGTCGATTCACGTGCGCCCACGTACTTCGCCTTCCAGGTCTGACCTTATTCGGACACCTTCCACTTCGCCCACCGACACAATCCGACATACTCGCAACTTCCCTCCCGATTCGTCTCCCCTCGGCTTGGACCTCGTTCAGCTCCTTCGCACATGATTTCGCAAACCTCGACAAGTGTCCGAACACTCGTTTTTCGGACGTTTTTTAAATATCGTTTTTATTTTATTTTATTTCTTTACCAGTCGTTGGGATTTAAAGAGAAATCAAGTAGAAACGGTAAATTTACGATACACGACGGAATTTTCAGGTTCGTGTAAATATCTTCATCGTATTATCGACTCCATCACGTAACAAGTGGACCGGTATTAAAAAGAAAAGTTCTGTTTGGCAGTTACGCAATTTCAGAGATAATAAAAAAGAGAGGCTTCGTTTCGTGTACAAATTAATTGAGACTGCGTGGATCATTCTGGTTACCGACAATACCTTTTATTTTTTTATAAAATTTTATTAAAATACTCTAAAATGAATTATTTCCGATTTTTTTTTTCCGTAAACCGCATTCGGATTATAATAATAACAATAGTATCTTATTATTATTAATAATAATGATAATAATAAATGCGGATAATAATTAATTTCGAATTATCGACCGACATGATATTTTATTTTGTTAAAAAGTTTCCCATTCGTCGAGTGCACTGAAACTCGAAATTTTAGACTTACTAATACATTTTTCAATTGTGTAATATCCTTTCGAGAAATCTTGACTGCGTAACGTCCTGAAGACGATTCTATTCTCGGTTTCTTTTCTTAACAATGAATTCGACATTTTTTTAACGCATCAGCACAATGATAAAGAAAACATTGCGATTGTTCACTCGATGCCACGTTCTTCGCTTATATATACTATTGTAACTTAGTCGATAGTACTCATGATACTTTGCGTTCTTATAATATCACTTATGTTTATGAATGTAACTGGTACTCCGGAGGCTAAGCCCCGGATTGAATAATAACGAGGCATGTATCCCGAGGGAATGACGACACGGAATATATGATTCGTAAAATCGTTATTCAGAAGAATCGTTCACATAATAATTCAGATTTTTTTTATCAGTATTTAACTATCGCATGAGTGTTCTTATTCGGGTCGATGCCAATCAAGTAATCCGTTTTTTTTTTCACAGATTAAGGTTAATTATTAATATTATTATTTATTAATAGTATTAACCGCCTAAATAAACGGCGGCGGTGGATGGGCATTTAAATATTAAATATTAACTGCCCATTCTTTTTTATCGACTCATTAATTTTTTTCGAAACATCGAAATTTTATTTTTTGTCAGCCTAAAATTTAATAAAAAATAATACTTCTAAAAAAAAAATGTAACAACTTTGAAATTTCACTTTCAACGACCAATCAGTAACGTTCCATAAGTCGCGAGGACGATGATGTAGTGTGTGTAACTCCATAAAGAAACGCCTTACTTGCTGCATTTACCGTAACAACTGTTGCCGCTGCCACCCATCTGGTAAACACACTTAGAGCTCAGAACTCTCCGTAATAGCGGAAAATCGAAAGCGCGTTTTGCAACGAGAATACAAGTATCTCGTAGAACGGTAAAGCACGTTAAATTGCTACTGGTATTTGCCACGCGCGTGGCTAAGCAGCGAGACGCTTTTTTTCGCCGCACGTCGTCACAATATCTCGACGTTAAATCTCACATAATATACGTAATTTAATTTTGTAATAATTTCTAAGTGCCCGGGGTTAGTTGAATCATTTTATGTAACTTTTAATAAAAAATGAATGACACATTCATAACATTCGTAACATTCGTTGTGACATTTTTATCGATCTTATAACTTATTTTAATAAAAATGTTTACAATTTTTTTTTTATACGAATTTTGCTATTTTGACCATTTTAAGTACTATTTTTCCAACTCCAAAAGTCAAGAATTGAAAAAAAAAATCACTGTGTCAATTAGCCCCGGTCTTCCCTATAATATAAATATATATTATTAATCCCGATGTAACGATGTTTCCCTGAATGAAATTTTTTTTACTTTTCACGCTAACCGCAGCACTGGAAATACGTAAAGGTACGCATAATATACTAACGATAAAATCGTTTCTATTCACGTTTCAATCATTATTCATTGAATTGCGATGTAAACATAGTGGTGTCTGGGCGATCAATCACCATTCAGCATCGAAATCTTCGACAGTGAAATCTGCCGTTCGATTCGATCCGACCTTTCACCTTAGTTCTTGTAGGACATCTCAATAAACTCGTTCTTCGGCTTGTATACGTAGTTTTACTATACCAAGACATCGAAGAAGTTAGCGACACGAGAATTAGTTTGGTCTGTGCGACGTCGATGCTATAATACCACGCGGACTCCGTTATCTTTATTCATTTGCTGACCGCGCAAGTGTTGTCAAACGACGGTATCGTATGGTTTTGTCTTCGACACGACGTCCACGGGGATCGCAACGGTCTCGAGTAATTAGCGAGAGGCGTATAAAGACACGACGACGACGACGCCGACGGTCAATGTGTATACTGTCGTATTTACGAAAGTGCAAATGGCATCACAGTCTCGTCGGACTATTAAAGTTACCGCACGAACGATAGCGTCGACGTCGCCATTCAAAGAGACGCATACTGTTCACACTTTAGATCCATAATTCGCGTAGCTAATTCGACGAGACTTACATTCAAGAATAAATGTTACTTTTTATCTCTATGCTAATCCTCGGCTTTAGGATTAGAAAAAATGCGAATACTAACATTGAGAATTTTTTTTTTTGAAATTTTAAGTAAATCGGCACAGATAAATTATGTCGATTTTCGCTAAAGTCGATGTTACAGCAATCTTGCTATTGAAAAATCGTCTTAAAAAAAAATTCGAAATTTGTTACACGATTTATTAATGGTCTTCAAATTTGTTTATCACAAAAATTTTAATTTTTGATCTTTAAATTCACTACGAAAATCGATTAAACTCGCAAATACGAGTTCCGCATTTGTTTCTAATACAATTGGGAAGAGATTTTTTCCTCGTAAATTCACAAAGGTTCAAAGTTTAACGTTTTACGACGTCCTTCGAGTGTCTCTGAAATCTCTCAAACTAACGCGCCTGTCTGCTAACATTTTTTTTTTATAGCACAACAAAGTTTCACGTCCGTAATCCAATGTCCGGTTGTTTTCCATTATTTTTACAGACTTACACGTGCCTTCACGTGTGCGTCGTAGTCAACAATCAGCCGTGCTGTTCTCCCACCGTAAGTTCATCCCGTGAGGCTGTCTATACGACTTCGCATTGGCCTCTCACTCTCAATGTTTCATGCAGAGTCGCTGCTGCTGCAGTTGCTTTATATGCATCGTCGTTTGTTGCATGAATGTGTGTTTTTTTTCTTATCGACTTCTTTTCCCCATCAGCTATTCTTACCTCCTCTCCGCATATGATGTTATCCTCGTCAAATTAGCCAGTCATTCCCTTCGAAGTACCAAAATGTGTTAAAAATATCCAGAAATGACTAAAGTTTTTTCAAAACCAAACATCTCCTGAAAAAATTACATCAACACCTTTTTTTTGAATCGATAACAATCGATCGTAGAAAAAAATAATTACGTGGCAAAAACAAGATTTTTGAGCTCTGCTTGTATTAAGATATTTAAAAAAAAATTTAACATTTCTGTGAACCATTTTTGATTTTAAAAAATTCATTTTTTTTTCTACTCAGATCCTCCCAATCTTTTTCATTAATATTTTTCGACAGTTTGGAAAAATATTCTCACGAAAAAAAAGCTTAGCTCTCGTTTGACACGGAACATCATATATGGATTTTATCCCGTCTCCTTTTGTCGTTGAATTTTTTTATGCAAATTATTCTGGCGCGTCATCGTTCGTTTCATCTCTCTCGAGTAGTTCTCGAACGCCTCTCGACCCGTTCTTGCATTCCTTCTTCTTCTTCCTACTTTACCTCGGACATTCTTTCGCCTCCCTTATCGTCGGCTCTATGTTTCCTATTCTCTCATTCAATAGTTCTTTACACATCCACTCTCCTTTCCTCTTCATTTCCCCTACACGGCGATCAGTGCAGTGAACACAAGTATGAAATTCCTTCGTTCTTTCACGTATAACTCACGTATGCGCTATGCTCATCGCGTTTTCACGTCACGGTTCTTCTTCTTTTTCTTTCGAACCAGACGCATACACTTTGCCAAGCTACCGCGCCTGTCGAAGAAGAAGTTGAAATAAAAAAAAAAGAGTAGAATTCCTGTACTCTCAACTATACCATTACAAGTCTTGCGAAGACCTTATTACTCAACTTATCGCGTGACAGATTGTATCATATAGTTTAAGTTGTTAGCATACTTTATTTTATGCTATACATTACGAGTTTTTTTTTAGAACGCAATCTACCAGCCTGTATCGTAGCTTAACACTTAAATATTACACATTTTGTTTTCTGAATTTTTTTGTGTTATGTTTTTTTCTTTAAGTAGTTCCCGAGCGGGAGAGGCAACACTGTTTTCAGACCCACTGGAGTAGACATTTTTTTGCGCATTTTTTATTTAACATCGCTTATTCGTGTAGAAAATTGACGCTTTGAACGCGTTAATTTTTTTAGATTGCGTCGAATTTGATTTTTAATAACAGGTATTTTTTATTTGTTTCTCGGCAGGCGAGCAGACATGTTGGGGACTTGTTCGAGGACCTGCGGGACGGGCACAATCTCATTTCTCTGCTGGAAGTACTCTCGGGCGAGCATCTTGTAAGTAAACTTCACAAATCGCATAAAATAAAAAAAATAAAAAAATTCTAAATAATAAGATTTTCCGATTCAATATTTAAAGGTTTTTTTTATATTTCTCTTGATAAAGATGCCGAATAAATCCCAAAAAAATGCAAATATCCGGATAATATTTCCATCGCTAAATTTTCGATAAATAATTTTGTTGTATTAAATATAACCCGATGAAACACGTAAATAATTTGCCATGTATTGCAATATCTTTGTCTATTAATTATATCGCGGTTATTAATTATACATCGAAAAAAAAAAAAAAAGTTTCGCCCAACTTGCTATAAGATGATGACTCGGATGATTAGAAATGATCGCGCGATTAGAGAGAATAATTGCCGAAGGAGTTCAAACCGAACCGCGAATAAAATGTGAGGAAGCTGCCGGGATCGCGAGAGTTCCGATCACGAAACGCCGAGTCATCGTACAATGTTTTATCCTCGTTCCCATCCTCGTGCGCTTATACTTTTCTTATTTAACCCGTTCGAGGCACACGAAGGAGAGACCTCTCGGCTTTGTCGACTAACGATCGCTCTTATTCGCCGAAGCTTCTCCGCTCCTCGTGAGATGCAAGACAACCAGGTTGTTTTTTTTTATTTCTTTCTCTTTTTTTTGCGATCGGCAAAGATCGGTTCGGCTCTCTTTGCCCCCCGGACTTTGACTGATGATTTTCACGATCCGTGCCGGTCTGCTCTCGGGGTCCTTCTTGGGGCCGCCGTTCGATCTTGTCGTATTAACTACATACATAGTACCGTCGAACGAACCGATTTATCGCGAGATCGCCGATATAAGTATTCCGGGAATTATTGGATTCACTCGCGATTCATTATATTAGTCACGATAATTAATTCTTACGTGCCGATAATTAGTCATCAGCTTATCATAGTCTCGCGATGTATTGGCAAAAAATCGATACGCAATGTTTTATCGGGAATTGGATACTACAAGTTTGTTAATAATCTTTTTTACGCTCTCGAAATATTTTCATTTTTTTTTTTTTTTTGTAAATCACGATTGATAGAAGATAGATTTCAAATTTGAAAATCCGACTGTTCATGAATAGTTCGTACTTCTCGGAATTAAAGTTTGAACTCATTGCTGAGCTTTAATCGGTCGGCGAGTCATAGGCCAGTCGCGCCAACTTTTGACGCCTAACAATCATTGCAATCCGGCTATCAGTCCTATTCAACTAATGACGAAACTCTACTTTGAAGTAAAATCGATTTACCGCGCTCCCGCGATCACGTAGAATAAACGATCCAACTGTTGGCCACTCTTCCGCGCGGCAGTATCCTTCAATAAATTCTTCGCGAAGTATAACGCAGTAAATAAAATAAAAAAGTAGTCATTAATATTTATGTTTATTCTTTCGATTTGTAAATCATTTCTGAAAAAATAACCGTAATTTTTAAACCCTCGGAGCCATTTAAATGTTTTATTACTTTTTTGCCAATGACTGCCATTGACCCGTCAACGATCGGAGCGTTTATTCTCGTATCCGCGATCGATGCGATTTATTTGGAATTTGCCGAGTTCCCTAACACTCTCGCGAACCAATGCGTTCTACTTGCAAACAAATGTTTCTCTTCCGATGTCTATCAGCGATTCACTGATTGGCGTGATAGGCAATGAGCTCTTTTCGTCTTTGTATCTCCGTATATCTGTAGATCCGATTGAACTATCAGCGAAACTCCGCGTATCGGCCCCGTTGAGTCAGTGAATAAATATAGAAAATAATAGATAATGAAAATTCTTCCGTGAAACTGAATTTGGGTCTTTAATAAATATCTATCTCTTATTTTGCTATCCTTGACTTTCAGCCGCGGGAAAGAGGTCGAATGCGTTTTCACATGCTGCAAAACGTACAGATGGCACTGGACTTTCTTCGTTACAAAAAAATCAAATTAGTTAACATACGAGCCGAGGACATTGTCGACGGTAATCCGAAACTGACTCTCGGACTTATATGGACCATCATCCTCCACTTCCAGGTAAGTTCCATTACTTTTTATTCAATTGTCTTCTTTTATTCGACGCCGAAATAATCGCGCGATAGTTCTTTATCAAAATATCGATCTTATCGGCCTTCGATCAAATTTCTCAATGATTTATTTTCCACGATAAATGTTATGTCACATTTTCGTGAATTCTACAACAAAAATGATAATCATTTCCGTAACTTTGCACGATTGTCAATCCAGAAAGTTCGATAACTATAATTTATATTTGTAAAAGAAAAAAATTTAGATTTTATTTACCCCAATTCCTAAATTAATATCGCGTTTTTCTCAGTAAAAAAAAAAAATATTTCGGATACACGCAATTTTTTTCAAAGGCTTAAGTTACTACAATGCTACTAAAGGCTTAAGAGACTACAATGCCAAAAAAAATTGGCAAATATGTGAACCACCGACGAAGCTAAAGTGTTTAAATCAGTATAATTAGGAGACATGCGATTTTTTTTATCGCCGACTCAAAGAGAATTCGAAACAAAGAGAAGAAATTATTGTGCTGCCCGCTTCGCTCTTAATTATCTCGTACTTCTGAGCCTTCGGAGTCTCTGGGGGGTGTGTGCGCGCTGAGATCGCCAAAAAGATTTGGCATCGTCCTCCTCTTATGCACTCCGCGAAGACCCGAAGTTAAAGAAGAAGAGAAAGAGGTGCGCTAACGAGGAAAGCTTTTCTAGAGCAACCGAGAAAAATTCACGTCCAGTTGGCTCGACTCCAACTGGCTTCGGTCTTGAGAACGGAATAAAAAAATCGTCTTGAATACAAATTGGTACACTTGGGTACTCCGCCGAGTTCTCGTATCGAATTCCTCGAGTTCATCGCGCATAGGCCTATTATGTTGCAATTGCATTTTCTTTTTTTTTTTTTTATTTTCTCTCCCGGAGAAACGCCTCGAGACGCTACAGCGAAAAGAAGCGCCCGGGGTAATTTCTTCTCGTGCCTTTCGTACACTTTTTTTCCCGTGTCTCGCGAATAATCAGAGATGAATAAAAGTATCTCTGTGTAAAGTCCAACAGAGACGCGGGGGGAGGATTTGGCACACATAAATCTCGTTTGCTTCTCCTTGCCTCGTCGCATACAAACGCGAGCGCGAGACGCCGCGCTGCTACCATACGTCGCGATTCCTTTTTTTCTTTTTTTTTTTCCCCGCACACAAGTCGGAGGCGAGACTTTTTCACGGTCTGGTGGAAAGCAAAGCCCGAAATCATTTCCGCAACTCGTTTATATTCACTCGACTATTCACCTCGGGTTCCCGTAACTTCGAGTCATGCTGTCGCGTCACATACGGGAATCATGTTGTTATTTTCTCTTTTTTCGAAGCAATGAATTTATCATATGAGAAATAAAAATAGATGGGAGAAAAAGAGGAAACGACGTCAACTTGCGACGAAACAATTTTAAAAGCTGAAGGTGTGACGCAAATAGTATCAAAAATCGTTCGGTTTCAAAACTGCAGCTATTGATGTTAAAAAATAATATTAAAAAAAAAAGATTTATCGATTTATCGCGAAGAAAAAGACGAGTGGAAAAAAATAATTTTACAAATTTAGCGACTAAAAAACGAGTTTAATAAAAAAAATCGTATCTATAGAAAAGTGTGCAATAACAAATAATTCTCGTCTGTAGCGATAGCGAGGGATCGGAATAAAAAAAAACGACGCACTATGCTTCAAAGGGTTAACTGTAATTAGCTTTCCCAACTTTCCATTCATAAATAAATAAAATTCCCTTCAATTCCAAACGCGTCAATCAGCGAAATAATATCTCGTATCTATTCCCCCCGAAGACGATATTAGGTGTATATAGCTTTTGCGTCTAATGCTATAACCCCTGATAGCGATTCTGACGGCGCCTCGACGTCCCGTATTGCATTTCATATTCTTCTTATTGGAAAGAACCGATGTGCAATGCGCGAAAGAGGCCTCTCGAGAGTCCCTCGACTCTTCCCCTTGGCGATCAGACGTCCGTCTAATAGCCAAAGTGTCATGCATAACCCGTCTCTTAGATTTCATGAGACGTCCATCGGCGAGTTTCGTTGCTGCCGCAACTTTCGTCTCTCTTCGTTCGCTCGAGCGTCGAGAACGGAATTTCTCTTGGTCGCTCGATCCCTCTCTTCCCCTCGGGTTTTATCTTTTCTCTCTTGATATACTCTACACGCTGTCGTTACTTCGGCGAGAAACGCTGCGTGGGTACTGTCAGTGTACAGATATTCAGCAACAGGCCAATAATGCAGTCGCGAGAGACCGACTCTCGAATGGAGTGAAGCAAAACTCAGCCCTCGTACTGTGGAGTGGCAGCAGCCATATCGCCGAGACGAATTATGGATGTGCAGCAACTTTGCAAACGGTGCAAAAAAAAAAAATGAAAAAAAAAAAAGGTTAACCGACTAACCGAGTTACGCGAACAGTGCTCGACTGTGTTCGAGCGCAACGCTCCGTGTAATAATGAAATATCTTGACGCCCCCAGTACAGTTCTTCTTAAATTGTTTCATTCATTTTTCCGAGCATATTATAGAGGATAGAGAGATTAATAGACGGATTTATCGAATTATTCGATCACGTCTGAGGCAGACGCACGGTTCACGGTACATTTGCAAACGGTAGCCGGAGAATTTGCACAAATGCTTTTTCATTCATCTTCGTATTTCTGCTTCGCTTTGCAAACGATTTCCGGTTTTTTTTTTTTTTAAGATTGAATGAAACTGAAAAGGAGTTTCACTCATCAAGATTGTTGGGTTCATTAAAAATCAATTTTTACTTTGTCATTCCAACTTGTTGCGGAATTTATTCGAGCAAAACGAGCGAAATGAGAGGTGAAATAATAAAAAGAAAAATGGATATAATTATTCGAATATTAAGATAATATATTCAAAAAGTTATATCTATTTTTTTTCTCGATAATTATTTTTATTTTTGTCGTCGATCGCTTCATTTAATTTCAATCAATAATACCCGTTTCGCTCGGAAGAAATTCGTGACAAATTGGAATGATAAAATGAAGATGAATTTTACAAAGAGAAAGGTGAAAAAAAATCGGGTGATTGGTTTTCATTAATATCAATTCCTATTCAAAAAATGTTATCATTATGTTGGCATTGGGAGGAAAAATTGATTACCTTCATCGGAATTAATGATAAAAAGTATCGTTAGCCATGAAGCAAATTAATCGATAAATTGAGCGCATAACGAGTTCGCGAGATAATTATTCATAAATCCAATGCAAAGATTGAACAAAAAACTATCGAGAGGAATGATTACGAAACAAAAGCACGCAAGCAGTCCATTACGCCTGGTTAAGGGTACCGTATCCATGATATCACCGTTTTCGTTTTTCATTTTATTATTCTCCTCTTCATTCAAATTCATTACTGTGCACTCCATCTAATTGACCAATCTTTTTCTTTCCGCGCCGCAGAAGTGGCGTCGTAAGGTAAGTTCGCAGAGAAACCTGTAAAAAAAACCCCTTCCCTCTCTCCGTAGAACTTTGGGCTGTAGATGCAAAGTAATAAAGACGAAACGCTTAGCGGCAAAGCAGTTTTATTATTCTAACGAGCATTTAATTAAACATAACGTTTTGCTTCCTCTATAAAACTAAAAGTAATTTGCTTTAACCGTTTTTTTCGTTACGATGTTTTTTCATTTAATGTCCTGAAATGTCCTTCGTAACAGCAATTTCAATATAAAATGTAAAAAATTCCCTTAAAAAAAATGTTTTTTTTTTTCTTAGATTTCGATGTTAAATTTCTATGTTTACGTTTTTTTTTATTGGTGCAAAGAATCGTAGATATTTCGACTGTTAATAGCTGTAGTTATTGCGGAAACAAACATTTTATTCGTAAATAAGTTTTGTATTACGCAAAAAATGGGTTCGTATATTTACCGCTTGAAGCGAAAGGGTTGACCGTTCGCCGGTAGAATGTTGATAATTCAGTTTACTGTTTCTACTGTCCACCGATTGCGCTCTTTTCTGCTTTGCCGCGGCTGCCGCTGCTCGCTGTGCTCTGTTATCGACTAAGCAGCGACGCTCTGCGCTTCGCATTTCGTAAAGTAGCTGTCTCCACTCGAACCTCCGATCTTCTGAGATTTTCATTCATCATTCTCGTCTGTGACAATTTAACATATACGAGAAGCGTAGGCGGACACTTCTCTTCCTCCAGCATTGTCGTAATTTCATTGTGATTTATTCGCGCGTTTAAAATCCTCCGCATTCCAGTTTTTTTGGTATTAAGAAAAAATCAGTAGTTTATTAAATTTAATATTGTAAAATTCAACTGCTCAGTAGTTTTCCAAATTTAGTTTTTCACACTATTAAAGTAGAATAACGAACTTAATCCCGTAAATATGGAGAAGCGGTCTTTGTTTTTTTTTTTTTTTTAATTTAATATTAATAATACATTAATGATTATCATTAATGAAAATGAATTTATCAGTAATAATAATTAAACATTAATTATTATTATTTACTTTCTATTATTTTTAATATTTTTGTTGCGATTTCTTGATTTTCGACGCGACGATTCGTACATTTTGTTCGAATCCTTCGAATACTCGATGAGTTCTGCATGATACATTGATTGGCCAATGAGTGACTTATACTTACTTGTCAACGATGGAATTTTTCATTCCCGACGTGAAACTCTTACAAATTCCCATTGCCGGGCGCAAACGCAACATCGTCGTCACGTAAACGTCTTTACTATTCCGAACGATTCGCGATTGCTATGCCAGATCGTCTGAAAGATCGCGAGAAAGAGGGTTTTTTTTTTCTTTTTTTTTTTTTCATCGAAAACAATTTCTCTTCGCTCAGCTCAGTTCGTAAAGCGTTCGTTCAACGAGATGTACGCTCTTCTGAATGTGAATCAGGCGACAAACTCGTTCTCCGGATTCTCTTTATCGGTCAAGGTAACAGAGCAATCGAGCATTTCGTGTGTCACGCCGAGAGACCGCTTACTCTCGAGTCTCTCGTCTACGCGCAACACTAATGAATAAAAGTAACGCAATCGATATAAAACACTCGATCCTTATTTGACAAAATTACGTTTCGGCTTTCGCAAGTAGAGAATCGAGCGGCGCGCGCTTCTCAAACGAACGAAGTCTCGATGCGCCTTCACCAGTTTTCATTTTCTCGTCGTATCATAGATTTGATTTTTTTTAAATTTTTTACGCGAAACACAAAATTTTTATTTCTTTTTACATTAAGTTAAGAACGTCGCTTTGAAAGGCAACGTTAGTTTTGATTAGAATTTATAAATCGCTATGCAATGATTATTTATCGACGAAATTCATTGAAAACAACATAACTTTTTCGTTTCAGAACACATTATCTAAAAATACCATTGATTGATAACAAAAAAAAATTATCAAAAATCTCAACTTTGAATCGTAAATACTCGACAATCTTTCAATTTTTTTTTATTTCTGAAAGGTGGACGTTTTGCAGGATAATTTTTTTTTTTTTAATTCAGAAACGATGTTTATAGACGATGTTTAGTAATTCGTTAGACTAAAAAAAAATAGATCGTAAATCGTTGAGACAAACAACCGGAGCCTTCGGAAAATTCCTTAACCCGATTTCACGAAGAATCTCCTTTTAAGGACTTTCAGGCGGAAAAACATCGGCGGGTATGTTTATAGACACGGGCGAGGTAAGTGGGCGCGTCGATTCCGCTGTACGCTCATACGGTGGGCGAACAGCAGCATCGCTCAGTCTCCGGCACAGTAAAACGTATAAGAATCACCGTCTTTCAACATAATTACGATAATGCTAATCGCACGGGTGCGCTACCGCGTCATTACGTTGGACCTTACGTAGACCTACGTGAACGCCGTCGCGTGAGTTCCTTCCGGCGAGGCGTTACGCGAGTTCCAGGAGCGCCACCCGCTTCGGTCATTTATGCTAATTTTTCTCGCGGTTTTACCTTCCTGCATCCACCGCCCAAACTATTCAATGGATTGCGCACAAAATTCAACGTAAAAAAAAGCAAATATTCGTTTCCTTTCACACTGCAACGTGACGTAATGCAAATATTTGTAAAGACTACCCACGTGTATACTATGAGACGATAAAGTTGGTGTTGAAGAAAGAAAAAAGAAAAAAAAAGTGATCATTTTCAACACACACCCTCATTCGTATCCGCGTGACTCTCGCGTTTCATCGGCAATATCGTGTTTCGCGCGTCGCATAGAATTTCTTATAATCCCATATAACTCGCGCTAACTTCGTTAAGAGACGCTCGATTAATCGATTTCTTATTCAGGCAAAGCGGGAATGACACTCGGACATTGTGAACGAATCGGGGGTGAACGTACCTGATAAAATAGCGCACATGTCTGCGATTCATTTCATTATTAATTCCGATATTGGTAAACAATTTTTTGAAATTATAAATGTGTTTACAAGATACAGAGTTTTTGGTCGAATGAATTAGATAACAAAAAAATGCGCCTCTCATTCACGCGAAACCAATAAAAAAAAAACTACAGCTCGTCGTTCGACGAATGTTTTTTTTTCATGGATGCGTCGCGCGAATAGTAAAAATTCGATGATCGAAAAAAAAAAAAAAAATCCTTTAAGCACGTAACAGCGAGATTATTCGCGGCAATCAACGAAGGAAAGTAATAGTTTTAACGATTCGATGGTTTTATGTTGTCCGCATTCCTGTCGCACGGCTCTCTTGCCGGTGGTGACGTTACCCACTCGGTGACATCATCGTTGAACATAGCCTCCGGGGAAATACATAGCGTTACCTTGCGATGGGTACATACGACATGTATGTATGTATATCTCTGGTATAACGTCCGTGGAGGATTTTGTTATGCTGGGAGCACGTCCTGTTCCGTGGAACGAACGAGCGAAATACCCGACGAGTACTTACTTGCGAAAAGGAAAAAGAGAGACGCCCCCCGTCCCGACGCCAGTCTCGTTATGCTGACAAGCGTACATAAATATAGAACCATCCCGTTTCGCTCATCTCGCTCTTCGTCGCCTCTGCTGGCTAACGGTACCGACTATCAGCGTCGGTTACATTTTTTTATTCTTTTTTATTTTGGCAGTCTTCGTCGCGCACAGTGCGACCGCCGGTGTGACTTAAACGATCCTCACCGACAAACTTTTTCAATCTCTGAAATCGCAATCTACGACGAGATTGCCGGCTTAGAGTGCAGGAAAAAGGCCCCCATTAATTCGTAAACGATGGAAGGATGCGCCGCATAAATTATTTATAAGGAAAAATCTCTTTTTTTTTTTTTCAATTTTTATTAACGCGATAAATATATAAATGCTGGAATTTTTTTTTAAGGGTACAAAATATGTTATTACTTCATAAAAAAATTAATGGTCATTTTTTGGTCGGAATTAATGCCGAGAACGAGTGCCATTAGAATCAACGCGGCGGGATCCTTTATCACGTTTGTTGGATGGTCGCTTGCGCAATGTCCTCTTTTGTCGTCTCGTAATTTCCCGTGTTAATGATTAATCCACGGTTCGTCGAGTGCGAATAGGCATGTGTCAGCTATAGTATATTATAGAGCGAGGTAAATGGGGATATAGGAAGAGAAACATTCAAAAGTTATTGTGTAAAATTTTAAAAAATCCAGACGACACGCGAAAAACGAAATCAATGGAAAAATTTCGTCCCATTTTTTTTAATTTTGTCACGACCCCCCCTATAGTCTAATTTGTACTTAGGAAACTCCCGCAAAGTCGAGGTCCATACAGAGATCAACCGTCTTTAATAATACGAATTGATCTTAAAAAACTCTGATATATCATTCAAAATCTCTGCAGCACGGGATTCAGCGTTATTCAAAGATAAAAAAATAATTATTCGATAATTTTCTCGAGAAAGTAGAGTGTATCTGTATCCGCGAGTACACGCTGACCGCAGAAGCGAAGATTAAGAATGCGAAGTCAACGATCCGTGGGTTTAGAAACATCGTGTAAGCTGGTGGCACGCACATTTGCAACCTGAAATACCGCATCAAGAGAAGACTCTTCAGCGCCTTACCTCCCTGGCACTTCGCTTAACTTCGTGCATCCTTTGCATAATTAAGACCGCTCGAGCGCTAATTATCCTGCGGTCACGCCAAGCAACAGGCAGCGGAGAAGACGAAGAGGTCCGTCGCCCGGATTTAGCTCGAGGCGAAAATATATAAATTCACGGAGAGACAGAAACGCCGTGCAATTTCTCGAGAGAGCGTAGAGAAATTATACACGCATGCAACAGTCGAGAGTAAGCGATTGTCTGATGAAAACGGTGAAGTTTGCGCAGAAAGAAAGATACAGGACGGTGTGCATGGTGGTGGCGCGGTTGAGCTGTTCGGTGGTCGCGGGCATGTGAAATGTGCCTGGAAACAGTCGAGATCACGGGACGGATATGCTTTGTGGAGTCATCGTACTCGAGCCCTTTTTACATCTCGGCGTACCGCGACTTCCTGCCACCGATGCGAAGAACAACGGATACTTCTTCACATATTAAGTAACTGTACTCCGTTTGTAACATACATCTTGCCTTATGCCCGAAAATTACGGTGGTTTTTATTTTTTCGAGCGACAGAGATCGGGTGAGAAGAGGAGAAAAATTTGGGGTCACCGAGTCTGGGAATATAGAGTCTCACGTGTAAAAAACGATCTCTTCATAGATGCCGATCGGTGTTGGGGTAACTTTGGATTTCTTACAAACCTTACCAATTAAACAAACTTCACCTTTTTTCTTTATTAACGATGTCTTTGGACATCGAGACAATTTGCCGGGACCTCAATCCTCTTTTGAACCGAAGGCTCCCATTATTATGAAATGAACGATTCGCCGGGACATAATTCATACGACTTTTGAATACTGGCGTCTAGTTATCGGTACATAACTATGGAGCGTAACAACACCTGACAAGGTGCCGAAGCGCGGATAAAGAACCAGGGCATTGCGTAACAATTCCCTCCACTTCCCTGCTTTCCATGGCTATGGACAACGACGACAACGACGGCGATTCAGATAGGAGCGCGTTAAAGGCCGCAGCCGTATCGGGACTAGCGGCGTCAGATGGCTATAGTTAAGACCAAAGAGAACCGAGGAAGGAGATGAAGAAGTCTGAAGACTCTGATTATCGTCGAGTGAAGCCGATCGGACGTTACCCGGGCGCGAAAATCTCTTTCAATTATGAAATGACTCAGTTGATCCTTTCGCTCACCTAGTCTCGCTGGGACCTTCTCTGATTTTCGACGGACGTCGACCCGGGTGTTTGTTTTTTGCTATCGTATTTCCGGTTGACTGATAGCCGGATTTTACCGTTCGAGGCGCCTGGTCAGCGGATGTGAAGAAATATAGATTGGGAATGGGAATAGGAAGCTAAGGAACAATAAAACTAAGTTACAAATGTCGGTTTTTACATCTGGAACTATAGTTTGTAATAACAGACACGAAGGGTCAGAAGGAAATTGATAATATACTTCGTTAGGATGGGATTGGAAGCATGTGTAATCAGAGAGGATGCGTTAGCGAAGATTTACTTTGAAGTATGCTTCGCAGCAACGGGTTACTGAAGATTACAGAGCCGTTGATGAGCCTTCTGATGAATGAGAGACGCGAGCGTGATGCGCGTTTGTTCCTTGCGCGCGGTAGTAGGAAGCGTCCGAACCAGTTTGGAGCGGTTTGATCAATGATTCTTGAGCGCGGAGCGCGAAGTACGCGGTAGTCTTCTAACTGTTGCCAAGACATTACAAGAAAAATTCTTTCGAGATCATAGTTATCCCCCTCTATGACATTCAGTTACGTTAATTAAGGGGTTAATTTAGATTTAGATAAATTTGTTCGCTTTGGAATTCATTTAAACGTATGCCGGAAGCTCCGAACACGAACGTCGCTCGGCATAAAACAGGACAAGTTAAATGGAAAACTAAAGCTACGGAAGAGGGTTAAGATGGTTTAACGCGATGAGAATTACCTTTGAACAGGAACACAGTGAAAGACAAAAAATAAAATTAGCCAACACATATTTCTCTTAGTTTAAAGATTGCCTTAGTAAAAGATCGTCGAACGATGGGAAAAAGCTTCCAAATCCATTGAAATCAAATCCTAAGCCTCGTTAAAGTTTGGGTTCGATATTCATTGAGGAAATGAACAGGAAGCACCTGCCGCGTTTCCGCGCCCCCGCGACAAACGTCCCGACTGTAATTCCTCGGCTAGTGTAGGTAAAATTTATATATTCCGCCAGTATACTGGAAGCAAAGCCACGCCACTGGAACGAATGACGCCTTTGGTCGAGCGGCACAGTAACCAAGCACCATGTACAGTTCACTCGCCTTGAAGAGTCGCATAAATAGATAGAGAACGTGCTATCAAAACAAAGTTGTGGAAAAAAAAAAATTAAAATTCCATCGAATTGAACGTTATACGGCGAATTCCCCATAATGACGGATTCTGTTGTTTTTCCGGTGTAAAAAATTTCGAGAAAAAATTAATGTCTTTTTAATTCCATTCTGTGTTAGACACGATTTATCGCAATCGCCGAGAGCTATTGAAAATATGAATCATTGAAATTCGAAGCAAAAGGTGTAAACAAAAAGATTTCGACATAAAAATAAATAACAACAATTATTCTACTTTTTAATTACGAAAAAAAGGAATAGCAAACAGTCCAATTGAGAGTCCAAGTAAATTCAATGCCAAATGAATTATCATGTTAAAGAATAATCGTGCGAGATTACGAAAAAAGAAGTCTCATAAATAATCGCCATTGTCGTCAGAGAGACAAGCGAATGATGTACCGTACGAAAACGACTGAAGAAACAGCTGTGTAAATTTTAACCGACAACACATCCGTATATTGGTGTCACCCACGCATGTTCGCCGCATCGCCGCATACTACGTATATTTTATAGTAATATTGTCAAACAAATAAATGATACGAAAAAAAAAAAAACGTATTTACGTTTATCGACTGCCGTCTCGTTTACATGCGTGGGACTCGTTTCGTTACGCACAAAAATAACAACCGATCGAAGGAAAGAAAAAAAAAAAAGACAGAAAAGAAAAGGAGATCACGAGATCTCTTGTCGAGTCTGGTGAGACGTTTCGATGGCGCAAAAGACCCTCGAGATTCTCATCTCCGCAAAAGGTATCGAAGCGAGAAGAAGGACGTGACTGCCGACTAGCGGATTCGAAATCGCGGTTTTTCGCCCACGCGCTTCTTCGGCACTACCGACAAATATCGTAGCGTCTTGACTGTCTTTTTTTATTACTCAAGCGTGTTTGTCCTTGTTGGTCGTGACGAGCGTTTACGCTCGTGTCTACGTATAGCGCGCATGTTCAGCTGATCGTCATTTAAAGCGTCGGGGTAATGCGAGTCACGATGAATACATCATTTCATAACTGCCTCATTAAAGTGCCGTATCTACTGAATGGCTCAATGAATTATAACCAAATTTTAATGACGTTTTCATAGAATTGGTATTCATCATTGAGAATTTTTCCAAATTTTTTTATCAACAGAAAACATTTCTGTTTTTTAAATCCATTTAGTAGAAATTTTAAAAAAATTGCATTTCACCTCTACGGCATCAATTCTCCTCGTCAATTAAAGCCAAAAAGCTATTATAGATATTGAAGAATTTTTTATTTATCAATTACTAATGAAGATATATTATTTCGAAGGTTCAGGCTTTCGAAAAAGCGCGATTAATTAAAAATTTCGAATGGAATGCGTGAACAGACGCTTAGGTGACTCTAATTGCCCTCAATCTCTTCGATTCTCAATGCTTTTTTTCTGCTACCTAATCCCGCTGACTTACGACGCTCGAGCAGCGCGCAGCACAGTTCGTTCGTTCGTTTAGCTCGCAGCCGGTGTAAATACGGCACTGCTACCTCGCAGAGCGGTAAGTAACATCATCGCTATACGCTTCAGGTGGGGAAGTGTCTCACCTGCGACGGCATTTCGTTTGCCCTACTCCACCGGCTTCGCTCGCTCGTTCGTTCGTTCGTTCGGCGAACCTGCCACCGCTCCGCCACGAGAGAGGCCGAGCAACTACGTGGAGAGGAAGACGACGGTAGAGTGCTGGCGCGGGTGGGGAACCCCCGAGCGACAGTCGCTGGATACCGCGGGTCTGGCCGCGCGTGTTCTGTCGGACCTCCCGAACTCGCGCGCCTTTAACACATTTTTACATAGTGATATATACACATATATATTTATTAACAAAGAAAAAAAAACATTTTTCCTACAAGTGAAAACAAGGATTTTCCCCTCCATTACTACTTCGCCCCCCTCCACATCCCCTTAATTTATTAATTTTCGAATCTATAACGATCGATCCCCTCCAAGAATTTTGTTGTTGTTTTTTTTTTCACACATCGTTTTCTCGCTCGGAAAAAAAAATTTCGATTCGATTATCGAACTGTGTATAACGCGCGGGCGTGAGTTCTAATAAATCGAGCGTGCAGCGTCGTCGATCGTGGAGTGTGTCTTGGGCGGTCGCGACGCGTGGTAACATCGATTGTGTGTTGTTTATTATGTCGACGTCGTTGCGGCGGAATTTTTACGCAATCCGCCGGTATTCTTGTGTGAAAAACTGAGCGAATTCTCTCTCGTTTACTTATAGCTGGTTTTATTGTGCGCATGCATTAAAGTTATTCTGTGCTCGGGACGAAGACCGTTGGTTACATATATATTTATATATATACTATATAGATATATCTACATAATACACTTGCATCCTCGTTCTCTCGGCGCTTCGAGTCTCTCCGCTTCTTCAGTGGGAAGAGAGTCCCAACGGTGAAAGGAGGAATCGAGCGAGAGATCGGCACGGATAGTATATAGTCTTCGAGTAACTATTCGCCGGTACGAACGAGAGACCACCAACCGCGCGCGCGAGCTTTCATCGACTTCTTCCGGTGCTCTTTTAAAATCTTCGAACCGTAACGAGGGACTTTTGAAAAAAAAAAAAGCTACGAACAAAATTATTTAACTCGAATAAAATAACAAAAAATCCAAAAATTTTTATACGAAAAATAAAAAAAAAAAATTTTTGTATAAAAACGAAATTAATAGATAACCAATGAATTAATAACGAATTAAATAATAAACGAAATTTTTGAAAAATTTCGATCTTTATTGAGAAATTTGAAAATACAAAGAAAATTGCCGAATGGATTAATAATAATAAAAAAAAAGTTTGACGGCGCGACGAGAGATCGATCGAGTCCACGTGCTTCGCACGGTGCTTGACTATAGTTTTCTTCTTTTTACTATAGAGCGGGCAGACGGACAGGGAGTTTTGCTTGTATCGGACTCTCTTCTACAGTCTGTTATTATTATTACACCCGTTGCCTTCATCCACGTGCTTCGAGTCATATACTTTAACCGTGTTTTTAAAAACTTTGAACTATCGTATTGCGCTTAAAGGAAAGTGCTGTATACTTCGCTGTATTCACTGTGTTTTCTATACGGTGTAATCGACGTTGTGTGTGGATTACCTCGAGCGATAACAATCGTAGCATAGAAAAGCTCTCAGCGTCATATTGCTGCGTTATCGGATTTCATCTCGGAAAGTGTTTGATAGTGCAATCGCAATTTCTTTTTACCCGAAATAAAAAATTGGAATTCCACTTCAAGTTTTCTTCGCAACTGGATGGAAATTTTTTTTCCCTTTGGAATAAACACGAAAGGAAGACATGTGCTTTTTTGCGATTCGTTGACGAAGTTCGATCGTTAACGTGACGAAAATTGCGGAAGAAACAAAAAAAACGACAAAATGTCGATGTATCGATTCAGCAAGAGTGGAAGACTCTTCGTTCAGGGCACAAGGGAAAACGACGATCGCGACAATGTCGCTGGTTCCAGTCCGACTGGAAATTCGCCGACCGATTTGCAAGCAATTTATACGAAACGCCGGCTCTCGACCGAAGTTTTAGGTAGGATTCGGGATTCGATTTTTCTACTTTTTTTTCGGCGAAAGGATTAGATTATTGACAAAATTTTCGTTATTAAAAAAAAAAAATGGGACAGTGATGTATTTTACGCAGCGATTATAATTACCCTAAAATTTGAAATCTGATTGTCTTTTTCGATCTTTATAATTTATTTATACATTTTTTTATTTTTCCATTTCTTTCGAAGAATTAAAAAAAAAAATTATTTATTATTTTCTTCCCTGCCAATTAAAAAAATGATAAAATCATCGAAAAATAGATTTTTGTTCGTCTAAATACATTTGAGATCGCACGCGAGCGACTGGGATTTTTTTTTAATTCGCCATACGAAAGAAAGGAATTTAGATTCTCGCGAAGAAAAAATGTCCATGGGGTCTCTTTGTTTGGCCATTTTTAAATGCGGCCGTGCGTGGGGCCCACGCGTTTCTGCCTTTTGCTGTCGCGGTTTGGCCTCTATAATTAGCATAAATATGCGCCTGCCTGAGCTTCGGCATGGCGGCGCTTCGACAGACAAAAAGGGAAACAGCTGATCGCCCCGCCACGGCTAACGTGCTTCAGTCGCCGGGAAGCACCGTCCTTGATCTTGCCCACGCATTGTGGCCTTTAAATGGTCAGGTTCTCATCTCGCATACGCCCGATCGCGAGATATGGAGAGGCGGTGCGGTCGCCGCGCGGTGGGAGTTTTTCCTGTATTTTTTTTACTAAGTCTTTCTATTCTCTTCCAAGACGCGATCGCGATTCGAGTTGGCGTTTCGTCCTTCGGAATATGCATGCGGGTCATCGCGACCCACCGACATCTGACTGCACCGCCCCTTCGATCTTACAAAAAAAAACAAAAGAAAAAAAATTTTAGACCTATTGCTCTTTTAATTGCTACTTAACTTGAGGTCCATAAAAATATATATATCTCTTCGATTCCATTTGTTTTTATTACATCAATCAATAATAGAATCCTTTCGCCTTAAAAAAAAAAAACGAAATCGAAACTTGAATCCTACATTTACAAAAAAACAAAACGATGATTACATAGGCTCGTCGATCGAGTCGACGAAAACTTCTAAACGCGGCGAGAACGGAACGAAAAGAATCGTAACGCGAATAGTACGAAAGACGACCACCCTTACGAGGGGTGAAGAGAAGAGCGTCGCCGAGGATTTGACGCGACGCGGACAGGTGAAATCATTGCAGGATACTCAACAGTACATGAAGATAACCACTCAGCATGCTTCGCCGAAACCGAAAACTGTTCGGGTAAGAAAAAAAGAAACACATGTTTCCAATGATAATAATCACGTGGATTTCAAAATGATCGAAAACTCAAAATAAATAATAATAACATTGATCAACTAAATAACTTTCTTAAAAATCGATAGATTAAGACGCAATTTTAGAAAATTATATATTTAATAATTTTTTTATTTTTGTAATTTGATGAATTATTGTCCGGCTTGGAAATTTTGTCGCGCGTTTCTCAACGCTATTTCCTCGATATCGATACTTTTACCCTCAAAAGCCCCCACTTAGAGTAAAAGCACCGGAGAGATTGAGGTTCGGACGATTCGGTCACGAGAGATTCCATCGCGAGCACGCGAGATAAACGGTACGAAGGAAACAGGTCTCGCAAACGATCGTCCGAGTCAGAGCGAGAAAAATCCCAAGAATTTACAACCTCTTTAGATATATGCACTTTATCGGAAGTCGTACGATTCGAAGAGCAAGAAGAAGGGAAATGAGTTTAACTCTTCGCGAGATCGATAAAATTTATCTCGTGCGGTCGTGCGAGAGTGAGATGTTTTTTTTTGTTGCCAACGGTGTTCGCAAAGTCTCCAGGGGGGCGACACGGGGAAAGGTTCTTGTTAGAGTATCTGAGCTCCGAGTGAACTCGACTCTCGATTCAGTGAGCTTTCGCCCCGGTAGGACGGGTTTGGCATTCGCGACCGGCTCGCCGGCCCTGACCGGCATCGCGGTCTCTCCCGGTCACTCCAGCTGGATGAGAATCCGGCCTTTTAGCTCTACGACTCTCTTACAAAATACACTCACGTGCACGACGACACAACTATATACCTTTATCAACGCCGTTAGTGTTGATTCTTCGTGCGTTAACTCGGAGAAAGGAGTTTAACGCTCTCGTTGCCCGGTGCACCGAACACTTAGGGAGATACTATTTTGCTCGTGAATAACGCCAAGCCGATGATTAAATGGTACTCTTGAAGCGTGTCTTACATTAACGGAGTCTTTAATTATCGTTTTCATTATAATTATTACTGTTCCGGTGATTCATAAAAGGTTTTTTTTTTCGTCAGACGTTTTTTTTTATCGAAAATATACGGTCGAAAGTTTACATAATTAATTGGCCGGAGATTAGATCGAAAGATAAAGTGTTGCGAGATTCTCGAAACATTTCGAGATACGAAAAGATTGCCAGGTGCGTATTTTGAACCGCGGTACAAAATCGGTATATTCATCCCAAAGGTCTGATAGAGACTTTCAACATCTTTTTTAACAGTAATAGCGGTTTTTTTTTATAATGATTTAAATTGCTACGTTTTTTCGAAATCGAAAACAATGGTATATTCTCGTTGTTTGCGCTTTCGGAAACTTTTAATCGCAGATACAATTGTTGTTGATGTAAACACACCGACATCGAGTATTGGAAGAAAATTATTGACGATAAAACATAAATGTATTGTTATGACGGTGTCTCCAACTTCCTCAATAATTCTCTGCTACTCGTCGAGAATGTTTTCCATAACAAGGATGTAGTGTAGGAAGAGATCGATGGCAGACTGGTCACCGGTATAATACCGTACCGCTGGCACAGTGTTGTAACCATTACTGAGAAACAGAACGGAGTATCGCAAACAATTTACCGTGAAAAATTGCCCGCAACTTGAGGCTTTCTGTCTCTTTGCAGCCAATGTATGAAAATAATAATAAAGATAAATAATGGTAGCATTGTTGTATCGAGAAATAAAAAAAAATTATTACACGTTTCATATATAAAAACATCTTGAATCGGTATGGGAAACAATTTTTTCAATGCGCAAACAATGGACGTCCAAAAACCAAAAGGACGTAAATCTTTTGTTGAATTACGTGGGTCACGTTGTTGTCATTCTTCGCCGTCGAAGCACCTGCAACAGAATGCATTTCTTCGAGTTGCACAGCGAACAACTTCTTCTTACTTTGCCGACACTATTCGAGAACAGTATATATCTCCGGCAGTAAAGATTATCTTGTACGACGAGATGTTTCCCTGTCGCGTCAGCTGAATGTCTTTATTTTCATTTATTTATTTATTTATTTTTGTTTCTTTCAATCTCTTCATCGAAATTTGTGCTCTCGCCGATCAATCACTCTGTACGTATGTCCGCATCTCCGGATCCCAACGGGACACGCGATGCTGCGCAGAATCTTTCGAATCAATTCAGCATCTCGTATAAACCAATGCGATAGTTATAGCGTTTAAATGTTATACGCACTTTATATACTGTATTCGGGACAAGGTGAGAGACACCGTGCAAAAGACTCTCTCATATGTAGCGAGAGACTCGGTTACACCAACAATTCTCGGAGTTTTTATTCTCGTTCGCCGCGTGTACTGGTAGTCAATTGCGTCATATACGTCATCGCCACGATTGTTGCCGCATACGCGAAACGCCTTGACTACTCTCGTGTACATAAATAGTCTTTTTTCTCATTGATTAACAAAAGAAAGAGAAACGTCCTAACAGCAAAACGTTTATTATTAGTATTTATTAATTAAAAAATCCTATTTATTTATAATTTTACGATACGATACGATAAAAAAAGTTACATTTTTCAAACAGAGAACGATGTCTGTAAATTTTAACAATTAAATAATTTTTTTGACAATTGAAACATTGATCTGTTGAATTTCATAAAATTTCATCGATTTTCAAGGATAGTGACGCGTGCAAATTTTAAAAAACTGGAATAGTAGATCAATTGAAAAAAAACACGAAATATTGCAGTCGTAATAAACTTAATTGCAAATATATAACAGTGCACTTGGGTTATGATAAAAACCTTGACAACGACATACCAATCGAAGGTAATCCACTGTCTGCAATCTGATTCAATATTCCGAGAATAGAAATACTCCGCGTATCGAAGAATACACGATATATGAAAATATGCATAACAGGAGGATAGAGAAGCTTGACACTGATCTCGATTCGTCAAACGTTTTTTTTTTTATAAGGTCCGATTGAGATATAAAAGTGTGAGACGAGTGGGCGCGGCTCCGACTCGAAGACCGAGTTTGTCCCACGCTAAGGTCCGTAAATGGGTTGTTGGGATATACTTACGAGCTTCTCGGGGTTCTTTCCTTCACGCTTCGTCAAAGTGCAATTTTAATAACAAACTGAACGTTCGCAGTTTGAACTTTTTGCCCCTTCATCAGTTCGGTTCTCTTAGATCTCACATTAAAAAAAAGAAAAAAAAATGATAAAAAATATATTCGAAAAAAAATGTATTAAAAATTAATTTCTTCGCACAATAAATAAAAATAAAAAATAAAAATCGTCGAGTGGATTTCGATTCTCGTTTCTCCGAATACTCCGAAAGCCTTGAAAACATCGTGCAAAATCTGCTAAAAAGTACAATTTTTATGCCGAACCAAACCTGCAGAATTGGAACTTCTTTTCCCCTCAACCGTTACGTTTCTTCGAAATAATTAAAAGAAAAAAAACAACAACTTTACCAATTTTCAATCTTCATTGCTTCACCATTTCGCAAAACTGCTCTTCCTTCAGGCTCTTCACTATACAGAATTATTCTCTTAAAACAAAAAAAAAATGCACATTTATGAATCTCTCTCTCAACTTCATCCTCTCTCGAAATACCCTCGAAGGATTTCTTTAGAAACCAACATCTGCTCGTGGAAGAAATTATTTAGCTCGGAGGACGGTAAAGATTGTTACTCCAAACCTCGTGGTGGAAACGGTGCAAATTATCCGTTCCCTACGGTTTTCTCGAGTTCTGCTCAACAAGGAGCTCTCTCTTCGTGTAGAAGTTACGCTTCGGTCTTTCTCTTTACTCGTGCGGATTTTTCCTGGCCGTAGGTACGATAATAACACGTTGCAGAATTTTTTTTTCGTTCCTATCCTCCGTCCCTCTGCGCGAGATTCTAGTGTACAACGTCTCGGATATCTCGCTCGAGTTCCGCGAGCGATTCTTACCTGTTGGAACTTAAGTGCCAAGCAACCGAAGAACTCTGGAGAGCAAAGAGAGTCCAAAGATTCATAAGGTCTGGCGGGGTTCTGCATTATAAACGGGATGCATCTGTGCCGCCGCGAGGCCTTCCGGTAGCTCTCTTCATTCATCACGTGTACACACTTCTATGTGAATTCTCGTATACAACCCTCTTTATGTTTAACGACTCCTATATTACCGTATATCGCCAGCGCATCGCTGTTACATTATACTAACGTCCAGGAAACATTAATAATTGTGTACCGCAAAGATGATCCGTTATTTGGTTCGATCAATTTTAGACACAAGGAGAAAAATCATTTTTCAAACAAATCTTCGACTGTGTACTCGAAACAAAAGTATCATTGAATCAAAAACAATTTCTCAATCATTTCCGCGACAAAACTTATGAAAATAAAAACCTCGAAAAAATAATGAAAAAGTAAACGAAAATAAATTAATTTGAATGATTAAAAAATATAATCATTTGAAATAAATGATCATTAATTTTTTTTTCGGCTTCATGAATTTTTTTTACAGTTTTGAGAAATTTTGTTTTTGAACCGTTCATTGGTAGTAACGTTACCGCAATTCACGAAATACCTGAAATTATATACAACGAAATATATATTATTCGAAACGAATAACAGTGTTTATTTCGCGAAGAGACTCCAGATCCGGTGAGACAGCTCATTCTCTTTCACCGCTCGAATCGTTTGCGTCGCTCTCGCGCAAACTCGCGGAGATGACGTCACTGGTACCAAGACTCTTATGGCAATGTCGAGCCTCGTGCGATCGTCCCCGACCCCATAAGGAAACGGATGGAACGATCATAAACGCTCGGTTCTCGTATGGACACGAAAAAAAATCTAAAGTATTTAATTTTTTTCTCTGGAAATTTTACCCTTCAGTTATTACCTCACAAATTTCCGAACAAATATCCAACTTTTTCGTGAGCGAAAAATTTTCGCGTCAATTTTTATAATTTTTTGTTTGAAAACTAAAATACCAAATGTATCATTTCGCTAATTTAATTTTCCAGACTGCGTAATTCCAAATTTCCGTGAATAAAAACATTTTTTTAAATCACGATATTTTCTGTGAAAAAAAAAAAAAAAAATTTGCGTAGCTACAAAAATATTAGTCATCGCTGAAATACCGAAAGGAATTCTCTGCGTCGATTTGGTAACAGAAAACGAGCCGAAATCTTAACTCCGACATTGGCTCTCAGATGAATGCCGGCGAGAGATCCGGTGCCTGTGTGTCCCGAGATAAGATATAAGGCATCGCGTAGGGCCGTATAATTGAACTCGTGTAAATACCCAGCGGTCGGGATGGAGCCGGGAAGATCAAATAAATTAATCAGCCATAGTTGCTCCGGGTTCGTAACTACGCGAAGATACCATTTTATGTACTCGCGATTAACCCGAACGCGATTGCTTTGCTTGATGAAATCTGGTGAATTAGCACGAACTATTAAGAGCACTAAGATGTTATCGGGAATAGTATTTGTAAACTACTATCACTATTAATCCATTATTTGTGGCGAGAGATAGAAAACGGACTCGACTATCGCACGATTCTGTAAACGTAACGAAGCAGGACATTCACGGAACAGTATAGTAATAGTAGAGTTGCCCGCGGCGCTCCGTTGTTTGCGGACACATTAACGATTTGAAACAATAAAAATAGGAACGATTCACTCACAAGCACTTGTCAATCTTACTTCAAGTTCAATGACTCGAAGAACTGCCTTAGCGATAGACGGTTATACAATCAATGACCGTGAATAGTGAGTTTCAAGGTTCCACGAGTCACGATTCGAACACATTTCACGCTTCGTTGTTTCTCGAAGAGAATCAAGTCAAATTATTTATGTTGTAATGAAATATTGTATTAATAAAAAAATTAAAAAATATTATACTCGAATGTTACGAAAAAAAGGGATCTAAAAAATAATTACCGTACAAAATACGAATTTTAGAAGATTTTTTACATTCCGTTAAATATTCACGATGCGTAGTCTTTTTTTCAGTGAATTTTATAATTGCCTTTGACGATCGTTTAGTCCCAATTACTCCGCAACGAACTGCGATTCATACATTTTAATAACGTTCCCGATAATCGGTATTCGATTACTCGATGATGATTAACTCCTTCGTTATTTCGTAGACAACTTATAAAGTGTAAAAAAAAATTCGCACGATTCGATGAGCTTTAGATGCGCCTAATAGAGTCGACCAATAAATCTCTCCAATCCCCAACAGATCGAAAACTATCGAGGAATGCAGTTCTTCGCGTTTCCAATATTTCCGCAGTCTTAAGAACTCGCGTGACGGTTTGCCATTCCATTTCCTATATGTATCTACATCTATGTATATGCAAACGGATTCAGAATAAATAACGAATCCGTTTCTCGATCGTACGTCTATGTAAAAAAAATCGATTTTATTGTATTTTTTTCAAATTGAAAGGAATTAATTACTCGGAATGAAAGTCGTGTAAATTAATAATAAAAAAATGTTATATTATTATTGTTATCATTAATTGAAAAAAATGCCAATTTAGGTTTCATATTAAATTTTTTCAGTAATTTACTGAAGGAATTGAGGGAAAGAAATAGATGGGATATTTATTGTGAATCATCCTGTATATCGCGTAGGGAACTCGATGTCGATAATTGGAAGCTGCTGTTCGAGTTTATTAAACTATAGCTTACTCCCGGTATTAGTTGCAGCAAACTTTCACCTGAATATCTCGTATATCTCTTATCATGAGATTAGCGGTTGTTAGTTATTAAATTATTGCACGTCTCATGCGTCAACTTTTTTTTTTCTTTCTCCGTGATGAACGTTTTCGAATGCGTTCACACGTCGAGACTTTGAAACTTGGACGCCGACCTACACTCGACGACCCGGTTATAAATGCTTTCGTTAATATCCCACTTAGACTTGTAACAATAGTGATTAAATATAATTTAGCTATACACCCCGAGGAAATGAGTAATTGTCCATTTAAAAACTTGATAGATCGTCGTATCATAAATAAAAAAAAATCGAGTGATATTTATCGAGCTGAACGACTTATATGCGCATCTTCATAATTTACGTCGAAGAGAATCATCGGAAGATCTTTTTTTTTGTCGCGTGCAACGTCATTGTCACGTTGTTACAATCGTACGGCGGTTTTTGTATCGCAGCCGCAAATCATCACATTGTACCGATTTTCGTTTCTTTGATTATATAAGAATTTTCCTGTTGAAATGAAAACCATTATTTCGTCGAAAATATTAATTGATCTATAGGAAGCTGTTTTGCCGGCATTTTATCATAACGAATAAATTTCAAAAAGCTATAAAGGGGGTATTGCGACTACTTACAGCGCTGTTGCTCTCGGCGCGCGCAACTGTTTCGTTCCTCGGGAACAATTTATCTTTCGGTCAGTGAAATATTGCGATACGTTAATCTCGCAAGTGCCGGAAACCAATTTTCCATATTATTTTTCATTACCGTCGTATTGTATTCGTTCTCCTAGTGCGCTACAGCATTCGAGAAAAATTGAGTCTATGAATTGTACACAATCGGTCGGAGATATGTAGATTGCCTCGAGGCCGATCAACGATCAAAGAGCAGTTCGGACCAGTTGCGTCTGTGTACGACGACCCGTTACCCTCTCGCGCGACTACGTGAATCGCTCAACGATTTTCTCCGGTTCGGTTAATGCAGTCCCCGCGGTGCGCCGTTCGGACGAAGTTCCTCGATCGTTTCGAACGCCCGTTGCGCGCGGCGCGAGCCCGCGAGTTCGATGCACCGCAAGAGATGTGCTCGCCTCCGCTCTTCCCGGCGATGCCATTATCGACACTAAGAGACAGCGAGATCGGTAATTTTTCTCCTATCGCCTGCTTTGCCTCCGGGGATCGCGAAAGGTTGAACTAACCGAAGATCATTCAATTTCGTCCTCTCGCTTCCTCGACGCCCGATAATACCCCGTTTTCTCTTGACTCCTCTCTCCTTTCCATGATCGGTATAACCCCGTAAAGAACAAAATCAATAAAAATTTTCGCTGTAGCGAGTGATTTAATTTCAGAGAAATTTTTTTAGTTTACAGTAGAAACGTAAAGTCGATTTATTGAAAAATTTATTAATTAATTGATCGAAGGCCGAACGATAGAAGACATCGAGATTATCGATTTTTACCGATTTTTTTTGTCATTGTTTGCACCGTTTACAATTGTTTATTTTTATCTACTGTTTCTACAGGTTTCAGCAGTATTTCTGTTTTCGATAATTCTTTTTATTAATTACCGATATTTTATCTTACAGATATCAGATATCGTTGTTGGACAAGAGCCGAACGTTACCGCACGCGAAGCACTGCTGAGATGGGCGAGACGTTCGACCGCTCGTTACCCAGGTGTCCGGGTGTCGGACTTCACCGGCTCCTGGAGGGACGGATTGGCGTTCAGCGCTTTGCTCCACAGAAATCGTCCCGATCTTGTCGACTGGAGGACCGCAAGATCCTACCAGGCGCGCGAACGGCTCCACCAGGTCTTTTACGTCGCCGAGCGCGAGTACGGCGTTACGAGGCTTCTCGATCCTGAAGGTAAAAAAAAATAATCCGCTCAACACTCAAGCCGTTACCGGTACCGATCTTTTTGGGCCTTTGACGATAATTCGAATTTGAATTTCTCTTTTTATCGATTCCTTTTTTTAGAAGTAAAAATCACGATATTACCTCCAAAATCATCGATTCTTTTCTTAAGAGGATCGAATCGGCTGAACAATGACGATTTTCGCCAAAATATGGTTTTTTCTTCATCCGACACAAAAATCTAAAAAAAATTCTATCGTGTATGAAAATATTTGAAAATTTTTTCTGCCGGTTGAAAAAGCAAGAAATGTTGTCAACCGGTTTAAGTGTTTTCACTTCTGGTGCCAAAAAAAAGATGAATAATGTTCGTCCCGATAGTTTTCTAATTCCCTCGATTTCGATACTCGAAAGGAGAAAACTCTACGAGATGCGTATACCTACTTCATTCACACGTTCGCATCTGGGGAATCTTGTGCCTCTCCTTTGCCTCTTAAGCTTCTCGAACTCGCGGGATTTCAAACGACTCTTCCGTGTCTCGTGTTTCGAACTTTCTGAGATCAGAGGTCCGCCACGAATTTACAGACACATCGTCGAGACTCCGCAGGATTGCCCGAGTATCGCTGGAGCCTTTCAAAGGATATATTCTCTCTAATCTCCTTGAAAATCTCTCTCGTCGTCCTAGAAATCCGCGATAGTTCAGAGATCAATAGGCCAGGAGAGTCGGTATCTTTCGCTACACTTTGCGTTTTAACATCCCGCCGGCTATTCCTCTACTTCTCTGAAACTGTAAGAAAGATTAGATTATTGGAAGCGTCGGAGAGACGCCACGGGGTTTTCAATCAATTTTATTCACGCCAAGAGCGCATCTGTTATACGGCATTGCATACGGGATTTTCATCTTTATTTTTCGAATATTTCACCATTACGAATTGTCATCGTCGTTAGTGTTTTATTAATTTTACAGTTATGCCGTTCCAATTTATTTCGTTACAGACGAAATATCAGAAATATCTTCCGATTTTAAGAAATTTCCAAATTCGATAACTGTGATTATTTAAAATAATTCTAATTTCTTCTCTTTCCAAAAAATTTACGCGTCCCATCGGCACAAATCGTTTCCAACATCTTTCTCTTACTTCGCAATAAATCGTATAAAAAAAATGATGCGACTTCGCCGATAAAAAAACCCACGTATGAGTCTCTCCACGCAATAAGAAAATAACAATGGGACAAAGAATATTATTCTTTCTCAAAGGCTGCGTATCGTGGGAGGACAGAGGGAAGAAGAAGTCCGGCGTTCGAGTAGTTAAAGAACAGCCAGTAGTCCGTACGAGAGATTTCGAGATTTCGAGGTGTGCCGCACTCGTGCGCGAAGGTCTCTTTTGCATCCTTCTTTCATTCCATCGGACGTTGTTTCGCCTATGGGGGCTCTTCATACGCCTTCTTTTGTCCCAAGTATAGCAGAGCGCTAAATAAAAAGGAAGAGCGTACTTTTTTTTTTATTGTTTCGACTTTGCGTCGGACAATAAAACGCACGCGGGCGTCGTAAGAGAGTCCGAAGACAAGAGAGCAGTTCCCTTGTAGTAGCGGCTTCATTATTCCCTCATTGGAGAAAACCGTGGCGTGCACCCCGCGCCTCCCCTTCATGGTGGATGGCGACAGACGAAACGACCGGACTTCGATACATCTTTTGACGTAGTCACCCATATATACATAGATATATATTTTTTTCACACAGACCTTCACGACGACAAGTGTACGAATACAGTTTTTTTTATAGCTGCGTCTGTATAGCAAGTTGGATGGACTATGTAGCACACAATTCTTTTTGGTCGTCACGGTAGCCGGGAGCCACTTCCGGTCGCACTCACGCTCCGTGACACCGGCCACTCGACGTATAATTGCCTACCGGCTCAGTATTCCCCGCACGATGCGTGTGGGTGCTTCCCGCTTTTTTATTTTTTTTTTTTTTTTCGAAAATTATTTGCATCGCAATTTTTTCGAAAATTTCGAAAAACGGGTCTTGTACACTTTTTGCGAAATTCAGAAAATTTTCGGTTGCAAAATGAAACATCGGGGAGTTGAGACTAAATTCAGAGATACAAGACGCATAGAGTAAAGTACGAGTCGAAGAAAATATACGAGTTGAAAAAAAAAAAAAAAAACACAAGTAAAAGTGGAGACCAAAAAGCAGAAAATTTTAATAAAAATGTTAAAATTCTAAAATGATTATTATTGAATTATTATTTAATCGAATTGAGTAATATTATTTTTTTCCCAATTTTTATATTAATCGATGAGATCAACGTACCGTATTAGAAAGATAGAATTTCATTTCCTATTCGAAATAAATGTATGAATCGCGAATTTTTTATTTGCCGAAGAGCGTAACTATTACTCATATCTTTTAGTACATTTTTATCAATAGTTCATCTTCGTTATAAATTTCGCCGCAAACACGCGCCGAGGATACAAGTCGACTTAAACCCGTTCGCGAAGTATCACGATTCGCTCGTTTCCTCTTCTCAAACTCCTTGACAGAGAAAAAGAAAGAAATTCAACAAAGTAATTCACGTACCGAGACGTAGTCTTGCGATTAAATCGCCACGTTTGTTCAATCTTTCCGCATCGTGACGATGATTCCGCGGCATAGGTCAGGGCAGCGTGGCAACAATCACGATATTAAGCGCGAGAAATGCCTGTCGTAAATTGTTCGTTGACTCGAGAGCCGGAGTCGTCGTCATTCGTCGTGCCGTGAAACTCTTTTCGGTCCACCGGACGTGGAACTCATTCCTCAGACGCAATAAATATCTATGTACCTTTGTATATACTTATAGTCTCGTCGACGTGATTTTATTCTTCCTGTATATACCTCTTCACCTATCAAATTGCGGTCGTAACAACTTAATGAATCTTGAAGCAGGTGAAGTAAACCTCTACGAGACTCCAATGAATCTATAGGATTTTTTTACAACTTTTTTTTATTTATGAGATTTTTATTTTACCGTATGTAGAAATTAGTTTACCGAAACAACACAATAATAAAAAATAATTGTTAAATAATAATACTTTTTTTTATTATTATTTAAATAAATGATTTATTTTACCGAAAAACTTGACTTGCTGAAAAGGCATAAAAATAATAAATACTAATCGGCCAATTATAATGAAACATTATTATTAATTAAAAATGAAATTTACGATCTACAAGACCGAAAGTCGGTACAAAAAAGTCGGTTGGTATGACCCGTTTTACCCAATTTAATCGAATAAATTATTTATATTCAGATGTCGATACCCCCGAACCGGACGAGAAGTCTCTGATAACGTACATCTCTTCGCTCTACGACGTATTCCCGGAGCCGCCACCAATCCATCCGCTTTACGATGCTGAGGCGCAGCGTCGTTCGGCCGAATATCGCGAACTCGCGAGTTCGATTCATCTCTGGATACGCGAGAAAATCGCGATAATGCAGGAACGAGCCTTTCCACCGACTCTGATTGAAATGAAGAAACTTGCGGCGGACAGTTCGAAATTCAAGAACGAAGAAGTGCCGCCGCGTTATCGCGACAAGCAGCGACTGACTCACATCTTTCGCGATCTTCAAAAATACTTCGAAGCTGTTGGCGAAGTGGATATCGAGCCTGAGCTTCACATCGATGTTATAGACAAGAATTGGAATCGACTGATAATGCTTCATCAGGAAAGAGAACAGGCAATCATCGACGAGATCAAACGGTACATTTCTTCTCATTTATATTAAAAAAAAAGACATTCATGAAAGCACTGTGATTGGCGTTTCTTTGACTTCATTATAGTTTTTCTACTGAAAAAAAAAAAATACTAAAAATCTATCGAAAAGTGATTAAACAATTCTTATCATAAATGATAGCGCTTTTTTCGCGATATTTTTTACTGAAAAATGTTCTTTAAAATTTGCAACTTTGTCTCTAAACTTTCCCCAAAGTTCAGATAAGAAAACATTACCATCGATTTCGAACTGTTCGTTGAGAAAGTTTCTCGTGATAAATCTCATGCTTGATTGATAGTTGAAGATTTTGTTTATTGATTCGTAACGCCGTTTTTTTTTATCGAATCTCTCTCACCTTTCGCGTGTTTTAGTCTCGAGAGATTGCAACGACTTGCCGAGAAGGTTCATCGCGAGATGAAATCGACCGATAATCGTCTCGAGGAATTGGAGAGACGCGTCGAGGAAGAAGCTCGTCGTCTCGATCGCCTTCATCCGTTGGAAGCCAAACACGCGGTCGACCTGCTGGAACAGGACATACGAAACACGGAAATTCAGATACAAAATATATTCACCGACGTGCACACGCTCACGGAGGGTAGATACAGTCAAGCGGCCGAACTCCATAAGAGGTAAATATTGGTGAAAAAAAGAATATAAAAAAAATCCATATTTTGGAAGTTTCGGTATTCTTCTACCCCAAAATTTTTTTTTTATTGAAGAAAAGTAGATCACTATTATTACATTAATTCCCGAATGAAATCGGAATTTTGATTTCACTCCGGAACTATTGACCCAAACAATGAAAAATCAAACCCACGAAGCGGAATGTCTTCCCCTTTTATTCGAAAGTTTTCTCTCTAACCGGACCGACGAGTCCGCAATCCGTGCGTTATCCTCTCCCCGTTTGTTTCGCTCTCTAACCCTGTCGTCTGTATTTTCACTTTCGAAAACAGAGTGCAGAAACTGCATCAACGTTGGGTGGCACTGCGTTCGCTTTTGCACAAGCGACTCGTACAGCCATTGTCGGCGGTGTCATTCCCGGTGGAAGAACGAGTCGTCACGAAGCATCGAACGACCGTCCACGAGACACGTTTGGTCGACACGAATCCGCACTTCCGCAATTTGCACGACTGCATCGACTGGTGCAAAAACAAATTGAAGCAATTCCAAGAGGCCGAATACGGTTCTGATTTGCCGAGCGTACAGAACGAACTCGACGTTCATCAGCGGGAGCATAAGAACGTTGATCAGTTTCATAGCAAAGTCGACAAATGCGTACACGCGAAGAATACGTTCCACGGCGAGGAGCTGGCGCTGTACAGTCAACATCTCAGTACTCTGCAGAAATTATACGCCGAACTATTGGCGACGTCAAACAAGAGACTTTCCGATCTCGATACGCTTCACGATTTCATACAATCCGCTACCGGCGAACTTGTGTGGCTAAACGCCAAGGAAGAGACCGAAGTCACGAGAGACTGGAGCGACAAGAGTCTCAATGTTCAGAGCATCGAACAATATTACGAGGTTTGTTAGAAAAACAAAAAATAATTTCTATTTATTTATTGCTCCTATTGGTAAAGAAGACAATTCATCCGATCAACTCAATTCTTCTGATCATAAGAAAAATTCAAAAAATTATTCAATACCTTGAGACGACGGAAATAAAATCCTTAGAATGCCAAGAATACAATAATGCTGGTCTATCGTAGATAATTTTGTTATATACAATTGAGTGAAAGTGAAGGCAAGAAGAATCGAAAAAATGAGCCAAAATAAATCCCCGATTTTCGAGTTCTGACAAAAAATATAATAGCATCCTGTGAAACAGTCCGCGTTTCTTTTTTAATTTACCGATCGGATAGCTGCGCCCTTCAATAAATCCCTTTGTACACTTCAGCGGGTTAATTTCCGTACTTCCGAATCAAAGTCTCATTATTGCTTTGGAGTCTTTTACTAAGAAAATAAATTCTATTATAAAAATGTTGTTTTCATTACAAGCAAACATACGGATCTGGAATTGAGGTAAAATCGTTATCGATCATCACCCGTCTGTTATTCTTAAAGAAAAAAATCATTCGCTTTTCACACTCGATGTCTTTAATACTGTTATTTTTTCAATGTCACAGTCTCTGATGAGCGACTTGGAGAAACGAGAGATCCAGTTCTCCGCCGTTCAGGATCGCGGTGAGGCATTGGTACTGCAGCATCATCCTGCGGCGAAGACCATCGAGGCGTACATGTCGGCGATGCAGAGCCAATGGGCGTGGCTTTTGCAGTTGACGCTTTGCCTGGAAGTGCATCTGAAGCACGCGACGCACAGTCAACAATTCTTCAAAGACGTCCATCAGGCAGAGCAATGGATCTCGAAGCGCGACGAGATTTTAAACACCGTTTACTCGCAGTCAGACTTTACCCTCGATGAGGGCGAACGTCTGCTCAAGGGAATGCAAGAGCTTCGCGAGGAATTAAACAACTACGGGGATCAGGTTCAACGACTCGTTGATCAAGCAAAGGACGTCGTGCCGATGAAACAACGACGACAGCCGGTCACCAGGCCTCTCCAAGTCACGTGCATCTGCAGTTACAAACAAGTCAACGTGAGTTATTACTATTTTTTTTCATATTTTTCGTACATTTTTACTATCTTATCGCGTACAAGGTATCTCGCATACATACCGAAAGAGAATACTGTAATCAGATAAAAAATTTGACTATCAGACGACCGATCAATCAATCAATCTGTTAGTCTCGCTGTATCAATTTATTGTCCGAAAACACAATAACTTTTCACTCTTCTACACACTAAATTTTCAACGATTTCCTTCATTTGAAAAAACAAATTTTACAAAAAAAAAGATTAATCATTGTCAAATAAAAACGTAAAGTCATTTAGAAAATCGGTATTTTTGTTGTATTTTTTTTTCTGTTCTAAATAATGATATGGGGTTCTAAAGAATTGTGTTTAATCGTTGCAGATGTCGATCGAAAAGAACGAGCAATGCACCGTTTACGACAATTCAGGGCGCGTAAAGTGGCGCGTAAAGAATTCTCAGGGTGTTGAATCGCCAGTACCCGGTGTATGTTTCGCTCTTCAACCGCCGGACAAGGATGCGCTCGATGCCGCGGAGAGATTGCGTCGTCAGTACGACAGAAGTGTCGCTCTCTGGCAACGCAAACAGCTTAGATTGCGTCAAAACATGATATTCGCGACGATAAAGGTTGTGAAAGGCTGGGACCTGCCGCAGTTCTTGGCGATGGGTCAGGATCAACGAACTGCCATTAGAAAAGCGTTGAACGAGGACGCCGACAAGCTTTTGTCGGAAGGCGATCCCGTCGATCCTCAATTGAGACGTTTGAGACGCGAAATGGCAGACGTTAACCGACTGTTCGATGATTTCGAGAAACGCGCGCGCGCCGAGGAGGAATCAAAGAACGCCGGTCGTATATTCAGCGATCAAGTTTCGTCACTTCAACACGCCCTCGACGAGGCTGAGAGAATATTGAATTCGCGAATAGCCGCGCCGTTGCCGCGCGATCTCGACAGTCTCGAACATCTGGTCCTCGAGCACAAGGACTACGAGCAGAATCTTCAGCGTCTTGCACCCGATGTCGAACAGGTACAGCAAACCTTCCGCGGTATAACGCTCAAGACTCCGGCGATGAGAAACAAACTTGACAACGTTATGTCCAAATGGAATCATCTTTGGAACGTAAGCAATCTATACATCGAGAGATTGAAGTGCGTTGAGATCGTACTATCGGGATTGGAGGAGAACACCGTCGCAATTTCGGAGTTCGAAATTAAACTCGCGTCTTTCGGCGAATTGCCGTCGGACGTTAAGGGACTACAAAACGTTCTCGAGGATTTAATGATACTTCAGAACGCAATTGCCCAACAACAATTGTCGATTGATCAGCTTACCGACGATGCGCACAACGCTCGACGTCTAGTCGAGAAATCGCGACCCAATCATCGCGGACCACATGGTGACATGGATCGACTCGATGCCGAAGTCAACAGACTAATCGCCAGATGGACCAACATATGCAGTCAACTTGTCGATCGTCTTCGAGGCGCTGAAACGGCGTACAGCTTAGCGCAACAGTATCGCAGCTCTTATCAGAACGAAGTTGATTTTGTTGACGAGAGTTACGGAAAACTCGAAAGTATCGCGCCGATACAGAACAAGGCGCAGGAATTGGAAAGTACTAAGGTAAAGTAACGAAAACATTTTATTTATGAAACTGATATGTAAGTTTCTGCTGTTGATCGACCCGAAGTTTTGTAAGTTTTAAGTTTTGGGTGAAAATCGTTCGCAGTTAATTCGCTGTTTATAGCAAAGTTACGAGTTAAAAGTTATACAAAATAAAACCATTAGTTATTTCCTTTCGCCCGCATGAATTTTTTAATTCACAGAATCTAAAAAATAATCTCAGTTGAAGAGGTCTCGATGTTCATTATTCATTTTTTTGTTTATATTCCGCTGAAAAAAATGAATTCTTGTTTTAGAATTTATTGAACAACGTTCTCGGCCGTTCTCCAGCGATCGAAGCGGTCAACGTAACAGGCGGAAGGCTGATCCGCGAGGGAAAGGTAAGATGACTGATTAAAAACGAAAAAACAATGTGGCAAAAGCGCCAAAAGCAGTATAAATAGCCTATAGCAAATGGGTATGAATGTTGTGCGAATGTTGTCTATATAGTCTTTATTATCGGTATATTTTTTTCCTACAAACGCTGTAAATACAGTTTTTTTTTAAATCTCATCATCGTCCTCGTCATCGCATCGCCAAATTGTTATAATTATTTTTCACAACGTTCGTCAAGAAAACAACCTTTCAGCGGGACAACGAACGAACTTTGTCGAAAAACAAAACAAAAAAACGTATCGACTTCTACAACCGGTCGTACGCAAGGAGACACACATCTGTCAACTGTTACTTTTACTCTACGAAAAACAAAAGGACATACCTAATGTTCTACTAAGTCTACGTCTACTACTTATCTACAATGAAAAAAAAAAAAAAAAACAGGACAACAAATTCACAAAGAAAAGAATTTCTTTTATTTTTTTCTCTATAATTTCTCGTTTGTGTTTATTAATAACGTTCGCTTTAATTGTCTCTAACGACTTCCGTTTCTCTCTATTACTACTCGACTAAAAACCTCAAAAAATGTTTACCAAAAGAACAAACAAACAAAAAAAAACAAAATCACGCATCGTCTGTATTAGCGTCGGGCACTATCTGTCTTAATTTTTTTGATTTTTAAACAAACGTGCAATAAAACCACCAGAAAAAAAATCAATCATGCGATTAGTCAAATTAAAATGAGTTGCATGGTTGAATGGTGCTTGGAGGGGGAAATTTGGGCGCTTTTGATAGCGGTAAAAAAAAAGAAAATATTATGCTTGCGGTCGGTTTACACAAATTTGCACAATTTTTTCGATGCGGTAAAACAGATAATCCAGTGTGGTAGACTGGCGACACGTATTCGGGTTGCGATTTTTGTAAAGAATCGAAGCTCGAGTACGAATTTTAATTTACGCTGATTTTAAACTTTTGACCCATTGCGTCTCTATTAATTTATTAGAACAATGATATTTAATTGATTAACAAACACCACATTGGGTTATGATGAAAATAAATGATAGAAGGAAGCAAAAAAAAGAAAAATAGATTGATTAGCACATCGTGTATCACGCTTCTTGGAGGCTAACGGTTATCGGCCGAAAGAAGTCTAATTTACTAACCCTAACGGACTAACCGGACCCCTTTAGATCTATGGGCAGAGACTCAGAGCGTTCAAGGAACAGCTTGAAGAAGTTTGCCCGTCGCTGGATGCATCGGTCAAGAGGCCACGCAGGGATTCAGTAACAACCGTTGACAACGTCGCGCACGACCTCGACACCCTCAACAGGAGATACTCGACTCTCGTCGCCCTGTTGCAGGAAAGAGCGAGGAAACTCGTCCACATTTATCCCGACGACTTGGCGTTACAGGTGAGTTTTCAACATTTAAAAAAAATGTTTAACGACAAAGTTTTTTGCGATTTGATGAGATTAATGAACGTTTAAAAATCGAATAGTTAAGTGGACCGAAAATTGTTTTATCGTCTGTCTTCTAGAATAATTCATTTAAAGATCTAATTAATTATTATTGCAAAAAACTTTACTCATCCGAATGTTTTTTTACATTTTGTGTCACCGCGCTAATGGCTATTTTTCATAGATTTTTTTCTTGCGAAAAATTAGCAAAACGAATTTTAATTAAGTAATGCGTCAGAACAAAATTCCAATTCGACTACTGTAAGCTACGAAATTAGCTCATTCAATTAATTGGTCACGCCAGGCGAGAGATCTCGGGAGGTATAGTTTGTTGAATCAACCTTCGAGCATTGCACACAATGAATTTGCAACGAACGCCGATTTCCTCCCAAAAATAGAACAAATCCGTGTTGAGGCTTTATGCTAATCTCGAATGATCACGAGATACACGAGCACTGTGACGACCAACTTGCGCTCGTCGAACGATTATATCAATTGCGTGAATCGCAACGGTTCCTCGTTTCGACGTTGTAGGCCGGTGGTAATATTCGTTGATTTCTCACGAGCGAAAACGAAACGATGAAGAATCACGCAATTTCTCGACAGAGAAATTTGCGCCGATCTCTCATTGCCGTTAAATTGAATTCCAAAACTCCTCGAATTTTCGATTATCGACACGCGCCACTTGAGAGGCAGTCATATCGCATATAAATTCTCTTCAGTTTCAAAAAAATAATAATAAATAAAGAATGGAAAAAAAATAACAAAATTGTTTACACTGTCGAGGATACGCGGTAGTTTTGGTCACAACCTGTTCCAAAGAATTTCTCTGATCGCAGATGGTAAATAATGCCGGACGATGAGCCTCGAAGTAAATTATCGTAACAAATAAGCTGATTTAAAATTCGTAAATACGTTCGTCGCGATGACGTTATAACGAGAGCGTCAATGTCATCCGGGACACCCTACACGATATATTCATCAGTGACATCATCGCCCATAGTTTTGAATTACGTATGACACAATGTTAACCGACTCGGCAAACTTCTTTTTACTTATTTCCTCATCGACGTCGCGGCGAACTTCTCCGAGGTATTTTTCTTTTTATATCGTCGTAAATTAAACGCGTCGATAAAGATTGCAATGCGGAGTTAAGTTTCCAATCGACTCGACAGTCGATGGTGGAAAATTGCATTGGCTAAGAAAAATGCATCGGAAGCTCATGTAGTTGTTAAGTATTTTTTATTTTTCTTTTTTTTTTACCGAAAGAAATTTCTTTTTTTTAGATGGTAAGGAAGATTTTCCATACTTTTAAAGTTTGTTTATTTTTTGGGTTCTTTTTTAACGATTAGCAATTGATTAATTGGAGTTTAATGATGCGAAGACATCGGTCGATATTTGTCGAGTAGATGCACTCTATTTATTTTACTATTTAGTTTTTTATCTGCCGGGCGCGATACGCCGGTGGGATCAATAAGCGCCAGCGTAGTAGGGATACCGGGGGCGGCTGTGCTGTTGCCGGCTTCACCCATAGTGGAGCTCGTAACGTAGGCGCCCGAGTGGGCAGTAGTTCTTGTCCTTGCGAGGCGAATCAACGCTACGATTTTCATAAATTTGCTCACGATACGCGTGGGCTGCCGGTAGAACGTAATATAATCATTAACTGACCATGTCGATTCTAATAGTTGTACGGGAGGTACGGATTACGTAATTGGAACAAACAATCGCTTACGCTTCTGATTTTTTTGTTTTTTTTTTTATTTGCTACGATGACTCGATGCCATATTTCTCCAATTTTTCGTACCCGTCGTGACAATACCGTATTGAATTAAATCTGCCGTTTAATATTTAAAAAATCAATGCGCTTTCGACTGAAAAATACATGGCGTTCGAAAAAAAAATGTTCGAATGCGGAAAAAAAATAGCTTACTGAAAAAATTTATTTTTCGTATAGCGGTTTTTTTCTTTTTATACATCTGAACCTTCTGTCGACTTTTTTTTAAATAAAATTTGGATAATATTAAATGAAAAATATATCGAAATGGTTGAGTAATTTATCGTTCCGATTGAGGATTCTACGAGAAAAAAATGCTTGAAAAAAAGTTGTCTCGTATTAAAATCGAATTAACTTTAACGAAGAAAAAAAAATGATAAAAAATTGAGCATATGAAGCTCTGATGATTGTTTTATTCATATCTCGTATTTTATTCATTCAAACTCGTCGATGAATTTTCTGAAGGTCAATATTCCAACGGCTGAGCTTTCGTAGTCCAAGTCTGTTCACAATCGCGTTATTATCGCTTATCGGCTTTCCAAGTAGTAAACGCACTCGATGACCCATTCGTAAGTTTAACGTGAAAATCGACCGCAGGAAAACAACACATTCTCGTCAAGGTTACTGCGACGAAAACAAAGACGGCTATTTCTTTTCTCGGCGTTTTCGAAATATCGCCAATTTCGAATCTTTGCATACTCCAGATTAGGAAAATTATGGAAAAAAACGAGGAATGCATTTTTTGGGGACTTTTTGTCTGGGTCCGTCTTATTATTTTTTAGTAATTTTTTAATTTAAGACAAGATTACTTCCGCGTTTAATTCGTTTTAATTTTGCGAGCAATAAAATATATATAAATTTTATTTTTCGTAAAAACAAAATATATATATAATTGACCTTTACTCTGCGAGTAGGTTATATATATAGACGAAAAGTTATAATTTCTAAACTATGAATCACGAGAGGAGTAAAAAAGGGTCAAAGATCAAGCGGCTGTTCATTCACAAATCCGAAAGTAGGAGTGACGAAAATGTTGATACCCGGTAGCGCACGCGTTCTCTCGGTTGATGAGGGGAATGAAAATCCCCGATCATTGGGCCACTGAGGCCGTCAGTCTTGCCGACGAGTCAGTGCGGCGAGCATATCGCGCGTGGATGTGTCGTGTCGCGTTTGACAAACAAAAAAAATACGTACTATCGAGACGAGCGAAGCACGTGCGTTTCGAAAGTTTTTTTTCCACTATTGAATCATCAACAACGTCGTTGAAGCAACGTGAAAGCCGCTTTGACAAATTTCAACCCACACTTTTCAATTCTGTACCAATTTTCGATTTCTATTTACTATTCCATAAAAAAATATCTTCGAAAAACAATTTGAAATTTCGTTTTATTAATCAATTGGAATTATTTTTAAAAAATCGTCATTTACGTCGAATAAAAAAAAATTGTATTCCATTCGCGTTTCTTAATATTGTGAATAATTAGTGAGTGAAGACATTGGTTGACTGAGAAAATTTTTGCTGTTTGTTTCGAAGGAGTTCTGTGATGTTTTTGCGGCGCGTAAAGTGAATTGAAAAACGAAATAATACTTTCGACCCTTTGGTGTCTCGATAATGTGTCTTTAATTTTTAAAAATGGATACGTAAATGCTTCACGATGCCAGTCGAAAGGAGAGTAGTGCGAAAGGTATTTTTCATAATCAACAAAAATGAATTGAAGAAAGCTTTCGCTTAGTTTGAGGGATAAACGCATTGTTTTAACTCGCTTGCGTGAGCTCAGGTTTATTTTAAGTTCTTCGAGGCCGTCGCCCATTTCAATTTGCCAGGGCGCGTGATTTCATTTCAAAATTTATGAAAACCAAATGTAACACACGCGAGAATGAGAGAAGAATCGCGACAGCTGTTTGGATCAGTTGGTACGAAGAGAGGTTCAAAGAACTCGAGTACAGTAATCCGTCGATAGCCAGTTGGCAGCATATTGGCTCACTTTGCACTCTTTATCACAAAAACGATAGCGGCAGCGCGGACCTCGCCCGTTGATCCACAAAGAAAACCGATTAGATTCATTGCTAAAAATAAATGTATAATATTTTTCTTTCGTCGATATCGATACAAAAAATTCGCCAATCGATCGATAGACGCGAGTATCTTTTTGTTTTTTTTTTTTTTTATTTCACTGATTTATTATATTTTTAGTGAAAAAAAGAAAATTAGTAAATAATAATAAATTAATAAAATAGTGATATATTATTTTTCAATTTTTTTTTGTATTTCATTTAATGCACTATTTATTGGTCGATTTTTTTGTACGAAATGCAAAGGTTATCTTTTGACGTCTTTTGTTAACGGAAATTTGTTTTTTATGCTTGCCTTTTCGTTTTTTTTTCTTTCAATAAAACCATAAAGCACCGGTGTCAGAGAAAACAAAATATAAAAATGATTGCTTCTTTTTTATTTTGCTCAAAATCTGTAAAAGCAATTCCCCTTCGCGCTTCAAAATTTATTTTCATGAAATTCTCAATTCGTTCGTATTATTAATTAGTGTCTACAGCCAAAGAGCGCCAATTGCGTACTTTTTTGTCCGCACGTCTGGAGGTCAGCGCACGAAACGATTTACCCCGCAGGAAGTCTATAAATTTCAGTAACTTACCGCTCCGTTAATTTGCCTACAAAGAAGCCTTCGCGTGTGTCATACTTTTTATCCGATGTTCCGGATTCGGAGCTACCATTTAGCAATCTTATTTTATAAAAAAGTTAAAAACAGAAATTTGTAGTAAAAAGCGTGAAACTAACACGGGAAAGAGTGTTGAAATAGTTATACATCGTGGCGCAATTTCTGTCACAGTTCCAAGAGAGAACAGCGTTGCGCAATAATAATAGTAATCAAGTTCACGGCGCGTACGAGGCAAGTCAGGTTGTTAGCTGACTTGCTTTGCGTGATTCTGATGTCACCGACTATTCGAAGTGATCGAGTAATATCGCGACTCGTATCCGCTATTTTTCTCATTGCCACCCATCGCCTTAACGATCTTGAATATTGTTGGGGCTTTTAAATAGAGCGAAACTCAGTCATGGCTTGTTGATAATGCATTGAGGTTAAAAAGCGTCTCTTTGTTTTTTTTTTCTGTTTGATGCCGACGATTCCTCGGGAACCCGCATGTGTCAACACGCGTCGATGCAATTAATTATTTTAGTGGCACAAGGCTATGACGACTATATATCAAACTGATAGTAAATCGAATTGTAACGATACGACCTTTTGCCACAATGCTGTCTTTTATTTTATTCTTATCAAAGGACGATTGATGGCAAATGATCGATTGCAATTTCTCAGACTCGATTTGGTTGCACATTTAATACATTTTTATCCGAATACACGTATGCGCGCAATTTGTCGATTTTATTATAATTTATTTAACACAACTCCGGAAATATAGGTGGACAAAAATGACATCAATTTATTCCGTTTCTTTTTTACATTTTTTATCCGATAGATCGATACGATTTGCATCGTTCGTTGCGCACTGTCCAATAAACAAGTTTTACATTATAAAGTTTTGCGCATCACCGTCACTCACTGCGTAATAAGCAAATTTTTCGAATTCCAAATTCGATTTCGAATTTCGAATTTTTCTTTCCAAAAAAACGGATCGAATTTACATAAAAACGTCATATATTGCATATAAATGTTCTCTACATAAATTTCCATTTTTGCATCGAATTTTTTTTTTTTTTTTTTTTTTCAAGTGATTTTTCGCATAGTTAACGTATCCGACCCAATCTCATATACACACAAACACTTCACTGATCGCAACTTTTCTCCAAACTTTTGAATCTTTAGATTCCAAAAAAAAAAAATTACTAAAACAATTTAAACGGAGCAAAATTCGCGGCGTGTTCGCGCGTGCGAAAGAAGCGGTGTCTCGAGACGCTCTAAAAATAAAATTGAATTCGACTTGCAGCTGAATCGACAGAAGCCCCCGCCTTCGTTTTCGTTTCGACACGCAGCTATTCACACACAAGAGGCGCGGAAACTTAGAGTGGGAGCGCAAATTATTAATAGACAAATTTCTTTATGAATGGTTATAACGTTTCGTATTCAGTTTCCCGGACGTTTTGGCCGAAGTAACTTTCGTTACAACACTATCGCACTATCCAACTTCCGTCGCGTTTCATGACTAAACTCATACATCGGAGTATCAAGTATACATATTCTATGTTAGATAAAAAAAAGCATTGACCAATCCGACCGGGGACAGTCCAACAGTTTCTGCCAGTGATACGGTGGCGTCGTATTATTTTTGCTGCCTGTGCACTATTTTGTACGTCTCGACGAAGTTGCAAACTTATGCGCGCGTCTCGTATGCACTTGACTGCCAAGTGCTTGTTTAGCATTGACCGATTGCGTCCGACAGTTTAGTTTGTTAAGTAGGCAATTGCAAGCCTTTCGTATTGTGTGTTGTTTTTTATAATTTTTTAAAAGCGCTTCGATTATCTTCAGTTTTGTTTCCGATCGCGTGAAATATTCATCAGCGATGCCCTCGTTTGTCGTGATTAATTGTGTTACTACTCGGACTATGACGACGCGATTACGATGAATTTTCGAGAATAATGTTAACTCTATCGTATCTGTTATCGCTGCTGTTTCAGCGCGCGCTGCAAGAGCAGAGGCCTCTGAGAACTTTCCGCACAGAGTTTAACATCTACGAGAGTACGACAAGCGAGGAGCGTTATACCTCGACGACAACTCACTACACACAGTCGCAGTAAGTAGAGAAAAGTGCAGAAAAAAAAGTCAGAGAAAAGTGCTGGTAACTTGAAATTGAAAACAATGACAAATTTTCTATAAACATTTTTCCAAAAGTAAAAAAATAAGAACACAAATTTGATTAAAAGAAAAATGCAATTTTTCTTCTTCAAGTGAATTTATTTTATAATTTATATTTGCAACAATTTTATCACATCGTATAGTTAATTACTATACTACGGGAAGTATTAACATCAATTTTTTTATGTCGCTGTACCGTTGTTAAAAAAAAAGAAACAATTCTCACGATTTCCTGACTTATTCAGGTACTCGTCGGAGCGACACGAGAGCTCGTCGACAACGATCGCGAGTGAGGTACAGCAGCAGCATGTATCGTCGCGAGAGTCGTCGCCTCTCAAGAGGCCATACGGCAACAACCATCAGTCGGGTTACGTTGCCTCGAACGGCGACGGTCCGCGTAATAATGAACTCGACGGTGTTCGTTCGCCGCATCGAATCGGCTCGGGTGCAACGAGCAGCAGCAGTACCAGCAGTATGCAGTTTAGCGAGATTAGAAGTCTCAAGAAGATATATAGAGCCGAAGAGGGTATCGGTACCGACAACGTGATCGAGTCGCGCGGTATCGTTCACCCGGCGACCGGCGAAATTCTCACTGTAGGCGAAGCGATAAGTCTCCGTATACTCGACGTTAGAAACGGTAGAATAGCGACGTCGATAGACGGTAAAACGAAGAGCGTAACGATTGACGAAGCTGCGCGAATGAATCTCATAGATTCCGAACTCGCGAATCGTTTGCTCGGACCATGCGGCGTGACGGAAGACGGCCGTAACGTATCGCTGCTAGAAGCGATACAACGTGAGCTATTCGACGCGGAACGTGGCGACGATAGAGTAAAGGTAACGTACGTTTCGAATTCGGGTGTTAGCGTTGCCGATGCGATGACACAGGGTCTCCTAGATCCGGAAACCGGTCGATTTATAACAGAGCGCGGCGAGCGTATTACGATCGAAGAGGCGTACTCCCGCGGTTACTTAATAAGAATAGACACAACCGTAAAAATAAGACGCGGTTCTTTAGCCCTCGCCGACGCGATAGCGCAGGGTCTCGTGGACGAGAGATTGGGTCTCGTCGTCGATAGAAATACGGGCGAAAGTTATCTTCTCGACGAAGCCGTCGATCGCGGTATCGTTGATCCTGACGTTCGCGAAATCGTCGACGCGCGTAACGACACAAAAATCACCGTTGCCCAAGCCCTCCAGGAGGGTATCCTAAATCCCAAAAGCGGAAAGTATCATCACGGAATATCGATAGAAAAATTGTCATTCAGAGAAGCGAGAAGAAGACATCTCATAATCAAACCGATGACGTTGAAGGATTGTTGCGATTTGGAGATAATAGACGAAAATGGAAAAATCGCGAGTCCCGCGAACAGAACAAAGTTGGGAATTCTCGAGGCGGTTACCACGGGTGTATTGGACGCGGATAGCGTGAAATCCGTCACGAACACTCGTACGGGAGATCTCTTGACGCTCTCCGACGCCCTGGCGATCGGTATAATTCAACCGGAGGGTCGTTTCCGCGATTTAGCGAAGAGCGAAGAACTCTCGATACCCGAAGCCGTCGATCGCGGTCTGATAACGTCAGTCGCTCAAAAGTCGATCTTCGACATCGACGGTTTCAAGGATCCGATATCCGGTGAGTTCATAAGCCTCAATTCGGCTCTGTTGAAGGGTCTCGTGAGTCCGAAATCCGGTGGTTCGTTTGTCGTTGATCTTACGAGCGGAAAGACCGTTTCGTTGAACGACGCGATTGAACGGGGTGAGGCGAGACCCGAGGTAATGGAAATGCTGAATCGCGGAATCGGCGTTACGGAAAACGGACGCGAATTGAGCGTTTTGGAAGCGGTATTGAATGGTTTGTTAGAACCAAAATCGGGACAATTGTTGGATCCGAGAACGAAGAGAACAGTGCCTTTGGAAGAAGCGATAAAACGCGGCCTTATAACGCCCGACGGTGCGGCATTACTAGCCAGCCTCCTAAACATAACGGTGACCACCCAAACGGTTACGAAAACAATAAAGAAATACGTAACGATCACGGAAACAGGGGAAACTGTGACGCGAGACTACAAAGTTGCGTACAGAGAAGCGCTGAGTCGAGGATTGATAGACGAGAGAACCGGCGTATTTACCGATCCCGACAGTGGACAAGTTATGGAAATAGCGGAAGCTGTTCGAGAAGGTTTGATCGGCTATCCGGAGAGAGAGGTGGAGAGACCATCGCCGAAGAAAACCCGAGATATACCGTCGAAACAAATGACCTACGAGAGTACAGTTTACGCGAGAGTCGGCGATCCGATTCCTCAGCAAAGACCAGACTCGCCGCCGAGAGCAATCGGCACGACAACAACGATAATAACTCATAACGTCGTGCCAAGAGAACGTTCGGCATCGCCCGTTAAAGCTTCGATAGCCTCGAAGTCGATAACGCCGTCACCGATAAGCGTCAATGTTTCGGGAGAGGAGTCAACCTCATCGACCGAATGGTCTTCCACGAGAGATGTCTCGGTTTCCCCGACAAAAGTTACGTTCGCGCGTGACGAATCGATGTCGAAATCACGAAGTCCGTCGCCGAGCAAAGCTACCAGAGTAATTGTAGAAATTTCAGGTACAAATGTACCGAAAACAAACGATATTCCCAACATTCCCACACCTATGGATATCGAGTATTCGCAGGAAGAAAGAACGACGAGATACAAGAGTGAAAGTAAATTGTTCATTGAAAGAGAAGCCGCATCTGCTGAGAAAAAGGTATTCGAGTTGCCGAGCGAAGGTTGGACGCTTGCCGAAGCGATAGATCAACAACTCTTCGATCCCGTCACCGGTCTCTTCATCATTCCTGGTACCGACAGACTTGTCTCGTTCGAGGAATGCGTCAAACTCGAAATAATTAATCCCGATTCCGCGGTCGTCGTCGATCCCAACAACGGAAGAAAGATATCGTTGTTGCGAAGCTTGGAAAAGAATATCTTAGACTCCACGGGACATTACAATCATCTAAAAAGATTGACGATGAAAGAAGCGATAGCCAAGGAATTGGTTATCCTCGAGCAAAGAACGATCGACGTTGAGAGAGCAAATCCAAGACTCTTGCAGATCACTAAAGTATCCGGTAAACCTGACAGAGTCGAAGTTCGACACGTCGACGATCCGTCCAGAGACACGGAGATTGCAAGTTCCGAGGAACTCTTCACCTCAGATCCGGTTCAGGTTAAACAGGGAGTAATTTACGATCCCTCGACAGCTCTGGTTATCTTCACGGATACCGGAAAATCGGCGAATCTTCTCACAGCCGTTAACGAAGGTACATTGCAATCCGAAGCGGTTGTCGTTAAAGACCCGACAACGGGCCGAGATATCACGGTGAAAGAAGCCATAGATCGAAAGATTTTGGATCCTCAGACCGGAGTTTACAGAGATGGTACCGGAAGAAACATTTCGTTGGCCGACGCTGCGAAATTTGGTGTTGTAGCGGTCTTAGGCGCACCGCTCGTAGCTGCGGCTGCTGCCGTCGAAGCGGTCAAGAAGGCGATGGTCAAGGATCCGAAGACTGGAGAAAAAATTCCAAGAGAAGTCGCTATCGAAAGAGGTCTTATTGCGCCTGAAAAAGGTACACATGTATTTGAAACGGTCGCGACAACGATAATGATAAAAGATCCACAAACAGCAAATGAAGTTTCGATGAAAGAACACACAACTCACACAGCCCGAGAAATGGTCGCGGCGGATGGAGTGCAGAAAACATCTGCCGTACAATGGTCCCCCGAAACAGTAACAAATAAGTCGGAAACAATCACCACAATACTGATCAACGATCCGCAGACTGGAAAAGAGATTTCCGTCGACGAAGCTTTGGACAAAGGAATCATCACGGCGGATCAGGTAGCGAAAATGACCGGCGTACAACGGGCCTCTGAAACCATAAGAAATAAGTCTGAAATACTCACTACGACGATACTGATCCAAGATCCGCAGACTGGAAAAAAGATTTCCGTGGACGAAGCTTTGGACAAAGGAATCGTCACGGCGGATCAAGTACAGAAAATGACGACTGTACAACACGAGTCGGAAATCGTACGAAACAAATCTGAAGCAATCACTACAATAGTGATAAAAGATCCGCACACTGGAAAACAAATCTCCATCGACGAAGCTTTGGACAAAGGTATCGTCACGCCGGAACAAACAGAGAAAATGAGGGCTGTGCAAAACGCGCCTGAAACAGTAACAAACAAGTTTGAGACGATCACGACACTTTTGATCAAAGATCCGCAGACTGGCGAAGAAATTTCCGTGGACGAAGCTTTGGACAAAGGTATCGTCACGGCCGATCAAGTACAGAAAATGACCGCCGTACGACATTCGTCCGAACCCATAAGAAACAAATTGGAAACAATCACTACTACAATATTGATCAAAGATCCGCAGACTGGAAAAGAAATTTCCGTGGACGAAGCTTTGGGCAAAGGAATCGTCACGGCAGATCAGGTACAGAAAATGACCGCCGTACAACGTGCGTCCGAACCCATAAGAAACAAATCTGAAACAATCACCACGACAATATTGATCAAAGATCCGCAGACTGGAAAAGAAATTTCCGTGGACGAAGCTTTGGATAAAGGAATCGTCACGCCGGATCAGGTACAGAAAATGATGAGCGCACAACGCGCGTCTGAAACGGTCACTACGACAATACTTATCAAAGATCCGCAGACTGGAAAAGAAATTTCCGTAGACGAAGCTTTGGATAAAGGAATCGTCACGTCGGATCAGGTAAAGAAAATGATGAACGCACAACGCGCGTCTGAAACGGTCACTACGACAATACTTATCAAGGATCCGCAGACTGGAAAAGAAATTTCCGTGGACGAAGCTTTGGATAAAGGAATCGTCACGGCGGATCAGGTACAGAAAATGACGAGCGCACAACGCGTGTCTGAAACGGTCACTACGACAATACTTATCAAAGATCCGCAGACTGGAAAAGAAATTTCCGTGGACGAAGCTTTAGATAAAGGAATTGTCACCGCGGATCAGGTACAGAAAATGTTGAGCGGGCAACACGCTTCCGACACAGTGACAAATAAGTCCGAAACCATCACTACGACAATACTTATCAAAGATCCGCAGACAGGAAAAGAAATTTCTGCGGATGAGGCTCTGGCGAAACGAATCGTCACGCCGGATCAAGTGGACAAAATGACCGCTGTACAATCTGAGACTCCCGAGACAGACACAACAACAATGATAATCAAAGATTTCCAAACGGGAAAAGACATTTCCGTCGACGAGGCTTTGGAAAAAGGTATCGTCACCGTCGATCTGGTGAATAAAATGGGCGCTATACAGAGGTTAGCGCCGGAAATAGTGACGAACAAATCAACAACAGTAACAACGACGATAGCGATAAGAGATCCGCAGACGGGAGAAGTAGTGTCCGTGGATGAAGCTTTGGAAAAGGGAATTGTCACGGCGGATCAGGTTACGAAAATGAGTGCCGTACAAAAGCCGAAAGCAACGATACAGATCGACGGAATTTCTGTTGACAAGGCAATGAAACAGGAAATCATTAGCCCCGATGAAGCGAAACAAATCGAGTCAACACCGAAATCAACGGTGACGATAAAGATCGACGAGGCGACGAATGTATTCGATGATACAGACGATGATGGACTGTCGTTGGGTGAAATAACTCGTAATCGCGTCACAACCGAACCAAAGTACAAAGTAACCATCGGCAAAGCTCGATCGGTCTCGCAGAGTCCCGAGCGCGAAGCAAAGCCAATTGTATTGCAAAAGATGCGCAAGAGAATCGTCAATCCTCAAGAAGCACTCGAAACCGGTATGATAGACGAAGAAACAGCGAAAGCTTTGGAAGCCGCAATTTCGCAAAGTAACAACGAAGCCATCGGCATAAGTAAAGCAATTGCCGATAAAATTTCAGCTGACGATGGCAAAATAAAAGATCCGCAAACTGGAGACGTTGTTTCGATAAAGGAAGCCATAAAACGAGGTATTTTGGACTCCGATAGCGCGGACATGTTAGTTCCACTTGTGAAAAGTTTGTCCGTTCCCGGTCTCTATAAACAGGGACTTCTCGATCGCGAGGAGAACAAAGTCATTCATCCCGAGACAGGACAGCATCTGACTCTTAACGAGGCCATTGTCTGCGAGATAGTCGATCCTTTGTCGAAATTATCTGAAGAGAACGGTTTAATGAGTTTAACTCTGGAAAATGCTATAGAGAAGGAGATAATCGACGGTGAAAAATCTGTTGTCAAAGTAAACAGCGTACCGGTAAATCTCGTCGAAGCTGTGGAAAGCAATGTCTTCGAATCTGAGGAACCGGAGAGTTCGACTAGTCCTGTGCCTCCGGTAGGAATGACCTTCGCTCTCGCAGTCAAACGCGGTCTTGTAGATCCCAACACGAAAGAAATAACGCATCCCATAACCGGCGAGAAAATTCCTCTGGATAAAGCGATCGATAGTGACTTCATAATGGCTCTGCCTTATCCGGCAGCTCCGGAAAGCATCGAAGTAACGGAAGCTCTTGGGACTGGACTCATAGACGAGCTAAAATCAACATTCCTAAATCCCAAAACTGGAAAATTGCTTCCCATTGCCGAAGCCATGGAGTCGGGTATTCTCGTCGTTAAGCCGCAATCCGGCATCGACAGTAGGGTGACCGCCGTCACGGAAACTATAACTTCTTATCACACAGTAACAACGAAAACCGTCGCAATATTGTCCGGTTACGTTTTGATAAACTCTAACGAAGTTAAGAACACAAATACCGGAGAAATCATGTCGTTGATCGAGGCGCAAAGACAGGGAATCGTGAAAGACGAATCCGAAACTCGTGAAGAATTCACCACGAAGGATGTTAAAACGACATTCAGCGACGCCGTCGAAGCGGGATTGGTCGACATGGAGGCGGGAACTTACACCGATCCGGAAACAGGCGCGACAATGCCCATCGCTAAAGCCATAGCTACTGGAATTCTCGATACGTCAGCCCAAAGTTTGCCGTCTGAATCACCGAAAAAATCGAGTTTAACCGTTCTCGACGCGGTTGATCAGTTGTATGACGAGAAAACGGAGAAATTCCACGATCCCGAGACGAACAAATCGTACAATCTAACGGAAGCTATGGAAGTTGGTCTCATAGAAGCCGATTCGGTGGTTTACGATGTAAAATCCGCTGAACCTATTACAACGAAAGAAGCAGTGGCAAAGGGACTATTGGATCCGAAAACCGGGATGATGAAAAGCGAAAGCGGGGATTCAATGTCTGTTTCACAAGCAGCCAAACTCGGTTTGTTGGCGGTTGTGGCGGCGCCGGTTCTCGCAGGAAAAGCTGTGGTTGATGCAATAAAGAATCGTAAAACAAACGAGCGAAAGCCAACAATGTCGCCGGTCAAAGAGGCCGCCAGCCCGCTTCACGAACCACGCGTCGTACCTACAGAAAGTCCAACACTCTCGCGAGTAACAAATGAACCGATCGTGGAAGCAATTCCGCAAGAACAACAAATAGAAAAGCTTCAAAAGGAGAGCGAAGCTTCTCCAATTCAAACAACAATCGGCGAAGCAATTGAAAGTGATCTGATCGATCCAACGCACTGCCGATTGATCATTGGCCAACGAGAACTACCGTATAGCGTTCAAGAAGCATTGGAAAAGCAGGATATTTATCTAAACGAGATTATCATCGTTCTCAGTAAAACACAAATTTGTTTGGTGGACGAGAGGCAGAGATTCAGAGTTGAAGTTTCTCGGGAGCTGACGGCGCAGAGTCTCGCCATTGACGGCGCTTACGATCTCGAATCCGAGAAATTCGTCGATCCCGAGACCGGCAACACGATCGCCTTCCAAGACTTTGTCCTCAATCTCGAAATTCTCGACCCTGACAACGTTTGGGTAAAAGATTTGTCGAGTCGCAACGGCGAGTACGTGTCGCTGAGAGAAGCGATAAATCGTCCGCTCGTTGATCGCAATTCCGGTTACATGGTCGATCCGAAAACCGGAAAAAAGATTCCTTTCTTCGAAGCCATTCAACTTGGTCTCATCGTTCATCGACAACCACACGTCGAGGAAGAGAATTTGGCATTGAGTCTCAAAGAAGCTATCGAAGCGGGAGTCTGCGATCCATCGAGCGGAGTCTTGCAGGATCCAAGATCCGGTCAGTCACTGACACTCGCGAACGCCGTCGAAGCTGGTCTCATCGATCCAGACTCTGTGAGCATTAGAAATCCAGCGAACGACGAAGTTCTGCCGCTCTACGAGGCCGTGGAGGCTGGTATCGTTGATCTTCAACGCGGTGTAATCATAAATGTCGAGACCCGAACAGAAATCGATATCAAAGTAGCATTCCTCAAAGGCCTCGTCGTTCCTGGTCTGAGAAAACCAATCGCTCTCGAAGCTATAATAAACAAAGGACTCTACGACCCTCAATTAGGACAAATACAAGATCCTCTTACCAAACAAAACATCGACGTGGAGGAGGGCGTACGCCGCGGTATCGTAGACGCTTTTATAACAGAGTGCAAAGACACAAAATCCGGTTCTTTTGTCTCGTTGGACGATGCTTTGTCGTCGAATCTTATAAACGCTAAATCCGGCCGTTTGCGCGACACGAAAGCCGGCACGCTTTTGCCTCTCGACGTAGCTGTGGCGAAACGTTTGATCATCACAACACCATTCATGCCGTCTCTGATCGACGTTATAGTGCAGGAATATTATTCACCGAAATCCGGTCTGATTCTGAATCCAATGACTGGTAACGAACAAACGGTTAATCAAGCATTGGGCACAGGTTTTGTCGACGGTAGTAAAACTCGAGTCAAAGATGAGCGTCGCGACAGAGTAGTATCTCTGAAAGAAGCGCACGACACGCGTCTCGCAGATCTCGACAAGGGAATCTTATTGTTCCCGCACTCGATGTCGTTAGACTCGGCGTTCGAAAAGGGTTACATTCTTAGCACCTCGAAACCGTGGACGCTGCAACAAGCTTTGGCTCATCAAAGTTACAATCCGAAGACCGGAGCTTTCCTCATAGACGGCGATCGCTTGACTCTTGAAGCGGCGATCGCCAAGGGTCTGATAAGTCTCGACAGCCCGTCGATAAAAGATCCGCGTACCGGTGACGTGATAACTCTTGGTGATGCCATAAAACACGGACTCATAGACTCGAAAAACGGAATGGCTATAGATCCATCAACGGGCACACCGATGACGCTGATCGATGCTCTCGATCGCGGACTCGTCGTACCCGCGAAACGCAAGATATCACTACCCGAAGCGGTTTTCAAGGGTTTCTACGATCCCAAAACCGGACAATTCACCAGTCTGGAAACGCGCGAGCGTCTGCCAACCGATCGAGCGATTAAGGAAGGAGTCATCGACTCGACGTCGGCGATTGTTCGCGATCCGCATGGCGATCTCATGACTTTCGACAAAGCTATCAAGGAGAGAATCGTTGATCCAAAGAGCGGTACTATCGCGACGGAAAAGGGTTATCCAGTTGATTTCCAAGAGGCCTTCGAACGCGGACTTCTGCTGGAAACCCGACGTCCGATGACCTTCAGCGAAGCCATATTAAAAGGCATTCTCGATACGAAAACCGGACTATTCTTAGATCCAAAAACCGGCGCCTATCTCACCGTTTTGCAGACGATACAGAAAAATCTTATTGACGCTGATTCGGTACACGTGAAAGATCCAAAGACCGGGTTCTCGAAGAAAATAACCCTCGCCGAAGCGATACGCATGGGTTATGTAGACGGCACGACTGGCAAGGTAAAAGATTTTACGCGCAACAATCTGGAAATATCGCTCCACGAGGCCTACGAAATCGGTCTTATTATCGATAACAAAGCCGCGGTATCGCTGCAGAGAGCCATACATCAAGGATTGTACGATGAGAAAACTGGTAAGATAACTGATCCCAGTAACGGAAGAGCCGTTACACTTCACGAAGCTATGAGAAAGTGTATAATAAGCCCAAAATTAGCTTGTTATTGGGACGAACGCGGCGAGAGCCTAATGTCTCTCGCGGAAACATGTCGCGCCGGTGTTATTGACAGAAGATCGGGAATGTTTAAGGAACCCGGAGCCAACAATTCCGTCTCGTTGTCCGTTGCTCTACAATTAGGTCTTATCATCGACATCGAGAGCGCAGGTTTCGGCCTCTATGAAGCCGTTCACATGGGACTCTACGACCCGCCATCCGGCAAATTCGTCCATCCGTCTTCCAATCGAAAACTTACACTCGCCGAATCTTGTCGAGAGGAACTCGTTAATCCTCTAACGTCAATCGTTAAAAACACGAAAACGAACAGATACATTCCGGTGGAGGAAGCGATAAACGAAGAGATTATCGACGATGTTCGTGGAATTTACAGGATCGTCGAGTTGGATAAGACGATGAATCTGGCAGAGGCGAAGAGGAAAGGACTCATCGTACCGTCCAGAAAACCTCTATCGATCGAAGAGGCCGTCAAGTGCGGTCTCTATCGAGGCGACAGTGGCAAATTCGTCGATCCCAATGCCAACGAATTTCATGATTTGACTCAAGCGCTGAACAACGGGCTTCTCGATCCCGACACGACTGCCCTGAAAGACGCAACAACCGGACAAACGAAATCGTTGGTTGCAGGTATCGAAGACGGTACTATCGATGTTCCCAAAGGTCGAGTTCTCGATCCAAAATCGAAACGGGCCTACAACATCGACGTTGCGCTTGAAAGAGGTCTCTTGGTCAGCGTCGATAAACCATTGACACTGCAATCGGAACGAAAGAGTTCATTAGAAATGCAAAGAGAGGCTATCAAAGCCAAAGGCGTCAGAGAGTGCAGTCTTGAGGAGGCAATAAGATACGAACTTCTCGATCCTGATACGTCGGTCTTGAAAGATCCGAGAAGCGGCAAATTCGTCACGGTAACGCAAGCCCTTGAGGACAGAGTAGTCGACCCAACGAGACGGGGTACCATAGAACCTCAAACTGGAAAAATCGTCACGAGATGCATAAGATTCGAGGAAGTAACGGTTTTTATCGTCGAACCGATAAGCTTCGAGACTGCCGTCGAAAGAGGATATCTAAATCTCGAAAGCGCGAAGTACACGGATCCAAAAACGAGTGACGTGCTCAGCGTTAAAGAGGCCGTGGCTCATGGTATTATTGATCCCGACTCGGCACTGATAAAAGATCAACAGAAAAAGAAACTCGTTAAACTTCCGGAAGCTTTCAGAAAGGGTATTATGGATGGCGAAAAGGGCAACGTGTTGGACACGTCGACGTCGAAACTTCACACACTAACGAAAGCTGTGGAGAGCGGACTATTGACGACCGAAAAGCAAGGCTTATCCTTTATCGAGACACTGCAATTCGGTATTTACAATCCGACTACCGGTGGCTTTCACGATCCTTTCTTGATAACTTCAGTATTAGATCGGAAACGTTTGAATCTCAATGAGGCTATAGAATCGGGTTTGGTAGATCCATCGACGACGGTTATCAAAGATCCCGTTAGTGGTAGGATAAGTAGCTTATTAGAAGCTATGAGCGAAGGCAGAATAGATCCCGTGGCAGGCAGGTTTATCGAAGATCCCGAAGGCAAAGACCTTGACTTCGTGAAGGCCTTGGAACGGGGTTACGTACTCGCCGCCGAAGCTCGGGTAAGTCAAAGTGATATTTTTTTTTTTGGCAAAATTTTTTATTTTTTTCGTCTTCTATCAAAACAAAAAAAAAGCTTGTCGGCAGGTTACGGACTATTGCATAATTATTGGCTTCAAAATTGTTTCATTGTTTTGTTTTCTCTTTTTAATCCCCTTACGAAATGCCACGACGCAAAAGGGATTTGTTTATCTGTTCTCAATTTTGGAGACAGATTTTTTTTCGGCTCGCGCGCCACAGCGAGGGTTCGAGAATTCATTTACGTGTCGCCGAAAGTACTTTGTTGGAAGACCTCATTGATGATGTCTTTGATATGAAGAGTTCTTTGGTCTGTAGAAATGAGAAAGTTTCGTTTAATTTAGAACATTCAATGGTTGAACTTGTACATTTTTTATCATTAGTCGGTGAAACTTTGATCAGAATAATAGCGACAGTGAGATTAGATGTATGGATATTCTTCTAATGTACTAAAGTTGATTTAAAAAATCGTATACTCGTAAAGCTTTTCCTACGATAATAAAAAATGTAATATGGAGGAAAATATGGAACCATTCGTACTACAGATATCATAATGAAACGTATTTTGACGAAGGTAAGTCGGCGACATCGAAATTTATATTAAACCCTTTCCGTGACGCCTGACCTTTTTTTATAACTTACTACATTGGCAAAAGCTTGGTGGCATGGTCCCCGCATGGACCTTTCGATTAATCATTCCACACGAATTGTTCCGTTTACATGAGATGGTCGATAATCGACCTTTAGTCAATAGTCACCTGCATATCTAGAATTCGCACAAGTTAATAGATTCGATAGATTTTTTCGTTTTTTTTTCATCCGGTTTTTTTTTCTTTTTCATAACTTATCACGTTATTGATTAATTAATTTTTAAATCACACAAAGACCATCCCATGTGAAACCGAATGCCCGCTTAAACTGTTTGTCTCGTTTTTACAGTGTGCCCATGTTATATCGACACTTACATCCCTCGTGCTTGTTATCATTTAACATGGGGCCTCGGTAAATGAGAAACTCCTACCTGAACACTAACCAAAGGAGTTGCGCTCTGATCGTACGGCTGACGAGACAAAAAAAAAGCAAAAAAAAAACAAAAAGACATATCCATCGACAGCCAAACGGCCCATCGCGCACACATCATAACATACTTCTCAGACTTCGCTTTAAAAAAATATTTATCTTCATCAATAATCAAAAAATTATAAAAAAAAAAAACAAACAACAAAAAAATCGTTTTATCGCATCAGCAACGCTAATTCGACCTTTGTTTTTAATTAAGTTAACTTTAGTATTTATTTTTAAACTTTATATTCAACTGCTTTGAATTAACGAAATCGTCGATTGGCGCCTTGAACGGCGCACAACGACTTTTTTTAATTTATTTCCGAGCAGTTGGATAAATTAAATGTTAATTTAATCGTTGAACGTTTCGTAGAACTTGATGTAACTTCGTATTATGTTTTGGTCAACTATGTTGAGGATATTTTATTGGAATCGCAATCGCGGAAAGATTTTAAGGCCAAATTAGTAAAATCGTCATTATCATTGAATGATTTTGATTAATTTTTTGGTTTTTCAAATTCGTATCATCCGATTATCATTCATAACAAAAAAAAACAAGCGCCATGAACGATTATCATAGGTAACGTATGGCTTTGGGCAAAAAATAAAAACGCAAACAATTTTTGTTTTTCTTCTACGCGAAGGAAAAAAATCACATTGGTATTTTTTCTGTCTCTCTCTCTATACTCACCGATGTTGTCCGCTGTATTCGAAATTTCGAAATCTTTTTTCTCGTCATTGTTACGTGAAATTTTAACCGTTCCTTAACATTAAGTTATCGAAACATAATATATATTACGTATTCTTTCTGTTACTTTTTAACTCTTACAATTGTCGCAACGATATCGAATTTAATATTTTATTTTTTTCTCAACATCGTTGTTAATCCTTGTAAATGTTTTTCTTTACTTTTTTTTCAGGTATTTTATTTTCCAGTTCTTTTTTTGTTGTTGTTAATTATTCTTAGACGACACTTTGAAAAAGAAATTTTTACATATAAATGAGAAATACCGATATTACATTTAATTTCATTTTTATATATTCTACATGTTAATAATCATGCTACACTATCGTTATTTGTGCGTTTTAATTTATTTGCTTGACTAGCCGAGGATATTTAGTAGATTCTTTTTTTTTCACGGCTCAAATTATTCATCAATTTTCCATAATAGATGCGCTTCTTGACCGCAAAGATTGAAAACGCGCAGAAAAAAATGTATGGCGCATAGAAAAAGTTTTTTTTCGCATATTTCACGCAGATAAATTAAAACTCCAACGGAGATAATGTATCTATGTAAGACGACGTGTATGTTTTGTTTGTGCGTGTTTGTGCTGCATGTATGAGATGCCATAGGCTTATACGAAAAAAAAATTCTTTATTATTAATTTAATTAATTTATCTTCTATCAATAATAATTGTCTATCTTTCCACTGCCTTTGGTGAGATGGTGGTTATCTTTCTAGTGTTATACTCTTAGTGTTTCGTAGTAATGTCGCATGAAAACTTTCGACGATAATTAACGTTTTTGTTTTTCGTGCACGAAAAAAAAAATTTATAGCAAGCCGTTGAGGAGAAGTACAAGTTGTGCGATGAAACGCTGTCGAAACTATTGCAATGGATATCGGGTATTGAAGACAAACTTGCCAATCAAGACGTCGTTAAAGAGGACATCGAGGACCTCAGAAATCAGATCAACACCATGAAGGTTCGTAACGAGAAATTAGAATGCTTCTGATGAAAGTTATTTACTCAATTGTCGATTTACATTAATAGATGATGTTGGAAAGATTGGTCATCGATTCGATCTTCAATCGCTCGTAATTCATAAATTTCGAGTTTTTTTTATTAATCTTGAGATATCGAATTGATGAACGAATAAACTTGAATTTGCAGCAAGTCAAAGAAGATCTGGAGGCTCACAACCGCCCCGTATCCTCGTGTCTGGATCAGGTGCGCCAAGTAGTTCTCACCGGCAGCGACGTCCTATCCAGCGACGAAGTATCGACCCTCGAGAAGAATGGACGTTCTTTGAGAACTCGTTTCGATCGCGCTACCGATCGTACCGATCGTTTGCTAAAACGCTTGTTCGGCGCTCGCGACGAGCTCACTAAATTCAAGTAAGTCGTTGAAAAACAAAAAAAAATCAATTTCGTAATTCTAAACGACAGTTTCCAAGCGGCAAATTTCTGGGAGAATCTTTGAAAAAAATCAGACAAATTTTTACATTCTTAATGTTCGATTTTCAATTTTTTTTCCAATTTTTTAACCATCTTCTCGGAGTTAAAAATTATATTTACTGATATTTTCTAATATTTCCCAGGAATGAAATTTCCCTGTTCTCCACCTGGTTGGACAAGGCGCGTCGAACCCTCGAAGACAAGGAGCGTTCGCTCTCCGATTTGAACAAACTAACAACGAGTACTGACACGACGCGAAGTTTCATCAGCGACGTGATAGCGCATCAGGCCGATCTGCGTTTCATAACGATGGCGGCGCAGAAATTCGTCGACGAAAGTAAAGATTATCTTCAGTTGCTAAACGACTTCAGAACCAGTTTACCTCAGCGTTTGCCGCACAAGGAGCCAATATCGAGCCAAGATTCGCCGGTACGCAGTGAAGTGACAATCGTCACGGCGCAGTATAAAGATTTGCTCGCCCGCGCGAACAATCTTTCCGACAGATTGTCCGGCGTCGGTGGACGTCAACGGGACTATCATGAGTCCTTGGAGAAGGCGCGAACTTGGCTCAAGGAAGTCGAGCCAAAGGTTCATCGTATTATTTCGGAACCCATCGCTGCCGAGCCGAAACAGGTCGAGGATCAGCTTACCAAAGCAAAGTCGTTGAACAACGAATTCGTCGCTAACGAACGTCTTATCGACAATGCAAAATCCAGCGTCGAGGCTCTTCTGCGATCACTCGACGGACAACTGACGCCGAACGAAGTCAATCAATTGGAAGAACCAGTCGCAGCGTTAGAGGATAAATATCGACAATTGTCGAACGCACTGGCAGAGAAATGTCAGGAACTCGATACCGCTCTCGTGCAGAGTCAAGGCGTACAGGACGCACTCGACGGACTCGTCGCTTGGCTCAACAACGCTGAGAGTCAATTCAAGTAAGACTCACTATTATTTTAGTCACTAAACTATGAAACAGATTTTGAAACAAATTTGTTGACAATTTTGCAATGCTGACGAAAACTAAATTTTATAATAAAATTAATTTTTTGAATTAGAAGAATTGAAAAAAATAACGCAAATCAAGTATATATATATTGATTTTTTAATAAGATTTTTTGTAACACGAAATTTAAAAAAATGTTACTATATTTGGTATTAACATTTTTTCGTTTTTTTCTTTCGCACAGAAACCTTCAGCGACCGGCGAGTCTCCAGAAGGATCGTCTCGAGGAACAGCAGCGCGACCAGCGTCTGCTACAATCGGATCTCGACAGCCATCGTCCGAGCGTCGAGGCGATAACCGCCAGCGCTCAAGATCTTCTCGTGAATTCCAGCAACGCGCGAGTCGCCAAGCGCATCGAATCAAAACTGAAGGACGTGCAAAGCCGTTTCGAAAAACTAATGGATAAATCTCTTCGTCGGGGCGAATTCCTCGACGAAATTGCTCAGGCGCTCGGAGATTTCGTAACGAAAACCATGACTTTCGATACCTGGTACTCTCACATGATCGACGTTCTCGAATCTCGTGAATTCGCGAAACTCGATATATCCGAATACGAGACGAGAATGTCGCAGCTGATTGACAAACGCGCGGATCAACGCGACAATTATGAGGATCTCATAAGAAACGGAAAGAATTTACTCGCCAAGAAGGATATAACCGACGCGGCCCATGTGCGCGACAAGATAAAAGCGCTGGAGAATCAATGGAAGGAATTGAACAATCTTTTGGACGAGAAGCAACGATTGAGCAAATCGCGTGCCGAACAATTAACAGCTTACGAAAAATTGCGCGATCAAGTCATCGATTGGCTAACGCGCACGGAGACGAGAGTAACGAGACTTCATCCCGTAGCCGTTGATCTTGAGATACTCAAAAAACAGAGCGAGGAGTTGAAACCCATACAGAAGGAATATCACGATTACGGCAATACCGTTGACAAGGTTAACGATCTCGGTATCGTTTACGATAGCTTGTTGAAGGAACGCGGCGAGAGCCCACCGAGACGCCGAGGCAGCAACAGTCCCACCAAGAGAACGACTATCACGAGTCCTCGTAAGTATTATCGGTCACTGAGAAATGAAGAAAAACCATCGCGAATGTTGCACACACGAATATTATTTCTCTGAGTTCGTATGAAAAATCCACGAACACAGCTCGGCGTGTAGTTTATTCGATGGCAGAGGATTCATTGTAAACATTCATATCGATGTGTTCTTTTTTTCGATCAAAGGAGTGAGCAACGCGCAATTCTCTTGTCAGCGCTTAAGCACATCGAATTGTTAAAAATGTGTTCCGGCGGATTTCAAAAAAAAAAAACGAAAAAAAGTCGTATTCGTTTTAATTGACACATATCCGACACTTTTGCACCCGCACCTTGCAACAGAAGTAATGATTGAGATAAATTATAATTTCTTCGCTTTATTAGTTCAGAATTGCGAAAAAAATTTTATATGGAAGGATCAAAATTTCGTACCGTTCCCGTTTCTCCATCGAGAATCACGCAATTGTAATCGCACAATTATTCGGCACTGTTAAAAAAATAATTGCGAAGAGCAAAATCATGTTATTTGGCTTCAAAATTGCAGCGCACCACCACCACCATCACCATCACACATCGTCACATTGCTTTATTTCGGAACAACAACCGCTTTTTTTTTTTTTGTAGTACGCAGAATGTCACAAGACGGTCGCTCACCTTCCCCCACTAAGTCTTACGCGGTACAAAGTCCAGTCTCCCCAGGTGGTAGCAGTGGATTCAGCAGCCGTCGCTCGAGTCAGGATGGCTTCCATCTCGAAGAATTGTCGCCCGTCCAGCAACAATTGTCTGAGATCAACAATCGTTACGGTTTCCTCGGCGTTCGCTTGACCGACCGACAAACCGAACTCGACAAAGTTAAGGAGGAGCTACGAAAGTATCTCGACAATTTGAAGAATCTTTCGCAATTCTTAGATAAGGTCAGTCGAGAAGAAACTCGAAAATGTCGTTTGAGGAACGAGTTTGGCGATTTTAGGCAAAAAGAATGTTTAATTTTTTTTTTCGATGGAAAAAATATCGTTTAGATAAAAAAATTGTTTTCTGATCTTATGAAAAAATTTCCCAGTTTCAATTATTAAATATTATAGAAGAATTGCATTTTTTTATGCCAAGAATTTTTTTTTATTAGCCGATGAGAAAGAATAAGATACATCTTTTGACCTGAAATCATTGAAATCGATCGAACGAATCAAAAACTTTTTTACATCATAGTAAAGATTCTTCTGATTCCCATCGTTTATATGCGTAGATTCAGCGTCAATTGCCGAAGGAAACGATTCCAGCGACAAAAGAGGAGGCCGACAAGACAACGAAACAGATAAAAATAGTCATCGAGGAGATGTACGAGAAGCAATCGTTGCTCGACAGTACGCGAACCCAAGTGCGCGATCTTGTTAGCCGCAAAAAAGACGCCGACGGCGTTGACAGGCTGCATGACGAGATGGAGGACGTCGCCTCGCGTTGGAAATCGATCGCCGATCGTTGCAAGGATCGTATAAAGTTCCTTGAGGACATTAAAGAATTCCACGACGGTTACGAGAGCATCAATTCTTGGCTCGGAGCGAAGGAACGCATGTTGGGAGCTCTGGGACCGATCTCCTCGGATCCGCGAATGGTCGCAAGTCAAGTACAGCAAGTACAAGTTTTGCGCGAAGAGTTTAGAACGCAAAAGCCACAGCTCGATCATCTCATAGAAGTGGGCGAAAGCGTTCTCGTACGATTGCCACCGGATTCGCCGGACGGTCAGAAGATAAGTGCCAAATTGAAGAGCGTATTGGGAAGATGGGCCGATCAAGTTGGCCGATTGGACGAACGAGCGCAGAGTTTGGGCGACGCGGTCGACACGAGTCGCGAATTCGACGCGAGTCTCAACCGTCTACGCGATGCTCTTCAGGGAATATCCGACAATCTCGACGATCTTCCTCTCGACAAGGATCCCGAGGAACAACTGCGAAAGATCGAGAATCTCGAGAGACAATTGGAAGGACAAAGACCTTTGTTGGCCGATGCTGAAGCCGCTGGCGCTCAACTCTGCGAAGTTCTGAGTGATCCGGCATCGAAATCGGAGATACAGGGAAAACTGGCCGCCGTCGGAAAATTGTACAACAACTTGCAGAAGAAACTCGATCACCGTAAAGCGGAGATCGAGGGAAATTTGCGCGACGGGCGACAGTTTGAGGCTTCGTGCAGCAAAACACTCGGTTGGCTGGCCGACGAACTCGGCAATATGTCCGAAAGGCTTCTCGTTTCAGCCGATCGTGAGATTTTGCAACAACAGTTGGATCATCACGAGGTAAATATCTCTCTATATATATAAAGTTTCCGCCGCTGTCGCCGCCGCCGCCGCCGCCGCCGCCGCCGTGTCAGGAATCGAGGGGAGGGCAAAAATATTCTAAGTCCCTCTAAAGAGGAAAAGAAAAATATTCTAAGTCCTTCTAAAGAGGAAAAGAAAAATATTCTAAGTCCCTCTAAAGAGGAAAAGAAAAATATTCTAAGTCCCTCTAAGGGGGACTTAGAATACTTAGAATAAGGGGGACTAAAAGAAAAATATTCTAAGTCCCTCTAAGGGGGACTTAGAATATTTTTCTTTTCCTCTTTAGAGGGACTTAGAATATTTTTCTTTTCCTTTTTAGAGGGACTTAGAATATTTTTCCCTCTAAGGGGGACTTAGAATATTTTCGGTCGAAGGGGGCGGGGGGAATCCCCTTAGAGGGACTTAGAATATTTTTCTGAAGGGGGGGGGAAGTCGTGGGAGGGGAAAGTCAAAATATTCTAAGTCCTTCAAGGGGGGACTTAGAATATTTTTGGTCGAAGGAGTAATGGCGAATGGGGGGGGGGAGGGGAAAAATCTTCTAAGTCCCTTCAAGGGGGACTGACTAAGTAAAAATACAAAAAAAAGCGGCGGCGACCTCCATTGGTGAAAAGTTGCGGCGGTGATTAAATGTTGATAAAAGAAATGTTGTTATTATAATGTTGATAAAAGAAATGCGAGCGCGCGTAGCGCGCGAGCCCGGGGAAACTCTAGTATTTTTATAAATATGTATGTAAAATATTCAATCAGAATTATTTCTAAAACTGTTAAAACAGTCAAAGTTATTCAATAAAACGTTTTATAAAGCCTTTTCCAAGGAAATTTTGCAACTTAAGAAAATTTTTTTGCAGCCGGTTTACCGCAACGTGATGGGCAAAGAACACGAAGTGATAATGCTGCTTAACAAGGGTCGGGACATTCTCTCGCGTTCACAAAAAACCGATAACCGTACGCTGCAGCGAGATTTGGATAAGATGCAGACACAGTGGGATCGTCTGAAGAAAGACACTCTCGATCGTCACACGAAACTACAGACGTGCGCTGAGCACTGCAAGAAATACTACAGAGCTCAGGATTCGTTCCTTCCGTGGTTGCGACAGGCGGAAGATAAGCTCGAGAGTCTCAAACCCGCGTCTTTCAAACGTAAGGACATCGAGAAACAGCTTATGGAATTGTCGTCGTTCAGAAACGACGTGTGGAAGCGCTCCGGCGAATTCGAGAACAACAAGACACTCGGCGAAACTTTCCTGAGCGCTTGCGACATCGATAAGGACGTTGTTAAGAACGAACTCGGCGCCATGAAATCCCGTTGGGACAAATTGAACAACGGTAAGATTGTGAAAATGTGAAAAAAAAATCGTTAAACCATATTTTTGACAATCGAAAACAATTTTTTTAATATAAAACGATTTTTTAAATTCAGATCTCTCGGAACGAACGAAAGCGCTCGAAGATCCGACACTCGCGAACTTCAACGGCAATCTTCACGATCTGAAACGCGGCCTGCAACGTTGTGAGGACAAATTAGTATCGCACGACGCTTTGGGTGGAGCATCCAAAGATCCGAAACTTCTCGACAGAATAAAGGTAAATTTCTTAATAGTCGGACGTATATGACGTAATGTTGATTTTTTTTATAATTATTAAGTCAAAGTCGAAAAAAACAAACTTGAACTATACGAAACATCGAAACATGTAAAAAATGGTCACAATTAAAAAAAAAAACGATGAACCGATAATAAAAATGTACTTTTTCTCTTATCAGAACTTACGAGAGGAAACTGCGAGCCTAAAGGAGCCTTTGCAATCGTTGCGCCAGCAAGCGAACGATCTCGCGAGTAAAGCGCGCGAGCAAGGTGTGGACGCTAGTCATCTGCAAGACGAGATCGAGAACGTGACCGATCGTATAAACGATCTCCAAGACAAGCTAAATGATCGCATAAGCGATCTTCAGAGCGCTGCAACGGCCGTTGCGCAATTCAACGAGCATGCAAAGTCGCTGAGTCAAGATTTGGCGAGTCTCGAGAACGAATTGGACTCGATGAAGGCACCAGCGCGCGAGATGAAAGTCGTTCGCGGACAGATTGACGACGTTGGCAAGCTAATGGCGCGTATAAATCGTCTTTCCGACGACGTCGCGGAACTCGTTAATTCCGGTGAGAATTTGGTCGACAGTGGTTTCGCGCCTGACGCCGTTGCGACAAGAGATCAACTCGACTCGCTACGACGCAACATCGGCAGACTCGATGAACGCGCGCGCAATCGCGACGAGGAACTTGGCGACACGCTTAAAAAACTCGAGAAATTCTATCACTCCCACGGCGATGCGATCAATGACATCAGAGACGCGAGCGAATTGGTTCGTCGTTTCAAACCGATCGGATCGGAAGTCGATTCGATAAAAGCGCAGCAGGAAGACTTCCGGGCGCTGAAGGCGAAAAAGATTGAACCGATCGCTCGTGCCGTCGATGAGCTCAATGTCGCAGGTCAAGCGCTCGTACAGACCGCCGGACGCGACGTTAGCACCACCAATATTGAGAGAGATCTCGATAGAATGAACGAACAGTGGAACGATCTCAAGGAAAGGGTGAGGCTTGCTTTGTTTGTGTTTGTCACCCCGTCGGAGAAAATCCTCTTAAAAATGTTTCTTACGTAATCATGTAATTCTCGGGATTCTCGCGCGGGTATCGAACAGTTGTACGCGAATCTTTCAACAAGAGAGGGCTTCGCCGCATGCTCTGCGCGCATGGAAGACTTTTACTTTAAAATACGCTTGTGGCACAAAGTATGAGAATTTTCTCCTATTATTCGAGTAAAATTTCGTGAAACAAACTATTTTTTTATCACAAATAAAATGTTCTATTTTGTCGCAGCTTCGCTCAAAAATCAGTGTAGAAAATCGAATCTAAAAATGTACGACTCGAAATACACAAAAAATATTGTTTTGAATTTCTTTTTTCTTCATCGCGAAAACGGATTTGTTTTTGTGTGCTCGTTGCTTCCGAAAGAATAAAAATAAAAAAAATCTGCAGATTAATTGTCTCAAGAAAAAATTAAAATGTTCGAAAACACATTTTTTTTCACATTCAATTTGTTATTTTTCGTAGTTAAACGAACGCGACAGAAGGCTCGACGTTGGTCTCCTACAATCCGGCAAATTCCAAGAGGCGCTCGACGGTTTGGAAAAGTGGCTCGCCGACACAGAGGAGATGGTTGCCAATCAGAAGCCACCGTCGTCGGACTACAAGGTCGTGAAGGCGCAGCTGCAGGAGCAAAAATTCTTGAAGAAGATGCTGATGGATCGTCAGAATTCGATGTCGTCACTTTACAATATGGGACAGGAGGTCGTAGCCGGAGCGGACCCGAAGGAGCGGAAAGCGATAGAAAAACAGCTGAACGATTTGGTCGGACGTTTCGACAATCTCACGGAAGGTGCGGCGGAGCGTATGGACGCTCTTGAACAAGCGATGGCAGTGGCAAAGGAGTTCCAAGAAAAACTCGTACCGTTGGCAATATGGTTGGAAAAAACCGAGAAAAAAGTAAAGGACATGGAACTCGTGCCGACCGACGAGGAAAAGATACAACAGCGAGTAACCGAACATGACATCCTTCACGACGATATACTCTCGAAGAAACCCGATTTCAGCGAACTGACGGAAATCGCAAGTCAACTAATGAGTCTCGTCGGTGAGGACGAGGCGGCGACACTGGCCGACAAGTTGCAAGACGCTGCCGATCGTTACGCCGCCCTCGTCGATCGTTCCAACGATCTTAGTGATTTGCTTCGAACATCGTGTCAAGACCTTCGTCACTTGGTCCTCACCTATCAGGACCTGCAGGCGTGGATGGAGAGTATGGAGGTTCGTCTCTCGAGATATCGGGTGCTCGCCGTTCACACGGAAAGACTTTTGCAACAGATGGAGGATCTCGCCGATCTGACAGAAGAAGTATCGACTCGTCAGACCGAAGTCGACAGTACGGTGAAATCGGGTCTCAAGCTTCGCGAGCATATTTCCAGCGATGAGGCCATCCAATTGAAGGATAAACTCGATTCGCTTGAGCGCAGATTCAACGATCTCGTGACTCGCGGCTCGGATCTTCTGAAACACGCGCAGGAGGCACTACCGCTGGTCCAGCAATTCCACGACAATCACAATCGTCTAATGGATTGGATGCAGGGAGCCGAAGCAGCTCTGCAGTCCGCTGAGCCGCGCGAGGAGGAGATAATACGCTTGGAAATGGAGATATCCGAGTATCGACCGGTACTGGAAAAATTGAATACCGTCGGTCCGCAACTCTGTCAAATATCGCCGGGCGAAGGAGCCGCGACGATCGAAGGTCTCGTGACCCGAGACAATCGTCGTTTCGACGCAATCGCCGAGCAGATACAGCGCAAGGCTGAAAGAATACAATTGAGCAAACAACGTTCACTGGAGGTGATCGGCGATATTGACGATCTCCTCGATTGGTTCCGCGAGGTCGACAATCAATTGCGCGAAGCCGAACCACCGAGCAGCGAACCTGAGATCATTCGCGTTCAACTCAAAGAGCACAAAGCTCTCAATGACGATATATCCAGTCAGAAGGGACGCGTACGCGACGTTATATCAACGGCGAAGAAAGTCATTCGAGAAAATGCTCATCACGAGGACACGTCGACTATAAGAGATAAGATGGAAGATCTTCGCGAAACGATGGAAATCGTTTCAGTATTATCGACCGACAGACTCGGAGCTCTCGAACAAGCGTTGCCGCTCGCCGAACATCTTCGCGACACTCACGCGGGTCTCGTTAGTTGGCTCGAGGAGGCCGAACAACAGGTCGCCATGCTACCGATGCCGGCGCTGCGTCCCGATCTCATCGCTCATCAACAGGACAAGAATGAGCTTCTGATACAGAGCATCAATGAGCACAAACCCCTCGTCGAAAAATTGAACAAAACCGGCGAGGCATTGATAAAATTATGCAACGACGAGGAGGGCGCCAAAGTTCAGGATATCCTCGACGCCGACAACGCGCGTTACGCAGCGCTGCGAGCCGAACTTCGCGCTCGTCAACAAACCCTCGAAGCCGCGTTGCAAGAGTCTTCCCAATTCTCTGACAAGTTGGAAGGTATGCTGAGAGCACTTGGATCCACAGCCGATCAGGTTAACGGCGTCGAAGCCGTAAGCGCTCATCCACCGAGATTACGCGATCAGATGGAAGAGAACGCCGCTCTCGCCGACGATCTCGCGCAGCGATCGGAAGCCTATGCCGCTGTTAAGAAAGCCGCTGACGATGTTATTAGCAAAGCTGGCAATCGCGCCGATCCCGCAGTCAAGGATATCAAACGGAAATTGGAGAAATTGAACAAATTATGGGCCGACGTGCAAAAAGCGACGACCGATCGTGGATTGACTCTCGACGACACACTCGCTGTTGCGGAGAAATTCTGGTCGGAGCTCAATGGCGTTATGGCGACTCTACGAGAGCTTCAAGATGCTCTCGCCGGACAAGCACCACCCGCCGCTCAACCCGCGGCGATTCAACAACAACAAGTCGCTCTTCAGGAAATCAGACAGGAAATCGACCAGACGAAACCCGATGTCGAACAGGTCAGACAATCGGGACACGAACTCATGGGACTCTGCGGCGAACCCGACAAACCAGAAGTACGAAAGCACATCGAGGATCTCGATCAGGCGTGGGACAACGTCACCGCACTGTATGCCAGACGCGAAGAGAATCTCATCGACGCAATGGAAAAAGCTATGGAATTCCACGAAACTTTGCAAAATTTGTTGGAATTCTTACAAGAGGCCGAAGACAAATTTGCCGACATGGGAATGCTGGGTAGCGATATCGACGAGGTGAAGAAGCAGATAAAACAATTAGCGAGATTCAAGGCAGAGGTCGATCCACATATGGTGAAAGTCGAAGCTCTCAATAGGTAATATATCTTTTTTTATTATCTTCTAAAAGATATTTTGGCTTTTACACTTAGAGGAAAGTTTTCACAAAAAAAAGATTTTTTGTGTCCCGAGTGCTCACAATATTTTTCAGTCGGAAAATCTCGCGACTCGTTAAGAAAAGATGATTGAAAAGAAATCAATGCCTATTTGCGCGAAAAAATAAAAATCATCTTGCAACTTTTTTTTTGAATTTCATTCACTGGCCTAATTAATTGTTTTCATGAAAAGAAAATTGTGATAAGTTCGCGACGTTCAAGAAACGATTATTTGTCGATTGTATCTATACATAAAATATCTAATCCCAAACGTTTTTTGTTTCGGTACCTGAACAAAAATAAGGAGTCTGACAAGGCAAGTCAACTTCTCAGTGTTGTCGCCGTAGTTAGCGCATGGCTTCGATATATATATTTTTTTCTCTAAATATTTGCAACAGCCGAAAGATCCCGCAATTTAATTAATTAAGAAACGAATAATTGTGTTTATCATTTTTTTTAACAACCCTTTGAAACCCCTTTTGTGTATTTTTATTTTTGTGAGCAAATTATATTTTGTGTATTCGTTACTCGTGTGTTTGTTGCTAACGCACGATTTCCGTTGACAATTTTGTGTGCGCATGCAAAGTCCCAAGTATTATAGATGTGCGAGAGACGATTTCTTCACGCGAGATCGGCGTGAACGACGGGTTTTAATATTACGTCGGAGAGGTTTTTTTTATCAAGTAGATCGATCAATGTTTTTAATTTTACTACTGTAGAAAAACGCAACAAGTTAATTGAATATTTAGTCTAAATTGTAGGTGTGGTCGAGAACTCACATTAGATTATAAAGGAATCTCGTTGGATACCCGGTGTAAAAGAAGGATGAGAGTGAAGTAATTTTTCTTTTCGTACGTTTGAGTTTAAAAAATTCGATACTCGATATTCGCGAAGATTACTCTCTGAAATGTTTTTTTTTTTTCTTTTAATTCAGAATTATTTAAATCAACTCGACAAACTAATGAAAACCTCATAGATTTCGACAGACAATGTAACTTAAAAATTTGTCGTCTTGCAAAAAAAAAAAAATTTGCGTCGGTTCTCAGACTCGTTGAAAGTTTCAATTGAATTCTGAAATATCACGAATTTATATTTCTACTTTCAGCACCTTTCGATGAGTAAGGAGAATCGATGCGTAACAAAAAAAGTCAATTCTCCGAGTACTTATGAAGCATTCTTAACATTCACAATTTTTATAAAAAATGTTTCTTTGCAAAGTTTCTCTGAAAAGTGAAAAAAGCTCCGGATATCGAAAAACGAAAAATTAATTAGCACTCAAATATTTCGCTCTCATCTTCGTCTCAAAGAAATCAAATCTCTAATATCACTTTTTAAAATATTCTCTCCAGACAAGCGGCCGAGTTGACGGAGCGAACATCGTCGGAGCAGGCAGCAGCAATAAAGGAGCCATTAGGCGCGGTAAATCGTCGCTGGGACGGTTTGTTGCGTGGATTGGTGGAGCGGCAGAGACTATTGGAAAATGCACTTCTGCGTCTCGGTCAGTTCCAACATGCGCTTGACGAGCTTCTCGTATGGATCGACAACACAGATCGTACGTTGGACGAGTTGAAGCCGGTGGCGGGTGATCCCCAGGTGATCGAAGTGGAGTTAGCGAAGCTAAAGGTTCTCGTTAACGACATCCAAGCGCATCAGACGAGCGTCGATACGCTGAACGACGCGGGACGGCAATTGATCGAAGACGGCAAAGGAACAGCCGAAGCATCAACGACGGCAGAAAAATTGGGAACGTTGAATCGTCGTTGGCGCGATTTGCTTCAACGAGCGGCGGATCGCCAACGCGAACTCGAGGACGCATTGCGGGAGGCGCAATCGTTCACCGCCGAGATACAGGATCTTCTCTCGTGGCTCGGCGACGTGGATAACATGATCGTCGCCTCGAAACCGGTTGGCGGTTTGCCGGAGACTGCGTCCGAGCAGCTCGAACGTTTCATGGAGGTTTACAATGAACTCGAGTTGAATCGTCCCAAAGTCGAGACGGTACTACAACAGGGCCAGGAATATCTCAAACGAGCCGGTACCACGAGTGCCGGAAGCCTCAATCACAATCTGCGAAACTTGAAACAACGTTGGGACAGCGTTACCGCTCGTGCGAGCGACAAGAAGATTAAACTGGAGATAGCGCTGAAGGAAGCCACGGAATTCCACGACGCGCTTCAGGCATTCGTCGATTGGCTAACGAACGCGGAAAAGACACTGACGAATCTCAAACCCGTGTCGCGAGTGATGGAAACGATTCTCGGGCAAATCGAGGATCACAAAGCCTTCCAAAAGGACGTTGGAGTCCACCGAGAAACGATGCTTAATCTCGACAAGAAAGGCACTCATTTGCGGTACTTCTCGCAGAAACAGGACGTGATATTGATAAAAAATCTTATGATAAGCGTTCAGCACAGATGGGAGCGCGTAGTATCGAAGTCTGCGGAGAGAACGCGGGCCCTCGATCACGGATACAAAGAGGCACGCGAGTTCCACGATTCTTGGTCCCACCTGATGAATTGGTTGGACGAGACTGAGCGAACGCTGGACGAGATGACGGCCGACGGTGTCGGTGGCAACGATCCCGAGAAGATCAAATCTCGTCTAAACAAACATCGCGAGGTACAGAAGGCACTGAGTGTCAAGCAGGGAACATACGACACGACGATGAAGAACGGCAAGAATTTGAAGGACAAAGCGCCGAAGAGCGACGAACCAGCGCTCAAGGAATTGTTGAACGAATTGAAGAACAAATGGACAACTGTTTGCGGTAAGAGCGTCGATCGTCAACGAAAACTCGAGGAAGCATTGTTGTTCTCCGGACAATTCAAAGACGCGATACAGGCGCTCCTCGATTGGTTGCGAAAAACCGAAAAACAACTCACAAATACCGGACCACTCCATGGCGATCTTGATACCGTTATGAATCTCGTTGATCAGCACAAAACTTTTGAAGAGGATTTGGAATCGCGAGCCTCGCAGATGGAATCGGTAATAAGAACCGGACGAGAACTCGAATCCAAGGCAACGATCGAAGACGCCTCGACGATAAGATCGCAAGTATCCGAGGTTACGGCGTTGTGGGACACAGTGACGCGTTTGTCATCGAAGAAAACTGCGAGATTGGATGAGGCGCTTAGAGAAGCCGAGAAACTTCACAAAGCTGTTCACGTTTTGCTTGAGTGGCTCAGCGACGCTGAGATGAAATTACGATTCGCCGGACAACTGCCCGAAGACGAACACGAGAGTCGCAATCAATTGATGGAACATGAAAAATTCTTGCGGGAACTCAAAGCCAAGGAATTCGAGAAGGATAATACGTTGGAACTCGCGCATTTGATACTCGGCAAAGCGCATCCCGATGGGGCTGCTGTGATCAAGCATTGGATAACTATTATACAATCGCGTTGGGAGGAAGTCTCGACTTGGGCACATCAGAGGAATCAGAGACTCGAGAATCACATGCAGGGTCTTCAGGTTTTTAATTTGATTTATTTTTCACCCGATATTCGCGGGATAAAGACGATGATACCGGATTGACTACGAATCATTGAGTTTCGTTTTTTTTTTAATAACTATTTGTTTAATCGTTTTCGCAGGATCTCGACAACCTTCTCGAAGAATTACTCGCGTGGCTGGAAGGCCTCACGAGCACGTTGACCGCGCTGGAAGCCGAACCACTACCCGATGATCGCGCTACTCTCGAAGAGCTAATAACCGATCATCGCGAATTCATGGAGAATACCAGTCGACGACAGAACGACGTCGATCGCGTGTGCAAAGCTCGACAGGTCAAACCTGTGAAAGACGCTCGTAAGATGTCGAAGGGCAAACCACCGGGCCAAGTGTAAGTCTGCACGCGATTACTTTTTCGTCGTTTGCCGTCGTCATTTGTCTGCAATTTTGTCTTTTTGTTTTTCTTTTTTTTTGCATCATTGATTTTACGATATCTAACTTTGTCAAGTTTTACGTTCGAATCTCATTAATGTTTACGCTTGAAAAATCAAAAAAGTAATTTTTTTATTTACAATCTCATTGTTTCCTTGAGGCAATGACGCGTGTCACGATTTGTTGCTTTGTTTTATCAGAAATGTATTGTTTCTTGTGTTCATTCATTGCTCGTATACTTCATCGTTGTAACTCCATTTGTTTGTTGTTGTTGTTGCATGACGCATTTATTTAACATCGGCAAAACAGTAAGGACCATTATCAAGACAATGATCACGATCAACCGCTGCGTAAGCAAAGGTGCGTTTTTCCTCGACGTTCGTTCATATTTTTTTACCGAAAGAAGCCGCAGAATTCTTTAAAGATTTTTTTACAATTTTTATCCAATAGTCACAAATTTTCCTGAATTAATTTCAATTACAATTGATTTTTATTTTACCTTCGATCGAAACGATCTTAATTCTTCGTTGATTTAGTTTTTCGCTAAATAACAACTTTATTTTCGATTTTCAAAAAAATCAATCTAAATTCGTTATTGCTTTGGTACTGTTTAGCTTCAAGGGCAGCCGAGACCTCTTGCAATCCCGACGTGGAAGGTAATAATCCCCGTTTTACATCACTTAGACATTACACATAAATAATTCACAATTATCCACAATGAAAAAAAAGTCATTATCACAAGTGGGCATCAGTGACGATAAAGTGCAGTTGCAAAAAAGATTGCTTGTCACTCGGCACGTCGATTAACATACGTTTGTGTTTCTTTACTATGTTCGTACGATTTCGTCAACTAATAATCTGTTTTGTTATGTTAAATGTTTCAATGTCTTATTGTGATTTCGTCGTATACGAAAAAACCATATATCGTCACATTGTGTAATTTATTAATTTCCAAGAGATCAGTCGAATTTCAATCCTGTGAAAAAAAAATCGATACATAATTCCATGTTAATTGATAACTGAGACCCCTTTGGATTTCTTTAACGTAATAAAAACAAAACAATTATCTACACTACCGTGCGACACAGCGCTGATGAGGGAAGAGATTGAAAGCCTTTTGATATACAGAGTTTTGGTAGAGTGCTGTGAGTGATTTTGAACGCATGTTCTTGTTTAGCCGCGCGAGTCCAGGCCGCGAGAGAACGCCAGATCCTTCGTTGCCGCACATTGGCCCACGTTTCCCACCGAAAGGAAGGTCAGTGTTTTCCTTTTCTTTTTCTTCACAATTTTCCTTACCATCCATCATCTTTCGTAGTCACTTCATAATCTTCATCACCGTCATCGTCATCATCATTATTGTCATTTTTCGTCATAGCTTTAGGATGTGTGGATGCGGTTGGTTGAGGGAAAGCGATTGTGTGCTTTTTCTTTGGATAAAAAGTCGAATGGGTACTTTAGATTAGTTTCATAATTCATTCTCCATTGGTTTCCATATCACAAATTATTCATCTTCTTTGTATCATCTCAATGTTTTTTACGGTAAGACGGATATCTCAGTTTAGGAAAGTTTATTAGAATTTTAAGACATTTTTCATGGAGTTTTCGGCGTCGAAATAATTTTACTTGCAATAAAAAAAAATGTATTTCGCTCCGAAAGAAAGGACAACGATTTTAATTTCTTCCTGATAAAAATTCATATTTAGTAACAAAAAAAAATTGTTTTTCGGCTGGTAGATATATTGTCATTCTTTTATTTTTATGTATAAAACTCAGTAAAACTTCGCGAAAATTTAGACTTCATTTTCGCGGAATTTCATTTTAGGTTCGAATTTCCATCGTTTTTGTTTGCTATTTCGTTATCATTGAGACATCCGTCTTATCATTTCGTTGTGAATGAGTTTAAAAACAAAAAATTTGTTTATTTCCCTCGAGCAGCAAAGGAGCGGAGCCGGAATTCCGTAATCCAAGAGTCAGACTTCTATGGGACCGTTGGCGTCACGTATGGATGTTGGCGTGGGAACGACAACGTCGTCTTCAAGACAAACTTAACTACATACAGGAACTCGATCGCGTCGCAAACTTCAGCTGGGAAGACTGGCGAAAGAGGGTAATGAAAAAACAATATTAAATAACATTAAATGTCTTTTCCTACAAAATTTTCTCGTGGCTTATCCTCAAACATTCTGGTATTTTCAGTTCTTGAAGTTCATGAATCACAAGAAGTCCCGGCTGACGGATCTCTTCAGGAAAATGGATAAAAACAACGACGGTTTGATTCCAAGGGAAGATTTCATTCAAGGAATTATGAATACCAGTAAGTATTTCATTCGAGACTTTTGCTACTTTTTGTTTCGGATAGATTATTTGTTTTTTTTTTTTTATAACGACAAACGCATCTTTAAAATCATAATATCTGCACGGTAATTAAAGCTCTATGATTATAAAGAAAAATTGGGCGATGAAGAAAAAATAAATAACGAAAAACTTTTTGATTCAATGTTATGTTTTTTTTTTCCTTTAGAATTCGAAACTTCCCGATTGGAAATGGGTGCAGTGGCCGATCTCTTCGATCGTCACGGCGAGGGTCTCATCGACTGGAAAGAATTTATCGCGGCTCTGCGTCCCGACTGGGAGGAAAGACGAACGCACAACGACACAGACAAGATACACGACGAGGTCAAGCGGCTCGTAATGCTCTGCACGTGTCGACAGAAATTCCGGGTCTTCCAGGTCGGCGAAGGAAAATATCGGGTACGAAATTTTTTTTTCTCCTTTACAAGATCGACTTTTGACGCGAATAATTTTTAAAATGTATAATTTTTGCTTTTTTTCTCGGCAGTTTGGCGACAGTCAAAAATTGCGATTGGTCCGTATTCTAAGATCCACCGTCATGGTGCGTGTCGGAGGTGGTTGGGTAGCTCTTGATGAGTTCCTACTGAAAAACGATCCGTGTCGCGGTAAGTTTCACTCAAAAATCTTCTTTATCTTACGATATCACATTTCGACTTCTCTTTCATTTTCAAAGTTATATAATTTGCATTTACGATTTAAAAGGAATAAAATCAAATTCTATTCCATTATTGAAAGTGAAGTCGAACGTAGAAAATAATCAATTTGGGAAGTTCTCAAAAACGATATTAAATAGATATAATATTTATAGATTTCAAAAATTGAGGAAATTTTCTGCATTTATAAGAACAATAGAATAAAAACTATAGTTAGAACAGTTTTATTTTCTCATCTCTTCGAAAGATTAGGATTTGTTTTTCAATGTATTAAAAAAATGGAAACTGTTGACAATCAAAACGTAACTTCTTCCTAAGAGGCAAAAAACCATTAACTTTTTTGTTTGTTTTTCGTCAACTATTTTTATATATTAGAAACATAATTTTCTATTAATTTTGTTCATTTGAAATTTTGTCCATATAATTTGTCTCGCACTGTCATCACACGTGTCGACATTCATTTGCTCCGCCGCAGAAAGACAAATGAAAATAGCGATAGAAATATCGTTAAATAATTCCATATATAACGAAACCGTAATACGATTAATTTTAGAATAATAATTATTTATAGTACGGTATTCGTATGTGTTTATTAATGAATTTTAACGAGATAATCATTTTTTTTGCCGCCGGGCTATTCTGTCCTAATAATAATATTAATAATAATAATAATAATAATAACGCTTACCGTGCGTTTGTGTGTATGATCTCAGCTCCTGAGGTAACCCCGATTGACAATCGTTTAATTGATTAATCACGAATTCACAAATCGCCGGATAGTAAAAAAACAAAGCAAAAAAAAAAGAAAACGCATTTTGAGTGAAAAGTGAGGTGTGTGTCTGCCTATATTTGCTTTGCTTAGCTGCTAGTTGACCATTTTAGATATTGAATTCTTTACTTTTTATTTTGAACTGTTTCTTTTCTTTTAAATACAAATTAATGAGTAATGCGATTGGCTAATCCGGAAAAAATAACTGTGCCTAATGTTCAAACTGTTCGATTTGTATTCAATTTTTACTTTGCTGGAATAATCTTTGACGATTTCTTCAAATTCATATCTTGTCTTGGAATTCGATGGATTAATTTTTATCCGGAATAGTTATCGAATACGAAGAAGAAGAAAAAAACTAATTGGTAGATGACATCATTGATCAGTTCTGTACTAACAAAAACTTTCTTGCTTTCTCATTCACTCTGTCCTTCCTGCCCTGAAAAAAATCCCTTGCGTTGATTGTTCGGTTGTTTTTTTTGTCTTTCGATTATTAACGTCTTTACTATGCGTTTAAAACACTGTTAATCATTTTGTTCGTTACGCATGGCGTTTATTCCCTGAAATTGACTAAAACAAAAAAATTATATTACAAAAATTGATATTTTGAATCGTTGATTCTTCAAGTCTTTCTAATGCCAATACCGGATCCTAACAAACCGGAACAACACGAGGGTTGGTGTCCGCTCGGTGAGGTTCCTATGCACGTCCATTACTGCATTTCACAGTTGCTAATGCTTTCTCGTAAAAAATGTAATCGATCATTTTTTTATTCGGATCAAAAAATTTAGAGCTGTTTAGAAATTATTGTAAATACATTTTTTTTCATCCAATCGAATATTGATCGAAATGGAATAAAGGAAATATTGAGGAAGTGTATAGTGATAGCTTAACGTATAGTCCTTCGATGGAACGGAAAATACACTTATTACAAATATTTCTGTCATTGTTAAAGCCAAAAGAAAGGACTTCCATTTAATACAATTTTGGTTAAATGTTACATTTGGATGTTACAGTCGGATCATTATAATCGATCAATTTTTTACAAACAAAATCTTGTCTTGCATACAACAAGTTTCAAATTTAACCAACAGATTGCCGTCTCAGCTTCTCAATTGCTCGATCTGAATTGTTCTAAATGAAAGAAAGCTGTAGTGACTGTGAAATTGCATTAATCTCATTCTGTGTGTCTGCATGTGGAAATAAGGGTGTTACGTGTTTGTTATAATTTATTCATTTAGTATCATCATTTATTTTCATTCATTTCATTATTCGTCTGAATATTTTAAGCGGTAACGGATAACCGAGGAAAATTTTTTTTATGTGCTATTTATATGGAAAAATTCAGGCTGATCGAATTTGTCTCGTATCTTTGAAATTTTACTTTAGCTATTTCTCTAAAATTTGATAAATTAGAGCCTCCGAATTAGGGTCTCGTTGGATAATGTACCTGATATTGATTCATCGACTGGTATGGTTTTTTTTTTGGAGAGTGGGATTGACAATGATTTAGCGTTATTGTATATTTTTCAGCCTTTTTTTTTTAGCATGGTGTTGGAATTTATTATGAAAATTTACAAAAATCGTTTATTATTGTGCTGTGTATTGATCGAAAAAATCGGTGTTGCGACATTATTTTTTTTATTTTCATACTATATATTTATTCGCAAAAAAATATTTTCAAAACAAGTGTCGGATCGTACTCGGGCTTTAAAATTGAGGAAATGTTCGCTTTGGACATTTTTTTCTATGTTCCGTAGTTCTCGAGATATGAACAGTTAATGTTTCAAGCAACGAGAAAGTCGAAATGTTAAATTGCTCGAAACTCGGAAACTATGCGTTGTACAACATTTTTTCAAAGAAAAAGTTCGCTCGGTATTGAGCACAGGATAAACTCCTACATTTTTAACCAAATTCATTAAATTTTAGATTTTTTTTATAAGTATGAAATTTAGAAGTAATTAATGAAGTTTTCAATAATTTTACCGAACACCGGACTTTTCGATCGTTACTCTCTATCTCTCGCTCTCTTTGAAACACGAAATTTATTAACGAGTTTATTGGAACTCAAAAATATTAATTGAAATTCACGATGGAATCGCGCGTGATAAGAAACCATTTTTAGAAACAGATTTTCGTGTTACAAATTTTCTTATAAGTAGCAACGTAGTTGGAATCTCTGGTTATATAATATTAGAATGAAATTCTCGAACGTCGCGATAGAGCTCTGCATAAAATTCACAAAATTCTCGAGAGATCGTTGTTCGAGAATTTCATGAAACAAAAAAAACAATGCAAATTCACGAAAACAAAAACGATGTTTCATTTGTCTCGGGAATTTGCATTAATTATTCAAGTGTTTACCCAAGTTATATTCCTCATATTATTTATTTATATAATTTTTTTTATTAAAAGAATAGTTTTTATTTTTCTTTTATTCATCCTAAATGTTTTTTTCGTTTTCTTTCCTTTTTACACTGACACATCCACAAACACACGCATACCACACAAAAAATACATCGCAACGTGCGCTGGAATTCGCCAATTTTTTTTTATCCATCCATACATTTTCTTTATTTCTATTTTTTTCACTCATCGTTACAAAATTCGTTTCATTCTTCTCGATTAACAATCTGCATGGTTTGACACTGTGAATCTGTAAAAAAAAATTATTCTTGCCATAATTTTTTCTTCCTTTATCAAACATTCAATTTTGCCACACGGTTATTATTTTTTTTTATTTTATTCTCTCCATTTTTATTTTGTCTCCTTGTAATTATTGTAAATCGATATTTTTGCGATCCTCTTCTCTATCTATCTGTTCTTTGTATTAAAAAAAACTATTTGGCACATCCTTTAAAAAAAATACAATTCCCCCCGCCCTGGCATCCTATTACGCCTTCCTACTAACTGCGTGCACGCAACACACTGTAGCCAAGGGAAGAACGAATATTGAGCTGCGGGAACAATTCATATTGGCGGATGGTGTCAGCCAGACAATGACGGCGTTCAGGTCCAAACCGAGTCCGACCTCAACCCTGCAACGTTCGCAAATGTCCTCCGCTGGTCCAATTACAAAGGTAAACGTCGTCAAAGGCCATCGAGAAAAAAAATACGAAACAGGGTTCTCCCTTTACGAAGAATTTTTCAATAATTTTTTTTCCTATTTGCTCTGTTATTTTCATCGTACATTCACATTTTGCACGATTTGTGACAACCGCAAGCATCTGCGAACAACGCGCAATGATTCGATAGTAAACGCCTCAAATTTGAGAACATTTTTGTCCCGAAACTTTGCGATGTCTGTCGTTGTCACGAGTAGCAGCAGATACATGAATTTTTTTTATTTTTTGTACACAACACACAAAGACACCTGCATCGCATTTGTCACGTAAATCTTTCGACACACACAAAATACAAGCCTCTCATGCCAAAAGAAAACAAAGCTCTGGTCACTCTCAACATTTTTGTGGATCGGTAAGTATAAACTGGGAACGTCGAAGAATCCTACGTGGTTCACGATTCGCTCTTTGCATGAAGCATGAAAAAAAGTTGGATTATTTTTTTATATTTCGTAGAGTCACTTTGGTAGAAGTGATTGGAACGCTTGAATATTCTTTCGTCAGCCGGTGATTTTAAGTTTTTAGTCGAAAACGAATTTACAGCGAAATTATCGCGGTACATCAAACTTTAACTTTTAAATTTATCCGCTCAAAATCGCTTTAACGCTGTTAATTCGTTTGTACGACTATATCTATATCTTTGGGTTGTGTTCCAATTTGGTAAGAAGCGAATACTATTTGTTTTGCGGTGCGCCACTTTGCTGAGCTACAAATGCTACCGAAACGGCATATCTTCAACGCAAACCTCAGGAGATGTGATTTTCTTGGATATATAGGACATTGTTTTCCCCCCCTTCGCCCCCAAAAAAAGACGAGCGATCGAAAATTATATAAAAGAAAAAATTAATTAAATAGATATCGAAGAGTTTAGAAATATCATATAGGATTCGATATTTCACTTCCCGAATACGCGCGTATCCGTCGTTAGTTTGCTTTTTTTTCGTTTTTTTTTTTACTATTGCAGGACGATAGATTATGATTTTCATTAGCGAACTGTGCGTCAATACGCGCATTTGCTTCGTTTGTTAGGAATCAACGAAAAAAAAAATGCAAATTTGCCGAAGCAAATTAGTACGATTAATTTGGTTTATGGTGACACAATATAGCGGAGGAGTTTATGAACCAGCTGATGCCGATATTTGAGAGTTTGAGGCAAAAGGAGGACCTCCCGTGCTCGTACCCTCTCCACATGCACGCCCCCTCTTACCACTGGGTAAATAACATATTTTTCTCTTGTTTCTTGCTCAGTCGTGCGATTTGTCATGAATTTGTGTTTGTAAGTTATTTTAAACAATTTTTTTTTATTTATTTTTGTTGCTACATTTTCTCAGTAGCATGGCAAAGGCAAAGTTTCGATATTAGAGATATTGGAGTGGTGTATGTGAACATTTGGACTGTTGAAACTGCGCTTCGCTGAGATACCGATCCCTTCTAAAAAAAATAGCGTATGAAAAAAAGCTCTTTTTTTATCGTTGATTTTTGTCCGATTGGTACCCCCTGCATTCGTTATTTAGGTGTGTGATCTATGAAACTCAGGTGTCGTAGTTGGCTCCCGTACAAACCACGTTGGTTCATCATTCGGTACGTCACGATTATTCGCCGCGATTGTAGAATACAAGTATCAGGCTATCATCCATTCATACATTTAATTTTCTTTAGTGAAATTTTGTTTTTTTTTTTTATCATGGAATATATTTGTGAAGATATACTCGATTATTGGGCGTATGTCGCGTTATCGAAGGTCAAAGGAAGCCATATATTGCGCTCGAGCATCGAAGAAAAATCTTTTGACCATTGATAAGGTGATATATATACGGAGCATTCGAAAAATGTACATATTTTTTAAAATTCAAATTATAAAAAAAATGAAATTATTAATACTAAAGTTTTTTATTTTTTAAATTTTTTTATAATTTTGTAAGAAAAAACATTCGAATGGAAAATTTATCGACTCTTTAAGTTTCGACTAATAGCCACTTTTTTGCGTACGAATAGCTCCGTCAACAAGTATATTTTGTTTGCAATATATTCATGATAATGGTGTAGTTTTTTATTTCGATTGATTTGAATGCCTCAAAATTGTATTATTCCTCCCATAAAACACAGATTATCGATGTTTAAACTCATCACAATTAAATTACAAGTATATTCTCGAGTTCTAAAAAAAAATATCTGTACTTTGGATTTTTCTTTTATATTTTGGAAATTCCTCGTTCTCAAACGGATCGATAAATCATTCTACACTACGCGGATCTCAAAGAATCACAGACGTAAATCGTCCGTTTGAGAAAAAAACTTTTTAGTATGAGACAAAAAAAAGGAAACAAAATGTGTGTAGAAATGTTGCGGTAGAATTATTTGAAAGATGCATATAACAATTTCATGTATTGATGCGTGCATAGTGGCGTTGATCGGAGATACTTCGAATCATCATAAGCTACTCTATCTCTCCCAACTACTCGTGGTAAGTTTGCATGATCTTTTTTTTCCAAAAAACCGATCAGTTTTAATTATGGTAAATATGTTTCGCTCTCGTTGCTTTTATTGGTTAAAAAATATATATATATACCTAAAATGATTATTTTTTCTTTCAAAAGCTTTCGAATGGCATAGTAACGATAATTAAAAAAAAAAAAATCTTACGAATTCTTAACAAAATTTTGTAAACGCAGCAATCAATAATTTGTCTTCAGCTTTTCAATGTTTTACCATAAATAAATCTGACATTTTTAATAGTTTTAACAGTTAGTAGGAGCAGAGGGTACGTACTTATTGTTTAATTAGAAACACGTTGAACTAAATCTGACGCGGTTCGGTATGCGCCAACGAGGGCATTCGCTGCATTCGCGAATTCATTGATCCGAAATAAATTAAATTTTTGAATGAACGGTATAGTTATATCGCAATGTAGTTCCATAGCCCTCGATTGCGATGCCTTACAACTCATATTTATCCGTAGGTATTATATCACAGTTTTTTTTTCGTTCGTAACATAATTGTCACATATCGACGAATTTGAGTTTATCGATAATTGCAAAACGTTTTTGCAAGACGTAGCTTTTGACACACATCGATCATTTTTTCTTGTTGGACATTTTCGGTATTGTATTGACACCGGTTAACGAAAAATTATTTGCATTTATCAGGTGAGAGAACGCAGCGCCCGAAGCGTGCCAATGGGACAAACGAGAGCTTCGCGTTCGTCTTTGAGCGCCGGAACGCCCGACAGTCTCAGCGATAACGAGAGTTCATTCAGATTGCCCGCGAGAAAGACCAGTACACCTTACAGAAGTACTCTCACTCCAGGTAACGTATAATACGATAATAACTTTTTTTCTGTCAAAGATAACAATGTAATAAATATTTTTTAAATTACAAAAAAAAGCACTAATACCACAAAAACGTGGTAATTTACACCTAATTAATGGAAGTATCGGTACCCCGAAATTTTAAGATTTGCTAAATTTTGATTTCCAGCCGGAATCGTCAAATTCTCAAAAATGCAGGGTCCCCAATTTTTTTTTCTTTTTCAAATTTAGATTTATCGGGTAATTTTTCTGCATGTCACTTTTCTGTAAATAGTCAATAGTTTTTTATTTATTCAATATCTAAATTTCACAGGGAATTATAAATTGATATATAAGTTCGTAAGACAGTGACGAAATTATGATATTACTTTGTTACCTCGATAAATTTTTATTTAATTTTGTTAGGAAATTTTTATGAATAAACTTGTGGATTTTTTTAGGTGGCAGTCGTCCATCTAGCCGACCGGCGTCGAGACCTGCTAGCAGACCAGGCAGTCGGCCAGCATCGCGACAAGGCAGCAAGCCTCCTAGTCGATGCGGTTCTACGCAATCTCTGGACAGCACAGGTGCGGAAATCAACCAAATTTATTCGATTTTTCGTTGTTTTTTTATCAGAAATTTATACCAATACATTTGTAAAAGGAGGAAAGATAATGGAAATGAACGTTCTCATTGCAGATGACTCAGGTACGCCGAGCCGTATTCCCCGAAGAACGGTTGGTACGACCGGCAACACACCTACATCTAGTCGACACAACAGCATTTCCGGTAGACGATTGGCTGCTCCGGTAAACGGTTCAAGTTCGCGACCGCGTACACCGACGGGACTCGTCAGTCCTGCGAGCGGAGTTCCCACGAGGTTTGTCAAACGTTTATCGCGCTAACGAAAGATTACACAAAATAAAAGAAAAAAAATAAAGGAGCAAACATGTCTCGGAAACAAAAACTAACATGTATTGCCGCTATATGCATCTGTTTATTTACACAGATAACATTAACTTGCATACAATGCATTAACGGTAAGCGAGAAACTTGCATCTTTCGCATTTTTGATACGATTCTATTTTTTTTATAACAATTTTATACAACGATTCAAATTTGCGGTACGAAATGCATAATGGAATCGATGTTGATAATTTCACGTAGTGAATCGTAAGGATTAATAATTATTACTAATTAAAGATCATGGCTGCGTGGAGTATTATGAGAAAGAAATCGTTTCAATTTCGAATCACCGACTACAGATAGTCACAGCGATAGACTGTTCGTTTGGCCGACCGTTTCTTTGATTTACTCCGAAATCATTTATTTTTTTGTTTATTTGTCACATTGTCTTTCCTGATCGTCGGAATTTTATAAATGTACGAAAGTCTGCGACTGAATTTTTATTAACGAAAATATAAACGCCACGATTTTTTTTATAGAACTAAATTCGTTAAGAAAAGAATTTGTTTGATACATAGACAAATTTTCGACGGCAGAGAAAATAATGTGATAAATTGATAAGACGGAAAGACATATTTATCAATGTCCTCAACGTGAAAATCCATTCGCTTTAGCAATCAGAGTAACAATAGTTTGCGTAATAACATTTTTTAGGTTTGGCTCGATCTATCGAACGTCGAGTATACCAACCCTGTCTGGTGTCGGAACACCGATTAGGTAAAGCAGAATTAAAACATTAATGGTTTACGGGTTTTTTGGTGGAAATACAACAAAACAAACAAACAAAAAATGGCTTTTTGCGATACGCCACCTTAGCGATGTTCGGGAAAAACATTTGTTTCTAATCGTTGGTGTTGGGATTGTGAGACTAAAACATTTTACAGGGATTTGGTATGCTTTTTCATTGAAATTTATTAACAGGAGTCCCAAATCGTTCAGAACGCCCGTACAATATTCATTTTTTTTTCACTGTAAAAAAAATTGTTACGAAAATTAATATACGACGCCGTTAAATTTGCTGTACAATTTTCAGTCAATTTTTCTTCTGTACCGCGATTATTAAATTTTATTCAATAAACATTTCAAATTTACGATTTTAATATAAGTGAAAAAGCTTTTACTCGTATATTAAATTTCTAAACATTTATTACGGTGTTAATAAAAAATTTCCGGTATTTTTGTTCTCCTAATAACGATTGCCGACGAATTTTTTGGCTCGACAACGATTGCAAAAAAAATCATTTTTGCTAATTGCTTAATACTGTATGGTGATGGTTTAGCCGCTCTCGGATTCCTGTGTACGTTGGACCGGATATAAAATCCCCTCAGTCTACTACGAGCAATTTTTCGACTCATTCCACACAAAGCAACCATTCTACAATTTCTACTGACTCCACTGGGTATGCGCGATCTACTGCTCGTGTGTGTGTCTGCGTGTGTGTGAAGTTTTTTTTCCCGTATGATTATTCTTTTCCACATCTCTTAGTTTGATTTTCTTTTTTTTTTATAAGTCATTCACACTGAAAGGTATTGTTTTTGTATCTTATATTAGACGAAGCATGTAGAAAAATTCATAAGTTTCATTAATCACTTGTTTTTCTATCGTATCCATTGATGAGTTTCAATATACTTTTAGTTTTTTCCATCGTTCACTCGTTTCATTCGCCAAAGCTTTTCTGCCGTTTCGTTTCCGTACATTCGCACATTTATCCACTTCATTTCGAAACAATTGCATTTTTATATTTCATTAAAACTGTTTCACGAACCATATAATTTCAACGCTGTCGACAGTGAGATTTATCTATCTATACATGTATTCGTTGCTTTGATCTCTTGACTATCGTAAATTCATGTGGATCTGTCTATAATGCTTAGGGGCAGTTCGGCCTTCACAAGCTCCGCAACTAACATCCCAACGGCAGTTAAACAAGCTACTAGGTAACCGGCTTAATCTACTCTTAGATAACAACAAAAAAAAGGCTTCGACTATTTCTTTTTCTTTTCTATCGTCGATTTTTTTTATTGCTATTACTGTGCATAGTTTTGTTTGAGATGCAATTGAAATTTTGCTCAACGATTTTCAATTCTCGACTATAGGATTAATTTACATTGATATCAAATAATTATCTAGGAAAATTTTCAAGATGTCGATAAAAAGTGTCGCTATGATAATAATCGATATTTCTATCTTTCTTATTTCGATTATAGCCCATGGCTCCTTTTTTTAGACTATGCCCCGTCTATTTTTTCTACAAATCTCTTGTTGTAATTTTATTTTTCTTTTTGCAAATTGTACCGAAGCCTAAGATTCCAAAAACTGAAAATTTCATAAGTATAGTCGAGGATTATGGTAACTCGTTAAACAGAATTTGAATTCGTTTTTTCAGAGATTAATTCTATTATTTGTGAATGAATTTTAATTATTTTTTTGAATTCTTATAATAGGACCCGAACGCCATCGAGCGGTTCAAGTACACCGCTGCCACCGGGTTCGAAGCTCTCGAGAAAACCTTCGGGCGCATCGGACACATCCGTGTCGAACACAACGCCAATGTCGCGAAAAGGAAAACCAACACCGATCGATCAAAGGGCGCCATTCAGATTGTAAACTGTGCGCGCGATTGGTTCACGACGACGTTAAAAAAAAAGTAAAAAATCTCATTAGAACGACTTAAACAATACCGAAATATCCACAAAAATCAGCTTTCTTACAATTGTAATAGAAATTTTCGCATCGCTACAGCAAAAAACCAGAAAACAAAAAAAAAACTTAGGATCGTAAAGCATTAATCGTCGATAAATCGCTTTTGATAAAAGCCATAGTAAAAATTGATCGTAATCGCCTCTTAAATATCCACCCTGTCATCTATCTCTATTTTTTTTTTGCTCTCCGATCGGCGTTAATCGTCGATCTACAGGCGACAAATAGACAACATTCTTAACCTCAGGGTGGATAAGATAAGTTTTAGAAAGAAAAATCAAAGAGTAAATCTATAACGAAATAGAATTTACTTTGGGGAATGTGAAGTAAAAAAAAAAAAAACAAATAAAAAAGAAACTCGTTGATTGTTACCGAGTCTCCGTGTGCGAAGCCTCTCGTGGGTGTGCGTCACAAAGTGTCCACACGCACGCAACTGATTAAATAAGTATTCGAGAACATAATTGTATCTTTCGCCGTGAATTTATTATCGAGCAAGTGAAAAAAAAACGCGAGGCTCGAGAGTACCGTTTTTTAAATCATCTCTCAAATTTTTCTTTTCTGGACACAAGAGCCTCAAAGTCCTCAATGGGAGATCGAGTATCGACAATTAACGGTAAATGCTTTAGCACGAAGCATTGCCGAATTTTTTTTTTTTTTTTCGAAAAATCATTTGGATGCCATTTATATACGATAAAATAAATAATATATTTCCTCGCATCGAACGATAATGGAGATAACGACGAAGTTCGTCGTCGCTTTCTCAACGAAACCAGTGAAACGCGAGCCGCTTATTTTTTTTTATTTTTATTTTTTTTTTTCGAAAAAAACGAAACAGAAACATCTCTTTTCAAGACGTATTTTTTTTAAGTTCGACTAATTGTAGTTAGATAGAGTGAAAGCGTCGAGGCGAGACGAAAGGTCGATCAATCGAGAGCCCGGAGCCGGTTCGGGGTATAAATAATAACAGCAAATATGAAAAGGATTCCTGTCGCTTCTCGTTGACGAACCCTTCGGCCGTCTCGCGCGCTTCGATTGTTAAGAATTTTAATATATTAAAACGAAAACATACAATTGGCACACTCACATTACTGAAAAAAAAACGAAAAAATTAAGATTTAATGTATAATTTCTGAAATTTAGGCATAGATATAATCGTTTTTATAAACTATAATGATACACGATTCCTATAAGCTCCCGCGAGCGTTATAGGCGTTATAGTATATATATTGAGTGTTTGTAGAATGTTATTTAATACTTACATTACAATTTTTTTTCAATTACGTTTCTTTGCTCCTTGAACGGGACGCATGCATCGCATTACTTTAGGAATATTTTCCAACTGTCTATGTATTTTTTTTTCATCCGTTTTTATTTTTTATTTTTTTGCTAGTTATTTCCCCGATATACGCGACTCTGCTCGACGGCAAGGCGAGAGTAATGTTAAAGAAACACAAAAAATGAAAGAATATCGCTTGCGAGTGAATTATCACAAATCGGGTTGCGGGTGAGAGAATATTATTGTGTAAATATTGGTTCGTTCTCTCGCTTAGCGGAAACATCGCCCGCGCGTTTGAAAAACTGTAAAGAAGAGAAAGAAAAAAAATGCTTCGCCTACAGGTTTTAGGCACAAAGAGATAATGGAGAGAGCGCTGAGCGGGCGATAAAAAAAAATCTTTATTCGAAGAAATCAAACTTAGTTTTACGTTCATACGGCACAAAAATCGTGTATGCAATTTTTGTTCATTCTTTCTTTCTCTCGATGTTGGATATGATCTTTTTTTTCTATCATAACGCGTGTCATCCAAGTTGCAAAGAACTTGAACTTAAGTTTAGAAATTATCGATTAAGCTAATATTACTAAAAAGAGAAAAAAAAAACAAACAAATCTTTTGTGTTGACGTGCAGACGGTGGCGATAGCGCGCCTCGTTTGTACCGCGAACGGAAGAACGCTAAAAAAAAGACATTTCCAATTTTTTTTTTTTCACGCAATTACACGTAACAAACAGAATTGTTTTTTCTTTCTGTACCCTGAATATTATAATTCTAATACGATTAATGTATTAACCAATTTACACGATAATTTGGGGTTCGCCTTTATTGTAAAATTCTGTATCGTCGCTAATAACGCTGTGAAAAATATACATATATATAGATATATATATTTAAACGATTGTGTTTTAGTTCTTTTAACTTAATTTTTTTTCACTCATTGAAGCATTACATTCTGCAGCGCAACGAGATGACGGCAGAGTGAAGGGTGTCGCTTTTGAAAAATTTAGAAAAAAATACGTTTCTAGCAATTATATAGTCTTTTCGTCAGTCAACATAAGAGAATCGTCGAATACACGAAAACTTACGTTATAACTATTTTCCACTTTCTCCTTTTTCTTTTTTTTTATTTAAACATTTTTTTCTTATCGCAAGAATTTTGAATTTCTACGGAAACGGAATACATACCTCGATGACTCCCGTGCGAATGGATTGAATTGAAATACATTGTTTCATTCCGAACACTGCTCCATCGGCTTAAAGTGTGGTTTTTAGCAATGGTATATCGGATTTTCCAATTTTAGTATCCTTTTCAATCGGATTATAAAAGAACCAACAAATTTCTCGCCCCAGCGGACTGATCGAAACGGAATGGTCGGCCGGTCATTTTTTCTTGTCTTTCGTCTAACCTAACGGTCAATCTGCGTGGGTATTTTATTATATGTAAGCCGAAGTATCGTAAACTACACAATTGTGCGGTAAAGTTTTCAATGTATTGTTGTTTTTGCCTTATCGATAAATACATTGGTACATCAAGAATTATGTCGAATAAAAAATTTTTTTTTAATCTTACGATTTGCGCTCGAAGCATTGAATTTAATTTTCATATTGATTTTTAAAAATGACTAAAGAAAACTTTGGATTTTGTATAAATTTGAACGACACCGCCTACAATATCATTTTTGGGTTTTCCTCGTCGAGAAAAAATTCTTCAATTTATCTTCCACAACGCAGTAAGGTCGTGCAGTGCATAGATAATGAAACCGTATGTCCGCACTCGCTGGGGAATTTTCGGGGGACATCCAGAAAAGTCCGGACGACAATAGGTAGCGATAGACAAAAGAGAAAAGGGCTGAAGGGCGCCCTTTTCCTTGAGAACCGTTAGACCTTTTTTTTATCTGTAGAGATTAAAAAAATGGTTCCTCGATCGTCGTATTCGTTGGCACTTTTCCCCCTCTCCGAAATAAGTGCCATACCTGTCTCAACCATTCTTATAAATTCGCAAGCAGAATAGCGGAGTCAACAGTTGTGAAATAACTTTGCTCGTTGACGGTTCTCGTGTGTAATCGGTCACAGCAATAAGTTTTCCGATTCTGGAATCGACTCGAAGTATTGCTGACTTTTTACAAGACTTGGAACCAAAGAAAAATATTGAAATAATATTTAAAAAATAAAAAATTACACACTGTAGAATAAATCGAATCTATCTAAAGAAAAAATCAAAATGCCGAAAAAACAAGCAAAAAACGCCTACTGGTACTTCATGTGCGATTGGAAAATACGCGAAGAATCGCAGGGTCGTAAATTTCCAAATGGTTTTGGAGACGTTCAGCGAGATGCCGGATGCAATGAAGCGTGGAAAGTAAGTTATTTTTTTTCGTCAAAATCACATCTCAGCGTTGTTATATATTTTTTACGTTTTATCGTAATTTTTTTTTTATTATTTGTTTATTTGGAAAAAATCGCGTGAAAGACGAATAGAATCACTGAAATTTCAAATTAATCTCTAATTCATTGATCGAAATCTTTGATAAAATGGGTTTAAAGTTAAAAATAAAGAATAAATTATCAATGTGCCTTTTTTTCTTCGTCTTTCATTAGACTTTGACGCCGGTGCAAAAAGCGTACTACACGAACAGAGCGAAGCAAGGAAAAGTCGAATTGCAGGTACCCAAGCGAGCGGGTACCGGCGAATCCATCGAGATTATTAAACAGCAAGAGGCGAGGGATCAGGATTTTAAGCACAATATGCGCGCTCACATAAGACACACTATAGCCGACGCAAAAAAGAACAACGGTGAGGACAAAAAAAATTCAATTTATTGCAAAAAAAATTGATTTCGGAGCAAAAAAAAGTTCGATTTCGTAATTTCCCTGAAGAAATGCTTTGTTTCGAAAAAAAAGTATTCAGAAATCATTCCGTTGACAAATTTATTTAATATCGCATTAATGTTGCATTTCCGCGTGATAAAACCTTTTTTTCTTACGAGGGTTTATAATATAATTGATTTTTCAGCGATACCCGCGTTGAAGTTTATCTTCCTCCACATGAATCACTACTACGAGCGGCAGCCTGACTACGCGGAGGTTGATTATTGTCCCGCCGAATTCGCTATCGCCGAATTTTCCCTCGAGGAGGGTGTAACGCGTTATTATCACGAGATAATAAGAACGCCGATCTTTCCGGGTTACACTCTTTCAGCGATGGAGACGAGCGAAAGGAGTCATAAGCTTCGATGGGATTTGCCGGGCGCCGAGGGAGATTGGAGCGTCATATACGATAAGATGCTAAAATTTCTTCAGCCCAACATGATCCACGGAAAGCCTCCGCCGATTTACACGAGATCGGGAATGCTTCACATGATTCCGTCTCTTCTGCGAAGAATGAACGAATCCGTCGGTGAGTTTTAATTAATGAAATTGTAAAAATAAAAAATTAAATAAAATGTTTATGAATTCGAAAAGAATTCGGAAGAAAAACGGAAGAAAAAAAAATTCAAAAATGTTTGTTCATTTTTTTCGTAGCAAACGGTATAGCGGATGAATTCATAATCTATCCTGTGGAAGAACTTTTCTCGAGTGTTCTTCGTGCTTGCGATGAATTTGCCGAAAGCAACGTAATAATTGCATTAACTGAGACTGAATTCAAGAAGGAGCGATTCGCTTTCACTCCGGACATCGAGTGCGACGTACGTATTATTCTTTCGAGGAATTTTCCTAAAATTTTCGCTACGAAAATAATTAAGCGGTAATTTTTCAGTATCACAAGGCTCACGATGGTACGGGTCAGTTCTGCAGTCTCTCGATAGTGAGACAGTGGGCTTTCACTTTCTGCGATGTATGTAATCACCGCCTGAATATCCCGACGTTGCCGGGAATCCATTGTCCGGCGACAAAGGAGATGATTATGAAAAGCATTAAATGCAAAAACAACGAATTCGACTCGTCGTACAGCAAATACGCTCCCAGCGTTTTGTCGGCGACTGGCGTACGTATTATTCTTCGTATTTTTTTTTCCACTAGACTATTATTTAAAAAAAATGCCTATTGAAACAAATATCTGATGCAGGTGAGCGAACAACACCGACTCGCAGTTTCCGAGAGAAATCGGGAACAGGATAGATGGAGAAGAAACGCAACTAAATCATTCGAAATAATCGATCATTCGAAGTTTGCGAAAGATGAAAAGTTGCCCAAACGTTCACCGACTCCTCCAGTTGCTGTCGCCGTCGCCGCCGCGCCGCCGCCACCGGTAAATATTTTATTTTATCAAAGCTTCACGCACGCATATTTAACTATTTTCCGCAATTTTTTTCTCATAAAACGATGCAACTTTTTTGCTCTTTTTTTAGATAAGACCATTGCGCGCACCCGCAACTGCCAGTAAGTTAATACGAGATGCATACCTAATTATTCAGAGATCGATGTTTACGCGTTGGAATTATTTTATATTAATATTGTATAATTGCTTACAGGTCAAGCGTTGATCGGAGCAGATCGAGACGTGCCGAAGTTTGACACCGACAATTTTCCAACTATTGGTAAGCGACTTCGGTCTTCTAATTTGTTTCCTCCGATTTGCAATCCTTTAAAACTAAACGAAACTTAATCTTTTTTTTCTGTACAGGAGGACGAAAGACTTCGATCAAACCTGAGAAAACGACGCGACGTCCAGCCCCTGCAATTTGGAATCATCGCGGTAAGTCAATCGTATCATTCGCGGCTTTCATCGCGCGATCTCTTCGAAATCTGTATGAGGGGAATTTTCATTTTTTAAATAACAATTCATAATTTTGATTCAATGTCGAGGAGTTTTTAATAAATGAGAAAGAAAGCTAAAAATTATTGACATAAAGTGTAATTGATGGAATTTATACAAAAAAAAAAAGTTCAAACTCTTCGGTTACTCATCGTTCGTTTAAGTTTTTTAAAATAATACAAAATATTTTTTAACAGGTCGCAAAAACTCCGACGACGATTCCGACTAAACGAAGTGACGAAACGAAAAGCATCTGTTATTTCGAGAATCTTCATCAACTGTGCCTTATAGTTTTGACTATCGATTAGGACCACAATTAATCTAAGTTAACAATGATTTACCAAAGAAAATTATTACAAATGTCTTCTCTGGTATTTCTAGTGAAGAAATATTGTTACATTGCTTTGCCACTCGGTTATTATCTCCATGGGCTATGAAATCTTCATGGATTCTTTTGTTTTTTACAATTTTATATCAGAATTGTAGATAATGAAACACGATGTAGGCGATGTTCCATCTGAAGCGCGGAAAAATTCACTTTCCACACCTTGTTAAGTAAAATCGTATACGATACTGCGAGAAAAAGTTTTTCCTCCCTTGTAACGTAATATACTATTCCTGCCTCGAGTCGTAATATACCATTTCAATGTTTACATGAAGAAGAATATGAAATTATTCAAGGTAAAAAACAGCGTATAGTTTTTAATTATTACGATTAATTTGTGTCATATTTCCACTTCGTTATAAAATCGTTATAAATAATAAACAATAAAATTTAATATACAAATAAATTCGTATTTGTTGCCTCTCATTTAACCTCCTGGCATTCGAGACATTACAGAAACGTTAGGAAAAGAACACTGGAGCCGTAGCACGGCAGGTCTTCGATCGAAATCGATTGAATAATAATTCAAGAAAAAAAATCACAAACGCACTCGTCAAACCAATTCCAAGTATCACAAATGCAAAAATCATGTCGTGCAATGTTATATTTCTAAAATCCTGATTACCCTTCACATCATCGTCATACGCGAAATCGCTTAGTGTCTGTTGATTGGTTCGTAAATAGAACGGCACGATAATATCGGCCTCGTTAAGTTTTCCCAATAAATAATTAAATCGTTTCTCGAGTGGCCAATTTCGACAAAAGCGAACAACGCCCAACGACGGTTTGAGTAATTCGGTCAAATGCAACCTCAATTCTTCCGCTTGGTCCTTGAGAATAGTTTCGAAGTTAACGCAAGCAACGGACGAATTGTGTAACACGTACTGCGAGCAGTCACCTCGACCGTAAAGAAGTACAACGCGTCCCGCAAATTGTGGGTACTGCAAGAATTGCTTGTAACCCTCGTTAATATAAATTGTGTGACGAGAATTTAGAAGATCGTTCCTTGTATTAATATTAGGATAAGCCACTACGGTCGTCAGTAGAGACGCCAAATTACCCTGATAAACTCCCTGCATTGTAACTACGAACATTAATACAGTGGCCAGATAGAGTCTCGACGGTGTATTACGGGGTAATTTTACAAAAGCGGTATTACAAATGATCCGAATGGTATTGAGAATTGCCGGAACTGTACCCAGGCGAGCAACAAATGTGAAGAACAGACAAACGACGACGAGAGCGATACACACACCAATGTTCGTATAGATATCAACGACTGTAAGGATCTTCTCAAGTTGTGACTTGTGACCGCTGTGTTGCGTCATGGCAACCATTCCGGTACTGACGAATGGTTGACTCACCACAAATTCGAGTCCAGCTTCCACCGGAACTATACCGATTAGGAGATCAGTGAAATATTGTAAATTTTCTGCAGCGTTGTAGAACTTTCTTACAACGTCGGTACCGTTTAAAACACGTATAATAGTGAAAAAAACATTACTGTACATTGCCGCGTCATTGCGTATGTGTTTTTCATTTCCCGTATGCGTCAATTTACGTCGTACTAAATATAGTTGATTGATCGGATAACCGTTGAGATTCTTCGTCTTGTCGAAATCTAAGTTTACGCAGATTTCGTTACCGTACCGATAGAATACAGCGAATTGATTATTTTTTAGTTTTGAATATTGGTAAGCAACCTTGAGTCGCCATGGTTCCGGTGCTTTGGACGTATAAGGATTGTAGCCCAAGATCTGTACCCCCGATTGACGATCGAAGCATAAGATCTTTCCATTAATCACATGTCGGTACCACACCTCTAATAATAAATATTCGGCACCTTTGCATCCCTGTGTTGATCGGTAAAGTAACAGAAAAGACGCCATATGATTCCACCAGACGGAGTGCTGGATCTCCTTAATAGATTTCGATAATCCTTCGGACGTTGAATCTGCCAGTACAAAGACATGCAGGCGGTAACGTGGTGCTTGTCCGAAAGAAAAATCTTTAAACGCTATCCTCGTTGAATTGATAATTAACACAACTGGAATTTCCTTCGACAATTTCTTAACGAAATTGACAGAAATAATACCGCCCACACCCACTGTGTTTCCGCGGTTTCCATAACAAGATTTTATAACATTGATCTGGAAAAATGGGAACTGTTGGAAACCCATCGATCATTTTGTATTTCTCGAAAAAAAATCTTACCGCTGCGTTGTTAACTTCGGAGGTTCTGCGCGACTCTGATGATTCAAGAACTATTTGGTTCGCACAAATCTTCACGATCAGCGAAACAATCACAGTGATCAATTTATTCGGCTGCATGACGTTTGAGATTCGTTAAACGCGGTATGACGACCCTATGTGCAGCGACGCCATCGGCAATGTCCGGACTGACCGTCATTTTGCGTATTGTAGGATTTTTTTTATTATTTTATGGGGTTTCAGAAACACGCAATAACGATTTAGTCCGACGAAACAGTCGAAGAGAATATTATCGTCACGTGTGTTATGCATCTTTTAAAAACCGTGAATTGTGTAGGGAATTAGATAAATAACACCTTCGTGTCTCGGGTTTCCGTGAGTAAATTATTGATTTGTAATTGAAACATTATACATCCGCACGCGCCCCGAGGCGGGCAATAAATAATAAATATATATTATTACGTTCTTGTAGCAGCTTCACCATTTTTTTTGTATTTACTTGCGTACTAAACGCGTATCAATTATTCTTTATTTTTTTTTACATGAAAAAACGAATAGAATTATATCAGTCAAAAAGCCTCAATAGTTTTTATTCTCGCAATTTATTTGTGTTCTGTTTTCACTTTGTTATAATTAGAATCACACATTTTCACAAGACAGCATTTGTTTTCGTGTCATATAACGTACTGGCGCTGGTTTTCGAAGTGTTACAGAACAGCTAGAAGTAACGCATTAAATAATTGCAACTGACCCCTTCGATCGAAATCTATTAATTAAAATTTCGAAAAGGAACGTTATAAGCGCACACGTCAAACCAATTCCAAGTATCACAAATGCGAAAATCATATCGTGTAATGTTATATTTCTAAAATCCTGATTATTCTTAACATCATCGTCGTACGCGAAATCGTTTAGTGTCTTTTGATTGGTTCGTAATTCGAACGGCACGATAACGTCGGCCTCGTAAAGTTTTCCCAGTAAATAATTAAATCGTTTTTCGAGTGGCCAGTTTCGACAAAAGCGAACAACGCCCAACGACGGTTTGAGTAATTCGGACAAATGCAAGCGCAATTTTTCCGCTTGGTCCTTGAGAATAGCTTCGAAGTGAATGCAAGCAACAGACGAATTGTGTAACACGTACTGCGAGCAGTCACCTCGACCGTAAAGAAGTACAACGCGTCCCGCAAATTGTGGGTACTGCAAGAATTGCTTGTTATCCTCACTAATATAAATTGTGTGACGAGAATTTAGAAGATCGTCCCATGTATTAATATTAGGATAAGGCACCACGGTCGTCAGTAGAGACGCCAAATTACCCTGATAAATTCCCTGCATTGTAACCACGAACATTAATACAGTGGCCAGATAGAGTCTCGACGGTAAATTACGGGGTAAATTCACAAAACCGGTATTACAAATGATCCGAACGGTATTGAGAATTGCCGGAACTGTACCCAGACGAGCGACAAATGTGAAGAACAGAAAAATGACGACGAGAGCAATACACACGCTAATGTTCGTATAGATGTCGACGACTGTGATGATCTTCTCAAGTTGTGACTTGTGGCCGCTGTGTTGCGTCATAGCAACCATTCCGGTACTGATGAATGGCCGACTCACCATAAATTCGAGTCCACCTTCCAACGAGACTATACCGAATATCAGATCATTGAAATATTGCAACTTTTGTGACTCGTGAGTGTACTTTATCAGGACGTCAGTACCGTTTAAAGCGCTAATAATAGTGTACATAACATTAGAATACATTGCCGCGTCATTGCGAATGTGTTTTTTATTTCCGGTATACGCCAGTTCACCGCGTTCGAGATATAGTTGTTCGATCGGATAACCGTTAAGATTAATCACTTTCTCGAAATCTAAGTTTTCGCAAATTTCTCTACCGTACCGATAAAATACCGCAAAACGATTATTCTTCAATTTCGCGTATGGGTAAACAGCATATAGTCGCCATGGTTTCGGCGCTTCCGGCGTAAAAGGATTGTATCCCAGAATCTGTATTCCCGATTGACGATCGAAGCATAAAACCTTTCCATTAATCAAATTTCGGTACCAAGCCACTAATAATAAATATTGGGCACCTTTACATCCCTGCGATGATCGGTAGAGTATCAGAAAAGATGCCATATGATTCCACCATATGGATCTCTGCAACTCGGCAATGGATTTCCTTAAATCTCCGGAAGTTGACTCCGCTAATACGAAAACTTGTAGACGGTATCGCGGTGTTAGTACCAAATAGCGATCTTTGATCGCTATTCTCGATGAATCGTCGACTAAGACAATTGGAATTCGCTTCAATGACAATGCCGTAACGAAACTGCCCGAAATAATACCACCCAATGCCACGGCGTCTCCACGATTTCCGTAACACGATGTTATCAAGTCGATCTGGAAACATTGAATCCTTTCGAAACCTCCACTTCTTTTTTGTATTTCCGGAAAAAATTCTTACCGCTGCCATGTTAACTTTGGAGGCTCCATACGATTCCGATGATTCAAGAACTATGTCACTTTCACATATCCTTACAATCAGAGACACAATCACGATGATGAATTTATTAAGCCACATGATCTTTGAGGTTTTTTAAGATGCGGTGCGGCGAAGAAGCTGTCGACTGAAAACTATAATGATTATAGTGACAGAATGTTCGCTTTGCGTAGTTCCGAAGTTAATTTATAATGCTAATGAGTTTTAGAAACACGCGAGAATAATGTAGTACAATAAAAAAGTCGAAGATAATATTGTTGTCACGTGTTATATGCATCTTTTAATGGCCGGGAATTATCTAGGAAATTGGATAATAACACCTTCGTGTCTCGGGGTTCAGTAAGTATATTGATTCAGTCAGTAAGTATTGATTTGTAACTGAGGTAATGAATCAATACATTTTTTTTATTGCTCTATTTTTGGCGGCTTCTTAATTTTTGTTTACTTTCGTGATAATGCGTTTCGATTATTTTTTAATTAACTTCTCCGCTATGCGTTGTAGTACAAAATTTTTAACAAAACTCTTGGAAAAGGCAAAGATTTTGAAAGCGAAATACCTTGAATCTTTCGCTGATAAAAGTTCTTGTGAATTCCATGATTTTCCTTTCGAAATCACTGAAGACGAAGCAGCAGCAGTTCAAAGATTTTTGTTCAATAAATAAACCCTCGTTGAGCTCAATAATTATATTTTATTTCGTGTAACAAAATTATATATAAAAAAAAACAGGAGACCAAGCGATCGATTCATTTGTATTCACGGAATTATCATCCGCGTTGAGATAACGTTGGAAAAAAAAGGTAAAATAAAAATTACGGAATTTCCGGAAAGTCGAAACGCATCGTTAAATCTTAAGCTTCAATGATACTTATACAATAGATAATCCCAAAATCCGAAAAAAAAAATTCATTTCAATGAATCGGTTAGTTCGTTCGTTTGTTTTATTTCGATTCGTTTCTTTTTTACAATTTTGGGATATCGTATATAATATTTTCATATAGCACTATATAATACTACAATAGAGAGATTTTTGTTGTATTTAAACATTTAATACTCAACTGTTTTTTTATCAAATATAAGAAATATACTATTAATAGATCATTCGTTATAAAAACCCTGTTGTGTTATAATATTTATTCTAATACACATCTCGTTCGATATGGCGATCGAGAAGTTGTACAAAAATCAGTCACTCGTTATAGTGAGTTCGTTACTTTGGTTGGCGATAACATGAGAGACAATTAGCGAATACAATAACTCTTCCCTTTGGTTTTTAATTTCCGAAATTTCGAAAACGCGATCGTAACAATGTTTCTTCAACATCACAAATCGCATCTCGATTATTCGAAAAACTTTTTACTGTATAGTATTGCCGCAATTTTATTTATTGCTATTCTTCTACCTGTATTTACGATAATAATAAAATATATAATCTTCGATCGAATCAGTATACTGTAGAAAAATATTTTTATAAGCGGTATATCGGGCAAATATCATGGCATTTAGAAACATTTATACACGAATTTCTCAAAAAATCCGTCAAACAACCAAAAAAAGATGCGGTCCGTTTACCAAAAGCCGAAAAATCTTTTCCTTCAAAAGCATTTTCGTGCAAAGTGCATAATTTTTTAGTTACAAACCGGTAAAATTCCCAACAAATGAATCACATCCGCCGAGTGATTCAATTTATTGAAAGCTTCGACTTGTAACTCGAAAACCACACGAATGCCAAAAATGTTTCCACGAAAAAAAAACGTCTCAATCATTTTTCCAGTGTTCCGAATGTCCAAGAACGCATTTTTCAAAAAATGCCTCAACTATTTGCCCGAAAATCTTTTAAATGTTTTATTAATGGCACTCTTTTTATAATTAATTTATCTCAATATTCTAAATACTTCGTAGATATTCATCAGTCCCGCGGCTCAATCCCAACTCTCGTCGTCACCGAAAGGATTAGCCGCGTTCGTAGGAACTTTCGTTAAATCTGAATTGGAATCGGCATTTGGAATGTTAGGTGGAACTTGCGAAGGCTGTTGATAACTTCCGCGTCCCGTTGATCGTTGATAAGGACTTCCCGTCGTTGCTCCTTGAATGCTTTCTCTGTGCTGTCGATAGGTATCTTGAGCGGTGGCTCCTTGAAGACTTTCTCTGTGTTGTCGATAGGTAACTTGAGCCGCTGTTCCTTGCATGCTTTCTCGGTGCTGCCGATAGGTACCGTGAGCCGCTGCGCCTCGATTATTTCCTCTGTTTTGGCGATAGGTACCCTGAGCCGCTGTGCCTCGATTATTCCCGCCGTACGGCCGATAGGTACCTCGACCTCCACCTGTTCCTCTATTATTTTGTGTATTCTGACGATAGGATACTTGAGCCGTCGTTTGATATCGCGAAAGTTCTGGAGGTGGCAGAGCGCTCATTGGTGCCGCTAAATTTCCCGAAGAAGCTGATGCTGGTGTTGCATCGTCGTCCCAATTCTCGTTGTCGCCCCATTGAGGAGCGTCGGCCGCTATTAGCGAGACACTCGGAGGTCCGCCGCTGAGCTGCGCAACTTCGCTGTTTGATTGATTCGACAAGAAGGACGAAGTCGCCGGCATCATTGCTTCATTGTCACAGCTCCCGTTTCCGTTCCCTTTGGAACCGCCGCTGTTGGAGTTAATCGGCTTTTCCACGGCTTTCGAGGCCGCCGAAACATCGTCGTCATCCCAATTCTCGTCGTCGCCGAACATCGAACCACTGGTTGACGCGTTTGTCGTGCTGTGCTGGGAAACAACGCTGGGTGGACGTGACTGGAACTTCGACGAATTGTAATGCGGAGCCACGCGGTCAATTTGACGAGATTGATAATTCGATTTTCCGCAATTCGCAGCTCCACGCGATTGAAGATTCGGCGAGTTGTTCCGCGAAGGAGCGCCGGATTTTTGACGAGTTAGTGAATTCGACGAACCGAATTGTAAGGTGTGGTCTGAGGGTTGCGAAGACGAAAGGTTCGCAGTTGGTTGCGAACCTGTCGAAGCCGCTGGTACGTCGTCGTCCCAATTCTCATCCGTGTTCCACTGAGGTTGGGAGGAAGATATCGTCGGCGCTATCGGCGACGCAGAATCAAAGGGCGAAGCAACACGGTCAGTTTGACGAGATTGATAATTCGGTTTGCCGCAATTTGCAGCTCCATGCGAGTGGATACTCGGCGAGTTGTTCCGCGAAGAACTGCCGAATTTTTGACAAGATTGTGAATTCGACGAAGCGAACTTTGCGGCATTGTCAGAGGGTTGCGAAGATGAAAGGTTCACAGTGGATTGCGAAGCCGTCGAAGCCGCTGGTACGTCATCGTCCCAATTCTCTTCCGTGTTCCACTGAGGAGCGGAGGAAGAAATCGTCGGCGTTCGCAGCGGCGCAGGATCGAAGGGCGAATTCGTTGCGGATGACTCACGAACCACCGGAGCACTCGACGGAACCGACTTATACGATGAATTCGCAAAAGAATTATTGGTAACCGGAGGACACGATGGAGTTTTTACGGTTTGCGAAAGCGCTGGTTCGTCGTCGTCCCAATTCTCTTCGGTGCCCCACTGCGGTCCACCGCTCGAAGTACCAAAATTGTTGTTCGGGGCCGTGTTTGAAATTGCCGGCGTTCTCGATGGCGCGGAATTGCCGTGTCGACCGCCGCGGAAAGATTGCCGACCCGGCGGACGAGAAGAGCAATCGGAGTTATATTGATTACCATTGCGAGAATATCGACCACCCGATGACACCGAATTATAGCGTGAATTTTCGGGAGCAGAAAACGTCGGTGCAGGTGGCGGTTGCGGAATTTTCGCAGTCGTTGCATTATTGTCGTCCCAATCATCTTCCATTCCCTGCTGAGGACCCGTATTAATACCCGCAGCGCCATCGAGGGTTTGCCGAGATTCAGCGATCGAAGGTACAACGCTCGGGGGCGCTGGATCGTCGTCGTCCCAATTCTCTTCTGTGCCCCATTGAGGACCGCTGTTAGAAACTGCAGGAGTTCTCGGTGTTCTGGAATTACCGTTCCGAGCACCTCCGGGGAATGGTCGTTGCTGTCCTCGAGCAGTTGATGGAGCAAAAGATTGCAGCGATTGTACGGGTGGCGGTGCACTTTTCGCAGGGGTTGGCGCATCGTCGTCCCAATTCTCTTCCGCACCCCACTGAGGTGCGGCGCTTGTGATGGCCGGGGCATTCGAAGTGACTGTATCGCTGCGCGAATTCGCCGACGATTCGTCCGGAAGACTCGCTTGTCCGGGAGAATCCCAAGTCTCGTTCTCGTCCCACAGCGGAGTCCGATTTCCCATATTCGCGTTGGAATTGTTAGTCGATGGAGCTTTAGCCATTGTCGATGGATTTTGCACGGCTCCCGTTGCCGACGAGTCCCAACTCTCGTTCTCGTCCCACAAAGGCGTCGTATTACCCGGTGCCGCGTTGTTCGATCTATTGGAATCAGAGTTAAACGAATTGTAAGAATTTCGCGAATTTCCACGTCCTCCTCGCGAGTCTCCGCGACCGCCACGGCCGCCGCGATAATCTCCGCGTCCGCCTCGATAATCGCCACGGCCTCCGCGAGAATTTCCGCGTCCGCGAAAATCGCCACGTCCGCGAAAATCGCCGCGTCCGCGAAAACCTCCACGACCTCGAGAATCACCGCGGCCTCTTCCTCTCGAATTGCTCGACGAGTCCTTGATATCATCATCGTTTCTGAAGTTAAAACAGCCAAATTGAAAAATAAGATTTGCACTGCAAAAACTCGGATCGTTAATCGAATAAGTTACTTACGAGAAAGTGAACGTTCCGTCTGCCTTTTGTTTCCAAGTTCCGCAGGTATTACGAACGTCCGGATCATTGCGAAAGTTTGGACCGGCCGTTGAAAGTGTTTGAGAATATTTGCTGCCGCAATCACTCGGTGTCTGTTGGTCGTAAATCGGGGTCGCTAGAGACTGATGAGGAGTGTTCGTTGGCGTCTGATAAGGCGTTAAGAAGGGAGTTGGTCCCGATGGTGTGTACGGCGTGTTCGCTTGACTCGGCGCACTGCCGTATCCGCCGAATGATGTTGCACCGGGCGTATTGAACGAATACGACGAATCGTCACCCCCCGCGGCATTGTGCGAATAATCGTTATTCCCTTCGTGATACATTCCTACAGAAAATTTAAAAAATTCATCACTATCCTATTTACCAAATTTGAGATTCTCAAGCAAAACTCAATAGATGAAAAACATCCACGCGGCTTCAGCAAAAATATGAAAAAGACTCGAAAAATCTCGTTGGATGAGAGAGAAAAAAAATGATCAACATTCCAACATTATCTAAATTGAGAAGCAATAAGATGGACGTACCTGGTGTTCCGAAGCCCGGCGCCTTTGGCGTGGCTACGCATCGCGGTATTTCACGGAAGTTTTTCTTAAACCAACTGAACATCTTTCCAATAGTCGGAAAAGTTTGGCCGCGAAAACGAACGCCGTCCGGCGATACGGAAACGTATTCGTGTTTGCAACGCTCGCGCGGTAGATATGAGAGCATAAACTTTGCCGGATAGGTCTGAAAAACAGAAGATAAAAAAGAAAAAAATCTCATAAAAGCGTCAATGTCTTCTATAGATTTTTAATAATAAAAAAAATGTTACCTTCGATGGCGAAATAATACACGGTATCGAACTCGGTTTGTTTCTCTTTCGTTCGTTCAGGATTCCCTCGGCTTTCGCTTCGTCGCCGTCGACATTCGGTGTGTAGTAATGGCACTCCAGCAACTCCGAGGCGTAAGCCGCCATCGGATTAACATGTCTCGCAATTATTTCGTCCAAATCTTCAAATTCCTCGTTACCGATCCACAGTTTCTTTCCCAAAGCGAAACCAAATTTTTTGCCCTCCTCCCTGACGTCGATGTGATGAAGTACATCGTCGGTTACTTTCCACGTGACAGTAAGATGATCTTCGCCCTTACTGCTCGGACGTATAATCGCCTCTCCTTGTTTCATCACTTCCATCAATTTCGCTGCTTCGGAGTAACTTATGTTGTGAAATGACGGATGTACGATGACCCGCTTTATGTAGGCGCGTTGCTGCTTCAACTTCTTCGCGTCTTCCTCGATTTTTATGTCGCGCTCTTCGGCAGCGATATCGTAGTAAGGATCTCGTTGAGGTCTAAAGATTCATCGTAACTTTAAATACATTTGAAAAAATATTTTTCTCGTAAAATTATTATCGTATTCGCAAAAGTAGATCTGTAAGAATTAAATCTGTAATTTTGTTGCGTTCTTACAGAGAAAACATTGAGAATATAAAAATAAAGAACACTACAACGTTATTTAAAAAATTGTAAATACATTTCAACGCAGTGGCAAATTATTCTCAAATTTATCAATATCTTATCAATTTTAACCTCAATTTGCGATGATTTATCTCAACAAATAGACGTTCATTCGAGTTAATAACTACAATGAAATATTTGAAAAATACAAAGTTTGTTTCAATTCGATAACTTGAGAAAGAGAAGAAAAAATTCGCTTCTCGTTTCCAACTTTTTTCTCTGCACGAAGAGAAGATTCGTTTTACGAATCTTCGTGAAGAATTGCGAAAAATGAGAATTTATATTTACCTCATCTCGTGATTCTGGTCCAGAAGGTCGCTGGTTTTGCTTGTGCATTCGACGCCAAATCTATCGACTTCGATCTTAATAATGCGACAATGAATAACTTGTCCGACGTTAACGCGATCCTCGGGATTCTTCACGTGTTTGTCCGACAAATTTCTAATGTGAATATAACCGGAAACACCGTTGTCGAGTCTCAGTCGTATACCAATAGCTTTTCCGCGACATTCGTTGGCGTCAAAGTGATTCCAAACGTCCGATAATTCGGGAAAATCATTTTTCATACAGAAGGGACATTGCCACAATCCGGTATCGTCGTTACGCACCGGGTTCGCTTGATCCAGTTGTTCACCTTCGGGTTTACGATAATTCATACTGCTCACCGTCGCGAGTAACAATTTACCGATGTAAAAAGTTTCCGGAGTCTCTTTGGTGAGCATATCGAACAATTTTTCAGGTGTCGGCGGCTCGTAAGGAGCGCGAAGATCCTTGTAGCGGCAATTTAGCTCGGCGCGAATGTCGTAAAGCGTTGTGCACTTGTCGCCGAATCCTTGTCTCTCGAGTTCCTCGGCAAAGGCGTCGAGATCGAGATCCTTAAGTTTCTCAGGCGTTTCGATAATCTCTTCGAGAGCGCCGGCCGGATTAGCCGTTTCGTCGTCGTACTCGAGCGCATCGACAGCCATTTTTCTCGCCCATTCGTAAGTCTCCGGATGTACTCTCGTGCCGTCCAAAACTTCGACGTATGCTTCGGTACTATCGCCCAAACTCGCCGTGTCGATCTTCACGAAACCCGCGCAATTAATGAAGATCTTCGGTCCCATATGGCAAATCGTTACGAGTTGCGTACGATTCTCGATTCTCTGATTAGTTTGTCGCAACATCTTCAACAATGCTTGAGCTTTTCTCGGTCCCAAACCGCAAACAAATTGCAATAAATTCCCGGAGTAACCCTCGCCGATCGCTTTATTAATGTCGACACCGACCTCGTTGACTCTATTCACGAATTCGAGATTCAAATTCTCTAAAAGATCGTCTTTCGATAGTTGATCCTGATATTGATGATATTTCAGACAAAGAATCTCATCATCGCTCGTGCAGAGTTGCGAAAATTCGACGAGAGGATCCTGAAGTCGCCGAGCTAGCGATATCGCTTGACGCAGCAAAATCGGATAGTCGCGAAATTCCTCAACGCCACGACTACCATTGGCGTAAATTTTCGCCAACTCGTTGTCGCAAATTTCAACTTTAACGGAAGGAAATTGTTCCTCTGCCATTAGCGCGGTAATGCATTCACGAAGATCCTCGCTGATCATAACGGCTTCTCGTGATTCCCCGCCGACAGCGATAACGTGAGGTTTTTTCGTGGCTATAAAATTCTTCACGCTTTCCATAGCTTTCTCTTTCAAGTTTTTCTCGTCTTCGCGAGGGCTATTCTTTCGTTTTAGCAAATGAGGAATTTTTAGATGATCCGTACACTCGCCATCCGGTGATACGAGACACGCGAAAGCTGCTTGCGAAAAATCGGGAACGTAAGCGATTCCCATAACGCGAATACCTTTACTGGTGTCCCATTCGGGATCTTTGGGTTTATCGTTATCTCGGGTCGTCGTCGTTTCTTCCACGGTATCCCAATCGTCTTCGTTAGCTAACGGTGCCGCGGTGTCGTTAAATTCCACCGTATATGGCGCGATTTTTATCCAATTATACAATTTACGGCAACAAGCGCGCAAAACGTATTCTTTCGATTCGGCCAACAAATTCGCTCGCAATTCCTTTTTCATGTCGGGTATAACCATTCTCGCGAGTGCAATTTCCGCCGCTCCGACTCGCAACGCATTCCATTCTTGAACGTTTTTACTAAACTCATCGCGATGATAAAGTTGCTTCATCTCATCGACGTAATTGTCGCTTGTATTTCCCTCTATGGTGTCGCTGAACGACAATTCTATTAGTTTCTCTTGTTCCGCGTTTGTTAGCTTCAAAAATTCATCACCGACGAGTTCCCCAACGGGTTTATCTCTTACGTATTTCATCGTGAAAATCGGATGACTCTCGTCGATCTCCTTGATTCCCCTCTTCGTTGGTTTTATGGAAATCTTTGCCCGTTCCATATACATCTCGCGTACGCATTTTCTTACTAACGGTTCGCGCGCCAATTGTATTGCAACCATCTGCTGCACGGCGCGAAGTATGTCGTCGGGATCGTCAAACAGTTTGCTTCGATTGTCGAGCGCCGTTAGAAACGGTTCGGTCGGATCCTGTTCGACCTCATGACGCTGATAATTGTCGCGAACATTCTCAGCGTATTGCTCGGGCGTCAGACCAAATTTTTTTGCGAAACCGTCAAGATTAGCTTTCTGGCAGAGCGCGTAAGTGCCGCTTTTCACTGCTTGTTTAAGCGTCTCGTCGGCGTCTTCGTCGTTGAGTTCTAAATCATCGTTTTCGAAGACCGGCGGATCTTCGCCGTTTTCGAGAGCGTCGGCTATCGCTTGCCGGCGTTTGCGTTCCATCTCCTCGCGAATAATCAACCTGCGACGCTCGCGAATGACCGCTTGCATTTTTGGTACTTCGTTGCCGTAGTAAAGCATAAAGTGGTGATAAACGTCGTTGAGCTCTTCACTCGTTTCGACGCTCTTGAGACGATCAATGTCGTCCTCTTTGACGATACGAACGCTCTCCGGCAACGGATCGTCGGGATTCTGCATAATTTCGTCGAGCTGATAGTCGCGCATCTTCATGAAGAGAGATATTAAATTCTCCTTTCGCTGACGCAATTCGCACCACTTTGCATCGTATCTGTAAATCTTCCAGAGATCGTTTATATTCAACTCCGGAAGTATGTGCTCCTTACGATAGAACGAGATGAACGGTACTTCGAAATTCTGATTGCGCATGAAATCGAGTGCTTTTCTTATCTTTGGTATTGTTTGGGGTCCTTTGCGCGCTCGTTCTTTAGCCTCGTCACTCAAGTGAGCGTCCTGAATCGATATCGTCGGACGACAGAATGCCTGTTTATAGATCCACTCGGCTTCGAGATCCAATTCGTTCGAACCCTCGGGTACCGGCGTAATCGGCATTGAACGCATCTGCATTCGCTCCGGTATATCCGTGTTACGAATCTGTAGTTTTTTTTTTGCAACAGACAAATTTTAAATACGGGATTCGAGGAAATTTTCAACGAAAAACCACTTCTTTTCAGCCATTTTGAATAAAAATCAATTTTTTTCGTTTTCCTCGCGGATAAGAATTCGCCGAAAACATCGAGATATTGGACCCGAACGTGGCGACAAAAAAACTCGACGGTACTCAGGAATTTAGAAGAAAAAATTATCATTTGAATATAAGAAAAAAAAAGCAGTAATTATTAATTGTAGTGTTCTGTTGCACAGAAATTTGCAAATATGCGGATCCAGTTGAGTTTTTTCGCCACGTTCGGGTCCAATATCTCGATGTTTTCGGCGAATTCTTAACCGCGAGAAAAACGGAAAAAATCTATTTTTATTACCTCGTTGTCGCGGTCGGTAAAGTGACCGCGTTTCAGTTCGCTTGGTTCGTAAATCTCGAAAATCGTTTTTTTGTTTGATTTTTTCTTCGTCGTTTTCTTGGAACGTTGCGGCCGCTCGTCGAGGCCTTCGTCCTCAATGTAATCGTCCTCTTCGTCTTCTTCCTCCTCCCGTTCTCCGTCTTCGTCATACTGTTTTATCTCATCGTAATCGAAGTCTACACCGAAAATATCTTGCGCTTGTTGCAAAGCTCTGCGAAACAATATTATTAATTCATTTTTTTTTCTCGATCAAACGAATCCGAAGGGTTGTATACACGTACGCGTTAGAATAAACAGGTTTTTTCTTTCGTCGTTTATCAGCTATGGGCCTATCATCGTTGTCAACGATAAAATCGTCGGCGTCGGACTCTTCGTCTTCGCTGCCAGCCTCGTTGAATGTTTCCGCCTCTTGTCTGTGACTTCTTACGCTTATTGGCTCGTCGTCCTGTGCAATCGATAAAACGTGTTTCATAGTTTCTTAAATTTTTTATATTGAATGTGAAATCGTTAATTTTTTTTTTAATTTCAACATACTTCGCAACAATGCGTAACGCAATAAAAATATTTTTTTTAAGTCGGAAGTCTCCGATTCGTCTCGATTCGATTCGATTAAAAGAAGAGTGGCGAATTGAAATTAATTAATTCAATACCATTTATAAATAAAACCGTTAAGGCAACCAGAAACGCTGACGAAGGAATTTATATCGTTTAATCACCTTGGAATTTATGTAACTGCTCTCACCGCGTTTCGCCTTGCGATGCGTAATGTGAGCCTTCGTATTCGCAAAGACAAGCATTGGTCTTAATCATTGGTATGAAATTAATTAATTTCACTTTGTCATTTTTCGTTTGAATCGCCGCTCTTCATTCATTAATCCTTTAAATTGTTTGCCTTTAGTTTGTATTAAAAATAATTGTTAGACAATAAATTAATAAATAACGAATCGATAAAAATAAATTATTAAAAGAGGGATTAAATATTTACATCGCCAGAACCGGCATCGAAGAGTTCGTTAGCAATCGCTTCCCTCTCGTCGTCGGGCTGCCGTTCGATTTCGTCGTCTGATTCCTGATCCTCTATTCGTCGCAGACGTTTAAATCGTTTCTGGAGAAATTAAAAAAAAATGCATAAAATACAATATTGTTACAAAAAAAAAAAGAATGGGCATTGGATTTAATTTTAAACAATAATCGCACCCTTTTGACCGAAATACCGAGATTCTCTTCCAGCAGATCGTAATCGTCGTCCTCGAGTCTATCGTCGAAATCTTCGTCGTCGCTTTTCTTCCGCTTTTTCGCGGCGTCGCCCTCATCGCTATCCTCCGCGTCGCTCTCAATGAGATTATCGTCAACGAAATCTTTGAGTTCTTCGCGGTATCGCGCCTCGTCATCTGTTAGAGGAATTTGTTTTAATAAAACATGTAATGGGGATCAAAAAAATGGCGGTTTTAAGTATTTATCAATGGTATTTTACCTTCGTCCTCTTCGTCACTACTGTCCTCCATGGCTCTGGTTTTTTTCACGCGTTTCTTTTCTCTGGGATTCAAATCGCATTCCTCCTGAAAATCAATGGATCTTAGTTAATAACAATTTCCTAATGTATCATTCCGAGAGAATTTTCAACTTTATTAACTCTTTAATTTATAATTTTTTGCCCCAATACCCTTGATATCTATTAACATTCTTCCCGTGTATAATAATTTAATTGAAAGAAGCAAAAAATAATTATTTAAAAAGCGAATCGGAGTGACAATTTTTTTTTAATGTAATTTTCTTTGGCAAACAATATATATTTTTATTAACGTAGATGCAGCCAAAAATCCTATCGTTTGTATATTCTTTTTCCTTTTGCACTTTGCTCTCCCTTTCTTTTAATTTTTTTTTTTCTATATAAAATCTATAAAATGTAAGGGATTTTCTATTTCGTTATAGAGCAGAAAAATCCTTTAAGAATATTAATATCTCTTTGCAATAGTTAGACGTATTATACGATTTATTGCTGAACTTCACAGAAAATAGTTTTCTGTGACTCCTTCCCTTTATAATTTAGCATAACGGCTTTTCAAACCTTTTTTACCAGATTTCAAAATATAAAGATAAAATAAATAAAAAATAGTCTGGAAACCCCTATGGTTTTGAAAAATGGAAAATCACGAAAATTACTCGCGTAAATACTCTTGAATCTACGAAACCTACTCATCTCTACATTTCGCCGCTCAATATTTTAGGTTGGTTAACCAAAAGAAAATGTTATTTGAAACGAAGCAACTCGTAAAAAAAATTGTTTCAAATCTGCAAAAAAAAGTAAACCATCAATTACGATTTTATCACAAATAAAATCAAAAAGCTATTATAACAAACTGTCGAAAACAAATATTTTTTCTCTTGCAACCGAATCTCTCGAACATCGAAACAATATTATATTACATATCTTTCAATTGAAAAAAAATGAATGTACTTACCTCACTCTCCTCAGCCTCGTCATCCACAAAGTCCGACATTGTTCAATTGAAGAAATAATGATTCCAATTTGTGAGTGATAAAAAAAATAAACAGAAATAAAAAACACTTTAACTTTCAAGCTTGTAGGTTATGTTTTTACCCGCGCGCGACACTGCGTGTATACTCCGTGGAAATAGAAGAAAGAAGCCCCCGGTTTCGCCGCTGGCAGCACGACGTGGCGAGGGGGTTAGTGGGGGAAATGACACGAGGGGCCGGGCAAGAGGAGGAGGGGGGTGGACTAGTAACACGAGAGCCTTCGAGATTTCGAGAGTTTCCCCCACTACTTCCAAACTCTCTTGTTCAGTAGTCCGACACAGGAAACGCGATGCTCGTACTGCTTCGTTCGGGGCAGCAGTAATGCTAAAGAAAGATATCGTCGCAAAATGTATCTAGTCGCATGTTTATTATACATTTTTGGTGGTCTCGTCGTTCTGGCTGAAGTTGAAGTAACGAAGCCATGGTTCGAGAATTTGCCTGCCGTCGCGATGGACTACAAAGTTCACATAGACGCCGGCAAGGAGGATTGTTACTTTCAATACGTTAATCCCGGAGCAACGTTCTTCGTCAGCTTTCAGGCAAGTGTATTCCCCTTCGATCTATAATACATTGTTGTTGAGACTTTCCTTCCCGATTTATTTGTAGATTGATTTTTTTTTTCAATAAACAAAAAAGTTCGCGAAATATTTTTGTCTTCACTGGAATTTCGATAGTTATCGAAACATCGTTTTCGAACCGACCGAAATGAAAGTCTTGCGGTACCATATCTATAGGTATTTACCATATGGCCACGTGTGACATGTCATGAGAATAGGCGGATCTGTTGCTCGTGCACGTTCCACCTTTATAGGTGTAATTTTAGTTTGATGACTGCGGAGATTTTTTTTCTACTGAAAAGCATAAATAGGATAAGATAGGAAAAGATAGGACTTTGAAGATAATTGAGGTTTCAATACTGAAACGGAGAATCGAACAGAGAAGAAATGTTATCGTTACTTTTGTATTATGAAATATATAGTGTGGATATTACTTGTTTGCTTATTCAATGAGATAATGTATCGGTTGTTGTTATCTTGGATTCTTCGGGTTAAAATATTATTGTTCAACGCGAGATTGTTGACTCTGTTAACTGGGGAGTACTGGAAAAATAATGAAACACCTGTTGCGGCTTCGTTTGACAATCGAATGACGCCGAAAGTTACGTAAAAACAAATGCTTTTAAACTCGAAATACTTTTATTACAAATCGGTGAAATTTTACCTTTTTTCGATCTATCGCTGATTCAACTCCAATTAATCATTTTTCGACGGTCCGTTCGATCCTCTTTTTCGTGCTCATCGTTTTTTTTATCATCGAAATTTAATTCAATCGAAGAAACGATTTTGGAGCAACTCGTGTCGACTGTACGCTCCAAACCTGTTGCTCTGCCGCGTCGTATTACTTTGAATTAAAGCCCCGCGTGCCGCTCGACAATTCGTCGTAATAAAAAAAAAATTGTCGACTATCGAATTTCCGTCAATCGATCTGTATAGCAATAATTTTAATTTCTTTTTTCGTAGGTACTGCGCGGCGGTGACGGTAAAGCCGGTTTCGCCGTAAGAAACCCCGAAGGTGTAATAGTCCATCCTTATCAATGGCGAACGAGCGCCGATTATCAAGATCAATCCGTCGCCGGTGGTTACTACAGCGTTTGCATAGATAACCAATTTTCAAGATTCGCCGCGAAACTTGTGAATTTATACATAACGGTGATAAGGTACGACAATTATTTTAAGAAATTCACTTCGCACGCGCCAGCGTTTTTTTGATTATTTTCAATAATCAAAATTATTTGATTAATAATAAATATACAAAAAAATTTATCCGAAAAAATATTGCGTTTTAAACACAGATACGATCAATGGGACATATTCACCAAGGAATTGGAGGAACTGCAACTTTCCGTTGGAAACTTTACGGTGAGAAATGTTTGCCAATTTGTTAAGAATTTTTTGGATTCTTTCTGTTTTTTTTTTTTTTTTAAACAAATTTTTATCCACTCAACGAACCGATATGTCAATGGGAGATTTTTTTTTCTCGCAGGAAACTATCACCGGTGTCGAGAAAAATATAAACGAGATGCTTCAATACCAATACCTCAGCAGAAGTCGCGAAGCTCGCGATCTTAATTTACTGATCGACAATAATTCGTACGTTCAAAGTTGGTCGATAGCACAACTCGTTGTTATCGCCGCAACGACGATATTACAGGTATATTTCGTCAGAAGATTATTCGAGGTACGACCGTCCGGATATTCAAAAGTACGAATTTGAGAAGAAAATGAAACTATTATTGCAAACGTTGCCGCGAAATTCAAAGGTAAAAAAGAACAATCATTGTAAACGTTGCGGGAAAATTCGGAGGTAAAAAAAAGTGTTCGATGTCGTTGAATGAGAAGAGTTTGTGATAATTTTCTCCGAGACTCGAGGAGCCTCCAAGTTACTGTTGATCACTCGTCAGTTACGGCATTTTCTCTTGTATATGAAAAAAAAGATACCGTTTATTCGATCAGCGAAGTATTTACGAAAACGAACTTTATGCGCAAAAAGTTCGGAAATCACTTTTTTTCTTTTTGTTTTTAAATTAATTGCAATACATCCGCTGACAATACTCGCGCACGACTCAAGTACTCTCAATTTTTTATTCGCGTATCGTAAATAACTTATTTTTCGTGTTTTTTTTAAGTCAGCCACTGTACATCACGAAGGAATTGAATTTTTTGTTTTCACATTCCATCACTCTTATAAAAAATTAATAAAGAAATATATTCTTTCGAACAAATTTTTGTCTAATAGCTTGTTGATTTCTGACGGCAAGAAAACAAAAATAAGAATTCATCATTGAGAAACTGCGACACAGGTATATTTATACAAACTGGAAAAAAAAAGAAAGTGGATATACCATTTATAGTTGTACTATTATAATGATTGACTATCATATAATTTTGTTAAACACATTATACAATTTATATTTTATAATAATGATATAATACAGATTCGATCAGTTTACAATATTAATGCTTTGTCTTTATTTTTATACTGACTAATAACGTATTACGAGTAGAATTTTCTCGTGATATTGGACTCAATATTCTTATTTTAATACGGAAGCGTTTTCGGCTTTTTTTTACATCGACAGAATTGCTGGTAAATTCATTTTTTTCTTGACTCGCAGAGTTCTCGTTTCAAATCCTATTATTCCGGTCAGTGTACTCGCGACTGTCTCGCTATTTGTTGCATAACACTTGCGCTCAGCGCCAACAGCCTATGACGCTGTCGAAGATTTCTCGCGCGCACGTGTTCCGAGGCGACTTCCTTAGCATAATTACCGGGAAACCATCCCTGTTCACCGCCCAATAGTTTCTCACCGAGATGCCAGCCATCCGTCATTTTTCTCAGTACGTTTATAACGTCCCCTTAAAAAAGAATATGAAAATAAGGAATTCTATCATGTCGCAATAATTTTCATTCTCGCGTAAATTTGCGGCAAAAAAATGTTTTCATCGAAAGATAGAATGTCAATATGAATGGATGACTTCCATAAAAACCGTAAAATTGACAGACATTTTTTTTCCATTCCGTCGATAATTTCTGATTCGAACATTGAATTTCGAGTAAAATAATACATAGAATTTAACTGCAATTTGAAAAGTTTAATGATTAAAATTGAATTACTGTAATTTAAATTTAATTGTTACATAATAAAAAAAAAATTGTTAAAATTGTATAATATATATTCACCTGGCTGAAGCGTCAATTCGTCCGGTTGCGCTGCAGCATAAGGGTACAAAGCCATTACTTGGGGACAATCCCACGTTTCATAAAGAGTTTCGCCGACTAAACTTGGTTTGGGGGGTGAAACTGCGTCTAGCCATCTTTCACGTTCCGTGGCATCATTACACGTGAGAATATACTCGACGTGACGTCCCGAGTAATTTTCCAACAACGAGAGTACCATCGCGTGTCGCCCGGCGAACGGCGAATCCTCCGGTACTTTTTCCAGCGCCACAAGACTCCTCTTACATGTATCTATTACCGTGTAAGTTTCCTCGTTTGTGCTGCAAACGAAAGTCAGTTTTTTTTTTATACTTCATTTATCGATTAATTTTTCACTTCCGAAAAACAATTTAGTGAATACTAAAAAAAAATGAAAAAAAAAAATGTATTTTTTATACTAACTTCGTCTTTGTTTTGGCTATTAAAAGATAGTCCGTTAGTAACAAAAGATAGAGCGATGCTTTGTGATATTTTTTGCCAAAAGTAAGTTTGTATTCGGCGTCCGCTCGCGCGAGCATTTGAACGACCGGACCTCGTCGTACAAGATATCGATCTCGAAGTACAATCGGTGGTACTTTTGACGAATATTCCAATTTCCTATAAACATCAAAACATTCGCGTTGATACAAAGTTAATACCAAAGATAAATCGATTATTTCAAATTTTTTTGCAAACTATTTACCTTTCAAGTGCCTCCATTTCTGAGAGTCTTCCAGCGGCTCTCGCGCCTTCGTTACACTCCATAACGACCTGACTAAGCTGCGATAAAACGCATTCCCAACTCATTCGCTCGTTTTTGCTGTCGGAAGATAATTTCGAGAGAACAGCGTCGGCTAACAGCGGTAATCTGCAATAAAATTTCTAGCTCTTAGCTTTCCATATATATATTTTTTTTCAATAATTCATCTAATTATTGGTCTTTTATAGAGCTTTATAGAGTTAATAAACGCAAAACGTAATTTACTAAACAGAAATTCAGAATTTTTTAATTAAGTAATAAAGATGAACTATTGAAAGCGATGCGAACTCGGAAGATAGAAAGACGAAGTAAACGTTATATTTTTGTAATAATTATTTATCCGTACCTTGTGACACGTTGCATCGGCAACATGAGAAAAGAATGCAACGACAAACTCTGGCACGCTGGATGTGATTCTATCCGCGTAACAGTTTCGACGAATTTGGAGCCTTTTTTGTTCCTGTAAACGAGTCGAATGTCCCCGTTAATTACCGAAGCTTTGTGCATTAATAAAAAAAAATATCTTAACTATTTCCATCTCAGTAGGTAACATCAGTTTGATATTTCTACGTATTTATTTGAGTTTTTCATGAATTACCTTAACTCTTTTAAGGTCGTATCGATGCTCACTTGATTAGAGCAATAAGCGACGTAAACGCTCGACGATCGTTGCGCGTAACTCAACAATACATCGGGCAAACCTCGCAGCATTACGTCTTCTCTCCACACGGTTTCGAGTTCGGCGAGCAATCGCTCGGACGCGATTAGCACACTCGGCACACCGCCGAACAATTTTTCTCTCTCGCTGGGCGTCAAAACCTCGTAAACCAATTCGTGATTATTTAAAAATTCGTCGACGAGAACGCGAAGGGAATTTAGATACGAGGCTTCGGACGTGAAGATCTCGAATTTGGCCTCTTGAACCTTTTTCTCGTCGGGCGACAGTCGTTCTGCAAAACAATAAAAACACAAAACAATGTTAACGTTTTGATTGAATTCAGAAAATCGCGGGTGCAGATTTTTCCGTCAGAAACGGAAGATAATTAATAAAAATAAATAATGAATTATATATTATTATTATTATTATTATTATTATTATTATTATTATTATTATTATTATTATTATTATTATTATTATTAATATTATTATTATTATTATTATTAATTATTTTTTCTTTTTCCAACACAATCTGCAATATTTTTTTTCATGTGACAAAAGCAATAATGACTCACGAAGCAAATCGCTGTTTATGACTTGCGGTGTTTGACACCAAAGAGTTCGATGTCCGGGTTTCGCAAGATCGGCAGCGGTGGGCGAAGGCATCGGATCTTCAACCTATCAAACGCAAAATCAAAATCCGTAGAATGCTCTCATCGCAATTACAATTTCAAGAATGCCGTTAGCAATTGTTGAAACTTAGAATTCACATCGATCCCACAGTTAGCTAATAGATAATTGCCGGAGCTCGAGGCGCAATCTTTAACATAAACGGCGAGATATAGGAGAGTTATATACATCGTTGAGATTGCAGTTACGTCAGTTTCAACGAGAGACAGAAAAAGAAGCGGAGAGAACGAAGAAAAACGATGCTGTGGGACCGAGAAATACAATAATCATCCGCAATGTCATTTGTTTTTTTTACACTGCTTCTCTCTCGTCGTGCTATATATTTACCTCCTCGTAACCCTCGGAATCCGACTCAAAGGCGACCCTCGCAGCTGCCGCAGCGTAAAATTGATACAGAGGCTCCTCGTCCAACATGCTGTAGTGATCTAAAAGAACCAAAGAGATCGGAGTTAATGCAACAATATCGTTGAATTCATGAACCAATAAAGTGCATTCTTTCTCCGAATCGCGAGTAAACTGATTGATAATAAAGTAATCAACGATGAGTAATGAGTTAATTAACAACGAACTAAATGGATCGCGAGCTAACGAACGATGTGTTAATGAATGAGGAACAATGAATTAATTAAACGTGACTTATGAGTTAATAACATAACAATGAACAATGAAGAAACGAACTATACTTATCCCTAATAAAGTTAGCAATTTTTTTTCTATAGTAAACACAAAAGATTCTGAAAATTTTTTTTTTTCACTTTTACTCTGTAATTTCGGTAGAGAAACGAACTGCGAATCAAGGAAACGTGATCTTTTTGTTTTATTGCGACACTCATAGGAATTTTTTTTGTTTTCTTACCGACGTCGTTTCTCTGCGACTGTTCAGTGACGTTGTTCTTCCAATAATCCGTACCAGTGTACCAACTATTGTTGCTACCGTTGCTGTAAACCTCTTCTTTACTGCTGCGATTATTGTTCCGCGATAATCTCTCCTCACCGCTTTCGTTCTCGAGATAAAATGTCGACAGTCCCGTCAGACTCTTTCGGAAGTGTTTCTTGAAACTGAAATACTTTTTACCGTCGTTGTTCGGACTCTGCTGATCGTTGTTCGAATATTTCAATCCCTCCTCCGCGCAACCGTCGGTCTCAGCGCTGGCGGATGTTCTTCTTCTCATGCGCCCGAGACTACCCTTCGTGATGCTCCAGGTTCGTCGAAGTAATTTCATTCTCTTGCCGAATGTCTCAGTGAGACTCGACTCTCGGGGCGGCGGTGGTACCGGTCGCGACGGCGCTTCCTGACAACTTTTGCCGTCGACAGGACTCTGGAGACCCGAAATACCGTTCGGATGTACGGATGGATTGCCAGATGAATCCTCGTCCTCCGATCCACTGCTGAATTCGTCCGATGGAAACGAATTAAGAGTCTCGTAGTTCGAATCATCCGATGCCGTATCTGCCGATTGATTCATTGATTAATGATCGATGAATTTAGTTTTTTTTTATTATAATAATCGTAAATTAAATCTTATTTGCGAAACCAGCGATTTACGAAATTATGTAAATATTTTGTCGTACTTTTTTTCTGTTTTCATAGAGAAAAGGATATTTGAGAAAAAAAAGATGAATTAAAAAATTTGTAATTTATATAAAGAATTTTGAAAAATTATACACAGTTTTCGTGAAGTAGAAATCTCAAATTTATATACATTTTAAAGAATGTGCATTGGTGGATTCGTTTTTTTCTGGCATTGCGACAAAGCAGATCAATAATGCGGTTTACATTTCGACCAAAACCCACGCAAAGAGTCGGACGCTTATAGAATGTTAGAGAATCGCTAATCGAGCGCTTAAAAAAAAAATAGTCCTGAAATTATTTCTTCATCGACGAAGTTTTCTCCTCGAAAATTGCGAAAACTACTTTTTTTTAATGTTTGTACTCTTTTGACTCGACAAAACTTTTATCGTTTGTTTGTCGATTAGAAATTTGTAATTAATAGGACGTTGGAATTGCGCAAACAATATACATTGTTTTAAAGTCTATTTTCACGAGATTTAAGTTGCAAATCGTAGCCAATCACCGGGAGACGAAAACACGCGGACAGGTAGTTCTGTATCGATGAAAGCGGTATATCGAGTATTTCTAAACGAGTCTCTCTCTCTGTCTCGATATCTCGATCGGGTTCGCAATTAGCCGGTTGGCCTTCGCGGGCTCCGGACTCCCTGCGTTACTTCTTTACAATCGCGAAATATGCGCGAATCAACGTCTTCGCGATGCAAAATCGGTGATTTCAGAATGCGAACGCGGAAATATTCTTCTCTCGAAAAAAAATTGAACAAATTAAAATAAAATAAAAAAAACTCGAGTTGCCGGAATCGATGATGAAAACATGTGATAGGATGATTGAATGATTATGGTTATAGTTATTTATTTAAAAATATTTCTTTACATTATGTGAATTAACGAAACATCGCGGGTCAAACCCTCGAATGTTCTACACAGTAATATTCGAACAATATAAAAATTTGCTGGTAAAATTGTTCATCGGAAAAATTCGTTGAAACAAATGCGATTTTTTTTGTTTTTTTTTTTAATGCAATCAAGTTTAAGGCAAAGCGAAAGTAATCCAAAGGCAAAACAGTTATTGATCAGCGAAGATCTACATTATTTATTATTCCAAAAGCGGTATTGCTGATGAAGCGCCAATTGTCTTATCGTAAACGAGACAGATTTTTTTTTCGATAACAATAAAAATCGAATCGGAAGCTACTTTAAGAACTTTTATTTTTTGCTCCAACAATCAAAATTTTAGGCGATGTCCAATTTTCTGATTAGCGACGTATACAAAGTCTTTTAGGCTTCGTTAAAAAAACAAATTCGATAACAATAAAGATCGACACTATGTTTTTCTTTGCTCCAAAATAAAACAATTTGCTCTTTCAACACGTGTGGAATTGTAAATAATTAGATTAACCGTTAGACAACTCTCGTATATATCTTAATCGCAGTCTTCTCATGAAAAAACAATGGATTATGATTTTATTCAACACAGAAATATTCATTTTTCTCAAACAAACTGCAATATGCAAACTGCAAACGGCATTCAAAAAAATTCAATATTGAGATATTGAAAAGTCAAACGATTTGTCGATCGAAAAATCTTTCAATATTTGTTCCGCTTCGAGGCAAATGAAAAATAAACAATAATTTTTTAACAAAATTATAGAATCTCTTTAATGAAGCAATGTAATGTCTCCTCAAGTGTTAGAACCTTCCAAAACGTAGCAAGAGGTTTCCTGCGTGTCGACCGTGTCATCGGGTCGTCCGAGTATCCGAAGCTGCACCAGTCCCCTCGTCTGCAGTTGTGCATTTTGTTGGATACTCGTGGCGTCCTTTCGTTCGTCGTCGTTGTAACTTCCTTGGTAAGTATTGGTAGCGGCCGATGGACGACAAGGAACGTTGGATCCGTGATGCTCGGCGTTGTCGGTAGTAGTGCCGCTTCCAACCAGAAGGACCGAACCCGTGCCAAGGCTCACAGCCACTTGAAAATTCATTTCTCAGGGTCAATCTTTCTCTTACTCGGCTTCGAAATGATCTCATCGTTTCGGGATCCCGTCTTATAGTCCTTACGTGTCATATATACATATATACAAATGTATATACGCATATATCAACTGCTGAGAAACCGAAAGTCGTATCTCATAAAGTGTTAGTCGGTATATCGGATGAGATAAGTCCTTCTGATTCTCAACTGTTAATATGTATTTACTATATAGTAAAACTATACACCGGTTGCCTTCTCGATCTTTTATTTTTGTCTTGCTTCGCGATCTCCTTATATTTTATCTGTCTTTCTTTTTAAACTCGCGACAAGGAGAGTTGAAAAAAATCGCGTAGGCCTTCGCGCTCGCAGTCCGCCCAGAAAAGAGGCGAATCGAGTCAAACGGAGAACAAGCGGCTCCTCCGATCCGATTCTTTCCTCCACCCCCCCCCCCCCCCCCCCCCCCCTCGCTGCTTCTCTCTATCCTACCGAAACAACTCGCGAATGCTGACCGGTGCCGGGTACGTCGATTTCAACATCGCCGACGCAAAGCTACAGATTTCAACTAACCGTGACTCGGAATTCAGTAAAACGTATTTTTTGTTTTTTTCTTCACGATATCGAGTTTTCAGAAAATGGTTCATATTTTCTGTTAAAAAAAAATTGTCAAGCAAATCTTCTTTAATCGAGTTTCGGACTATTTGTAAGTTGAATTTCATTGAAGACCCCTTTTTTTTCTTAATTGGATTTTTAATTGAAAAAACGAAAATTAACAATAGTGAAGTATCGATTCGATTTTTTTTGTACTCCGTTTTTGTCCCGATGCGTCTGCTACGATATCGACGAACCGAATTCATTTTTTTTTTTTTCGACTTGGCGAAGTTTTTCGTATTCCAGAACGTCAGAGATTATATATACATCATTTTTAAATACATGCGCCATAGATACATAATTTTTCCAAAATAATTATATTTCCCAATAAATTGTATTAGAGATCAATTTTTTTAATCGATATATCGAACACAGTCTATCGAAGACGGAACTAACGCAATAAGCAATCCACCGCCATTGTTATTTCTCTCGATCCTTATTTCTTTACTTCTTACAAAGCTACTGAAATATCATCTAATTACCATTTCCCCCGATCGGTATGTAGACAAAAAAAGATCATCCCACAAAAAGCGTCATAAATATTCAGAACAAAAGCAATGAATAATTTATCGGAAAAAAATTTAAGACCAATCAATTCCAAAAACACAATCGCCACCAAATAAACAGAAAACTCACCTTGTGTGTTGGGTCGGCGCGATAAAGTTTTCAGACTTTGTCTCATTGTTTCGTTTCTTCATGTGTCTCTCTTACGATTCATTGCATTATTCTCTTTCTTTGTATTTATTTCTTCCCCTTTTTATTGTTTTAATGACTTCTTCGCTCGTTATGACTCTCTTTCTCGTGAGTTTTAACTCTACAAGAGTCAATCTCGTTGCTTTCGCGGCGTGCAATGCAGTTAACACGTTCACGCGCGCTCGGGCGGCGTGATCGGGAATCCCGTGTTCGTCGGTCTCGAGCGTAAATCGGCGCACGCGACTCGAATCTCGATGATTAAAAAAAAAGGAGAATCCTCTCTCTTCACCGCGCAGCGAGACTGAGAGTTCACAGAGTCAATGGGGATGCGCCAACCGCGAAAAAACTTCAATCCCCTTTTGTCTTCGAGATAAGTATATGGCAAACATGTAGGGAACGTATATACACTGGCGGTGTTAACCGTACAATGGAAACCGAGAGATCGGTTTGCTCGACGCTGCTGCTGCTCTGCGGCGATCGCTGCGTCCCTCGCCGCGGCTCGGCCGTGACTGAGAACGCGCAATATGCGCTTTCACCTTGCGCACCGTTTCAACACACGAATACAGACACATAAAAACACAAACACGCAAAAGAACTCCCGCGACAAGCAAGAAACGTGTAGCTACTCGATCTCATCCAACACTCAGCTTCGTAACTCCCGCTAACATACATTTGAATCTCAAATTATTCAATTTTTATCCTTTAGATACTTTTTTTATCGTCGCCTCTATTATCGTTCTTTCTAACTTCGAGAAAAAAATTTCTTTGCGATTACCATTGGCAATTGCAAGTAACAACTTTTTTTTCGATGTTTTTTTTGTTCGATGATTAATTTTACTTATAATTTGACACGTAACTTAAAGTTGTTGTTGTTGTTATTATTTATGAACGATCTTTTTTCTTTAAGGTAGAAATGCGCGTAACGGAGGTTGCGAATTGAAATTTCATTAGTCGATGATTTTGAGTATTATTATCGAGATTTATTATTATTTTTATGATTTTTTACTAAGAAAATAAAAAATATTATTATCGTGTTATTATTATTATCATATATTCAAAAAATTTCACGGGTTTTTTAAAATCATTTTTATCACAATTGCATCTGACAATAAAGTATCACCGATTGGTTGCCGGCGGACCTTGAATTCACGAGTGCAGCGTTATTCTCACGGATATTTATAGATTCCTGTTGGATCGACGATAATCACGTAAGTCACGAGACCGTTGTATTCGATGTTTTGCGTCTTCCAAGAATATTGTTTCATCGACGCACTTACACACCGATCGGACGAAATTCCAACGCAATTGTTGCACAAAGTCACAAGTCACTTCGTCCCCAAAGAAACGATTGTTCGTAATTATAATTTCGCTGTGAAATTACTGCGATGATTTGCGAGGAAAAATGTTAGCGAAGTTACGAAGACAAAATTTAATGTTAGAAAAATTGTGTAAAACTTCGTTGCCCGGTGAACATCGGCAAAAGACTGAGAGTTAAGGAGAGGTGCCTTACAATACGAAAGCGACCTATGCACGCTGAAGAGGCGATGTCGACTAACACACGCGAGACATTCGGTTTCACCGGTGTTCACCGACGAGAAGTGAACGAACGAAACCGCGCCAGCAGATGTGTTACATAAATGGAATGTCCAGAATCTACCGGGAAGATCGGGGCGTTCTTAATACAGGCGGGGAGTCGGAGAAAGGCATTTAAAAAAAAAATTGAGGAAAATAACTGTTTGATGAGTAGGAATTCCCGGACCACTGTTAAACTTCGAAAATTTGTCTTGAAAAACGCCACTTCCATATGGTACGCTAACTGTCCCTTAATTAGGGATCACAAAGTAATTCTGTTTCGCAAAATTCAAAGAATCTGCTAGCCATCTCTGTTTAGCAAAATAATGTTTATTTTACTCTTTACAGTATCCGAACACCGGCACTGAAATTATTTCGCTCCAATTCTGCGCGCAAAATTTTAACAATTATGTAAATTGCACTGCACAAGTTTTCCGCGTATGCGCGGTCGAAGAAAAAAGATTTCCGTAGTTTATCCGAAACATTCAGAAAAATTAATTGAATAAAAAAAACATTTCAACGAACTGTAATTCTTTTATAGACTTTGAAAAAATGCTTAACTTTTTGTTATAACCCGTTTCGGGCGTTTTACAAAGTCGTCATATCTTACCGGAAGTTTTAGTATCTTTTCCGACAATGTGGAAAATACGTAAGAATTGCAAGTTAGAAATTTTCTTTCAACGCTTGAAAAGCAACAACCTGTGGAAAGTTGCAGCTTTCAAATGATTTCATTGGGACAACGTTGCTTACTTGTATATTATACTTCCGTTAAGTTTTTACTTCGTTGGGATCAGACGTAATTTGCAGTATGTCGCGGTAGCAACAGCAAAACTAACGATGCAGTGGTTATTATTGCTGCTGGTAATGAAACTACCAGATATTAAATTATTAAAAACTACCGGATATTTCGAAACATCAAAATATTAAATTTAAAAATAAAAAAATATTCGAATAAAAATAAAATAATATTCGATATTTCGAAATATCAAAATATTAAATTAACAATAAAAAATATTTGAACAAAAAATAAAAGTAAAGAAATATTCAATGTTTCGAAATATCAAAATATCGAAGAAAGTCGAAGCGCAAAGGGAAGCCATTATTATTGAGTCATCTCTCCAACATTATTTTCTATCCTGTGTCATGACAAACTGCACTCAGCGATGATTCTCTCGATATCATGGTAATCAGGGAACCGCAACTACCGGGAAGAGATAGTTACGTCCGAAGCTATATACATATATATGTATATTATGCGTGTATAAGTATTCCGGCGCACTGACTACGTACGAAAGCCTCTATCACACGGGAACGAAGTAAAAGTTCTCGCCTCTTCATCGAGCGCGAGAGTGATACGGCGAGAGCTAATAAATACAACTATGCGCCTGACGAGTAGAACGATTTATTTTTATTATTACTCTCGCTGCTTAGACGCGAGAATCAACTTTTATTGCTTCGGATACGTTGCAAACTACGAAAGATGGATGTAAAACGATTCATCGGTGAGAGGAGGCATTCGCACGTTTTTTTCAACGCTGAAATGTACGCATAACAAATTCTCAGAGAACGTCTAAAGAGAATTGCGACCGAAATTGGATATGAAAACAAAGAGAATCATAATTCGGTGAATTCCAAATTTGTGGATTCGAATTGCATTATTTGGCGATCATATTTTCATTGAAATATGGTTAGCAGCCACGTGAAATATGAATTTTCCGCGTGATTGTTGAAAAGAGATTGAAATTCTACTCGTGTTAAAATTTCATTAAGGAGAATCGATGATGGGGTTAATTTTTAATTGCGGATATAAAATTTTTGTGTTATTGTGAAATATTTAGAGAACCTTAGTATGTTTTAAATTTAGAAATGATTTATTGGTGATTTTTGATAATCGACGAACGCATCGCTATTAATTTTTTTTTCTGTGTTGAGGACAAATTCGTCATTCCCATCGCGGAATTATAAATATATAAAGAATATTTTTTCTTTCTTTTTTATAATCATACGGTACATCGATGGAAAAAGCAGCTATTCAGGCCGTTACCTTGAATTATCTATCGACTCTATTGACTCTATCGAATCCTCTTATCCTACAATCATTCTTCCCTTTCAACTCGAATCCTCCAACATTCTCTTTCACTTTCTTCAGCAACGTGGGTCTCATTTTGAATAATGGAAAAATACGTTTTCATGGAAGAAAAAAGTCGACCATTCAATGGTAATTATTTCCATCGCGTAAACTTTCTTCGCTATAATCTGATCTCTTTAATTTCTTAATAACAATAAACTGCCGACTGCGATATGAATAAATCATTGTTATCCACTTTTCTAGACACCATGTATCTCAAGAGTTCTCTAACGAGATACAAGTTAGTAATTATAACTCACAAGAGTTGATTAGACATCGAATTAAAAAAAAAAACCAACCAGTAATTTACGTTACTAAAGATTTTAGCGAAAACTTCCGCAATGTTTTCAGGCTGCGATGCCGCGCAGTCCCAATGCTTTTCGGGAAAATACTTCACGAAAAAATAAAGTGTCGCCAAAGAGATTTTTGAATTAGAGGAAAAATAAGACTCCTTCTTCAAGAAAAAATGTTTCGCGAATGGAAATTTGGAAAGTCAGTCTCTCGTTTTCTCATAGCTCTCGAGTTTTGCGCGACAGTTCGTCTACGCGAATTGCCATGTTGTTTGTAGTCCTCTTACAAATGACATTGTATTGTGCAACATTTGCGCGCACATTCATTAGTACTTCTAACGTTTTCTCTGAAGTGTATAAAGAAGGAGAACGCGCGCACCGAGCGTCGAGCCCGCGGGCGTTGTACGTGCCTCAGACGTTAATATAATTCGCTGGTTTTGTCGTCACGGTATTTTCTACAGCTACAGTAAATACATATGTATATACATACGTTGAGATCGTACAATGTCTATGTATACGCAACGTATATAGAACTCACCTGAGAAGGTTGATGTCCCTCTCGCGACTGCTGTACGGCTCGTCGATCGACTCGACGGATTCTTTCGCGATGCCTTCGATTTTTGTCGTCTCACTTTTCTCGACCAACGCTGGACGGCCTTCTTTTTGCTCGAATTCACTTGAGAATCCAAATTTCTCAGACTACAATAAAATTGTCGAATTAAAAAATACGATCGGGAATGTGGAAATTTTTCATCGCGGACTTCGTGTTTTAATTATCGGCAATTTTCGAAGAATATAAAATGATTTTTTTTACGGAAAACTATATGAGAGAAAAAAATTCGATAGACAAAATTCGTCATTACAGCGATGCGAATCGGTTTTTTTCTTTTTTCTGAGCTTTTTTTTACTGAAAGGTACAAATAACGATATAAAAAACTTTGATGGACAGAACTCGTCATTTCAGTGGTGCGAAACGTTTTTTTGTTTTTCTTAACTTTTTTTTACGGAAAGGTAGAGAGAATGGTAGAAAACCTTTGATCGACAAAATTCCTTATTTCAGCGGCGCGGAACGTGCTTTGTTTCAGTTACTTTTTTTTTTACTTACGCTACATTGTTCTTTTTCGGCAGCGGTAATACAGGCGCAGCCTCTTCCAAGTCCTCCCACTCTGACTCTTTGCCATTGTAAAGTGACCCCAACTGAGAGCCGGAGCTCGAACCGGCGTAGAGGCTGTTGACACGTTCTTGACTCGGTAGTTCAACGTCGTCATACAGGGCGTCGTCTGGTCCGTCTTCAAAATCGTCCAATCCCTCCTCCACCGACGAATAATCGTTGCTTATCGACAAATACTGATTTTCGTCATTTTCCGAAAGTTCTAAATTTTCCAAACTACGATCCGACGAAACATCGTTGCGCGTTTGTGAATCGATCCTTTCCGATTTTTCATCATTGCGCGATTTCAACGGTTCGATCACCGCTGACGATGGACTTCCGTAATTATCAATGACGATCGCGGAAACGGAAGATTGAACAATCGGAATTGGCAAAACATCGTCGTACAGCTCAGCGTCGGCGTCGTTTTCGATCTCCTCGAACAGAGTGTCGGTCGAGGAATTTTTCGTAACAACAGACGGCAGTCCGACGTCGTCGTAATGATCTTCCTGAAACAATTCCGAATCGCATGCAATGTTTTTTTTCGTTAATAATTTTAATTCGCTTTCGTTTTTAATTTACATTCAATTAATTAAATAAAAAAAATATATATATTTTATAGAGGGAATTATCAACAGCTTTTGAGAAGATCACCGCTGGGATTGTGTTTCGAGAAACTTGAAAAAATAAAGAAAATGTTGTAAACAACGTTGTAAGCAGAAAAATTTAACGTAACTTACGCTAATAATACTGTCGTATCTACGAGAGTATGAATACTGATTAACCAGCTGATCAAACCGGCGTGTCTAGTCTCGCGAACCTCTTGAGAAACATTCAGAAGGATTATTATTTTTTTTCTCCATTTCAACTCCGCAGAAGGATCTCTCAAGTTATTCAACAGTCAGATACGTGTGCGTGACCCGGCGAGCAATGCGGCGTTTCTCGCGAGATATGCTAAATGATTATGCCATCGCGTGCGGGACGCGAGATAGAAAAGATATATAATACGTGTAATGTACGCGGTGTTTCGCGGATTTTTACGCAACGCTTGATACAGCATCTTTGGCTTTTCTCGGAGTAGAATTTTCCAATTTTGTTTTTTTGGAGTAAAACTGAAAAATTTTGACTGTAATGGGAAATTTTCTTTTCGAACGGAATTAGTGACATTTTTTGCATAAAAATCAAATTATTCTTTTGAATCCAATAGATTTTGAACATATTTGACAGATTTTTCAGATTTGGTATATTTTTCAATATGTTTGTTACATTTTTCAACTTTGATGGATTTGCCAATAGATTTTTTTATTTATTAGAAATCCAATATGCTTTCTCATCAATTTAATTTCATTTTCTACTTACGATACTCGTTTTTTGATTAAATTATTTTTTATATGAAATTTTATAGCTAAATAAATGTTTTTACGCGGAAACTCGCGAATCTCTGCGCGCCAGCGGTCAATAGCATGTTATGCTTAGTCAACCTGCTGGAGCGCAGCTCTGTCGTTATAACGGCAAGAGTAAGTAATTCATGCTGTTTCGCTCGTACCGCGCGGCTCGTACGCATTACGACGGGCGAGAATGCCGCGTACTTGGATTATATTAAACGTTAGAAAAGGCGGTGCCCACGGATGGACGGCGAGTGGCGGGTCGCTGACACGAAATAATATGCTTCCCCAACGGAATCTTACCGCGTATACGGTTCTTAGGATACTTGTCGACAGTTTCGCGAAGTATAGAGAAACGCGAAATAGTAGCGTCGCGGGACAAAAGGAAAATGCGAAAAATTCGTTTCCCAAAAGAAACAATTGTATTCCAGATGTTTCGCTACATTTCGAAATGTTTCTATAATTTTCAATCTATTGATTTCATTTATGTAGAACAATTGAAAAACCATTTTTTTGAAATACATTTAAAGATATCCAATTTATTAAAAAGGACTCGTAGATAAAAATGACTTTTAACCGAATTTCTCTCGCGTTAATTTAGCGCATTGTCGTTGCCAATTCTAGAGAATGTGTGTCACACCCGTTGACTCAGAGCAAAGACAATACTAGTATACGCGTTAGGAAGTTGCTTTTTTTTCCCATGCGAGTTTTTCTTTCGCTCCGCGAACTCGCGTGTCCTCGCTGCGCACAGTTTTACTCGTTGCAACAATCGGGTCGATTGCACGCCAACCCATAGAAAACTTGGAATATAGTTGCGGCTTAAATACCATCATTTTTCTCTCCAAATTTTTATTCTCACTGCGCATTATAGCAAAATGTAATTCCTTTACCGTTTTTTCTTCTCTCAATCAATTTATCCCATAATACTTCGAATTTGTGGAGAAAAATAAAAATCTAAAGTTAACTTTAAAAAAAGAACGAGAAAATACTGTGTAATGAATAAAAACGTTAATTTCTCAGTCAGTAAATTTCCAAAAATCGCAATGTCGACCTTCGAAGCACTCAGAAAATTATAGTTACTAACATAGAACTTTCTTTTACATCGGAAATCTCCTTAACGCAATGCACCGCTCTTTCAACGCCTTGAAAAAAAAGGAAAAAAGAAAAAACAAAACAAACGAATTAAAATTCACCTCAGTATCCTCTCGTGAAAGTCCAACGTCGTCGTACGCATCGTAACCATTATCACGGATCGAATTATCAATCGTTTCGACATCGTTGTTTCTCTCTTTCGATTCAACGTTATCTTCCTTTTCCCTGCTGCGCGAGGAATCCCTATTGTATCTTCTCGAGGCTCTTCCTCCCCACAGAAAACTCGCATTGGCCGCGCGAGATACGGTGAGTGTCTCAACTATCCCCGTTGCGGTTCTACTTATCGAAAATTCGGACATCGCTTCGTAAACCGGTGCTACAATTTCTTCGTCGACCTTCTTGTTCCTCTTCTCCTCAACCTTCGCCTCCTGTCCGGTCTCTCGTTGTCTCTCGATGCCCTCGTTTTCACTTCTTTTCACCACCCGAGGCGCGCCCTGGCAGTTTTCCAAAGTCAAGACTTTCGCCGGATTGAAGGAGTAATTCGCGTTGTCAACCGACGAGATTCTCGACGACGACGACGACGACAACGACGATGAAGAAGCGGCAGCTGACTCTTCGCAACCACCTGCGAGACTCGATTCAGCGAAATTCTCGTCAATCCTCGAGCGACTTGTTTTCGCGTCGGTCGACGAGTTTCTCACGCTTTTCCTCGACCCACCGAACTCCTCGATCTCTCGATAATTCGACGAGCCGAGATACTCGAGTTCGGCGTATTTTTCCTCGTGTTCTATTAACCTTCGGCCCGTCGAAACCGACGCAGCTTCGCCGTTCGGCAGAAGTTTCGAATTTGTCGCCGATGCGAGATGAACGAAATTCGTCGGCAGCGATATCGCCACATAGCGCAATTCCTCGCGCGAGAAACTTTTGTTTCTCGCTGTTTCGAGATTCGAAGGTTCGACAGTTGCTTGACGGGGCTTCGTGGAGTTTTTCATTTTCTTCGAGCGCCTCGAGGCGCCGGATATGGGGAGAGAATGAAGAACGTTCTTCGCAAATGCAAATTCGGACTTTTGAAGCTTCGGTTTGCCTCGCGGAACTTCGATAGTCGAGGAAATCGGAATTTCTTCGATAATTTCTTTTTCTATTAATGAATCTTCGAGGCGCTGAGTTTTCACGAATTCGACAATTTTTTGGTCCCCTTGAGACATCGAAATTGTCTCGTTGATCGCATCGTTGGTTTGAAGGTTTTTTGATTGTATTTCTTCGCTCAAATTTTCAGTTTCTCGCGACTCGGATTTATCGTTTTTCGCGATACTTTCGCGGCGAGTATCCACTTCGTTGCGGGGATTTTTTTCCTCCGACGAGTCTCGCCGCGAGTTCGAGCGGTTCGCGATGGAATGCTCGTTGAGATTTTCATTGAGTTCCGGCGAAACCGGAACTTCCTTATTCGCGGCGTTCCTCGTCTTTGACTTGTCTCGAGGCGTTTCGCAGGTACGATTATTGTTGCGAATGATATTCTCGAATATTATAAGTTTGCTTGCGAGATCTTTTGCAACATTTTCGGGCTTTGCGGCGGCGTGAGGACGATGAGGCGTCGAACGGGCGCGCGACTTCCATTGAACGGGTACCGGGACTCCGGGTCGGATCTGCAAACACACAGAGGAGAAATTTATATCGCATGGATGAGTAATCTTCGAAGGTTTTCTTGGAGATCCGGAAAGTCGCGTGTCAGCTACGGAGAGCCTCGTTATTGCACAAGAATTCAATGTCTCAGAAGTTAGTCAAGTCGAAAGAGCGTCACGCGATTTATCGCACGTAGAGATTATTTCCGCGCTGAGAAAATTCATTAGTAATATCTAAATTTCTGTTTGATGATTTTTTTTTCGTCTTTTCACGACACTTTTATTTTTTCGACAACTATTATAAAGCGTATTTATGTTTCCGAGATATTAATTATTCGTTTATTTTTCGATTAATTATTTATTTAATTAACTTCCGTCGACACGTATATAATGTATTGATGAATTAAATTTATAATAATAGTCATTTTAACCTGAAGCACTAGTTGATAAGCCATTTTTTTTTTTTTCGTAATTATTCTCAGTTTCAAGCTGAATACTCTCGAAGGACTCGCGCAACTCGATTCGCTTGAACTGATTCTACCTAAACGAATTCTGAAGAAAATTATCGTACATCCTATCGACAGTCAGCAAAGTGTCGATTTTTTGCTCGTCAATTGGAATTTGGTGACACGACAAAAAATGCCTTTTCTTTCGTTAGCACCCACTATTCTTGAAGCGTCATCAAGAAATTGGAGTATACAGTCGGATAAGCCGGTAGCGGATACTATCGTTAGGGGCGTTCAGGCGACTAAAATTCTTGACGAAAATTTTTGGTTTTCGGTGCTTCGGCACTATATTTCATGTATTCTTGCGCCGCTGATCATGTACTCGCAACTTATTAATTACTAAAAAAATTGGTTACTAATAAAAACAAAATTTGGTGATAATTTTTTTAAATTTGTTTATAATAGAAAAAAATGTATAAGAAAATAATTTAAATGAAAAATATATCGGTGGTCATTATTAGTCTTAAGTTATCGGTGAGTTCCAGGCGCGCGGATGATGTTGCTATCGATTAAATAGGAGTGCAAATGCATCGAAACTCCTCCGTGAAATCGATGTTTCCGAGACTAGGCGCGAGAAGACACCAAAAACGGTGACAGCCGTAGACGCAGTTAGAATCTCTTTTTTATTCTCTCGGACTCTCTCAACTCGCAATTCCTCGAACATACGAGACGCGCATAGAGATCGAAGAATGTTCCAAGTCGGTCTCCATAACTGCTCCGTCGACTTTCCGTTAGCGTACGGAACATTGGTAAAAGAGTCCCTCGAGTTCGCGACTATATGCGAGAAGAAAGCCTTCTTTTTCAGTTTGTCGAATGTGCGAAAATTACATTGACGCATCTGTAACGACCATCGAGGCGCTACACCATTGTCTTTGATCTTTGAGACTTTCACTAACAATGTGACGCTTAGAAAAGTTAGCCGCATATTTCGTTCTAATCGTTTATCTTTTTTTTTTAATTTATTGTGTTCTAAAAAAAATATGAATTTTTTTTCATGATTTTTCTTTTATTTATTTACATCATTTTTACGCTGTGTAAAAAAATCGATAATCGATAATCGATCGAAAATCGATCGATAAATCATCGTGAAAACTTAAACTTTCTTGTAAACGTCAAGTCCATATATTCCTAGCAAAATTCCGACAATTAATGTCGCAAAAAAAAAATTCCACGGAATTCCCCGAGAGAATTTCAAAGCCCTTATAAGTGCGTAAAAGACGTCAATTACATTAGCGCGTGACTCGCAAAATCACCGCAACGAGTATCGCGTTATTTCCTGTTCAATTGGGAAAAAAATTCTTTGAGAGTAAAACCGGCAAATATTATGAAACGTATTCGAAACTCGGCACTAATTCACCTGTGAAACCTACACAAAGAGAAAAACAAACATTTCAACATCGAAAAATCCATTAAATCGTGAAAATCTTTGTGGGATAAATATTGTACTATTAAAGTCACGAAGCTGAAAAAAAAGTTTTTTTTTTGATTTTAATAAGAAAAAAGAAATGCCCCACACACGCAAATCTATCGTTCGAATTTGTTATTTAATTTTTTTTCGAATAGATCGCGACGACCGCAAAACGTTTAATCAGAGACCAATCGATGCATTACGAACATTTTTCGCCGTACGAAAATGAACGGTCAACGATTACGAAAATGTTTTTTTTTTCATTAATTCATTTGAAAAAATATACATAAGTAAAAAAAAATTTTTTGAATTTCGTCTCGAAAGTTTCAAAATTAATAGCGGCCGGGAAAATTTCGGAACGAGAGATTTAACATTGTTGAAAAAAAAAATGTTGTGTTTATGGCATCAGAGAATAATTCTGAGTAGTGATTTGATTGGTATCTGTAGCAAGAAAGTTTCTGCGAATAGTAGAGACGATTGGGCCTTTGAGGATCGCGGGGCCACTCCTTCGATTATTACCGTCTGCTGCGTATCGTATAACGTTCTCGTGTCTCGAATGCATCGACGTTAACTGTATAGTACGCAACGAAGAAAATATATATATATTATTTTGTACGACTATAACTACGGGAATTCCGAGCTATTATCCTCGTCCCGTTTCGATCATCCGTCGATCCTTCCACTGTTTCTCCATACCGTAACGTAAATACAACGATAAAACGTCTTTTGTTTCGTAACAATCAAAAGTCACGTATATCATCGAACGTATTCAATAACTACGCATTAGGATAACTCTGTTCATCGCGTACAATTAAAATACAATTAACTCGCTGTAGCTTCGTAAGGATGCAACAGCGATAAGACTCTTTTTGTACGCAGAATTCGTCGCGATGATTACGGTGCATCGATGTGATGCGGGGGCGCAAAAACAAAATAACTCGCGTCATAAGGGTTCCATCTTTTATTCGCAAGAATGCAAGAATTAGTTTAATTTTTTTTTTTCGTTGAAAAATAAATGTATCGATTTTTTTTTTTTTTCGAAACTCAAAATACAACGAAATTACCTTAAAACTCGGTCGTTTCGGCGAAGTCTTTCTACTCGAATTCATTCTTTTTTCTCCGACATTTTTGTCCTTTTTTTCGATGGTCACGGCGTTGTCGTCTATTGGCACGAGTTGCAACGGCAATGTCGCTCTCTTTAACGCGAGGCTATCGAGCGTAGCGTAGATAACTCTCTCCTTAATATTTCCGACAACTTTTCCGCCCTCCTGTCCATGAAGAAAACTTCGATTTGCCGAAACAACGTCCGTAACAAACGAGTTTCCGGTTATTGGCTCGTTGCCTTCCGGCGACGACGCTACGGTATTCGTCGATGGAACTTTCATCGTTTCTTCGTTATTCGTAACAACGAAATTCTTAAAATTTTTATCCTCCTCGCCGACTCTCATCGATTCTTCGATCACTCGTTGAATCTGCATAATTCATCGATCTCGACGAGACGACGAATCGACGCGGTCAAATAAACTCACAAAACTTTGTTTTATTTTTCACTCTTCCAAAAAAAAAAACGTTTTTCCCTATGACTCCCGCGCGAATCGTCACGAATCGCGGCGAAATCGTCGCACCGGTTTCCTCAATGCAATCGTAAATCGCGGAAGCACGTAGGTACGAATTTTTTTTTTATACTCGTGCGGCGATGCACGAGTGTGGAAACTCGACATTTCGTCATAAAAGTAATTCTTTGCGAGTCGAATGTCGAACTCATGTTTCCAGGTGGTTTTTTTTTTTGCACTAAACGAATCGTCCGATTCGTCGCTGTAATCGCAAATACGCGGAACTCATCGTTTGACTCGTAAAAAAAAAAAACAAAAAAAAAAAAAGAAACACAGTATCGTTTGTTTTTTTTTGTCTCGTTATCACGACGAACACGTGGACGAGCGTTGGCGAACGTAACGTAATTTTAATATTCCTTTGATACGATGTTTATTGTTTATCGTTTACTCGGCGATTCGCAGCGATGTAAGTCATCGTAAACTTCATCGTCACGGAAAATCACAATGTTTCACGCAGCGATTATTTAATTATTTAACAGCGTTATTTATTCTCCTGTTTTCTTAGGCATTTTCGTGTGCGCGCGTAACTGTGATTTTTGCAATGCACGGAGCTCATTGAAATCGTTCGAAACGCGAACTATTAATATCAATGATGATCACTTTTACGAGTCGCAGGGAAACAGGTGATGACGTCTTTTTCTGGAAATTGATAACGATGTTTGATCGTCGAGTTTTTTTCTTCTCCCCGAGATTGCAAGAGTTATCGGCCAAAGGTAACGAGGACTCAATTTGACAAAAAAAAAAACACACACTAACGCTGGAAAATTTGAATTCACTAATCAATTATATCCAAACGTATAATAACATTTCCGAGGTAATAAAACGTCCAAAAACGTCAATAGTCACGTCTAAATATCGATTGTTTCGTGATTATCGATAAAACCACGTTGCCGATAAAGCCACAGATGAGTTTTTCTCTCCCGGCGTTGAAAATGAACCAAAACGTCACGTACACGCGTGTGTCGCTTTAAACTTCAAGGCGTTCTCGATTCTCAAACGGGAGAGTCGACAATCGAACGTCATTGACATTCCGAAGAATCCGTAGCATCGCGGCTATTTTTTATTTTTCCTGCATTTTGCAACTGTTCCGCTTCGTTTTTTCGATTCAATTGAGTTGCTATTATTGTTTTTTTTTGTGTACGAAAGCAACGTTATGTGTTGGTGATTAGTATTGGGCGATAAGCCGAAACCGCCTGCGAATATTGATAAGCCGTTTGTCCGGTTTTGGATACTTTTTTCGTGTTGCTGTTTTGTTCGTTCGATGTGTTTCTTTTTTTTACAACGACGATATACGAAACGCGCCGATTAGGAACAACAACGGACCGCGACTTGAGCGCGAATCCCGCGAGCACGAGACTGTTGTAGTCACTGAATCGTCGACGATAGTCGTTCGAGAGTCTTACCCGTTTGGCTCTCAGAGGGGGGCCCCCGTGATCCTCCACCAACGGCCACGGGGCGCGCATGTTGGTTAGCGCGCGCGCGGGATTCTTGGTTATACGCTCTATCGGCTCGGTTCGGCTTCCTTCGAGTTCGAAGCAATCTCTCTTTCTCGCCTTCGAGCAGCAAGCGACAGTGGCGCAAAGCTTAGACATAATATGGACGGATACATGTACTCTTGTTGTGGACACATGTACGTCACATGCGAGAATTGTCGTTCGCTCAATTGAACAGAAACGAAGACGCGACAGTAAAGTTTTTTTTTTGGTTTGATGAAAAGAAAACTATCATGTATTTAGAATCGAAACTGTTTGTATTCTTGCAATAACAAGAAATACTTTGTATTATAAATACAAAAAAAAAAATTCTGAAAATCTTGAAAAATAAAGAAATCGATATTTAGCCTTAAAAGAAAAGTTACGATTTTTTAGATTTTCGTTTCGGCGACAAACCAAACTTTGGAAAACATCGTCATAATTTGGCTGACGTCAACCCCCTAAAGAATCATTGACTTTTCGTGATTCTTGCATATGTGTTAATTCCGCTGAGTATCAATAATTTTCGGAGTCTCGAAAAAAAAAGTGTCATTATCGTTTTCACTGCCGATCGCGGGAAAAACATCTTTGATAAAATACCTAATGTAAAAAAATGCAGATGCGAGTTTTTCGCTCGAGATTTTTGATACTGACTGAATAATAATGAAATACTTCCACTTACTTTTGGCAATTTTATATTTTCCATTAAACATCCGTACAGCCGAACAAAACTCTGCGAAAACTCTCATCGAACTGTTCGGTTTACCCTTATAACAGATGGATCAGAGCTGATCGATAGCCAACGCAATCATATATGTATATTTAATATCTTATCTACCCCGAGCGCGCCGGTACACGCCGATATACAATTTTGTGAGATTAAATCGCCTTCTCTGTGTGTTTTCAATTCTCGAGCTTTTTCTTTGTCTCGGAGAATCAGGGAAAATTAAAAAAAAGTATTGCAAAACCTTTTGCACCATTTCGCGGAGTGTTCAAGAAACCGGTGGGGGGAAAGTGTATTACTAGCTGGACAAACCATCGTTCGAGACGGCGCTCCATTCTCGTGCGTCAGATCCCGCGAGAGGAATTTCTACATTCCCGCGCGCAGGTGAGCAGGCGAGCGATGATGTGGCACTTTGGCCTCATTTATCCGTGCGCACGGACTGCGGCTGGACGTGTCCGCAGTCCTTGACGCCCGAAAAAAAGAACAAATCTTTCGAATCCTTGCGGTTTAAAAAAAATGCAAAGCTACGCTTCGTAAAAAAAGCGCATCGCCTGTTGGGACAATTTTTTCCTAAATGAATTATATCGAACAGTCATTGAATATAATGCTCAATATTTTCGAAAAATGTATTGATGAAAAGTATCGATGTATCGATGAAAAATTTGTATCAATCGATGTTTTCATCGACAATTCAATTTAATACTGAGTAATCATTAATGATTAAAAATAATTACTAAAAAATATGAATGATAATAATACATAATAATGATTATTATTATTATTATTAACTATTCTTTATACCGTTTTAAATGGGCGTATTATTTTTTTTTTATAATTCATTCAACTTGATAATAAAATGATTTCATTGTCGATACAATTCGATATATCGAAACGTACGCCGATCGAGAAACGATATGAGAAATGAATTGTATTCGATAATTACGCACGCATCTTGGAATGATAAGACTCTATAAGTAATTGTTTACAAACGGTAAAACAGCGGCGCTTCCGATACACGAGGGAACTTTTATCGAGTCGCAATAACATACCCACCCGCCGTTTTATCTTTTAAAAAACTCTTAGTTTCTTGCCGATACAATTTATAATGCAAAGCAGGAAACGCGATCGATATCCGATAAAAAATTTAATTTTTATTTTCGCAATCGCTTTGAAGTTATTTTGAAGCCAAGAACCGCTATGCCGGTCGGTCCGTCCTGATCGCTTAACCCTTTTATAAGTAACACAAATATCCCCACTCTCTGGCATTACGTGGCGCGACCTTATATAAGATTACATTAAACCCCTCGGTTTCCCGTTGTCTCATTTCGGGACGATTTCGCGACGGTTCGTTTACCGATCGAAGTTCAATTATCACTTTCGATCGTTCGGATCGATACATGAAAAAAAAATCGATCGGTGGGAGAAATGTGATGACAAATCGGTTATATTGTATCTGAAAAAAAAATCGCGCGGCAAAAAAAGCACTGAAGAAATAAATAAATATATATGTTGCAACAGCGCGATGATTGCATATGCAATCGAATGCTATTAATGCAACCGATCTGAACGCGGATTTATGTGCACCCGGTCAAGTCGATGTGGTTATTCATTATCACTAAATTACGCGGCGATGAATCGGAACACATACATAGGATACTCGTATATATGTATATCCCGACAGCGACGTATCCCCACTCTTCTCGACTTTAAGGCTTTTTGAATTATGGAGGTAGACAGTAAAATACAATTCCAATGTGTCGAGCGAGTCAGTGACTACTCGACAGTCGACAACAGCAGACATTGTACGCCATGGGTCTCGATCAGGTGATTATAAAAATAATTTTTCTTTTTTAAATGATCAATTTACCGATCGAAAAATTGCGCCATCGTAAATTTGTGCTATCGACGTTCAAATAACCAACAATATTCGTATGTGTGTAATTATGATATATATACATTTATATTTATTTTTTTATAAAACAAATTATTTTTATGTAAATCAACAATATCTATCACCTTAAAAATTTCAAGATAGCGTCGATAAAAAAAAAGTTTTCGGTAAAATACTCGCGAACTGGTGATATGACAATCGATCCGACATTCAATACTGATAATAAATAAAAGTGGGCAAAAAAATGTTTGAAATTCGAAAGGTTAATTATTGGCACATAATTTTGCTCATTGTAAATGATTTTTATATGTCAATAATACATTTTGGTGTTAAGCAATAAATGTTTAATTTTGAATGAGGGACTTTCCGCACTTACGAATGATGTTGGCAGTGTCGGTTTATCGCGTTGTCATCGCGGAACAATATCATTAAATCGCTACGAGTATAAGCATTGCGTAACGTTTACAAATTTACTTAATCGTCAATTGTTATTTATGATTTTGTTATTTTGTGTGAAAAAGTAAGTTATTGTTTTTTTTTTTTTTTTCAAGGATTTTGAGGCGGCAGCCGAGAACATTAAAACTTTAACGAAACGTCCAACGGACGAGGAGCTTCTGGAGCTTTACGCGCTTTTTAAACAGGCATCGGTCGGCGACGTTAACGTCGGTGAGAAAAACCTTCGTATCGTGTATTTAACATTTTTTTCAAAAGACCTCGGAGTTCTAATGAAATATTTCGTGTTTGTTATTCGATATAGGTAAACCGGGTATGCTGGACTTGAAAGGGAAGGCCAAGTGGAACCAGTGGAACTCCAAGAAGGGAATGACGAAAGAAGCCGCCAAAGAAGCGTACATTGCTTACGCAAATGGATTAATTCAAAAGTACAAATAATAAATGTAAACTCGAGAAATCTTTTCATCACCGATGAAACATTATTTTCGCTAATAAAAATCTATTATTGAGACCCACATGCCGATTAAGCGTTTTTTTGTTTTCAAAATCGAAACAAAAACAAACGAAAGATCGATCCGCCCGAATAAAAAAAAAATTCAGTTCCAACATTTTTCCCATATTCGAGAAGGCGAGAAAATTTCGAGCAAAATGTAAAGAAAAAAATTCAATAATAACGCAAAGCGTTAAACGGCATTTTTAATCAATTGCCAGTTTGCATTATCGATCTATACATATTTTAAACGCAAAATTGAAACGAAACATTGGTCAGTCCATAAGTTCCAAAGGTGACGGAAATAATTACGAGAATCAAGACGCGTCACTTGAGACTGTTTTTTCTCTCGGTAATTAAAATGTTAAAAAATAACTCTTCCCGCTCAAAGATCGAAGGAACGACCTCGGATAAGAATACGAGAGGATCAGATCATCGATCAGTGTGACCAATGAAGTCGCGCCGTATTATTGTGGTCGGTCGTGAATATTTTTCTCGTCGTCGTAGCGTTCCGGCGTGAATCCGACCAACGGAACACTCGCACGCTATCATTATTCTCCTCGACATACATATATACAAAATACGTATACAAACGTATACTTACGACTTCGTTGTTTCACCTCCATTCGTATATCCTGTGCAAAGCTTCGCAGTCCGTTCTGTCCGGTTGAGGTACATAAGTTCAAAGTCCTGCAGCAGCTTTAACGTCCCCGACTCTCGTTTTGCGTCTCGCGCAGCACCGCCTGCGCAGAGTGCAGTGCGCGGACCGGCCGGCAACTCGGCAGCTCGCACTCTCGCGGTGGCGCCCTGCGCCAGTCGCTTCACGGAAGTCGTCGAGCACAGTCCACACGTCGATTATTCCTCCCGTTTTTTCTCCACATCGCAATAAATTCATTCTCGATTATCACTCTATTCTTGTCATATATTCGACAAGTTCCCCTTTTCTTTCGAAGAATATAACAAAAACTTCACTATGTCTCTCGATGAGGTGAGTACCGACTTTCTTTCGTGTACAATAAAAGAATTATTTTCTGCATGACTGTTTGGAGGGTTCGGCGAATCCGGCGCCACGATCGACAAACGTTGATATAAACATTCGAAAGACAATAAAAAAACAATAATAAATATCTAATTATCGAGTAATATTGTGACTGGAATTATGGGAAAATAGGATCGAAAAATAAAGTTTAACTTCGGAATATCGTGCATGTATGGGGATCATGGGGAACTGGTATGAATGATGAGCTGCAATTGAACGGTTAATGAGGAAATGAATACTCGACACGTTGTACGGGTAGCCGTAGTACAGAAATTGGTGTGGACACGTAGTCACTTGTTATTGACTACATGATTCGTAGTACTTACATCGATTTTCTGTTTGCTTCTAAATATAATAAAGCTCGCTGGGTCGCTTGTTGACTTTCAACATATACGCGGTAATACCATTACAAGGAGAGCTTTTATGCAAATAGATCGTAACTACAGGTCATGCGTTATCTTCATGTCCATTTTTTTCTGTCATGCGATGTACTCGGAGGAGTGCCGGTGCTGATAAACACAATCAATACGAAAGAATTCGAATGCTATGAGACAATACTGAAAAATTCATGTCAGAACTTTGTACTTACAAAACAGAAAAAAATTATTTACGAACCGCTTAATAAAATTGTTATAATGCCGGAATTTTGCTTCTTTACCCATTAATTTATTTTATCATAATTTCGGAATAAAAATACGATAAAAATTAGTTTTTTTTTAAATTTGCAATATGATTGTAAAATTTGTTGTAAATTTTTTTTATTAGAGAAAACCGCGAAAACTCAGAAACTTTCCGACGAAAGTCTTCCGAATTCTCGGACCTCCGTTTCGTATTCCGAAAAAAAGAAAAAAAACGATAATATGTTTTTCAGAAGGATATCGTCCATTAAAACGAAAACAATAATCTTTATCGTTATTATCGTTATCAAAACCATCTACATCATCGAGATAAGAGGGCACCGCGATACTTACTTTATTAGTCACTCGAATTTCAGCAATTCACCAAAGCGGCTGAGGATGTAAAGACCCTCGCGAGTTCGCCAGCAGATGCCGATCTTCTTGAGATTTATGCTCTCTACAAACAGGCGACTGTCGGCGATTGCAACACAGGTATAAACGGCGAACAAACGCAAAAGACGAAAGTTTGCCGATGCAAAATAGCGTCTATACCGTGGAATTAAGTTCGGCGGAAAAAATTTGCAAAAAAAAAAAAATTGTTTGACGAAACTTCCGAAAGCTAACAACGAGTCGGCATGTGTATTTTTCAGAGCGTCCGGGAATGTTGGATTTCAAGGGTAAAGCCAAGTGGGACGCTTGGGACGGAAAGAAGGGATTGTCTCAAGAGGACGCGAAGAAGCAATACGTCGAGAAAGTCGCCTCTCTCATTGCGTCTCTCGGAACGAAGTAAACGAACGAAGCGAACTTGAAAAAAAAGAATTCGTTTGGAAACTCATCACATGTACATAACCGCCGAAATGTTTTGCAATTTCGAGTGCAAACACGTAATACTGCGCACAATGGAATTTTTTACTATCTCGTTTGGCTAAATAATACATCGAGAAACTTAGATGGAAAAAATAATAATAATGTATACACGCATCGAAAATGCCTGCAACACGTACACGTGAATTGAATTCATAGAATTGTTTTTTTTAAATATATATATTATATATAAATGCATTTATCTCTATGTAAACGCAATTTTTTTTTGTGGTGCTTCAATGATGCAATGATAATGATGAAAAAAAAATTTATCAACGAAACGAAACCAAACTACTGAATAAAGATGTCTCGAAGAAAAATAAAATGGATTATACGACTTTTTATTTATTTTTTTTTGGAATATTTTTTATCAGCGTAAATCGATTTAACTGGCATTCGCGCGCAGAATTTATCGTGTTACGATCGTTGTGCACCAACGGAATTTTCCATTTAAACGTAACGCGATTACTTGCACTTTGTCGTGGGGCTCGTTCCGGAAAAACACTTTCGTTAATCGATATTTATCGATTTTACAATTACCAAACGGAACGGTCGGAAACAAGCGACTCCGGATGTTTTTCCTTTTATATTCACCGGCGATAGTCTGCGATTTTCAGTTATTCTCGAATTTCAACAAAAATGGTACCAATAAATCTTTAAAAAATGGAATACTTTATTGTATACAAGAACTTTAAAAGAACTTTACTGTTTTTTTTTTAAATCGTTGTTTCTCTGAATCCCAATGATAATTCTGCACCGTTTCTAAAAATTATTAACGCAAAAATGACGAATATTATTCCTAAGAAAAAAATATTTATTTTCGATCGCATGCGTACAGAAAAATTCTGAATATGTTGTCGACGGATTAATCGGCTTTAACTTCTTTCAGTGATCCACAGGGCGATTAGAACGAAATCGAGATTTCGTGATATCGATGTTACCATCTCATTTCGATGACTAATTCGGTGCTAAATCGTCGTGTCAGGTGAAATCATCGAAAACAAATAAAAGTTTATCGCTTCCAAAAAAAACTAAAGTACATCGTATTTACGGGATGGACGAGAAAATAAAGACAATCGATTCATGAATAGTAATAGTGTATTTTTGTTTGTTTTGTTTTAAGCTTAAAACTATCTTCTTATCATTATATACACATACGTAAGTTAATTAATAATTAAAGGAAATTAAAATTGTGCTACAACTTCGAATGGGTGACGATCGCGGGGGATGCTGAAGGGGAGAATATGAGGTATATATTTTCATCTCTCGAAAGTAAAGATTAAAACGATAAACTATTAACGCCCTCATTGTTTTTCTCACTGGATGGTCGGGGAAGAATTTAAAGAAATAAGGAGAAGAAAAATATGATTCGAGAATTTATCGATCTTTTTTTTTTTTTTTTCATCATCGCTATTCTTTTCTTCGACGAACAATTGGGTGAGAAGAAAAATAAAATAAAACAGACATAATCACATTCACCGGAACTTTTCGTCGGTTATCGCGCTTCTCGGAGGGTGGGGCGGGAGGGCAATCGAGTTTTTTTTTCTTTTTCGTTTCTTTAATTATTACAGCGATATTTATTTATGTATCTCCGTAGTCTTGTACTTAAATTTCTATTCAATGTGAGGTTTAAATATGCAGTGTAGTAGTAAGTAGTAGTTACAAGTATGCAGCTGCCGGCTCCAAGAATCATATTGTTTCTTATGATTTTATTTTGAATCATTTTTTTTAAATCCCTGTAAAATTTTTTATTCTATTTCAATTTCCCGATCATACTGATTTGTTTTTCCCTTAAATGCTGGCTATCCTCGGGACATTATTTTTTATCTTTTTTCGTGCATTTTTTTTTGTTTTGTTTGTTTTTAATTGTATACTTCGGCTCAGTTCATCAGACTGTCGACCGACTGTACCTGTTAAAAGTTCATTATGTTTATTCGTTTATTTATTCAATGCTCTTTTAAAATTTATTTATACTTAGAGTCCCAATATTGGCCGCTTTACTCTGCGCTTATCGATTATGACACATCTCATTGAGATGACAAAAACGAGTCGATTTTCTTTTTTCTTTTTTTTTTCTTCTTTTCGTTTATTTTTCTTGTTTTTTCGAGATATGGAAACAAAGAAGAGATGGAACAACGCGAAATTTCAATACTATCGAACTTCGCGAAACTCGAATCATTTCGGATCTTTTTCTATGTCGATCCACAAAAAAAAATTGGTTTGTTTTTTTTTTTTCGATCGTTCCTTAGCCTCCCACATCTCTCGGTGTGTATGTGTATCTGTGTGCTACAGGCAGTGTGTGTGTAGATCTCAATCCACCGACAAACGAAACAATAGTTTGCCTGTTTTTTTTCTTTATTGTTTCATTTGTTATTACTCTTTTCCGTTGTTTTTTTTATTTATTTATTTAATACTTTGCAAGCAATTTCTTCTTTATTAATCACGAAAAACAAACCACAAGTATATGTCGAGAATAAATGTGTTTCAAACGTTCGTTTTGATATTTCTTTTTTTGTTTTTTCTGAATGGTCGGAAAACTCGATTTAATTTTCGAGGTCAAATGGAACAGCAAGTCGGAAGAAATCAGTCGGATGATCAAAATTCGAAGTTTCGACCAATCCGTCCGCGAGGATTTTTGTTATTTTATTTTATTGCATTGCGTTTAATGCGCGTAACATAACGTTGCGAAAAGTCCACATGTTTTTTTTTTGCTTTTATTCGTTTTTCTCTTTTATTTTTAGCGATCGGAGAGAAATATGAGAAAAAAAATGAAAATAAAGATAAACGTGTGGGATTTTTTTGCCAGCCGAGTTATTATTATTATGATTTTTTTCGTTTTCTTTTTTGTTTCTGGTGTCAATTTAAAGCACGATTTTCTTTTTTCTTTTTTTTTTACTTTCGCTTTGTTTTCTCGTGCTTCGTACTCGTGTGTGGATGATGATGAGACTTTATCCTGTTAAGATGATCGGTGTGCGGCACTTTCGAACCCGTGTGGCTACCCGTCGTTCCGGTATCGCTGATTCTTTCATGATTCACCTGACGACTCGTCGATGCTTCGTTCAACCTGATAAAAAAAATTTGATTTTTTTTTACGAGATTTAAATTCGAGTATTCATTCCCCCGAGAAATTTTTTCAAGTTTTTCGTTTGGAGACGACGCGACATTCTTCCGACGATAAAACGGCTTAACATCTGAAAAAATTTGTATTATCGATGAATCGGGAAGCTGATGAAAAAAAAGTTTCTTTGACTTTGCGTTCCGATTGAAAAAAAAATAATCCTAATAGGAACCACAATTTTTCATTTTATAAACACAAAACCCCGTCGATTCATCGATAATCGAATTTTTAGAGAGAAACGTTTGACTTTCGGAGGATTAATCACAAAGTCTCGCCGATCGTCAGATCGTTATTCTTTTTTCTTTCTGGTGCAAGAAATCAATTGATTTTTAAAAAATTATCCCTTGAAATGCCGTTATGGCGACTGTTAGTATCGCTAAAGAAGCTTTCGGGTCAATTGGCAATTTTTATAAATGCTAAATACACCAGTAAGCGGCTGTGCAATGAATATTTTTGCCGAGGAAAGTGCGCGCGAATGTTGCATCGACCAGCGTCGCAGTATACTAATCTTCGAGTCTACGAATTATTAAATGATGAGGAATTTTTTTTATCCATTTCTTTTTCTCTTAATTAAAATCTTTGACGAGTCTTTAATATGATTCGAAGGAATCAGATTAAAGAAAAAAGGGATGAAATGAACAACAATGGGATTCGTTGCGTTGATCTTGTTGAAAAAACAAAAATAAAGACGCATGGATTTCGCAGCGATATCTCATAAGTTGTAGCAACTTTTGTCTTTTATATTGGAGCCTCAAAAATTATTTACGCCAAGATATTTCGTGGATTATTGATTCCGCCAATGAGATATTGTAGATTATCGTGATTAAGTTGTTATTATCATTACTATAATGTGATTTAACTGTACGTGAGAGACTGTGGCACGCCGTTAACTGTCTTCGATTTGAGAACGTCGTTTTCGTAGAACATTACTGTCTCCTTGTTGCCCTCGGTGACCCTGCAAACAAAATTTTATTATCGATTAATTATCTCCAATATATATATATTTTTTATACACAATACAACTTGTACACGAACAAAAAAAAACGGCGAACGTAATCGTAAACGAATTTCATCCGTTATCGAAGTTCTCAACGAAGTTCAGGTTATTTCCTAAAAGGATATGTTTCTTTTGATTTTCCTTATTTTTAACTTAATTATTTTAATTATCACTATTATAAATTCTCGTGAGTAAATCACGCGTTTTTCTTGTATATCGGAGGAAAAACGCTTCCGCCGCGTTAATAAAAATGATTCAGGAGGATTGAAATCGATTTTCTATCTTCTTTTCCTGCTTCGCGAACTTTAAGTGAGGATAATAACGTTTAAACGCTTTAAAGATCGAAGAATTATCGTAGCGTAGACTACACTTACGTTTGCGTCGTAATTTTCTTGCCGTTCATGAATCTCGTCGCGGTGCTGGTTTTCTTCATGGCCGGTCCTTGTCCGGCGAAATTCATGGTACCGAAACTCGATGTGAAGACCTCAGCACCGCCCATATTCATGTTCATTCCCATTCCCATCCCCATACCTCCGATACCCATTCCCATTCCCAACCCACCGCCGAACATTGTGTCGAATGGTGAGAATAGATCTAACGCTCCGAAGGGGCTGAGGGTCTGTGGGTGCCTCGGATGATTGTGCCTGTGATTGGCACGACGTCCGCCGGCACTTCCGTTGAGCACTACAACAGAACAATATTAATTTTTTATTTGAAAAAAATAAAAAAAAAATGCAAAAAACGCATTTCTTTTTTCTTATGCGGTTCTTATGCGATTTTTCGAGGGTTCAAGAATGCAAAGGTTCTTATGCGATTTCTTCATATAATGTAAAGAGCGAACGTGAAAAAAAAAAAAATTCATCGGGAACCTGAACGATCGATCAAAGCGCATATTTCTGTTTAAATCATTTACCATGAATGAATTCGTTGGAATTTTATTTTTCGAATGAAAAAGTAGATAAATACGAACATTTCTTTGAACTCATAGACATTATTTTAGAAGATAAACCTGTTAATTTATGATTTTCTATTTTATAAGAATCGAAGATAATTCTGTTATTTTACTGTAAAAAATCTCTAAAAAAAAAAAAATTTAAACGATTAACGATAAAAAAATAAAAAAGATTCTCTTTCGACAATGTGGCAGATATGCGTTTGAAAGTCCTATTGGACATTAAAAGGTTAAAGAAATAGCGAGTTAAAAATTATTCGACAATTTCATTTAATTCGTAATTCGTATGTTGCGTTTCTTACCATCGAACATATCATTGAACGGCGAAGCGCCGAAGAATTCTCTGAATACATCCTCAGGATCACGGAAAACGAACCACTGACGACAGTGCGGATCAAAATCGTCTTCGTGTCTGCGTTTGCTTCCGGGTATCTGAAGACCTTCCTTTCCGTATTGATCGTAGACGCGTCGTTTCTTTTCTGTATAAAATTCATCAAAACAGAAAAAAAAATCACACAATTAGTATCAAATATAAGGAAAAAAATTCAAAGCACAAAGGAGCGAATAAACATGATGAGAAAAACATTAAGTGAGTTGTTATTATTCGATATATGTATATTAATGGTATGTAGAAATTTTAATCCGGAGCACAAATGACGATGATGTTTTCTCGACGAATCGGACACACGACGGCATTGCTGTGAATTTGAAAATCGTGAATGTTACTCATTAATTATCGAATTCCATTTGTTAATAAATCGCCTGCGTGCATTCAAAAGAAAAAAGAAATGATGCTGATTAATCGCAGAGGAACAAAAGAATGTGTTAAAAAAAATTATCTTCATGAATTTCGAAGCCTCGAAATCTCGGGGATGGATATGCAAAGAGGACTGCGCATGGATTAGGAACAAAAAAAAATGATTCCGATGGGAAAGTCGGGAAAGTCTTTCGATACATCGTTGATTATTGGTTCTTTTTTTGTCATCGAATAAACTCTATGATTCGACGGTGAAAAAAAATAACCTCCCGGGTTCACTCGCAACTCTTAGGTTTTTTTTGCTTTTGTTTTTTGCAGTTTGAATTATTCGGCGGTACCAAAGAAACGCTGGAAAGGTGATTCAAAGAAACTCCGTGAGGCAAATCCACGTTCCGTCCTCGGAGTCGACTTCTGATAAGATCGCTGATCGTAGATTCTTCTTCTCGCATCTTGGTATCGTATAAGAACCAACGATTTGTCATGAATAATGCCCGGGAACAAAACAGATATATTTCTCATTGTTAGCGCCGAAATCTGAAGTTATTTTTATTATTTATTTCGTCGAAGGGTCCTCTTCTCGTTCTTTTTCTCTCGTAAGTTTTTTTATTTCACACGAATTGTATTTTTTTTTAATTACCGATGAAGTGAGACGAGCGATAAAATGTATCAATGAATCAATGATATGGCACCGATTTTTTTTAATTCGATTTAAAATAACGGGAAAACGAATTTTTTGCGCGATTTTCCAGTTTTGACTTTTCGTACGACTTCGATGACGCCGATGAAAAAAGAAAATTGAATAAAAAATAAAAACACTTGTGGGCTCTGGTGCGAGGAAGCGAGGATGTGAGAAACTTATGGATTAAGTGTGCAGCATCGATCGCTGGAAATTTCGTCGAATTACAAAGCTGAATCATTCGAGTTATAATTTCATAATTCTTTTTTTTTTTTTCTTCATTTATTTCCTCCAAAGATGCAAAAATTTGAATTTCACGAAGAATTGACTCACCGTCGATCAGAACTTCGTAAGCCTCAGAGATTTCTTTGAATTTCCTGTTCGCTTCGTCAAGATTATCCGGATTCTTGTCGGGATGCCATCGCAGAGCCAATTTTCTATACCTGAAACAAAAGGACAAATTAAATACCGACGAATACATTGACTTTTTTTTTACCAATTAAGGTATAGAGTCGAAGTGAAACGCGATATCGCAAGGAGCTTTCTCTCGCCCGATGCCTTGAAACGACATCGCGGTATACAAGCAGTTTACACGCTACAGAGCAATTGCATTGATACCGAAGAAGCTATTGGGAATCGTTTGATCGCATTCGACGAGAGCAACACGCGTTCGACTTTTTTTTGTAATTGAAACGAATGAAAAAAAATCAAGCCGCGTTTGACCCATTAATCTCGAAAGAGCTGCGATTGGCAGTTCAATAACCATCAATAAAAAAAATTATACAGTAACCGAAATTGTACCCAATATTGCGACACGAGGGCTCAGAAATGCATTGAATAACTAGAATTCTAAACTGACTGGAATATTACTTTAAAAAAATTACTTATTATTTAGAAAGCTTATTAATAATCAAAAATCATCGAAATTCTAAATGTACAAAAAAATATTACACGATGAAAGATTATTTTGTAATCGAATTAATTATTTTTAACAATTAATTTTTCTATATTCGGGATTTACTCGTTAGTCACTTTTTTGTTCATTTTTATTTTTTTCATTAATTTTTCTGCCGTCTCTTTTGATATCTTCGACAACGCAATTTAAAATTTTTTTATTACTTCCACTAATTTTATTCAATTTTATTCGTTTTATCTTAATCCTTATTATTATTATTTCATTATATACAGTGTCACAATTTTTCGCTATTCAAGTTTTCGATGTTAAACTTTGTCTCTCCGTAATTTCCGTTCTACTTGGTAGAGAAATTTTTTTCCGTGAACACCTGATCACAATACAAATAGAATAAAGCGCTATGCATCGATGGCGCGAAAGGTCTCTAATTTGGAATATCAAAGATCTCTTTTGCACGTGTAGCAAAACACGAATATTTTTAACTCCGCGCTTCACGTGAATTCGTTGAATTTTTTTATTTTTTATTTCTTTTTATTTTTTTTTCTCTATGGAGCCGAAAGCGTAGAAGCAACACGTAGAATATGCATTTGCGATCAGTGATGCTTATGACAACGTTTATTTTCGGTGAAAATTTCTCTCGGCGATAGCGGTAGTGTATGGTGTGTGTTTGTGTTTTTGTGTGTGTCAATGGATGTTGGTATGCGTGCGCTATGCCACTACGACCGTGAAGGAGGTCATAGACCCCACCAAGCGAAGCGCAACCTTGAGTGCGTTCAGCGTGCAGCAGCAGCAGCAACAGCAACAGGAGATCCCGGTTCGTTGGTTCCTGTTGACTGCTGCTGGAGATGCTGTTGCCTACAGCCTCAGCTGCTCTTCGTCATTTTTCCTCTCTGATCCTCATTTACTCTATTTTTTTTCCTTACTACTCGTTATTTCAATTTTAGACTTTTCGCGAAAGATTTCGGAGTAAAGAAATTCTCAAAATTTTTTTTACATAAATTGGATAACAGTAATTAAATTTTTTAATAAATTTTGGACCGAAAATGCAATTTTCTGATATGAAGAAAAAATATATAGTGTTGAGAAGGTTATGGAAAAGATGGAAGAAATGCGAAGTTTTTTTTTTTTTTTTTTAATAAATTATTGTTGTCCTTCGGCGCTTGAAATTCTCTTAACTATCCGATACTTATAATATTCAATTCTTTGGTACTGTATCATCGTCCGGTAGGATAGGGTCATCATAAGAGGACTAAAAGCCAATCAATCTCAATAATCTCGAATGACACGAGTTCGGTTCAGCGACGAGGGTCTCTTCTCGCTGCGTTTATTCTAATATAACGACCGATCACCGATCATCGCGATTCTAGTGGCGGCACATCGCTGCTGCACCTCTGACGAAACGAAAAGGCGTACAATAACGCGCGAATGAATATTTATATCGATGACGATAATACCGAACGTCCGAATGTGTCCTACGCATCGATTACATAGTGATGTACACGGAGTGTAATCGACAAATCGTCGTATGTAGACGAGAGACGAATAATTGAAATGGATCCATCTCGCGCCCTCCTTTACCTTCCCTCCCTTCCGTTTCTTTTGTATTCAGATCTAAAAAAAGCTCTCGTGGCCTTTTATTTTGTAGACGAGATGCCTCAGCGAACTCTTTCGCGAATCGATCAATTCCGCTTTGCGAAACATCGATAGTGTCGCCGTTGCATCGAAAATGTATGGCGCAATTGACGAAAAAAAAAAACACAGAATCGATTTTCTCATGGACTCGACTCGCGTAAAAATTATTATTATTATTATTATTATTATTTTATCGTCTACGACTCGTGGTTATAATTGTTACGAATTATTGTTGAGAATCATAAGGATTTGTCTCTAAGTACTTAACGCGTAGAAATAAAACGTTGCATCGGCCCTATTGTTTCGTAAAAATTAAGAACGGTATACCGATATCGGAGAACCCAAAAGAATAACAATGGAACTCGCGTGGCCGTTTTCAAATGCGTTTTCGAAAACACCAGTCTGCTACTTGATGACGAATTTGTATCACGTGTGAGAGTTCGTCCGATGCGATTAAAAAATAATGTGAACACTTGTTTACGATTTTGAACGAGAGACGCCATTGATGTGTCAACATGGCGAACGGAAATTAATGAACTGTTATTAACGAAAAAATATTCCGATGGTTATAAGACACCGATGCATTTAATTTCGTATCAAGAATATTTTCGTGAAAAAAAATTTTTCGTAATTAATAATAATAATATTAAATATTAATGATAGAATATTAAAAAAATAATAAAAAAAAAATGAAAAATTGGTAAAAAATTTATAAAAATGAAAAATTAATCGTAAATAACCGATTTTTCTTCTTTAAAAGACTCAAATGAATCGTCTCGCGCTAATGAAACTTTAATACTTACGCCTTTCTGATATCGACTCCAGTCGCCGTTCGGCAAACTTCGAGAGTTTTGTAGTAATCGACCATTGTATCTGTCTGTTGTCCGTAGCCTCGAGACGGGGCTTAGACGACCACCTGTAAAAGAATAAAGAAAAAAAAACAATGTAATTTTATACGGTTAGTTATCCTAATTAGCCGACACCGATCCGTTAGCCAATTGGCAACGGTGAATAGGTAGAAAAACCTTACGTATGTATAAAATACACACATATATATATATGTATACGCGTATAGAAGTACGTAGTTAGTGTGTAGAGAGCAGTGAGATCGATTGCCAACGATCGATTTGATACCTCGCGTTGCCAGGGGAACGTAAAAAGAAAAAAAGAAACGAACGCATCGTCGTTTCAACTATTACCACTATTTCCGTAATTTTTGATAGTCGAACACTCTATAAATTTTTTTTTTTTATACGAATTAAATCGCAAATGATTTTTCGACGAATTCTCGTTTAAAAAAGTCAATAATTTGATGCTTTTGCGTAAAAAATTGAAACAGGAAATTGTTTCTATATAGTCATCAGTCGTGAAACATTTTTTAATTAATTTTTTTTATCGCTGAATAAATATTTTTTCGGTAATCAGAGAAATTTGATTATGTCGCGTATTGGAAAAAATGGAAAAGATCGTTAAAAGAATAATCGTGATTTCGTATATTCGATTGGATTTTCCGATTTACGGAAATTCTGACTGCGATTTTACCGACGGTACACTAATTGCAATAAATGATAATAATAATAAGTTACTTTCGATTTATTTTTATTTTTCTATAATTTCAATACATCGAATAGTTTTTCGTTGCGCGTATGCAGCATAGATTACTAATAGCGCGGTAGATGAGAGTCTCACTTGGTCGCTCGACCATTAATTATTTTGGGTGTTGCTATCACGACGAATCATCGTCGTGTACGGTACATAAGACTCGTACTTGTCCCACTTACATATATAGAATAATTACGATATCGACGAGAATCCGAGAGTAATTAGATACTCGTCTATACGGTTGACTTGCGACGACCACGAAGCAGTCGCATTAGCGTCTGCGTGGGTGGGTAAGATTTCGATGCACCGCGGAAAAAAACAGTTTCTTTGACTCGCAGAGATCCTTAATTCATAAAAAACAGTCGATGTGTCGACACTATTTTTCGGTAAAAAATTTTTTTTATCAAATATAAAAAAATAATACAAATTTACAAACGAAAATTCAAATCGAATAATACGACTCGTCTGAGTAAAAACCGAAGAAAATTTAAAAAAAAAATCCTTCCCGTTAACGAAACACGTTGACATTAACATTGACCATTCAGGTGCACACAGCGTGGGAAGAAGTGAAGCATACGAAGGAAATAAAGTAACAAACATAATGCAGACAACGAAACCGACCGATATGTGCTTAAAATAAGGATTTCGCTATCGCGACTGCACCGTCGCAAGCGTTCATTCTTATAAACGTTTCACGGTCAGTGTCTGTCGCGCAACAAGTGCATCTCCTGCACACGCACGCGCACGCGTGTGTCTTCGTGCATTGCGAATCCGCGAAAGAATCTCCGACCCGCCGGCCGCTTACTTTTGTGTCGATGTTTGGTAATGTAATAAAAAAGAAAAAGCTCTGTTATCACTGACGACTCAACGGGAACGCATTAGAATTATCATCATCTCGTGTTTTTATTTTTCAACTTTTTAGTCACCGTAATTCAATGATACAAATGTAAGTAAAAATTCAATATCAATTTTTCGTTCAGAATTTAAAGAAAAATTAATGTGAATTACTCAGTACCAAGTTTATTTTGAATTGAATATGAATATTATTATTATTTTCTATCTAACGCAATGGATTGTTTTTTTTTTTACCTATCGTTCGAAATTTTTTCAATTTTTTTTATTCTTTCAAAGGATATTACCGAAATGCACGACTGCACTTTAGAGGTGCTATGTGTGTTGCATTATTGCATTTGGTTTGTTTTTACCTCGTGACAATTATCTCTTTAACTTTTAACGTTGAATTTTCCTCAAGTTGGCAGATAGAATCTTTACTCATGCGTGACGCATATTTCGAAGTAAACTGCGCCGGTGTTTTCTGCCCGCGTAAATGCGGAAGGCTCTCTCTATTCTCCCCCGTCGGACTCGGGAGATGATTCGTCGGTAACACGCCAACATCGGGAGATAGTAACTCAGCGCAACAGCAGCAGCACAGTGTCCGAGAGTGAGAGTGAAAACCGGGAGGGAGGAGAGGGGGAGACGGCAAACGAGCTTTCGACACACGAGGAATGGATTATTTTAGCACCGCTCTCAACAAATTTTTATCGAAATATCGCACTCTCTAGAGAACCCTGACGAGATTAGCGCAGCTGTGCAACGAAACCGAAGCCACTTCTCTCTACGTACGCTATAGGAAATTCTCTATCTCTCGTTCAAAATCCGTTTTCCTTTCTCCCGGAGTCAATGCGCTCGTAATCGTAGACAATAAACCAACAAACTATCGTCGCTCATTAAATTCTTTACTTTCATAATAATTTCCATGAAAATTCGGTATTTCAAGAATTTTCAGAAATACGTAATAAATTAAGAGATTCAATTTTTTTTTCAACAAAAAACGCATCATTAGAATCTATGAATTCTTGATTCACATTTTTGTGCGAATTGATAAAAACTCGTGACTTTGAAAAATTTGCTATTTCTCAATTTTTTTTTACGAGTCGATGATCGCTCCGAAAACGTCAATACTCTCGTTTTGATATATATGCTGTAAATTAATAATTACGTTTATTTATAAGTATGGAAAAAATCGGAAATATGTTTAATACTGTCGATTAAAAATTAATTCATTCGACCGATAGCTTTTTTTCAATACAATACTTTTACCTAAATATCGGGTATGAAATGAAAGACAAAAGAAAAAAAATGGTAATTACGATAAAAGAAAAGCGATAAGATACGCGACCTTCTGTTTCTTCGAGTATTCGATATATTCGAAACGCTCCAACGAAACTTTCGTAATTCGTAACGATTGCAATTGCCAAGTGCCACCGGTGTCCCGTGAGTGGGATATTTTTATCGTCGAAGTGTAATGATTTGGATCGAATCGGCGAATAGCACGAGATCAATGAAAGTTTCGCGCTGCGTAAATATCTCTTTATTTTCTCGCGTCTCTTTTTCTTAATGTCGATAAAATGCTTTTCGCCGTCGGTAATCGTAATCGTCGGTAAACGCTATCGAAAAATCTCTCTTCCGCCCACCCGCCCTTCCGGTCAAATCTTTGAGGCATTAAGAGAGAAAGAAGACGAGAGTAGATTTGAAGAGCTCATCGTGATGCGCGCGAACGAAGGCAGAGAGCGAGGAAAGCTTTGGGATTGCGCGCCGAGAGCTCCCGTCTCGCGGTAACTCAACGAGCGTATCACAGTGACCTCCACCTCCGCGCTTTTCAATTCTATTCTGAAATACTTTGCAGTACTAACTTTAGAATATAACCGGTTGGCATAGAGACACCCAGTGAGAGTCTTTGACTTTAAGGATTTTGCGAAGAGTGCGCGAACTATCGCGGATAACGCGCCCGACTACAAACACGACGCGTGCGCGGGAGCTTTTCTCTCGATGTTACGATTTTACAAGCGGCTTTCGCGCTGCGTAGTCGAAAACACGAGACACGCGAGATATCAGTTAAAAAAACAAACTGATATTTTTACTATCTCCTTAAAGTTTTTATTACTCGAAAAAAAAAGTTATCATCAAAATTTATATAAAAAAAAATGATTTTTCTGGAATTTCTTTCTTATTGACGACTCGCGAAGCATTATTTTTTATTTTACTCTTTTTTTTGTGGCAAGTTTTTAAAAACATATTTAATGAGCTCTTTATGCTCCACTTGTCTCGAGAAGACGAAGGGGCATCACACTATCGGTCGATCACATTTTTTTTTAATCGTTATCCAGTGATATGTTACAGAAATATGCATGCGGCGAGAAAGATAAAAATAGTATATCGACAGGAGTAAGATTAAGGTCACGTTTCTGCATTGTTAGCGAGAAAAAAAAAATAATAATTTCAACTGGAGCGAAAAGGTGAAGGTCACTGAAGCTCTTCACTTCGTCATCGATGTATAATTGGACAATAGATACGAGACGCAAAACGTTTAAAATCGTTTGGATTGCATTCCCCTCGGATGACATTGATTCGATTAAAAATTAACAAACACCAAAATAAAAAGAAATAAAAAACTGCATTTCATTCTCAATATATAAAACCCGATTTTTCCCAAATAAATAAAAAATCGGCGTATTGGTTTGGTGCAATTAAATTTTTTTCCGAATAAACTGTAAAAGTTGAATTTTATAAATCAACATGCAGGTATTCATTCAGAAAATTATAAAATGTTTTTACAACAAAATCGATTTTTTTTTTTTCGATGTTGAATTTTATGATTTTTTTTTTTCAATCGGCAAAAAAATTATTGGACCGTTTTTCGGTATAATAGAATTTTTTTTTAATTTCTACTATTGGCTGCAGATAAAAACCGACTGAAGAGAAAATTCGCTACCGTTCAAAGTTTGGAAACATCCTTTTCATTACAAGTTAAACGTTATGTTACTTATATCATGAGTCATAGACCGTTTCCAATTTGAATTTGGATTTGGCTTATAGCTCTCGTCGGGACACTCTCACGCCAAGCATCATCGTCGTCATCTTACACGGGAGATTCGTGAACGTGTCTCGCGAATCATCGTCATCGGACGGGCGGTATACGTACGCGAAATACGTGGGAAGTCGTGGGCGCCTTTCCAACAATGGGACCAACAGGATTTTAATGTTCGTCGCTCTCAGTGAGTCTTCTCTTATCCGGGTTCGTTAAAAAAATTTCGGGACCGCAATCCCCGAGGATCGATGCGAGAAAATGCTCCTTCGGAAATAGCAGTTCAGTGCGTTTAACGACCTCGGAGTGAAATATCATTTCCCCAAAATAATTTATCACAATTATTAAATTATTAATAAAAAATAATAATATAATAATAATATTGATAATATTAATAGTATATTACGGTCGCCGTTTTGATATCGTAAAAAAAAATTGCATAAACATATTTTTTCCACGATGAAAATTTCGGTTCGTTCGATAAAAAAAATATTAAATAAAGTATCACAAATAAAATTTCAATTTTATGAGAGAATTTTACTTTAAATGGTTAAATGTTAATCCTCCGCTCTATTTTTTATTTTAATCGACAAACGGTCTTTGAATTTTAATGTTAGCGTTGAAATCGTATTAAAAGTAGAAATAAATAAACCGATAAAAAAAACCCATTCAACGTCGTTGCATCGTTGTAATGTAAACGTTTCAGTACAATTCAAAGAAAATTGAAACAAGGAAGTGGTCGAATGTGACCGCAAACGGAAGAGATGATTGCCTGGTATCCGCCAAAAAGGCGGAAAGACACAAACTGTTCGAGAGACAAGCAAACTGCGGCAACGAGCAGAAAAGCAAGAAGCAGCAGCAGCAGCAGCAACAGGAGAGCTCGAGGTGGGCGGCCTCAACGCGAGCTCTCGGCCACTCGGTGCGTGACGTCAGTCATACATATTTGGCCAGCGATCGCGTGTATCGACGGAAATTATGTTTTCTAACCGAACCCCACGGTCTCCGAAAGAAATTTAGTGAAAAAATAATAATCGATCAATGAAGACATTTTTTTCGTATTGTTGTTAATTTTTTTTTTTTCGCGTAGATGATTATTTTTGGTTGAAAGATTGAAGAGTTATAGCAAATAATTGAAATTTTCTAATTCTCTCAAATACAATACAAATAATTGAAATTTGTTTTTTTCTTTGCCTTTCGAAGTTGGAACGCAGGAGGACACTTTTTGTTAGTTAATTCTGCCGGAAAGTATTAAAACTTAGTGACTGGAGATATTCGTCGCGTTCGCGAGATATATGAGTCGCTGTTTCCTGCTTAACACGCGTATCAGCAACGTGACCCGATAACGCGGGCCGAATTATCACCGAATGGTAATGACGACTGGATATAGTCGGACTATACGCCGTTAAGGAGTCGCATAGTGTTAAATATGAAATCAGCACAGTCATTGGCACTTTAACTTCCCATCGGAAAGTTTCGTAAGAGAGCTTTTTTTTTTAATAATAACAATTGTTTATATTTGATTTAATTAATTTTTGAAGTATATAATTGACACATTATACACAATTACAGCTGACAAAAAAAGTCGAAGTCTCGAAATGCTTTGAAAATCTAATTAATAAGATTTTAAACCTCCGGTGTGCAGTCGTAAAATCGGAAAAATATATCTGCCAACGTATGTATACGAAATTCTTCGTTTCGAATCTAATTTTAAAAAATCAAAAAATTTAATAAATACTTTTAAACATATCGATATTTTTTTTTTTTTTGCGAACTTCGATTTTCCGGAATTGCTAGTCATTCGTAGGTACCTATTTTTTTTTTAGGATATCGTTGCCATATCTCATTAAAATGTAACCGAATCTATTGTCTTATCGATATTAATTGAAAAAATTTTATTGCAAATAATCATTAAATCGATGAGTCCCTAATTTGTAAATCGAAAATTCTTTATTCGTTGCGGTTAGTCGAATATTTGGCCAATGACTGTGCTACCAAATGGCTTAATCCTAAACCGTACTGTAGTATGTAAACATTCATACGTGTAGCTTTGCCATAATTGCCTGAGGTCCCTAATAGAGCGGTATACCGCTACAGTGTAAATTGTATAGTTGTATATACCGTTTGTTGCGATCCCCTCGCCGTCCCGTGTATATCTACCTGTTTACTCGATACACGCCATGACAATGCGCGATTAATCATTACAGCCGAACGGTACGGACAGCGCCCGCAGTAGTCGTCATAGTTTAGTTCGGTTCGGTCACGAAATACACATTCACCCGTGAATCACTGACGCCACGTCGCGTAATTATACGCAAAATTCATCGACTATTAACGAAGAAAGCTTCCAGATACCATTTTTTTTTCTCCTCCACACGATACCGGTTGTGTTCGCGAACGCCCCGCGCGACTTAGATACAACCTTCGCTCGACTACTTTGGCGATGTGAATCACTGCGAACGCGAATGTATATCGTTGTCGAGAATTAATAAACTATGTAGTAATAACGCGTGGGTTATGCCTAATCTACTAATCCGATCTTTCGCACTCGCGAATTTTAGTTTTCTTTTTTATTACAAACGTAAAACGTGTTTTGTACTTTTTTTTAACCGTTCGAGACATTGATCTTTTTGTTCCTCGTCGTCGAAGTGTTACATAAAAAAAAAATCGGAGTTATTAAGTTTTCGGAAAAAAATTCTTTAATTATTCCGGCTGCGAAACGAAGTCTATGACTTTGAACCAATTTTTTTTTCAGCTTTCGCATTTACGCGCTGTTAAAATAAAAAAATTTCTTGACCTCAATGTCGTGACTAAAAATAACGAAAAAACGCGGATAGATCAACAAGTGAAGATAATACTATCGCCGATCGGACGTCTCATTCATGTCTCATTCACTGAGTCATTCGTTCGTTTATTATCAAAGATGTTGCAGCATCGAATCAATGCGTCGTTGTGTTTGTATGGAGATAACAAAAATCGCCATCGTGAGCGAACGAAAATTTTCTTGCGAGTTTTCACACTCGAACGAGCGGAATATTTGTAATATTGAAAGCAAAAAAAGAGTGGAGAACGACAGTCGCGAGGGAACAAAAAATATTGAAAAGAACGAAAGAGACTTCGGATACAGCTGAGCCGATGAAGTAATCAGCGCCGAGGGGAGAGAGACGAGAGGGCGTGGGCTTTCGAATTCGTGTATATTTGCGAAATCGACTGGGGAAGGGGGAGCTACCCGCGTCTTATTGCCTAAAAGGCAATCACGCTTTTCCACAGGCTGCGATCTTTAATTGCGAAACTGTATGTTAGGAACTGCTGACGCTGCAAAATTCGCTACAAGCTCCGGACCCCTGTATACCTGAATTCGGAAGACAAAAAAAAAAGCGTAAAACCGTAATAAATCGTAATTAATTATTAAATTGAAGTAATTAAATTAAAATTGTAAAATGAAATAATTTTAACTGTTTTTTTTTTTTTTTCGTTTTTTTGTTAATCGTGGAAACATATTTCAGTAGCGAAATTGCGTATTTGCAGATCCGAAATTTTTCGAGAACATTCGTTCTAAATTTGCGCGGAGCGACGAAAATCATGTTGATCGCAGTTAACTTTAACTTTCGATATATATTTCTACGATTAATATATACGTTTCGATGCATATCGAGACTTCCACTGGATACACAAAAGTATCCTTGTCCCCCGTTCGGCTTTCCGGTGCAAAATTCTCACCGACGACCACTTTTCTCCTCTCTATACATATCTATACGTCAGAACGTCCCAGGAACCCGGCCAAAATATTTCCGCCGACATTATTAGCGGATCTTAAGTGAGCGAAGAGAATTTCGAGGAATCGAACGCCCACCCATCTCGCCGATCTGTTCCTTATCGCTTACAAATATATATACGCAACGGAGATTATGCATCAAAACGCGTAACACAGCGTGTAATCGATATGCACTCGACGACGGAGGTCGTGGGAATTATATTGTTTCAAGTGATATATTACGAAAGTAATGTTTATGGGTTTATTTCCCTAGCCGTTGGCAATGGCCGCAAGAATCGTCGGTTAGCGTGCAAAAACAATGCATTGTATTTTATTCTCCGGTGTACACCGGGACTCTGGCGAGCGAAGGTTCATTGTGAAAGGCAAATTCGTCGCCAAATTGCGGTCGGGCGCGCGATGTTGGTTCGAGAACTGTAAGACGGATGACTCCGACGTTGCGAACAATTTGACGAGTTTACGGTTTCTCTGTTAAAAAACTCGAAAAATGCGTCGAACGAAATTAGTTTCATCGGTCATTTACGTAAGTTTAACCGTTGGGCTCAATGCAGGATGAAAAAAATAATGATAAAAAACAAAAATTCTCGAAAAATGGAATTTTGAAATTATGTAAAAAAAAAGGAAGTAAAACTTCAGTGAACGAGCGTTGCTCACTCTGTAAGGTGAAAACACGAATTCTACGCGACATCTCCAGTGAAACTAATGTCTCAAGTTCCTTAGTCCGTAACAGTTTCAAGGACATTCGTCAGGAAGCTTCTAGGTTATTCAAGGACATTTGGGAAGCGTGAACACAGACAAAAACACGGATCAATTATCCGGGCTTCTCAAAGACAATCGGCTCGTTACTGAACGCGCGACATTAAAAAAACAACAATCGCGGTGTTGATTTACGAACGAACATTTTTCTGTAATGTCGTTTTCGAAATGTCGAATCTTTTGTTCTTCAAATTTATGGAAATTATCGATGAAAAATTATTTATTTGTAAGATAAAATTATTACCGTATCGTTGCTGATGCACGCAATGCTATGATTTTTACGACCGTAAACAAAAAAAAAGTTTATGTATTTTCCGAAGAAAACGTGTTACGTTTGTATATTTTTCCATACGAGAATCGTTCGTGATTCACGTTCGAAAAGATATTCAATTCCTGAATTATTCCTGCCGACAGAATCTTTTGAAGATCGATCGATACCGTCCCGAAGGCTCTCGACGTCGCCCCGGGGTCACGGCTTGCATTATTATCTCTACCGGCGTCTTGGCGATTCACTCTCGTCACCACACCGAGCGGCTGGCGTCGCACAATCGGCGTGTAAAAGCCTCGCAAATTCCCAATAAAGAGACCCCGAGGGCCGCGACATTGGTTTGACTTATGAACACAACGGTCCATGATATTTCAGTTCACTCGTCCCGTTTATTCGTTTTGTATGTTTTTTTATTTTATGGTTATACGAGGTTCAAGGCACTCCACCGAGCCAATCAACAACAATGGCGAACCATCAAAATGACCGTCGAAAGTCCGGAAACGCAAAAATAGTCAAAACCCTTAATCTTCAATTTTTTTTTCGTAAAACGAAGTTATTTTGGTACAAATCCTAAAAAAAATTTTTTCGTTATTGTATCGGCCGACGAACAAAAAAAAAATATCACTGATTGTGAGAAAGCAAACATCAAAGAAAAATGAACAGAAAATATTGTAAGAGATTTTTTCATTTTTATTAATTTTCAATCTAACCTCAAACTCGAAAAGTTTGTTTCTCGATCTTTTTTGTCGTTACTATTTTTGTTTTCCCTAAGGAGTCTCGAACTTTTTTTTGATACTATTTCGGAGCTTCGTAAGGAGTCTCGATCTTTTTTTAACTCTCTAACATCACGCGTATAGAGTATAGAGAGAGAGAAGCAGATAGATATACTGAGGCATGAGTTACGCGAATGAATATTGTCGGAAGTGAATCTCGAAAAGATGAATTCTTGGCGAGTGTAACTCTCTCGTCCGCGGACACGACGAGCTTCATAGGGGGGTTTTTGGGGACGAACGACGTTTTGTCGTGAATCATAGTGTAAACTTGTTGTGACGACCAATGCCAACGAAACTTATTCATTAATTCAATTTTGTTGTACAATATAAAGTACGCGAAGTTTGGCTAACGCTATTAATGATTCGAAGCCTCGACACCGTGGGGTTTGGCAACGGAGAATTGCATTGTTTTTTTTTTTAATACAATCGAATCACCGCTGTGTAAAAGTGCGACCCTGAAGCCCACCTATACGGTGCAACTTGGCTTCTTATCTCAAACGCAAAGATATAGTCCGATAAAAGTCCGCGAGTTAAATTCTCGAACGAGAAACATTAGTTGAGCTTCGGGAAAAAAAAAGGTTAAAATTAATTAACCCTTTCCGTAGCGTCCGAATTGAAAATTATTGTCAATGTCTGACTCTCCGCTGTTCGGTTTAATTGATCCGGATTAATTAATCAACCGTTCTGTTACTCAGAAAATAAAAGAATCGAACGCGACTTTTCTACGCGCTGGAATGTCAAACGCATTCGACCAGTGACCGTTACGACGTTCGAGAATTTTCGACGTTCGAGGTTTGTTAACTCAAAATCACGAATTAACCGATTGCCAATTTATTTTCATCGAATTCAATTTTCGTTGCATCATTTTTGTAATTTTTCATCATCGTGCACAAGTGAACCGTAATGTTTGGAATTTAATTTTTGCGTAGGAAGAAAAATTCGGCATTGCGAAGATGATATTAGAAAAGAAATTTTATTTTATTCGAATCTTTGAATTCAACTTCAACAGAAAATCATACGAGATATGAAAAAAAATGATGACAATACATTTTTGTTGTGTGCAGTCACGAACGCTACAAAAAATTCACGATCTTTTGTCGCAACTTTTTTTTTAATATGAAACCGTTTGTAATTTCGTTTATCGAGTTGACGCGAAAGCGTAGTTTTCCTTATTCTCCCGTAAGAACTCGACACGCAATGTAATTCGTTAGACGAGTGATAAAGGAAACGCACGCACACAGCCACGCAGAGCCCAAAAAGTAAGAAATGAAAAAAAAAAACGAAAAGAAAAAAAAATTACGACCGTTACGTGGTCCACAGAATGGCGCTAATTCGTAGCGAGATTCCGTGTCGCAATCGAAGCGAAAAGCTCTTTCGCGGAAATGTTCTTTGTTCGCGTAATGAATCGTGAATTTGTGTCATCCGGGAATGAGAAGAATAAAAATCGAAAACGTAGGCTTATCGCGCGATACTCGCCGAACAGACGATCGGTTTGTCCAACGGACATGAGAAACGAATGCCATTTTTCACTCGAATGCACGAGAACGGATTTCTCTGGCTTGTGGTGTGCGCGCTGCGTGTCTATCTTTCTTCCCTACACCGCATTGGAGTACGCGAAGGTGGAAAGATATATTTAATAAATAAACGAGAAATAACCGTTTGTGAAAAAAACTTCGTAAAAATAACACGCACACGCACAAACACACGGACACTTACCGATGCAGGGGTCTCTTCTAATAGCGAATAAAACACCACAAAACTTCGCGGGTTAGTGAAATAAAATTTTCTACGAACTTATAATCCACACGGGAACGAGAAAAAAAAATTCACTCAATTCCCGATCGGCCGACAAGCCACACACGGTTCGGGGTTCGGGAAACGGGGACCCTCACGACAAAGGTGGAGAAACTCAACTGCGTTCTGAACTTGGCTCCGTACCTCGCGAAGGATCGATATCTCAACATGGCGTGTCCGCCGCGGCAGCTTCGATTTTTCTGAAGAGCACCGCCGCCGAGAGCGCGCCTCGACGAGCACTGACCTGCCCTCTATCGGCAGGCGTGATAACTTCGTACTGAATTAATTTTTGTGTCCACAAATAATCTTCTTCCGTACTATGCGTAAACTCGCGCGCGTTTTTTAAATTCGTGTTTTCAATTGCAAGAAATTCGATTTTATTCGGTCAGTTTACCGAGAAATTTGCGTAAAATACAATAAAATAAAGGGTAAAAAATCTACTCAAAGAATTCGTCTTTCACAACAAATCAATTTCACAAGATTATTTATGGATGTTTTTAATGTTTTATTTTACGCGATTAGGGATCAGTAATTATTTCACCAGTTTAAATAACAAACTCACGTTCGTCTTCAGTTTTCAAAGTTTTTATCGTTAAAACATTACATATGTATACATATTGATCGCAATAGTTCACTTAAATGGGAATCGGCAAATCTTTCGCGACCATTATTAATATTTGATCGATACTGAGACACCAGTTAGCGATGTCTTTGGAGACTCTGCACCAATTTTCACCATGATGAGGCTCCGCCGCGACGCATCTCTTTTTCACTTCGTCTTGCTGTTCCTCGGTACCGTTCAGAAGTTCGAATTTGTAGAAATACGCCCACGCGTCACCGAGATCGGGATCTATCTTTACGGTTCTGTTAAACCAATCGCGGCACTTTGAGATTTTATGCTCGCACCAGAATAACCTGAAAATAATAAACGATCGATATTTAATTAATAAACTTTTATTTTCATTTTTTCAAACGAATTTTTCGATTTAAAATGTCAGTAAATTTTTATGGATTTTTAAAAAGTCGGCAACATTAAAAAATGTTTATCAATTTTTTTTGCTCTAAATAAATAAATGTCAATAATAATAATAAATACACTTTAAATCAATATTTCGTCGATATTTGACTTAAAATACAATACTCACTTAGACACGGCCAGCAAAACGTGCGGATCGTGTTCGCACTTTTTAAGCGCATCAACGCTTTTAGTTTTTCTCTGAGGTCGCGGTTCCATAAAAATCGCTTCGGCCCACAATAGCCCCGAAGTCGGACATTCCTGAAGAGCTTTTGCCATTAGTGTATTAGCCATGTCCCGAACACCGCCGATCTTCAATTCGTTTCTTATCGCCTCGAGCCAAAGTTCCGCATTTTTTGGATTTCGCAAGCGTCCCTTTTCCAACACCGAACGCGCCTTCGTCACCTGATTCTTGCGGTGCTCGAGACTCGCTAACAATCTCCACAGAGGCACTGATGTCGGACATTTCTTTATCTGCGCGAAGAAAACTAATTAGACTCGATGTTACACGATAATAAAAAAGTTTAAAAGCGAAATTTAAGAAAATTTGGCAAAATCTCTGTGCACAGATAAAAAAAGTTGTCTTCAAATTAAGTGAAAGAACTCATTTTTTTTTTACTTATTGTTTAACTTCCTTATCGAGAATTCTTCGATTTTAGAATTTTTTTTTTTTCAAATTAAGAATTATTTAACGAACCGCTTGATTGTAAGTTTCGAGAGCCTTATCGAGGTTTCCCTGTTCCTCCTCAATCTGACCCTTCATGAGCCACAATTTCGGAAAATCTTCGAAAGTCTCAATGGCCTCTTTCAGCAAACGCAGGGCGGCTTCGAGATTATTTAACGCCCATTCCAATTTAGCGCTCTTCATCATTACTCGTGGCGTCGGTGCCGAGGCTCGCGCTTTCGCGAGCAAACGTCTCGCTCTCTCGTATTCCGAATTCTCGGACTCGAGTTTCACGGCGGCGAGCCAAATCTCCTCTGAGTTCGGATTCGCTTGGAAGGCCAGTGAAAGAATTCCTCGCGCGGCTGGTACGTCGCCCTAGAAAAAAATGTATCGATATCGTTTCATAAAAATTCGATTGAAGACGATCAAAATATCAATGAAATGCACGAAAAAAAAAAAAATTACTAAAAATCACAAAATTTTGTCAGTTTCTTCAAGGGCACGAAATAATCAATTTCTTACCGCCAGCCATTTCGATTTTGCTCCCATGAGCCAAAGAACTTCGCTCTTCGGACAATGCGCGACGGCTCTTTGCAGCAAAGTTTCCAGGGACTCTCGTGTACCATAAGTTTTCTCGAAGTAAGCGGCTCGTAACCAAATTGATTTTTTACTCGGAAATGCCGTAAGCGCGAAGGCGTATACAGCTCTCGCGCATTCCAGAGCTCCTTGCTGAGCGCACTGCGGAATAAAAACAAAATCGTTTAGAGTCCAATCTATGCGAAAATTGTCGGTCCTATTAGGTAATGCAAAAAAAATGTTTTTATCCAATCATTCGAAAGCGAATATAAAATGAAAAAAAAAAATCGCTTCATATAGAAAATTTCGAAAATTCGAATAATTAGCGTGAATTTTTTTTTATAACTTGCCGTTTCAGCATCTTCCATCCACGTGTGCTTCCGATCTTCTTCTTCGACGCCAAAGCCGATGATAGATTTAACGATCACCTGACAACAATGAACCGCTCCGGCTTTTTCGGCTTCCATAGCTTCTTTAAACCAGTGTTCCCGATTGATCTCGACGCCATTGGCGCTAAGTGACGATATCGCGCGATCGATTATTTTCTCAACCATATGCTTGTTGCCATTCGCCTCTTCCAATTTTGCTGCTGTGGTCCATATCTGTCGATCGGTTGGAATATTTTCGCGAGCTTTGTTCAGTACTTTTCTCGCGTTGTCGTACGTCTCGAGGCGCGCGAGCGCGAGCCATAGGTCGACACTTGTCGGACAACACTCGACAGCGCGGCTCAACAGGATTCTCGCGTCTTCGGGTTCTTCGAGTTCAACCGCCGCCTTCCAGAGTCTCACGGAATTCGGTATGTGTTCGAGAGCTTTGCGATAAACTCGCCGCTTCGCCTTTGTTTCGGTCTCCAGATCCGCCGCTTTAATCCAAATCCTCACGGAAGTTGGTATGTGACGAACCGACTGAGCTATTACCGCCTTCGCGGTATCTGGCGGTTGTAATCTCGCCGCCTCGAGCCAAAGATCTTCCGACGTGGGATTTACCTCGCAACCCTTCATTATTAAGTTTCTTGCTGCTTGAACTTTGCCGGTCACTTCCTCAAGACGAGCGGAAGCTATCCATGCCGGTGGATGATTCGGATTAGTTTCGCGAACCGATTTCAACAGTAATCGCGCTTTCTTTATGTCGCTGAAATTAATTATATTATCTTTATTCCATTGCTGTAGTTTTTCTCTAATTTCTGTTACAGGAAAAACAGAACATAAGCGGGGTTGTCTCAATGAACGTAAAAAGGATTTTACCGAAAATCGATTATCGATTATCGCGAATTAATATTGAATTCTTAATATTGAGTTGAAAAAAGAAAAAACGCGAAGGAAATCTGCAGAAAAGCGCTCCAATTAAACTTATTAAATCCGGAAATAGTCTACAAGATACTTTTTCTATTGAAAAAAAATCGAATATTGATTCACGCGATTCAACATTTGATTAACGATAATTAAACTTACTTTATATCGCCGCCGTATGTTGGAATCATGCTTTGCAAGTCGGTAAGATAACCCTTTGGATCAACAACGGTCTGTCCTTCAACGGAATCCGAGACCTGATTCAGCTTAACGTTCATAAGTGTGTTTCTGGCTTGTCCTATTTTTCGCAAATCCAAATCTCCCGTTGGCGTCAGCATACCGGGGGTTGCGACACCAGGCATCATCGACGCGAGGCCACTCGATGGATCGAGACTCGTCGCTGTTTCCCCTCCTAAATTTCTCGCCAATACCGAGTCCGGCAGAGGCGTAAATTTCTCCGTTCGGGGATTCCGCTGCTTTCGATTACGAGAGTCACCGACCTCTGGAACGTTTTTCCACTCATCTTCGGAGACATTAACGAGTTCGCGCTTCAAATCGGAAAACTGCTGCTGAATCTTTGGACGCTCCTGACGATAACGTTCCAATTCCTCGCGGAGACGCTTCTCTCTGTATTCCTTGCGCTTCTCGTCCATTCGCTTGTCTACCGCCTCGTAAATAGCGTCGGCCTCCTCGTCGTCTTTGTCGTACGGATCCTAAAAGTTCGAGAAGAAATTCTCGAGTTAATGAATTATTTTCTATTTCAAGAAGTTTTCCTTGGAATTGAGCAAATTAAGTGTTTAATTGATCGATGATAAATAATGGTACTTCGTTTTTGATCGTTTGATCGTTTTGATCTTTTGACAAATTTAATGTTATTTTAGTCTCTCGGTTTTGCGTAATTACAACGGCAGTAAAGCTTTGTACACAATGAACTTTTTTCCAGAAAATCGTACTTTGAATATTATACGAAAGGAAAAAGCCATATAAGATTTTATCATTCAATAAATGATATTATCATTTTAGGAAATAGTGCAGATTCACTCGAACACTAGAATCGTTGATTTCCAATAAACGCTATGATTGTACCTTACTGAAGAGCGATCCTCCGTAACCTGAGAATTCATCGTAATTAGAATCATTGAGATCCTCTTCATCTTCCTCCTCTTCTTCCTTTTTCTTTGCTCGTTTCGTAGGTGGTGCATGTCTGTCGTCACTGTAAAAACAATTGTATTACATTATTGCCATCCCATCAAGTAAAACGAATGTCACGAAATAACCAGCATGACACTTTATTTGTACCAATTTCTGAAGCGACAAAAAAAATTCATTTTGTTTGGCGTAAAATTATGTACTTACGAAACGTCATTGGCGTCACGCGCTGGACCGATATCAGATCTGGTTGTAAATCCTGTAGCTCTGAAAGAAAACAAATACACGTTTTACAATTATTAAAATAATAACATCGATTTGAAAAAAATGGGGTTATGACACAATTCGTAATATGGTTATTTTACATTATTTCGCCCTCAATATAGTTGGAAAAACAGTAAAAAGATAGTTTCTAGTATAAATATTCATTGTGAGACCATTCGTGCATTATTTATATTGATATTTATTGTAAATCTCGTAACTCAGCGAAATAATAACATGGAAGAGAGTGAGGTTATGTAGTGAGTCGTTCCGTCGACGTTGCTCGTTATGTGATCTTTAAACTCGATGAAATGTAAATGTTTCGTATATTTATTTTTTTTAGATGTAAAAAAATAGATTTATTACCCTCTGCCGACACCAGCCACGTAACCCAGAGGAGCTGGAACACCGAGAAAATGCTTTTTGTTTCTTGTTGACAGCGATGCCGATGGTACCGCCATTTTTAAACTAGCGTCGCAACGAAAAAAAAAACACGCGTTTCGAGAGAGCGGAGCAGTAAAAAAAAATGTCTATCCCCCCCCTTCGATCCCTCGACACTGTAATATATATTTTTTCGTAATATATATTATCGCATTATCCTCCCGCGCCCGACCGCTCGATCGCCATTTTTAATCTCTCAAATTCGTAAGAAAAAAAAGAAAAAAAAATTCGCGACTGCAACGACTCTTATCGGTTCTTCGGTGTGAAGAGGATACCGTTTTTTTTTATCGGCACTCGTCTTCTCGTTGAAAGAGAATTATCGGCGATTCGCGATGAAACAGTCTTTGTTTGATAATTGCAAATTTTCATTATTCGCGAGAGGTTCAACTGCGGTCTATGTCGACGGATCCCGCGCACGGCGACAGTCCGTCAGCTGTTTTGCTTAGCCAAAATATTCCGTAAACAACAAAATTCAGTTATACATACTCGCGGGTGCGAAAACAAAACAAAGTAATTGTGCAACAATTTTATGTTTATCCGAGTTTATTCGCGGTGTAAGAAAATTCTCGAACACTTCGTTACTCGCGATACCCCGAGATAAAACGCGAGTGTTGAATACGTGTGCGATACTGACAACTGCTAGATTGAAATAACAAATTGAAAAAAAAAAAAAAACAAAGGATACAAGGATTTTTATACAGAGAAGTCGTTGTTATTAATAAGATCGCTATGTCAAATTCGTATAGCATTGTCGACTATTACGCCTATCAGACCCAGCGACACTGCGGCTACTGCAATGGCTCCGACACAAATTGCAGTCACGGTAAGCCACACACTTTATTGTCGAAAAAAAATTGCTTTTATTTAAATGTAATTTCAATATCGTTTATTCTTCACGATATTCAACGATTTTTTTTTTCGCTGTTTTCAGGAATGTGGGCACATTATTTGTCGGTAAACGATTATCAGAATTTGATAGATCGGGGATGGAGGAGAAGCGGACGTTATTGTTACAAACCGACGATGGATCGAACGTGTTGTCCAATGTATACCATAAGGTATCATTTGAAAGAAAAGAAATCATAAATTTGAAAATCAACAATTTTTGAGCATTTTTTTCAAATATTCCTTTATTTTTGTACAATTGGATATTCATTATCATTATTAGATTAAATTAGATAAGACGCGTCCAAAAATTTTCCTGTATTATTTCCATGCTGCGAATAATGAATATATTGCATTACAAATTGTTACTTCGCAGATCCGAGGCACTGAATTTCGCGATAACGAAATCGCAAAAAAAAGTTTTAAAAAGGATGGGGAAGTATCTGAAAAACGAATTGAAGAAAGACAGGGAAACAGACGATTCTAAAATAGATACTCCCGACAATATAGGTAAAATATATTATATAATCGGCTGCCCTAAAACTGTCAAACCAATGCATTGACCATGCGCCAGTTGTGAAATTATTTATGTATATTCCTCGTTTTAATAATCTTGTTGCGTTACTAATATGTTCTGTGACTATATAATATGTTTTTTTTTGCCAATTTTTGTAAAATCGACTATCAGTCCAATTTTTTTTCTATTCTTGGTTTTTTCTCATTATTTTCGTGTCTGTGGTTTGTTGTTTATCATTTTCATTACTATTCTTCCCATTTTACTATTGCTTTATACATTTATAGCGATTTTTCTAATTTTATTTAATTTTTTCGTGGTTTCCGTGATTTGCTTTTTTTTACCCTTTAGCGTTTCTCTTTTTAACAACTCCTGAATTTACCTTTTACTGCTTGTAAACTCTTCATCTTTATTTAGTGCTATTTATTATAATTTAGGATTTATCGTAAGTATGCAAAACAGTCACTGCTCGAAAAACATGGAATGCAATTAAAAAAACAACAGAGTTTAACAGTTAGAAACTTACGGTACAGATAATTTATTATGTATTTATTATCATTTATTTACTTATGTCAACGAAGTGAAAAAAAGTTTAATAAAAAATTCGAATCGTCATCATTATTATTCTTATCATTGTCGTTGTTGCAGACATGAATGTCGTCGAGGTATCGAATTACGCTGACCATTGTTCGAGAGCCGAGATGAATGCAACGGAAATGACGGTGGAGAGGATCGGAGATAACGTCGACAACAGATTGCGAATGTCCGAAGAAACGAAAGTGTCGAACGATGATCGCAGCAGATTAAAGAAAAGAGACAATACGAAATCCAATGAAAAATCGAAGATCAATAGTGTTGAATCGTTCTGTTCTTCGAGTCGAGTCGCAAATGTGACGCAAAGCGCAGGTCAGGATCCCAATCGAACACCACCCAAGAAAGCTAAACTAATACGAGCGGAACGCAAGCAAAGGAAACTCATGGCACAGGGAAAATCACTCGAAGAGATCGAAAGTTTGTTTAAAGCTAAAAAAGAAAACGTTACCAAAACCGTCGAAGATTTGTTCAACGAGATTCACGGTGGCGTTAATAAATTGGAGGTGAGTTAAAAACGAGAAACGTCTCCTAAAACAGGCCGAATAAAAAAGAATTAAAACTGTTTATTCCATCGTATCTCGAAAAATGTTATCTCTAATGCGCATAACTTTTTTAAAATGATAATTCATCAACAATACATCGCAATTCTTTTTGTTCGCAGACTAAACTCGTTCGCGTTATGTCCGACGAATTCTTTGAGACGCTCGACGTTAGCGCAAATTTGTATAAAAAGTATCAGATGGCAATACACGATAACGAAGAGGACGAATGTGATAAAAAATCGTTCTTTAACTTTTTAGTCAAAAGTCCACTGCAGGTGAGTTTGCTGAGTCGTTTTTTACATAGCGTACGGCACTATAAAGGGATACTGAATAATATTTCTAATATCTATAAGTAACAATGATTTTTTTTCGAACGTTTAATAATCATAAGCAAAGAATGTATCGTTCCCGCAGTCGTCTTTGAAGGATTTAAAAAATCATTCGCATTAAGCCGAAATTAAGAGATTTCGCCGTGAAATTTTATAAATTAATTTTTCTGTGCTCCAAGCCGTGTACACCGCAGGATGGACCGCCCCAAGGATACGGCTCATTTCACGAACAGTACTGGCTGAACGGCGAATTAATAGCCGTTGCAGTAATCGACATATTACCGTATTGCGTATCGAGCGTTTATTTTTTTTATGATCCGGATTATGCGTTTCTGTCGCTCGGAACTTTCAGGTGAGATCAATTTCGCTCATTCCCTTTTTTTAATTGTGATTAAACAAAATTTGCATTAAAAACGAAAAGCTCTAAATTCAAAGAATTTCGAAAGACTAAAAAAAAATTAGAAAATAATGTCTCGACATGTACTGATTTCGGTGATCTCGAGACGAAATAAATTTTGGAGCCAAAAAACAGTTTTTCATACATTTTATGAATTATGTAAGAATTTTCATATTCATGTTAAAAAAAAGTAATAATAAAAAACGGATAATTATTTCAGTTCTCTTCGAGAAGTTTGTTTGACCCGACAACTGAATAAATCAGCATCAAGTATAAAGTATTATTATATGGGTTTTTACATTCATTCAAACGTGAAAATGCGGTACAAGGCAAAGATAAAGCCGTCGATGTTGCTGTGTCCTGAGACTTACGTGTGGTGCGACATCGAGAGTTCGATAGCGAAATTAGATAAGGAAAAGTACAGTAGACTCAACGAAGACATCGATGCGATTGACGAGGACGGTATCGTCGATCTTTCCAAGGTACGCAGATTCTCGGCAATGATTCATCGATAAATAATAAAAAAAAAAATTGCCGTATTTCCATAATAAACCGATCATTACTTTCGTTGTTTTTTCGCAGGTAATGATTTTGCATCGTCACACAGCAATGAGGTACGGAATGTATAAAAATCGTAGCGACGAGGACGACGAGATGGTTAAAGAATACGCGAGTCTCGTCGGCATGAAGTGCGCGAAAAGTATGCTATTGTATCGCAAATAACTGTGAGATTTTCGTAGCCTTTGTATTACGGCTGACATTTTAAATATACAGAAGATCTGCAAAGTTGTTTTTAATATTGGCAAATAATCTTCAATATTCTGTGATACATTTGAGAAGAGAAAATGTATTTTTTTTTCGATAAAGTGTTCTTAGTGCTTCTTTTGTTCGAAGATACACGAAGATATTCTATTTTTGAGAAGAAAAATTTATTGCCACAGAGTCTTTGAATAATTTATGAAAAAAAAAAAAAATGGAGAAAATTGACTCAAGAGTTCCGATGGTATACATTCATTTCAAACGTATATCAAAGTCTTGAAGATTCTCTAACAACTCGGAAAAAAGGAAAAAGAAAACGCATCAAAATAAAAATCAATGATCTTTGGAAAAATAATTTATTGCATATAAATTCTTCAGATTCGTTCGCGAAAGATCGATGTTTCGTGGACATTTCGAGATCGAGATTTACAGTATTAAAAAAAATACTCTGACAAAACAGTTTATAAAAATTCTTGTTGTTGCTTTTTTACAATTTAGTGTTAAGTTTTCGCTGTTCCGGGTCCGGCATTGGCTCCACCTTGGCGCGCACTCGTTCCTTGTTCGCCTTCCGTATTCGTAATTTCATTCCAACTTTGAACTTTTCCGCTTCCACCGACGATGAATATCAGCATGCAAACGATGCAAACCGCCGCTCCCATCCAGAACAATATTTGCCATCGCTCGACTGTGTTCTGCGAAAGATATAACAAAAAGAAGACGAAAAAAAGAAGCATCGCTGATAAATTGGCACGTGATGCTTCGCAAGGCGAAATATTATATTAATTTGTTTTTTAATGAGGCAATTTTGTTAGACGAGATCGATGGGAAAATTCTGACGACTCAAACGTCGGATAAAAAAAAAAATTCCGCTCTTCACCTCCAATTGGTCGAATAATTGTTGCGCGATGAATTTGAAAAATATGAAAAAAAAAAAAACAAAGTTTCCGTATTTTCCACGAATGGATCGCGAAACCCAAAGAGAATTCCAATGTTCGTGTTGATACGAAGCATCGCTAATGAAACTCTCGGAAGCAATCGTGAAATTAAAATGATCACTATACCGGCAATTAATTCTTCGGTACGTTACAGTTTATACTTACTGGAAAAAACGTTTTATTTATAAATCCGAGTCATTATCCCAACGGCCCGACAAATTTTAGCTCGTTAACTCGAGAATCGCGTCGTTGTGATTGTAAAACTTTCTAATTAACAGCCACTCGGTGCATCGGCGACAATGCCCCATTGACGCTCTATTCTCAAACATTGTTCTTCGTGGAAAACTCGATTCGAAACTTTTCTAAGAGATATTTTGTTTATTGCGAAGCCGACGGCGGGAAAGTGAAAAGAATCATTGCGAGTGCACAAGCGGTGCAGTAATGCAGTAAAAAAAATTATATTGTTAATTGATTGATTTTTTTTATGACGAAACAAATAATTTATGATTTTTTCACTGAATTTCGATCATTTTTGAAATAAAAAAATCATTGATTGCGTCGAGAATTCTAATTAAAAAATTATCAAAAAACAATGTTTCAAAAAAATAGAATTAAAAAAAAATGTTCAACTGTTTCCTTTTTTTTGGTAGATAACTATTTTTCAATGAAAAAAAAAAGAAAAAAAAGTGCGATGTCTGTAAGCGTGCGATGGTGACGATGATGATGATGATGGCGATGGCATGAATAGGCGATACGACTTGTAGGTACTTCTCGTACTATAGCTATTGTAACAAATATATAGGAACGAGTTGTACCCACGAGTCCCAAACACCGATAATATCTGATTCGGAGGATTATGTCTCGTGTACATTCCATATGAGATCTTTATCATCATTACTACTCCTTATGATGAAAAATAAACGACGGGACGAGCCGACGATTGACCACGCGAGATTTTTAACATCGATAAACCGGTATCGTCACAGCATTTGTTTTTTACAATTATACAACGCGTATGAAAACAAAAAATAGGGAAAAGAATTCATGATACGAGTAATGGTAGCGAAGCAATCACAATTCCTCAGTACTGTCCGTACTATGAACCGAATCAACATAGTGTCGGGCTGAACTGAGGGCTCGGAATTGCAACGAGACACTGCAATACACATTGTCTTTCGAATAAAATGCTGAAATTTATTCGAATCCCAAATCGAATGCCGAGTAAAAAATCATCGGAATGATACCGAAAAATTGTGATGATTAATTCAAATTAATTAATTAATAGGGGGATGTGAATGATAAATGAAAATGAGTGAAAAATGATAACGCAAAATTTGAATGTTGAAGCGATCTAATCGTAAAAAAAAAATCGATTTGCAATCAATTAATCAGAATCATCACAATCGTGATTAATCGTCATTGTAGTTTATCATCATTTCGATTTGATTTAAAACATTTCAACTGATTAATTTGATTGATTTTTAATTGATTGATTTCATTGATTTAATCGATTTAATTGCATAATTGATTCAACTTACTCCGTGTTTGCCGGCAACTTCTTCGACGACCGGTGATATTATGATTCCGGAAAGACATCCGACGGTATTCATTATTCCATATAAAAAGCCAGCGTAGTTCGGCGAGAGATCCTGATTGTTCGATAGATTCGATATCGATGCGGCGCCGTTGAATCCCAAAGCGAGAACGAGAAATACATTCGCCCAGACGAAAGAACAGCCCATGTAACCGACGATAATCAAACAGATTCCGGGCAAAAAGTGAGCTGTAAAATATAAGAAATTGTTGAAAACATGACGAACATCAAAGCCTTTCGAATATTGATAGAAAAAAATCCTTCAAAGCAATAGAATACGAAATTTCGGCTGCGCATCGTTGATTTTTTTTACAACATTTGCAGATTTTTTTTTTACATTTGCGGATTTTTTTTCATATCAGTTAAATCCTTTAATTGACGCGAAAGCTTACAGAAGAAAGTTGCGCTTTTTCTCAGAACGGTGACCGAGATAAGATGTTTTCTTTTAATCGTGTCGCCGGCCCATCCGAAGAAGAACGCGAAAAGTACGCGACTCGCCCACGGAAGACCCGAAACGACGCCGCCCTTCGTGAGTTTGAAGCCCAAAGCTTTCGTTTGATACAGCATCATTCCGTTTTGATAGAAGAAGAGAAGAAACAGATTGCCAAAGTGGCAGAGGATGAGGCATATGAACGGTATCGACGTTAGTATCTTCACAATCGGTGTTTCTCTCAGCGGCGGCTTCCCTTTTCGCACTGTGCCTTCCTGAGATCTGAAGTTTCGAGAAAATAAAAATCCATTAGAAAACATATCAAAATCATAGAAAAAAATTAAAGTTATGAAATCATTCCAAAAATCATAAAGTTAATGATGAACATTGAAGAAAATGAAAATGATAATAAAAATTTTAATAAATGAAATTTGAGAAATAATAACAATAATGATAATAACGCAATTCTTGAATATTATTAATTTCATTAATAACATCGATGATCATTATCATTCGAATAAAAAGGAATTGCATTTGCGTCTCAATCAACTCGGAAAAAAATTAATTACAGAATAAAACCGTAAGCAAAAATATTTCGATATTCGCAATTGCCTGGAAAAGCTTACGTGAGTATAAAGTCCTTTTCGGCGTCGGTGATGCCGGGATGTTCTTCCGGTGAGTCAAAGGCGAGTAAAAACCAAAAGATTATCCAGACGAACATCATGATAGCCGGGATATACCATCCCGATTCCCAATTGATAGATTCCGCGAAACTCGATATCATCCCGAAGAGAAATATCGAGCCGAACGTTCCACCCTGGAGGGTCCAAACGAAGCGCCCTTTCTCGTCGGGCGGTGCCCATCGAGCTACGAGCGTGTGGCAAGCGGGAAATGTTATACCACCGGTCAAGCCGATTACTATGCGAGATATCGCGAGAGCTATCCAGTGAAGATGAGCGATAACGGGCGTTATCAGCGACACCGTTGCTGCGATTAGCGAGGACCAAAGGATTGCTTGGCGAGGACCGAACTTTTGGGCCAAAACCCCACCGAGAAAATTGCCGGGAACGTTGCCCCAGCTGTAGGCCGATATTAATTGTCCACGAATAAACGGCGTCCAAGCGAATGGCAAACCGGAAAAGAGATCCAGACGCGCGGCCCTTGTTCTGATTTTTCCTTTCACCGTCGTTTCGTCTATAATGAACATTTTTATAATTTAAGCATTTAAATAATTTTTTAAATATATTAATTAATTAATTTATTAATTATTTATTTTTTATTAATTTTTTAAGGTAAACTCACTGCTCTGAAAATTATATCCTGTATCGTTAGATTCTCTTCGTACGATCGAGTGAGAATGTCTTTCTTCCGCCATGCGTTGCATCAACTCTTCGTCGTAGGGATCCAGAAGCAACGATCTTTTTCGCCGATTTTCATCGGGAGTCGTACAAGCGCCGGAGACATTTTGCTTCAACTCCGCATCGGTTTGTATCATCGGTACCGCCAATATTGCCATTTGAAGACGACACATGTAACTCGTCCAACAGGCCGTAAACATCATAATGCAAATTATCACTCGCACTGGTATCCATCCTGAAAGAATTTGTTTTTTTTTTTTTTTTTTCTTCGAGTAGTATAGAAGAGTATCGCAAGTAATAGCGCAACGTGTCAAATTCTTGATCGCTCTTGTCAAGGAACGAGTTGCATGATATTTTTGCAAAATTACTCGGTTCAACTGAATTGCACCACTAGGAAGTTAATTCATTGCGACAGGAAATACGACGACGGAACTTACGTAAAAATTTCCAAAACATAATACGAGTCTCGGAAATTATGCTTTAAAAAAAATCAGATAGTACTCATCGTGGTATTAAGTGACAAATATATCTGATATAACGTTTGAGTTGATCGAAGAGAAACAAACGATTGTGACGTTGCCGTGCTGACGATTTTAAACACTTCGTCGCATTGTGTTTTTTATATTTTTGTATTTTTGTATTTTAATAGGAAAAAAAAACGAAAAATATCAGTCGTAGAAAAAATGACACATCAAAAATAAATAGTGATAATAACATGGCTTATCGCTTAAAGTAGTTAAATTTAATTGACTTTTGCTTTATTTTTTTTTAATGATTCATTTCCGACTATCGTAAAACTGAAATTATTGTCATATTTGATTCTGATTCTGAACTTCCGCATTGCGCTTCGTTGGGGATCACTTTACGATTCGCCTTGATACGCGCGACTAATTTTTTGTATCGGTTTCCGTAGTCAGCGCGCGCGCGTGTTTCCCACGAGGTTTCGCCGGATCCGGTAAACAAGTTGCATAATGATAAATTAACGACTACGAGTGACACCGGGTAATGCAATTTTTGTTGTGTTTGACGTTGCGCAGTAAAAAAAAACATCTTCATGCATTCACCTTTGAATTCTGAATGAAATTTATTTGCAAAATGGCTATACATTTTTTCATCGAAAACTGAACCGATTTTTTTTGTCTTAATTTCGGATTTTTTTTTTTCATGAGATTTTTTTAACAATAGAACATTCTCGTGTTCGGCGCAGATGTAAGATTATCGAAGATAAGAATTAACGAGTTGTAATCGAAGATGGATATTAACTATCCGTAAATCGATATATAACGCGCACCGGACAATCGATACTCGGTCATCGAAACGGTTCTCCACCCGTTGTGTATTATTAAACATGGCGTGCAAGCAAATCTCATGAATCGAAGCAACAACCGGTCGACCTGCATGAAGGATAAATCCAACTTGCGCTCACATAACTATCGGAACTTCGCGTCTTCATGAATCGCAAATAACAAATTAATCGAAAAGCGAAGAAATCTTATAGTTTAAAAAAAAAAAAAGAAGAGGTTCGAATGCAAGTTAAAAAAAATGTCCACTGCCAAAGTATTCTGATAAATCAGTGGACAAAAATAAGTCAAATAAGTAATCAATTTCAAATTAAAACTTCACATCGGGGATTAGAAAAATAACGAGTTCTGAAACACGTGAACGAATTTCTGATAGCATAAATCGTGAAAAATCGTTATGAATATTCAGTCGAAAATTGAAGCAGTCGAATGTATTTATAAAAAAACAATTCAAGACAAGAAATCTTTTAAAACTATTAGTTTTTTTTTAAGCGACTTCATTAATTGATCTTCAAATTAAGAATAAAATACTACGACAAAACAGTCAAACCAATGATCAAAGTGAATTTGTTTTTCTCGACAAGTTTAATCGAAGAAAATAAAACAAACAAAAATTACTATTTTCCTTTTTTTGAAATTTTCTGTTTTCGTAAATATTTTATATGTCGTATAACTGTGGTCAAGAGCGCTTGCTACTCACGTGGAATGAACTGTTGATAGTAACGTTGGTACATTTCGGCGTCGTTTACAGTAAATAGGCGAGGCTTCCGGCCGCGTCGCAAAAATGCCCAATAAAAATGTAGTCAACAAGAATTACACACGCGTTTGTCCACCGTAAAAAAAAAATCACTCGTGACCCAAATTCCTCACGTTGGAATCTTAATTGACGCGGCTGTTTATGAAATTTTCGTCAAATTCGAAAAAAAACTTTCCTGATACCGTCATCATCATCGAAACTTGAATTACGGAATATATTTTAAAAACTCGATAATGATAATATCTTGTAGACGATTTCGGTGATTCTACTCGAGTCGATGAGTTGTGACTGATGAAATTTTTCGCCAAGAAGAGGTATTTAAGCAACGCAATGACGAATCGTTCGAGGGGTGGGGGGTGGGGGAACAAAATTTACCACCCCCGTTGTGCACCGACAAATCGGAAGAACGCTCGCCGATGTTAACGCGAGTCAGGTATACGCGGTCGGTAGTCGTACCGATGTTTCATAGCACTCCTCTACGTCGAGTAATACCGATTTCGTCGTTGCGCGAAATACAATTCCCGGAAAAAAGAATTGAACTCCGCCTTTGCTTCGCGATTGGCTGATGATCTTTGACGAAAGAAAATTTAAAGAAAATTCGAAATTTTTGAGGATCGAGTGACCGATGTCCGATAGGTCAATCGTCACGGTACCGGTAAGTTTTATCCTGTGTAACTGAGTCACCGTAATACCCCCACTCGCTAAAACTTTATCATAAGATTACTCCTACTTCGTTCCCTGCAAACCTATTCCCGAATAATTTCGGAGAGTGTAATATAAAAGGGTTAACAATTCGTATCTAAAATTCTTTTTACTTAAAATTGAAAACTTCACAAAATTACCAGCAAATTTGGAAGAAATTGTTATTTCTTAAAAACAAATAAATAATAATAATAATTGCGTAATAATAAAAAACAATTAAAAGTATTATGATAAATATGACTTTTTTTATTATTTGCAAACCTTCATGAATAAAAAAAAATGTACAAAATAGTAAACTAATATTTTTTTTTCGTAATCATAAAAAATATGTTGAATTGTGGAATTTTCTGTACGGAACTTGGATGCTCGTAAAAAAAATTAATATTTGATATTGTCTTCTATTATCTTAATTATTGGCTATTTAAAGTGACAGCAACGTTTTCCGAAAATTATAGCCGTTAAGGCGCGTTTGTATTCGTCGAAATTTTTTTGCCAACGAAATTACAATTTTCCCAAATTTTGCTCGTAAATTAGTGCTAAATATTTACTCCGAAATATTAAATTTATATTAATTAATTTATTTTTATGTTAATAAAGTAAATATTAATATATGCTGAGAATTATTCAGTGAACATTTGAAAAACTGATGTTTTCTTAAGGAAAAATTGTCAAGTAATGAACTATTTTTCGACGTAATTACATCGTATATATTTGAATGTAAATTCCGTTGATTTTCGGCTTATTGTGGACGTACCTTGATGCAGTTGTTAATTTTCAAATATCTTTGCACAACACTACAACATTTGGTTATTTGGGTTATCTTTTGTCACGACATATGGTTTATGATATCACTTATGGATGTCCTTGACTCACAAATTTTCATGAGTATCACATTCTACAATGCCGACTTCTAAGAAACAGAAGGGCGTAATTATCAGCAACGCGTTTTTAGATATAACCATTTGCTCCAGAAACTCCAGAAAAAAATACATATTCATATTTTTATACAGATTTCGAAGATTAAAATATTAATTTCCATTTTGCGCTGTTTTTTGCATCAAATTGAATCGAAAAACTACTCTCAAATCAATTATACTTGTTACTTTAATATTTGTTATTAATATGCAAAAAAAAATTTTTTTTTACAAAATGTATAAAATTCATGGAATTTTCCATATTTTTCCGTGAAAATTCACTGCTTTTTTGCACTCACACAGACGATAAGTATTTAAATGCATTTTCACACTATCGTATGTAATTTATAACCAATAGCTAAATACGATCCAGAGTATTGCCATTCGGGTTGGAATTCGTTGTTCCATCGCGTCGGAAATACCCGAATAACTGTACATCGGCGATTGAGGGACAGAAAGGCGTATCCCACAACGTTTCAGACGGTAAATGAGGTTTTCTACACACTTCTGTTTCACAGCAGTCACAGCGTCGATATGGTGTCACTAGAGACATCGCGAAAAATTTTAAGTCAAAGGTACAATAATGCGCGATAGTTACTACGAGGAATATTCATCCCTCGGACGCGTATTGTCTGTGTCGCATTGTTGTTACAATTGTAAATTGCACTCGGTGAGCTATAAACCTTCATGGTATACCTGATGGCTTATAGAAAGGTTTATAGTTAGAGTCCCAACGCTGTGCTCAGGTATAATAACAATTTCTACCCGAATATCGCAAGGTAATCACGGGATTAAAATAAGAAGGGCGTATTTGCCGTCTGCACGCATACAAAGATCGGCCCTTTTGGCTCCAATTGCGGAACTTAATTTTCTGTATACTGAACAAAAATAAACTCGTACCTCGGTAAGTACTCGAGAACGAAAGATTAACTATATTTAAAACTCCATTTCGCTAGTTCCATATATCCCTAGTAAAAAATAATAAAAAATGTGAAATGTGAACTCGAAAATTAAAAATTGTCAATCGTCGTACATTAATCGGTCATTAAAAAACCAGAGTCTGTGTATTCACAAATGATTTCTTAAATTCACAAAAAAATTATATTAAAGTACCAAGTCGTTAGATATGACAAATTGTTGTTTAAAATGTCAGTTCGTGCTTCCGTTTTAAGAGAACATCTTCCGCTAAAGTCGAGGCGTATATTTGTACCGCCCTCGCGAGAAATTAAAATTGAAAAGAACAATTTCACGGCAATTTTTTTTTTTTTTTTTTTATCCAATTAATTTATATATTGACTCATTTTCACCGCAACGAATTATACTATCACTGACATTCTTCGTTCGGTGATGCGACTGTTTCACCCTCAGGAGACGTTCGTCTCGTCTCAAATCGCGTAATCGAACGTGAATAAATATCATGTAAAGATGATTGAATAATTACGTAATTTATCTTCTTTATTATCTTTGCGAATGATCTAAAGAGACTGCAGAACGCAAAATCGATTTCTAAGACACAGAACGCCGTATATCCTACTATTTAGCATATTAAACAATGTAGATAACGGCTCTTTTATTTTTCTTAAAAATTAAACCGCATTTTTTGTTATAATTTTTATTTGTTTTCGTAAGATTATTTACGATTTATTTTCATTGGCAAGGACGTTACATTCAACGGCGGTACCGTGTACTGCAACCTCTGTATGCGATTGAAAAAGTACATCTATGCGCTTCTACAGAATTTTAACATTCCACGCGAGTATTGACGCTACAAGAGGAACGCTTACTCAGCGATCGCAGCGGGGAATATGTACTGATAATGTATTGCAATGCTTCAAAAATTTCCGTTTGACTGAATAATAATATTGAGAAGGAAACACCTGGGTCTTCCAAACAATACAAAACTACCCGTCGTACGTTTTTCCTTGAAACAATTTAGATAGACGCGAATTTATTGTATTTTCCCCAAAACGTCCCTCGACAGTCGACGCGAATGAATGGGTACGCGTCGGTGGACGAACCTGAAGGGGTTCCGGCGTCGAACTACCTGAAGGAGGTGCTATTGTAAGGAATTAAGAAAAAAAAAAGACAATGGGACTATGGGTGACGATATAACAGTTTAACGGATACCTGGATATCGAATCGGAAATTATTACAACCCACAGATAGTAAAGTATCAATCATTTTTTCAATATCGTTATGCAAATAAATCGTTTATACTCATTTAAAATTATTATTGAATAAAAATGATAATAACATTATAATGATAAGGGAATTTTTTTCTTTACCGGAAATACATAGAAAAAGGTACTCACGTTTACTCTCGCGCACTATCAGCGGCGTCCGCTCCGTAGATTCGTTTCGATACATGATAGTTTATTCAAAACGGTGTTAATTGAGTTTTTTTCTCTATGCCATGTGTTCTTCTCATTTGCATGCCAATGAAAGACGACTCGCAATCGTTGTGAAAGTTAGTGAAAAATTATCAACGGTTTTACGATTCATTTTAATGTACAATACACTATTATCTCCTCAAAGTTCGAAGGTTAATGATCTCCGTTCGATGGCGAGACTCTATCTCTCCGCGGGTGTATTGCACCCGAAATTCAAATGTTTTAACGATAACAAATAACACGATTGGATCAGCTTCTTGTAATAAATAACGATGAAGTAAGATTGATTTTGCATGTATAATTAATTTTCCATTGTCGGTACGGCAGCGTAACAAATCAATCGTGTTTACAAAAAAGCGTGAAATAACAAATGATTATTCGTGCATTGTACTCGGGAGAGTTATTCGGCATTGTGTGTGGGAATCTCCCGACTATAATATGTCAATAATTATTTGTTATTTCAATTATTAATTGTTATAATATATTATGATTATTTGTTAACACTATTTATTTATAAGACTGGTTATCATTCTTTTAAAATAAACCATTATTCAGCCCTCTTGTGTGATATGAACGAAACAATAATGGCGGCAATATTCCGACAAAATTTGATATATTCAAAAGCGCGTTACTTCATCTGTAACTACTCGTGCTGAATTATAATAAAACCTAAAGAAAGGGACACGTATTCAAAGATTCGATATTAATAATTATTTACGTTGTTTTGGAGCGAAATTCTATTTAAAACAATGACAATGACAATTCCATTTAAAAAGTAATACAGAAGCTATAAGTGTTGGTAAGCCTGCGAGTTCTGCAGCAGGGATTTTTTCGTCGTCGAAGTTCGACTCACAGTGACAAGCGTTTCTCCGGTCTTCCGTGTATCGTTCGGACAAGAACCAAGATTTGTCGACGGATAAATCTCGCTAAACAATAATTTGTCGAATGCGATTTTCCGTTAGCGAAAAGTTTTTCATAACGTGATTAAAGAAGAAAAAGTGCGCGTCTCGCGATGACGATCACGAATAAGGTACTTGTTAACCTTATTCATTGTTTTTCTTTCATCTTCCAATCGCTACATAACCTACAATTCGAATGCTTTATGAGTTATTTCAATCTTTCAGATGGATATTGACGAGAAATCGGCGAAGGGCGAGGGTTTCAAGCCGTACTACATCACGAAAATCGAGGAACTTCAATTAATTGTTGCGGAGAAAAGCCAAAACCTCAGACGACTGCAGGCACAGCGTAACGAACTTAACGCCAAAGGTAAGTCTTTGTTTCCTTCATTTACTCGTCAAAGTTTCGAAACTGCTCACCGTTAAGAACGATAAATGCCTTAATGGATTTTTGGAACAATGTTGCTAAATTTTTTTAGTTATAGAACAATCGGAGAAACATTTACAAATTTTTAGTCACAAATTGAATTTTGCAATAATTATACATTTTTATCATTAAAAATCAATTGTAGCAAAATTTTCGATTTTCTATAATTATAAAATAATTTCAGCAAAATTCGAGAATTTTCGTAATTCCAAAAACGTTGAACTGAAATTTATAAATATGCCATTGTTATACTTTTGAACAGTGCGTATGCTTCGTGAAGAGCTTCAGCTGCTTCAAGAACAGGGATCTTACGTCGGTGAAGTCGTGAAGCCGATGGACAAGAAAAAGGTTCTTGTGAAAGTTCATCCAGAGGGAAAATTCGTCGTCGACATCGACAAGAACATAGATATCAACGACGTGACTCCGAATTCGCGGGTCGCACTGAGAAACGAGAGTTACACGCTGCACAAAATTTTGCCGAACAAAGTCGATCCCCTTGTGTCCTTGATGATGGTGGAAAAAGTTCCGGATTCGACTTATGAAATGGTCGGCGGATTGGACAAACAGATAAAGGAAATCAAAGAAGTAATCGAACTGCCAGTCAAACATCCGGAGCTCTTCGACGCTTTGGGTATCGCACAACCCAAAGGAGTACTGCTCTACGGACCGCCGGGTACGCGGGTCTTTTTCTCGTCCCGATTATTCACTGATTCATTACTTTTTATATTGCATTGCAAGAACTCAAAAAATTGCCTCGCCGTCGAGGAAATTTCATTCCTTTTTGAATAGAGAATAAACTTTTTTTCGGTATTTGTCATTCGCGCAATAAAGCCGCAAATAATCGTTTTGGTAATATTCGCTCCGTTTTTTGCGACCGTATTTTCAAATTTTTTTTTAATCAAAGAAATTTCGTAAATTAGTTTACTTCTAATACATTATTACACGTGAGACTCGTTGCGGGCTGTGATTATAATGAGGTTCTTGTTTTTTTTTGCGTTCAGGCACTGGAAAAACTCTTTTGGCTCGTGCCGTAGCTCACCACACAGAGTGCACCTTCATTCGTGTCTCGGGTTCGGAATTGGTGCAAAAATTCATCGGTGAAGGTTCCCGCATGGTTAGGGAACTCTTCGTGATGGCGAGAGAACACGCGCCATCGATAATCTTTATGGATGAAATCGATTCTATTGGAAGCTCGCGTATCGAATCGGGTTCCGGCGGTGACAGCGAGGTAATTATCGGAAACCTATTAAAAATTGACAAAAAAAAAAATCGAACGTATCAACGATTTTAAAAGTCGAGTACCACTCTTTTTGAATTTTTTTTTATGTTTTTTTTAAAACGATGCCTTCGAATTTATATCCTATACATGGAATTTTTACTATTTATTGATCCAACGAATGGAAATAGAAAACTTTTTCTATGCGGTTTCTTCATTTACTCCAAATATTTATATCAATGGCAACTGAAAGTCGCGAAAAAAATCTCATAGTTGTATCAATCATTAGGTGCAAAGAACGATGTTAGAGTTGCTGAATCAATTGGACGGTTTCGAAGCGACGAAAAACATAAAGGTAATAATGGCTACGAACAGAATCGATATTCTGGATCCGGCGCTCCTGCGTCCCGGTCGCATAGATCGTAAGATCGAATTTCCACCACCAAACGAGGAGGCGAGACTCGACATTCTCAAGATTCACTCGCGAAAGATGAATCTCACGAGAGGTATAAATTTACGAAAGATCGCTGAACTTATGCCCGGTGCTTCCGGTGCCGAAGTAAAGGTACATTTTTTTACAAATATTAATGCAACTACGTCGCTTTTTTTCGAATCATTCGAAACTTATTGCATATTCATTTTTTTTTTCATTTACGTTTCTGTTTTTTTAGGGTGTTTGCACGGAGGCGGGAATGTACGCCTTGCGAGAACGTCGCGTTCATGTGACGCAGGAAGACTTCGAGATGGCAGTTGCCAAAGTGATGCAAAAAGATTCGGAGAAGAATATGTCGATCAAGAAATTGTGGAAATAAATTACTCTCGCGAAGAGCAGAGGCCGGGAAACGATTCGAAAAAAAAAAAAAACCGTTTCCTTGCGCTCTCGAGATTCAAAGAGTTTTTTTTTGTACTCAATTTTTCCACTAACAACCGGCGCATCGATATGTTTCTTGTAACAGTTTTCTCGACGTAAAGTTCGATTAAATCGGCGAACCTACAATTCAGTGTTCGTTGCGACACTTATCGACGACATAATATCGATAATATGTTCCGAATAAAAAACATGAGATAAGAAAAAATAAAAAAATAAATAAACAAAAAATATATATACAAAAAAATTCGAACTTTGTTACTATGATTTGTATAACGAATGTACACTAGAAATAGAACAAAATATATTTAAAACTGTGCGTGAAATTACGGTTCTTTTTTTTTTTTGCGAAATAAGTATTGTGAATTTAAATATAAGAAAAAAAAATTAAATTTATGAAAAAGAATCGACCGACATTCATTGTCATTTACACGACAGTATGAAACGTACGTAAATAAAACCCCCAATGTATTCTGAAAGCACAGAAAAAAAAATCCATATACTTATTTTTTTTCGTAACTAATTGCGTTCCAAGGATCGATTAAGAGTTTCAACGATTTCGGCGGTTTGAAAATGAACATTTCCCGCGATTCCACCATTTTTCTGAGTAGTTTAGGTCTCGTATCCGTGTATAGTAGCGGTCGATACGGAGAAACTTTTCTCATTTCCCTACGCGCGGCGATCGGCGAAACAATTGAAATCATCAGTCGGAAAGTAGCTGCGCATGATCCGTGAAGGATAATAACTTCATTATGGGCGCCGGTATGTATAAAGAACCCACAATCGATGAAAAGCGAAAACTCTTATGCATTGATGCAAAATACGACCACTTTAAGGGTATCAAAAAGTAGCAAATACCGCGGTCGGTAATTAAAAACTGTAATGTTATTTTTTTCCGGGGTGTCGAAGTTTGAAGTCTCTGAAGGTAATAGAATGCCACTGCAAAACTATTAGATGCATTGGTATTCTATTTTCGTTAGAAGTTCAAGTTACCTAAAGAAAAGTGATATTGCGTTTTGTGATATCGATGGACTGCGAATTTATTTTATCAATTTTATTATCGACTGAGTGCAGCGGGAGAACTGTGGTTTCACATTTCTTCAATTATCTGGCGACACTCGGTATTTTATTAACCAGTATTACAGTTAATCCCAACTGTAATACTCGAATTACCGATTTTAGATGGCTTCGGAGAAAATTGTTAAAATGAAGTAATGCGCGCGGTGTCGTTGACGCATCACGCGTCAGTTTCAACGCGCTGCTGTGTTGTCTCTGCCGATTCCCCATCTTATCCGATATATGTGTGATGCTTACATTTCTACGGTGAAAAGTATACGGAGCCGTGAGTCGGTAAAAAGATATCGAGAGTTGTGAGTCTTGATCGTCGAGCGCTGCGGTGTCGACACCCCGCGCGACTCTTCCCGGCTGTAAGAGAATTTCGATTAAAAAACTTGACATAAATTTAAATTTAAAAAGAAAATACCATAATTTTTTTGCTTAAAGAAATTAGACTTTCTTTTTGAATTTTTAAACGAATTAATAGTGAAATTCCATGTTTTTAGTCAATTGTACGCCAATTTTGAATTTTGAATAAAATTTTACGTTGATTTAAATTTTTTAAACGAATCCGGAAAAGACGCAAATATGTATAAAAAATTTATTTAAATTAAATACCAAAGTATAATAATATTTAAGTTAAATACCAAAAAAATTTTGTTATAATTGAACATAATAAAATTTATATAGCATCATATATGCATAATATATAAAATATTTTATTTTTTAATATTTTTTTATTTATCAATTTTTTTTGGAGTTGATTACAATGTATTGTATAATCATCTACGATTATACATACAATGTATGTGTACAGAGAATCGCGTGACGTGTGTGCTGTGCTCGTAGCACGCCGGCCGATGGCCAGCGGAGTCTCCAGTCTGGCTGGTCTGCAGCTGCGAACCGGTTATGTACTTTCATCGTTCGGCCGCGAACCTCCAGTCCGGGGTTCCTAAAAGAGTGTATACCCCGAGTACAGTGCAGCGCATGCAGCAGCCAGCGACGAGCAGCAGTTGGCGAGAGGTGAAATAAAAGCCGTTGTATGTATGTATGTCGGGGGTTTACGGGTTTGTTAGTGGTGGAAACGAAAGGAAAAGGAGAGCTAAAGAGAATCCCGAAGAAGCTAAGAGTGAGGAACCGCGTTAATGCTCGAACGATGCCACGCGAGAAACGTGGAAAGGAAGAAGAAGGAACCGGCGCGAAACAGCGGATCCGCGAAGTTCTCTTCGCTTGCCTCATGCTTCTCTTACGAGTGGAACGAGGGACCCTCTTTTTCTACCTCGTGGTTTATAGTCTTCGTTATGTGTACTAAGGTCTGTCGTTTCGGAGATCGTTGAGAAATCGGACCATCTTCGTAAGATACAAAATTGTTCGTTGATGCGCGAAAGACCAAAGTCTCCCGAAAGTCGAGACGAAGATAAAAAAAAAGAAAAAAAAATCTTGGCTCGGGGTCACACTGGAATCGTTGATCAGTCAGTCATTCGGAATCTTTAGCATCGTATTAAAATTGCGATACAACTTCATTAAATAATTTCGTATCTTAATCTTTATCAAATATTTTTTGGCCTCCAAAAAAAAAAAATATTTTCTCCAAAAATTTTATTAAAACTTACAACAATCTGGCATACAACAAATATCCCAACAAAAAAAATCTATTATCCAAAACACCAAAAAAAAGTGAATACATGTAATTTTCATTAAAAAAAAAATAACAAAAAATCTTTCCTCACAAACTGGGACACTCGAAAGACATTCGTTAAGTACAGCTATGAAGTATGCCTGAAGCTCTCCGGAGTCCTCCATTTTACCTGGTGTCTCAGCTGGTTCCCTCGCGAGCTCACCTAAGCGTGCCGACGACCGAGTAACAGTGAGTGTCCCACACTCACCTGCGGTACGAATCGGTCTGTTCTCGGTACACATAGCCGTTTGATGCTGGTTGGCTTTTCGCGCACACAGACAGAAGTAGGCAGGAGTGAGTGAGGTACACCGGGGAAAAAACGCGAGGGAGCGCGAAAGATAGCGCATTATATACTATAGACATACCTTAAGAGGTACATACCACGGTCTGCACCGCGGTCTCTTAACGCGGCAACACATCGAAACCCGACTCTTACAAACACAAACGCGCGTGGATTCTCCGGGTCCGCGTACACCCACATAGTCACATGTACAGAGATGCATCACTCGACTTGGAATAACCCACACATCCGTATGGCTCGATGTATAATAACACATCCACAGGGGCAACACCACTAAATCAGCGCGACAAGAGAGTGCTGGTTGGGCTCTTGGATGCTGGTTGGGTATACACATTCGGCGTTGCACCACTGCAACCGGAGAGTAGGTACTTGCGCTGCTGCTGCTGCTGCTAGTGGTGCACACGATGTCAGCAGCACACAGAATCGGGTATAAGGGTAGGCCTCGAAAGCAGGCAGCATATAGTATAGTATAGCGGATTGGTGTTGCTTGGTGTGGCTGCTCCATGGAGAGCAAAGCGACGGACGAGGAGGTGAGGATCAGGCAGTGTCGCCCAGGTGCCCGACCGGCATCCTCTGCCCGCCGAACTCACCTCATCTCCAGACCACTCTAAAAATTCTCGATTTTTTCGTAATTTTCACAGTGAAATACGGTATTAGGGTCATTGATCAATTTTACGGTCATTCTGGAGTGACTCGTTGCACGTGTTGCGTGTTTTTCGTTCTCTTTTTCGACTATTTCTAATGGTGAACATAGTTAGCAGGAAATTAGCTGTTTGGGTGGTTTTTTGTTTTTCGGGAAAAGGGGACAATAAGTATTAGTGTTGCGTGGTGTGGCATATCTTTATTTTCATCTTTATCTTCATCTTTTTCTATTGGTGAACGCAGTCAGCACGCGGCAACCCGTTTCGGTGGACTTCTGTTCTTCGGGAAGAAGGGACAATAAGTATAGTGCGGTAGCGGTTATTGTACATATATGTATATCTATATATATAGTTTAGTAGCGAGACACGTTTCGTCGTCTGGTTGACGAGACCGGGGAACGGCGGGTGGGAGGAACAGGGAATCGCGCAGAGAGAGTAGAACAGTGCGGTTCGCGAGAAGAGACGGAAGAGAAATATCCAAGCGTCTCGCGGAGTGCTTTTTGCCAGACGAAAATTGTTCATTTTTGCTTTTGAGAATAAAGTGGACGGGTTAGTGGATCGTTCTTCATTGGTACGATATAGTTTACGTTTTTCGTTCGCCAGAGTGCGCGCTGCATTTCGAGACGATACACGAAAAGGGAGGAGCGAAAGATGTGGCATCGATCCGACTTTCGAATTGATCACGAAATCTGGAGAACCCGAGGATAGTTACAGTGTCATAAAATTCAAATTCATAAAAAAACACTACGAAGATTAATCATATGCCCTCTGGCAATCTTCAAATAACGCAAAACATACCAAATATAAGAACGCAATCGCACTATGCACTTTAGATACGTTTGTATTAATATTGCCGACGACGCGAATAGACCAGGAAATTCTTATCGTTACCGGATCATAAGGATAATCATAGCTTTGTCTCAATTTCCGAAGGAAACAACAAAACATAATACCAATGGTGTTTGGAATGCAACGCGATATTGGCTGAGCCTTTGATTACAATCTGTAGCAACACTATACCATAACTGCTTGACCCGACGTGTCACGTGTTATTAGTATTATCTAACGGTAGAACCTCGTCGTCGTCGTCGTCTTCTTCAAAGGTGGTTGTAGCTGTTACCGCGGATCTTCCCACTACAGATTCTCTTCAATCTTTGGAGTATAACCCAAGACTGAGGGATTACGCGCACCTCGATGCGTCTACGTCACGCGAAGGCCGTCTGGCCGTTCTGGTGACCATAGCATTCTTTATGGATGACTGCGTGAATGCCTTCGCTAACGCTTCGAGATTCTCTTCGATGAAACACGAGTAATAATAATAATAATAGTAATAACAATAATAATGATAGTAAACGAATATTTATTTATTTCATCGTCTCGTATTACATCGCTTCTTCGTGACTCGCGAAAGGATATTAGATGAAAGATAAGTTCCGATTCGAGAACGAAGTGCCTAAGTGGTTTAACAGTGAAACGAGAAAAAAGTGATAAGAGAAAAATATATATATATATATTTCGCGCACGGGAAAGGAAGTGCAGGAAGTGATGTCTACCTATTATGGCAGAACCCGCTCGATCAAAGAGATTCGTTACGGCTAAGGTAAGAAATCATCGTCGAATAATGATTTTTAAAAAATTTTATTACCCGATATCATATTCCATCGAAATTTGAATTACAAATTTTATAAATATTCTCCGTAATTTTTAAAGAATTCGTAATAATAATTTTTTTTTCTACGAAGTTATTCCTTCGAAACGAAGGAAATATTTATTAATATGCGTGACTCAGGTACTTTGATACACTGTTTGGTCGTGAAAGAAATTTACTGACAATTCGGGAGACATCGACTTCTCGAAATCGTCGAAAAAAAAAAAAAATAGTTATAATAATAATACTATTTAAAAAAAGACTAGTTTTACGATGTATTCGAGTCTTCGAGACACACAGTGAGATAGTGTCGAATCAGCGACGGCAATTTGCTCGTGGAGTTTACGATTTTTCGAGAATCATACGAGACCGCACGCGCTAGCGGCTATCCACGGGGCAGGACAGGGTTTAGTATCTTGTCTTTACCGGAATCTCGCTCATCGCGACGAGAGGAGACGACCAGTTGAAATTTTCCTTTTTTTTGTTTCTCTCTTCTCGTTTCCCCTGCCCTCTCCTTATTCGACGAGTAAATTATACCTATAGTTGCGTATACGTTGGTGAACTTTGTTTGCCATTTGGCTGCGCGGACACTCGAGGAGCGAGAGAAAGAGGAGAAGGATCTTTGAATCTTTCGTTGTCGACTCGTCCGTTAAGTTTCGAGGCATGAAATTCTTGTGAAAAATCGAGGGAAAGACTTGCCTCGTGTTATTATGAGCGCGAATATCGTGTTTCAATTGAATTCATACGACACAGCATCCCGTGGTACGCGTGGAAGCCGCGAGACCGTTCTCGCTAATTATAATAAAATTCGTTATTGGTGACGATAGGGATGGAAAAAAAAGCAGCTGTTCCCAAGGAGTCACTTCTCAAATGAGGTTGAAAAAGTTGATTCGCTTAGTATGGAAGTCGTTTGTTCATTAGCAAGCTGTACGGATAACGCGTTGCACGTCGTCAAATACATTATAGCGGGTCTTTCAAAATTACGTTAAGAAGGTTCGGCAGTCAGTATTGGTGTATTGCGAATAAACGGTATAAAGTCATTTGACAAATAATACCGTTGCAAAATTTCATCGCTCGGGATTATTGGAAGCGTAAAAATGCATTTTATTCTATTTTAATCATCCATATATTGTTTAAAAGATGCAATTGAATAGTATATTGTGCAACAAGCGCCGAAACTTCGCGATCGCGACGAGTGTGAAGTTTGCGTCCGAGCGAAGGAAGCGCTGCAATCGCACGAGCGGCAATGTCCAATATTTCATCAAGAATCATCACAATCTTTTTTTTTTTATATTATATTTATAATTGTCTTTGAATAAAGTTTTTGCTCGAATAGAACGAACGTTTGAGATGTCAAAGAATTGTCGATTGAATCGCGATGTGCGATAATATATCTTAATTCCGATGATGCCGAGAGGTGTTGGCAGCTATCCTCTTCCCCTACAAGTGCACGCAGTACGAGCGCGTATACCTGCTTTATTGACTCGTCATTCGTGTCCCGAGTATATGGTTTGCTTCGAGGCTTTATAGACGTGTGTTAGAGAGTAAAAAGGGTTATTTCCTACTCGGCACTCATAGCACACATAGCTAAGGAACGAGCAACAGCATCGGCAAGAAGCTTCTTCTACCCACCGATTAATTTCTTGCACCGTAGTATCCAGCGAGCGAGGGGCCCCGAGTATAAGTAACCAGCGGCGGCAATCTAACATGCAAACTTGCAACATGAATAACGTAAACGTCCCCTTTTCTCGCGTGGTACGCGCCTCACGCTGAGACCGTAACGGGGCCCAGCGGCGAGTATGCGAAGTTGGTATACCATAAGAATAAAGAACGTACTAAAGGAGTGAATTAAAGATGTTGGGGAGAGTCGAGGTATAATGGACACACCGGAGGGGGCAAAACGGGCTACCGTCGTATTTTTGATGTTCGGGAGAAAATGGGCGTTATATATGAAGTTTGACCGGTCGGGAACATCGCGAAGTTCGGACCGAAGTTTGGACCGAAGGTGCAAAGAGAAGTTGCTGCTGCTGCTGTGCCGCGATCGGGGGCTCTCAGAAACTCAAATTTAGTTGGTGTAAGCTGACTTAAGTCACTTTCGACTACTGTATTCACCAAAAGTGCTCGAGTCCTCGGGGTCCGGATTGATGACAACGTTGTTCTTGCGGTTTTAAGGTCAGTGACTGCGTTATTGTCGGGGTTCACGTTGGCTGAAACACGTTTCTGCACCGCCCAGTGTGCGCATCGGCGTCAATTTAGATCCCGAAAAAGATCGGGATCTCGAGAATCTCTCTTTCGATGTTGAAGAGGACGTTGAACCTCCGCTTTGTGGAAAATTGAGGAGACCCCCGGTGACCCTAATTTTCGTTTGGTGTTTAGAAAATTTTCGTAAAGAATTTTTTTATTTATTTATTTTTTTTCGTGTATACGGGGGTTACATTTAATGCACGCGCTGACAGTAATGACGAAATTTGCATGAGAAAATAGCTCTTGTGCGGCGGTAGTCCGGTTTGTCTGAATATGAGATGTTGCCGTTGCGCTTCATCCCGGGGGGTCTGTTTTGCCCCGCCCTCCTGTGCCCGAGAGAGAATCGAAGAAAATAATATTCTCAGAGGGGGAACACGAACTGCAGTCACGTAGTATAGATTAGTATACTGTACGGCTACGACAGTTTATTTCAAAGGCTCTTTGGTAACTCGCGTGGCAAAGCTATGGCTAATAAACTCCTTTTTCAGTTTTTTTTTTTATATTAACTTCTTTCAGGTCGGGCTAATTGTGAGAGTGAGCGAAAGTAGCTTCGTGCAAACTGTTTCTGTGCACTCGGCAGCTCTGAAATGTTTCACTTTCTTTTCTTTTAAAACTTAAGAATTCGACGATTGGACTATTGACTTTTATTATTTTGATTATTATTTTGTTTTCAGTGTTTTCTCGTTAATTAGAAAACGCGAGATTAGAAAAAACGGATGAATAATTTAATGTTGGATTACTGTATATGTATATTCAGGTAGACTGGGTATTGTAATTTCATGTTTTTAAGGTAAAGTGGGGCAAAATGGACCGGCATTTATTTGCATTAAGAAAATGAAAAAAATTTAATTTCTGACTATTTTCTATCTCTAAGCGATATGTAAATTATTCTTGACAGAAAATATAATGTTCCCCATATGAAAAATAATGGAAGTCTATTTTAGTTCAGATAATATATTTTCCGTAAAGTTTCGTTAAACCGAACCCGATTTTTTTTCGGTAGGCAGTGGTCTGTAGTATAAATAATTTTCTCGAATCTTGAAAATGAAACTTTATTGAAATTTCATTAATTTTAGGATTGGTCCATTCCGCTCGAAAATTCGATGTTTCGTTACTGTTCCATTTTGCCTCTTTGGTCCATTTTGCCCCATCTTCCCTCACATATATGCAATAAGAAAAAAAAATCTGCTATGCATACCGTTTGCGGGGATAGTCGAGCGGTGCGACACGTCACGTTCGCAACGGCACGTTCTTCTCGCTTCTTCCGATTAACTTTTCTTCGCAACGGAGGAGTCTCGCCGTGACGCGGTAATCCCGCACGCAAACCTCGACGTCACTGTATCGCACTATCCCATGGTACTGCGACTATCCACATTGCCTTCGTCGATCTCCCACTTTTCACGCCTTGTATCGTCGCCTTTCTTTCCCGTATTCGCACCCTCGACACGCATACATTTATCGAGACACACACGCAAGAAGAAAAAAATAATTAAAAAAGAACAAAAAAATAAAATAAAAGTAGAGAAGTGCGAGATGGATTGGCTCCAGTTGAAACTCCTCGCGATCCCGCTTAAACGCTTCGGCATATTTGCATATGCAAATCCGCATTTTCAAAGCTCACGCGCCTCCGGCATCGCACGCGCGTCATCGTTCTTTCGCTCTTTCTCATCTGTATTATAACCCAGTCGCGCTCTTCCTTTGCCGGTTCATTTTCTTTTTTTTTCTCTTCCTTTCCTCCTCCTCCTCCCCTTGCCACCCCCCGCCCGCTCGTGCACTTTTATTCTCAACATTTTTTTTTATTTCCTCTGTATTATGCGTTTCTCTCTTTCTCCCTCGGGTTCGGATCTTTCTTTATTTATTTCTTTCATTCTCGTGTTCCGCGTGCGAGTTAATGGACGTCGATCATTACCCGTAACATCGAGAGGCGGTCCGCTAATAGCACGTTGAGTGTCTCGGGGGCTGCCCCCGGTACTCGCTCTACCTATACCCATCTAACTATGTACCGAAATAACCGGTGAGCATTCCACGCGACCTCCATTAACCATCGATCGGAATTGATTTTTGGGATTATCGCTGTGCGTGTGCATCCCTCATTCCTGTACCTACGTTTACTCATCTCTCGCCTTGTTTACTCTTTAACGCGAGATCACTCACGCGATATTCTCAGTCGGGGTACTCGATATTACTGCATTCGTACTTGAATATCGGATGCACCAAATCGCGAATACGAGAATCCAGAGAATTGAAACGTAGTTGGAGAAGAAACATTTTTTTTTGCAAAACCATTTCAATTGTTAATAACATAAGTAATTTTAATGACATCGAAAGATTAAGAGCGATTTATCAATGGTGAACATCGTGAATAATATATTTTTCGCTTTTCTCGTCGATGATAAAAGGAATTCGTAGGATAAAGGCATTGATCGCCGGGCGAGTAAAATTTGTTCCGAAACCCATTTTTCGCAAAGTTTCGATTTTCGATAATAAAAAAAAATATCTCCGCAACCTGATTGGACGACAAGAAAAATCGAATTTTTATCCCGCGATTGGAAATAAAATTTAGAATACTTATCGAAGCTACAGGATTGTAAAAACGTAAAAAGCAGAAAAATGGTCCACGTGAAAAATTATATATTAGAAATGACAAAAACAGCGAAGAACTTTGCGAAAGTTGGACCGTATGATTCGCGGCAAAGCCGAAGCGTAAGATTGAAAGATCGATATATACTATGGTCGATATAATGAATATATAGGTCTTGTAATGTCCTCGAATCGCGCCAGTCGCCAATGTTTCAGCACTCGAAGAGAGCGACCTTGTGTTGCAGACACAAGTGCTACAGTGCCGGTGTACCGAGCGAGCATGGACCGCGCGGTGCATCCCCACCCCCGCAGTAGCGCGCTGCACCGTCAAGACGGGGCCTCTCCTGTTCGTGTCCCAATGAGCCGCCTCCTCCACCTAAGGCGCTCCGCCGGCTGCAGGTTTCATGCAGCAGCCCGACCATCCAGCAGATCCCTCAGTGGCTTATTACGTACGCACGCTACTCTTACCTCTTATACTCTGTCGTGGTCCCGGCACACAACGGCGGTGCATCGGGACGCCCGTAATCCGAGTCTCGCGGGCACGCGAGAGACGTGCGTCTCGTTCGTCTCGGTTCCGTTGTCTCGTCGTATCGGGCGACGGCGTCTGTGCGTTCTTCGAATTCAACGATAAAACGACGATAATCGATAGGTCGCGAGTGGAAAGACGAAACCGGAAATGGAACGATAGTTCCGAAAATATTTTTATATTCTTTCTTCGTTTGTACATGAAACTGATATAATAACTTTGAAGAATGTGGAAATGTGATTGTGAAGCATCTTTGACGATTTATACATAATTAACGTGTTTATTCGTATTTTATTTATTTATATATTTCCTATCGGTGTTAAAAGTGGATCTAAAAGTGAAAGGTGCCGAAGAGTGATTATAGCTATACTGGTGGTGGTCGGTGGATAGTTGCGGTTGATTAGGCCGCGGGAAATGCGTCAGTGCATACCAAACTACACATGGTGGATGTTCCAGTCATTGACCATCGCACCGATACCTGACTCGGTAGCGAGACAAATACTTTCGAGAATTTTTTTTCGGGCGCTTTTTCGACATGGAAAAATATCTTTTCAGTTATCGACTTCCCATGACGTTACGAGGCTTCGGAAAAATGTCGAAATTTTAATTCATTCCGAAGAAGCGCTGCAGTCGCAAATTCGAAAAAAAAAAAATTATCTTTTCATTTTTCTATCCTTTTTTCCATGTTTTTCCTAAGATAAAAAGAAGAAAAAGTAATTTGTACCGATTTTTCCCGCGACACCTAAAAATCGATTTTTTTTTCTCCGATTTTAAACCTTTAATAGCAGCAAATGCTGCAGCCTCGAAGCTTGAAAGTTTGTCGCGTTTCGAGTACCGCTTAGCGAGTCAATGACTGTAAAAATTCGCTTCCCTGCTACAATAGTTTTGCCGTGTATCACAATAAACCATCACGATCTCCCGGGGTTAGAGAAGCGGGACACGCGTGATTTAGAGACTAGGAAGGCCTCGAGCTCTCGACATGCACCCACCATGAGATTCAGATAGGCGCATACTTCGTGCAAGCAGCCGACAGGCCTCTCGTTGCGGTACAATTTCTCGCGAGATTTCTCTCTCTCTACCCCTCTCCCTCGTTATAATATACCTTGTTAATTAACTCGTTAGCTCGATCGTCACGCATCGTCGATTAACCGGCGGTGTATAAACTGCGCTCACGTACGACGTGATAATAATATCTTGCCGAATTTTCGTTTCTCTCGAAATAAAAGTGAAAGGTCCGCGGCGCTGTGAAAAACCTGTTGCCCCGCGTATATCCGAACGCAGCTTCGGCTCATGATTCTCCGATATGTTCGAAATGATTTTATTATGCATCTCGTTGTAGATCCGCTATACGTTCCTCATGCATCGCGTTCCCCCACTTACCGCCGATCGCCACTCCGATGACTCTCTCTCCTCGAGGGGGGAATTGAATTCAGGTGGGTGGTTTATATCGAGGCGAAAATATCGACCGCGATTAAAACGATGGTGAAATCAGATTAAAAATTGCATAAATGTCGTCAAGGATCTTGCGGTCGACGGCTGTGGGATCGGCGCATGTGTGCACTTGTACAATGCAGGGGTATGGATTTTATTGCGACTAAGTTGTAGAGGACGGTGGGGCAAAATGAGCCAATGATACAAAAAGGAACAATCGCGAAAACTCGAATTTCGGAGCAAAATGGACCGATCCGAAAATTCGTGAAATTTGATAAAAGTTCGATTTTCAATATTCATGATCATTATTTATGGTGCAGATCAATGCTTTTTAAAAACAATGATCGGGAACAACGTTTGATAAAATTCTTCGAAACATTAATTATCTGCACTAAAATTGGCCGATACGAAATATAGGAATGTAGCGAACCATTTTGCCACCCCTTCCGTTTTTGCCTTACGAACACGTTGCTGATGTTCGAGAAACAAAGTTGCGGTGAAAACTCGAGTTCTTGAAGTTGTTCTCGATCCTTCTGGTACCCCTCGGGCCACTCGAGATTCTTGATATTCCGCCGTTCTCGCGGTCTTTTATACATCAATGCGTGCGTACACCACATGACTATATAATTCCATTTGCGTGGCTCACGGGCGACCTCCGTTCGGTTACATTGTGGTCTCGCGGAATCTCTATCCAATGCATATCTACGGCGGTCTAGTGCACGAGGCTATCGAGAAAAGTGAAAGGTTTTGTTGTTCGCGAGACTCGTTTGCCCGTGATGCGATCGTAATCAAATCGGCGGAGATTTCGCGCATCATCGCATTTTTTTATATATCGATACCCCGGGTGCAATTTCTACCATTTGGGAATGCAGCGATTCGACGTCTCTGCAAATGGTATTAAAGAAGCGCAAAACGCATAGACACGACTTTACGTAATTCAATTCGAAGATAAGCGTTTTCACTTATTTTGAAATCGGCATCATCTAATTATTTGTACTCCCAATTTATTTAATATTCATTTCGCTCGAAATTTTTTTCGCTTCGTTTCGTAAAAAAATATTTCGCTATAGACGAAGATCCATTTTATTGCGGCTTCTCTTTCGTACGAACTTCTGTCGTAAGGTCAAAGTGAAAGGCGATTGATGTTTCGCTCGCGGTACGACGGTGGCAAACGTTGTCGCGGTGCTGTAACGTCGCAATTATGGTTCGGGCAATTATGCATCTATGACGTTGCGCTGGAGATCTAAAAGTCGACGGAATGCACGTGTTGGGAGACATACAGATTCGCACGTGACGTGTCTCGTGGATATAGTGGTCTCTTGATAGTTTCATCTATGTTGCATTCCGCAAGTCCCCGTGGCTCCGTCATGCAGCAACAGAGATAAACCGCTCATTTGCGGATCTGAGTAGTTACACGGTTGCATTTTAAATTATAATTGAAAAATGCATTGCTAGTCGTGGAGATTACTGTGTATGTATATTTCCCTACGGCAACGTTTAAATTCACCATTTCCCACGTAGAATGTAACGGTAATCCACGGTAATTGAATTTACCACTATTCTTTCGCGCAACTTTGCGAAATCTTTGAAAATATTTACGTAACTTTGAAGAAATTTACACCGATCGGTAAGATCTGTTGATCATCCTATGATTTGAATAGGAAAATTAAATGATTATTTTTTTACTCGAATTCGAAGAGTCGTAATTATTTTTGATACTGCATAATTTTTGTATAAAATTAAAAGTTCGTTTTTTTTAACGGCGATTGAGTTCCGATGAGAAATATTTAGTAATAATTTTTTTATAATTTTTTTAATATTAATAATTTTTTTTTCGTATTTTTTTATTTATTTCCGAGTACATTAAACTTACCGTATATTTTTTATAGAGTCAAAAAAAAAAAACTGGTTTCGCCGACCCTGCGTGAACCGTACATAGGTATCGATCAAGTTCATCGACACAGCATGCTCCGTGTCCGATTTTGATCTCGTTGAGCCATTCGATTGTCAATTCGTGAATAATCCACAGTGTCTCGCAGGTGTGAGCGATCGGTATCTCAATCTATGTATACATAAATACTACGTGTCCGTGTTGTCCCTTATTGCGTATACAATTCAATGAGCGACAGAAGGAGAACGTTAGTGATAAAGGAAACGTTTGCGAAATAACTATGCCGTCCCTCTGCGCATATCCGTAATGTTTGGTCCGCGTTAGCAGCGTCAGAAATCGCGCTGTCTTCAGGCTGTGGAAAGCACTCTCGCGTTTAGCTACGGCGTGACTGCGGAATATACGTCTGAACGGTCGCGGGCCATTACTACTTATTTCGATCGGTGTTCGACAGCTCAGCACGTCCCGTGACCACTTCGGCTTCTCGCCACACCACTCCGCCGTTACGCGCGCTGTCAGGGCATAAGCCTTTACCGGCGTGACTAAGCTATCCCCCGTAGTTTCTCCTCGTACATACCTTCTCCACGCTTGTGTACAACGTATATACACTGTTCTCGATGGGCTCCGTACAACCACGCGGCTTTCAGAACGCGTGTGGCACTCGAACGAACGACGAGGCGTAGGGAGGTCGCACAGACGCGAGTTATTACGAGAGAGACTCGACGCGAGTACCCCGCTTGCACGCTCCCGGTGCATACGACGAGCAATAGGTGCAACGTCGCTGCAACACACGAGGCCCCCGCGGTATACCAATACCTCCCTCCGCGAGATAGATACGTACACGTCGAGAGTGCAGGTGCGCGCACGTGAAAGCTGCATCGGGATTGGTAGTACACGAGGAAGAGAGTTTAATCATGTGAAAGTTATACATCGAAAAAGTATTATAATTGCGTATATAATGCATTTTTTTTTTTTATTGAATTCAGTAGAAAAAAAATTCTGAAAAAGAATAAACTTTTTTTATTTTTTTTTATATAATATATTTTTTTTATTCGTAGAATTGAGTACAAAAATATTTTCTGGGAACTCATTCTTTTATTTTTTGGGTATTTATTAACAGAGGAATAAAAGAGCGAAGTTAATCTTTAAGACTTGAGGTGAGTGCAAGGTGAATTAAAATAAAAGTGATCGAGTTGGATAATAATGGTTTTTCCGGACGATTGGATATCTCAAGGAGTTATTGCACACTGTGATATCGGTTTGATGTGTATACGAAGCAAAATGTGAAATCGTTCGAATTGCGAGGTTTTGTCTTCGTTCGTTATTACTTTAACGGTGAGAAAAAGGAGTTACTGGATTACATCAAGTGCGTCGACACAATGCCAGAGGCTAATAGCCTGAGGATATTCAACGGCGTTCAGGTCGGTGCACAAGAGAACTTTTTTGTTCTTGTTGTTTATTTTTTTTAATAGAGGGGTCGAGTGCCGTCAAAATAATGAAACTTCTGTGAAAATCATTGAATGATTTTCGTCAAAAAAAAGCGAATTGCGCAGAATTATTGACAATTTTCAATTGATTTTTCGAGGTTATCACCACGAATAAAAATATATCACACAGTATATTTTTTGATATATGCCATTTATTTTTTGTGAAAAATGGTTTACCAAATATATATATAATCTTTTTATTTTGGAAAATATAAAATTAATAATAATAAATATATTTTTTTTTATACACATTTTTTCCATATGACGTACGATCGTTATCATCGGTAATGGAATTTTCATCGATATCATTTATTTCGATGCTTCGTATTTGTTTGGTTTTTTAATGTTCTTCCATTACACCGAGCATCGCATTTCGGGAATATTCACGAGAAAATGTAGCGCGCTGTGTCCAACTCCGGTCGTACTTTGCGGAACACTATTTCAGCGTGTAAACACCGAGTGTGTAAAACTCCGCACGAAAGTTTGGTAGTGACATGAAAATTCGTTCGGACCGGTGTCGACGGAAACAAGTTTTACGCTGTGATAAAACACACGCAAAAAAAAAAAAAATGATAAAAAGTGAGGCAGCCGAGTAGCAGGTATGCTGAAGTAGGATTATTCGCTCTGCGAGAGAATAAAACAATGCTAAACCATCAACAATAAGTTATTCTGAAAAAGAGCAAAAAAATCATAAATTAACATAATTGTAATCGTTTTTTTTATATAAAAGGTGCAGAAATTTTTCAAAAACGCCTCGACGCTGAAGTTGTCCATCGACGTGCAATGCATCGTACATAATTTTCGTTTGAAACGAAAAATCCTAAGAATTTTTAAATTAATAAGCGAAATAACTTTTTATTTAAACCTACGAGATTTATTCCAAAAAATCAATTTAAGTTTTTTTATTAGTTAATTACGTTGACATTTTTTTCCGAAAATCATACAATTTTTTTTTTCGGAGTCTTACAATTTATTCAATTATTCATAATTAATCGATTTTTTAGATTGAAATAAAAAATAAAAGTTTGATACAAAGTATTTTACGATCGTCGAAGAAAAAATTAGGTAATTTATTATAACCGGTAACGACTCTATTGTTTTATATTCCTCTACGAGTGACCCGTGTAAAGTGAGTGTACTTTCTTTTTAAGAATTACGATGCCTCGGGCATTTAATATCACCGTTACTTCCTAATGCCATCACTATTATAACTTTCATTCCATGTTTTTTTATAAACGTAGAACTTTTATAAACTCGAGCCGAACCTCTTTGAGATCATCATCGTCTCATTTCTATAAGCCGATTATCGTTACCGTGGATCTTAATTCGAAGAGCGTACTCTTTGCAGTCGCAGCGATCGGACTGTTGCGCCGGACAGGGCGAAAGTATCGTCACTGAGATGAGCGAATCAAACGCGCTTTCGGAGTTGCCGATCGGTCGCAAAAGTATTATCAGACCTTTACATACAGCGAAGCGTAATGCATTCACAGATACACTCGCGGTATGCGTTTCGAAGGCGCGAGAAGCGGAGTCGCATGTGCATCGGGACATTGGTACACTCCGCGTCGTCGTTACTTCAACCCGATTATACGAGACGAGGACGACGGGGATTGAGAAATATAACGATCGATTAAATCAGTTCGGAGACGCGCCTCTTCTTCGTTCTTTATAATAACCATTAGCCCTCAACGTCGTTCTCCATTATAATTGGCCGAATGCAAATTATACGTACGTCGGCCGGGGGGATCATTAGGTTGATTCACCGAAGAGAGAAACAAATGAGGCAAAAACTTGTTCTTCATTACCATCGGCGCGAGCAACTGCCGTAACGAGGAATTCACGAAGGACTATAAAGACCAAAGGGAATCGGATAAGAGGAAATGTGTGTTCGATGCTATCATATTTTTCATGTTTCTTTCATATATTCGCTAATCGCGGCCCACCGGATTCGATCGATCAATGAATAATGTATCAAAGTTGGAGATAATGCCGGTCACTCGATGTAGAACGTTACTGTTTTGAAAATTCGATCGATTCGAGATTCGATCGGAACAACGATGAAATTCTATAATTATCACGAACCTACGTAACAATCTATTCGTATGAATTTTTTATGAACATAACATTTTTTTTTAAATCGTAATTTTTAAAGATACATGTCAGTGAATATTAATATAATACAAGCGGTCCATTAAAAAAATCTCTGTCCGGTTTTTTCGGGATGATGTTTAGAAATGGAAACACCTAAATCTGCTTTACAACTGAATCGGTAGACATTTTTTTTTTTTTCAGGCGGTAGAAAAATCTTTCAAACATTTTCTGACGCGAAATAATTTTTTTTAGATTTTTTTATCGGCAGAAAAATAATATATACTTCAACGAACATCGTCATAATTTAGTTGTCCCGATTCCCGTTAGAAGGACGAGACTTAAGAAAAGGTTTCTTGCGACTCTGCCGATCATTTTTTTTTTTTATGCACGAATCAGAGTTCTCGCATGCGCAATGATACCAACGAAAGTGTCGGCATTCTATAAAAGGATCCTAAAAAAAAGGTAATTCTATCCATCGTAGATATGTTCTGAAGAAGTAAACGTACGGAATATATTCGCTTTGAGAGTTATCGGAACGTCTGATCGGCGCCAAGTTTTCAACTATACGGAATCCGTAGTACGTACGAAGTAAATCTTCTCGCCATTCGCGAACTCGATTAATTTAACTCGACTTGGCGATATAACGGTATACGATCGTACGTACTGCATCTCTTCGCATAGCTGCATGTACTCTCGCCACTGGTACGACACTCTCGCTTAGCAACTCGAAGTATGCTTCACCAACTACGACTGTTTGATTTATCGTCGCTACGTTTTACATTCTTCGTCACGCGCACAGATGACACGAGAAACTTGTTACTGCATGACGAAGACATTTTTAAAACTCTGTCAAAACTACGCGAAGAATGTGATTCATGGATTTTTCGATCGTCAAACTTTCGGAAAGATTTCGTTGGGGAGCGTCGGACATAAAATTGCCGTTGCAAGGATTAGGATCGTAATTATATTTTTCGAACGATTCTCGATTTTAAAGCGATAAGAATATTTGTAATGCAAAGAGGATTAAGGAATTCAGGGCTTTGCGACGATACAGTAAATTCGTGTACCTGAAAAAAAATATATATACCTGAAAGGATAATAATAAGTAAGCGTCGTCGGTGGCTCACTAATTCGTTTTTCGATGCGAATGATTCGTTTCTCAAGGATGAATATATCGCCAGTTACGAAAATGATTTATTCCCATTGGTTGAGACGACAAAAGCTCGGAGAAAGGGAATCGACGCAATTTTCTCGAGGGCTCCGCGTACGGAAGGGTAATTATTTATATCCTCGGAGTTCAATAGAAATCACATATGAATCATCGAACAAGGCTACGCTCGGTGTGAACGTATAGCATTATAGTTTATCGACTCATTGTTCTACGAAAGGCTCGAGAGCTCCTTGAGTTATCGGTTCTTGTCTAAGAAAACATAATTGCGTTAGGGTTATTTACTGCTAGTTTTTCCGCGGCATTGCCACCCCTCCGTCGTTCTTAACGTTATTTATCTCGAACGTTCGTGGGTTCAGGGTGCGGGAAAGCCATTTTTATCGCCCATATAATCGCTCGGCGTTTCGCCAAGTGCGGAGATACGTGTGTATCGGCAATTGACGAGGAATGGGGAAACGACTATGATCTGGCGACGAAAAAAACCTCTTGACGACTGTCGTTTCGAGATATTCGGCGAATTTATCGACGAATTTTATCTATTTTTTCGAATTGCAAAAAAAAAAAAATTGTGAATGAATTCTGTAGGATGGATTGTTCGTACCGGTGTCCTGATGTAATGTAAAAAAATTCCTAACTTCAAAAAAAGTTTTTGTAATGTCTAAAAAAAGTTATTTTTGAATAAAAATTTAATTCCTCATACAATCTTTAATATTTCGATTTAAGAATTTTGTCACATCATCGGAACACTATTACCACCAAACAGACGCTTGGGATTAGTTATATGATTTTTTTTACCTATAACAAAAAAAAACATGTTTTTTTCCGAATTTTTCTATTATTTCGTATTAAAAAAAAGATTTTTACCAAAATGGAGATTATAAATAAAAAATTGATAACAATTATTAAGCAATTGTTTTTTTCGTTAGGACTGAAAAAAAATCCGCATTACATTAATCACATGTTTTTCAACGATTATATAAATACCGTGACTGATTAATAGCGACTTTGATAACAGTTATTTTATCGGGCGAATCGTATAAAATCGTTATGAACGTCTACACAATTGTTACAGCCCTTTAATATGAATTATTTGTGAAAATTTGTTCCGCATTCGTTCCCTTTTCATCGAAACCCGCAGAAATCTATCGTGCCAAATTGACTATCGGAGAAGGAAAATAGCGTCGTTTCTCTCGCTCGATCGAGAAGCGCAACGTCTCAGTGAGCAAGAAAGGCAAGCAGAATAGCAGCGACCAGGCATCATCTACGGAGACGAAGCGAGAAAGGGAAATGAAATTCTTGTCGTACTACGCTAGACTCTCTTTATTGTTCGCCTCGGTAGACGACGGGTGCTTTCCGCCGATACTATACTATACATATAACGTCTTCTCCTTCTTCTCCCTCTTCTTATACCTCATTGAATGAACGTCTCAAGCCTTCGCCGTATCTCAGGTAGACTTGCCTACCGACACAGAACACGTTTTTGTATCCATACGAAGAAATTTCCGACATAGTGGAAATATTTAAGGGCGACAATTTTTTTTCGTCAGCCAAAACAAAAATCTAAAAAATTTCGATCTTTTTGAAAAAAGTTTGAAATTTTTTTGTGTCGGTAAAAAAAAAAAAAATGTGTCAACCGGTTTACTTGGGGACCCGGACGATTAGATACATAAGCGAACATCGTCATAATTTAGCTAACTCGACGTTCTTCCATTTTGTCGCAATTAGCGTGACAAAATTTCTTAACGATTTCTTCCTTTTATGTTTCACCTTTAATATCGTCGATATATTCAAGTTCTCATCGTTGTTCGCCTCTCGTCAAATCATACATCGATCCTTATCGGCATCATCCGATCAGCGAGGCCGCATAATTTATTCAAATTTTTTCGTCGCGCCGATTTATTTTCTTGACGCATTACACGCTCCCGAGAATTAGAGACAATCTTGACACGGCAGAGCTCTTGCCGCTATTGGTATCGATGATTTATTATGCTCCTATCGGACGCCTATGTTAGCCAATGTATAATAGATTGGTGCGGAGAATCGACAACCGAAATAGGATCGCATACACATTCCAACTACTAGAGATTTTTTATTATTAATTTTTGTTCCTTGTTTTTAATTTTTTTTTTCATTTTTATTTTGCTCCGTTTCTAACGGTTTCGCAAAGAGTTCGTACCGGTTAAATTAATTATCGTAGAACTACAGAGGCTATTAATAGATGCAATCAGTTCGTGGAAATGCGGTACACGTCGTCGGTATGCTATTAAAATGACTAAGCGACTGGCGGTGGGTTACAGGACTCTCTCAGTATCGTAGCGCGGGTTACATCGTGGGTTCAGAGGCCGAGATTCCTCGCTCTACCACTGCCGCTCTCTTTCACTCTCTCTCATTCGCGGCTTCTACCCTCTATGTGCACTATTCCGCAAGCGGTTGTAGCGCAATACGCTTGTGGGGTGTATATCGCGGAAATTTATTATAATTAAATAACCCCGAGAGCATAGTCGCATATTCACGTAACCAACCACGAATCCCGTAACAGTTGTTACGCGATACACGCGAATTACAGTATATTTCTCATCCCTATGAATTATTTATAGAATTTCGATGGTACATCTGATACATCAGAGACGGAATTATTGCTAACCGAATTCTTGACACCATCGCCGCGGAAATTTCGTAAATTTCGATGACAAAACTCAATTCTGCAATTGGGAATGTAATAATATCGCATGGGTTTCGTTGTGAGAATTTCGATGATACATTCGATATATCATAGACGGAATTATTGCTAACCAAATTGTTGACAACATTGCCGCGGAAATGTTGTAAATTTCAATAATGAAACGCAATTCTGCAATCGGTAAAATAATAATATCGCGATGGTCTCGTTGCGAGAAAATTCATCTAACTAAATTGCATTGGAATTGCATTGGAATTGCGTTAAATTGCAATTGGAATGAAACTTGTATCGCGAAGGAAGTTTTCCAAAAATATGACTTACAATTTTTCGTGTTTAAATGTAATTAAGAAAATTAGATTTTTTATGAAATTTTTGTTGATTTTCTTTTTCTTTGTTATTCGTTGTTTTTTATTTATTTCCTATTGCGGAAATTAAAAGCCAAATGATAATATTATTACGTCTTCGGCGCTAATGATTCAGCCTCTTCTTCAGAGATTTAATTGCGCTCTCGGCATCAAAACTCATTGAGCATTTACTCGATTACCTATACGCGCGTATAGTAGTAGTAATACTTACGTATGTACTGCACCTACATAGCGACCCACTGAGATGAGGCTAAAATCGTTAAAGGCAAATCAGAGCATCGATGTTAAATGTTTCAAGGAGATGCATTGGATAAACTATTTATTGGTTATTCGAGTGTAAATTTTTCATACGCAATTTTTTTTTTAAATTTCTATCGAACAATTGCGCTGTCGATAGAACAAAAAACAGTATCGAAATCCTCGATAAAAGTGAACATTTTTTTCCCGATACCATTGTATTCATTTAATGAAACGGTACAAAAGCTGCTTGGATATCCCGAAAAAATAAATAAAAAATCATTACGATACAAACTTTTTAAAACGCGATAATGAACGATAATGAAATTTCACAACGCGTTCATTGATGATTTACTGTATAATAATAATGATCCGTATAACAAGATTACAGCTTGGTATGATTTTTATGAGCGGCAAAATTTGAAATCGTATATAGTAATCGAAAGCTCATCGTATTTCGGGGCCTTAAGTTTCGCGAGTATTCTGTTTAGATTCGTGAGTAATCGACGACTGCACGTTGATTATTCCGCCTCTGTACACTCGCACCCCTTCGACCTCTCGCGAGTTTCGCGTCTCTGCGAAGATCGATCGTCGAATTATCAATGAGCTCATAAATCCTCGTTTCGACGAGTGTGTAGATGCTTTTTTTTCAATTTACTCGGAAAGAAAGTTTGTATCGCGTTCTTCGCGATACTGCAAATAAACGAACGAAAAATTGCCGTGAAGGTGGGGAATTAATAATTTATAAATTAGGCGAAAAATTAATGTGAAACATGTTACTTTGTTGCAGTACATGGGTTCGTTTCCAGTGGCGAGTCCTGACATTGCCAGCCGTGCCGAGTCGGTGCGTTCACAGCTGGAGAGCCTTAGGGTGAGTACGCTTTTCGATATACACTTTACCGACTATTGCATAGAATTTCAAAAAGTTTACATTATTTTTTACAAACCCCTAATATGCACGCATCCACCCTAAAAAATGAATTAATTAATTTATTTGCTACGGAAATAGTGTTCATTATTGTTTAATAAAAAATAAAAAAAAGCTAAGAGGCGCGACAAATAAATTTTGAAAAAATAATCAAACAATTATTAGTTACGTAATAATTAAATAAATAATGTGCCGATTAAACGAGTATTGATGCGTATATCATTTCAATCGCTGTACGCCAGTGTACCAAAAAATATCGCGGCTTTCGATGCCTTTTCCATGAAAATTAATTTAATCCCTCTCCCGATCGATATTGTATCACATTGGCGAGATGGCGAATGTATAAGAAAATCGCAGTACAATCTCCGAGCACCAAGAGAGATAGATGATAGCGACGAAGGCACGGATGTGAGAATCTGAAGCGAGGCTTGCCGCGGTACCGTGCAGCAAGACAGATTATTCCGGCACGCCTCGACGCATAATAAGAATCAATAAGATCCCATCAGGGATAATGGTCTGACATCCTCACACTCTACAAACGACCGCGCGTGCGCACACTTTTCGCTCTGTTTGTTTTCCGCTTCCGCATGCATGATGAATTCTCTATTCCCTTTCGCTCGACCACCGTACTTGCCCCCCTCTCTCTCCCGTTTCTATCCTATCGCGAATTTTATGTATTCAAATCCACGAACGAGAGTTGGATCTGTTTGGAACACCGTATTTTTCATCACTCTACTATCTCTATCCCCTTCCATTTTATCACGCCTCGTGGGCTTCACTTACTGTCCAATAATATTACGTCGTATCCCACGAAATACATCGTAATTTGTTTCGGCTTTTTTTTTTATAAATGAATAAAAAATGTCAACGCGGTTCCATGAAATTCAATGAATTTCTTTAAGTTACACTGTTTTTCGTAGTCATTTTTTTCGCAGACGAATGACATTGATTTTCATAAATGATTTTTTTTCGGAAGAATATTGCTATATTTGTTGTAAATTCGAGTTGCGCGACTGTTTCATTTTGCTCTGTTGGACCATTTTGCCTCAGCTTCCCCTATATGCCGCGTATTCTAGACCCGGTCTTCGAATACGAGTCTCCAGCCATCCCGTACCTATTAATTTTAATTCGATGCGCACACGTAACATCGGTTTCGAGGCCCGATAATGAGCCGGGAAAAGGGTGAGGAGACGAAGCCTGAAGGGATCAGCAGAATTCCAAACTGGAGTTTCAGCAGAGTGAATATTTGCCCGCGAGGCAAAGGGTACGCCGGTTATAGAGAGACGAAGAAGAGTTTCAGTAACCACGATGCCCAACGGTGGTTCGGCTGCGGCAGTACGAAAAGCACCGACCGCGAAAACGGAGACCTCTTTCTCCGGCTAATACTTCGCGCTCCTTCCTCCTCGGTGATGTTGCTTCACGAGGAGACCCCGGAGTTACGAGTAGGAATTTTATGAAGGCATTAAAGAATATCTCGCGGAGTTTGTGGGGGTCCCTTGTACTCTCCGGTGGCACTCCATTAGAGGTCTTGCCAGATTTACGCTCTGACCTCATCCCTCTCTTCCGGGCGAAACCCGGCTATACACTCTAGTGGTCTCACCTTCGACCAGAAACGTTTCACGCGAAACATCACGGAGCCGGCACGGGGCTCGTAAGTACTCTACTGAGTAGGTGTAATGGATTTTAATCCCGATTTTATTTTATCCCGTGGTACAGTGTGTACTCCCGATATAAATTCTCCTTAAAGAATTGCGGTAAGCGTTTCAGCTTATACCGTTACATCTTTTCATTCACTTTTGATATTAACTCGAACCTCGATATTAAGATTTATTAAAACAATATTTTATTAAAGCATAAGAACAACGGTAGGGTAGAATAAGTACCGATTTCTGCCGCTTATGGACCATTTTTGGTCATTATGTTGGAAAGGACAATGCTACGAAGAAAAACGAATTACGATGACCACAGATCGATCATTCTGTGCATTTATTTGAATATTTTCAAAGTATTTACATCGATGTACGCGCGAAAAATTATTTGATAGTAAATTGAAGCGAAAATGGCCATAACCACTGCATGCTTCCAGTCTATCGAAGCGTTAAAGTTCATCAATTAACCAATTTTTGACTTCGTAGAGCCATTAAAAAAAAATTAAATTGAATTTTCGATTTTTTTTAATTACCCAAATTAATAACGTTTCTCATTGCCTTGAAATTATTTTTTTAGCTTTATTTACTATTTTTTTTTTACGTTTTTTCTCCTAAATTTTCATTGGATCATATAAATATTTTTCTCGGTGCACTGTAATGAAAAATACAGTTGCAATATTTTTTTTTCTTCACCGCGATTGTATTCTCGAGTTAAACAGTATTTTTTTATTTCATTCGCAATATTAACCACAAGTCGCGAGTATCGGAAACATTAAAATTGTACTATCAATCAATTCAGTGTTCGCTGCCAATTTAATCTTTCTTCCCTTCCGCGTACAAACTTGAAACTAACTCGGGATTACTAAGCTTCTGATGCTGATGGACGTTTCGCCGTAGTTTTTCCCTCTTCCGTCGCGTTTCCGGAGATGCGATTTTTTTAAAAAGCCATGTTTACATAATGGACGGAGACGCGTAGACGGGACGAGTAGGACGGGCGGGTGGAAATATTATAGCTACGGCGAACGTAATGAGGCGAGAATTACGCTCGGCTGGCTTTGCGCCGTGACGACGGCGTTGCTTCCTCCCCCTCCCCCTCCTTCCTCTCTCCAGATGAAGGTTTGAGATCGGCTCTGCTGTGATGCCCGTCGTCGGGTGCTTCCTTCGTTCTCCTTAACCATTTTTCTCCGGCAACTCTTGCGCGTGCATTTATTTAACACAACAATGCGAACAAATAATAAGCAAAAATACGAGGGGGTGACACGCGAAGAATAAATATTTTTTGAAAGGAAAAATTAAGAGCTAAGAATGATCTTCGTCTTCTTAAATTCCGGGAGGGAAGGGAGCGTTTTTTGTTGTTGTGAATGTCGACCAGTTCCGAGTCCGGGTTGTACACGCTTCCGTGAAAGTTTTTCAATCTCTGTGACTAGAAGTCAGTGGGGAACGATCGGTGGGGGCTTGCGGAAGGAACAGAGAAGAAAATCGCCAAGAATCCCAGACGGCTATAGAGAAGCCCTTGTGAGGCCTTACGGTATTTTAAATAAAATCGAAGACGTTCGTCCACATCGCATTGAAATTCAATTTCGATCGAATGCAAAAAAAAATATCCAATAACTACATTCCTCAAATCGTTCTCCCATGGTGACCTTTTTTTCGAATAATCTCTGATACCAAACAAAAAAATTTTTGCATTTCGAACTGATTCGAAAATTAGGTATGCAAAGTTTTTTTTTTTTCGAAAGGAATTTCTATGATTTTACGGAGGTTCATTTTTTTTGCATTATTTAAAAAAAATGTTAATATTTTATTAAAGTTGCATAAGATTAAAAAAAAATTATTTATCTATAATTTATTTATTACAAAAAATAATAAAAAGAAAAATGAGCAATATTTTCGAATTTTCGCACGATTTTAGCCCCAATCTAGCGAACTCTTGAATTCCGAATAGATTTTTGGGATGTTTGACAATGTCCCTTTTTTCTCTCCCCGCGAAAGGGTTAATGATGGTCCACATGTTGCCGTATAAATAACTCGTGTCCTAGATAGAGGGATCATTCAGGAACGCGTTTTATTACAGTGATGTTAGAGTTCGGATGATAAAAACGTGACGGAATTCGTGTGAGAGAGGTTATCGATTCGTTCTTCTTTTTTTTTTTTGGTAAACTCTCACCAGTCGATTCCTCGGCGCACGGACTATTCGTTATTCCTTATCGTTCGGAATGAGGGTATAGGCGCGCACGTTCTCGTCGAACCTATCGTCCTCTTGTAAGATGCCGTCGCACGATTTCCTACGAGAAATTCTCCGGGTCTCAGTATCCTCTTCTCGTATATATACTTCCTCTTCGCTGTCGCTCCCTCATTCCCATCGCGAGATTAGGAAAGCATTTTCTATATAGGGGATCGAGCAAACAATAAAACTTTCCAGGAACGAGTACCGTGAACGATCTCCGTTATCGTTTTTCTTTTTTTTTGCGTTACACGAGTCTTTTTTTTTACTATTTCATACCGTACTATCAGCCGGTCATATATATATGTAGCTACCGGTGTACATCTATAAAAATTTGCTATATACATCCGAATGCACGAATTCAATCGGAATTCCCATGTGCTCTGTCCTCAAAGTGAACCAAAGTAAAGGGGACAACGAGGAATATCAGAGAGTATTTCGAGCGACGCGATTTAGCGAGGATGAGTTACTATTTTCACAGTAGTACCAGGAGAATCACGGGGGACGGAGAACTAGATGAAACCTTTCGCTCTGCTCGAATTTTTCTTTTCTTTTTTTTTTTAGTTCTACATGCTGTGCTCTTGTACAATTCTTCCCGACCCCTTCCCCCCCCCCTTTTCTCCCTCTACCCTCCGCTCTACCCCTTTCAGTCCTCTTTTTTCCATAGTCCGTCAGCCAACCCCTCTTTGTCGACACTTTTATTGCGGCGAGAGCAGGCAAATTCTTTTACATTCTTTTTTCGACCCTCGAGCCGTCCCGTCACCGCTGAATCCGTCCGGTTGGAATTTTTGCGAATTATCCTTCGACAGTAGCATCGACGCTTCGTAACTTTACTCTCCCGATATTTCGAAGACGAGCCTCATTCGTTTCTCTTGTCATTTGAGTTTCTTTCTGCTCGTTTTTTTACCCCTCTTATCATTCACGTTTCTCGCGATTTTTCTCGTCTTTCAATGCTTTTCAACCCTCATTTTCACCTTAACGCCACGTTCTCCCGTTTTTTAATAGCATTACACGTTCAGAGTCGCGCACTCAGCTCTTTGTTCGCGAAATCCGTTACCGGTGCGATTTAATGCAATAGTATAATACAGAAAACGAGTCAGCGACGTCGCGAGACTGCGAAGCATCAACCGACATGATTTTGATACTTCGAAAAAGAGCCGAACCGCAAAAACGTTTTTAATGAACTATCCGAACCTCGACAAACGAAGAAAAATAGTTGAGAAAAAAAAAGATCGTAACGGCATTTGATGACATACTGTACAGCAATTTTTCCAACGTTTCGAAAAATTAAGCATTTTTTTGCAACATAAAAAATCCGAAAAAAAAAAAAACAACAACAAATGCATTTATTTTTGTGAGTGAAATTGTAGACACAAAAGACGACGAGATTCAACAGCGATCCCGTGTATGTAGTTTTCTCCGTTTATCAATGCAAATTTTACGATAAAAGTGAAATTGTATGAAAAAACGACAGATATCGCGGAGCGACACGACAATGTATGTGTAAGAATTTTCGCTCGTTTACATCCCCTCCTTGTTGTATTATGTCGCGGAGCCGCAATGTACATATAACTACATGCTTGGCGTGGTATAACTACTATCGACTTTCCACTCGACCTCATCCTCGCGCGGTTTCTCGGCGACAACAACGCGGTTTTCCCTTCAAGAGTGTGCGAGCTGTTTCGCCGCGACGCTCGTGCTTCCCGGTGTGCAGTCTTTCGCTCTCTCTCTCCCTCTCTCTCTCTCGACAATCTAAATTTATCTCTCGTACCACCAGCACGAGCAGTACAACCCAAGAGAAGTTCACTGATGCTTACTTCCTCCCTAACGCTTTGCATGAATGTACCTACAGCTATGAATACAACTTTCAAGTTTATTCGCCATCCATGATTTCGACCCGAAATCGAATTCTTGTTCGTTCCCCGTGTTTCCTCGTACCATTCGTTTCATCGACTTTTATCGTGTTAAGGTGATATAAGAATTCTCGACGGATAAACCATTCAACCGAAACTATAAATTGTTTTGCTTCGAAGAATTAAAAAAACCTTTATATGGCAAAAAGGACCTTTTACAGCCTTTGAGGACTTTTCCTAATTTCCGATAGTAATTGTAATTCTTGAAAACTATGTGCAGTTTGTACCAAATATGTCGCACACTTTAGCTTGGTATTAACTTTGTTGACTTGAAGACTGTAACAAAGTTTAATGGGATCGAGTCACGTGATTTATAGCGCTGTTCGCAGAAGAAGTTTTTTTTCGTCGATCCAAAAATCGAAAAAAAAAAAAATGCTATCATGGTGGAAAATTATAAATGATTTTTTTTGCAGGTTGACTTGAAAATCTTAAAGTTTCGAACGCTTAGATAACAATGATTGCGAAAAAGATTCATATAAACTAAAATAGCTGCGCCGTAACACGCTGCACCGTGTCGAATAAGACGGATCCAATTCGCAGCGATTGTTATTATTCTCTTTGTAGTCATAGCTTCCAAATTTTGGCGGGACGTACCTAATTGGACGTGGAAAGTGTTTAAATGCGCAAATAACTTCTGCGCTTCGTATTTCGTATCGTGTCTTAAGATGCGCCATTGACAAGGATAGAGCTGAAGCTTTTCATTAACATAGACATTGACATCGTGTATTCGTCGAATAGATACCTTCGAAACTTCTTGAAGAATGTGATACGAAGTCGAAGCGAAACTGAACGAAATTAGGAATCCTCCAACGCGACGAAACTAACTCCCCCTTATCGCGTCTTCCTTCTTATTGTCGCGAGTAACGCGAATCCACGCGAATCCGCATTGACAAGACAAAGCTCATGGGTCTTTGCTCCGTTTCGCTTAGACCGTCACCCACCTTCGTGTCTCGAGAATTCGATACTTTGCTTGGGACGCAGTAGGTAGATAGGTTGACTATACCGGTCAACAGCATCAAGAAGGGGAAGAAGAAGAAGAAGAAGAAGAGGAACAACAACAAGGAGAAAAAGAAATCGAAGGGACTGGGAATAGTCTCGAGTTTCCATTATAGTTTCGTGGTATTCTTGCTGCTGTTCGCATCAAATTTCCATTCTTTGGAATGGTTTTTTTTTTGTTTTTTTTTTAATCGATCACTTGCTACACGAATTAAAATTCAATCATTAATACGGGATACATAAGTTCAATCGTCGCTCCGGTTTCGATAAAGTTTGTTCGCTGTTATTTTATCTCGTGTATTTTTTTTTTTTTCGTTTTTTTTTCTCGTCGGAGTAAAATTGAATTCTTCAAAGTTTAACGACACTTTTAATTGCGTTTTCCGAAACGTTAAACCTCCCGTGGCATATTGTTTCTGGCTTCCGTCAAAATATAGGTCAGGTACTCCACGCCCGCTCCGCGTACGTGTCGTCTCCGCGGGACAGTGTATCCGCGGCCTCGTTAAACACCTCTCAGCTTCTAGTTCAACGAGTCACGAGGTTTTGTCTCGCGAAACCCTTATCCAGGTTTTCGAAGAATCTGACATACGAATGAACGCATAGTACGTGTCGCGCTGCGAAACGTGGAATCCACGTACAGATTGATTGGGACGAGTGAACTTCGTAGATGAGAGGTATTTCTTTTTGAAATCGTATATATACATATCTGCGCGGATGGGAGTATCGATCGATCGGAAAATAATCGACACCTTAGTTTTTTTTTTTAGAATTTTTACGAACCCTTTTATATCCTATATCCGCCTTCTTTTTCCTAATTCTGCGGCTATTCAAACATTTTCTTATACGATAGAATTTTTGTTTAGATTTTGTATCGGTTGTCGGATAACTTAGATTACTCGACCCCTTTAATGAGCCATTCGCTTATTGTAACGATGGTGTCCAATAATTATTCAGTTGCTAATAACTGTGCTGCGTTGCGCTCTTAAGTATACCATCGTATATCTACGCGAAACTCCGAGGCGACACGGAGTGCCGTAACAACAGCATACTTGTGAGAACTCTCTCGAGTGCCAGCGTCCCAGCAGCTCCATACCTCGTCACTCCTCGTCGTCGTCGTCGGCGTCGTCGTCGTCGTCGCAAGCACCTTCGCTCGCTCTCGCGGCCTCTTAAACCTTAAAACGCAACGAATTCGGCGAGTGTGTCCTACCCAGCGAACGTGCACATACCTAAAGGGTCGTTGAACCTTGCAACAGCCCAACAGCCCAACAGTGCACGTTGTATCGTATAGGTATATGCTTGGCACACTCTTCTTACCTTTATTTCTCTCTTTCACGATTCTCAACGAGTGCGAGAACGTCAACAAGTAAGACGAATGCGCACACGTCGAGGGTCACTTCGACTTTTTTTTTTTGGGCTGTAGCGATATTTGTGCGATTTTACCAAGAAGAACATTTATCGAGTACGTATATTCGATCTTCAGCGATAATAAAAAAAACGAAAAATTCGAAAATAAAAAAAAAATGCCGAAAGTTTTGATGATAATGTGATTAATTTTTATTTTTTTTATCTTTCGAAACATTCTGAGTACATTGACATAAAAGTCTTGAAAATTGTTTTTTCCCTCGAAAACGAAGGTTTTGCCCCGAAAACGCGAAAAAATGAAAACAAATTGCTGTGTCTAAAGAATATTTATCCAATCGATTTCTATTGCTTTGTATATTGATGCGAATGTTGCAAGTTTTGCATAAATATCTCTTCATATTGTATCGAAACATTGGGTACACCGACGGGGATAAATATGTGCTTCCAATATTAAAGTTGCACTGTTGCACTATAGTATAAAACGCGCGTATATGTGCGATCGCTCGATATCGAATTTCCGATCGAGAGCGTGACACGTATGTCGGCACGTTGGAATAAGCGATCGAAATGCAATTCGCGAGTCTCCTACGCGTATCCACGGCTTGTCTACTATACCTTTTTATTACCCTCGCGGGCTCAATTTTATGAGGACTCGCGCTTCTATTTCTTCCCCCTTTACTCCGTGGGGTGCTCCTTGAATCCTTCTCCCGTCTGCTGCCCCTTTGATTCGCAATTGCCAATAAACCGTCTCCTGAAATACTACGATATTTTTTTTTCTTTTCTTTTTTAATATCAAGAGACGCACGACGGTAAAGCCCACCCGACGAGAGATCACTGTGTAGATTTTCTTCTTCGCGTGACGAGGATCGATGAAAGACTCCCCGGGAATCCTCTCTTTCTCTCGAGCCCAGCAAGAACCAGTCTATCAAAGGCAAAAGCGTCTTTCGTCCCTCCGCCCCCTCCCTCCCGTTTGCTCGTAATATTAGATGTAGTTATATGTATATACTATACGCCACCGTACATTCTTAGCTCAAAGGTTCAAACGCGTCTTTCACAGTTCCAAGAAGAAACTCGAACGGCTGAAGGGTTTCCTTGACGATTATACTACGATACATATACATATATATATAGTATATTCGGAAAGTAAGATACCAGTGGGCATTTGATGTCCATTTTTTAATATAATTTATAATAATTAATACTTTGTTTTATGTTTATATGATTAGAAAATAATATTGATAAATAATTCATTATCATTATTCAGATTTAGATTATTATCGGTATTATTTATTTATTTAATTTATCATTTTTTTACATTTGTTATATATGTATTTTTTTTTTTTTTCGAAAAAATTTCTCACGAAAATACTACGAAAGATCGAGTCGTAGTTGGGGAAAGGAATCGCGGAGAAATGGAGCTAAATAAACGAATATCTGCGTACCCTATATTTGGCTCTAATATACGTGAAAAAAATGCTTTTGTGAAATAGATGAAAGGAATTTCTTCGTAGAATATTCCTTTATCTTCAGTGAAATAACGCAACTAGGTCGAAAGACACACGCTTCGGGCTCTTTATCCCCGGTGAATTCGTTCGATTCTGAAACTCGCGAAGCGTGCTTTTGCATGAGAAGAGTTTTACCGGAGTTGAGCTGTATATACCGGTATCTACAGTGGTACCACGCGTATAGCTCGCTTCAAACGCGGTTCAAACGTTTTCACACGTTGCTGGCTGGCATTCAACACATATATATGTTTATGTATATAGCAAACCGCGATTCGCATACGTTTTCCAACGTATAACGAATGTTCTGCGCCCGCTGTAGCCCTGGTACTTGGGTAAAAGCACGAGACTTTACTTACCAGAGCGAGAACATATTTCTTCCTCGCTTCACCGGGAGAAATCCACTCCTCTCGCGGCCGCAACCGACTACATTGCAGGTACCGCGTGAGACTGCCGTCCTTGTGTTTCCTTCGTTTCTCGCTCGAGAAAACGATGCGCGCAAAGAGAGGGGCCTTTGCCGTTTGCGTTACAGAGACGAGAATTTACCATTCGCCAGACGAAAATTTTTCACGTTTTGCCGATTCCGACGATACCGAAAATCAATTAATCGGAATCGAATTTGCACTCGAAAAATTCGAAAATGTAAGCATACTTTTCGGAAAATTGAATAACTGGAAGCATTTACTGTCCGTTTTTTAAAAATATTTTTTAATCGTTAAAACATTTTTTTTATAACGATATGAATGATTATAATAATAATAATAATAATTTATGTATTTTTTTATCGTAGTTTATAAATTTCGAAATTTACTTCGATTTTTTAAACCAATATATGATAAGTTTCGTTATATTAACCGTTCGGAGTGCCTTAAAGGACAAGCTATCGTGGAGCGAAGATTTTTTTGCCGGAAGCTATTAAAACCCTTCAAATCCTTTTACAACCGTTTTCATGATTTTTTTTCTTTTTATTTGATTTTTTTATTACTAAACGAACAGCTTGAAGTTTGCTGACTGGCGAACTCTACATCCGCTTCGGGCGACTTTAAAGCCCTAAGCACGAAGGATTTACGCAACTTCCATAGAATCCCTTCGTTTCTCTGCGAAGCACTTTTTTCGTAAAACACGGAAAAGCTCGTGAGTGCATAAAAATCGAAATCACGGACTGCGGTTCGACTAATTATTATTATTATTTTTTTTCTCATTTACACGAAGACTCATTTGTCAGTCGAATAATTTTCTCGTTGCATAATCCCCATCTCGATTCGCGGAATTAATTTTTACACGGAGAACAAAAGAAAAAGAATGGTTAATTTTTGTAGAAAAGCGTGTGGAATATATAGGGTTAGTGAAGTCGAGAGTGGTTTCCCTAACCCTTCACAAAATTCCTGAGGGCAGCTCCGTCGAAGTGAAAAGCGGCGCTCAGGAGGGCTCGTTGTGGTGGTAGACATATCCATCGAATCGCCGACGCCGATGAGCAAAGCAAGCAACCAGGCAGGGGAGGGATCTCGGGTGTGCGCTCACCGCGAGAGCAAGGAAGCCACGAAGCGTGACCTAAGGTAATCAAATTACCCGCGAGAGTTGCAGAAGGCTGACGTGGGATAAAATTGATGAGCGTGTTTAACGAGATGTGGAATTATGCGAAGAGGATTAAGAAAAATCGTCGGAATACTTCGGGCGCACTACGGAAGCGAAGGGGGAAGGTGCAGTTCAACGATAATGACGAAGAACACGCGAAAGGGTTATATTTTTATTAGGACCAATGCCTCATGGAAATATGTTGCTAGAAAACATATTGTTACGTCTGGCGAATTTAAAAATTTTATTCGCCGACTTAATTTCAAAATAGCCAAATTTTACAACATTTATAACCGTTTTTGAGAGAAAACAGAATAGACAATAAGGTGTAGAGCGAAGGATAGTTCGAAACACACGCATTGCATGTGATTTTATTATCGACTCTCAGTATAAAAAAATCGATAAATGGACAATAACTAACGTCTGTTAATTGGTAAAAGCCAAATATTCAATCATTGGCATAGTACTGGTCGCATACTTGGACACGACTTGGTGACTATTCGAATTACCGAAAGGGGTGGTATCGCCACCGGAAATACCTATTCGCATTGCTTAAACCAGACTACCTGGGCAATACGAATCTTTTTCTTTCACGTGATCATCGAACGCTTGCTTATCGCTCTAACACTAGTAGCGATGCAGCTCACGCATTGATACAAGCGTGTAGCCAGAGAATCGGTGTGGCTGTCTCGAAGGAGACGATTCGAGAAAATACCGTTGTCACTATTGAGTGCAGCACTTCTCGAACAATAAATTAATAATCAATTTTGGACTAAAAACGTTATAATCAACAATTAAGTCAATCATTAACATTTCATCGATCAATAATAACAAAATAATTTCAACATTTCGTTAATAACCAAAAGGTCTCTAAATTTCGTTAATAATATTAAAATCGAGCATGAAATAGAATATTTGGGTCACATCGTTATTAACTAAACATACAAAAATATAATTAAATCAATTTTATAAGTTCTTCGTCTTTAAATTGTTATCTTTACTTCTATTTATCGAAGAACTTTCATTCAAATTCGACAATTATTATTTTTAATTAAGGGGAATATTTTTAGCAATATTTAGCTATAAAAATTATTGTCTATAACAGAAATTGTCATATCATAAAATTTAATACTTCTCACCAACCGACCGATCGATAATTACTTGAGGTGGGAGTAGACGCTTCAATGAGAAGAAGTATGGGCCAGGAGACCCCCCGAGACAGTTGATAAATACAAGACCCAAAGCAACCAACGGACAGTTAAGTTAAAAAGTTGTCAACGATATTTAACAGTCGAAAGAGTTAAGAATAATTACGAGGACAGTAACAGTTATTGAGAACAGTTAAGGGCAATAGTTAAGAACAAGGGTAGTGACAGTTAAGAACGAGGATAATACCAGTTAAGAGTTGTCGACAGAAATTAATAATTAAGGACAATAGTTGAGAATTGGCTGAAAAGATTAACAGAACTTTAAACAACATTTACGACTTTTTCGAGACTTTAAAAATATAACGGGAATTAAACTGTAAAACGCGATAAACCAAACTATCGAGAGTGAACTTAAAAGTGTATTGGTGCTGAGAAACATTTTAAATAAATTTCAACATTTAATTTACAATCAACGTGAAGTGTTAAACAATTTATTCCGAACTAAATAATTTCGGTTGTTAATTTCAATCTCATCGTTAATTTCATCATCTTCAAATATTTTACACAACCAACTGGAAAACCTTGAAGGAAGGAAGGAGAAATCCAAATTCTCGATCATCTTCAACTACATTCATCAAATTCAACATTAGACATTTAAATCAACATTTAAATTTTATTTTAATTCATCAATCACCAACGTAAGTTTTTCCCACCATAACATTTATTTTAAATCTTAACTTGACAATTAAACCGATTTTAATCATCATCATAAAATAAATATCGAAGGGTATACCTTCTTTAAATTAAAGTGCGAATTAATAAGTGATCTCTTCAACCTTTGGTAAGGAGTACTAAGGTAGTGAGTCGAGCGTTGGTCAGTGACAACGTACGGGTCGAATTACACTACGAGACGCACCGAGCGTACGGCGTCTTATCAGAAAATTTTATAGTAAACACTTTCGTCATATGGTAACTACGCCTTTACTATACGCGTACTACGAGACAGTGACTCTTTTCACGTGCGATTTTTATTCTTTTGGTTCGGGTATTTAAATCATTAATACGGCGCACTCTGTACCCTATCCCGAGTAACTCTCCGAAAGGTCAGACTCGAAAAGGGAATAAGTCAAATAAAGCGCCTCAATGGTACAAAACGTGTAAAAAGGGATTATATTCCTTGACCGTAATTACCGAGGAAATGCTGATTTGGACGTAACAAAAATTGGGGGCTCGTCCGGGATTTCAACACAGAGTTGCCGTCAAATATATTATAAATTATTTTCTTGGATATCACCACAGAGTTTGCCGCTAAAAATATTATAAATTATTTTCTCGGATTTCAACACAGAATTTGCGCTAAATATATTATAAATTATTTTCTTTGATTTCAAAACAGAGTGTGTGTAAATTTAAATAAATAAATAAACAATTAACTTCATTAATTTAAATTGAGACTTCAATCAAATAATCTGATCTTCTACGACCGTTTATTTTCATTGTCACATAAAAAAAAAAAAAAAAAAAGTTGATAGGATAATTTGGTAATTTAAATAAAATAATCAGGTTGCTTATGAAAACTGTAATATTTTAAATGGCTTTTAAATGGCAATTAGATCAAGTCAAGCCAAAAATCAATAAATATCGTGTTAAATAGAGTCGTTAAAAATCTTTTTTTGGTAAAATGGGACCAGTAAATAGAAATATGGGTAAATCGAGTAAAATACGCTATAGAGACAATGGAAGGAAACAAGACGACGAGAGTAATGATAGCAATGGTAGTGGAGATGAAGGTACTCCTTATCGTCAGTCAAGTCCGTTCGGTAGATCGAGAAGATCTTTTTCAGGGATTACAAAGGAGACAATGGAAATCATGCGTGACGCAATAAAGTTAATACCGGATTTCGATGGAAACAGACATTCTTTGAGTAAATATATAAATGGTTTAGAAACTGCTTTGAGTATGGTCGGGGATGACTTTCAATTTCAGCTATTGCAATTAGCAAAAACCAAATTAAGTGGGGCGGTATTTGACAAAGTGGTTAAAAATGATTTCAAGGATATATACGATTATATGGATTATCTTAAGGTGACCTATGATCCACCACGGGATATTTTTCAATTACAGGGAGAATTGGGAAGTAGTGCTCAGTTAGATGGCGATACAATTGATCAATACGCATATAGAATTCAATCATTAGTTGTAAAAATGAGAGAAGCTCAACAGTATAACACAGGATTTTTAAGTGAATTTGATAGAGAGTCAATTGATAATATGGCAGTTATTTGTTTCAAAAGAGGATTAAAACCAGAAATCTATGATAAAATAACAGAAAAAACATATACTCTTACTGAAATAATAAATATAGCTAAAAACATCGAACGAGATCTTATTGAGCGCCGCGTATTGAGAGAAAACGCAATGTTAAAACAAAATATAATTCCAAATTCTGTTAAACCATACAAGGAAAACATTTTTACAATACCAATTAGTGAAAAAAAAATTCCTATTTGTCAATATTGCAATAAACAAGGACATCTTGCAAATCAATGTCCCATAATTATCAACAGTCAACAAAATTCGGAAAATTGTCATTACAATAATAATCAATATTGTGGTATAGAAAAAGTTACTGAACAAAATTGTAATAAACCTTTCTACAATCAAGTGAGTCAAGATTTATCCGATCCAAATTCAAATTTTAATTGCGAAAATAATGCTCCGTATTCCAACCGTCATTATAACAATAATCAAATTTATAATCAAAATAATGGTTACAGTAATTTTTCGAGCCAAAACGATTATCAAAGTCAGAATTATGACCACGAAACGGGATCTTTTGCAGATGATCTATTCCAAAATTCAGTTAACAATCAGGAGTCAGAAACAGAAAAGGAAAACATTTTTATTGCACAAGTCAGAGATAGCTCATACTTTGCGGTTGACAACGAAATGTCGTCAATATACAATGTGGATCAACGGGAGCCAACGAGGATTTTGTGTTTAACAGATTCAGTGATTGAAAATAAATCAAATAAGGAGAAAGTTGCAGAATTTGAAACAGGATTTGAGAAGGCAAAAGTAATAATTGCGAACGATAATGAAAATGTTGTGGAATTAAACAGTGAAACTACTGGTGCACCAATGATTTTTGAGATAGAAGGTGAAATTAAACATCAAAGTACCAATAAAGGGAGATTTTCGTTTAACGATTGTGTTCAGGTGAAACCAAAAATTTTGCAATCTGAGGAACATTTGGATTCAGTAACAAGTTGTATTGCGGTGAATGAAGAAAACAGGCTTGAAATAGAATCAATATCGAAATTGGGTGAAATTACGGAAATAAATAAACAAATCAAAGTTGTGTCCGAAGAAAAAGTAGATCAGCCAGGAGATTATTGTGAATCACTAGATTATGGGGTAACAACTCAAAAAGACGACAGTTTTGGAAATTTTGAACACTGTTTTAACAACGACGGCTTGCCAAATGTTGTAAACATTTCCTCAATGACCGATAAAAATATTGCGAATATAATTGACAACGAAGATAACGAACAAAAGTCAGATTGTACAGGGTGTGAGTTAGAAATTTCAATTGTAAATGCCAATGATAATATAACACATAAGGACATAGGGAATGAAAATCGAAGTGCAGGCATAGTGAGTTTATACAATCAGGACGTTGATAATAACAAAAGATTAAAAACTGAATTGCAAAACGGAAAACCAAAAGTAAAAATAAATGCTCGATTGCGTAAATTATTAAATAATTTTATGTTAAATAAAAATCTTATGGAATCGAAATATTTGAGCATCAAAGTCCGATTGGAAACCAAAACAGAATTTTTGACAAAATTAAAATTCATACAATTCGCAAACTTAAATAATACGGGAACAAATGTTGTACAAAAAGTCGTTAAAAAGGGAGCGAATCATTTCTCAAGACCAAACGAACAGTTAAACGGAACAAAAATCGAATATATTGAACAAATTGTAAGTACAAATCGACTGAAAACCGAACGGAAAAAAATTGAAACAGTAAAATATAATTCAGATCAAATTTATCCGAGGAAAAAGATCAGGGAATACAACAAAACAAAGTATGTGAAAAATTGTGAGAAAAATAATATAACGGATAATACACGAAAATCAGAACTCTTGTTTATATTCAATGATGTGAAAAGTCTATATGAGAATTTCGGAACAAGAAGTTTGCTAAGTTTGATTTGGTTGGTTCAGGGCATCTTCTGTTTTCTGTTGCATATACTAAGTATAAATTTGGCAAGGGCAACATTTGGAAAGGTTAACGCTCGTTTCGAGTTAATTAGGGATAAAACGGTACTAGGGCATGTAAAAGGTGAATATCAATCTGAAAATGTGAACAAAAAGGGTGATGAAATAAAAATTAAATGTAAAAATAAATCGGAACGAGAAAAATCTACTGAATATACACCAATAAATAAAGTTATCACAGGGAAGAAACCTAAGAAAATACGATATTTAAATAAAAATGAGATCTCTTTGCTTAAAACGAAAACGAAAGTTAATAGCATATTAAATTCAAACAGAAATTTAAGTACCTTTTCGAACAAAAATCTATCAAACATGGATAATCATAATAATATAGACAAGATACAGGATGAAAATGCATTAACATTACCAAAATGGATCAAAGTTATAAGTTGTTTCTAGTAATTTCATAAAACAATAATAAAACAAATAAATAATAAAAATAAGTAAATAAGTTGCTAAAATTATTTGTTTAAATGATTAAAATTATAGGCTAAGAGAGCTTTATTTTGTTATCTCTGGAAATATTGTATGGGGGATTCATACTTAAAATAACGTTAAAAAAAAAAAAAAAAAAAAAAAAAGGATACATAGGAGTAATTTTCATTATAAACAAAAAAAAAATTACTAATAATAATAATAATAATATTACTGAAACAAATAAATAAATCTGGAAAAATTTCTATATATAAAATGTCAATAAACCAATATTTTAATTGATTTTCCATTTATAGATGACAAATGGGACTTATTGCGTGTAATATCAGTAAGGACACTGAGTATATCGACAGTGAAACATGAGTACAGTGTTTCATATACGGGGTCGGACAACAGTAATCACTCGGGGAAATGATTCAATCTCAATTAAAATTAAATTCAAAAATAAACGGATAAATACTTGGTTATTAATATAATAAAATAATCTTTGTTATTGCTTTAATAAATTTAAAATTGAACAATTTTTTTTGGGGTATTTAAATAGTTTCAAATCATTTTTCTTAGAATTTCAAATTTGACATAGTTGGGATAAAATATTTCATTACGATCTTTAAGATTATTTTAAACAATTAATACATTTTTCAATACGTTGTATCAATCGAAATTTAATATTGATTATTAAATAATTGCAATTATTTATGCTTTAAAATAGAATTAATTTTTGGGGAAGTAACTTCGTAAATTCATCTATGTTTTTGTGTTCGTGTTGTTTTGTTCTGTGAATCATATGGTTCTTTTATCCCAAATCCATTTACCTTAAATTCCCAGTTTGTCAACGTGACTTATAAAAAAAAAAAAAAAAATCTTTAAGGGTGATCATTGTCATATTCGAAATATCACAGGAGCAGTAAAAAAAAAAAAAAAAAAAAAAAAAAAAAAAAAAAATATTGTTTTTTTTAAGTACTTGGCATCGAGATGTTTTTGCGTGTCTAATAAACTTTTATATAAAAAAAAAAAAAAAAAGGATAATTAACGATTTTGAGTGAGTGTAGAACTCGTATGAAGAATGGAGACAGAATAAGAGAACGAGAGAGTGAGAGAGTGACATAGAGCGAGATAGAAAATAACGCGCGGTCGTGCGTAATACTTCGAATTATAATATGGGATGATTATCGATGGTCGTAATTTGAGAAAATTGGAAGTCTTAAAGACGATAAAAAAAAAAAAAAAAAATAATAATAAAAATAACTATTAATAATGATTATAACTTTAGACAGCTAAAATAGTAATAATTATAAAAAAAAATGTAAAATTCTTTAATCATTTCTCATTGCATAAAATCTAAATTGCCTTCGTTTGAAACTTCGACTTCATAAAATAATTTTTTTTTTGTTTTAATTCTATTCTATCAATTTATAATAAAAAAAAAAAAAAAAAATTAGCAATATTATAGATATAATAACAATTACTTACTGTATGGTTGTATGTAGAATGGGTTCAAAATTATGGTGTGAGGCATGAGAGTATGAAAACGTAAACTTTTTCGTGTTGCAAGACATCACTTACGTTTGGATGCATGTTTATAAATTCCATTATGGTGATAGCCACTCGTATACATCACAATTTTATAATTACACGTGTCAAACGAAATTCGGTGACCGTTGATAAAATAAGTAGATATAAGCGTCGTATGTAATATTTTTTTTTAACATTTAAAATTTTATATATCAATAATATCCTTGAAAATTTGAGTAGGGTTGAAAATGGTATCTGATAGTATTTTAGGGCAATATTTCGATAAATTATAGTTTAGTTTATTCTTGGTTTATGTAAAAACAGTTTGATGGCGAGTTGACCCAAGTGAATTTTTTTTTATTTTATTATCTCTACCGAGATCGAGTGCCGTTCTTTGCACTCACTTCCTTCGTACGCTCGTACTTCGAAGCGGCACTCGTTTGGGGAGGGAGGTGTTACGTCTGGCGAATTTAAAAATTTTATTCGCCGACTTAATTTCAAAATAGCCAAATTTTACAACATTTATAACCGTTTTTGAGAGAAAACAGAATAGACAATAAGGTGTAGAGCGAAGGATAGTTCGAAACACACGCATTGCATGTGATTTTATTATCGACTCTCAGTATAAAAAAATCGATAAATGGACAATAACTAACGTCTGTTAATTGGTAAAAGCCAAATATTCAATCATTGGCATAGTACTGGTCGCATACTTGGACACGACTTGGTGACTATTCGAATTACCGAAAGGGGTGGTATCGCCACCGGAAATACCTATTCGCATTGCTTAAACCAGACTACCTGGGCAATACGAATCTTTTTCTTTCACGTGATCATCGAACGCTTGCTTATCGCTCTAACACTAGTAGCGATGCAGCTCACGCATTGATACAAGCGTGTAGCCAGAGAATCGGTGTGGCTGTCTCGAAGGAGACGATTCGAGAAAATACCGTTGTCACTATTGAGTGCAGCACTTCTCGAACAATAAATTAATAATCAATTTTGGACTAAAAACGTTATAATCAACAATTAAGTCAATCATTAACATTTCATCGATCAATAATAACAAAATAATTTCAACATTTCGTTAATAACCAAAAGGTCTCTAAATTTCGTTAATAATATTAAAATCGAGCATGAAATAGAATATTTGGGTCACATCGTTATTAACTAAACATACAAAAATATAATTAAATCAATTTTATAAGTTCTTCGTCTTTAAATTGTTATCTTTACTTCTATTTATCGAAGAACTTTCATTCAAATTCGACAATTATTATTTTTAATTAAGGGGAATATTTTTAGCAATATTTAGCTATAAAAATTATTGTCTATAACAGAAATTGTCATATCATAAAATTTAATACTTCTCACCAACCGACCGATCGATAATTACTTGAGGTGGGAGTAGACGCTTCAATGAGAAGAAGTATGGGCCAGGAGACCCCCCGAGACAGTTGATAAATACAAGACCCAAAGCAACCAACGGACAGTTAAGTTAAAAAGTTGTCAACGATATTTAACAGTCGAAAGAGTTAAGAATAATTACGAGGACAGTAACAGTTATTGAGAACAGTTAAGGGCAATAGTTAAGAACAAGGGTAGTGACAGTTAAGAACGAGGATAATACCAGTTAAGAGTTGTCGACAGAAATTAATAATTAAGGACAATAGTTGAGAATTGGCTGAAAAGATTAACAGAACTTTAAACAACATTTACGACTTTTTCGAGACTTTAAAAATATAACGGGAATTAAACTGTAAAACGCGATAAACCAAACTATCGAGAGTGAACTTAAAAGTGTATTGGTGCTGAGAAACATTTTAAATAAATTTCAACATTTAATTTACAATCAACGTGAAGTGTTAAACAATTTATTCCGAACTAAATAATTTCGGTTGTTAATTTCAATCTCATCGTTAATTTCATCATCTTCAAATATTTTACACAACCAACTGGAAAACCTTGAAGGAAGGAAGGAGAAATCCAAATTCTCGATCATCTTCAACTACATTCATCAAATTCAACATTAGACATTTAAATCAACATTTAAATTTTATTTTAATTCATCAATCACCAACGTAAGTTTTTCCCACCATAACATTTATTTTAAATCTTAACTTGACAATTAAACCGATTTTAATCATCATCATAAAATAAATATCGAAGGGTATACCTTCTTTAAATTAAAGTGCGAATTAATAAGTGATCTCTTCAACCTTTGGTAAGGAGTACTAAGGTAGTGAGTCGAGCGTTGGTCAGTGACAACGTACGGGTCGAATTACACTACGAGACGCACCGAGCGTACGGCGTCTTATCAGAAAATTTTATAGTAAACACTTTCGTCATATGGTAACTACGCCTTTACTATACGCGTACTACGAGACAGTGACTCTTTTCACGTGCGATTTTTATTCTTTTGGTTCGGGTATTTAAATCATTAATACGGCGCACTCTGTACCCTATCCCGAGTAACTCTCCGAAAGGTCAGACTCGAAAAGGGAATAAGTCAAATAAAGCGCCTCAATGGTACAAAACGTGTAAAAAGGGATTATATTCCTTGACCGTAATTACCGAGGAAATGCTGATTTGGACGTAACAATATTGTAAGTTAACGATAGGCAACCAAACGGTAACGTTAATTATTAACAACGGGACTGTTGTATTTTTATTTATTTTTAAATTTTTCGTCTTGAATGAAAAAGTGTTTCGAAATGTTTCACAAATATCCGAGGGGATCGAATCAGTTAAATTGTGCCGCTGTTCGACAAAGTATGATTTTTTCTTCCGTTGACACAAAAATCTAAAAAATTTCTATAAAGTCAAAAAATGTTTGAATGTTTGTTTTATTTTTCCAGTAAAAAAAAAAAAAGAAATTTGTTCAACTGGTTTAGTTGAAAATCGCGTTTAGGTGTTTCCGCATCTGTGATTTACGATAATTGTCGAAATAATTCTAATGCAATCGGGAAATTTCGTTTGTAGTCTCTGCAACAGTGTATCACTGACGCATTAAGGGGGTTGAGCAATCGATCGATTATGTGAAACGTTCGCCGAACGATGATACGCTGTTTTTCCGCATGGATGCTATCGCGCGGCTCTTCATCAATTTTTGTTAAGCGCTAATTTAATCAACCGAATGGTGAACTAATTTAATCATCACTGACGCGTCGAAATATGTAGATATAGCTATAGTGTACGTACCGTGTATAACAACAACGGCGCATCATATAATATGTATATAGGATATAAAGCCGGCTGTCCGTCCCGTATTATTCAACAAACTTCTCATATACGGTTTCCGGAATATTTCAAAATTTTCCGCCAACCCTCGCGGACACACGCACGTAATTTTCATTCTCGCTGCTATCCCTCTGTCTGTCTGTCTGTGTCTCGCGTGGGCGTTATTAAAGTCTGATTAATAAAGTTCGCTAATTAAAAGTATTCCGAGACGCATTTAATTATTGGCGTGCGTGTGCGATTTTTTCTGTCTCGACGTGTGTTCCATCGAGCAAATTATTAAGCGCAAAATTTTTACGAAAATTACATTAATCGGGTGAATCTTAACGATATACGTAGGGGAACGATAAATTTCGTCGGTTAAAGTTCCCCTGCGTTTCCCTGTGAAGAAATTTTTTTAAAAATTTCTTTTTACCTCGGGGATGATTTTCAACCCAATTTTCAGGAATATAACTTAAGGGCGAAGCATGTGTCTTCTGTTCGGTAACATCGTGAGGCTCGTTCACGCAAACCTCGCGCTCGGGTCTTTATTAACCACACTAAAGTATGGCTACCCGAGAATATTGCTCGTCATTGAAATTCATAAATTCGCCGACGCTGCGATCGTGTGGCCAGGGAGATTTTATGAGATTCTTAAATTCGCGCTCGACGCCGCGGCCGTTTTCTCGCACACCGTATAACGTTTACTTATATGGCAGCGGTATTCATGAAAACATCGCGAAAATTTGGGAAAACTATTTTCATTATCGTGTCGCATCGCACACTTCGTTTACTATAATGATTCCTTTACAGTTCATAAAAAAAAAGATAACCATTCAAACCGATTTTTTAAAAAAATGCAAAATCGTTGACTAAAATCCCGAAGAACGGTGAATGGCATTAAAAATTTGATGACACAAAAGCGAAGTTATTAACCCCGAAGTAGTATAAATTCTGATTACAGTTGTAGTCAGAATTCTCCGAGAGTTTCGTGCTAAAGATGTTACAACACATTCGTGTCGGAGTTCCATAAAGTCCGGCGGTAGTTGCGGTACATATATATCCGTGGTACAGGGTGCTGACCGGTTGATTGCGAGCTCTCCGTAGTTCTCTCGGTATGTCCATCCGTCCGTCTGTCCATCCATCCATCCGTCGCATCTCTTTCCCTCGTATCTCCCGCACTCCACTTTCATTCTCTCATTGTGAGAGGTATAGCATCACCAACAGCGGCTACGTTAGCCAGCACTCTGCAGTAGAGCAAAGCGAGCGAATGAGGAAGGCCTGTGCAGTAGAGAGGTTTCCTGGTCCGCAGTCAGTGGGCAGTAGTAGTAGTAGTAGAAGTAGAAGTAGAAGTAGTAGTAGTACACCGGCATACACCGGATATTTACAGTCTGAGCAGTCTGCATCGCTCTCACTCGTTCGCTACCTACTTTAATATCCTGTCATTGGCTGCTCCAACAACGACGAAAGAAGAACTATGCTGCGAAAGCGTACGACTGCCAGTAACGCAGCTTAAAACGAGACGATGGAAAAAAATAGAAAAAAAAATATGAATATTAATTTTTATTCGTATCGCTTAAAAGTCTTAGCAATATCTAAAGGTTCTGTAATATCGGCAAATACTGCGATCCTGAAATACGATAACGACGACGATGAAAATGACGATGATTGCGCGGAGACACTTTATCCCTCTATTTGTCAAGGATTCTTCCCCAAGACCTTCAATTACAAGCTATTATCATAATGATCTCTGAGAAAACGATCTTCCCAGAGAGGTTTGGACTTCGATATCGTAAATTTCCATCATAACCTATAATTGCACTATTCTCATAGATCTGAAGATAGATGGCATGTGATTTGTTAGTTAAGTTTTTTTTTTAAATTTATAATCATCTATTATGATCAATATGATTATTATTATTATTATTATTGCGATGAAAAGACGCTTCCGCGTGTGTGTAGTCAGGGAAATATTACTCTATCGTTCAGCCGCGTGTTTTAGTCCTTCAGTTTCTGTAGAGTCGAAGTTCCTTCTTCAGTGGTTTTCTCGCCCACGCATAGCTTCGATCTATGCCTTGAGCTTCCTTATCCGTTACCGTTATCCGGACAGCATTCGAATACGCCGGAAGCCTTTCCATTCGTTTCGTTTCTACGGTGAGCGTCGAAGCGAACGAGGCAACACGGTAAAGAACGGATACCAGCAGCATCTCTGGATCTCACTCTCTCGTAGTGTTGTATCCTATACCGCAATAGAAAACGTAGCTGTTCCGTGTGCAAAGGCATAGTAGCACACCCCTATCATTCGTTCACGTGTCCGAGGGTCCGAGAGTATATCCGGCACCGTATGTCTGTATGGCATACGAGTATAATACGAACCTTTCATCGTAAACGTACAGGATGCACCAAAACTGATTGATGATATGGGTTCCGTGACAATTTACGCGTTAATGCGGGTGAATGAAAAAATAAAAAGGACAAGAAAGTAACGCTTGCTATTAGCTTGATTTTGAAAGCCAATGTTGAATTATTTTACTGTAGGAGACAACGGGGTAAAATGGACTCAATGCAATGGATTCAATTGCATAAAAAAAAAAAATAACTGAATTTCAACCAATTTTTTACCTACACACGATATATAAACTGTTCTCGTTAAAAAACCTGAATTTCCCTAAAGTTAATTATCGAATTATGCTTTTATTTATCGGCATTATTATTAATTTTTTTTCAATTTTATCCCAGATAACGAATGTTCCGTAGAATTTAGTTGAACATAGTTTCCGATCTTTTTTTTTCAGGTAAGCAATGATCTGCAGCATGAATAATGGTTACAAAATTTCAACATCGAAGTTTTTTTTTAATTCACGAATTTTAACGTTGTTTCATTTTGCCCTAAAATACTGTTGCGCGACTGTGCCATTTTGCCCCATGTTTCTCTATTCCTTAGCCGGTCCGTGCCATTTTGCCCCATGTTTCTCTATTCCTTTGCCCCGGTTTTCCTTACTTTTGAAACGATGAGAGGATGAATCTCATTAAAAATTTGTTTTGTCGTCGAAGAATTTTTGCGACAGCCAGTACTGTAACCACGTATACCTACGAGAATCGTACTGTGTTACGTAGATATATGTAAGCATGTAACCTACGTGGACTGTGAACATGGGCTTTTCTACACCGTTTCTGTTCAACCGTTTCTGTGCGGCAACCAACGTAGCTAAAAAGATTGAAAGTAGAAAAGAGACCGAAAGACGGTTGGAAACGGTCCGGCAATGCCACGGTCGCGCAGAATAGAGATCGGACCGACGATGTCTGTGTACTTTCATGCTGGACACGAGCCCATCGTTTCAAAGTATTTCAAAGTATACAGCGTATATCCCGAATATTTCTCTCTCGGCTCTTGGCGCTTCCGTTTTCGTGCGGCTCGGATAACTTGGACGGTTCTCTCGCGTCCTCACCCTTCTTCTCTTGTTACGACGATGTCTGCGCTTACTTCTGTCTGTTTCTCTGCCATCCTATATTCGCTGTATGCGACAGTTGCTTGTGCATATGCATATCTGAAGTTTTTCTCTTGAAAAACTCACGTTCCGTCGATATCATCGGGGTCCGTCCGACGTTTACGCTTTCACGAGAAATGTTCTATCTTGTAGCAACGGCGGAGGAAAAGACTCGTTACGGTATATAGCATAGGGGATGGGAATCCGATCGCGCTGCGGAGAAGAGAATCCTCGATTAAGTTAGTCACCCCGGTCGTTTTCCACGACGGACCAAAGAGCTGGGGTCAGTAGTTTCGGAGCTTTAATGAGATCGGACTATCGCGAAATCAAGACGTCCGGCTTTGCCAGCTTCACGGATTCCTGGAGGCTATTGTAGTCTCCTCTGAATACCGGACTGATTGTCCGAGTAATTCAATTTATTTAATAACTTTTTTTTAATGCCGACCTTGTGGAAAATTGTCGGAATGTCCATTTTCGTTAAATTCAATGCCAAATATCATAGTATTTGTTCGTATTGTGCGCAAAGTTGTCAATAGTTCGATATTTTTTCGATTTTAGGAGATGCCCCATTTTGACCCCAAACTTTTTTTTTTCGGAACTCGGAAACTATTTATTACGAATTTAATTTGACAATAAACAGTTTTCGTGCCTCTGAAATCATGACTACGGTCTGTATCCCTTGATTGGTCCTTTTTGCCCCAATCTCTTCTATATGAATCTCCAATCCGAAGAATCCGAAGCATCAACACAATTTTTACGACATTTTCGGTAGAAAAGAAACGTCGGTTTTGCTGCGGCAGCAATACTGAAATTTCCTTCCATCAGACAAGCCGAACGACTAACAGTCGAGAACAAGATTGCCGTCTGAGCGCTGGTTCTGTGATATACACCGGACGAGTTTACACGGTCAACACGAGTCTATATTATCAGGGATTCCGATCTTCTATGCTGTATTATCCATCCATCGAATTGTCTCCGAAGACCATTTGTCCGATTCGACGATAGATCGGTAAACGACAGTGAAAGTTTGCTAAACTTTCATTGGCTGGGGAGGGGGAGGGGCAATCACGATGCGGGGGTTGTTGAGCAACTTGCGAGATTTTCGTCGAACTCGATGGGATCCTACCGGTACGCGGTTTCCCCAGTGGTTGCATCGCAGTATATGGTTTGCGGTTCCGTGTATCCGGGAGTTACGATTCTCACTCCTATTCAACTCCGGTCCCATGCATCCCTGCGTCTCTATGGCAGACGTAGGAAAGGGGTATTTACACATGAATGCGAGTCCGCGCGGCTTATCGCATCGCGAATGGGGAAAACCCGATAGAGGATATATTGGCTTCGCGATTCTTGAACAGCCGACGAAGGCTCCTTGCGAAGGATATCAAACTTACGCGTCTAGGGAGACGCACGGCATAAGGCCGATTCGCTTTTTTCGCTCCGGACATCGGTCCGATAGGACGCTCGCGATATTGGGAATTCACGAATATATTATCCGCGCTATAGTTCGTATTTTTTTTCTTTATAGCCTTCATAGCTGTAGGCATTCCTTTTTGAATTTTGTATTGAAGATCGACGTTCGATCGCTCGGCATTTTTTTTTTGCCACATAGAAACGGCACTTGTTAAGGGGATAAGGGGCTTAAAAAATTAATTTTGTCAATCGCCTAACCGATTACTTTGTTAGGTGTTTTTACTTCAGCGCATTGACAATACTTTTTTTTTTTTCGACCGACCGAAAAATTCCTTAATCATTTGTCGACATGATAGCATTTTTTTAGATTTTTGTATCGGCTAAAAAAATATACATCGACGAAAGTCGTCATAATTTAGCTGACTTGATCCCCTTTTATAAAGTGGAAAAGTTCGGACGCTTTCCTTTGAGAAAATGGCATCGCGAATAAACGTTACACGATACATCTTTGGCGCGTCTTGAGACGCGAGAAAAATTGTCGATCATTGAACTCCATCTCCTCGTGGGCTCACGCTTGTTCAAGAGTTTCGGTGAGAGCTCCGCTCACGTCGTTGCGAGAAAGGAATACAAAGTGCCAGTATACTTTTGCACCCCACTGGCACTCATATTCCACGGCTATCACAGTCGCTCTTCTCTTCTCAATGACCTTCTTTCGGACTCTTCTCCGATCGCGCGGACCTGCGCGATTTACGATGCAGATGGTGCATCCCGCGGGTGTAGCACGCTGGATTTATGTCGGAGATCTCTACTGCCAAAGGAAAACGTACTCTTTCCGGCGTTTTTATTCGTATTCATAAAAAAAAAGAAAATATTGCTATCCACGCTTTTTCCGTGTCGTAACATTTTTTATTCGATAACGTTAGCTGAAATTCTTTATTCATTGCTGCGACTTCCAGAGATTCGACTTTTCGTAATTATATTATTAATCGAAAGCTAATAAGAGATTTTACCACATTTTTTATACATACAAAAAAATCGTCATTAAAACGACAACAATTGTTATCAAATACAGAAACTCAGTTCCGGCAATTGATTAATCAATTGATAATTAAATTTAAAAAAATTAATAGCAATGAAAATAATAATAATAGTCTTGATAATTGAATAATTTGATTTATTACTAATATCATTAATAGTAATAAAAAAAATTTCATAATAAAATAAAACGGTAAAATACCATTTTTCGAAAGTCTGAAGGCTCGTGATCCTAAACACCTGCCGAGCACGTTCGAGAGTCGAGAGAAGAGCTAAAATTGCCAAGAGTGGGTATCACTTCGAGGAGCCATAGGACCGAGTAAATATGATGATACCGTTCGCTCCTACGGGTTTCTCTCGCTCTCATTTTTCTCGCTCGTTCCCTCGTGTGTACCGAGACTTCTTTTCATGCTGCGAACGTGAGCGGCAGCAGCCAATTTAATTTATTTCAGATGCAACGTATACGTTTGTACGGTCTGCACCCTTTTATTACTATTTAGGTGCTCGTGCTCTTCGGTCTCCGGACTCCGCGAACGTTTTCGCATATATAGCGTAGAGACGTGGAAGGTGGAGATGCAGCAAGAAAGAGAAAAGAAAAAAATATATATATTAAAGTAACTGCGCTCCAGCGTATTTGGCGCATGTTCAACGTTCCTAATGCGGGCGTTACATTGCCAGCTCGTCGGGCGATGGAAGTAGGTATGTGCGAGAGGAAGGATACCTCTGCATATCTGTACTCGGTAAACGCCGGAAAGAGTTTCCTCCCTCGCGTTCATCCCTGCGTTCATTCCTGGCTCCACTTATTCCACTTCTTCTTCTCTCTTCCATACGCACCGCTCTTTCTATACCGTATACAAAAGGCACTTATACCATTCTACGCTGTACAGTGCGTACGATATACGCGCTTGTGTACGTAAGAGTCTCATAAATTTCTATAGTTGCCGGCGGGAAGGGAGGGGGTGTATGGTCATCCATATATTCCGTCGGTTTCCCTTGGTTTCGTCCGTAAGAAATAGGGAGCCGGACCCCCGCAGTATTGTCTCCAGGACGCTCTCGCGCTTACGCGTTCGGACACCGAGTCTCGAGAATTATTTTTATAGCCATGCGGCAGACAACGTGAAAAAGGGAAAATGGCCTTTGACCGCTAATAAAGTAATTCTCTTGTTAGTTCTCGTCCCGATCTTGGGACGCGGAGATAAAATCAATGAAGTTCAATCAATCGGCGACGAAAGCAATCAGAAAATAGATACGCGAAAATGCGATAATTTCGTTTTATCCAATGAGAATCTTTTTCGGACAAATAGCAAGTCACACAAATTTTTTATCGAATGGAAAAATGTCATCCACCGTGCGAGTAGGTATCAGACGAGTTCGATCGATCTTTGTGTTTCGACTTTGACATCGCGAACTGCGCGCCACGCTACGACGAAATTTTATAGCAGCAGGAGGCAAAAAAAAATACGGAAGCATGAATAAAAACCAAAAGCTGAACTCGTCGTGACTTTATAGGAGTGGAAAAGTCGTGGAGTTTCTCGCCAGGAGCAAATATCGTAGATAGAAGTTGAAACGAAGGGAAACAACGTGATGCCCATGAAGAAGCCAACGTGATGGCTATCGCAAACGAGATTCACTCGCATAGCGTAGCGGAGCTTGTAATATTCTCTGGTTTCATCTCTTTCTCTCCCTCTGTCTCCGACTCGCTTCGTAATAGTCTCCAGAAAAAAAAAAATGAGAATCTCCGTACACGCGAGTGGTGCTATCTTCGTATCACACCAGTTTTCTTTTATTTCTTTAAACGACACTCTCTACACATCTGCTTGCGCGCACGAGGGACCATTGACCGAACACATAAAGCAGAGAGTGGCACTCACATTTTTTTCTTCCAACCCTCCGCGTAGTTCTTCAAACCGTAAGTAGATAAGCAGCCTATCATCTTTACGATGTGGTTTCGCTGTTAGGAACTACGGCGACCCGTGCTGCTCGCGATATCGTCGATCACCGACGTTTGATGGCATAAGAGTGAAATTTATTCATCGTATATACTATATATTTTTTTTTCTAAATTTTTTTTTATTATCATAAATTATCTAATATTGAAAAAATTATAAAATTATTTTTTATATAGTTTCCATATAATTCGTTATATATTGTTGATCAATATTTCCAGAAATATATTCCGAACTATATACGTAATATAAAAATTTTTGAAAAAAAAAAGAATTTCATAAATTATATATATTTTGCGATATGGATTTTTTCCATGTTGGGCGGCCCGTTATGCTGGCTTCTCCCCTAAATATTCGAAAGCAAAGATCACTCGACGGAAGTTTCTGTTGACAAACTCTCCGTAGCAAATTCAGATGTAATGCACACGCTGCGTGAACGTCGCCAGAGGCTTCCGCGTCTCTTTATCAATACCGCTTCCTTCGTTGCCCTCGAAGTCTTCGAGAATTCGACAAAATCGTGGAAAGGAATTAGTTCTCGAGAATCTTCCTCCACCCCCCACCCCCCTTCTTGAAGCCTCGAGGGATCCCCTTCGCAAAACTCTCAGTTATATGCTCCGCACTGACCGTTTGGTAAACTACTCGAGACTCGAGTGACGGAGTGAAATATAGATAGAGTAGAAGAGATAGACCGGTAGTAAGTAAAGGAGGGTCGAAGGTCCAAAGAGAAAACTAGATATAGCATCGTTCCGAACGTTCCCCAAGCGAGTGAGCATTGCACTGTTCGCGTATAGTTCCGCTACGGGGTGGGATAGAAGTGTCTTAGTGTCCGGGCCATCGGTGTCGGTGAAGAAGTACGTCTCTCAGCCGGTTAGCCCCTTTATTCCCTAACTTCGTGAATATCAGATCGTTTCGAGAGTCGGAAAAGGACGGTAAAGCCGCGTTGGAGCAGCCAGAGTTGAGAGGGTTGCTTCGAGGTGGGATGGTAAACTATAGCAGGGTCTGTGAAATCGGAGCCATTCACTATGAGGAGGCGTACGGGAAGTAACTGCACTTGCCGAAGTCTCGCTTGAGGTCAGAGATAAGAGAGATGGCACACGGTTGAAAACGTTGAGCGTTGAGAACGGAAGACCATTCGGTCGACGGTAGCGTCGTCGATGAACGATACACTCGGCGACGGGGCAAAAAGAAACCAAAATAAAAAAAAAATCCCAGAAAAAGAAAAGACCGGAAGAGACTGCGGCACGTACTCCGATACACTCACAGTTTTCTTCCGTAGACTCCATTCTTTTCTCGTATTCGCAGTTTTCAATCTCCGCCGAACCAGAAGTTCACGTGAGTGAACGGAAAACATGGAAATAGTTGTACTAGTCGTTTTTTTTATCGGCATAACATCTCATCGCAGACTATTGCACTGCCACATTTTCTGTGATCATCGAGGTCGGTGCCTATACGCTTTGTTGTAGAGTTCGCTTGGTTCATCGAACTCCTACTATCGAAGCTATAGGCCCGTATGCATAATACGCGAGTAGATCTTGCACTGTTTCTGTTGGACAAAGATCCCTCGGGACAATGAGAACTGTTACGAATTAACGGCCATTTGACGAACAAGGCAGAGTTCCAATCACCCCATTGGCCGTAGGCACATGGATAAAGTCTGTCCACGAATGAAGAAAGAGCTAAAGGGCATAGAAAAATTTGCCGGTGCTTTTCTCTTGGAAAGCCTTTGCCAGATTCGGCACGGGCTATTTTCCATATCCCAAGACAATGGGGAAGGGGGATAGGAAGGGGGTTAGTGCGCCGAGACTACGACCGGTACGTGTAGCGATCATCGTCGCCCCTTCCGGCGCAATGGACTCTTTCGAACCGCGTTAGCATGCAATCCCTGAACCTTTTACGTCGCATAACCTCGACTACCAAGCTTCGCAGAGCTCTCCACTTCCGCTCGTTTTTCGCCGATGGGAGTTACGCTCTTAGCAGGTGCTTCGAGAACCTCGGCGTGCTAAAGCTCTTCACCCGAAGCTCTAAGGTTACAGGGGAGGGTAACCTACCCCTCCCACTTACGAGCGTCAAGCCTTCACCAGTGAGAGAAATATATAGTACCTTTTAACCGGTGGAAACGGTGGAAAAGCTCTGGCATTTTAAGATAGGTAGAACGGAGCATTGCGGCTTCAAGGAGAACTTAGCCCTGGTACGGGGTCCCCACCACTGACAAAGCAATCCCTCTACCAGCTCCTTTCGCTCTTTCTTTATTTCTGTTTCTTTGTTTTCCCTCTCCGTTCCCTTTTTTTTTCAACTTTTTTCGCGTTTCGTCGTTTTATCTTCGAGACTATTCTCTTCCTTCTACACGTTCGTTTTATCTTCATGCACAGTTGGCTAAGTTCCCAAACAAGTCGGGATGGACGATACCGATTTGTATTCAATAACGCGGCGATCCTTACCGTTGAATTACAAAAGTAATTACGTTTGTTGCAATTTAGCTATTAAAAAATTCGTTCGGTTTCTTCGGCAATAAAAAAATATATCGCAAAAAAAATAATAATAATATTAAGCTTGATATATGTATATAGTATAACAATTTGTAACAATAATTATTATAAATAATAATTAACAAAATAAATAATTTATTACATAATAAATCAATTTTTTGTTTTTCATTGCTAAAAAAAATTATAATACGGTTTTATATATTTATATAATAAAAATGGCATACATTATAGTGTAAATATTTTCGATATCGTTCGTTAAAAACTAAACGTAACCAATTGCATTTTATTATTTTCCTTCTACACGTTTGTTTTGCCTTCATGCACAGTTGGCTAAGTTCCCAAACAAGACGGGACGAAGGATACCGATTTGTATTCAATAGCGGGACGATCCTTATCGACGATTTAGCCTTTACCATCGATAGGTAGAATGTACACATCCGCGTACGACGTTTGTCGAGCTATTCAAATATTGTCGTATTTTTTATAGATTGTTTCGCGAAAATTGCGTAGTTTATTAGAAATTTTGTTTTTTTTTTTTCTTTTTTTTTTTCGTACGCGAATCGCGACCGGTACTCGTAGCACACGTACGCTCGACGCTGGGAACTTTTAGCAGCTGTGCCGCTGATGGCGAGCTCTCTTTTGATATCGACACGTGCAACGACGCGCGGAGTACCTTTTAAGCCCGGATGAAACGCGCGATAGTGTGAAAGCTTCGCCAGTTTTATTCGGAGCTTCGACGTGGATGCGGAGAGGGACTGAGGGCGCGGGGGTGGAGGGGGGCAGCATAAGAGAATCGAGGTGCCGAGAGGAATATCCGAGAAGTGGAGTAACAAACCTGCAAAGCACTCGGTTACTCTCAGGCTCTTCTTCTCGTTTGGCACGACTCCCGAAAACTATACCCTCGGACTGATTCTCCTCCGTATACTTTGTATCCAGACACAGCCTGATTTATCTCGTGTTGGCCAGCGGCACCGGCACTGCGCGGGACCATCCCAGAGGGCTCGGAAAAATCACCGAGGATTCTTTCGTCGCTGCTTCTTGCTTCTCGAGATTTATACATGCTTTCTCTTTTTTTTTTCAATGGAATACCTTTGCGCTTTTAGTTCTCGAACTTTATACTTTTTCTATGTTTCTCTTTCGATCTTTTTTGCTCTTTATGGATGAATTTTTCTTGCCGAATAAATAACGAGTTTCTCGTTTGTGTATTAGAAACTCCGGAATTTGTGCTATTGGTATTCATTCCATATGCGAAAGGTCAGATAATTATGATGATTGCTCATCCGGGCTTCTCGAGAATATGATGAGTTTTACTCTGCGGCAGCAGTGAAAGTTCAGGTGGATCGTCGTATCGATGTTTTCCGCGATGGAACATTCAATATTTACCTTGGGAGGCTATATTGCCGAAAGCTAAATACTGAATAATTGTCCAACAATTTTTTTTACAGTGTAACTATTAATGGAGAGAACTACGACTTACAATTACTCGAGATACCTAATTTCCCAGAAAAAAAAATTGGTTTTACCTATCAGTATTCTTAACCAATCATTTTTTTAATCTGATTTTTCTTATCCACTTTACGCATTACTTTCTACGCTCACCGTTGATTAACAACTCGAAAGCAACGAAAGATCGAAATAGATAACCAACAAGCCGTTGGGATAAGACGCGATCTGCGAGAACGCAGAGAACACGAACCCAAAGCGGCCGCTCTGGGTACTGTTCTTTCACGTGCATACGTTTCTGGCAACTCTGGGAGGTTCTTCCGTTGCTAAATCATGCAAATACTAATAATGGCACGGCGAAGCGTTGGGTAATTGGAATGTAAACATCGAATGGATGAGGGAGTTTCGCTATGGTTCTGTGGTGCGTTTAGGGTTGGAGGTTGAGAAGCTTTGAGCTTTCTGCTCGCTCTCACCCTGCAGGGGTTGGGGCTGTAGAAGTGGTGTGCTCGCCCCCCCGACGAAGGAAGATAAAGCGGTGGCGCAATAGACGTTGGGGAACTGGGGGGTCGACTCCTGGGTCGCTGCACGAAGTCAGCCTGAGTCCGTTAGCAGGGTACTCTGTTAATTTCGGTTTGACGGAAGCGTCAGGCCGATTTTGGGCCGAGGAATCGTTGCCGAGAGGAGAACAAGCGGATAACCGTGTCCATGGCAAATCTACGGGAAGCGGCAGTTCTGCACGTATAATAGTACGGAGCCATCGCGGGGCTTAACGGCGGGCCTCCGTTCTAAGCTCCTGTATGTCTGACGGGATGAGTGTACTTCCGCTATATCCTCGTTTCACGTACATTCGCAGCGTAATGAGACTCCTTGAGAGATGCGTCTTTGTCAACCCCTTCTCTATCCTCTCTCTGGCGTCTTAGCTTCATTGCTTAGCTTCTAACAGCAGTCATAGATGAGCGGAGAGATATTACTCCTGAAATTCCTTGACGTCTGAAGCCGGAGTACGACGAGGCAAAATGAGGAATACGCGAGGAACATCGTGAAATTCCATTCATGACTGCTTGGTGGATGTAAATAATTAGGCAACTATGTCAGTGCTCTCGACTTCAGAACTTTATTTTACGAAGGAACTGCGCATTCAGGGGAAAAAAGTCCTTCGTTAATCAACTCTTTGTGACGCGCGATCCCGCATTCCGAAACTCGGTATGCCATTACAAAAGTAATTACTTTTATCGAAATTTATTTATTAAAAAATTCAATTTTTCATATTTATAGAATTTTATTAACATTGTTATTATTATTATTTATTCATTTTTCGATTATACATTAATTATAAAATACGCTTTTCGAGATCCTTCGATCAAAATAACAGCAAAACAGCATTTTATCACAAAAAAAAAAATGTTCAATGTGTTCTGAAAAGAATGAAAAAATGTCTCTTCATCGGTACTTAAGATGGTGCGAATGAATTTATGCAATTATGCAAACACTGAATTTTATAAAAGTAGCGGAGTTTATTATTCATGATGCCGGATGTTCATTGTAATTCATGATATTTCCAATCGACCGGACAAATACGTTCGATCAGATTTTTTCGAGACAAAATCGGGGAGTATCTCGTCCGCGGGAACGAATCTGTTTATTCCCCTTTCCATGATCGTTGAAATCATTCGTGCCTCAGGGCGGGACAACCCTCGCGGATTTTAGATAAGCTTCTCTCAGCTGGCTTCCCTTATTGCCTCTCGCTTGCTCTGCCGGCTACCGGTGTTCGCCGGTAGCGTTCGACGACGTTGTAGCGACCCTCGAGGCTATCTCGACGAGGAAATCCTCGATAGGTCGGTAGCGACAAGGCCCGTAACCAACTACTACCACTATTATAGCCTCCGGGACAACTTCCAGTCTAGACTGTGTCTTTTGTACGGGTCACCACGCTCGCTCTCCACTAGCCTCGCCAGATGACTGGACTCGTGCATATAAAGCGAAAAAACAAATATATATAGAAACATCATGTTCATCTCGCGATTCGAGAGAAGTGAATGAACGAAGAAGAGAATTAAAAAAAAAAGTACGAAAAAAAAAAAAAAAAAATAGGGGTGGATGAAGAAAATTCGCAGGTTTGCATCGATAATTAAAGGAGACAGGGAGAAGCAAAGGGACGAACAGAGACGACGCTTCCATTATTTGGCTTTCTCATTTGTTCCTGCGTTTTTTCTTTTCCCGCAAGAAATAAGCCTAAAGTCTCGTAGCCGTAACAGACAAGCGGGAGGAATGAAAGGGAGGAAGAAAAATTCTACGTTCCCGATGGAGGGTGCCGCCCGTTGCGACGGTGGACCGGGAAGGTTACAACGGCAAAAAGAAAAACCGAGAACCGGTCCAACGGCAGAACGCGGCAATGTACTCTGAATCGTTCATATTTGCTTCATTCGGAACTTCTTTTAGCCGTGAAACAAAAGTACGCCTAATTAACACGCTTGAGACAGTGTGCCGTTGCTGACTTTTCGGTGTTCTTTTTCTTTTTCATCTCATTCTTCGCTCGTCTCTTTTTCTACTGGGGTATTTTCCTTGTACCGGTCCTTCTCGGTTTCCGCGTGCGGTTCGCCTGAATGCCGACGTTGGGTCGGAGGCTCGTGAGGTACCTCTATTACGCGGGGCATACGTACGACTCGCAGGATTTAGTGTAGGTATGCCGGTTAAAGAACTGTGCAGGACGTACCGGGACGGGCGAGGAGAGGGTGGCGAAAGGAGAGTAAAAAAAATAAATGGAAGGAATGAGAAAGGACGGTGAAAGGAGGATGGATACTCCCGTAACGATTCAAACAAGTCTCGTAATTAGCAGCTTCCTGCACGGAAGCGCATCCAGAAGCAGTGGTAGACCTGTGGCCGGTAGGAGGGCAGTGCCTCCTCTTCCCTTGTCCTCTCGTTTAAACAGCAGTAGTATCGGCGAGACGAGGACTTCTCTTCTTGGATCTTTTCCTGTCCTTGTATACCTTACCCAGCTACCGAATAGCTGAGTTATTATGCTATGAGTAACGTTTAAAATTATACCAGTGCGTTGGAAAGATTGAACGAAACGAGTACGCGGTCGTTTTATCGCGTACAGTCGGAACGGAGAAGAATTTCGGTAGGATAAACGACAGTCGCGAGTCGTCAGATTGTAATCAATTTTCGTGTCAGACACGTGGACGTGGATTGACTTTACGATCGAATCGCTGCTGGCTATTCGTATTTTTTTTTTCAGATATTACGTCATACCACGCTGACGCTACAATAATTGGAGGTAAAATGTCGTATCGCTATTATGAATCTGTTACGAAGGACCAGTTTCGGATGATCTTGATATTGATATTCAGCGTCAGCGGCAAAAATAAATCTCTTCGTTTTTTATACGACAAAGTTTTCGTTCCGAGGAACGATAATAATAATAATTTGTTTATATGTATAAATGAAATATTAAATATAGAGAATACTGTGAATTTTTCGTCCGTGAATTTCTAGAATCTGTTGTGCATTAATAAAGCAATAATCGAGAAATATATTGTATTACACCGAGGAATGACACGAACAGGCAAAGACCGAATATTTCAATGCATCCGCGGGGACTCGATGTATATTTTACATTTAATATACTCCGGTGTATTGCATAATCCCTCGGTGCGATATCCACTTCGGTGCGCGAATAATCATGATAAATTTATAAACAGTTTTTGAGCGCAACGTATGACCCAAAGTTGGTCCTAAATTCCTCTGAGAATGACGCACAGAAGGCCGAGTGTAGCAGTCACAAAGTGGTTCTCTTGGCGCTCACTGTACCCTCTGTGAGAGTCAAGTGAATCTTTTGTTTTCCACGTACAATTGGGCGGGTCTTCCGTTTTATTTGACGTTTCACTTGTGTGCAACGGGATGCTCAGGAGTATGTACCATACTTGTCCGGATGCGCAGAATCCGGGATGGAAACGAAACAAATTCGTCGACTCGTCGCTGCTCCTCCGTTCACCCTTTTTCCCTTCCCATACTTCGCCCTCTCGTTCCGTCATCCGCCCGAGTGAGGGGCTTCAATCTCACCCTTTATCTTTTGGAATCTCTCGAAAATCTTGCGAATCCGAGGATACGCATTATAAAACCAATTTACTTTATACTTTATTTCATATAATACCAATTAGTCAATTAGCCTCAACTAATGCTCCCTCTGCAAAACATTATCAGACTTCACCAATTCCCTCATCTGTTTCCATTGGCTGATATTTTTTATCGTTTTATTTCATAATGAATTCAAAGGAATCCCGTGAGTTCATTGACAGCGAGTTCGCGTCGAGAGAAAATATAAAAAATTGCAAACCCGCGTTAAAACACAGAGACAGAGAATTGAGTCCACAGTGACATCGCGGATATATATCGTTATCTGCGAACCTTTTAAAAATATTAATTTTTTTTTATCCATCTCTTCATATCGTCACGGGTTTTTTTCGTTCATCATAACAACCGGTGCATATTGTTTGTACAGAATTGCCACGCGTCGTGAATATGGGTACATAGATACCCCGGAGCCATAAAAAAAAAAAGTGTTATGAATTGAGATCTAAAAAAAATGTATAAAAGCGCCTATTCGCTGGACGAATAAATCTCGAAACGAAAACACCAATATCTCTATAACGTGATCCAATTTATTGAAAAAAAAAAAAAAAAAAAAAAAAACGCCAAAGTACGGACTCATACTACCGATTTCTTTTTTCATTTCGAAAAAAAAGAGGGTGAGAAAGAAAAATGTTTTTTTATCGCCAGTACCGCGTTGTACATATATGTATAACGGTCGCTCGCAGCATAAATCACGATCGTTCGCCCCCGTAATCAATATTTCAGTAGTTCGCGTCCCGTCGTTCTCTTCCGCAAGGGTTGTTGCACAACGCAGCCATTCGGCTAACGAGGAATCGATGACCGCGTTACCGCCACTAATATTGTTCATACGGCACGTCGTTACAGTATCCGCGGTGTGCACAGTACCATAGAATAGCGGAGAACCGCGTTAGTAGTGGTATAGCATCGCCGGACCCGAGAGTTGAGAGCAGAGGCAAGTAGTTGCTCCTGTTTGCCGGAATAGCTGCGAGATTAACGCCGTGATTGCGGCGAAAATACTGGTTAACCCGTTGCACGTTTCTCTGCTCCTTACTTACACGTAATACGTACGTACGTAAGTCGAAATCTTATCGTTATCGCGTTCCAGCGTTGCATCCGAAATTGTGTTTGTATACAGTGCACGTTGTTACACGTGTAACATTCAATGTTTCCGTGTATAACGGACGAAATGAACCCGATGGAAATTATTAAAAAATTTCGATATTTCGAAAATATTTTTTTTTATTCTTCATTTTGCATAACTAAATTCCTTAATCAATTATTAATTATTTTCGCTTTTTTGAAGCTCTATGTCGTAAAAATAATTCGCTTAAAAAAAAATTCGTATTGTTACTTCTTGCGTTTATTCAAAATATTTATTCGATTTATCCTTCCAAAGACTTTTTTACAATAAAACAAAGTAAAATATCGCATCATTCTTTCCGCGGCGTCTTTGCTGATTTTCGATCTTTTCCCTCTTTATCCTCTTAGAGTTCCTGCTTCGCTTTCCTTCCGGTACCTTCCGTTTCCGGTTTGAACGTTTCCAGAGCACCTTCTGCTTTTTATAGTTTTACCAGCGAAGAGACATGCCGTGTAGAAAACGGATAAAGCGGGAAAGCGGAACATCGTCACAGGTCCGTTTCAATGGGGCGAACGACACATCGAAATAGTTGCGTTAGCTCTGGCAGTTCGACAAACGTAGTCTAACGGCATCCGATCACAGTGGTACACCGCACTAATTACGCGCCCGCCAACCTCGGCTTACCGGAAGAATAAAAGTTCCGGGTCCACGAACTTCTATCGCGTGTAACGACGGAACAGGGAAGAGGGGAAATTTCGACGCTTTGAACGGCGCCATTGCGCATGATCCGAGAACCAGCGGTCGTTTATGTGTGCGCTTGTCGTTACGCGGCTATCCGATCGCGTTGAACCTCCCACGCGCACAACTCGGGGTGGTTCGCACCCACGTGGCGCAACACCGTGCTGTCAGTCGCGTCTGGTGAGCCACTCGCGTAACGCGCACCCTACGGCTCTGCGCTCTCGTGATATCATAATTTCGAAATAATTCACTCGCGTTTCGATGACAGAATTGAAAAAAAAAAAACAAATAATAATTTTTCACGCATACGTAATTAATTTTTATTTCCGAAATTTTCTCGTGTAAATTTCGATAATCGGAAAAATGAATAATTTCGCGTGTTTATAATTCGCTTTATTGAGTTTTATTAATCAGTGAAAGTTTTCCTCGGTTTTCGTTCCGATTTTTTAGTTTTTTATACTTTATTCAAATTTTTTGTTGGGAATGCAGTTTTTGGTGAAATCTTCGATTTGATCGACTATTCCTGCTTCCGAGTAATTGGTGAGTTTCACAATTGTCACGAGTTATTTGCACTCCGTATACTTTGATACTTTCGGCTTTGGAAGGGATCCGAATTAAATGTTTTATTGGCTTTGAGTTTTTTTATTCTGTCAATTAAATTCTGAATTCTGAAGAAAAGAACAATTCGGTTTTTATTTGCTATTTTATCGATCAATTATGCGATTACTATAACGTAACGAATTACGTGAAGATTGGTTGAATTTTATTGCGTTCGGTGGCAAGGAGCACTTTTGATTAAGTCGCGAAAGTCTATGCATCGCCGGCATCGCATCCACCGACCGTCTGCGTCTTTTGAGAGACTCTTCTCCTCGATGACTTTGAGGCGAACGACTGGCAATAAACTTCCGGTCATTAAGTTCGACGCTTTTTTTTTTATTTTTATCTTTTTTTTTTCTCACCGCTACCAAGTCCTTCGAAGCGCCGAGAGTTTCACCGACGGAAGATGAAAGTTTTCTCAACGGACTTCATCAATATACATACATCTCGAAGACTCCTCTTTTAAGCTTCGTAAAGTTGCCGCGTCGTTACTGCCGTTGAGCGTAGTTTACATTCGCAATGTACGATGTATACGACGAAAGTGAATTAAAATTGTATCGATCCTTCGGCTTCGTCGTCTCTCAATCGCGCGTACTACTCGCATCGTATTAAATTAACTCAGATCCAACGGGCGCGATACTACCGATAATTTATTCATCGATTCCCGAATAACACACTCGTTGGGAAATACGATAAAAAAAAAATCGATTGCATTAGAAGATTAGATTGCTTCAAGTCTCTTGGACTATTCGATTTATAATTAAAAAAACAGCTGAATTTGATCAGATTAGACTATTTTTGTTTCTTATGATTATTATTTATCGATTCTTCTAAAAACGAATTCGCCACGATAATAACGTACAATAAATTTTGATAATTTTTTTTTTTTTTTACCGTGACAAAATTGGCCGATCCCTTTTATTACTCTCATCGAAATATCGACACCATCAAAAATATATTAAAAATAATGCGCGAATAGTTAAAAAAAAATTGTATCTCTCAGTGAGTCGCATACAACGACAGAAGGAATGTCGCGTCCGTTCTTTATCTTGTCGCGGTCTCGAGAGCGATTCTGCGCGCCCATTTGCCAGTGCAATCGCTTTTCTGAATCACTGTGATAAATTCCGTGGGACGGGCATATACACGGGGATCCCATTAGGTATGGTTTTGCGTGAAGCAACAGCAGCAGCCACCGGTACCAGGAGCGCAGGGTAGCAGCGTCCGCGTGCCTCGTTGTCGTGTAATACGTCGACAGACTTTAGCCGAGTCATCGATCAATTATGCATCTAACGCGGGCGCTCCGTTCCGCTATCGTTGCAATCGCGTTTTATTATCTTCTACCCGAAACCATTTCGTTACATCGATCAGTCTTCGCCGAGTCAACATTGTTGAATCTGTTGAATGAAAATATCCGTCGCGTCTCGTGAATACTAAATTCTTCGCCCACCCCTCCTCCTCGTCCCCTTAGCCGCGCTTTTATCCTCGTTTTGGTTTGTCGGGGTATTAAACACTTCGTCACTAAGCCCCTCATCTCAATATATGTTAGGAATCGTGGCATGTATAACATTGACACGAATCCTGGGATTCCCCGCGTATCTACAGCTGTAATACCGGCAATAGCTGCACTCGAATGCTCCTCGTCACCGTAGACTACAGGAATTTATTTTATTAAGCTCATCCATCTTCACCGAGGGGAAGAGAACGTCTCAACTTCTCGCGCGAATTCTCTAGACAATCTGTTCAATACGAGTGCCACCTCTGTGCACAAACGACGGTGAAAATAATTTAAATACCTGTGTTTGAATAATGGATTAGGGGAATCGCTGCAGCGCAGTAGCAATTACGAGTACTACAATGCGCCGCACCGCAAATACTTCGCCAGTACTCAGATAAAGTATGAAATAAGACTCTCCAAGTCCCAATTTATTTTCATCCTATCAAAGGGACTGCGATTTTTCGACAATATCGGCGGTTTTCGCTCAAATTCGATTTTCTTATTTATTATTATTTTCTGTACGTTTTCGAAAAATAATTTATAATCATTAGCACATTTTTTTATATTTATAATATTTATTATTATTATTATTATTATTATTATTATTATTATTATTATTATTATTATTATTATTATTATTATTATTATTATTATTGTCAGTGTAATAATAAAAATATATTTATTATTGTTATTACAAATTTACGAAACGAGAGTCAAAATATCGGAACGCGTATGTTGTATTGCTATATCGACGACAGCAGCAAAAGAAAATGTTTTGCGAGCGATATCGCCATTAATCGCATCTGGAACCTGAGAGCTGAGCAAAAGGAAAAGGGAAAGTACAATGGTACAGGATCGACAAGCAATAGGCGATATTTCCGGTAAAGCATGAGACTTTTCATCCTTCATATACCCGATGAAACGATAAGAGGAAAAGCCCGTTGAGCGAGTTCTATCGGTGGATGACTAGAAAGGAGTACCTAGAGGGACCCCCGGGTCGTGGAACTTTATATAGGGGTGCTATAGAGTAACAACGCAGAGTATGTCTACCCCCCCCCCCCCCCCCCCCCCTTTCGTTCTACGCTTGGCGGCGGTTCTCTTCGACTTCCGTTCAGCCTTTAGTATAAACAAACGCTTCGAGTATGCGAAATCAAGCGTGATGCAGAAAGGGGGGAGGGGGTGGGCGGATACGAGGCTTTTGCCTCTCGTCGGTCTGTTTTTGATACGTCGTCATCTGCGCTTGACGTTTCGATAAACAGCGCCGGTAGTAGCAACGTTGTTCTCCTTTCCCTTTCCCCTCTCCAACCCTTGTTCGATGTTTAGTTATCTAACGTCTTTTTTCTTTTACCTTTGTCGCAAAAAACCTGTTATGCTATTTGTCGCATTGACGATCCACAGTGAAGCCATCACTTCGCGAACATTCACATAGGTATTTATTGCTGGAATATTATTTTTCTTATTGATTGATTGGAGAAAAAAAACATGATTGAGAGCGTTTTACAATTTACAGAGGCGCGATGGAACCATTTTTTTAATTGCACTTTCGCGGGAATTAATGGAAATCGAATGCTTCGAACCTATCGGAGTAATTAGTGAGTATATGAAAAAAAAAACAGTATATGCAAAAAATATATCGAAAGAACATAAAATTTTACTTTTTGTATAAAAATAATGTAATAATGATATAATTTGAGATATATATTCTAAAATATATATCTAATAAACAATTTTTCGTGGAAAATGTATTGAATATATCATAGATATATATCGCGATACTTTTTTACCATGCGAGTTGCGACGGACACAAATTCGCAAGTAAAACATACGGTGTCGTCGTTTCTTTTTTTTTTCAAGACCCGTTGTTTATTTCCACATTGCTGGCGAAATTGTTTTTACGACTATTTCCCGTTGATAATTAAATTTCGTCCGTGTGCGGATAACTACCAATTATCATCGGACGTGGGAGGCGGATTGGTACCGTAGCGTTACTGACGAACATGTGACATAACATATACGGGTGTTATCGACCAACGCATGTCGGGTTCCAGATAAAAATCATGACAGATTCGAATGATACGAACGAAATGACGGATTCTCGATATCACACCCTTGTTACGTAATACTACGTACTATGAATAAATGGCGATTTTTTTTTTTTTTTTTTCAGAAAACGCATTTGTGTGGAAAAAGTCTCTAATGTGGTAATTTTTTTAGTCACAGATTAGTGAAATAATTAAAAAATGTTTTGCCTTTCGGCGTTCGGTATTTGTGATTGGAATTGTCGTGCAATATGGACGCTACTTTAATCGAACATGTTTTAGCAAATAGTTCGTAACCTTTATGAAAAATTCAGTGTCGATCGTATCCACGAGTTCAATTGGTTTGTACATGGAACGAATGTTTGCCCAACTCTCATTGGTAGAAATTTTGGGTTTAATCGATGGCATGGTCGACTATAGGGAACGAACAAGCGCCGGGTTTCCAAAGAGCGAACGAAGCGGATATCATCATTGTCCGCCACTATGGCGATTTGAACAAAGTTTTGTTTGCCCGTTATATTAACCAACAAGTTAATTGACGCCCCAATCCAAATATCATTATAAACGAGAGGTCAGCGGGGAGGTTCCGCTTTCTGCACTCCGGGCTTTTATCGACTTTGTATCATGCCGTCCGCAATCCGCCCTTCTCTTACTCGCGGCTTTCATCGCTCGGTCCCCGTGCAAACATTACCCTTTACAGATCCAATTATTGGACGATGCCAGAGAGTGAGTCGGCTGTGCTATCTATCGAACCTCCGCCACTATCGTCGCTCGTTATTTATTAGTAGAATTCTTGTTGTTATTTTTATTTTATTTATTCAATTTTTTTTTTCGTCTCTTTCGACAGGTCCTCGATAACTTTGCGTATAGAGAGACACGAAAATACTATTTTTTTTGTAATCACCGCTAATGCTTCCGCAAACCAATTATTTTCGGTCAAATTGGATCGACTGGTCACGTTACTGCTCTACCGGTATTGTCGAGTTAACCTTTCTACATCGAGGCGCGCGATTTTTTTTACCGAAAAAATATCTGTGTGTTTCATCAGTCGAGCGAATTCTTGTTATCGGCGAATGAAAAAAATTTAACAACAGGGACTACGTAGTCACATAACATTTGCCCAGAGAGAAAAACGCGCGTAGAAAGAACCGCGAACGCACATAGGGCGCAATTATAATTCGATAAATTTGGAAACCTTGTTAATTCGATGGTAATTATCGCTACTAACACAGATATACTATTGTGAATAATATTTTCTCTCGAAAATGAATCAACTCGTTATAGAAATGTTAAGGGTGGGGGGTGGGGGTGGGGGGTGGGGGGAAGGAGTTATATGCGCAATAATTATATCGAATCTCAAATGTGAATAATTAATTGCTTATTCGGTTAATGTCGATTCCGATACTTCCGGTGTAGGCAATTATTTCACGAATTTACTATCGTCCAATAATAAACAGTATAATGACTCCAACGTTATTACTGCAAATAAAATGTGACTCTGATTTTACGTTAATGACACTGTAAATCAAGAATTTCCATCGATTTCCGGATAATAATTATGTATTTGTATTTGTGTATTTATTGATAAAGTCAACGAGAAATTCCAATAACCGGGTCCCGAAATTTTACATGTGGTGCTCGGAATTCGTATCTATGACGAATGATATTAGAAGACAAGAAAAAACGAGGGAAAGATTTTTTTACCAATAAAAAAATAAAAACCACCAATAGTAAAACGGAGTGAATACCAAAGTTTCCATATACATCGAGAAGGACACTGAAGATATCAGGAAACTTCGAGAATGTGATTATTTTAACGATTTACTTTACTTTGGTTGCGTCTTTAAAGTAAAAAAATAAAAAATGTCAGTAGACGTCTCGTCTCGTAAGAATTCGATATATTCACGCAGAGGAGGTTAATGATGCTTTTATTTCTACGTTGAGAATGCGCGACATATTTGTCAATAAAATTCGAATGCGCATCGCGTGTTTATCTCTGTTTATTAGAAACTGTATGAAACAACTAAATCCATACTATTCTATGTAATTTCCCTTCATGGCGATAGGGTCGGAGAGCGTACGAACATTAACGTCTGCGGAGTTATCCACGCGCCCGAGCGTCTCGTTCACTCTCTCGCGGACTTAGCTAATCACCTCTACAGCATTTAAGCATTTCCCGACATTGGCGAGTACTCCCCGATCCACGCTGGTGTTACATCGGTGCTCTCTACACGCCGTAGTTAAAATTTCACAATTTCCGTCGTTAGTTACTTACTCCCAGACGGCTAACAACGGCCGAGTCCCGCACTAATTCTGGTTAGGTGGCAGAAACTATCTAATCGGAAACTCGTTGCACTTTCCAGCACACAGTTAATTTACCATCTCTCTTCCTCTCTTTCTCCCTCTAGTCCTCTCACGCTAACGGCGTTGAAAACTTGCTAATACATACCATCGGCATCTACTCCACGTACGTATATAAAATAGAAATTCTCGCGATAATCGAGAATAGCTGGGGTTTCATACCTCTATAAAGTATTTTCTCACACGATCGTCGAGAATTGTCTTGCGATAATAGGCAAACGAGCTACTTTTCAACTTTGTAAGAATCGGCTTTCGGAATAATTTTTAATAAAAATTTTTTTTATAACAAATCGTATTATCGTATTAGAATTGGCAATTACGTAACGTAGTTTTCTAAATAAATAAATAAATAAACTTGTTGGTTGTTCCGCGATCCTTTTTTTGTCTTAACTCTTCACTTTTTTATACTTTATCGCGAATCTAAAATTTTTTTTGAAAAAAGTCATAAATTTGTAGCTACGATTACTTGTCGAGAAACGTTGAATTTCAATTTCACATCGATATTAGATTTTTCCGTATGTAATTCACGGTTTTTCAAAGAGCATATGTTTATTCCCCGAGGAATATAAAATCATGTTACGTCAGTGAGTCCTTTACCACGGAGAGATTCGTGATGAGCCTGCGAACGAAAAGTCGACCTCACGCGACACTTTATATCTTTCCAATCAACGATTGCTTCGCGACCCCACTCGACCTCGATATAAGTCACCCGTGTTCTTCAATCTACCACCGTCGGCTTTTCCGATATTTTTCATCGTGTATAAGACGCAGTAGCTGTGGCCTCGATTGAGTTCCATCGGCAGAGGATGAAATTAAGATGGGTGGCAGTGGGTTTACTCGTAGTCCGCTTGTAAGGGTGGTTTTCATCCCTCGCTTCTATTTTATTTTTTATAACCTGCGCTCTACGAGGTCCTTTGACCATAGTTCCCGCTTACTTTCTGACATCTGACGATATATGAAAGGTTAAGTATTGTTCTGTATCATGAAAAAAAAAAAAAAATTGGTTCCGGTTTCTCATCAATCAGCAGTGTCATGTACCGTAGCGCGGGATCAGTGTGGAACGACATTACGTCTTGATGCGTCTTCGGGAAGCTTGACATCCAATACGGCTTAATTAGATGACACACCCCTTTCTTAGGAAGGCTATCTTTATTTATACCCTATTTCGACACTAATTTCGATATCAAAACCGAAGCAATGTCGTCTGAAGACTTGTTTCCGTACAGAAAAAAATGGAATTATGGCTTCGATCGCAATAAGACTTTACAGAATTGTCCTAAAGACATTTAACCCCCTTAACGATAGCTTCCGGTCCTGTAATCCTTCAAACGTAACTCCAACAATTTTTCATCCGTTCAGACGCTCTATATCCCCAGCAGATTCACTCGGAATGAAATTAAGATAGGGTGCAGGATCCATATCTGCCGTGTTCGCTTTGGATGCGCGCTCTTGGGGAGGCGGTATTTATTTGTGGTGATCCCGTACGGGTGTCCGGCGAAGGGTAGGCAATCAAATCTGGCCTCGGGCTACGGAAGAGAATGACAGTATACGCCGGTGGAGAGAGAACGACGGGATTCGTCCTCTCTGCGTCCTTTCGCATCCTCCAGGCATCGTCGATCCAGCAACGAGAAACGTACTCGTCGATCACTCACTCAATCATCCCTTATTCTCGTCCCTATTTCCTCCATGCGCCCGCGCCCACCTACATCGGCAACATCCTCTTTGCCGAAGACGACACATCGACCTATACGGGAGTAGAATAAAAAAAAATGCTCCCTACTTCTTTGTTTTCCTTTTTTTATTTTACTTTGTCTCTTATAGACTCTTGTTACACGGAGGGGAAAAAAGGGACACACTCATCGCTGTGTCTTTTCCTAGTCCTACGCTTCCCTTCTCTCTCCATTTTTACTCCCCAACCTTCAGGGTTGGTTTCCCTCGTAAAAAGGTCCCGTCCTTGATTAACACCGACCCGACCGCGTTTCATTCCATGTGGTCTTTTGCACGGTAAGAATCTCGAGAAGGGGAGTAGAGGACTTTTCCACCTATACCCAAAGAGGGTTGGGGAGAAAGAAAAAAAGGACTGAGGAAGATTCGTGAGGTCTCTGACACTGTCACGACATTGGATCACACCGTTGCAGAGATTGCGTTCACCTAGATTGGCGAAAATACAGCTTCGTAGGAAAAAACCTGCTGGATGTGTCACCTCGTTTTATTTTTCACGCGCGTCGGCCCATTTGTCCATTCAGCTACGAATCCTCCACTGATAGCGAGAGGGGCTCCGCACCTCTTCACGATCGATTCTCGATCCTCCCGAAGCAGCCTCGTCGCTTCGATTGCTCCCGATATTTATGACCTCGTTTCGCCTGCCCTACTGTACGCCGCCGCGGTTCTTGGCACGCGCGCGCTAATTAAAATCTATGGTGAAACGACGCGGGTTCTGTGATTGGAAACGGAATTAGCCCATCAGGGTACTCCGTCTCTATTATACACAGAGAACACGGATCTTTTCATCGTTTTACAGGAATGTACGGTCGTATAAGTCATCGAATATCAATAATAGCGTAACCGTCAGCATTGATAACATACGAGATATTGAACAATACGGGTGATGTTCCGTAGAATTTTATTAAACGCCATTCCCGATCCGTTTGAGGTAAAAAGCGATTGATAGCATTATAACGGAAATTTTCATATCGGTCTTTTTTAAATTTCATAAATTTTCGGGTTGGTCCATTTTGCCCCAAATTCAAGTTCTCTGTTCACGGTTCTCTACTTTATTTCTATAGCAGATGGAAAATATTTCGAAAAATTATAAACGGATTTCAACAGTTTCGTTTCTTTTTTAAATTTTATGAATTGGTCCATTACGCCCCAAAATTCGAGTTCCGCAACTGCCTAATTTTGCCCGTTGGGCCATTATGCTGTTCTCTACTTTATTTCTATGGGGAATGGAACATATTTCGAAAAATTATATACGAATTCCATCAGTTTCGTTAATAATGAAAACAATTGAAATACATCGGACAGTATTTTCTGCGATCGCTGCTGTAGCTTACATGAACGTGTTCAATGTACCAGTGACGAGCGGCGGCATGTAATACATAGAATATATTAGGTAGTCACGAGATGCGGTAGTTTGGTTTAGCGGCTTCGAAGACGAGGTGTCCGTTGAGAGTACATGGAGGAAGAGGAATGGAGTGGCCCACGGGAGCACTCCGCGTCGACCGAATTGAGAACAAGCCAGAGATTATCCAAGATGTAGTACACGAGATAGAGTCAGTTGGACACAGCGAGTTGAACGGAATTCTCGAAGCTATTACCTTTCTCTCTCTCTCTCTCCTCTTAATCTCGTCCTCGTGTTGCCGGGCTTGTTGAACCGCGACCCAATGGAGCACCAATACTGATTTACACACCAATCTGCGTCAGGTTCCGAAGCCAACACGATATCGTGATTAGACGCAACAAATGAATCTATCGCACTGCAAAATTCATCCCAAAATCGTTTTCCTCGTCTCGTAAAAAAAAAAAAAATCTTCACGATTGATCGATCAAAAATGGTGCCAATTTTTTTTACTACTACTTCGCGCCTTGCAGTCTTCGGGAAGCTGAGCTTTTTGTTTGTTCCTCTTCGTGGCAATCGCTGCGTGATCGATGGTTCAACCTGTGACACAGCATCGTCGATCAAACGCGCTCTTCTCGCACGAAGTGCCGTTCAGAAATGAAAAGATGAAAGCTTCTAAAAACAAACGTAGCAGCGACGTCGTGAGATACCCACCAAGTGTCCGAGTGTTGTTGATGGTTATTCTCGTGGTCCAAGGGAGTCGAGCACCGATTTTTCCTCACTCGGGACTTCTCTCCACTAACCAAACATTGTATCCTCCTCGTTGGGGATTGGATAAAACGACTGAGAACCTCGTGCCGCAGAGTTCGCGGCAGTTCACATCGAGCAAAAAGACGAAAATGCGAAGAAAAAAAACGAAAAAAAAGTATGGAGAGAACAGGGAGTGGAGTAAAATGGGCGTTCGTTTGTACGTCGAGAGCTCGTCCTCGTATTCGGTCAAAGCTCGGTCATTCGTCCCTTAATCGTATTTCGGTAAGGATCATAAATCTGAACGCCCGCGTGGACGGGTGTGTGCGACGAAACTCCCCCCGTTACTTCGCTCTTCGAAGAATACGCTTGAGTCTTCTGGTCTTTCTATTTTTTTTGCGCGTCGTTCTCTTTCTTCCTTTCACTTCGTTGAAGGACCACGATAAAGGAAAGCGAGAGGCTGAGAAGAGATTCAGCGCTGGTGGCTAATGTACCGGAGGGATTTAGTGCCCGTGGTATTTAATACGAACGTTGGTTTCTTCCCTCAACGCGCTTATCCCCTCCCACTGACGGGTGTAGTAATATCTTTGAGTATATACGCTGAATCGACGAAAGAACCTGAGGAAGAGAAGGGGAGGCAAAACCATGAAACCCCGTCATCGTTGTGCTCAGGCAGAAGTAACGATTCCCATTGATATTTCTGTATCTCCGAACGCCGTAACACTTTATTTTACTTTATTTCCGTCCAAATTGGCAAATAGAAAAGAATTCTGCGGTATATGTTTGCTTCGTAAAATATTGATAAACGTGTCGCGAATAGGAGCGTAGATAATGCAAGAGCTTTGACGAAGATTGCAACGACGGAAAAATCAGTTTGTTGATCGCTGATAAAACGGTGAAACGAAAACCCAAAGGCCATAGCCATGACGACCGTTGGTGGGCGGGTGCGACGGCCCGCCACTACTGTTTTCCTCCAATTTCACCCAAACAAACAGACTGTTATAGATTTGCTTGGGGTCCCTTCCTCCCCCGCGACGGTCTCGTCAATTTATAATGGCGCGCTGTTGTGCGACGCACAAATGTGAGTTACGCCGTATGGATGACGTACCGTGTCTCAAATACGGACAAGTCTGTCCCCCGAAAGCGACCAGAATTTCCAGGTGGATGCTGTGCATTGCTGTTGTGCGGCGTACGCGGAGCCATTCGAAAAATAAAGCAACAAGCCCACCGTCAAATATCAAGAGACCATTACCCTCAGCGTTCACGTTCTTTCTCATTCACTGCGCCGTTATTATTCCTGTTATTATTGTTATTGCCTCGTGGTGGTCGATTCCTCGTTTCATCGTTTTTTTTTTTTTTTTTTTCGCTCACTTTGTCTGCTCCATTCTCCTGTGCTTAGTCCCCTCTTCCATTTCTCTTTTTCTTGCAATCGTTCCATTCTCTTCCTACCACTCCGTCGCGTTTGGACCTCCAATAGACGTTTTTCCGTCTACCGGTTTGTGTTACTCGGAATTATCGTCGTATTTTATATTATGGTGAGGAGTCGTGTAATTTTTTAGTCAATGCATTTATCCAATTAATCCCACTGACGAGATTGTTGACGGAACAGTGTCCGCCCTAAATTAGGACGGCGGGTTCTACGCTTTCCATGTGCAATTCTCCCCTCAAGTCAAGTAATTGATAGGGGCGATGTGCTCGCCGCCCGTGACAACAGAGGGACCGAGCGGATGACATTGTGCATTGTGTCGGGCGCTTCCTTCCACCCTTCTGGACATTGTCTGACTTTAACGCGACACAGCGAGCGCAATAGAAGGCCTTTTTCAGCCTGCGGCGCCATTTCGGCTCATCGTTAGATTCGCAGCGAACACTTTCATTCGCTGATTCTTTTTTTTTTATGTCGGATTAAATTAAATGTAAAAAAAACGAAAAGCGAATGAAGCATCATTAATTTCTTACACATTTGATCTTCACTTTTCTCTAAGCCTCTTTAAGGACGATGGGCATCAAGCCGCTCCCTCGTTTTCTCGGCTTTTCTCCGACGCGAATTCATATATCTGAAAGCGCATTAACTCTTCAGCCTCTTCAGCGTTCTTAATTGACTACAAACGTTTAGTTTTATTTCATTGCCGCAGCGTAGGCTCCTTCCGCCGACAAACCGAGAAACTCGAAGGGCTCAAGAGTACTACGCGTCGACGACCGAGTGCTTCGAGGCTTTGGGGCGCGCGGAAGGCGCAATGCGAACCTCGTGAGGGGAGGGAATATCGGCGCGAAATGAAATATAAGATAAAAAGGAGAAAAGTTGATAAAGTGGTGTAGAATTTTCCGGAGATAACGAGAGCATCTCTAGTAGCTTTGAAATTTCTTTTGCTATTCTCGTTTTTGATCCTCGAAAAGCTTCGACTCGACTACCGGCCATTATTCGTTGTTGGAACAACTTATTTTCTTCGGCGTTTCGTTACTCTCGTCTTCCCTTATTATACATTAACTATGTATTTCTATAAGTTCTCTATATTTTTTTTTATTTTTTTTTACTAGTTATATATTTTTATTACTCTCGTCGTTGCAAGGAGTTTCAATATCGCGTGATTCTTAACCAACATAAATATTTTTTAGCCATGCAAACTCGACAGGGCGAATCCTCGACGATTACCACGGAACGTAACGAAATTAATCGTGAGAACATGAAAATAAATTGTGATAAAGTAACGTTTCGGAGAATTTTAATCGCCTCTGTGTAACGAGTCGGAATAAAGCGGCGCGAGGAGGGGTGAAGGGGGAGGGGGTTTCCGGGGAAAACAAATTACGTGATAATAATTGAAAACGAAGATGGAAACAAGAACAAGCGTGAGAATCTCTTGGCTCGGAGAAAAGCTGACTTCATTCGTTTCTTTCGTCGTCTCGAGGACGGAAAATAGTCCTTTTATTCTTTATCCTTCGCGTCCTTTCCAATTACATGTATTTTGTAATTTTCTAGACTCGACGCGAAATTCGTTATTTCATAGCGCAGGCAAACGCGACGAGGTTACTTGGATAATGGGTAGCTGGGACGCCGCGAGGGACTGACAGATTACAATGTTCCGAGAGCCGACTGAAACCGCGGATGATCCGTCAAAGAATAAAGAGCCTCGCGTCTCGGGCTTTGGTACCGGAAATGAAAAAAAAAAATCACATTCGAGCTTTCGGTTCCCAGAAAAAATCCGTTGAAAATCTTGTGCACTGTCTGCGCGAACCTGAATCATCGTTGGTCCGGCAGATCATGCGTCAGATCATCCGAAAAATCGTATGAACACAAACGAAGTGCTGTTAGCACTATAAATTCATTACGTCCAAGTCGCATAATTTTACCAATAGTTCGACACTCGTCGTAGCGAATCCCGTTAAAAAAATTACCCCGCGAGTTATCATAGTGGTGGATATCTAATACGAAACCCCCGACCAAAGATTCCACCCTCGGGAAAGCAACAGAGGTGTAAAGAGCAAAGAGCCGAGAAGCTTCAGTTCGGAGAGACAGCTTTACACGATCGTGAACAGTGTAGAAAGAGACCCGATGTTTCGCTTGGATTTTATTTAGTTGTATACGAAAGACACGCCCTCGCCTGGGAATATTGCTAACAGAGAAGCAGAAAGACAGGAAGTCAGAGACTGCCAGCAGGCAGATACACATACAAACCTTCTCTCCTCGACGCTCATTCCTCTTTAAGCTCCGCATACACTGACATCACAGTCGTACATCATATATACCAGTGGCCAGCGAAGGAACAGACAGAGGTACAGCGTCGCTCGAACTCGCCCTCAACAACGACGATGAGGACGAAGAGCACAAGGAACGTCGAGAGGGCGAACGGTTGAGCGCGCCGTCGAGCGCATTATTAAAGGAATCCGTCTGTCTGAGTATTTCCGCGACACAATTAAGCGCTTCACAGTGACCGTGAGTGAGAAAGAGGAATGAGCTGTTGGAGGATGAGTTGGAAAGCGGAGAAGAAGATGTGGAAGAAGGAGTGAGACGACGCGAGGCGAGGCCACCTTCCGTTGCCTTTACGCTTTTCCCTTCTTCCGCCGTTGGTCCACGGATTTTCGCTTTTCGTCGTGAAGCTGCCATCCCAATGAAAAATCCATCAACCACTGCTTCGACTATCTCGTCCAATCGTACCGTTCACCAACACCACAAGAATTGAGAGACTTCGCGACCGATCCCTCTTCCACTCGATTCCTGCAGGGTGCATCGGGTTCTCGTAACTGTCTACCAACCAGTCGAGCAACTAGACCCGGTTGCCCTCAGCGACACCCTGACATCATTGGAGACCTGTCAGACTCAATGCACGACGTGAAACTCAGATTCCGGTCTGGAAAGTCCTGCGTTAGTCTGAGACTGAAGACTGAGGAGTGACGTTCGCGATGCTGTGGTTATTCAGCACAAATGGAAAATCGCGAGCAGACATGATCATTACGGAGTAATCAATGCTAATGTAGAACTTTTTTTGCACATTCTTTGTGTTCTTCAAAGGCTTTCAACTTCGATCCAGAAAGCCGAACGATCGATGATCGAGACGCCCGAAAGATAAACGAGGACGCGATTAATCAGGAATTATTTCAACAGTTAATTACCGCAACCAACTGAAAACCGATTATCAATTTTCTGCCAAATATCAACAGATTTCGTTGTTCAGAAGTGTTTGGAAAACATCAGTTCCCAAATGCATCTTGAGGTTTGCCATAGTGCAGCAGGGCACTGGGAAAAAAATTGAACTCAGAGTGCGAGACGTTTAATGTTTTTTTTTCTTCTTTATTGTTGATATATACAATTATCCGTAGACGTATTTTGCAGACTACGGTTTCCGGTCGAAGAAATTCTTCTCCCGGGTAGGTGGGCTAACGGACGTTAAGCAGCCAAGTCGACTCGCGATGTAGCTGCAAACACAATCGTTTAGTTATTCGATTATACGTTTTGCCTCTGCAATCTCTTTTTTTACGTCTGTTCTCCCCTCTCACGTTTTGCCTCGGTGATTCCTTCTCTTCCTTCTTGCGCTTCTCCTCCACCCCTTTCTCGGCTCCATGCTAATATCTGCGACGAGACTGCAGACAGCAGCACCTTGAGGGCGATGAAGACCGAGAGAGCACAGCAGGGAAACGAGAAAGGAAGAGGGGGTCGAATTCCTCTCGACATCAAGAGCATTCGAGAATCCTTGCTGAGCGTTCATTATTCTTACTTGGCATGTGGATGCTACTGCTTTCTCTCCTTTTTCCGCCCCTCTATAACTCTGCTACCGTAAACACAGGTAGAAACGAGGCTTTTATGACTTTGCGTACAAACGTCTCAAAGAGCCGCTTGATTACCTCATTTGTCGTCTTTCGTCTTTTTCGCCAACGATGCTTATCAGCGTCAATGAAACAATGATTTTTCTACTGAATCGAAACTTAATTCTCTTGAATGTTCATAACTTAACTACTATTTCGTCGTCACAAATAATTATATCTTCGCGTTTTCATCGAAATATATTTCAAATACTCTTTACCGCGTTAGTAGAGAAATCGTTGCATCAACGTTGCTGTTACCAGACGCATATACATCGCAGGGTAGTCAAGTTCACCGGTGAATAACAGTAAAATCATTCCCTGCAATATGTATTATTGCAATTCTACAGCAACCGCAAAATTAATATGCTGAGTGTCCTAAGTTTCCCGAAACTAAAGTAACTCTTTGAAACAATGAAATTCCGCGTCTCGTAGACGGAACAACATTTCTCCAAATGAAGACGTCTAAGCGGCAATCGCTTTCGGCAATGTGTACCTTCGCCTTGTATCACATGACATTGGAGTTGAGTAGGCGAAACAATGTTAGATAGATAACACGAGAGTATTGTTGGCTCACGAGAGAACACAGTGTAAACGCATCTCGCTTTTGTCGTCCTCGTTGTTTACGCTCACTAACGGTCGTCGGCGCAATCCTCATCCTCTTCATTCTCATACCGCTTCTCGCTATGACCATCAGCAGCAGCAGCGGCACGGCAAACGGCTCGTCTCCAATGCTTCGGAACTCTCGGAGCTGAACGGCTCCTTGTTACAGTGTTACTGCACATAACCCGATGCTTGGTTATCTGTGTTGCATTCGCAGCTGTTTCTCTTTCTATACACTCCTTCCTTCTCCGACGATTCTGTGCACTGCGAACACGAGCCATGTAAGCGCTCATACGTGTAGATGAGGGACACGCATGTGCACGTACGCACTTTGCCACAGCCGTGTATACGCGGTTCGCTCTAAGACAGCATGGCATCATCGCGCGGTAGCATCAACGTAATTGGACGCCATCCGAACCGCTTGTATACAGTGTTGTTCGACATCGGCAACGCTTCTCTCTTGCTTTCGTACTCTCGAACCGCTCCTCCATTTACTAATTACTCTAATGACGTTCGTAGTTGAGAATTATTCATGGGAACGATGACCCTGAGGCTGCGGCCGCTCCCCACAACTACACATCACATTCATTCGCCATTAAACCCTCACGTCTGCCGCTTCTGAACCACTGATGGCAATGTGCTCCATTAACCATCAGCGGTACCCCGGACGACCTTGAAAGTATTTATTTCAAGCATCATCGATGCATTAACCATGCTATTCCAGTACTTTTCTTGTTCTTTGCAATGCAAAAAAACTAGAGAATGCTACAATTTATTGCTTTTCCTTTAGTCACTAATTGATTGGGAGAAAGAAAATATCCGCGTCTAGATCTCACGTTTCTCGGGAATCGTATCGAGTTCTTCTTTAGGTTGCCGTCGAGTCTTCGAGTTGTAATGGTAATTATTTCTGGTCCCCTTCTTGAGATGCCGAAAGCCGATATTTTTATAAGGAATGCATATCGAAAGATTTTTTTTTTTCTGTGTAATGAGGACAGTCATGGTGGACAGATTGGCGAAAAGGGGAAAGGGGATGGATAATATATAGTAGAGTGGGCAAAAGGGTGCTGGAAGGGTCGGGATGAACAGCATCGGGAGTCGAGCACCAGTACCACCGGGATAAGAGGGAGACTCGAGTGGCTTCGTAATAACATGACGGTGATTGGACGAGAGCGGCCCACATCCTAATTAGCCCCAATGATGACGTTAAAAGACCACTGTTATTATCAATTAGCCGCGATGATCGATACGCCGCTCACGGTAATCGAAGTTTTGGTTATTCGGCCGCTTTACTTCCTACCTTTGCTTTATTCATCTTTTGACACGTTTTTTTTTCATTAGTTTGTCTCCGCACAGTTAAGGGCACACAATTTCGATGGGCGCCAAAAGCTTTTCAACCCCCAAAGGCCACCTTTGCCAACATTTTTCATTGCCCGTTCAATCGCAATGAATGTAATCAAAGGGACTGATAAATAAATGGGAAATTGCAAACCGCATTACATAATCCGTGATATCCATATTCGATGGTTCCCATTGACAGAATTCCACAAATTCTATTTAGGAAATTGTATTTATAACATTACAAACATTTTTACGCTCGTTGAAAGGTATTAATACGGAATGCATAATCTGCGATAGAATACCACTAAATACGTTAGAAAATGATTGGCAATGATTGAATGGAGACTGATTCCGTTTTATAAATCGCAAAGTCAATGGTACAAAAATACGATTCAACGAATGGCAAAATGGTTGGAAAATTGAATGAGCGAAAATGATATCATCGGCGTTATTCCATTGAATTACGAGCCACAGACAGCCAATGATATTTGGTGGGCTTTTTTTAAATGATAATTAATGAAAAAAAAAGCGATTGCAGAATTATAATGATTTCGGAACTTTAATTCTATCAGTAAAAGGCATCATTCCTCAAAGATTTAAGAATGAAATGCATGATAACAGTAACGCTAACGATTGTTATCATTGTAACGTTCAACGTTCAGAGTCGATCAATCGGCAGTCTTTTAAAATTCCATTTCTACCCGTTCCAAGTCCGAGGGTTAGTTTGGTTCATGCATTATCTATCCGAACCCCGATATTTCACCGTTGTCCGAAATTTGATGTAGTATAATCGTTCGGGCGGTGGTAAACTCTCTGGGGGTACGAGTACGTGTATGAATATATTTATCTTCGAAAAACAGGAAAAACAGAGAATTTTGGAGATATATATCGGTGGGCACAGCGGGATGATATAGTATTTGGAATATCGGAATTCATGCATAGTGTGTATAAACGTATGTATAGGCACTTGTACGCGTGCCACTGGCTCCCGGGTGGCTATAGTATATCGGTATATGCAATCCAGTCGCCACGATTGATTTTCACGAGGTGAAAAAAGAAAAAAAATATGTATATACTGGATGTGAGTATCTGTACAGAGATAGAGGACGTATCGGTGGTATATACGTGTTTCGGACATCTGGGAATAAAAGCGCGTCGGGGTTTTCCCTATCAAACACAAATCCAAGGTCCATTGAACGGGGTCCAGCAAACCCGCCGGCCTGGGGCTACGTTTCATAGACAGGAGAGCAGGCATCGAGGCCCGATAGCAACGGGCCGGGCACATGATCCATCCCGGCCATTAAACGAGATCCGATGCCTGGTCATACCGATGGCTCTCGTGCCGCGATGCTTACGCCGTCGTTCGAAAGAGAGGGGTTTGGAGGACCGTTTGGAAGAATTGGGACTGAATAATCGAACCGTACATCGACGTTCTCGCGCTACTATCTCGTTTAGAACAGCCGTACTCCTGTCAACATAGAACATGGAAGAGCCAAGTGCAACCGCGATATTCGATCCGACACGTGCCTTCTTGTCCAACGCTACAGGGCTTCGGAAAATAGTGTTGGGTTGGTGTCTAAACGAAATAGAGCACCGGGTAGACCTAGTTCAGTGATGACAAAAGTTGCCAAACCCTCCCTACGATAGTTTTCGATCTTTTTATTGGCGTCTCCGGCTACGTAAACCATTGCCAACTCGAAAATGGACAACGGTCATGTAACGGTATTATATGATGCTGGATGTAACAAAAGGCCTCATATTTTGACTGAAATTCATCTCAGCATTCGGTGGAGGGTATTTCGTCGCCTTGTATACAAAGTCAAGTTATAATTCGCAGCTGCTGGACACCGAGACGTAGGGCGCGCCAAGGGCGTTTTCTCCCTCGGAAACCTCGAAATTAATATTCGCGGTGGACCCCGGTGTGGTCGACCACTAAATACTCGTGCACGCGGAAGCCGAGATAAATAGACGCAATTAAATTCAGCCGGAAATGCTAAACGGATGCTAGAGAGAGAGGAGGAGGGGAGAAAAAAAAGAGTGTCGCCAGATAAGCGAAAGGGCTCTCGGTCTCTGGGATGTTGTGCATCCCGGTCGAGCGTACGTACACTCGTGCAATACCATCCCATACCAACAGAGTATTTATGGCGAATGTTCAGATAACCCTCCTGTGAACCCTCTACCTCGTGTGAAATTAGCTGTTCTCATTCTGCTACATCCACGAGTTCTATCTCTGCCATTGGTGAATCCGTTTGAGCGGAAGAAACACACGAAGTTTGTGCAATTTGTGTAGACCGCTAATTCTAAATACCGCAAACAATTTCAAGGAAAATTTCATCGCTAAATATCAGTTTTTCAGTTTAATAGTTCGTTACAAACCACACAAACTATTAAATTAAAAGTCCGCAAAGTCTGACAAAATACGGTAGTCTCTCATCGCTCTGGATTATCAGAAAATTCCTCATCACAATGAAATAGTAAGTTAGAAGGGGCAATTGCAGTTCTTAGTTGTCGCCTAATAATTCTACAAATGAATGTGCAAACGCGTTGGTACTTCTCATTAGTATCCATAATAACCCCGAGAGACGTATACGCGGAAGTGGGTGGACGAAAAATCGGCAAAGTTGCCTCAGTTTGGCTCAATGCAAAGGAGGATTTAACGAGTTTCGTGACTCGTGGCAGTTTCGTCGCTCTCTCCTTGTTACCAGCTCTCTCCCCCTCCGCGGAAACCCAAGAAGTATCAACGAGGGTTTTCCTCCCTTTGCCTTTGCTTTTACTCACACGCTGTTAGGCAACCGGCGAATTTTGCAGGACCGGTCTTAGGCTCGGCGCTGAAAGCTCAACGGAAAAGCTCCGCACTAGAATAGCGGATAGAGACCGGAAGATCTTTCTTCGTTAATGCTACAATTCTTGGCGTTGAAGACGGCAAAAAAATTAGCCGTATCTTACAGAGAGGCCGATTGTGTTCGGAATCAAACTCGCAGAAAAGTCAAACGCGACAAATTTGATAGCTAACAACGACTTTGAATATCGTAAATTTTCACGTTGCTTTCTCATTAATTTCTTTTATTCGCGAAACTTCTTCCATGAAAAAGCATCCTCCGTCGGTTTTTTTTTACATCCCTTATCAGAAACTCCACGTGTGTACGAAATTTCAAAAAGAATACAAAGTCCGTCTACTTGATGTCTCGCCGCCCCGCGCATCCGAAGATTTAGCTTACAGAGAGTCTCGAGTAAATCATCGCAGTCGTGAGCGTCGTTGGTGCTCCAAAGACTTCAATGAAAACTTTCCTCATTAAGGTTCCCTCGGATTTTCTCATATCCTCTTTCATTATCCACTGTAAACTAACATGCTACATAGGCTTTGCGTACCTAAATTTCACGCTAATTTTGCAAGTGAAAGAAATCATTCCAAGCACCGCGTAAACTAGAAGAAAAAAAAAATCAGAAACGATCCGATAAACGGCCAATCGATACTTCAACGACATAGACTATTCGCAGTCTCGAGCGGTGATTCTTCGCAATCTCGTAACCGGCTCTCCGTATAATCAATATTATGGTCTCGGTTTGCATGATGTCGTTAATACGAAAATTCATAGAGTATCGAGCCGACAGGAAATCGATACTCAACCAATAGATATAGTATTTCCATCCCTTTACGGAGCTTGATACACACAGAAACTGCGGTTGTACGCGTAGTACATGCTTCCGATACACCATCTAAGGTTCGAGGCCACTTCGCGGTAGGAAAATAGCCTGGAGCGTTCCTCTGGAGCCGAAACTTGGCCTAAGCCGTCTTCGGATAGTCCAAGCGCACACACATGGCCGCAGCAGAAGGAGTGAGGGGTTGCGGAGGATGTGAATATCGCGGTTGTGAACGGCTTCACGGACGGTAGAGGTAGCAAGGGGATGGTGAAAGGCTGGATGCCGTAAATATTTACCTGAGCCTCGGTTGAATGGCCGATGAATAAATTTCTTACCTGAATTGCTCGACATGTTATACTCCCACTTTCCTACATATATGCACATGTATATATGTATATATATATACCTTTACACAGGGGGGTAATTTAGGTATAAGGCAACGAGAGTTTACGCCAGGAGTAGCTACAGAAGGAGGAGAGGGAGGGAGGGAAAGGTTCGAAAGGGGTAAAAGGAACCCCGTGCGCTCGGGGTACCGACGGGTTGAGAGTTTACCACGCCTCTTCCACGTCTTCCTCCCGGCGTACGTCCCTTCACGTTCGCGTTTGCCTCACCGGTGCCGGGTGCGGTTTTCGCGAAGGGGAATGGTTTTCCGTAAACAGACCGAAAGTCGCTTCGGTGGGCTTCTCGCGTTCTATCCTTTACTCTTCGTTCGTTCGTTCGGGATTGAAGAGGAACTGCCTCGTACATAAGCGAGTTGGAAGTCTTGGCGTGTGCTTTTCTCGCTTCGGCTTCGACCCTACGGCGCTCTTTCCTTCTCTTCGGATTCTCTCGTTCCTTCGATAAGAGAACGGAGAATGGGAGGAATTGCGAGAACGAGAGAGACAAAAGCGGCCGAGAGAAAGGCACTTTCAGCTTCGTTGTCGTCGTCGTCGTCACCCCCGCATATACTCGGCAACCCTAACGACTCAACGTGTTAATGCTCGGGAGAGCACGCGAGTAGCGTGGAGAAGAGAGCGAGATAGAATAACCGGATAGGGGTGGAAGGGAATGAAGTACATAGAACAGGGTCTTTAGACGATGCCGACGACGCCAGAAACTAACTCACCCCCTCCCATCGTCAACCGTGCCACCCACCCAACGATTGTGTTTCACCCACGGCGGCGAGAACCACGGGTAACTTACACCATTCAGGCTGTGTGTATCCTTCTCTCTGCTTTCCGCACTCTTTTCTCCTTCGTCTTTATCACCGATGCGCAGAGTGCTTTTTCGGGAGGGAGCATCTGCTCCTCAAACTTTACCCTTCGCAGCTCCTACGTTTCGGCGGTTCTCCTCTCGCCTTCTCAGCATCAATCACATTTCCTTTGCTTTCGCGCTCGGATACACGGTAACTCGTGCTCATCTACATCGTTTATCGTCACTTCGCTCTTCGCGGTATCGTGTAACAGACGGAATTCTAATAGCAAAGCGTTAAATCAAATTGCCAACGAGTTGCAAACTATGTAGCTTTTGGAGTGATTTAAAATTTGACTATTATACACCGAATAAAATCATTAATTGGTAGAACTAAAAATTAGTTAAAAAAAAAATCCTCAAAATTTATTATCCCGACATACAATTTTTTTTCGGTGTAAGCGGATTCAAAGGAACGATCCAACAAAGCCAATAATTAAGTCTTTTAATCGGAATTTTTTATATTTTTGCAAAAATTTCAATAATTACGCGAAATTTGTTTGTAGGATTGAATTAGAGACCGAAAATTATAATATATTATGTTGAAAAAAAAAATGAGTTTCACTATTCGGACAAATAAAGAATTATACAGTGAAAGGTTTATCGTGAGAATTTTTTTTAACAGAAATTAAAGTCGGAATTACATTTGTCATATTTGAAAATAATTATTTTACCCGCTCTCTTATCCTTGTCAGAGTTTGTTAATCCGTTGAATAAACTTCGATGGTTAGTCGCGTCCGGACTCTCACTCTCAGTCTATCGCTTCTGATTCCCATTAAGAATGACTGTTTCACTTAATTAAACTGTCTGCCGGGCTTTGCGAAGAGATTATTATTATCGCGACCGCATGCGGGAGGGACGGGGAAGAGGATCGGCGCGCACGCCGATCAACGAGCCGGATGCCGCGCTGCTCACCCGCGTTGAGCTTCTGGTCGCTAATTAGCGAACGCCCCGGATTAGATCGCTCGGAATTGGTATTACGATCATCGCGCTGATGGTACGTGTGCTTCGTTGCCGCGAATACGCTGCCGTTATAACGGCCTTTCCGGACTATCGATATAGAGTATAGTTTAACGCGCGTATACTATTATGGAGCGTCGAGCACATAGCGAATGTATATACTACAAAGTACTGTGATAGAGTGCCTGTAATTTCAGAGAAATCTGCGGGATAATAACCCTCTGGGCGGCCACAGTAATCGCGGTAAACGCGATCCTCTCCGTCTCTCGTTCTCATTGGATAGGCACCATCGTCATCGTAACGCGTTCGGACAATTTCTCCCTGTTACTTTGCTTACTTTTGCAAACTTCATACGTACCATTTTTTTTTCTTATTTTTATTTTGCTCTATCGCGTAATTTTTTTTTTTTTTCTTTCATATCGTCGAATCTCGTCTCGCCGTAGCGAAAAAGTTTGTGTCTCGTAACTTCATTAATGTTTAGTCATAACCGTGAGCTCTGTGCCGGCGTAACCGCTAACGTCGCTCTCCGGTTCTCGATTCTGCGGAAACGCTTGTACTGCACACCTCTGCCCCGTACTCCCAATTGGCAATTACCATATTAAACAGGCCGCGCTATCCGGACTATATTTTCGTTCTCATCCTTCTATATATATTTTTTTTCGGCTCTTTTTCTTTTTTATATAGTATAAAGCGTTGTGAAGTAAATTTTTCTTTGAATATCAAGGGAATTGCATTTCATACGGAGAACACACTTCTCCTATTGGGTGTTGAATTTTTACGAACGAAAAACAGAGCTAACGCCACAGTGCCAATGGAACGGGGCGACGTACGGAGCGTAGAGTCACTTTGATCACTGACGTGATGTAACCGATAATGCTACCAGCGCTTCGCTCTTTACTCATAACCCGATCAATGTCTGACCACAGCAGTGCTGCAACCACTAACGTCCCCGTATATGGCAGTTAAATTCATTCGCAACTCCTCCTATCACTAATTATATCGTAAACCGCAAGACCATTAGGAGCTCTCGTTGAAGAATTACTTAATTATATACCTACAGTCGATTTTCTTTAATAATAATTACAGGAACGAACCGTTTCGCGCGCCTCAGTACGTTCCGCAAATGCTTAACGCGAAAAATAAAAACGCTTCTGAGATTTTTTTCTTTTTTAACGAGTGTTGCGCAAGATAAGCGACGGCTACAAGATGAACAGAAAAAAAATACATCGTATTCAAAATCCATTTTTTTTTCATTATATTTTTTATATTTATGTTATTATTATTATTTTATAATTTTTTTTTGTTTTAGATATTGTTCAATTTTTTAAAATTATTGTTGCAAAGGTAATTACAAATTTTTATTTCGACACTAATAATTTCGATTATTTCAATGACATCGCAGAAAATCAAGAAAGGAACATTACTTGGGTACCTTTTTCTTTTTTTTTACTTTGTTACTCGCATCTCGCAGTAATCTATGAGAGACGGTGTTGCGGTTCTCGAGTAACGTGATCAATGTCTACTCATAACGTGTCCGGTGTGCCGTAACCACTGTAACGCGACGTCGTTGTAAAGTGCGCTCGGACTTCCAATTACCCTATCAAGCGTTGCAGTAGAAGCAACACAAAGACTCGTTGAATCCAATATCGTGTTGCACCTGTTCATCCGGAACTACGTAACACAACGTACAATTTTTCACTCCTTTTTTTTCCCCCCCAATTGTTTCAAACGTACCCCTCGCGCGATGGCCTTCTGCCATCGGGCCTATCATCGAAATTATTAATCGCCCTTGAATTCAATGCCGGAGAAAAAACGATATTTGTGAAATCGGCACAACTGAGGCACCGTGCTGTGTGTATAAGCGCGCATGGATTTAAAAGGTTTTTCAACAAACGTTTGACTGATTGTGTTCCACTCGAATTCGTCGGCACATTCGTGATTATACCGAGCGCGACGATCGTTAATTAAAAAGTCCGGTGGATCAACATCCCGTTGGATGAGCGCACGGGTACTATTGATAATGGTCGCTTGCTCGACGAGGATCGGAGATTTTTTTTTTTTTGCCGTGACACAAACGCGCAAACTATGACGAATCGTTCGATGAAAATACAGCAACGTAATGAATGCCGCACGAATTGTACGATTTTTCTATCATTGTTATCAATGAAAATCAATAGAATCAAAAACGAAATACATTTTTATTTTTACGATGGATAATTAAAACTTTTTAATTGGCATTGCCATGCAATCGAGTAATAAGACCGTAATGATTATCGGCGCTATTGGCAAATTGGTAAAATACGAAAAAAACATTTTTAGTCATTCAAAAAAAGTGTAAAATTTTTTTTTTTCACATTTAAAAGAAAGTTTTTTTTCGCATTATAATTAACAACAAGCAATAATTGTTTAATGGGAAAAGGTTTGGTTTGGAAAAAAGGTGCGAATGAGTTGATAAACTCTACGACGGCTTTCGTTCGATTTTTTTTACACCGCGGGGTTATTTCACTCAGGAGTACGAGAATTCATGACAATACGATCTCAGCATGTATTCGGGAACGTACCATGACAATGGAAATAGTACGGACAATATTCTATTCATTCCGAGAGGATTGTCCGGCGAGAAAGACGCGGGAGAATGAAAGTATGGAAAGTTCAAAGTACAGAGTAGAATCGCGAGGAATGGTTATACGAGGACAGTACGAAAGAAGGGAGGATCGAGGAACGAGAATCTGGGGAACGAGAAGACGACTAGAAACGACGAACGAAAGTCCGTTGCGTCCGGCAACAGTGTTCGCCGAGGCCAATGCATACGTTAGAGCGTCGAAGCGTCACACATTCGATTGTGGATTCAATTTCAGCAAAGGGCCGATACCCTAGTAGAGTCTGTCGCCGTGGCTCTCGGCCATCCCGTCTTGTCGCAGACTCACCCTTACCAGACGACCGACGGGACAAGCGCCCGGCCAACACGCGAAGATTGCGAGGACACGGGTCGCTGAATATGAAATATGCACCGGTGATTGTTCATGGATTTTCAACTTGTCTCGAATCCGAATCCCGTCCCATCTATTTCTCTGCCTCAGCTACGCCCTCTCTTTTTCCACAATTCCATTGATAATTTTTCTTTTTTTTTTTCAACCGAATTTACGTCGTTTACGAAAATTTCCAAAAAGTAACGATATTTCTATCACTATTCTTGCGTAATCGACAAACTTGTTCGACAAATGCGTCAAAAATGAATAGCACAAGAAATTTGCCACCTTCGTAACGCCGAAGCGATAAAAATGGCATAATGCGTGATAGTTTCATTAGCAGCTCTTTGTGTCTGTACTTTTACCAGACACGGCATTGATCTCATGCGCACATTTACATTTTTACATCGACGCCCCTTCCGTTTTCTGCCTCTCTCCTTTCATTCACTGAGGAATCGTGTTCCACGATGAAACCGCAGGGAAATGGTCGAGGTAACCGCCCCAGTGTTCGGTGGATGCCACGCCAAAGTGCCGCTCTTCAACTTTCCCGAGAGAACATCGCGCACATAGCCGTCGCGCACACATACCCAGTCAGGGATCGCGTACAAACTTCGGTAATGAATCGGTAATTCCCTGGGAATTCCTCGGGCGATAGGTTTTCAAAAGCTCGAAGCTCTCTCGCGCTACACCCCCTTCCCCCTCCCCCTCAATCCAGAGGACGATGGAAACTTCGGTGGAGTAGAAATAGGCCACAGCGACATCTTTGCACAAAGACCTTTTTGCTGTTGCTCTAAAATTCTTTTCTATTCCCCACGAGAGAGCGAATGACCTTAAAATACTTTTGAAACTCCGACATACTCGTAACTTTTCACACCTAAGCCAATAACGTTGCTAATATCGCGAGCAATTTCTGAAAAGTGATTATAATCGACTGAAGCATTACTTTTAATTTTGTACCTCTTGAGTCTCTTGATATTCGACATTTTTTCCTCGGTTACAGCGACTTTTTATCGTGGCTCTCGGTGAATGAATGAATGAAAAAAAAAGAAAGGAAAAATGGTGGTAGGGTGAGTCGAAAGTACCGTACACCACCGGACGACCACAATAATTAATTCACCCCTCGCCCTATTCCTTTTCTTCGTGTTCTCCGTCGACTTGTTACGGCTTAATTAATCGCAATAATTAAAAGGAAGGCGTAGGTTACGAACGTGCCCGGGAGGCGAAGTCTCCTCGTTCTTGTCCCCCTTATACCCCCTACCCCACCCTTTAAACTCCTGTATAGACTTCTCTCTTGCGCCACGTTTGAATATGCAAACTCCTCCGCTTACCGTACGCGAGGCTTGGCAGTTTGGCCGTTATAGCGTTCGGTACACGTCAGGACGGGAGAGGAAAGGTACGGACGGAAAGCGCGCGGCGTGTGCTGCGAGGGGATAAAGAGCACCTTCTCTTGCCGCGAATCCTCGCTCGAGTCTTGGTTTTCAGGTGCTGCAAGCTGTGGAATTAGCGTACCGTACAACCATACAATATCGTAGAGGCGAGGGAATAAGAGGGAGATGAAAGATTATTGCTTTTCGGGAAAACATAGACGTCCCGAGCACTCTGCCGTACGCATACATAATGAATCGTTAATTATTTCTCTCAAAAGTTATCGAATAACAATGAATATTCATAACTATATATAATATAGTCGAGATTCTTCGCTATATCGAATTTAATAGGTTAGACCGGCGAGACTCGAGTCAAACGCGTTCACTTTTTTAACGACGTTGAAGTCTGCGGCTCGTTGTTGTAATGTAAAAAAATTTCTTCGCAAAAATAAAAAATTTGAAATTACAATAGAAAAATATATATTTAAAATAAAATTTTCCTGAGAAAAAGAATGATTTATTACCGACTTAAAAAAAACGTCTTATTGAATATTATTATTATTTTGACATTAATTATTGTCTGAAATATTTTCGTAAAAATCGATTATTACGCTACAAATCGAAGTCTGACATTTAATTGTTTGGAAAATTTGATTTTTTCTGATAAAATAAACCGAATAATAATTGCGTATGAAAAAAAAATGTATTTGTAGGATATAGAAAAATGCGAAGGCAGGTAAAGTAATACTTGTGTTTTTTTTTTGATACATGCAACTATTTCCGTATTCTTGGTGCCCCGACTCGTTTCCTATTTACCTGGGTGGATAAGTTACACACCGTCTCGTGAAATATATAAACATGTATATACATATATATCGAAGAACGGAGTCTTGGCAACAAAAGAGGGTTGGAGTTTCGAGGGGGAGGTTAGAGGCTGCCTGCCAGTAGGTTAGTTGGCTATGAAGTACGAGAGCTTCGGGAGAACACGCGGCTAAGGCGGAAAGGCAAGTAAGGGAGGCCGCGCGCGTTGTGGAAACTTGAGAAGGGATGATGGGGATAGAGAGAGCGCCGTAGCGCGGGTGGTTACGACGAGAGAAGGGAGTGAGGCGCCGAGAAGAAACGTGCAGACTCGCCAGGGGTAGGTTACTGCGTCGCAAACATGGAATAACAAAACCTGCCGGCCCACCCCGATGTGCAAGTTTCGCATCAACTACGCTTTCCTTCGCCCTAAGCCCTCCTCTCCACTCCGCGTCTCTTTCATCCCTTTACCCTTTCGCTCTATCGCAAGAGTCGGGCACGAGAGGTTCAGGAATACCCAAACCCGCAGTCTGCGTCGAGCCTGCAGTTTGCTCCCTCGGGCCACCTTTCGTCCTTTTTTTCCCCCCGTTTTTTCTCCTCTCTCTCTCTCCAGTCTGCTTTCTCTTCTTCATCGTTCCGGTCTCGCATACCAATCGCCACTAAATCGTTTTGCGTATAGCAGAGAGAATATTCCTACTATCCAAGCATTTACATTTACTACGGATGCTCTGGATCCACCGTAGGATCCGGATGAGCTCAGCCACTCGCCGAATAAACTCTCTGGCATGCGAAGGAATTCAATACCTCTCTCTATTCGCGGCTCACCGTGCATCAGAATATTGTATGCGCATATGAGAGAGAAATTATCATGAAGAGAATTGATATGATGATTAGTTTACATTAAGAAAATATTATTCTCAAAGGTTCATCCTTGCCGATTCTATAAAGTGTGATAATGCAATGGAAACAATAATGATAATAGTAATATTAAATTCTAATACAAAATTTATAGAAACGTGCAAACTATCGTATCACTCGGAAAAGATATAGCAACGTAATAAGTGCCGAACAAATTTAATGAATTTTTTTTTATCGTCGTCACTAAAAATCAACGAAATAGAACGTCATATACACGATGAATAATTGAAACTTCAAAATCAATCTCACGATACAATCGATTAATTAGATCGTAATGATTATTGATTTATTTGAAAAAGATCGCTAGATTACTAAAATACGGGAAAAAATGTTTTAGGACGCAGAAAAAAAAATAATCGTAATAATAAATTTTCAACGTGTTAATGTATTTATCGGTATCAAAGGATATTACGTTTAGCGATAATCTCAAGGGTCTGATCAACGATTAAGGATTATTTATACGGGTTTTGTTTTCGTTATTAACAGTCGTAATTTCCCGAAGGCCTCTCCGTGTTACGGAATATCTTAGATATTATCGCGAGACTCAAAATACCGGAGGGCCTTTCTCCATCCAACTTTCGCCGCTGCGCGTCGACTTCTGTATGGAATAAATGAAATTAAATACCCCGACAAGAACAACGCTTCTCAATATCCAATGATTCGAGTTACACTTTGCGATACTGACTGTCGGAATTTCTAAGGGAGCGCAACAGCTAATGCAAGAAAGTGAGTGAACCAAAACGTCTCGAATACATATTATAATGGCTTTTGTAAATTGACGATTATATACTCCGCCATTATTGTAATTCTCTTGTACTTGTACCACTCGAGATGAGAGTTCTCGGGTCTCCCTCTCCTTTCTCCACTCAATGCCAATCTTTCAATAACGAACGACGTCTCTCCCTCAAAGTCCCTTGAAGAATTAAATTTAATGCGTTCCACTCTCTTCCGAGCTCTCCGCTATTCCCTTCTCGTTTTAATGGTACTTCAAGAAATAATTATCCTGTCGGACAATATAATAAATTTTTCGACATCGTTATAATATTGCCTGCGAAAGCCTCGTTGCGTTAACTTCGATTTAACGAGAAAACAGAGAAAAGTTTTTCTCTTTAAAATAAACGTGTATTTCTTTTTTTCAAGCTCTGTTTTTTTTTTATTATTTCGATAAGCGAACGAACTCACTAAAAAACTAACTCGACCAACGATAAAAGCTCTGTTTTTTTTTGCGCCTCGCATACTATTCGAAGCGGAATAACAATTAGGAAACGTCGTACTAACAGTCAGGAAAAAAAACTTCGGGTCCGCGAAGTGTAAACTCGGAAAGCTTTCTCTGTCTGCCTTCGGAGACACGAGATATATATTAGGAAAGCTTTTTATCTCTCTCTTTCTCTCTCCTATACTCGTTGTCCTCTCGAGGGGAAACCATTAGCCGCTAATGATTCACGCAAATCGTTCCGAGTTCTTCTTTGACTTACCTACGTAAGCTGGTATACGAGAAACACAGCGGGTCTTTCGTCTCACGGTATCAGGAGAGTAAACTTCAACCATTGCACAACGACCGAGCAATTATTCTGCGTTATACAGGCAAATGTTGAAAGTTGTCGCTTGTTACAAGAAGTTTCGAAAATTATTTAAAAAATTTCGCCGCGTTATTTACCGCTGTCGCGTGTTCGCTAATGCCGCATATCATTCGATCATTTTTCCAACGCCCGCGAAAATATTTCAATATTATAAAAACGTTATTTAATTTTTAATTTTTGTGTATATCAGGTTAAAAAAATCGATCGATCGGAAGAAAAAGTTGCGAATCTCCGATTAAACCTTTTCCACTCGAATTTCATTGTCAGTCGTTGGCGAGACTTCTCCACTAACCGCGACGTCGATAAAAAAAAGTCACAGAATCCCCGGTGACCCCGTTCTCAAGTTCCGATATCTGTGGGCTTTTCGCTGTGAACCGCTGAACCAGTTGGGTCGGTCGCGTTTTCTGTCGGAAGTCTCGAGGATCTTCTGTCTGAGAGGTCGGGTTCGCGTCGTTCAATTCCTCGTTGGCGGCAACCGACTATTTAATTAATATCGGTTGCAGACCCGGCGTCTAGAGATCTAAATATTCTCGAGGGTACAACATACTTTCGAGAACCTAATAAAAAGAAGCGCCGTAATACCGAAACTTCAACCCTGAGAAAGGAAAGAAAAGTGGAGCTCGAAAATCTCAGCTATTCAACTGATACAGACAAATTTTATCGGTCAAATAATCATTTTTTTCTCTCGATTGTTTCGCGGTCCAGACTTTCCCTTATGAAAATTTCTCTTTATAATTTTAATAACAATTTTTTTTTCCAAGTAACCAGACGGTTTTTATTTTTCAATTTTTGCTACACGACCGCGAACCTTGTTGTGAAAAGCGGCGAATAAAAAAAAAAGGTAAAATCTCGCGGCCACAGAGACGGCTCTGTTAGCCGTTGTTATTTTTCGTTCTGAGTTTTCGGTTGCCGAATGTAATTGCAACGTGATATTGTTACCGCTGATGTTTCGAGGTCGTCGGTGCCCGTGGGCTTTTCGTTATCGCGATAACACGAAGGGGGGATGACGGGAGGGAGGAGGGCGACGGGGAACACGGATCGTCCGACGAAAGGATAATTAATTTTAATTATAACTACCATTACGTTGACCTTCCGCCCACGTGGGGTATGTATAGTTTGCGAGAGGTACGAGAAGCACGGAGTTACGTATCCATATCCAGTTACGCCCACGGCGTATCCGCGAGCGTTTTTCGCCACGAGCCGGCGTCGGGCCTGTGGCTTCTGCGAAGCTCGCGCTGATTTATTACGCGGTACAGTCTATACGCTCGGCTGGTTTGCGGATCCCTGTCGTTGCCCTCACCTCGCCTCACTTATACATCGCGTCTGCAACGTTCGTGTCATCCCCGCCGGACGAGGAAACATATTGGCACGTTATTAAATTCTTGCCTAATACGCCGGAATAATGGTGACGGAGCACCGCCACTGGACCACCACCGCATGTACCCTTCGAAGTGAGTAACTACTGGAAGAGATAGCCCCTCGTAACGATATGCATACTGGTATATGTGTTCACTGTCGATAGAATATGGTATTAGGAAAACGGATGCCGTTACATCGGAGGCGCGGTTCGTCACGCGAACGAGATCTATCGGCTTCCATATTATCCCCCGTGTAATGTGCAGTCAACTATCGATACCGGACATTTTTCTATCGATGTCGTGACAAAAATAAAAAATCATCGGTGAATTTCCATTTTTCTCAAAATTGACAACGTATGACTTTGCATCACATGAAAAAAAATATATGCAATATATTAGAAATATATAAAATTAAGAATAATAATAATAATAATAATATCGAAACAAAAAACATAATTTGTCGAACATTGCTATAATTTAGTTAACTCGACCCCCTCAGTGCTCTGAAGGAGACGAAAAGAAAACCGTTCGGGATTAAATGTTTGGTAATAATTCGCCGATAATCACGCGGCGCGATTATCTTAAGCTTGTCAGAGATTTCTCTACTCCGGGATAAGAATTTTTTTTTATCCGACGGGACCGACGTTAACTGCTATCGATGATAGATTGATTGATGAATCGTAGGCGTGTCGTGGTTTCCGCTAAAAGGTCATCGGCCGAATCCGATTCATCGAGAGGGAGGGGAGGGGGGGGGGGGGGGGGGGCAGTCAGGCACGCGAGCAATCGTTAAACTATCCAAGAGGTTTAACGACTGACTAATGGCTACGGGTAACGAGAACGTAGTCTTCCTCGTCGATCGTTCGCACATATATCGACAGCGACCCTCGCGCGTCGCGACTATCGCCCATGGTCACCGCGTCTAGCCTATGTTTCTGCCAGCGGAAACTCTAACACTCCCATACGAACTACCGGAAAGGGGCAGTGACGCTGCTGTCCGACACACCGGGGCCTTCCATCAATTCGTTCGCTCGCTCGTTTCTCTCGTTCATTTCTTTTTCTATATATATTTTCGTGTTGCCTTTTTTTTATCCCGACGACCGCATTACACGAACACGCGGCACGGTCACTCGTGTTTCTATAATGGCACATGCAATTCTGCTCCCCCCGCCCTCTCCCTGCACCCTTGTCGACGGCTTTGGTCTGTCGTGACGAGTGCAACGCGTAACGAATGACTCACTCCTCTGTTATGCGCAGAATTCGAACCTCTCGTTCTCATTTTTATTTCTTTCGCATTGTATATACTCTATGGCAATCATAAAATTTACTGCTATCCGGTCGAACGGCCGGCTGGGGGTGCGGTGAAGCCACTCCGAATTTCAGCTGCCCGTTACAAAAATTCCGACCGCGTTAAAACCGAGGAAATTTTTTTTTCGAAATATTTTACTGTTTTTTCGGGAAAAATTTATAGATATGCACGCACTGTAAAAGTTTCTTGTTTTTACGATTAATGGATATATTCGGGAACAACAAATATTAAAAACGAACGAAAGGACTTCATTTACCGGGATATTCGGTAGGATTTTGTATCGGATTGGTGGAAAATAATTAATTAAATAATAATTTGTTTCGATAAACACATGTTGTTGATTTTGATTATGCATTTCAATAAATTGCACAGTTTTTACTGATAATTTGGTTCCCACGCAATTATAAATGGTAACCACCCCTCCATACGCATACATCTCTAATCGCGCGCGATCGGAATCATCGAATCATCGTCTCTCGCCATTTCGTTTTGCATAAACGAATAATGTTCAACCAGCGATGGGGCTTTCTCTCGATTTTCCATTATGCCGTTGCGCTCGTGATTGCATAATGATTCCATAGAACTGCATGGGAATCAATCACACAACTTATGAGGAAAATGTGCACAGCATCAATTCGTTTATTTATGCATCCCGTTTTATTATTATTCATAATAACGGCGATGCCATTGTTATCTCAACGATATTGTGCCCAAAGTGATGAAACAAAAAATTATTATATTCGTTAATCGATAACGAATTATACAGGAGGGGATAGTGGGGCAAAATGAACCACCTCCGCAAATCCGGAATTTTTGTCGATATACACAAAACTTTTTCACTACTTTTGAACCAAGAAATCGATTCGTCACACCCTTTTATTGTATTAAGACGAAAAAAAAATGGGGCAAAACGTCTTCAATTAAATTTCATTTAAAAAAATTAAAAATATGAATTTTTAATAATTATTCATTTTACCACAGGCAATAAATATTCCCTGGAATTTTATTAAACATCGATCCCCTTTATTTTTGGTAAGCAATGGTCTGCGGCATAAAAAATGGCCACGAATCGTGAAAATCGAACTATTCTAAAATTTCATGAATTTTACGATTGGTTCATTTTGCCCCAGAAATTCAAACTGTCCTCTTTTTGCCCCATTGGCTCATTTTACCCCACTTACCCCTACCGGTAGAATATTGTTCACCGCGATCCCGAACAGGATGACTGACGCCTAACCGAGACATTACCATTGAATTCGCGAATCGTTCTGCACCGCGAATCATCGTACCATGATATTCTCGTTTGCATAACTGAATACATCTCGCAATACAACAACTCCATTCTGCACGGACAATTTCACTGTTTTATCCGGACGATACCGAGAGAGGCACAATACGGATATAGTCGACTCACACTGACGCAATATATGGTCAAGTGGACGAGCAAAGCTTGTCGATCGAAACGAACTCTGTTACGAATTAATGAAGCGTCCGGATTGCTTTTAAATTCAAACGAGAACATTTTGGTTCAAGGATATATATATCCTCTGCGAGACAAGGCTAACCGAACTGAAACAAAAACAGCGATATGGAGCTCTATTTGATTGACGCAACTCTATTGAGCGGAGAGAGGTCTTCGTTTTTTGTTTTTATTTATTTTTTTGCATAAACGTAGCGAGTTTGGACAATATGTGTGCGCATGAGCGACTAACGAACATAGAGACGGACAAGTGGAGTTTGCTCGCTTGATTTTTTAGCTACGCTTGTTCGAGCTTTGGGGCTTTTTGATGGGAAAATTCGGATATAGGATCGAGCGATGCTTTTATGGTATACAGGGTTACCACGCGAACCCTTCGTTCTCCCGTCAATCAGCCGATGACTATTCCGTTACGCCCTATTACGTTGGTAAATAGCGATCCCTTCCCCACCGCCACTTCTCCCGCCCGGTCGAGCGTTTCTATGTTGAAGGTGAAGGGTGACGATACGATGATCGTTGACTGTCGATCGGACTGCTATAGAATGTGGTGGACGCGGCTCAGCTATGTTCTGCTTTTGATGCCAATGTTTGGGGAGGTATACGCGTCGTCGGATATCGAGAGTACATCAGCTTCGTTACAATGAGACGGTGCTAGCGATCGATTTCTATAGGTATTCGATTTATTTGGCGTGACAAATCAAGACGTAGCTATGTATTGATTAAAACACTACTATGTTTCGTCTTTGTCCTCATTAATGGCGATGAAATAATCGGCGTCACGGATTTAAAGGGTTATTTTAGGGACATTTTTTTTTACTGAAAAAATATCCCCTATTCAAATTCTTACAAAAAAAAGCTGCATGCGCGGAAGTGGAAACATCCGATTTCCGAGTACCCAAAATTTTGAAAAGAAAAAAAATGGCGCCTAGAAAAAAAATTATACTTTGACGAATATCATTATAATTTACTTGCCTTGAACCCCTCAAAAGTACCATTTACGTTGAACGTTAGCAATGGAGCAATGGGGTGTCTTCTTCTCTACCGCTCGTTCCAATTACGGATATACATATCTTGCGTACACAAGCCGTTCCTCGAAACGTTCATAACACCGAGTCAAAAACTTTTACCAATGTAAACTCTCGCTGAAGGCTGAAAAAAGGCATCTCTATCCCGCGAGTTATGACAGCTTAGCGAGATTGCAGCTGCCCGTCCATGTGTACGCACTTATAAGAACGCGTTAGACGAAAAACTCAGTCAGTCAATACGGAGAGTAAGTGGTGCAGCTGTAGCTGCAGTCGACTTGCATAAGCTTCGTACTGCATGTAGTATATTTGTGATACATGTGTGCCAAGTTTTCTCGGGTAAAAAGCGTTCTCGCTGTGAGGATTGCTTAGAAATTCATATTCACCCTTCACGTTTGGTCGTATCATCGTCGTCTTTCTTCTACGACGGATTTACATGGATATCCGGCTTGTGGATATGTCATACATATTTATAGAATACCTGAGAAAATTTTCCCTTTACGGCAGAGTTTAAGACGACCCCCGTTTTTGTTCATCGTGCTTTTGCTATGGAGACGTACACGTGCGTCAACGACAACGGGTATAACCGTTCGTTGCTCGGTTGCCGCAGCATACGTCTCGGACTGTTATATCTCATCGCGGAGCTGAAGAGATTCGTCTCCATTAGAGACCGCTCGTCTGGCTTATATCCATAGCAACCCGACGTGGATTCACGGCGGTACTGAGAATGAGATTCATACCGGCAGTGATGCCAACGATGCGCGCGTGTATCTGTAGAAAACTGGATACTGTACAGCTACGCATGTGCGAACTGTAAACATCTACTTTAACGCTACGGCTATTTATCTGACTGAAATAAATCTGTATTTCATACGAAATTTTTTGCATTTTTTCTAATTACTATAAAGCAAGGGATCGCCTTTTTTATTACCTCGCAATAGCCGTTTCCATACGTAAAGTAAAGGCACAACATTTTTTTCGAATATACAGTATTCTGACGAACACAAAAATAAAATTATTTTCATGATATTGTTTACGGTTTGAAAATCTTAGCTTTCAATCGATGAAAAAAAAAATTGCCGAAAATCGTTCGATTTACGACGATCTTTCGGAAAATTTCGACATTTTTTCCATGACGTCACATCCGGCAAAAAAAATTTGATATTCAGAATTTGCCACCGGAAGTCGCGTCCCGATGAAATATTTATACGGTACCAGTGTCAGTGAAAAAATACAAAATCCATAGCGTTCCCTTTACCATATTGAAAAATCAGACTTCAAAGAACGGAATAACTTTGTTCGACGGTAAAACGATTTACCAATGAACGAAGTATTTTAACGAGTATGTATTGCTACCGATTTTCTGGATTCCCATTATTTCACGCGCCACATTGAAATGCTTGTAAACGCGATGATAGCCGAGCGTTTAAACTCAGTGGAATGAAATCATTCAAACACTCTGGACCCCTCTTTTCACCTTGAACCGCTGCATCAAACTCACCCCTTCTGGCCGAATAGTCGATAAAATGGAATACGATAATAAAAAAAAGAGAGAATCCACGCAGAAGCGAAGAGAGAGAGAAATGTCGAATGCGGCGGTTGGGAGAGGGGAGGGGGAGGTAGGAGAGTTTCGGACTTCGTTGCAGAACCGTCGAAATCGGAGCAAAAGCAGCGACGATGCCGACAGATGCTCTGACTCACTCGATATTTCTCTATCCCGGTCTCTCTCACTCGCGAATCGGTTTAATTTCCGTCCGTCATTTCCGATACCTGTCCGTTGCCATCAGACGTCAGTACATTTCATAATGGCGGATTAAAACGAGATGGGGAGTGTGGCCCGGGGGAGGGTGAGAAAGCTCGTCGGATTGGTGAGAGCGCGAAATATATAAAGTACGTGCAATGCTTCGAGAGGCTTTCGTTGTACAAAACGTCCCGGATATCTCCCTGGACCTCTATCGTTACAACGTTTTGCTTTTATTTTCCCAAACGTATACCCGTCGGGAAATAGCTCTTTTTCGGTGATGTTTTGTTTTATCTCAATCCCCCTTCTTTATACATATATGCAATTGCGCACATGAGTGAAGGTTCATACGTATGCGTTTTACTTCTATAGTTAATATTGGTCCATAAGGATATATATATATATATATATATATGTCAGAGGGTGTTTATCGGGACATTTTTAAAGGGGTATTTTTTAATGTCGGAATCCATCAAAAAGAAAGCCCAGAATCAAATTCTAATGCGATCTGATCTTTATATTGCTTCTATATGAAAATATGACTGAAATAATATCTAACGGTACTTGTGAGGACTTTCCATGCGGAATGGTAGGTAACAGGTCTGTTCATAGAAATTGATATTTCTCAGGACTTTTTTTATTGTATTGGTCGTTGTCAGACACTAAAGTATCATCGTGACTGTTCTGTGAGTAAAACTATTTCTTGGTGCATACGAAATACTTTCTAGATACATATTATTCGACATAACTCATCCACTGTTTATATCAGATAGCATTAGAATTCACTTTTGGGTTTTTTTCGTAATGAATTCTAATATTAAAAATACCCCGGTAATAATGTCCCGATAAACACCCTTTGACCCTTTGTGGTTGTCAGACTCTAACGCATCATCGTTATTGGTCTGCGAGTAAAACTATTTTTTGGTGGATACGAAATATTTTCTAAAAACATATTATTCGGTGTAACTCATCAGCTCTTTATATTCCGCACATAATGTTAAAAATAGTCGGCCAATTCAAAATTAGTCGTCGCATATTCAATTGAATGGTATTTACCAAGACTTTTTTTGTATTGGTATTTTATGGGGACATGCAAGTGCAGGGGATTTACAAATTTCCCAGTGCTGTATAAATTAAATTTGAACTTTATGTTGCATCACAAGATTTTTGTGAAAATAAGGATTGTGTTCTGCATTTTTTCTACTTTATAACAATAAAGATAACGTTTTGAAAGGTTAAGAAGGGATGTATCGTCAAATTAATACAAGTACAGTATGTGCAAATTTCGTTTTATTCGAGGAACTTAGAAACTTGTAATGATATCAATTTTGTGAAAAATGAACGGAAAAATGAAACAAACCCTTTACATGGTACTTTTCATAACTGAGGTAGTAGCTAAATCAAATTATAAGTATTAAAAATAAAACACAGCAGTTTTCTTAAGCACCTAATGCATCTATCTAATGCATCCAATAATGTTATAACAAGCGTTACTTGTAACGTGTTCTTTTTTTGTTACACGTTTATTTTTTCATTTTTTTATACTGATTGGACATCCAACTTTTAATTACAGCCGCACCGCGAGCTGCCAAAGATGGGTATTTCGAACAATCTTGCGTAATTTGCTTCAACGAGGGGAAAGTCCGCAGTCTGAAGTGTGACGCGTAAACTCTCATAATGATCTCTTTGTCCTCAGCGGTCCAACGTTGTTTAGTGCCAATAGGGCCATAAGGCGATGCTAAAAAGATGAATATATTAAAAAAAAGGTATAAATCGTATAATCGAAAGGATTAATAATAACAACATACTCGAACGCTTCTTCTGTTTTTTCCTCGATGGAGCTGTAGGCTTCCGAAAATTCTCATCATTTTCAGAATCGTCTGAATAATTGCCATCGTCTTTTGATGACGGTCGCGCGGGTGTCTTCACAGTCATCTGACTGTGCGTTCTTTTTCGTGTTGATGATTTTGAGTCTTTTGCTCTCTGAGTGGTTATAAGAATACCCGATTGTTTCTTACAACCTAAAAGAATAAGATTATATAATGGCTATTGAACAAAACGAACTATCGGTGAATGTTAATTATTAACGTTAATATTCTCACGTTGATTCGTATTTTTCACTTTTTTTGTTTTTTCAACCAAAGCAGGCGCTTCGTCTTCGCTGCGAGAACTACGCTCGCTTTCTTCCTGTTCATTTTCGTCGTCCTCACAGTCGTCGTCATCGTCGTCTTCATTACCACCCTGAACTTTCTCGAGAATTTTCGACATTCGCATAATTTCGCGACTCAAGATGGGTTGGCGGTAATGATCACGATGGATTTTTTCTGCATGACCCATGAAATTTGCCACATCCGCTACCTCGTTCTCCGACAAATTGAGTTGAATGCAACTCGTCGCAATATGTTTTCGAAGTGTTGTGCCTCTCATTTTATGAGGGAACTCGATTCCGGATTCGTTCGCGAATTTCCGCATCAGTATGCAAGCTCTCAGATACCAATTTCGTGTTTTATCGGCACCGCAGATGCCGAATACATATCGGTTTGTGGAAGGAACTTTTACATCATTTCGATATTGCAAAATTTTCTCCATACATCTTAAAAGATCCGTTGTCAGAAGTACCGCAACCGTGCGCCCAAGTTTGCCGCGAATGGTGAACCGGACGTAATTTTTTGCGATTTCCTGACTCTCCTTCGACATTTTCTTCAACTCTTCCCTGTTAATACCTTCCCAATTCTGAAAATCTTCGATGAGGATACGTTCAATCTCTCCCGCTCGACGACGATTGAAAAGCTGAACAGACGTCATCGTGCTTTGCGCAAGTTTCAACCATTCCGAACTCTCGAAACCTTTTTCTAACGCTCGATAGGCCGACGTTCTTTTGTCTTTCAGGTAGTTGTGTAAGGTCTGAATATCCTTATCTGACGGTAGCTCCACCTTTTTTCGTCTTTTTTGAAGCGTTTGTGTCTCCATGACATTTTTATTTACAGAGATCGCGATGTCTTCCGTCAAAAGTTTCAAAAAATCTTCGGTTTTTGCCTTTTGTTCAACGTCCTCGCGTTTGATGCAGTCAAAAATATACAAATTCGCAATTTTTTTTAGCAGAGCACCCATCGAGTACGCCGTCGAAGGGGATCGGTAAGTTTTTGTTTTTTCGTCGAAACCTGCAACTTCATTAATGGCTAAAATTGCATCATCGTAGATCTTCGGTTGATAAACTGATGCGAATTCTTCGACGTTATCATTGATGGCCTTGAGAGCGCATAAAAATCGGCCAAGGAGTCTTAGCTGTGCACGAATCATGTCGTGCTGGTGTTGAAGGCTACCATATTTCGCACACAACTTATTGCCGTATAAAATTACGAGACGGTCGTATCGGATTTGCCGAACAACCTCATCTTCTCGCAGCACCGGAAATACTTCTTTTCGCAATATATCCGATGCCTCTGCGTGGATACGCCCCAGAATCTTTCGACCCAACACGAGCAATGTTCTACCTTTTTTGCCGTTGTATCCAAAACATTTTTTTGCGTGGTGTCTAAGATTGCTTTTGGAAAAGAATCCTTTACAATTTTGGCAGGTCTTATAGTGCGTTGCTGGCCTATGTGCGTTTGCACTCGGTCGTCGACACACCATTAGTTCGCCGTCGTTGACTGCGCTGTTTGTGTTGAATTCGAACATACAATTTTTTCTGATTGTATCAATGATTTTCAAACGTTCGGCGTTGCCTTTCGGAAGTTTTGCAAATTTTTGTACCTCGGGTACATCTTTATGTTTGGTCTCGAGATGGCGTGCGAATTTCGTTTGCATTTTTCGGCAATACATGCAATATGATCTGCGATCAAACCCTTTTTTCCCTGAAGCGGTCGTTATAAACATTTCTCCATCGTCACGGGTTGACTTTCCTGGAACGTTAGCTGAAAGCGATATCTCCAGCGACGAATTTTGGTTGGATCTGCGACTAAGCGATCGCGTTCTGTTGAAACTTTTCTCTTCTTCATCTGCAGAATTATCGTGAGACGACGAATCACTTGCGGAGGGCTCGTAGTGAGACCCATCCTCACTTTCGACTGTGAAAAGAATTACTTAAACAATAAATATCGACGAAGATGAGGTCTTCGACCATAAGATCACAACTTCGGAAACTGAAGGGCTATACCTGAAGAGCTAGAGGCACGACTACTTTGACCGCTATACTGTGGAGTATCCGCGTTTATTTGATCTACAATTTCGGTATACTCGGTAAGTGCATTGGCCTGGACAACAGGTTTTGTCGTCGGATCCCCAGCGATGAAAGTTGCGTTGGCCAAATCGTTTCCGGAAACCAAATTATCGACATTGTTTTCTATTTCCCCTATCGAGCAACAGATAAAATATTATGTGCCACGTGTAAATGTATATAATATGAATGTAACGAATCGCATTCATTGCCTTGAATAAAATGTTCAGAAGAATCGATTACCTGTATCATTTGGTGTACTAAACACCACAGGTTGTTTGAAGGCCTCTAATAGCTCGGTGTTGTTGATGGAGGCATCGACGCTAATTTCAGCTGCAACCGTCATTGCATTATCGAAGCCATTGGATATTATAATAGTTGTATCTTGCAATCCGGTGATTTGTGCGCCCGTAGCTACCGAATTAGACGGTAACGGATAAGTCGTGCTGAATTCTTCGTATTGCTTTTCCGGTATGATTTCGTCGAGCAACTGATCCATAACTGAGTTGGTGAAAATGGGATCGAGAGTTGGTGGGTCGGACGATTCGTTAGATGCAAACGACGCGTTAAAGCTGGATGTTCCGCGAGAGGCGTTGCGAGAATTTTCAACCGAAAAATCACGCTTTACAGTTTGGCAGTTGCGGAAATGTAACGTCGAAGAGATATCAGTTTTGGCCGGAGACCGCGCAAGCCCACTTTCGGATTCAAGATTCGTTGATTGAATCGTGTAAGTTTTATCAAGAGCCGATACGTCAGGTAGCTTCTTGCGTACTCTAAACGGTACTATCTTCGCTACATCGTATTTATCACAAGCCTTCACAATCTCAATACTACGTATTGCAGGTTTTTTCTTCTCATCAAACATTCGCAAGTTTGCACTGTTAATATTGATGGGAGTTGCATTGTTATGCAATTCATTCAATTTCGAAGCATGTATTGTGCAATCCGAGTCATTAGGTGCCAGAGTTTCGGTAAACACCGTGCCGTATCGTTCATTTCGATCCGTTGACATAGACATGGAATAGAATTCCGTGCTTGCAGTTTTATCAACGCCATTTATTTTGCGGAGCTCGTTTGAATCATCCACTTCCTTTTGTTCGGCAACCGACCCTTTTTTTGAAATACTATTATCATCTGGAATATATTAAATGAAATAAATTGATCCGATTCGTCGGAAACTCAAGAAATTATCACATTCGATGAAAAATATCACACCTATTTCGTGCACAGATTTGTCCAGCAAAACATCATCTGGCGGGTCCGAAAGGGACAGCAAACGTTCATCTATTTTCGTGTCTCGAGGATTTCTCGGCAAATCGTTTTTCTCAGTCATCGTTTGATTATTTTTTTCGATCTTCCATTCTTCAGGAACTTCTTTTTTGTGATTGCGACGTATAGATATTTCAGCCGTAGAGATTGGTTGAGTGAAAGAATTTTCGCCGATAACGCCTTCGTTGATTACATCACGTTCTTGCGGATTATCTGGATGCTTTGTCTCTTTTTTCATTTCGTCCATAACAACCACATTTGAATCTGTTTCAACTTCTACAATAATGAAAAAGAACAATATTGTCTATTATTCGATTTAAAATTTTGTGAACATGCTGAGAAATTTTTTGATATTTCCGAACCTTGTCTATCGTTCACTTTTTCGATCGGAACTATATAATCGCCAGTGCTAGCAGTCTTAGCAACTTCGTCTTTTTTGCCGAGATCGTTCAAATCGTCTACTTCCTTTTGTTTGGCCATCGATACTTTGCTTGAAATACTATTCTCATCTGCAATAAAGTGAATAGAATAAATTGATACAATTCTTCGGAAATGCAAAAAATAAGTCACAATTGATGAAAAATATCACACCTATTTCGTGTGTAGTTTTATTGAGAAAAACGTCATTGCCCGGCTCCGAAATGGGCAGCAAACGTTCATCTGTTTCCGTGTTCTGAAGATTTCTCGGCAAATCATTTTTTTCAGTCAGCGTTTGTTCATTTTCTTCGTTCTTCCAATCTTCAGGACCTCGTCTATCGCCGGCCGGTAACATTGAATAGTACTCAGTGTTTGCACACTCAGCGACGTCATTTTTTTTTCGGAGATCGTAAAAATCGTCCACTTTATTTTGTTCTGCCACCGACACTTTTCGTGAAATATCATCATCATCTGTAATAACTAAATGAAAATAACTGAACTAATACAATTTTTCGGAAATGAAAAAATTACCGTGTTCAATAAATAAATCATACCTATGTCGTCTACAGTTTTGTCCAGCAAAACATCGTGCGTCGCCTGCGGAGTGGGCAGTAAACGTTCAACGCATACCGTGAATTGCGTATTTTTCGTCCCTTCACTCTTTTCGTTATTCCATTCTTCAGGAATTTCTGCTTTTTTGATATTCCGACGTGTAGATATTTCAGCTGAAGTAATTCGTTGGCTGGTCGAATTTTCCTCGACAACATCTTTGTTACTTCCATCACGTTCCGGTGGACCGTCTGAATTGACTGCGTGTTTTTCGTTTGTGTTGATTGAATAACGTGGATTATTATTTTCTGTGCTTGCATCACTTTGATCATCTTTAGATTCCGCTTCTTCTTTTAAGATTTCCAACACCTTCCGATCGACTGTAATAATGATATTCTTTCTTTCATATAAACACACTTTTTTGCATTTTAATATATGACCTCCAGTAAAGCGTCAAGGTCATCTATCGAGAACAAAGGAAATAATGGTGTTTATCGAGACAGTTCTATATAAGTATTAGCGCGAGATCTTTGCAAAATTTTGAACAAATCATGCTACTGCATTACAAATTTTATCACAATCTACCGTAAAAAAAAATGTTAATTTTTATTCAATTCCTATATAACGTTATTTATTTGACTCCGTGCGCTGTGCGTGCTTGAAATCGCCTTTCTCGCACTCGTAAAATAAAATTGTACGATACTCGTTAGAGAAACTTTTTCTCAACTCGTGTGATTGCAACACTCGCCTTCGGCTCGTGCTGCAAATCACACTCGTCAGAAAAAGTTTCAACGCACTCAATGTACTATTTTATAATAGATGGACTTCAATTTCCACCATTTACTGACTTTGATCGTACTTACTGTTTCGAGCCAAAATCCGTGCAGGATATCTCCCGCCATCCTTATATTTCACGCTGCACTCCGCACCTTGAATATTACTAACACGGTTTTCTCGACAAATAAAATAAATGCCATCGTCAAAAAGCACGAGATGAAACATTTTCTGCTCGTTCGCAACTCCGATGATGTTGCTCATTCGCTCGCCCAGCGTCGACTGAATGTTTGTTGTTATTCGTCGGTTAGGCTCAACGGTTTTTTCTGACATTGTTTCACCTTCTTCCGACACTATCAATACAACGAAAACAACATTGTGTTTCGTGACAACGGTTCTCATTCATCGATGAAACGTTCCAAACCGGAAAGAAAAGTTTCGATGTTATTTGTACGTTTTTTAACAATATTCTTGTTAAAGTTATGCTTCAATTTGCAAATTAACAATTAAGAAACAATCTTGCGCCTGTCCCCATAAGCACCATATGTCCTGATAACATACAATACGTATCTCAAAACGACCTGACAAGTGCCATTTGACCGAATAGATGAAACTTAACTCGTAGTATTATTCATTTAAATATCGACTTGTTTAAATTTCATCTATAAACGACTTTGTGGATACAAAAGATACGTAACGTGAAAATTATGTTTTGGAAAAAAAGCAAGTTTTCCCTCCTAAATTCATTCTTACCGAAAGTAATGGATGTTGTAATACGTCATAAATATTGGTCTCAGTTCTACTGTATTTAAGATGGTACTTGTCAGGACAGTCCCCGTAAGCGCCATGTGTCCCGACAAAATACAGTACATAACAAAAAAATGACCTGACAAGTACCGCCCGGTGAAATAGATGAAATTTACATTGTAGAGGATGGATCTATATGTATCGGTTCGAATTCAATCATTGAAAAGCTTAAATTCCTCATAGGAGATACAGCGCGGGGATTATCTCTGAAAGAAAGACAGGTTCGACTTCAGTTTCAATTTTTTTCAGTGGGTCAATGTTTATACTTCAACGTTATTCGTACTGTGTACGACACGTAATTGTGAGCGTAGGAAATACTAACGTATGAAATTAAAAAAAAATGTCTTCACGAATTCTCAATGAATAAAAAATTATCATTCTTCAACTCGATATCACGGACCGAAGATATTCATTTTTAGCGCAACGTTTTTCTCGTCAGATGAACGTAAATCAAGTCGTTCGCGAAAATTTGGTGATTGGCGACATGATTGCGATACATACAAAAATTGAGTTCAAAGCGCTTGGCTGCGACATTTAATCATTCAAACCTATACTTGTCGGAAGTAAAATAATGCAATGCGTCGAAAATAGCGGTCTCGGTTTTACCAAATATCAAAACGATCTTGTCAGGACAGTCCCTGTAAGCACCATGTGTCCCGGCAACATACAGTACATAACAAAAAATGACCTGACAAGTACCGCCCGGTGAAATAGATGAAACGTACATTGTAGAGGATGGATCTAAATATATCGGTTCGTATTCAATCATTGACAAGCTTTAATTACTCATGGTAGATATAGCGCGGGTATTATCTTTAAAAGAACGACCGGTTTCACTCCAGTTTCAATTTTTTTCCGGTGGTGCAATGTTTATACTTCAACGTTATTCGTACTGTGTACGACACGTAATTGTGAGCATAGGAAATACTAACGTATGAAATTTGTTTAAAATGTCTCTATGAATACTTAATGAATAAAAAATTATCTTCCTGTTGCACGATATCATGGATAGAAGATATTCATTTTTAGCTCAACGTTTTTTTCGTTAGACGGACGTAAATTAATCCGTTCGCGAAAGTTTGGCGGTTGGCGTCATGATTGCGATACATACAAAAATTCAGTTTAAAACGATTGTCTGCTATATTTAATCATTCAAACCTATACTTGTCGGAAGTAAAATAATGCAATGCGTCGAAAATAGCGGTCTCGGTTTTCCCAAATACCAAAACGATCTTGTCAGGACAGTCCCTGTAAGCACCATGTGTCCCGGCAACATACAGTACATAACAAAAAATGACCTGACAAGTACCGCCCGGTGAAATAGATGAAACGTACATTGTAGAGGATGGATCTAAATATATCGGTTCGAATTCAATCATTGACAAGCTTTAATTACTCATAGTAGATATAGCGCGGGTATTATCTTTAAAAGAACGACCGGTTTCACTCCAGTTTCAATTTATTTCCGTTGGTGCAATGTTTATACTTCAACGTTATTCGTACTGTGTACGACACGTAATTGTGAGCGTAGGAAATACTAACGTATGAAATAAAAAAAAAATGTCTTCACGAATTCTCAATGAATAAAAAATTATCATTCTTCAGCTCGATATCACGGACCAAAGATATTCATTTTTAGCGCAACGTTTTTCTCGTCAGATGAACGTAAATCAAGTCGTTCGCGAAAATTTGGTGATTGGCGTCATGATTGCGATACATACAAAAATTGAGTTCAAAACGCTTGGCTGCGACATTTAATCATTCAAACCTATACTTGTCGGAAGTAAAATAATGCAATGCGTCGAAAATAGCGGTCTCGGGTTTACCAAATATCAAAACGATCTTGTCAGGACAGTCCCTGTAAGCACCATGTGTCCCGGCAACATACAGTACATAACAAAAAATGACCTGACAAGTACCGCCCGGTGAAATAGATGAAACGTACATTGTAGAGGATGGATCTAAATATATCGGTTCGATTTCAATCATTGACAAGCTTTAATTACTCATAGTAGATATAGCGCGGGTATTATCTTTAAAAGAACGACAGGTTTCACTCCAGTTTCAATTTTTTTCAGTGGGTCAATGTTTATACTTCAACGTTATTCGTACTGTGTACGACACGTAATTGTGAGCGTAGGAAATACTAACGTATGAAATTAAAAAAAAATGTCTTCACGAATTCTCAATGAATAAAAAATTATCATTCTTCAGCTCGATATTACGGACCGGCGATATTCATTTTTAGCGCAACGTTTTTCTCGTCAGAGAACGTAAATCAAGTCGTTCGCGAAAATTTGGTGATTGGCGACATGATTGCGATACATACAAAAATTGAGTTCAAAGCGCTTGGCTGCGACATTTAATCATTCAAACCTATACTTGTCGGAAGTAAAATAATGCAATGCGTCGAAAATAGCGGTCTCGGTTTTACCAAATATCAAAACGATCTTGTCAGGACAGTCCCTGTAAGCACCATGTGTCCCGGCAACATACAGTACATAACAAAAAATGACCTGACAAGTACCGCCCGGTGAAATAGATGAAACGTACATTGTAGAGGATGGATCTAAATATATCGGTTCGTATTCAATCATTGACAAGCTTTAATTACTCATGGTAGATATAGCGCGGGTATTATCTTTAAAAGAACGACCGGTTTCACTCCAGTTTCAATTTTTTTCCGGTGGTGCAATGTTTATACTTCAACGTTATTCGTACTGTGTACGACACGTAATTGTGAGCATAGGAAATACTAACGTATGAAATTTGTTTAAAATGTCTCTATGAATACTTAATGAATAAAAAATTATCTTCCTGTTGCACGATATCATGGATAGAAGATATTCATTTTTAGCTCAACGTTTTTTTCGTTAGACGGACGTAAATTAATCCGTTCGCGAAAGTTTGGCGGTTGGCGTCATGATTGCGATACATACAAAAATTCAGTTTAAAACGATTGTCTGCTATATTTAATCATTCAAACCTATACTTGTCGGAAGTAAAATAATGCAATGCGTCGAAAATAGCGGTCTCGGTTTTCCCAAATACCAAAACGATCTTGTCAGGACAGTCCCTGTAAGCACCATGTGTCCCGGCAACATACAGTACATAACAAAAAATGACCTGACAAGTACCGCCCGGTGAAATAGATGAAACGTACATTGTAGAGGATGGATCTAAATATATCGGTTCGAATTCAATCATTGACAAGCTTTAATTACTCATAGTAGATATAGCGCGGGTATTATCTTTAAAAGAACGACCGGTTTCACTCCAGTTTCAATTTATTTCCGTTGGTGCAATGTTTATACTTCAACGTTATTCGTACTGTGTACGACACGTAATTGTGAGCGTAGGAAATACTAACGTATGAAATAAAAAAAAAATGTCTTCACGAATTCTCAATGAATAAAAAATTATCATTCTTCAGCTCGATATCACGGACCAAAGATATTCATTTTTAGCGCAACGTTTTTCTCGTCAGATGAACGTAAATCAAGTCGTTCGCGAAAATTTGGTGATTGGCGTCATGATTGCGATACATACAAAAATTGAGTTCAAAACGCTTGGCTGCGACATTTAATCATTCAAACCTATACTTGTCGGAAGTAAAATAATGCAATGCGTCGAAAATAGCGATCTCGGGTTTACCAAATATCAAAACGATCTTGTCAGGACAGTCCCTGTAAGCACCATGTGTCCCGGCAACATACAGTACATAACAAAAAATGACCTGACAAGTACCGCCCGGTGAAATAGATGAAACGTACATTGTAGAGGATGGATCTAAATATATCGGTTCGAATTCAATCATTGACAAGCTTTAATTACTCATAGTAGATATAGCGCGGGTATTATCTTTAAAAGAACGACCGGTTTCACTCCAGTTTCAATTTTTTTCCGTTGGGGCAATGTTTATACTTCAACGTTATTCGTACTGTGTACGACACGTAATTGTGAGCATAGGAAATACTAACGTATGAAATTTGTTTAAAATGTCTCTATGAATACGTAATGAATAAAAAATTATCTTCCTGTTGCATGATATCATGGATAGAAGATATTCATTTTTAGCTCAACGTTTTTTTCGTTAGATGGACGTAAATTAACCCGTTCGCGAAAGTTTGGCGGTTGGCGTCATGATTGCGATACATACAAAAATTCAGTTTAAAACGATTGTCTGCTATATTTAATCATTCAAACCTATACTTGTCGGAAGTAAAATAATGCAATGCGTCGAAAATAGCGGTCTCGCTTTTCCCAAATACCAAAACGATCTTGTCAGGACAGTCCCTGTAAGCACCATGGGTCCCGACAACATACAGTACATAACAAAAAATGACCTGACAAGTACCGCCCGGTGAAATAGATGAAACGTACATTGTAGAGGATTGATCTAAATATATCGGTTCGAATTCAATCATTGAAAAGTTTTAATTCCTCATAGTAGATATAGCGCGGGTATTATCTTTAAAAGAACGACAGGTTCCACTCCAGTTTCAATTTTTTTCAGATGGTGCAATGTTTATACTTCAACGTTATTCGTACTGTGTACGACACGTAATTGTAAGCGTAGGAAATATTAACGTATGAAATTTAAAAAAAAATGTCTTCACGAATTCTCAATGAATAAAAAATTATCATTCTTCAGCTCGATATCACGGACCGGAGACATTCATTTTTAGCGCAACGTTTTTCTCGTCAGATGAACGTAAATCAAGCCGTTCGCGAAAATTTGGTGGTTGGCGACATGATTGCGATACATACAAAAATTGAGTTCAAAACGCTTGGCTGCGACATTTAATCATTCAAACCTACACTCATCGAAAGTAAAATGATGCAATACGTCGAAAATAGCGGTCTCGGTTTTCCCAAATACCAAAACGATCTTGTCAGGACAGTCCCTGTAAGCACCATGTGTCCCGGCAACATACAGTACATAACAAAAAATGACCTGACAAGTACCCTACCGTATAATAAATGAATGTACATCACATAGGATTAATTGAAATATCGATTGGTTTGATTTTGATAATTGAAACGATTTGTTTCCAAATACCGTGAGGATCTAAATGAAAAGAAAGAGCTATTCTTTTTCAAATATTTTGGTTATGGTTATGTCAACATGATTCGCATTGTTAGCGCTTGTTCGTTGCGATATGGAGTACTAACAAAGTAAATACACGATTTTGATTATGATATTTCCATGAGAATTTCTGTAAAGTGGAACATGTTTATTCATTGGGACATTATTATACACCAAAAGCATATACTTCCAGTCCAATATTTGTCGTGTTAGACGAATCAAAGTCGAACGTTTGTAGAAACTTCGATGATCGTCGTTCTTCTGAAAGATGTCTAAGTAATTCAGTCTGAAACGTTGATGTATCCCAATCAAAAATGTATTGACAAACTCTTAGGAAGTTCTTAGGAATACATTTGTATCATATCTATCCAAAAACACTGGTTTCGGTGTTTCTGAATTTTAGAACGATTTTGTTAGTACTCGATGTATAAAGACCTGACAAGTGGCCTGTGGCGAAATAACAATTCATTAATTACACAGATCCCTTGCGAATCGAAAAAGATTGCACAACTGCTTTAATGATATTTATAACGTTGAATACCTTCACGCGAGGTAGAAAGTCCTTACAAAATTGACTTATAAATATAATTAATTCAATAGCGATAACATAAAGCCGCTACCACAGTCCTCACAAGTACCGATGTATGAGTGTATCAAATCAATCTTGAAAAAAAAAATATGTATATATCTATAAATTTGAAGGATTTGAAATGACTGAAAGTTTGGAATACTAAAAAGGGGGTCTCGAAAATTTATTTTGTCATTGACTTGAAAACAATCACCTCGGAGTATTGTTTGATGTAATTCTGAAAACTGTCCTGATAAATACCAAGCTTTTGTAAAGTATGTATATGAAAAGGCCTTGTTGACAAGGTACGCTTAGCACTGCTGTCCTGGCAAACATCGCTAGTCCGCATGACCGCATTTATACGAATAAAGGTTTTTGTAAGAACAGTCCCCGTATCATACTTAATTAATAAAAAATTGTCAGGACAGTCCTGTTAAGCACCATGTGTCCCCATAAATACCAATCTATTACTCAAATAGTCCTGACAACCACCCTTTGACATATATATATATTTTCATCGTATCCTTCTGTTCCTTCTATAAATATAATCATTTCATCTATCTTTGACGTGTATGTATTTTCACCCAAAACGATATATCGATTTAACGAAGACTCGTACGCTTCGCTTCGTTGCACTATTCCCGGCGGTATATTTTTCGAATATACGATCTCATCGTCCTTCGTGTCTCTATATTCAGTTTCATTATGATTGCAAAAAGTTTTTTTTAGACTTCTATTATTTCTCAATGAACAAAACTGCGAGAATAACGATATGGAAAAAAAAGTATATCGCAGAATATACTGACGATATATTCAATAAATTTTCGGCGAAAAAACTGTGTATTATCGATATATTTTATAATATATAAAAAAATGGTACAATTAATAATGAATATATTACTCATCTTCATTTTTATATAAGAAGACATATATAATTTATGTATACAGTATACAAATGATATATAGTTAAAAAAAAAATATTTCGTCTGTGTACTGATCCGGTTTGGGCGTTACGATTTGTGCGTTTCATCCGTAAAGGATCAATCCTTTTTGTGTATCATTTCCATATCATTCAAAGCTCTTCGTTTTCCGTGTCGAAACGTTTCTCAGAACTCTCTTTTTATGATTTTCCGTATATCACACGCTAATCCGCGCCCCCGTATTGCAACGTAGCACGGGCTCAAGGTAATCGAAGCTCCGTTGCACCGAACTGGCAGAAGCGGAGGCTTTCCGGAGCGTTTTGAAAGTGAATACAAACTCTATCGTAAGCCCCCATCCCCATCATGGCGAAGATAGTTCGAAGAGAGCTTTGGACTAAAAGAGAGTAGCGAAGCTTTTGGCACACGCGACGTGGCCGCGATACGGAAAAGCTGGATTTCAACTCGATTCATGTATAGTCGATATAGTAATCTCTTACTGTATTCTATCTCTGTGCATACATTTTCCTCTCTATTCGACCGGTGTACCGTTAATTCCGCATGTCGTTACTATTACAACGGCGAAACACTGCGAGGCTGAGCTTTCATCGAACGATAGACTACGATTCGACGTGACACGCGAGCGATTTCTCTGTCCTTCGCTTTGAGGCCCAATGATTTACTGTGATTTGACGATCCTGTCGCAACACCATCCGCATTGATTCTCATTGAGGAACTATACGTGTTTTGATTTCCCCACGTGATTTTGCGCGTCTGTCTATACACCGCATACATCGCGAGCCTATCTACTGTCCGTATCTATATACTTGTAGTCGAGGATTCCGTTCACCAATTCACGTTTCGCCTTCCTAAATCCCGAATCTAAAGCCTCGCGAACGCGTATAGAGATGCAATCGCCCTTTTCCCTCCCTTCTCTCTTACTTCCTTGTGTTTCTCTATACGTACGCCGAAACGGGGGAGGATTCGCGAATACGCCAGTATTTAGCTTGTCGGCTTTCACAGTTCTCTACAATCCTTGAAATACAGAAGCAGACACGGGCCGATAAGAGGGATGCATCGACTCGTTTATCCTGGCACTTACGACTCTATGCTAATTAAGGACAACCCTAACGGCTCGTTACGCGAAACCGTCTCGTCTTACCGACGAAAAGCTCCAATTCGTGATTATCCATTCGCATGAAATCCTTTCGTAGGCGTATTTTTTTTGGGAACAAAGGCTAAAAGTAATGTTCAAATTTCGAGATCGAATTTTCGATACTTTTGTATCGAGTGAAACGCACAAATTACCCTCGCAACTTAAATTCTAACGCATATATCTTTTTTACGATCAATTCGCATGGAAAAACCGGAAAAATGGGGCAAAATGAACCGCTTCGGCAATTCAAGGAATTTTTTCGATGTACATAACACTTTTCCGATACTTTTTAATGAAAAAACAGATTTGTCACATTCCTCTGTTGGATTAAGATGAAGGAGATTTCCTCAACCCTTTAGTCCAAATAACTCGAAGCTGCAGTTTCGACGCACTAAATCCGACATTCCTGTAACCATCGACGAGATCAATTTCACCTTCTATTTCGGGTACGCATCGTGGAATTATAAATGAACAGCGCAACCTATCGGAAAGTGAGAGTGACAAGCTGCGGATTCGAATTCACCGCGAAGAGACTCTATTCGTGGAATGAGAGGCGTTAATGTTGTATGTGCGAGTGACGAGCACGCGTTGCGTCCCCCTGATGTGTCGAGGACTAATGCTTTTTGCGAGAAGTCACGAGAATCGTTGACATTGGGTGATGTGACGGAGATGATATCCACTCTCAGGAAGAGTAGAATCGTACGTATAATGGCAAAGCTTATTTATCATGCACCCTTGACTTCGAGAGGCCGGCAGTCATTTGCAGGAACGATACCCGGAATAAATTCATAAATTCGTCGAGCGTTTTGCTGGTCGAAGGACACCGCTGCGCGCCTAGTTCGGTGAACGAGATTCGGCTAGTCGCAGAAAGAACAGAACGCACCCTCGGTTTCCATGTAATGGGCGATATCCGATGCACCCTCACCCCCGTAAACATTCCACCCCTTGAGACTGACGTACGAGAAAGAGAGTAACGAACACGCACCAGCGGTCGACTCGACGACAGCCGTGAGTCATTGAATGTGACGAATTGCCGCCATATAGACACCATTTAGAATCTCATTAATTAGGAGAATTTGCATGGCCCTCAAGGCGAGGGCTGAGATTTATTGAAGCCACAAGTCCTGCTGACCTTCAAAACCCCGCAGCATTTTTTTTTGAGATCTTGGACCCCGAAAAATTCAGCTTGATCATTATGTCGAAGCATTTTTTGAGATCAGTCAACAAGATTCGTTGAAATTTGACGCGGGAAAAATCTATATAGACTAAAAATACGCCGAGTAAGTTGCGTGTTTTCGAAAGTGAAAACGACATGAAAGTATTTGTGTGAATCAATATCTTTCCAAATAAAACGGATTTTTTAAATTAGCGCATGGATCACGTAAAATATGGATTATTGATTAAATATGAATTATTGATTAATTCTTGATGAATTATTGATTTATCAATAATTGGTATTGACACTGATAAATGTTTCGTCCTTATAACGATTCCTTCAGAGCTTTTAATAGCGATTAATTCGCTTGAAAAAATACTTTCATACGCAAGTTCTATTCATCAATGATCCCTAAGAGTCGTTTCTTAGTACTCAGTACGGAATTGGAGCGCGAAAGAATGTACGTTTGATAGGCGAAAGAAAAGAAAAGAGAATCAATGGCTTCTACTCTATATATCTTTGCTCTCGTTGGGATTCTTCAACTGCAGAGTTTAACTGGCGTGGGGGTTGCTCCCGTTCCGGGAAATGCGCTTCCGGATCCGTACCTATTCGGGATGTAGTAAGGCCGCCATTGCAGCCTGACTTTCTTTCCGCCCGTCTCTCTTTCTCTGTAACCGACAAACCAATTATCCTCGCTGGCATCTCGTCGACAGCAGCAACAGCAGCGAGGATTCCCGATAGGAAGAGAACTCTCATGGCTTTGGAGGCCCGTTATTCCGGCGCATCGTCGCGATTGGGATTCATCGGGAACGGGGAAAAGAAAAAAGAATGAAAAAAGTAAAAACGGAAAAGTCGTAGGCATTCGGCAGAGCAGAAACTCCAGACGGGGATATAATGACAACGGGAACGACCCCGTGAAAGAAGAAAATCCTTCAGTCAATTGAAAATACGACCCCCGTGTAGACAAGTCGTACAAAAAAATCCGCAATTTCCGATTCTCATACATTCCAAATTCGTCTGGCGTGCAATTGTTGGGCGTTTGATTGATTAACGATGGTTGCGCGGATTTCGACAAACATTTAGCTTGCGCAATGTGTTGTTTTCCTATTCGCCGAATCATCATATTATCATCTCATTAAACATTTTGCTAAAATCCTGTCGTATCAATTTCATTATCAAAGTAAGACGCTGCCGACCGCAGGAGCGCGAAAATATGTGTTGCCAACGGCTGAAGGGCGTTGTTGCCTGGTTGATCAGCAGATGGGGTCATTTACCGTTGTTCGTACAGAATATTTTCCAGCGCTCCATGGTACTCTGATTTCCTTGTGGGTGTCTGTAATGACGCGGAGCTTAATTGACCGAGTGACGTTTATACGAATCGGGGCAAAAGGCTTGCGGGTCAGAGGGAAGAAAAAAGCAAGGCGTAATCAACGAGCGCGGTGTGAAGTCAAAAGAAGTGACGATCCATGAGAGGCCAACGCACCGGAGAACGTTACAAATGGGGAAGGAAAGAGTCAAAGAAAACTGTAAAAGTTTTGAGCATCAGAGGTGGCAGCGAACGTGGAGCGAGGACCTTTGGATGATCATACCAAGAGCCCATTCTCGTATTCGCTCGGTACACATCCAGATGCGCTTAATGGTTCCTACAGCACTTCGCTTCGAATACACTACTAGCCGCAACGGGTTATCTCGCGCTCTTTCACTCCTCTTCTTTCGCCCTCACTGACGTTTTTCCTGCTGTTTGCTGCCCGCTGCCGGGGCCTTCATCTCACTCGGCAACTTTTTAATCACCCCGAGTTGGAACAAAGGTGCCGAGGCAATGGGTGTTCCTAAAGGACACAAAACACTCACTACCCACCCGAGTACAACGGGTTCTCTTTTCACTGCAAGCACGACTCAGTCTCTGTTTCTATTCCGTTCATTTCATCCCTTGTTGCTCTCACTCGGGCCCATGCAATCCACATTCGTTCCTTTTCTCTCTGATCTCTTTCTTGGTTATTAGAACGATCCAATCGTTTTTCTACAAGAACTTGGAACATTTCTTCTGTTTGAGGCGTCAGCCAGATTTTCACGGAAGAAATAAATGTTTCAGTTATACGGGGGATGAGGATTCAGGCACGTGATGACGCAGGTTCAACGCAGATGTATATAAGCTCACCGTGTCTCGGTGGCCCTCTCAAAGTAAGCGATGAGCCTCGAGGCCACCCCGTCGTGTCCCTTTTCGCAATAATCAGCGTCCTCCCCATACACGATGTTCTCAATGAATTCTCCCGACTTCGGGACACTCAACCATGACAAGTCGTCGCATTCGTAGGCGTCTGGCGATGATTTCTGCCTCGAGCAGCCTGCCATACCCCATACTATTCGTACTCCGCGTATATTCATCATCGAAATGAAAACTTCTGATGGAGCAAAACCAACAAATGAAGACATCAAGTCAGGGAAGGCGCACGTGTAACGAGAAAACGCAGAAGAAGGATCACAGACATCACCAAGTGAACAACGGCATCGTTGCCTTCAGCCAACATCTGCGGTGTAATACATTTCGATGGGCTTGCAGATCTCCCTGCTACTCCAAGCTTACAGCCCTTGCAGTCAAGAAGTACCATACACGCAGGGTGTTCTTCCAGGCAAAACGAACCCTCCTTCGCGTTACAATAATTACACCAGCTACAACATACCCCGAGAACGAACACCGCGACGATGAGCGAATGTGTTCGCGCAATGTCGGTCTGCCTCAGCGAGTTTTAAGACAATGAGTCTTCCCCTCGTTGCGGCGGTAGCGAGAAATTCTTCCTCCGCCTTCTGACGTTCCATCTCCACAACCACCAACCCGCCACTGTCACGACTAGTTTTTTTATTCTCTCCCTAGTCTCGCTCGTTGGCATCCCCCTTTTTTACTTATAGTTCGCGGCTCTCTTTGCCAACTTTTCAATCCCGGGATTAGGCTATATCGTTTGCCGGTACGTCGTTCCTACTGAGCCTCACTCCTTCATCTTGTTCTTCATGTCCCCTCTTCTGTTCACACGACGCGGAGAGTTTCATAGAGTACCAAGGGGGAAGAGTGCCAAGAGTGCCGAGAGCATCTGCTCTTCTGGCTACAATCGTACGGATATACTATTGTTAGTTTCTATATAGAAATACTCGAAGTGCGGGAGGCATGAAAGCCTTTAGTCATCTTCGAGATTATCGAGAGTGGAAGTTGATTGGTTGCAATCGGTCTTTTAGTTTCTATTGTTGTAATTGACGGTGCGATTGATTTTTTTTTGTTTCAGTACAGCGATCGGTCCACAGCGGTTCTCCTGATCGTCTCTTTAGCTGGGATCAAAGTATGCAGCCCCGATGGAAAAGTGAGTATCAACAGTGGTAGTTACTATAGCAATTAGAACGCGGTGCACCACTAATAGGGGTGGAGATTCGACCACATGAGTTTTCTTTTTTCGGCTCCGGAAAAGCCTCGAAAAAGAGCAGATAAAGAGGCAACAAACATAGAATGGAGGTAAAAAGAAAAAAGGAAGTGACACGGTATCCGGACAACCTTTTTTCCAGAACCGTGAAGAACCTGCCTCACTACTAAGGGTACAAAGAAAGTCGGTCAAGCTGCAGCCGAGCGCCGAAATCGCAGCGGTCTGAGGGCCAGAAAAGCAAAAGCTCTTTGCACACAGGTTCTACGCTCGCATGAGTTCTTCTCATTTCTCCCTTATATTCTCAGAGAAGTTTCGTCTAGAAGTCTGCAACCCTTTCGACTACTCGCCACTTCCATTTTCCAGATTCTTGACTCCGCATAATAGGAATAAAAAAAGATACGTTTGTTTAATAAAAAAAAAAAAAAATGACCGAAGTACTTTTCATCATTTGTTTCTTAGAACGTGCAAAAGTCGATGAAAAAATAATAAAAAAAAAATTGTAACTATTCATTTTTTACGCGAAATAATACTAATTCAGTATCGCGAAAGATTATTTAAAGCGCAATTTTTATAATACTTGGAAAAATTTACACTCGAAGAAACAAAGCACTCTGAACAAAAGGTTGATCGCTTCGCGACTTTCTCCCATTTCGAAACGCCTTCACGCCCCCGATGCCAGAGTCAATTGAAACTGAAATACCGCAAAGATCGTATACGTGTTAGTCAGTTACCATTTCGACAGAATCGTAGTACGATCGGAGCATCGGGTGTGAATGTGGGGAGTTTCTTCGATCGGCGTAAGCTCCACAGTGCTATCGAGACTCATTCGTCTGAATGTGTACAGTCAGAGGGGTGAGATTCGACGGCTCCGCGTAAATTCCCCTGAGACTTCGTGAAGCTTCGCAGTGATTGGCAGCGCGAATGAATACGCGTTGAGAAGACTAATGCGACCCTTCGCGCGCATTCGAACTTCCGGATGTATAGAGTTTATCGTCGCGGGAGAGCTGATTGATAACTTTCCTATCTTTCTATTGAGTTTCTTTGTTCCTTTGCCTCGTCACAATTCGCCGAATGATTTATCGCCGACAATAACGGGGGTTAATTGCACTTTGATTTTCATGCTTTATCGAGAGGCTATTTTATTTACGATATGCGGTTGAAGTGATAATAAACTATAACTGGTCTATCGTGGATTATTAGATATAGACGAGAGATACTGTAGATGTCAGGACTCCAGCGTTAAATTTATGATCCTGTTCACCTATTCACAAGGGGGTTGCAATGAATTCCCAGAATCCGCGCTACTAGTGACTCGAAAGCCTCGGATCCAGCGGGACAGTGAGAGGGGGAAATCCACTGTAAGTGATTACGGTGTCCCGTAAAGTCAGGGACACAGAACCCGTCACTCACCCCCAGCGTCTAAATCATTCGGGAATCTCACCCTCGCAACTTCCTCTCTAGTATCACGCAAACAGGTACAATGCATTTCGAACAAATCCGACCCACTTCTCGGTTATACTAAAGATAAATAAAGAAAACAGTTCGCTTACGTAAAATACATCTTATTCGTGGATTTCATTGTTAGAATGAATAGTAAGGAGTCAACGGAACGAGGGGAGAATAAATATCGTTGGAAATGCAGAAAAAAATATGGCGCGCACGAATAAAGTATCAAGCGTAGCAGCGATCTACACCGGGCGGGGGATATCTCCCGTTTTCGCTGGCTACCCGCGGCCATCAACTTTTTTATTGCACCCTCGAGATTTATTAAGTTTCCGGTATGTATAACGCGCAACGCAACTTTTATTGCCTCCTGCTGACGAGAGAAGAAAAAAAATAGAAGTAAAGAAAAATAAGAGGAAAGAGAAATCGGAAGAAAAAGTCGGTGTCTCGTGAGCGCGACGATGGCGCATCTTCTCTCGTCAAATTATCGGTCCGTAAATTTCAACTCAGCTCTCTCACTCCTCCGGTTCTCTTGGTATTCTTGAGATCGAGCCGGAAATCGGAGAACAACTTTTCTAATATTTCCAAACGAAAGGAAACTGTGCGCTTTTTTTTTCTTTCATCTCCGCTACAGTTGTTCTTAGGCGGCAAGCGGCGGGGGCTTTGGTTGATAGAAGAGCGCCTCTCCACTCCGACGCTTATCTTTTTTCGACGAGACACTCGACGACACCCGGTTACGTAGTTTGTTTCGCGATGCGAAAAGTTTGTTGGCGAACTTGTATATTTATCTTTCGGTATCGAAATCACTTCGCAACAGGGATAGGAGATAACCGCTTCATGATTTATCGGCGGACCAATCGATTACGTTGAATACACATGAGACACGCGCATGTGACTTTTACCGGGTTAAAAGTTATTCTCAGGTCAATCTCTACGTGAGTTCAAACATTTGGCTCCGAAAGGCGACCGTAGAAAGAGAGGAACACACTTTACTCACGGGAGAGACCACCGAGTGCTACCGCCCAATTTGTCTCTAACGAGAAAGCCGGGAGTAAAGATTCCCGTGCCCCTCGGTGATTCTTCTTTTTACGTTGCTTCTCAAGCTACTCGCATATACCCCCAATTAAACAACTGTCTTGGGTTCGGTGACCCCGTATCAGTAAACCGATGCCGCATAGCGTTACGGATACCTAAAGTTCCAGAGGGAGTCAACGTCACGAAATCTCCATAAAAAATGGTACACGATTCTCGGGAAAATCGAAAGTAATCAATATGTTTTGAGGACTTTTTTTCGACAATACGATTCAACGAAAGAACCATAAACGTAATTTGAAAAAAATTAATAATAAATAATTTGTCTATAAGATGCATACGACAATCTTGTAACCAACGCGATGGCGAAACTTCTGCGAGAATGGTATAAATTATCCACCTCCCCGGTCAACCGACCTCCGGGAATCTCGATTCTCGACGCAACAGACACCTTTAGCATTCATATTTTATATTCTATTTGTTTTCCAACTCCTCTCTTTCTTGGCATATTCTTTCGCTTGACTAGCACGAGACTCCTTTTCACTCTAAACGAGAAGTGAAATTTCATGCAACTCTCGGGCGAGTGTGGCGTACAACGCGGGGGGATATGTGTGCTTTAACAGCCTTGCGAGGTCCCACCAAACCGTATCGCGTGGACGACAACAATGCGTTTTGGCCGCTACAGTCACTGGTGTCGCGAACTCTTGGTGTTCGCGAAACACAAACTCCTGCCGGATTTCCCTCAGAAGCTTCCTTTCGCCCCGAGTACAACTCTCTCCATCCCTTACCTTCGCACTTTCTTATCCTTTCGCCGGGTACGGTTTCCCGGAGGGATGAAAAGTTTTGGGTTTCATCCGGGTTCTGTAGCGTAGCGATGCTTCTGCTTTTCCAAGAGGGGATGAAAGCCCATACCCAGGAGCACACGAGGGAAGGGGGAAGGGGGTACCTACCAGATAGCGAAGGGTTTGGAGTGCGGCGAGTTAAGGTGGGTCGGGGTGGATGGCTCGTCGGCGGAGGTTTTCCTGCGGCTTCTGCTTTCTCGTTCTTCGCAGATTTCTTTTTCTTCTGTGAAACCTTCCGCGCCGACAACGACGACGAAGACGCGGACGAAGAACGGGAAACCGCCACTCACGTAATGGCCGCAAGTTTTGAGCAATGTCCACCCCGGTACATCGCGACCGAGAGAATTTCAAATCTCCGACCCTCCCGGCCAGGCTACCAAATCGCCACCCCCCCCCCCCGGCCCCCACCGCCCCGAAGAGCTATTTCTCTTTCCGTCGCTGTGACGACACTCTTGTTGAATTTCAAACTTTTTAAAAGATTGTCTATTTAAATATTGAACTTACGACGGCCGGACTGCATTGCCGCGTTGATATTAACATTTTAAAAGGTCGCGGTGTTATCCAGTGTCAGAGCCAAAGTATCCTTTACTTCGTCAGCATATAAAGAAAAAACGATGTTGAGTCCGCGTCTCATAAAAAAATTTTTATGGGGTTTCATTTCTTCAGTTGCAAATGTCAAAACAAGACATATCGTCTGCGAAACCCGAGCTGTTTTATGAAATTTTTTTTTATTTTTAATTTGCCGTTTTGCGTCTCATCTAAAAACGTGTAACTTACATTTTTTTATTACATCGATATTGCATCTCATAGGCGTCTTTCGGAGTCCGCGGCGTCTCGATTTCACTATAATTAAATTTTAAAATATTGATTTTTGACAAAGTTACGCGAGGATAAAGTTTTTTCTTGACCGATTGCGAAAGGAGAGATTATCCATAGCTTTTCACTTTTATGAAACTATCGATGTTATACGCGCCTAATAAATGCTCATTTGAAAATATTTACCGCGGTATTTTCACGAAGAAACTAATAGTTGGTCAGAGGGTTTTGATCTCGGAGCCGCGTTAAAAGCTTGAAACAGCCAGGAAGCCACCGGTGAGGTCTCGCGAGGGAGAAGCCGATCGAGTGCTTGGAACGATGAGGCGCTGCCGAGTGGCGTGGGTACCATGACGCTTTGTTGCAAATAGGATTATTATTATAATCGTATTCGTGAAATAGAGAGAATGTGAGAGAGGGAACTGCTCGTCGCGGCCCCGTTTTACGAGACTACGTCAGGGAAGCTCCTCGTTGGTACCCGGTGGCACGGTTACGGTGTGCTTTATGAAGTATTGAGCTCCACTACGAAAGTGCACACATCTCAATGTGCCTCTTTTCTCGCAGCAGTGGCCCTATTCAACACCACCATCGTCGAAAAATATGCTAAGTTCTTCCCCCTTCAAGAAATTCCTAATTATCTCCGCGGGCTTCGTAGTCTAATTACATCCTGAAGAGGGTGTAAAATACCGAAGAAAATTAGCCCTCTGCATTAATGCTACGCGTAGGTGCTGCGTGGTGTGGAGCCTTACATCGTCTTTATGACCATCGAAAGGGGATTCCCCGTTTCTCGCATTGCTCGACGATAAAATTATTCCGATAAAAATATTTTTAATCACACTTCAAATATTTTTATTGGTTATTATTAAGGTGTCTTAACAATTATTTAAGGGAGGATTGAGGGATGCGACATTTTTTTTCATCGCTCACAAAAAATCTACGAGAAAAAAAAATGTTTTATCATCAAAACAAAGCTATAATAAAAATAATAATAATATTTTCATTTTTTATTATAAATGAAAATAAAATAAAAGCTATTTACATAAAATGTCATCGCCAGAAATTCGTCACTATTTATCGTTTATCCGTATGCTCGCTTTGCAGCTCAACGCAGATCGACAGCTTCGAATGTAATTGAACGACGAATGAGCCGCTGCGTGCACAGTAGTAGTTTTTTTTTCAACTTTATAGCTTCAATTACGTTTTCACATGAACGTCAGGGTGAGTGAGTCCGTCAGTATGATCTCTCGCGTGTCTATACAAGATTCGTAAAAAGGTAAAAAGGTTTCGTGAATGAGGCGCGGACGTAAAACGAATGGTAAAATGGGTACATCACTGCGGAAGGTGTACAGAATGAGCCGTTACCGAAGTGCGGAGAGAGAAGAGCGGTGAGAAAAGAGGAAAATGTAGCCGCTGCTTGAAATAGCCAGTGCACCGACGAGTGCTTTAGCGTCGAGTTCAATCTCTCTTTCTCTCAACGCCGCTTTCATCGTTACGTCTCGCCATGGGATGCATCAAGGTTACGAGGTCATGAATGTTTCGAAGCTCTTTTAATGAGAACACTTTTTCTCTTGGGGGGGTGTAAAGCGCGAGAGTTTCGACTCGTACCGCGCCCCACCCCCGCGAGAAGATGAGTTCAACGTTCACACGAGTGCGCAATTATTCCAGCAGACTCCGATGGCACACTCGTTTGCTCCCGCGTTCGTTTGCGGAGCTTAAATTAATTGCGATTGAATAGGCGGCCGGATCCACGGGAAATATTTTAATAATGCATAGTTCTGCACGCCTGTGCACTTGCCAACCCCGACGCGGCATCCCCTCGGAAGTACATGTGGTTGCAGACTCTACGTGTGTATATATATATATATACACATATAAATCAACTAATGGAACTAACGATCTGACGATGAAGTGAATTGAAAATTGAAACTTCACTCGAGCGTATAGAATTGAGGGAAATTTAACGAGATAAAATGAAAAGATTTATTTAACATACCGATTTACAAACGAAGCCAATTTTCTGTAAATAGATCGTGAAATTTTTATTTATTTTTGTCGACAAAAAAAAAAGCATTGAACATTTTTCGACTGTAATTTGGGGGATGAAAATTACGTCAGCTCATTGCGATTCGAAAATAGGTGATAATATTTTCAATGACTTCATCCCCGGGTGCTTTAGCTGCACGTTTCGCTGGGTTTGCTCAACGAGGCCATATACGACCGTAATCAGGGACCGTGGATTAATAGGGTCGACGTACGTGTCGCGTTCGAGTGTGAACGACCGAGCTTGGGGTTGAAGGTGAAGGCCAGTATCAAGCCTGAAGCATGCAAGTCTATATATATGCACCCAGAGGATACGCGAACGAACGTATATACACATAAGGGAGGAACGACGAGCGCGAGCGGCAGCTTTAATCCTCACGCCGGATTACCGTGAGGGGGTTAAAGTGTCCAGAATTCCACCGAAATATGTTTACCTGATGGTCTGGTATACAGCGGGGGTTCGAGGCTTCCAGACGGACGGCACCCGAATTCAGTGCTCATTTTGTCGGCTGGAAGGCTTACACGATTAACCAGTCGCGAATTCCGAAGCACGTAAACCTCGTCCGACGTATGCGGCACAGTTATAATCTGCACTTGGTACTCACACCGATCGTCTGTGTGCAGATCGTCTGGAGATCGCGCAATTATTTCGTCGCCATAAGATGCGGCGATCCAATCATTTTTATTCGTTATTTTTTTTACGCTTTATTATTAGTACTCTGAGAAAAAAATCGGCAGCGAAAATAAAATTTTTTAAAAATTGTATCATTCTGAAAAATAAACTTTTGTTTAAGTTTGCGTAGCTACCAATTGTTTTAGTGAGAAATTTCGAGTCATCAATAAATCCTGAAATTTTCATATCTCGAATCTTTATATTCATAGTCATCATCCATCTACACGGGTATAATGACGTCAAGGGAGGACGTCGAGGGAGGAAAGGGGAGGGGAGGGGTAACGTCGAGGGGGTTACACAATCGACTAGACAATGCCGGACGTTCGCTACCGTGTCTAGTCGGTGTGACGCAACACCGGTTACCGTAAAGCGGAAGCTCGACGGGGAACCATTACACCGATGTAACTCTGTCTTTCTTTATCTCATTCCGAGTCGGCAGCGGAACCGTCCGGAATCCGAAACTTCACCCGCAGTTTCTCACACCCCTCCTTTATCGTCGTTGTATACTCGCTCTCTACCACCGCCGTTTCTGGGTCTACAACGTCGGACGTATACAAATGCGAGGGTGAAACTCATTTGTCATTCGGGATCTAGCGCTGCCGTCTGTGAACGTGTGTTTAAGATTCGGTATTATGTAGATACGAGAAGGTTGCGCGTTTGTCTCTTCGGACTTCGTTGAACCACAAGAGAGAGACAGAGACTAAGGAAGAGAAAACGGAAGTGGCTAACTTGTACCCTTGTTGTTGTTGTAGTATGAATAACTTAACGCGATATGAACGCATGCCAAACGTCGCGTCACGTTCGGATACGATGGATCACTCAATTTCACTTGGCCCCAGAGGTGGAAACAGTGGAGGGATATCACTTTGTGGGAAAGGGAACATTGAAAATTCATGTATACCTCGTAATCCTCCGCGACAAACGACATACAAGGTCTTCAAGGGGCTCCTCGGTGAATAGATGAGTAGCATCCCTCGTTAAACCTTATTCTCGTATATTCACGTTCACGTTCGTATATAACTATAAGGTCTTACTACTCCAGCCAGGCTGACACCTTTAAGGCAATATCCGAGCAACGATAGCAACGACAGGGAGGGGTGGGGGTGGGGGAGGAAGAGCTCGCAGGGTGAAGGACGCGGAGGTTCAGGCAGCCGCTATTCATAGCGCACAGGGACTACGAGGGTAAAAGGCAATATGCGCCAAGCACCCAGCCGCTCATCGCTAGGCTAGTTCACGAGGAAAACCTCGTTTCCTCCGCGCAACCTTTTTTTTTTTTGGTTTTCATATTTTCGAACGCGATATTATAACTTCAAGTACGCTTCATGAAATACACTCGCGGGTAATAAGATCTCCTTTTTTTCGATAAAAAGATCAAAGTTCCTAACGATTTCAACCCCTATTTATTTTTTTCGTTTTATCGAAATGCGAGTTGCAAGGGGTGAAATGTATTTTTAAAAAATGGGCGAATTATGAATTGTGAATATTACGAAACAGCGCTGAATAACGATATTTGGCTTAACACTCCTATTAGATTCGACGCGGAAGGGGCAATAATTTCGTAAAATCTATAAAATGGGTTGCAATTTTGCGAAAAATATATTTTTTTAAGGGTAATATGTATTTAATAATTCCGCGAGGGACTTAATTTGGTTTCATCAAAATACGATTTTATCGGCATATTTTTATTATCGATAGATGTAAACAAGAGGATAACAAGAGCTTTTAGCAGTCTTCAGAGGGTTGACAAATGAAATGTTTCACGATTAAGGAAGCTATTTATGGCAATAAGTCAACGTTACATGACGAACGGCACGCTCTGGTACAGCTTTTTCATGCTTACATCAACGTCAAGTTTTATAAGCACTCAGGTAGAAATATACTTTGAAGACTTACGTCGTTCCACCGGTTGGATGTGTGATACAAAGTTCGGTTGTCGAAAAGCATCGTGAAGTATCATTGTACAAGCGTACCTACCGGTACCTGGAACTTTAGACCCTTTTGACATCGTATTCTTCCATCCGCGATACCACTTTCCTAACAGCCCCTTCTCCCGTCTTTCACTCGTTCTCTTCTCGATCAGCCCTAATGCACACTCGAGCCGCTTCTCCTTCAGACCTAATGCACGCCGTTACCACTTGGCTCTCCTCAGCCAGAAGCAAAAACGGCAAAAATCGTTTGGCGAACTTTCGCTTCGTCGAGAAGCTGAAATACCTGAATATTCTACTTGCAGCTTAAGCAAAAATATCTCGCGCGATCATCGTATAACACGCTTCGATAAGCAAAGTATCTTTTTCCCTTCCGACTGTTCCGTACGTAAAAATATAACGTAAGCCTTTTTTTCATCATTATTCTCCGAGACGGTAATACAGTTGGCAGCGAGCATTCTTCGTCAATCACCGAAAAAGTGATATTTGCATAAAAAATTCGTTCCTTCTCGTATTTTCATGGCATAAAAAAAAATAACAAGAACATCAGGGAAGCGAAGACTGCGAATCGACTGACTACGGGAATCCGTATCGCCGTCGTTATCCTTCGAATTCCATAGTATACGTGCGGAATCGAGTAGAGGGTCTTCACTTTTTTTCGTCCAATTTCGTTTCGACGCTCGTTTAACCCGGCGAATCTCATGAAATCGTCCCGTGACTGGTACATACATACGTACGAATAGACGCGACGTACATTACTATATAAAATAGGAAGTCGTCGTCCTCCTCCTCGTCGCAGTCTTCTACCTCGTCGTTTTCTTTCCGAGCCGTAGAAAGCGCACTATTCGGAAATGTTTCCTCGTTCCATGACCCTCTGCTCCCTCCCAACCCACCCCTTTCATCCCCCAACCGAAGCACTCTGATATAGCTATGTCACGAGGTATTCGCAAGGGGATAACGGGTGAAGCGAGCGGGTTATGGGTGGAAGTTCCCTATCGCTTGGTAAGTCCAAGTTCCTCAATGCGAGAGAATCGTCTCCGCTTCGTTTGGCTTCGGTAGCCGATAGTGGACACGAAAGATCCTAGAAATTGGCGGGGGGAGGCGGAGTGCCGGCTAGAAATTGCGAGACGAGAAGATCTCCGGAGACGGAGGGGGAGAGAAAACGAAAGAGGGCGCAGGATCGGGGGAAAGGCGAGGAAAACACGAGAAGCGAGTGCTCTAGGGGCGGCAAACCGAGGAGGAATCGGAAAGCCTGCGGCTGAGCACTCACTTATAGCCTTTCCGCGCTACCCGTTGGGAGTCGTATCTTTGTCAATAGTCGTCCCCAACGATATATCACCCAGTTTTATGGTGTCTAAAGTCCGTTGAAAAGAGTTCCTCGCCACCGTTGCGCGTTAAAGCCTCGCTGTTCGAGGCGAGGCTCTTGAATCGCTCTCTGATCGCGGGGGATGTTGATGGGAATTAACGGTTCGATGCCTCAACGAAACACGAAGAAATAAAAAAATACTTAAACCTCCGACAACGACCCATTGCTTCGGGACTCGATGTCGGTGTAAAAATTAATTGGTTGAGAGGTCTAAAATAAAACGGTGGAAATTACGGTGATACCTCATTAGTCACGAGGCAAAGAAAGTTGAAAAAGAACATTTGTTCTCATCGCCAAAGAAACCCAATTTACTCATCCAGCGGCCATATCTTCATTTTTTAATATCTATTCACAATTTTTTTTTGTAATTCTCGCCTTCGATGTATTTTTTCAGTTTCAAAAAAATCATTATATTACCTCCCATAGTTTTGAGGGAAAAAAAATCAAATATTTGTCTCGGTCTTCGAACCCTCGCTAGATGTACCCCTTCATGGTATCAGACTTCAGTTCAATATCTCGCGATTTGCCAATCCGAGTGTAGGCATTGGGTATAATCTCTCTGTAATGAAAATTTCCGCGTCTGCAATTCGGTATACAGTAAAAAATTGCGAAGAGCTATTTCAATAGAATTCAACGCAATTTCAACATTGCCAAAATCGAGGGGTACGGTGGCGTAGAACGAAAAATCAACGCGAAGAGAACGATTGGTCGACGAATCGTTTCACTTTTCTTTATTTCGGCGAGAATTTAATCGGAACGCCATAATCCTTGGGACATCATATCTTTTGTCATATTTCGAAGTATATTCGTCGCTCTATTTTCTCTTTCCCGTACGTTCACCCCTTCGATCCCCTCCCTCGTCTTCCCCTACTTAGGGGAAGACGAGGCAAGATGGGACAGTCGGGCAACTCAAACTTTACGACAGTGTGAAACTAACTAAAAATAATTATGAAACTAAAAAAAGAAATTGATTTTCAAATTTCATGCAAAAAATCTATTTTTAGGTTAAAAAATAATGAAAAAGGGTCGCGTATTGACAAAACTCCCTGTATTGCTACAGCAGTCCATTTTTCCCCACCTTCCCATATTCCATGACTTTCGCCCCACCGTTCGAATCTCAGTCCCCTCAGTGTTCTCGAGAACGCATCGGTTCGCGGAATTAAACCGCAATTTTTCTTTCAAGAGCTCTTTCAGTTCATCCTTATATTTTCTTGAAAAAAAATCTTATGCACACCCTTACGTATCATCAGTGGCTTTAATTTTCTACCTGAAAAAATCCTTGTATTCGAGTCTCAGCTATACTGCGTTCCCGATGCTTTTATATCCTTCATCTTTGGATATTCAGTGATCTTCACGAGTCCTACAGAGATTCCTGATGCGCGTGGCATATGCACTGTCGAGAGGGTATACACACGAGGGGATGGAAGTCCCTGTATAAACCCATGTACCATCGTCTCTCCCTAAAGGGTGAAAGCTAATCTCGCGATTCTTACGAACTTCAAAAGATATTCGAATCTCCCTCGCGGAACGTTTCACGATAGACTCCATTAAATTGAGTATAATAAGAGCTCATCTCGAGTTCACTGATATAATAACGTCGACGTAAATTACTTCGGGACTCACAAACTCTGGAAAATCGTATCACCCTGTCGGGGCGATGGACGACGTGTCAGAGAACCAGACTCGGTGTTATAGCGTGTTGTGTTTGTGCGGTACAAAAGCGTCGAGTCCTACAACAGCGACGAATCGATTTATTCAAAAGGCCGGTTGGAAACAATTCCGTCGAAAAGCAGCAGCAGAGGCAACGCTATTGGGGATGTGGAACATATAGTAGGAGCTAAAGCTTGTATAGTTACGATGGGTAGATGTATACCGCGCTTGGGGACGCTATCACGACACCTCCCTCGCGTTTCAGCTGTGTGTCGCGCTGCTTCTCGTCTCTAGTGACGAGCGAGAGAGCCACACGCTGTCGTTCATACGGTAGGTAGGTATACGTAACCCATTCTATCCCCTGCGTGAATAACCCGGTGCTACCCAGCAATAGTCGGAGTCACGTTGCGTGCAATATAAATTCAAATGCCTCATCGACGCTCGTCGCCGCTGGACGGCTGGACCGCGAGCCTATCAGCGCACCTATCCCCGTGGAATATCGTCTAATTTGGTAGCTTATTCCCATCTGGTCTTCGTCCATCCCCCATCGCTCCAGCTGCCCATTCGGTTATTTATACCTCGGAAAATGACCTCCCCAAACCCGTATAACCAATAGACCAATTTCTTATTATTTCTCGATCGCCTCTACGACTCCGCTCCATTAAATAATAATCTTATGATCATTCTTAAAATCTCCAAATTCAAATCCATTCGAGACGAAACATTATTTCGTCTTTTTTTTTTACCGCAACGATTATTTAATCATCGCTAATCTTATATCGAGTTAAGCTTTTATCAATGCCTTTCTGTTGGTCGAATGGGGTTGGGATAACTCGTGGAAAATTTGCACAGGGACCCGCGAAATTAATTTGTATTTTGCGTGAGCGCCGGAACAATGGCGCCCACGGGATTACCAGAGCGAAGAGGGAGTCCGGGAGGATAACGCTATGGGGGTTTTGATGTACGGCGCGTATATAGCCGGGTCTTTGGTATAGCACTCTGAGCCGAGCGTATAGAGGGGTTTTACTATATCTACCTATACGTCCTCTACAGAGAGCTTTTGGAGGTCCTGTCGGTCTGTCTCTCTTACCCTGTCCCTTGCTACGGTAAACCAGCTCTGCGTGAGCCCTTCGTCCACAATTCCCTCCCTCCCGTATGCACCCATTGTACCCCCTTCTCATCCCGTAATATTGATATGCGTGAGCCGTATTTCATGCAACCGTATATATAGATATAGATGTATGTATACATCCCGAACAGCAATGTTTGACTATAGCGCACGGTCTGTCCTGTGCAACTCGTGAAATCAGTGGACCTTACTCTCTGTTATATCTATCTGCCGCGTGCGTAAATCCCTGAATCCAGTGACATTCTCCCTGCGGCAATACCACCGCAGGAAAATCCCCGCGACACCTGTGGTACTACTCTTCCGTTTCGTGTAAAAAAATGTATAGTATACATGTAGATATATACATATATACACAGATACAGCCGCATAATACACCGTACTGCTGGGATAAAGGTTCGCGAACGCGTATTATCCGTTATTTTGGTCGACGTTTTCGGATTCTGCGTTACACGGATACAAAGGAATCGTGGAAATTGCTCTTCATTTTTCCAGTAAATTGTTCATTGTTACTCTCGGATGCGAACAATTTTGACAGTGTATACAAAAGCTGTTGCTACTTCGATCGGCCATTGTAATTGCACCGTATACGAGAGTGATATTTCTACTTTTTGTTTGCCTGCGCACTTCGGCGAGCTGAACTGCTATGTCAATTGATTAAGCTGAGAAAAACATTAATTGAGACTGAGCACTTCGTGACACGATTACTATCGGAATGCGGGGCTCATTTCGGTATTTTTCTCTCCATGAAAACTTTTACAATAACATTTCGATTTTCAGCGAATTTTCAATTATCGATCTTTCGATTCTTACAGTGAATCAAAGAAGTTACAGAATTTTTCAGTTCCTTATTTCGAGACGATTTTAGAATCTTTCGAAACGACGAAAAAAAAAAAAAAAACATTGTCACTGGGGTTGTGCAATGTAAAAATACATTTTTCAGAAGGAATTTTTATGCCGTCCCGAGGTCGTAATGCTTCGGGCGACGTAATACCTATACAACGCGCAGCGACAGAAGGAGAACTCGGGGTGTGTGGGACGGGGAGAGAGGGTTAGAACGAGAAGTGCGAAAGGTACGGAAGGACTCTTGTTCTATATTTTTCTCTCTTTCTCGTTCTATCTTCTGCAGATCGAGTGCATATAGGTACGTGTTGGGAATGCGGCGTTATTTACGATTCGTACGGGGGAAACAGTGATCGTAAAAGCGAACGGGTAGAGTGAGCTTGACGTACTGGCGTTGCCGCGGTGTTATTGCGAAAACAGAGTCGCGGCCTCTCGGTGGTATTATCGTTCCGCGACCGGCATCATATTCATCCGGATATTCACGGACGGCATATACGTAACGGTAGCGTATAGCTTACAATGAAACCTCCGGGATTCCAACTGTGCGTCAGAAAGAACGATCGCGCGGAAGAAGGAAACGCCGAAGGGTTACCCGGGAGACGCAAAGATTGAGACGAAGATATAAGGTCACGTGGATACCGAGTCGAAAATGACTAAAATCTATTTTTTTTTTCTACACTTCAAATATCTATGGAAAAAATATAAAAATCGATGTATAGACGAAATCGAATAGATCGATGGGATCGATGTATATTAATGTCGGATTTTATCGTAAATAACGTTAAGAATGCGAAAATGAAAAATCGATCTTCCGGATGGCTATAATTAAGTGAAATTCGAAAAAAAAAGTATAAGCACTCGAGTAGAAGTTGAAGCGTAAAATTTTCGCAAAGTAATTTAAACGAGAGAATTTGACGAGGATATAAAAGAATTTTCTGACGTAGTTGCTCTTCACGCGCCGTCACAGGCGGCTACTCGTTACGTGTAATCCGACGTACGTAGCGGTTCGATGCGAGAGGAGCAATTAATAGTAATTGCGGAAGATTATTGTGATTGTGATTTATACACCGAACCGACCAAATTACCCTTCAATTACCTTCAGCGCAATTTTGCACTCCCCATGACCGGCTTGCAATGTTCTCTTCTCTCACGTTTGCTACGGTCTCTCTGCCTCTCTGGACGACGATTTAATGCCTGATCGTGATTCGACCGCTATATACGAGGGAGATAGAGCGAAAGAGCGATTTACGGTGACAATGAACAACGACGATGTGGAACGGGAGGGATCCGTGTTGGGGTAAACGGCGGCGGAGAGCCGCGGACTTGAAGCACCAAAGTACCCTTTCCGTGCTACCGAACGTACGGTCGTCTGGATTCGTAGAGAGAATTTCCGTCGAACAAAATGATTTTTTTTTAATGCCCCGTGACTCGCGCATACCTCGGGATCGTAATAATGGCGTCAGTGAAAATTATATGTATTGTATGGGTCTCTACAATGCGTCGAATCGAAAATCGCGGCAAAATTCTGATAAACTAGCCGGCGCATGGAAGCGTGACGTGCGATAATGCGAAATCAGTGAACGAATCGTTGAAAGAGGGAATGAAAATAAATGATCCGGCGCGTCCGATAAAAAGGGGCGTTGGTATAATAAACAGGGCGACGCCAAAGTCACGTATACTACCGCGCATACACGCGTAGTGTATGGTACAAATCATTTATTTTTTCATTGATACGAACGTGCGAGAGAATGCGCCTGAGCCGCCGATGCATTCTATCCGTAATTAGACTCGGTAGCGCAGGTTTAAAATCCGCGAGGTCGGTGCTCGCAACGCGACTTCGGGAAAGAGAACGTATTTATGCCCCTCGCGCGACCTCACCGGTAGACCAAACAACTTTTTTTGGTACACCAAAAAAAGTTGGTACACCAAAAAGTACCAACTTTGGTACACGAGAATAATTCTCATTGAGATGCTATAGTACTAATTCGTTAAAAGGAAAGGAGCTGAAATACAATGGAGTAAAGCATTCGGGTGTCTACGGGAGTCGTATATTACGCCACAAGTGCGTAAAATACGATTTCACGCACGAGTGCTATTTGTTCGCTAATAGTACGTAAAATCGTTTTTAATGCATGTGTCGCTTACGATATTTTTTTATGTAGTATGTGTAAAATTCACGCGTGAAAATTAATTTTACGTAAAAAAAACAGTGCGTAAAATCGAATTTTACGCACACTGCAACAAAATAGTATGATGGTTGACGAACATAAAGAATGTTTAAAAATGCTGCACAGTAGATGTGGTTTTTGGGTACTGATACTTATGGGCGCTTAAGGCATAGGAAACGGTGGGGCAAAATGGGCCAATGGGGATGGTCGCTCACCTCTACTGATGAAGAAATTTGAACCAATTGCGAAATTCATGAATTTTTTTTTTAATTCGTTTTTTAAGTTTCTCGGCGATTCATGCTGCGGATCATCGATAATCGAAAAAAATATCGGGAAAAACGTTTAATGAAATTCTACGGACCATCTATTCTCTGTGCTAAAAAGGACTATTGCAAAAAAAGGAAAGCAGATAAATAAAACGATAATTCGATAACTGTATTTTTAAACAAATCTTCCATTATTTTTTGTACGACGAAATTTATATTTTTTTATGAGAATCGTTTCCACATCGCTTATTGGTAGTAAATTATTTAAAATTCAACTTTAACATTTTTTTAATGTGTTTAAATTATGGTCCACTTTGTGCATTTTTTTTTTTGCCTCAATACTCCAACAAATCTATTGTTTGGTTCAAAAGTAGTAAAGTATTGTTTACATATATCGATAAAACCGCCTGAATTGCTTGCGGTTCATTTTTGTTCCACCTTTACACACAGTACACGAGATTCAAGGCACATCGAGAAAAATAACGAAACTTACCGAACTGTAAGACTCTATAACGAGTGAGCTAACGATTTATGATTTTTGCCAAGTCGCGTGTGTAATGCCCACAAGTATGCGGAATCCACCTATGGAACACGGAATCTCCGGTGAAACATCAAAAGAGTTTTTCCGTTGGCATTAATGTTGGCTGCGATGAAAATCGAGATCTTCGCATTCGCCGAACGAACTCCACACAGCGCTACTATGGAGACAGACTGACTTCTGGTTTGTAGCCTGAGGGAAGCTTTTGAGTCTGTGCCGCGTGGCGCTCGCGGGGCGGGCTGAGGAAAAAAACTCGAAAGGCAAACATCGCCCGGCATGAGAAGCCTTTTGAGTTCAACGTATACTATATCCACCAACGTTACCGCGAGTACTTGTATGCATTTACACCCTCCCGCGAATGCTAAAGATCCGACGAGGTCGTGCCGGTGGTCGAAGGGTCGTACTCGACCTTTCCGGCGCGAGTTTCTCACGTGCAATTTTTTTTTTCTTTATTTTTTTTCCTTCACGCTGCTGTTTACGCCGTCCACGCATTCAGTTCGCTGGTTACTGCAACCCGAAGCCAAACAGCCTCAGGTTCAGCCTCGACTCTCCGGCTCTCTACGCAATACCGTATGGAGCATGCAAAACGCAGTACGACGAGATGCGTTGCCGCGCGATCCCTCTCGCCCTCGCGCCCTCCCGTATACTCGCCGGTGGAGTTCCATGTCTGATGCCAGCAATGTTTTGTTTGCTCCGTTTCACCTGCGGATTTACTCTCCTGCATACACGGAACAGCACTCCGCCTCTGCGGCCGTATCTCTTAGAGAGAACCGACATACAACTACCCTCTTGTCGCTGCAAGATCAGCTAATACGCACACTGCGATTACACAGTCGTACAATCATTGAAAGTGTACCGGTTAATCAAAGCTCCCATAATCGAAAAAAAAAATCCATAAAAGACGTCGCATTTTTTTTTACCTTCGTATTCAATGTTAAGCATAAAAATTCCAGACTACAAATCGGCCGAATGCGTCTTGGAAAAATCTCAAAAAAAAACAGCAAGATTCTTGCATAATAGTTCATTGTGAATCATTGTGAATAGAAGGCAAAAAAAATTGCTTGGCCTCTTTGCGAACTCTTGAAAATGAAAAGGGAAGCAAAGAATCTCTGAGTCGAAGGGATATCAAGATCCACGAGGATTCTGGATTATTGTACGAGAGAGTTATCCCCTTGATAACCGCGTTTCGCTGTAACGAGTCTCGTGGTCGGCGTAGGATGATGGAATACTCTCCCTTAGCATTTCCCTTTCCATACACATAGCAAGCGCCGTAAGCAAGAGAATTGCGAACGGATGAACTCCGTATGCGAGCGCATAATGGGTTTTACCCCAACCATACGAGGCGATGCGTGCGGATAGTCGATGTACGGTATACCTCTTCCATTTTTTTTCCTTTATCCAACTTATTCTGGTAGCCGAACGAAGCGAACACATGGAAAATAGCGTGGGTAGGGTCTCCTTTCAAAAATTAATTAGGTCCTTCCATCAAAGTAGCCTTTCCCTCTTGCGTATGCGTGGATTCTGTAGTCGGGAACTACCGCAATTTCCACGAACTCAAAGCCACCTTTTGGCTAAAGGGCTTCCCGTCAGAACATAACGAAAAAAATGTTTCTTCGGACGGACGGACCGCGGTAATGTTTTAAATTAAAGAATTAAAGCCAAAAAAAAAAAACAAAACAAAGAAAAAAAATTCTTGTAAAGTTTGGGCGCTCGCGGAGCCTTGAAGGGTCTTTTAGACTCTCAGATTCGAGGATAAATGTCGGCAAGGATTTAAATTTCAAAGAAATATTACCGTTCTTCTACGAATATATTAATTTTTTTTCTGTTCGAAATTTGAAAAAAAAAAAACGTACCAAAAGTGGGTATATTTATACTTTTCTAAACTTAGTTCCACGAGGGAGGAAAATCCCTGTTGAAAGTTGTTACTTGGCGACGGAGTTTGGAGGAATCCCAGCAGTCAGACTCAGGGAGGAAAACTGTAAGGGAGACGGTACGATATCGCGACCAGTCAGAAGCGCGGCAGCCCTTTTCCAACCGGTGGGACATACCATATCCCGCCGATTCGTTTTCAGTATGAACTTTTGCGGTAATCTCTTGGCTTCGCACTTACACCGTTATATCTGCGCGATACCGTAGCGCGTATTGTGAAAGGAAAGTACTGCTGCTGCAAAAGCAGGGATACTGGATGGTTATCCTTTTTCTACGCAGACTATCCTACCGCGCAAAGGTTGGGGCATTGAATATATGCAAAGTTGAAAGAGGTCGTTCGGGAAACAGTGCAATAATGCAGATGTATCGTATCATTTCGGACCGTTGATGCTTTTTTGAAAACAATGAAGAAACTGTAATCGAGAATTAAAAATAAAATAGGGAAAGATGGGGCAAAATGGGACTCGCGCGAGCCAAACTTTGGGTCAAAATGGACCAACGTGTCGGTTCAAAAGTAATGGAAAAGGGTTGTGTACATCGACAAAACTCCCTGAATTGCTAACGCGGTCCATTTTGCCTCACCTTTCCGTAAATGTAAACCGTTTTTGGCTCAAAAATAATTTTTTTTCGCGAGATCGATCATTCACTCGAAAAAAAATAGATATAGAAAAATATCTATAAGAGAACTCAAACGCCTTCTCGCTACGGTGCTCGTCTCTTCAGTGGCTCTTGTAGGATCGCGAGCTGCACTCGAGCCGCCACTGTGCATCTCTACTCGACTTCCTCTCGCTGGCGTCAAGGGGAGTACACGGCCACGACAAACCGGCAACCCTTTAACCTCCCCCCCCCCCCCCCCACCCTCCGTACCAACTACAAAATCTCAACTGCAAACACGACAGCCGGAAAGAGACTCTGTAACGATTTATTTATTTGTATTTCGTTAGAGAAACGGCGAGAAAGTTAACCCGTCGATGGTTGCGCGAGTATCTCCAGACGAATTCTTTTTTTTTCTTCGTTGTTTAACGTTATACTTGTGCTCCACCCGGTAATTTTCGCTCTCAAGTTTTCGAACAAAAATACGAATTTGAGAAAATTTTTCAAATTCTTGAAGTTAAATAACTTTGTAAAAACAAAACGTTTCAAACTTTTTTGGTAAATTAGTTTTTGCGTCATTTTCTCGGAAAATACATCAGAAAAAGCGGAAAAGTGTGACAATTTTTTTGATGTTTGGGTTCACAATGGAAAAAAGTAGAAGCAAAAAATATATTAAAAAATATTTTTTAAATATATACGAAATTCAGCGTGTTTTTGTAATTAATTTTTTGATCATGCAATTTTTTTTATATTTGATGATATCTATTTCGGAACTGTAATATACAATTTTTTTGTGAAAAATATGTTTTATATATTATAGATATATTTCGGGATATCATTTTTTTCATGTAGGTGACAATCGATTGCCTACTATCTCGTCGTTAAAATGATGTCCTTACGACGCTCGTGTTTTTTTATCTTTCAAAGTTCCGCGACGAATTCCATCGTTTTTTTTTCCTACAAACACCATTGAAAGTACAGGAAAAATACGCAAAAACAAGCACACTGATATATGGTAGTAGAGAGACGAAAGCCATGCTGATATATTTGATGGGGTACTTCTCGTATTTTCGTATCTCGAGGGACGGACACAAGTGTAGCCTCTCGAGACATTCGCGGTTCTGTGACCTTTGACCAGTGCGGCGTGGAGCGGGTTTTCACCCCCGTGGGCACACGGTGACAATAAGTCGAGTTTTCCAATGTACTCTCGTTGACCTGTGGTCAGAGAAGCCTCTCCGCTAGCGACGGACGAGCGACAAACCCTCTTGTGGCATCCCTACTTTACAGCGAACCTTCTAACGGCAGAAATAACGAAGAAAAATGTGGTAAGAGCTTCGTGGCACTCGGTGGTCGTACACTCGTCTTTCCCACACCCTCTCGTTTTTCGTCTCTCGTCATAACGCGAAAGCTCTCTTGACGGGAACCTGACGCATCGAACTTTCGCTCCGTACGGCATCTGGACGGGGAGAGCACTTTCAAAGCGCGATTCAAACTTTTCCAAGAAACTTCGAAACAACGATGTTGTACAAACGATTCTATATACTTCCATAGCAAACTTCGTTCCGTCGTTACAAAAATAAATAAAAAAATTCACACGAAGTTTACACTTCGTCCCCACATTGTTTTTCTTCGGTCACCAATTGTCCTTTATAATCAACTGTGTTGATTCAAAACCATTGCAGACACGAAGACGACAATGAAATTAACATTTTGGAAACGAAAAAAATTCTCAAAAAAAAAGTTTATTATTAAAACGAATAAAATAAATTCATGAATTGGAATTTTTCCATAATTAAATCCCCGATACCTTTCGAACCCATACGCCGATTTTTTGTTAAATTTAATCGCAGTTTTTTTTAAGCTTTGTTGACAATTTTGATGAAAAGGACACGTTCACAGAATCGAAAAGAAAATATTCTATGGATACCGAGAATCTTATGGAATTTATTTAAATAAGGAAAAATATTCGGGTCACCGTGAGAACGCGTTCGCAGTGAGCTCGCGTTATCGTCTCTTCGGATCTTCGGTAGCAATTACTTTTAATAACACCCTCGGGAAGCATCGGAGCCGAGGGAAAGAAACGAAAAGAGAAGAAGCGCTGCGAGAGAACGACAACGAGACAAAAAGAAGAGAGAGAGAGAGAGAGAGAGAGAAGAAAAAAAAAGAGCGAAGATCGTGTAAAGGGATCACGCGGCTCGCGTGAAGAAGAAAAGAAATCGCGGTGGTGCAAACGTGTCGTACGATGACGAGGAATACCAGAGTGGCGAGAGATTTTCCTACGAGAGAACGCGCGCCTACCATGCCGACCGGCACGTGCTGAAAGACAGAAACGAAGAGTGGATGGAAGAGCCGCACCGTCAACGAGAGTCTGCTTCTCGCTTCTTGTACTACCCGTGATACGCGAGAAAAGAGCCGCTGCCGGTAGAAAAGAGTAAGAATGAAAGGAAGAAAAAAAATGAGAAAGAACAAGAAGCGAAGAAAAAAAAACGCGGCAAGTAAGAGCAGGAGGCACGTTATTGATGATCTTCGTGTCGCAGCATCGTTTATATCTTTCTCACGTACTGCCGTCATCTCGACTGAATACACAGATCATGGATTTTCGTATAAAATAAACTCGGCTGGGGTGAAGAGCGCGTACGGCTCACACGGATGGATAGCCGACGAAACAAACCCTCTCTTCCCTTTTTTTTCACGCCGGGTCTCAAACACGATGTAACTATACGTACGTTGCTTCCGGCACGCCTTCATCGTACACTATTTACTCCCCGGCGGAAAGGGCTCAAGCGACAGGAATAAAAATTAATCCTTTCTCCGAGACGTTTTTTGTTTTTAAGAAAGATCGCGCGGCGCAGAGATGCGTAAATATACATACTTTTTTCATATTCCGAAAAATATAATATCTTGAGTTTTGAAAAAAAATTGAAAAAGTCACGAATACTTTTGAAAATTCATTGGAATTTTTCTTCAATTCATTTTTTTTCGATCATTCAATAGATGTAATACGCAACAAAGATAAAAATTAATTCTTCGGCGAAGACATTTTTTATTTTAATGGAATATCGTGTCTCGCAGATATATATACATTTTTTTTAATATTCCGAAAAATATTATATATCTTCGATTTTGAAAAAAAAAAAATTGAAAAAGTGACAAATACTTTTGAAAATTCACTGGAATTTTTCTTCAATTTTATTTCATTCAAGATCGACCGAAATTTATCGCTCGAAAGTTAACCCTCGATAAATTTTATATTTTTCAAATACAACTATCCGTATATGCTGCTTCATACATTTTTCACGTTAGCGCGATCGGGAAGCAAGATAGGCAGCACGAGGATACGTGACACGATTTTTCCTCTATTTTCAAATTCGGCACAGGTGCACAGGACACGCAGAAATGATGCAATATGCATAAGTCTCTGGATATAGACGGTAACCAGATGAGCCAAGTATGCGAGGAGACGATTTAACACGTTTTTTCCCCCTTCTCTGGACGGCAGTATTTGCTATTCATAAATTACAGGAGCATACGGGAAGGGATCAAACTTACAAAAAAAAAAAAGTCCCATTTTCCATCCTCTCGCACCCGTACAGAGACGGACGCGAGGAGCTCAGCTGAATTTGTATTTCTTTGTTTTTTTTTTTTTCGTTTTTTTAATATTCCTTTCATTCCCTCTCTCATACGTGCGTTATTAATCTTATTACGATGTACGACCATGCGTCGCACTTCTCGGTATACGGCAGAAGAGGCTCCGGCCAATTTGGTAAGCGCTCCCACGTATATAATTCCAGGCTTTATGAACGAAATTTCATTATCCCCGGCACGTTGAACGAAAAGAGTGTTCGCTGCTGTTCGTTCGATGATCGAGAGGCAACGAACGATTTACCGGTTTCGCCGGTAGCAAGAAAGTTAAACGGGTTCTCGATTACCACTGCTGTCTTTTGCCCGGAGAGATAATCACCCGAATGTACCCCTTAAGGCTATCATCTCGCTCGAGAATTATCTTTTTTTTCTTCATTCTTTTTTCCTCTTTGTTATTGCGTATTAAAAAAGATGTTCGATCGTAAGAACGATCGAGATACGAAAAGAAGCCTTCGGTGCAATGGTGAATCTATAAATATCCACATCGGGTCACGTGCATAATGTAGGTCTCGTTTCATACCGACGCTTCGCTCAAACCTCGACGAAATTATTCATAATTGATACCATTATCCTGAAACTTCCGGTTTTCTTGAAATTCGTTACACCATCGTTATATAACTATGAGAGTTTTATTAATAATACCGGAAATATCAGCGGAGGATGAGGCCAAAGCGATATTACGATGCTCTCGAGCTTAAAGTAGGTGAAAGCGAGGCTTGCGCGCTCGAGAGAGTGAGATAGTGAGAGTTTAACTTTAGTTTAGCGTCGAAGATGCCGAGTCGAGGTCGGAAAGCCGAACTTTCTATCGAATTTTCTTGCTGCCCCCAATCGTCGTGGCGGAGGCGCATACGTTGGGCCCATTAAAAGTTGGCCATGTAAATTCGCGTAAGATAAACGGAGCGATAAAAAAAAAAAAAAAAAAACACAATTAATTTGCGGCAAAAAGATAAGTATCGAACTTCGGTGTATCCTTCATAAAAAGTCGAGCATAAATATTTCATATCTTCGTTAGGGAACTTTTCTTCGTTTAACGAACCTTACGTGGAAATATCGAACTCTCTCGTATCGCAAATACGCTCGCCTTTCATTGTATATATATATATAAATCTATTGGATATATATTTATATACGCAACCCGGTGGTGGATATAGAAACTTGAAAGCCACGCGGACGTTGCATCGAGAAGCTCGTTGTACGGTAGTACCGGCAGCGCCCTGGGAGTAGCTGGGATCCACTCTCTTCTCTGCATTTATTCGCAGCTTAAGGGTCTCATCCCACACTCGTCAGATCCGACTTACGGAAGATTTACGGCGCTTACTAACGAGCCCCGGAATACTCGACGTGCATGCTGACGCGCGAGTACCCGCATCTCAGCCCACCCCCCTCCCCCCACCCCTCCCACCCTCCAGTCGGCTTCTCCACGCTTTTACTCCGACTACTCTGATACACATAAGTGATATTTATGAGATGTAATCTTAATGAGGATGACCACTTTCTTGTGAGAGGCTCTCTTCCTCGACTTTGCACTTCGGAACTCTCCTTATCGTAGCGATAAAAAAAATCCGACGCATTGCTTTTCCGTGCGATAGCAATAATGAATCAATTGAGAAATCTTCGGAATCAAAAAGCTTTGATGAGTTATAAATCGTTGGTTTAACTATTTCGTGACTTCTTGAGTACCGATTGCAAAGAAGCAAGACAACGAATCTATTCCTCGTAGTATAACGGCGCTGTTAATACCTTTCTTTCGACGCGCGTTGCGGCTCTCAGTTTAAATGCCCATCTCTTGGATTTAACGAGCGAAGAAGCGAAAGGAAGAATTGCGAACGACAAGAGAGTCCTTTTTCCGTGGTTATTTATCACCGGAGTGAGAGGGAAAAAGAAGGGCATTATCCGCGTAATGGGTGCGTCTATCCGGGCAACGAGAAGCTCGTGCATCGAAAATTACTTAGGCGTACATTATATTTTCTCTTCGTACTCCGCAACGTACTCTAAACTGAGAGATGCATCGCTATATTTTCCGGAAACTCTCTGTTTCTACGAAGAATTTTTTTTTTCTTTTTTTCTTCTTGTCCACGGGAATTAATCCGTTATGATGAAAACACGAAAGAGACGAGGAGCAAAACGGAAGAATAAAATACAAGGTTGGCGAGGAGAAAATCCTACACCCGTCAACCCCTGGAGATATAACTTTAGATTACGCGTCGAGATTTCTGCTATTCGGTGTGGGAATGGGAAGGAGCGCGACACATATAGCTGCCGGACAACCCGCTGGACAGAAATAGTTTATTTCGTTCTTTTGCCTCTTACATGGCTTTTCCACGACTTTAGTAGCCGAGAAATAAATCTGCGCACGGCTTCTGGCTAAATTAATGACTATGCATATTTGTTTCTTGTTTTCAGTACTTACATTAACCTTGGAAATTTCTCCCCGGAGATCAGAAACCGGAGAATTCTGATCTCACTATCTACACTATTCTACTGCAACTACAATCATCGGTGATCCATACGATAAAACAAAAAAATCGTAATATTACCGCATCGATTTTTCATTTTGTTAATTGACAAAGTTTCTCCATGTAACCGCCAAAAAAAAATATTAAGCAATAAACAAATTTAGAATGCAATTTTTTTTAACTCGTTGCAATCGCCTATGTGCTTCAAAAAAATTGTGGAGTTAATAACGCATATAGATGCTTTCGACAAAATAAAAAGACTAATATATAAATGTATTTCATTAAAATAAAAAAGAAAAAAAAGTAAAAAAAGAAATTCCTCGAAAATGTTTTTTTTTTCATAAAAAAGCAATATATAAGATAAATAAAAAAATGGTATCCTAATTATCGTTTCGTTTTCTTGTTTACAGTGCGTGCAAATGGCACACGCGTTGAGGCGCATCTCGTACGCGACTTGTGAACCTCAACACGCCCAATTCAGCTTCCTCGCTCGAGAGCCGAGGGCCCACTTCACCATCCAATATTGCCACTCTTTCATAACCGAATCACCCGAACAGGTCAGTTAAGATTGTTGCAGTACGCGTATGCATAACCATACTTATACTTATACCCTTCCGCGCGTTGTCCCCCTTCCCATTCTCCCGCCTTTATTTTTACGATGTACCGTCGAAGTCGAACTATACACCAACATTTTGTGCCATTTATGCGCGATAGTCGATGACTACCGTTACGCAAAAAACCATCGTTTATGCCATAATGCCGGACGTCGAACCGGAGTGTCGACTGGCGAGAGGATCGACGATCTTCGCTCTTTCGCCTCGGGTCCTCCTGGTGGCTCCCGGTATTATAGCGCAGCACGCCGAAGGGCGTATCGTTTGGCAGAATTTTTAACACCACAGAGGAGCGTTTCGATAAAAAAAAAATGAAAGTAAAAAAAAAGAAAAAAACATAAACGCACGAAATCGCCGAGACAAGAAAGGAAGAAAGAAGCGACGAGAGTATGGAGGAGGAAGTCAACCGGGAGAACTCTCGCGAAACGTTCGACGAAAGTTGCAGAGCGTGCGATCTCTCGTAAAACATTTATGACGGCGCGGAGTTTGTGGCTTCGTGGTCGTATTTTATCTACGATATATATTTCGGAGTCAAAACTAAAAAAAAATGTATATACAAGACGCGTTGGTCGATTCTTAAAATCGGGTAGAGAAAAAAAAATCTTTGAACCTTTGTCTGGTTTCCCGTGGAATGTTTAGGGAATAACAACGAAGGCATCCAATCTTATTGTCTTATCATTTCTCTGCTATAATTCTATCCTGTTAAGTATCTCCTTATCAAGATTATCGCGAAACTTTGTCGATGATGCTGAGAACTCTGAGAGGATTAATCTGCGAGCGATATAATATAGCCTGTGGGTTACGGGAGATGAAGCATAAAGATCCGGAATCGCGAGATGCCGATTACGGGGCATATAAATGGAGGAGCAAGTTGTGTAATATCAAACATTCGACTCACCAGTTCAGCCGACGAAACGATCCCCTCGAATTGCGCTGAAAAACAAATTCGGCACAGAATTATTCGCTAAACTCTTTTTCAATCTTTGATAATCAGAGATCGCTGTAATAACCCTAAAAGACACATGTGTAGGTGAGATGTGGTGCCGATAATAATTTTTTTGTAACTTTATCGCAATTAAAGTTCTGCAGAATTTAAGGGTTCGTATCACCTAAATTCCAGCGATATTCGCCAAAGATGCGCGGAATCTGAAAGGCCTAAACCTGATTTCCAAGTAAACCCGTTACCCATTTACAGTTGTCAGTTAATAGACAATGATTATTGGATTATTCATCATGAAACGTTTATCCAGATTCCGTAGTAAGAGTCAAAGCTGTTTATCCCGCAGATGCAAAATCGGATCATAGGACTTTTTCAGCATCCATACAACATCTGTATGATGATTTATCTTAGCTATCAAGTCAAATAGATCGTAACAAGGATAATCGAGGTACTGTAACAATGTAGGAAATGAGAGTCGATTAATCCGCAAACTATAATTTTCGGGTCATAAGATTGAGCATAAAGACGAAGAGGTATAGAAGCTCCCGCGGTTATAATCCGCGCGGCGTACAAGCAGCGGCAGCAGCACCTCTAGTCAACGAAGCGCAGAAATCGCCGGTCTCGCCATTCGCTTTGGGACCTGTTATGCTGATGCTGTTAGTCGTCGAGGGCCTCAATCGTCGAACGTGAATAGCCCGGCCGCCGGTAAGAGAGCGTCTAGCTTTGTGCTGCAGTTCGGTTCGTCCTGCTGTTGCCGGTTTTAGAGCCCCGCGATGAAGTTCCGATTACCGAGCGCGCACGCCCGCGCTCAGTTACAACGAACGACCGTGGGGCGTATAAATTTCCACTCTACTGCCGCTGTTGCCTCTACCGATGCCGCGAGCACACCGGCAACTGCTGCTCCCAACTCTCGCTCTTCATAATCGCACGGCTAAACTGTGCATCTCCCGACTGTTTTACGACCGGACGTGTGGATTCAGTAGAATGGGCGTGCATCCTGCTGTTAAGACTGTTGATCAAACCCTATCCCTTGGCCTGATTCGCCCTCGAGGCGAAGCAACTCTTCCTTATCGCGAAAACAAGATGATTATAGAATTTGTCTTTCTTATTTGTCTTTACTCGATACGTGGGCGCATACTCTGAGATCATTTAAGCCGATTTCTCTCGATATGAACGTTGATCGGACTCTATCCCTATAACCGGTGTTGTATCGCAAAAAGTAGATATTTCTGGACGGCATCCAGACATTTCGTAATCGGTCATTGCGCCCACCGAATCGGTCATTTGAAAAAAAAAAAAAAATTACTTACTGTAGCTTCCGATTTATACCGGTTTCCGGTTTGTCCCCTGTCTGCTTGTTACCTCGAAGTCGAATTTACGAAAACACTAACAGCGCCATTTTTTTTATATCATCCTCTCCAGTCACGAACTATTTTGCCGGTGTAATTCATACGCTACGAAAATACACATCAAAAAGCTCGTTTTGCTCTATTCAAATGAGTATTCGGAGGAATTAATCAACAAAGTGTTCTCGATAGTTTTGTCGTTGAAAATGAACGTTTACGACTGTAATATCGAATGATGCCATTTAATGTTTAATGTAAATGTTAATCAAAAGCAATCGATGTACACAAATAGAAGGGGGAGGGGGTGGCGGAGGGGGAGAAACTCTCACGAGACTATTCCGATGCGTGCTCAGCGATATTATCGATTTCGATAGAGCTAACCGGTGTTTACCATAGCCGAAGCATCGCGAGGTTGCATATAGGAGTGTTATAGAGAATCGTGTGAGTTCACAGCGCTCGTTCCAACGTATCTATTAATGCAGGTTGCGGTAGCAATAACGATGCTAATTAGCTACAATAATATTCCACTCTTGGCGCTGCGGCTCTCAGTGGCCTCCGCTGCGCTTACGTATACACATACAGCACAAAGATATTAATTAAAAACACAGTCGAGAAACCGAGAATGAAAATGAGACAGAAAAACAAAAATGAAAAGATAAATTTGCAACTTCCAAGAACAAAACGTACGAAAAAGGAAAAAAAGCAAAGAAACATCAGTTTAAAGTGGCATGCAATTTTTTTTTTTACTTTCGCGGTTTTATAACACTTTGGCGAAAGTCTAAAGTGCAAAGTGCGTCCGAAGTATGCGAATACATAATTAATTCCATTTCACTGGATTCCCCTCGTTCTTCCAGTTTCGCCAAATTATAATAATAATTAAAGATTTTAAGGTACGTCATTATTAGAGGGACGCTATGGGTAGTTTCGTTCTCTTTAGCTACCCCCCCCCCCCCCCCCCCCCCTGTCTTTCGTACACTTGGATCTCCGATTCCAACCACCCTTCGCACTCGTCTCTCCTTGGAAAATCTCAAAGTCCCGAGGGACTAATTCAACGCGGCGTGGCGCGCACACACACCGCACTCGATGTATAATACCCGTTCGGCCGTTTCCCGAATGGTAATTCCCGTGGTATAATAGTCACCCAGTTAAACCGAGCGTTACATTTATAGCTATATCCTCTCTTGTTTTGCATAATTGCCGTTTATGCATGTACCGCCTGGTAAGGGGGTGCGGAGACCGCGGGTGAACGGACGACTGTCTGTGGGTGGTGAATGGGTTGGAACAACCACAGCAACGACACCACGACGAACGCGTAGATCGGGGTATATATACAATACTGGATGTGACGTTTCTCCATAACTCTCGTCTTGTGCATTTAACTCACGCAATTCTCGTTGCAGTCTAACAGCAATCAGTACTGTTCTGACTTCCGAGTATCTCGGCGACGCGTCTCGTTGGACCTGACACCCCGTGACAGTCTCATATATTTCCATTTGGAGGTTCGCCAGATTGGATTTTCCGAGAACAATTGCCAGTTCTACCGTATAACAGATACAACAGGTCTATCGCAAATGCGGATGCGACCGGCAATTGGGATGACCTCTGCGGAAGCTTTAATCTTGCGCGTTTCACCGTGCAGACTGTACTTGTAATTCGTTGCCCAATGGCAATTAATTGTTGGTAAAATAATGACTCGAGAGAAGCCACGTGAGGGAGGAAGCCAACAACCCTCCATTGCCGAAACCCTTGCAATAAATTTATGCAGAATCGGAAGCTCGTTTCAACGAGACTCAATCATTGAATCATAAAGCAGAGAATGCCACCCTAAAAAAAGGTCTTCCGTCGCGACGACCCCATTTTGTTTCAATCAGTTTCGGCTTTCAAAGCGCAAACATTGGCATTTTCTTCCCAATAATGAGCGCAAAAATGGATGTAAAGAATGGGAAACATTTTTTTTACCCCTTTACCGGTTTTTTTCCGGTGAAATTCTTGTTTTACAAACATTCCGACGCATTGCAGTAGATTCACAGTGAGATATGGTTGTACCCTTATTGTATATATATATACATATCGATTGACGCATCCGCTGCATATGCTGAAGAAAAGTATAGCAGGAGAATTCTGACAACCGTCGTCTCGATGCCAACGATGCCTCTCGTCTTTTTATCCGAGTGCGCAAACCCACCCCTTCGCCCAGCTGAAAGAACTGCCGCGACTCCAGGGGGGAGACCCTTTGACAAGGCTCTCGAAACGATTTCACCGGGAAAAAAAGCTCAGTGTCGATGCCGCGTCAAACGGCAACCCGTCACACGTCATTCGTTTCGCTATATTTCATATCGAATACTCCAGTCAAAAGTTACTTCTTATTGTGTGAGACAGTTAGGAATGAAGAAAGAACCCTTGAAATGTGCGTTTCGCTGTAAAGTCGCGCGGAAGATAAAAAAAAAAAGAAAGAAAAAGATTCTAAAACGCACGCCGGAAATTGTCGTCTCGAAATGCATGTTTTGTATTTCCGTTTTTTATTTTACGTCGTTCAACGTGTTTCGTGAACGTCAGCCCCCCGTCAAAGCTTTAACTGCATATTCCCGTATTTCACGGAACGGCTATCTAATTTGGCGTTTTCTCTGTAATTCATTTTGCATTTAAACCATTACGACAGCCATTTAATTTCGCGTTGATCTTCATTGCAGTACCTGTTGCTGCATATATTTAAAGCGCGAAACGCCGCGATGAAAATATGATGTCATCTTCGGATAATCTTCTATATACAATAAAAATCGCAAATCCGCAAAGTTCGCTATGACACGAAATCCGCTTAAATCGATGTCGCAATAGCAAAAAAAAGTTTCGTGCGCGGAAATCCCCTTGCAATACGACTACTCTTATCTACGATGTAAAACAAAAAAATGCTATAAAATTTGAAAAAAAAATGTAAATGTTTCTTTCAATTTTATTAAAATTTTTTTAACTGCAATTTGCAATTTCAATCCATTCTTCGTAATAACGGTTTTGCTTCAATGAAATATGAGTAACTCGATGTTAGACATTTTCTTTCACACGCACTTTCGACACACATCGACTTTCGGCAAAATACCAGATCTCCCCTACCGATTTCAATCCCTGAGGGATTCAATGGGTTACGTCACTAAAACAGCCCGTGTTATCGACTCAGGTTGCCAAGGCGAGACCTCTCGCAACTGAGGTTAAAGGGCTCTGGTAGCTCGGTTACGTATCCCTGGAATTTTGGGTAATTGAGCGAAGCTAATGGGTCGCTTACAGCGAAAGCTTTATTACCAAGAAATCCTGCGAGTTTCGTCAATTCGCGGCATTGTCCATCGGCACAACACTTTGACCCATTCTCGCCGAGAGGAGATAATGGATTTAACAGCGTGTCCAATGCTTAGCGAACCGTTGCCAAACGAAGGAATTTCTTCATTCTCTTTTTTTTTTCTCTCATGTCTGATGCATACGCGACGGGGCTTTTTTCTTCGACATACATTACTATTATTATTTTTTTTTTTCGAAGATGGTGAAGTTAAGTTCAAGCGTCGTCGACATATGTGCCGTCGAGTCGTATATCGCTCGATTTACAATTCTCCTTGGCTTGTCGGTGGAAGAGTGGAAAAATAAAAGAATGAAACAAGAGAAAGAGTAGCGCACTGCTACTATAGCGCTCTCTCGTTGGCGAGGGACAATCTCGACACTGTGAGAGGGTCGACAGAGGGGCGGAGAGAGCAGTACTCCGCTCGACGTTGAGATATTTGCGGGGTTCTGCCGAAGACGCTAATGTGCAAAAAGGTCGAACGTACCCGCCTGCTCGCCGCAGAAGAGAAGCGAGGAAAGGGTGTGCACCGCCAGCTACTCGTAATTTTCCTCCGGGGGTTTTACGAACACTGTGACCCTATAGATACCCGAGTACCATACGCTATGTGCCCCGCGGCGGAAGAGTAAGAGCATCCGCACCACTCACGATTCTTACTTTCGATATTCTTGACGATTTCTCTAATGTAAAATGAGAACGAAAATGGAAATAAAGCGATCGTGGAAATAAATCTTCACATTGGTCTTTGACGATTAAAAATAATAATTATTATATCTTATTCATTATCGAATATTAATTTTTGTATTAATTGATATTATAAAAAATATTATTAATTTGTTTTTTCTAGTCCATTCACCAGAGTACAACGATAATTTATTATTATTATTATTATTATTATTATTAATAATAATTGTTTTTTTTAGAATATTGTAATACTAATCGACCAATTTAAAAATTGCGGATTGACAAGATTCTCGGTGCTCGTTAGATGATGAGGCAATGTGCAAAGGAAAGGAAGTGCAATTTCTGAGAAAATTATGCCCGATGTTATACACTGCTTTGAGTATTCTCCGCGTTGATTGCTTCCGCAAGTTCTCGACTAGATGAGATCGTCAACGAAGTGGTTTCTTGAATCAAACACCGAGGCAAAGGGTTCGTATTGTTACTCGACGAAATGGCATGTGACGTCAACGCCGCTTTGACGCTATTTTATCCGTTAATTGCTTCGACTTTTTTTTTTCAATAAGATCGAAAAATGTATTATGCCGGGAAATTTTAATACGAATTCTAGGTAACTTAACGAACTAATTTGTTACAACGCGACAATAAAAGTCAACGATAGATTCATTTCTTATTTTTTTTTTAAGAATTTAGATCGATGATCAAAGTTAAGATGCTTCAAATACGGAATTTTCTTCGCAATCCTTTTAGATACCGTGAAATTTCCTACAGGGAATTGTAATCGAGTGCCAATTGAACGCCCGGGTCTCCCGATTGGTCGATCAACTAATGCCGCTGTAGTTGCACAGTGCACGTTGTATTGTTGTTAGTATATGTCCCACGGAAGCCACCGACGCGTCCCTCGTTGGCCACTGGCATCGAGAGACATTTCGGGTGCATTACCGCCGATCCGGAAAATACGGTCGAACTGTCGTGCCATTGAGAGTTCGCCGCGACTAGTGTATCAATTATTCGGGCAACCGTGACCCTGAATTATTCATTCGGGGATCTCGACTCCGCGGAGAATACTCGAGACGCGGCGGGGTAGTAGTCCTTACAGTAGATATTCTCGTGTACATACGTGCAATAGCGTTGTATACTTATATACAGAGACCCGAGCGTGAACAGCACGCGACGTTAACCCGTTCACCTTCGCTCCGTTGACTGCGGACTTCTCGTACGAGTTTAACTGAAATTATGGAGCAATTTTTCTCCTTCTCGTAGCTCGCAGTAAAATTCTATCACGCACGGTATCACGAACGATCAATTCTATTATTTTTTTTTACAATTCACTTAATCATTGTAATAAATTCGTTGATTATACGATTGGGGTGAAAAAAGCTCCAAAACGCATTAAGTATTTCTAATAAAAATTTGAACGAAGTAATTTTTAAAAAATTATTTACTTTAATTTTACGTAAGTGAAGCAGATGATTTATTACAGAAAATACATCGATAGATATTATTGTAACGAGAGAATTTTTTTTTTTTTTTTGGCGCCTTTACTTCGAATTTTTTAATGTTATTTTTTATAAGGAATCGAGAGAATAGAATGGCAGTTGGTTAGAATAAAACGGAATAAAAAAAATGAAAAAAAAAAAATCAACGAAACACAGCGATGATCCTTCAATCCTCAATGCATCGAAGTACGCTATGTTTCAACAAAGCTTACGCGGTGTCGGAGGAGAAGGATGAAATTTCAACCGACGAGAGGCGCAGTTGATCCCTCTCCGGTATATGTGTTCGAGACAGAGAATATCTGGGATTACACGAAACGCGGTGCGTGCGAACGAGAATAGCACGAAGCTCATGGTATTTTGCTTTGCTGTCACGCTTCATTTGGCGCTTCGTTCGCGAGTTCTGGGATCCTGTCGGGTGTTTCACCGTTGTCGTAGCCGGTCGCTCGATGCCGACACGCACCCGTCGACTCCTATGACGAATAGGACTGACACTGAATGTTAAAACGATGCGGATGAAAGTGCCGGTACCGCCGGGACGCGGAACGAAGCGCGCACGCCAGGTGTGAGTGCGAATGATAATGAAAAAAAAAAAAAACAAACAAACAAAACGCATAAAACGAGAAAAACTCGAAGAAAAAACACGAAAGGATTTCTTTTGCACGAATCATGCAATAGAATTTATAAAAATTGGAAACTTCGTGGAATATCTGCGAATTCTAAAAACCCCGAAAATTTAAAAAAATGTAATTTTTGATTGATAATAATAAAATATATTATTAAATAAATAAAATTCGCCGGGTGGGGTTAAGGACAACGAGAATTTCTCGGATGCGAAATGGTAATTTGCGTATCGTATATTGGCATCGGGCGCAGCGATCATTTTAAAATTCTATCTTCGACGACAGGGTGATAGAATTTGATCGATTTCTAGAGGACAAAAAGGTGATGTCAAAAAGGAGGCGGATGATATCTTCAAATTTCTCACACCTCAAAAGAAAACGTGAAAACGAGAAGACGGCTCCGACCTTTTTTTTTGCGAAAAGTGTTAAAAAAAAAAAAAATTGGCTAACCCCCCAGTAGTATCGAATATAACGCGAGCAAAACCGGCGAAGTGGATACAGAGAGTTTATGGCGCGATGACATGTACACATATATAGTGCGCGTATATAACGGAAGAGAGTACTAAACTTTGATCGTCTTCGCGACGAAAGCGGCGAAGCGTTTGCGTTCTGCTGCCGCAGTTGCCTCTGTGGTTCTCGTCTCGTGTTCTATATCGAGTTATCGACGTGTACATAATCCGAAATCTCGAGACATACACATACTTATCGTTTTGAACGTTGCCATCGCGTATTCATTAAAAAAATATATTTATATATATAAATATTCATTTTTATTTTTTTTTTTTTTCAAAGTTAATAGCGACATTCGAGTCGTTGACATACACCGTTTCTTCATCAAAGAGACGACGAGGTACAAAAAAAAAATGTTTAGTTTCTCCCTTTCGGTCCTTTTCACCAATTACTTTTCTGGACAGTTTTGCAAGACATCTCGCAAAACCTAAAAGCCTCTTCCTGTTGTCTGGTTGAGGGTCCGTTCGCGCGAGACTCTCGTACCGGTAGGTATATATATTTCTGGGAATCTTGTCGCGACTGCAATCCCGAGGATTGCGAAAGAAGCCTCGAGCCCCGAAGAAAAAAAAAACAACAGGAAAGAAAAAGGCACTGAGGGGAGGGCAGGGGGAGGGGGAGGGAGGAAATCGAAGCCGCGCGACGATGAGAAAAGGCCCCCGCGGCAATGTCTTCCCGTGGAAGTAGACTTTGCACTTGGAACTTTACGCCCTCGCGAGTTTCTTCTTCCCCCGCGTGCCTTTCTCTTTCTCCTCTTGGTTGCCACTCGTCCGCGCGCACGTTTAGTCAATCCTAATGGCACTTTTGTAGATTAAAGTTTGAACACTTCACGGGACGAGTCGAGTTTGGCGCTTGAGATTTCGTTCTCTTTCGGCTTTTGTCTCTCACAGTTCTCCGTGACGATTGTGAGAAGCAAAGATGAAGAAAGACGAAAATATTTCGATCTCTCTCGGCGTCGGAGTCCCAGTTGCCCGAGAGAACGCTCCAGAGCTTCCCGGAGGAGTTCGACATTTGAACACTCTCTCTCCTTTCCTCGCGAACGATTAAACGCCCGTCACGCTAATAAGATTCCCGATCATCCCCATCCCGCCCCGCTGTGCTAAGAAGCAGAAAAGCGAACGCGAAAGGGCAAATCTTTGTACAGAGGCGCGAGGAGGGGAACGTATTAAAGAGTACGAAGAGAGAGGAAACGGGTTAAAGACACCGATAAAAAATAATCATTCCACGAACTATATAAAAAAAAAATAAAAATCACGAGACAATTCATTTATTGAGTTAAATGAATAAAAAAGTCGAATTTTTTTTTTTCAACCCGCAATAAAATTTTTCGAAAATTTTCTATCGTACATTTTTTTACATTTTTGTGTCGACTAAAGAAAAAGTCATATTTTGGCGAACATCGCCATAATTTAGCTGCCTTTTAACGGATAACAAAAAAAGTGAATTAGAAAGACCAAAAATAAACGAAAAATGGAAGCAAAGCCCATTTTCTCGGTTATTCATTCCCAAAGAACCTACAAATCCGACCGTAAAGACATTTCGCGGGTTTTTTCTTATTTTTATTTAACAAAAGGTGAAGCAGTAAACGGTGTACTTGCGCTCCGCACGTATACGTGTTTACAATGTTTTCTAATACAGAGACTAAAAGATCACAGGATTCCAAAGAGGAAACAATGCGCCTTCACCGGAACTCCACGTACTTCAGAGATGTTCTCTCGAAGGAATATCTTCGTTCGTTCTCCTCGTGAGTCGCTTCGAATAAGACGGCAAAGAATAAGAGCAAAAGGAAGAAGAAGTGTGGATACAAGACGCTCTCCCTCTCTCTCTCCCTCTCTATCTCTCGTTCTTACGACGGTGCGCGAAGCGAACGGAAATGAAAGTTTGTACCTCTGTCTGTGTGCCGAAGGAATTCAAAGTATTTTCGCTTCGCCCAACTCCATCGCCACGGGGGTTGAACCATTAAGCTTTTTATTTACTTGCCGACCGGAAAAAGATCCAACTTGCGCTTGCAACAGTGGATAGTATATATACCCGGCGTGTAAGTGTGTGTATATAGTTATAGTTCGTGAAACGAAGGCAAAGAAGCGCAGGAGAAGTGCCATCGAATATGAACACACGAGTGGCTATTGAGAGATCCCGCGTCGTCGTTTAACTTCCTATAGCTCTTAAATCGTCGGGCCTCTTAAAAATATTTAACGATCTCTGCGCAGTGTAACCGATGTGTTCCGAACGTTGCGTTGATACGATAAAATAAAGAGAAGAATTTCATCGCAAAATCTTTGCGAAAAACGATCGCCATAAAGAAACAAATGTAACAGTGTATCGATGTCGATATCGACTTCTTCGATATGTGGCGCGTGCGTCTACCGAGCAATTTTGTCAGATACTTTTCGTCAATTTGTGGAATTTGTTTTGTCGTTATTGCGCAAAAAATGACGAGAAATACACGGAATACTGAGGTTCGAAAAGATTGTGAAAAATCTTCGGAATTCGTGAGGAAAGAGGACGAAAAAAAAAGTTGGTCATTGCTGCTAGTTAACGCGCGACTGTTCTCGTTAGCGCGAGAATACTTCGACGAAAGTTCTTCCTCATTCCGTGTGGCATTTGGCTGCCAGATGAGGCATTTCGGGCGACGCAACGGACCTCACGCGGCAACAGACGGATCTGATTACCCGCGTGCGTGTTTCCTGACTCCGATGAACTAAGTAAACTATCGTTACGGTTATTAAACAACGTTCGGCTTGAACTTCCTTGTCTTGGACAGAGAATCTGTACTTAGCGTGTTCTACGAGCTCGAGAACGAACTTTAAGCACTTCTGTAAGACTTGTGCGTTCCTTAGGATTTCACTTTTCTCAACTTCACTCTCACTGACCACTCGAAACGCGAGATCTTGGAGAAGTTTTCGAACGACACGCAAGCAAAATTACCTCTGACGGTAATTCTCAACGATGAAATAATCCTTCAACGTTGTAGTAAGAAAGCGTTTTCTTTTATAAGGTATAGTGGGGTAAGAAGAAACACGCGGAAGAAAATGGACATAGAAACAAAAATTACGAAAAAAAAAAATGTACCATTTTTTTTTTTTTTCAGATTTTATCTCAATTTCTGTCAACCTTCGTGACCATCTAGAAAACTTATATTCTTGCGAAAACGAACAGATTTTTATCTACATGAATAAATACGTTTTTTTTTTTTCAAGCCGTTTTGATTATTGTTCTCCACAAACATTAACAACTCGCGCGGAGAAACACCTCGAAAAAGTGCTCATCCAGCATAATCGTAGTTTCCGCAGCACAATAAAAATGAAAAATGCCGCGTAAAAGCGTGGAACTAAATACGCAACAAAAAAAAATCCTAACGAAAGTATTACAAAATCGTGAAACATAAATTACCGATAACTACATGTCAAGAGAAATAATTTAACACATCCATTCCGTGTTGAAAATACTATTATTAACGATGAAATAATTCATTCTTCAAAGCAAACATAATTAGATAATTTCATATAACTAACGTTTGCACTCGCGTCTCGCGTGCCATCGCGAAATCCTTTGTGAAGGATGAGCGCGCGGCGTTTCACGAAAATAACGTCGTGCCGGTCTCTAATCGAGCGTGTCGAAGGTACGGGCAAAGATAAAGGCAAGAAGAAGGGTTCCGACGGCGAAGGAAAGAGAGAATCGCGATGGGTGGGAGAGACAAAATAGGAAAGCCACGAGGCGTGTAGGCAATGTAGTCAGGTGGTTAGATATCCCTCGGCAAAGCGCCACTCTCATCCGTTAGAATCGGCGGGGGCATTAACATTCTACAGGAGCGGCAAACCGTAACCGCGGCGTCCGTCTTTCTCTGTCTCCATCCCGACTATCCTTTCCACTGTACCGTATATTCACCGAGTTCCTCTTTCTCGATTGCGCTCCATCCCCCTCCCTCTCGCGGACCCTCTCGCTTCCGGTCCCCGTCGACACGCTCGATGCAACGAGGATATTCGCTTGTTTCCCGTCGACCCGAAGGCTTTGCAACGTAGTTGCAAATTTACTTTGATTCGACGATGCGGATCAACGGAGAACGGACGAGAATGAGGCAATACCGCTGCTGAGAATCTTTTCATGACAAACGGCGCCTGTAACCTCCCCCGATCGGTCTAACGGGGTCACGATCGCCACTCCGTACACAGCTTATCGAGAATGAACACGAGAGAAGCCAAACAGAACCGTAATCCGACGAATTATTACCAACTATCTGTATAATCAATCCTTCGCTATTCTACCGCGGGGCGATCACGTTTACAGAGTAGTAGATACACATAGGTATTATTAAACGCTTTGAACGAGAAATTACTATTATGGATACTCTCCGATAGGGCCGGCGGACATTAATGTACGCAGCGGGTAATATCTTTTTTATTTTTTTTTATTTTTTTTTTCTTCGATTTTTTTATTCTTCGATAATTTTCATCAGAACAAGAACTCGACAACGGAACCTAATCACCCTGTTATTAGATCCACAAGGTTAAAAGCGCTTAGAAATACGTAACTGGAAGACACGCACCTAGAAAACTATATTTGCGGCGAGACACACACGATAACGCTCCCCCTCCCCATTCGAGTTTTCTTGCTCCAATCTTGTGAGTAAGTGTCGAAGTGGCGAACAGGAATGGATATTATGCTGACCATTATTATACTTTATCGTAGAACCAGAAAAACCATCGACACACGCTTGCCTTTGGGGTTCGTTTAACATAAATAATGTTTTCTATCCTGTTGCACGACCATCGGCGTGTTTATCTAAATTAATGGCTACGTGTATAGGGGAAGGTGGGGCAACATGGACCGCTTTAGCCATACAGAACATTTTGTCGATATACATAACACTTTTCCACGGCTTTTGAACCAAAAAATCAATTTGTTTCTTTAGAATATCAAGACGAAAAAAACAGAGCAAAATAGTCCGTAAACTCGATTGAAAAAATTAAGAATTTGCATTTTATATAATTTATTACCGTTAAGCGATATGATAACTGTTCTCGTCAGAAAATATAAATTTCCTCGTATTAAAAATCATGGAATTTTTTTTTTTTGAGAAATAATTATGGAATTGTAGTTTTATTTATGTATATTTCTTCATTTTTCAGAGCAGAGGTTCCATTTTACCCAATTGGGTCATTTTACCCCGCTCTGTCTTAAAGGACCCGACGGCGATCACGGCGTCAGACCAAAACGTCGACGGAGCCAAACATGATGCAAAGAATTATCGACTCGGCGGGGACAGTACCTGAATATCGATTTTCCTCTGTGAGTCGACGGATATGCACGGTGTACCGACTTCGGAACGCGAGTTTTGCGATATTCCGTTAGACACGCGGCTCCGCGGAGTTCCTTCTTCGGTCTCCGAGGGGCAGCCGAGATAATTCCGCGCTATAGCCGCACAGGATAGACGCCGCTCTGATGCATAGTTCGTACGCGCGAGCGTGCACCGCATTACGCGGCAACAGAAGCGAGCGAAACCACCGACCGCGGTGAAACGCGCGATGGTGTGCACGTTGCACACCACCAATGGATTGGCTTGAAAACACGTGCTGTTTGCTCCGATGCTATACGTCGTCGGGAATGCGTGTACCCAATGCCCAGACTAGTCGGGGGGCCTCACTCTTCGGAATGAGGCTGACCTTGGCATTCTCGTATAGATAATAGCGAGTTTGCCGCAGAGCAGAGGGAGCACCGGATTGCAAAGTCCGCAGCGAGGTTTGCCTCTTTCCTTTACCCTTCTCTTTCCTCCCCCGGGCTCGATCGCTCGCTTCTCTCGATGTCATATTCTCGTTTCAACTTATTTTTTTTTTTCGTTTCATCATTTTTTTTGTTTTACTTCGATTTTTTGCTCAACGTACAGTGCAAACCTGCACGGCGCACTAATACACTGGGGGGTTATATCGCGAGGATAGAGGGCATCTGGTCTCACGATTGTAGCTAACTCCGCAACGAGAACCCCCTCGAGCGTTTCAGTCGATACCATATTTTATATCTCGTTCGTTCGAATATTTTATCTCCTTACGAACGAACGCGGTTTGTGGATCGAAATAAAATTTAAATATTTAGAAACATTAGTTGTCATTACCAATACTATTGTATTTTTTTTTTTTTTAAGTCCAAATGCGACTGAGAAATTTTTCTAAATTTTTGACGTGAGATTTGATACATTTTTTTCTCAAATTTGACAAAATATAAAAAAAAAAAATTGCGTATTGCACATTCGGTTTGATTTTTTTTACGAAATTTATCTGAATTTTGGTAAAATATGAATTCAAGTTTTTCAAATTATTTCTTTACGTATTATTTTCACAAAAATGTACGAGACATTTTTCGCAGGAATCGCGGGTTCCCGTGTGCAATAATTTTTAAATTAGTGTAAGACACGACGCCCACGCGAGGGCGAATGTACGAGGCGAAAACAGGCGAGAATAAAGGGAGAACAGGGCGAAAGAGGAGAAAAGCAATAAGAGAACCGTTACGAAAGAGATAAAGAGAGAGAAAAAAAGGCGCGTGGAGTGGCAAATTTGTGGTGAGTGAGAGAAAGAGATCCGGTGATGAGAGTCGCGTGGAGGCGTTCGACTATGTTAGGTATGCGGCCGCAGGCTTTTCGTAACCTTTTATTAGTACCCTCGTCCTTCCTTCTTTGCTTTCTCCTTTCGGAACTGTTCGCGCTCAAAAAAAAAAACACGACGAAAAAATATCACTGACATCCTCGTTCGATCGTCAGGCGTGTATCGACTTTTATCGGCTTCCGGTAACGAAACACCGATTCCCTATTAAAAACTCGATAACGCGTACAATCAATCGAAAAAAAAAAAAAAAAAAACGAAAATGCAACCCACACATTTACAACAGTACAGTCTGACTAATTGAATGAGCAGATCATAGGAAATTTTTTTTTTTATGCTCTCCCACGCGCAAGGAACTCACGCGGAGAGTCTCGTTAAGCTTGAAACTAATTGCCCGTCTCTCAGCCTGTGCCTCGACAGTTGTAACGCCTCCACGGGTTTCTGTCGCGTTCGCATGTGAAATCGAACCGTTGGAAAGACGAATCTCACGTTTCGACGAGGACCGGACAATTTGTCTCGACGCTGATCCTACTTTCGGCGCAAAACGCCTCGAAGCGCCCGAGAGAGTTCTCTCGCGCAATCTCGACGCTGCGTTCGCTTGGGCTGTGCATACCTCATTGAAACTTTAACGTACCAATCTGCATAAGCGATTACTCACGGAATTATCTCTTAATCCCAGTGACCACAGCGATTTATTTAAGGTCGAAGGAAGTATATATATGCATAGTATTAGTATTCAAAGTCCCGCGCACTGTGGCGTAGCGAAGGGCCCGAAGACCCAGAGGGTGATATCGTCGCTTCCGTTCCCCGGTCTCGAGCTGTAGGTACCTATATACGCTCCACTCGTATTCAAGTAATTCAGCGGTGAAACGAGCACCGAGTATTGGCCAAACGATAGAACGCGGTGCCGAGGAACGATGAGGAAAAGCGGCCAAACTGCAGTATAAAGAGAATAGAATCTCTTTCTCGAGTTTGACGACGACGACGACGCTCGGCCAGAACAATTAACCCGACATTATTTACGAGCAGCCGCCACTCGCACACATCCCATACCCCCCCCCCCCCCCCCCCCCTTTACTGGTTATTCCCTCTCGACACTCCCTCGTTTTACTACCCTCAGGGAAACTATATGCGGTAATTGAATTTCGTAGCGCGGCGCTACTGCACGTTGGTTGAACGATGATTCGCGACGGCCATCAACGACCCTCTCCTGTCTCTCTGCATTTTCCCTCGGAACTTCATGGCCGCGTATAACTCCGTTTTTTTTTTCAATTTTTTTTTAATGCAAAAAAAATTGATGCGAGTAATTTAAATGTAAACTAACTAGCAAAATTGTCGTGGTTCGCGAAAGCTGTTTCCATCGCGGAACATCAAGAGTTAAGATCGAAATTTTTTTGAACGAAAAGTCCTATTTTTGAGTATCTGTAAGTGCGCTGGTGTCATTTTTTCCCCATGGAAAGGGAGTCGATATTGAGATATGTAAAAGCTATCGAACTTTTTACCGCGTATATGTATTTTTTTTTTTATTTACATAGATTTTGGCTTTTGTTTTTCGTTATTGACAAAAAAAAACGACAAACAAGTAATTTCCTTGTTCCCGATGTTGGAAAGGCGAACTATGGTTACTGTAAGCAGTCGGTAATCAATTATTTCTCGACGTCAAACGGAAACGCGAGCCATCAGTGAGCTCATTAACGTTGATAGATTAGCTGTTCATCTGTATCTCACTTTTAATTTATTTAATATATTTATTTATTTATTTATTCGTTTGTTTGTCTTTCTGTCAGTCGAGTGAATACAGCTTTGTACTGTCACTAAGCTTTCGTTCTCATTTCTCATACTCCAGTCTGGCGAACAATGAAAATTCATACGAAGGAACGAGTCCCTCCGCCGACGAGTTCACGATGATAAAATGACCGAGGAAACGACTCTAACGGCTGAACCACAGTCCGCGTACACGTATAACTGTTTAGCCATTCAAGAGCCAAGCTGCTGGGATGATTAAGAAATAGTCTCACGCCGGGAATGATTTGCCTCGTGCTTGGTGCGCGCGGCAAAGTATACCTACTCGTGAACGCGGAGGTGAGGACGACTCCGTGAGGAATGGAATACGCGCGGGTTTGTGTGCGGCGAGCGGTCATAACGACGACCAAAGGTCCGCGCGAACCGTCTGACCAATAATAACTTCTTTGGTCATCGCGGCCCGTCGTCGAGCGGCTCGAAAGGAACAAAGACCTCACCAAAAACGAGTTAAATGATACGTTGCTTGCCTCAAACCTGCCGCACCCCCTCACCCTTTCCCCACACCACGTAGCGTAACATACATACAGTGAAGCATTGTGCAACTCTCGATATTATCGTACGGGGCATTTCGTATCGACTGATCCGCAAATTTCGATGACGGCAATTTTTTTTTTTATTTCTGTATAAAAATTCGGGACCAATCGGCAAATTGAAAATTCACGTAAAAAATGTATTTTTGAATATTCTACGAAAATATAATATATTGTATATAAACATTTTTTTTTTCGGAGTCGATTATAAGATTGAAAAAAACAAAAATAACTCGATAATTTTTTTTTAACACACAAAAATGCTTTAAAAAAAATATACGAAACCGCCACTCCGAAAAAGACCGGATCGCCTGATTTACGTAAAAACTTAGTTACTTAGGTGGGGCATTTAATGTTTATCGAGTCCAATGACTCGTCGATACATCAAATTGGATTTGATCGACGGCTGAATCGTTCTGGGAGAAGAAGGAGGGGGGAGAGGGGGTTGTTTCTCTTAATTTATTTAGCCTTTTTCCATTGCCTTCTTTTCCCGATGATTCTCTTGTCTCGTAATAAATGGTCGTTCACATGCGGGCGATTAATTCTCGCTTTATTGTCGATTAATTCCGACTCACTGGGTGATCCGCGATGCCAGTACGATGGATCATTAGATTCCGACTGTGTTACGAGGTTCTCATCGATACCGATTGTATTACACTATTTCGATGGATTCGAAAGATCGAAAAAAAAAAAGCATTTAATCGTTCGATGGCGAAGCACTTATATTTCATTCCGTCTATTCGAGAGTAATTGCCGCTCCGGCAGCGATCGAAAGATCGTTGAAAAATACATCGAGATTAATGGAGATCCACCGGGTAGAGTGAGAAGTATAGTTTTCCACGCGGATTCCGCAAGCAACCGAAGACCATAAAAAATATATCAGATTACCCAACAGCAGCTGATCGACACGGCTGAACTTCGAAACTTTGATCTTCATCGAAAAATCTCGATCGGTTGAACGCGCTGACTCACAGGGGAGGAGCGGTTTGTTGGTTCCCGCGGGGTATACACGTAACGTGGCTGACGCCACGTGTGCTCCTTAGATGGTGGGTGATATCGAATTACTGAAGGATCGAGATGGAAGGCGACCATCGCTGCATGCGTGCAGTTTGCACGGTACAGTTACGCAAGAAAATTGTTATTAAAAAAAAAAACGCGATTTTCAAGATGCATCAAGGTACGTATGACAGTACGAAAGATGAGAAACGGAGTAACAGCAGAAGCTCCCAACGTCAGAAACGGAGCCTCTCGTGATCTCTCGGGCTGACTGCGATTCTCGAGGTGGTATTCGCCAGCTGCCGTTGAACGTGTTCAATGCCGGCGCTCTTCGGTAGTAGCAAGAAAGCGACCATCGAGGAAGAGGGCCCTATACATCGCGGTAAGCGCAACAGAGCCATCGACAAAGTAAGGAAGGCAAGCATCGGCACGGAAGAGAGGCGGCCCGGTGCGGAGAGAAGTCCTCCGCATGGGTTTTCAAGCCGTCCCCGGCAATACTACACACAGCCTACACTCTCAAACTGGAGGGGGATTAACCGTGTAGGCTGTACTGCAGCTACGGTGGCTGCTGCATGTTCGGCTCTCTTGGCTCTTTCGACTTCAGTCTCGTCTCGCTACGTACGAGGTGCAGCACAGCCGACACTGCTGCACAGCACTGTCAAAGACACGACGGACTGAAGAGTCCATATCATCGGTAGCAACAAATAAAAACGTAACCACTCAACAGTCATCGATAATATCGTCAAACATCGTACTGTCCCGTAATTTTGTGTCCATTAACCCCCGTATCACGTGACTCGTGAGTGACAGTAGATAATCTCGCGTAAAAAGTTGCGAAATTTTTTTTTTTTTTACTCTCGAAATCGCCGAGTCGCTCTATACGAATCTGTACAGTACCGCACCTCGATAGTGTACAGAGTTCTCCGCGCCCCCTAATCGCTATCGTCGAACTGTTGTGTACTGGCATAGGCCGTGGGGGCATTAAGTACCACCGAGAGTCAGTGAGGGAAAAGAGAAAGAGAGTTGTTAACCGGTTCTCTTCGGTAGGGAACAGAGCCGAGCTATCCGAGTCTCCTCGGTGTAGCCGGCATGCAGAGCGTCCGCGATCGTTCTCCGGAGTGAAGTCGTCGGATCCCGGCGCGCGCCCGCGAGAATCGAGCCACGAGGAGGCGATATATCCTCTCTCCTCGCGAGCAAATTCCACGCTATCGCGCACCTTTTTTTTTTCTTTTTTTTCGTTACTTCCGGTGATATTTTTAACTTCAACTCGCCGCAAATGTGATCGAAGGAGTTAGCAGCGCCGCGAGTAAATTCGATTACCAATCGATCGTCGATGTTCGCGTTGATTGAAATAAAAAATTAATAAAAAAAAAAAACGAAAGTGTGAAAAAAAAATTCGGGTTCATCTTTACACAGTGCCATTGTTCAAATGGTCGAGTGGAAACCGAGTGGATAACAGAAGAGAGTTTCAACGTTTATTACGAAACTTTGGAGTTTCGAGGAGTAAGAAAATAACTCAGCGGCAATTCTCGAGGTCAGTGAGAGAGCAATGCCGCCGGAGAACGAACGGATCCGTGAGAAGTAGGATCTAAAAGTATCCGTGATATTTCGTCGAACTGCTGAGAAAAAAAAAGAATTCTTCCGAAGTCTCGAGAAGAGAGAGAGAGAGAGAGAGAGAGAGAGAGAGAGAGAGAGAGAGAGAGAGAGAGAGAGAGAGAGAGAGTACTCCGAGGAGCGCTGTGAACAGTGTGAAATAGTTTGGCAATCGCGCAGCCACAAGGAGCAGAGAAAAAGTGATAAAATGCAATGCACTTTGGGATACAAATGTTAATAAGAATGTTAAAAAAAAACTAAATAATTATCGATAGAATAATAATTTAGTGCGACGTTTCTGTGCTGACGGTTCGTAAATTCGTTGATCGAACTTCTTCGTATTTTAAAATATACGCGTATGACCCGCGATAGTGGAATTGGAAAGTGCACTGTGCCATCGTGTGGCGCCGAGTTGGGTTTAGGGAAACTGTGTCAGGTGTTTCTGTACCGCGGAGAATAAGTGTACTGTTTCGCAGTTCGTCGATTTTTTATTTTCCAATTTTTTTTAATTTTTTTTTTTTGCAAATTCGAAAGATTAAAAAAATAAATATAAAGTGAGCATTTCGAGAGGTGAAGCTAACGAGGCTCCTGGTGTTGCCGGTTGAAGGATTCGCGTTTCGGTGGTACCGCTGCTACCGGTAGCGCCGGTAACACCGGCCGAAGTCGTCGAACCCCCTGCGAATTGGTCCGGTCGTAGTGGCATGAGGAGGTTAGCACGCAGGCGAAAAAGCCTGGCAGCGTTCACCGGGATTATGGGACGGCTCGGCGGTAAGAGCACGCAGAGCCATCAGCACCATCAGCACTCAACGACGAGCAGTACAAAGCCGATATTTCGCGTACAATACCGTAAGCTCGTCGACGATAATACGCAACAACCGCAGGAGCCTCAATTGAAATTCGTACCCGCCTTACCGGATTACATGTCCTACTGTTGCTGCCATTGCGGACACACGCAAAAATTCGAAGTAAGTTTACCGATCGATCGATCGTAAAAAATGATCAACGATCCCAAGAGCACCGATTTTTTTTAATCAGAATTATTACGAATCATTAAACTTATGAAAATCTTTATTCCACGAAAGGCAATAATAATGAATGCAAATAAAAAATACTGAATGTTTATAGCGTGGGAAACATTAATGGGGTATTAAATTAGTGGTCCACATAAAAAATCGTAAAAAAAAAAAAACTCCGAGTCGTCGAGGCATAGCGTATGAAAAATTGTAACAGTTTCTTGTAGGAATGACAATCCTCATTATCTCGTTAAAAATTCCGAGAACACATTCCTCGTTAATGTTCATAAGATGAGACCGCGGTGAGCGAACCGATCGTTCGTTAATTGTTTCACAGACGAATACGTCGAAAGTCTAATTAATCGTGGCAACGATCTTAGCTGTCTGTGGAGCAAAACTGACGGCAAATACTTCGTATGTACACCGGTTTTTCGTCGCGTACTTATGGAGGGATCGTCGACGCATAACGCATTTACTGTCACGTTAGTAATGCTCTTGTCTCGTGTCGTATCGCGAGGCTAACCAGTTTGACGCTTAACGCGAAACAATTATCGATATAGCAAGAAAGAACGGATCTGTCGATATATATACTATAAATATATATATATATATCGCGAATGCTGTGATTCTAGCGAGTCGCGCGAGTGCGCGCGCGAGAGAGCGGCGCAAAGATCGCATGGATCGAGGATCGAACGCGCACGCCTGCCACGCCGTTCACGATCGTTCGAAGCACAGCATAGGCGAGTCGCGTACTCTCCGTATTATCGTACTATAGACGGTATAGCAGTGTACAGTATACACGTATATACCATTAAGTACCTATACCGCGACTAGTGTAGAACTTACAGTGCGCACATATAAGACGGTACAGCGAATATATATCCTCGCGCGGTTTCTCGCTTTACTCCGTTGTGCTGAGAGTGGAGAGGAACGAAGATGAGGGGAGGGAGAGGGAGAAAAGCCGTGGGATCGGACGAGCGCATTCCTCAGGTCCTTACCGCGCTCTCGTGGCACACGGGATGCCTCTTCTGCTCGTGAAGCGGCCGACCGGCCTGTGTGTGCCTCGATCCTCTTTGCGTTCTCACTCTCTTCACTCCTTTCCATCTACCGCTAACTCTATCCTTCTTCGATACTCTCTCGTCGCTATAACCTGAGCAAACGCTCTTCGTGGAGCATTCGAGAGCCGAGCGCGAGAAGAGCTCCGCGCAGACACCATCATCTCGCCGAAGAACGGCTCAAGGCACCAGAGATCTTACTATCCTATATCCTATTACCTATCCGGTGAATGTCAAAATAACTTGGGCTCACATTCCGAAGATCGAAAGCAGTTCGAAAAAAAAAAAAAAAATACGGTCGATACGATGTATCAAAACAAAACGAAATTTTAGGGTAATTTCTAGAAATTATGTGTATATGAGATACAAAATCATATGCTGCAAAATATAATGAGATAATATAATAATTATAATAATATTTATATTATTATTATTATATTTAATAATTATAATAATTATAATAATATTTATATTATTATTATTATATTTACATATATATTTTTTTTCGGTTTCCGATGCTCGACATTTACACTTATTTTTTCTCTAATCGAAATCATTCAAGTAATTATGTATCGGTCTTTACACTTTATCACGATTGGGCTTTCAAAGCATCGATATCTCGATGGTACTTTGTGCGAAGGCGCGGTTTTCAAGTGGTCCCTCTTAATGCTTATCTGCAAGAATTTCGGACTGAAACCTTTTTGATATCTCCGAAGTTTTTGCTTCTAATCATTATGATAATTCTATGAAGCGATAATCCCCGCGGCAACAGAAAAAGAGCGGAGTGTTTGGTGAGAAAAAAAATAAAAAAAGGGGATTCCGAGTATGTGGCCACGCGGGACACGCGGAGGCTAGTTTTGTGGGCGGAATTTGTCTAGGAACGCGCCGAAGTTAGATTTCTATCGTTCCCGGCCGTCGAGTCTCTTATTGTCGGCTCGCGAGCCTCGAACGATGACTCATGTGCCTCGGTCACGAGCCCCGGAGAACTCCGGGGGCGCCAGACGATCGGGGAAACAATGATATTACGTCAGTATCGTATACAAATCCTAATAAGGTCTATAGGGGGAAAAACATGAAGTATACGATAAACACGAAGAATAAGACGAAGAAACTGAAGAAAGTGTAATGATTTCCAATCAAATTAAAATTAAAATCCTTGAGTAACTCAATGCTGCCCGGTGATCCTCGGAAGTATTGTAACCCCCGTGAGAGATATTATACGCGGCGAAATACCGCATTGCGAAAAAACGGGAAAAAACAGGGAAAAAAAAAATTATTCGTCTTTGTTTCACTCGTTTCGTGTTTTTTCCTTTCTCTTTCCCGCTCTACTCACCCTTTACCGCGAACGCAAAGTTGTACACCGCTGTCGAGGCGAGCCGCAGCAACGAGAATCCTTTGCACGCGCGGATCGTAAAATCGCGAGCGAACTAACGCGTGAGAGAATCCGCTCGGGGGCTCCGACGCACGTACGGCTAAATAGCTTTTGCCGAACGCAATTATCCTCTTAATCGATACACTCTATGAACTACCGCTGAGCTATTCCGAGGATCTTCGTGTGATCCTTAAAGCTTCGTTATTTGCGAAGAATTTTCTTTGTCGTTCGTGAGAAAATATGTGTATAATTTTTTGTTCAATTTAAATGGATACCGTAAAACACGTGGCGATTGTTAATTCATCATTTTCACACTAAGCTATTGATCAATACACAAGGCAATAAAAGAAAATAAATAATTTATTTATTTATGTATTTATATATTTATTAATAAAAAAAAAATAAAAAATTTAATTTTCTTCCGGACGGCAAATTCATAATAATTTTAGAAGCGAATTGACTGTACACGTTCTCGCGGTACAGTAGACAACCACTTAAGTCAATGTCCCAACAGATCAGCTAGAAAGATCGTGAAAATTCTCCGTCTTTAATTTATCGCGTCGTATTCTCTTAACTTAACTGTTACAGTAAACTTATCTAAAAACTAACTTACGCGGTCGTCGACTGTATATCAAAAGTGACTTTTCATTCGTCTCAACGCCCGCCGTCTATGCTGAGGAAGGGAAGAAAAGGGGGGAAATCGAGACCCCTCCGAATCGAGACGTGCTTCTCGGTAGCACTTCCGGTCGTCCCGCGGCGTGCCGCGCCAGAAGGGGGTATAAGTTCCCACACCGGTGAGGCACAGGCGGTTCCCAAGTAAACACGATTTAGATAATGTCCCGTGAAACGAGAGCACAACTGGCAGCAGATTAGCTGTCTGCTTGTGGTGTTTCACTGCGATATACTTGTGCTATACGTATAGTATGTTTTTATACATCCATTAACTACCGTATATATAACCCAAACATCGAATACTCGGCACTGGAGGCGTCTGAGGGTTTAACTGTCGACGAAGCTTCACGAATCTTGACCTTACGCAGGCGACACGACGGAAAACAGATACGAAGTGCCGTTGTATATACCACTTGAAATTTCTCGCTGAGCTCATCGGGACCGGGGGATGGGGGAAGGGGGGGGGGGGAGAAGGTCCCCGAACTCAGAGTGCACATCGAAACATGTATCCGTCATTTTCCCACGAGATTAATCGACAAGACTCTCGAGAAACTCGAAACAACTCGGTGATACATCGATTACGAGTCGTTGCATCGCTTGCCGTTGGCGCTATTCAAAATTATCGGAATCGCACCGAAATAATCGTTCGAAACAAGCAGTTAGGCTCGTTGACGCTTTTATGTACACGAGATTATACGTTGCAAGTGTCTCGGATCGAAAGTGAAAGTATAAGCTCACCAAAGAGCGTTGCACCGGCGCCAGAGCAATTCACGCCTCTGCATTCAGCATAATCAATATGCCAATGCGGTCGATATGGAAATTAAACGGGGTATACGAGTTTTACGATCAACGTGTGGTGGCAACGGTTCCCATAAGATTCCGAACGCGATGTCAGGATTCAAGCGAATCGCGATCGAAATTCGTTCAATCGCTTTGGCAATCGTCGATATGCAATAATCGTTACTTTTGTACGTTTGGAAAGAGGCGGAGAGTCAACGCGAGTCGTAACGAAGAGATTTTAGAGGAGAGTACGATGGATCTCTGTCCGTTGTTACCTCGTCCGTTGTCACGACTCCGAGACGTTACGGAATTCCTTTTGACGTCAATGGAACATCGAGGACAATGACGCTGGGGGGAGCGGAGAGGGGGGCGTTGGGGCATTATACGCATTGTCGGGGCAAAAGGCGCACTTCACGTGGAAACCGAGACCAGAGATTGAGAGAGTGCATATCTCGAGTGCGCACCCACTGTTATGTATAATACGAACTCGGGAGCACCATAGAACTTTATAGTTCAACAGTTCTGTGTTGGGGCATAAGTTACACCTGGTGGGATCCTCAATATCGCGTTAGTTTCTCAACGCGAACGCAATAATGGAAGCTGCACGTTTGGTACTGACGGAGAGGGTTTTCTCTATGTATAGAAACTTCTGTTGTCGACTATGGACCAGAGATAGCGGTTCCCTTGGCGAGGCCCTGTTACCATGGCTATCTGTCTATCGTAAAGGAGCAGAGCCTCTCGTCACGACGGAAGCGTTAAAATCGTAGAATTTCTCCAGGAACGATAATTTTCTTATTACATCCCAGGAGTCCGATGAAACTCCAGTGATCACTTCCATAACGAAAGAAATTCATGATTTCACCATAAAAAATCGCGAAGCCCGAGTGTCTAACCAATCGAAAGAGACAACTTTTCTGTCCCAATAGGCTTTGTAAAAAATCTTCAAACGGAAGGAGAATCGCGCAAATATTCGTTGAATTCAGTGGCAATGAAAGATATCGAGATTCCGAAGGTTGAGGAGCAACGTACAGATAGAGAAGGGATGATGGATAACGAAAAAGAGATTCTCTCGGGGGGTACACGAGAATATAATTGGCACCACCCGTAGGACTCGTATGAATGCTTTGGGCGCGCGGCGGTGAGAGGATCAGGCAATGCGAGGGATACTCTCGTCCCTTCATTGTGCGGGTTAGTTCATTCGAAAGCTCTTCGAGAGACTCTTCGCTCGAGTAAATAAAGAATATAATGGAGTATATATATCTCCGGCTACCTATAAGGTCCATGAGGCCTCACAGTCGACCGTGCATTATGTGACTTTGGGTTCGCTGATGGTTTGGGACCCCGTAGAATCTTTTGGGACCCTCCAGATTGCCCGGGACTTCTCCGCTGGCGCAAATGCGTTCATTGTCCTCTTTTCGGTTCCTCGTCTCTTTCTTACTTTTTTTTCCCTCGATTCGCCTTGACGCGAACCACGTCCACCAGTGCGCGCGTATGCGTGTCACTCTGTTAAATTCCAATCTCCGCTTGAGTGGCTACCAAAACTCTTATGTCGGAAATTCCACGTCGTGCCACTTCTGTATTGGTGATACAGTGGCAGAGCGTCAGTCAACGCGCATTCAGAACTCAATTCGTTTCTCGATTTTCTTATTGTCGAAATCGTTGCGACCTCATCGATGTTTCTTGTTCATTCGTCGCACCTTTCGTTTCCATTCAATTCCAACCGAATGCCGAACTATTCATTTCGAGTAGAAATCTCTTTTACGCCGACTGTCGCTACAGTCACGACAGGGTGTATGGCGTTGGAAACGAACATTGCGGTACCCAAGTCCATCCAAAACCATTTTAACTGTATTAACGCCTTTTCTCCACTAAAGTTTCGCTCTCAATCGATTGTATCGCGACTATTGTACCGATCTCGGTACCGATCCTTTGAATGTTTTCCGAGAATAGCTCATCAAAGTCAATTGTCAAATTTTCATTTTAAGTACCGCGACCAGGTGACGCGAAATAGGCACGCGAACGGATCGGGAAACTCAGAATTCGAATAAATCGGCTCGATAATACGATGTCCTCGCGATTAAACATGTGACAATACGTGACACACGTGACAATCTTACCAATCCAACTCCCGAAATTACGTAACGCAATTTTTTTTTTTTTCAAATAATCGTAATAATGATAATAACAATAATAATATTAATGGTAAACTAATAATAGTACATTAATTGTGTGAACTCCGTGCCGTTAATTAACTCGCATACATAACCCTCATCGCTCGAATCCGCGTATTGTTCCGACTCGATCGTGGCATGCTGACTAAATGAGAGAAGGTAGAGAGAGAGGGAGGAAGAGAGAGAGAGAGAATGAACTGTGATCGGGTTACGTAAACGCGAATCTGAATGGTCGTCAGTGGCAGCCGAGTCTGCCAATTTCGCTGGGCTCTCCTCTCCACCGTTTCCACCTCTTCCTCTTCGTCCACTACCGGTGTTCCGATCGTATACAAAAGGGATCCAATAACTCGCAGGTATTAGCAATTCAAACTAATAATACGGGCCATGTGGGTACCATACTCTGCTTGAATCCCTCACGGATTCGGCTCGAATGTACAGTGGTATTCCCCACTTCTCCGTGTTCCGTGTAACTTGCATGCGTGCCGTAGTTAGGGGCGGGGAGAGCGAGGAGGGCAGCCTCTCCCTCTCGAACGATCACTCTCTAGTTCGCTCGATTTAGAGAACCCGATATTGTAGTCGGAGCTAATGATTCCGTGATTGTGGATTACATTCGGCTTCATCGAGCTGCGAGCTGTGTACCTCGGCATCGGTGCCGAAATCTCACGACGACACAGAATCTCTCTCTTCGTCTTTTCCCACCGCGCATACAGAAACTTACTCTCTCTCGTGTGATCGAAATCAAAGCCTGTGATTTCCATACACGCGAGAGGTAATTCACGTTCGACAGTTCCGCGACGCAATGCAATTTGTATATTCTATACTTTACGAATGTAAATATTGTACGTGATCGCACACTGCCGTTACTCGGAATAATTAATCTAAGGCTTTAATTACGAAGAATTTGATACGCCTAAAGGCTGTAGACTGCGCACTGCTATCTTACGCTTTGAATACCATTTTCTCGGTCTTTTTTTTTTCATTTATCGATATAGTCCGTTAGTTTTACATATGACTTCCGGTTTCGTCGCGTTTGATTGCAATTCAGGGTCGTAGGGAATAAGAAAAGTTTTCATTGCCAAGCGTATCAGTCGCGTAGACGTCGTCGCGAGGCGCGGAAATCGAAAAGGCCGCCAGACTGTTTTCTCTATATGCGCGAACAAGAGTAGCTTTATCACCCTTCCCCGCGGGTTTCTCTCGATCGATAAATCGATATAGTCATTAAGTACCATGTACCATCGTGGTCGCGCGCGGTTATATCTGTCTCGCGCTGTACACCATCGCGTACGTCTCGCTTCTCTCTTGCTATTAATACACGAACCACTAATAGCGAGAGGCTATAATCTCCGCGGGACAGATGCCTCCGCTTGTAAACCGCCTTCGAGACTATATCGGGTCCATTACGATCGATATCGCCGTCGTCCTCCCTATATTTTGCTAGCAATTTTTTTTTTCTTTATGTGGTTCGGACGCGCTTCGCACCGTCGTTTCGGTACCCATGGAATAGTGGATACGCGATTTTCCATGTTTATCGCATACCTATTAGTTGTAGGATCGTTATCACCGAAGACAGGAAGTTTGCATCGATTCACTTATTTGTTATACACTTTTTACAACTATATCCATTGTGTAGCTACTCAAAAATAAAGGAAATATCCGAATATATAAAAAATATATCGATGAATATAAACCTCTTTTTTCGCTTTTTTTCGATGCTTAAGGTACACAACTATTAAGCAAATGAAGAAAAAAAAAAAAAAATTCTCTATCTCGTCACGTAATGCCGTATACCCGGAAGGAATTCAGAGAAGAGCCAACAGCGAGAGAACTCGACTGTAGAAAAATTTCATTCGTTTCATCGTCGTTGTGTATCGAGTCGCCTTTAATTACTCAATTAACTTCGGTGACCTCGGGAACACACATTTTCTCGTTTATCCGCCGGCGTTTGCGATTACCACGGATCGCGTACAACTTTTGCCGTTCTTTGATGCATATAAAGAACAGGAATTTGTAAACCGATATCGACGCTCGACTGCCGCAGGCGATAGATCACATAGCCTCGATACCTGTATTCCTTCCCTCTCTCCGCCCTCTCTCTCTCCTCTTTCCATAGCCCTTCACACACAGCCCGAAGCCTGATTTTGCGTAACCGTGATTCGCTGCCTTGCCGTTCGTAGTCCTAAGCTTGCGTCGCTACTGTACAACTACCACCACTACATGGGATTTAATTTCATCAGTTATGAGCGCTAATGAAACTGTAGTTTGTCTTTTGGCGAGCGGGCATTGTTCGGCGGGTTAGTGGTTTCGTACTGGTGGTGGTGGTGGTGGCGGTGGCCTACGGCCTCCGAGGGCAATGAGCGAACCCGCGAGAGTCTGCATGTACAGACCGAGCTTTACGAGAGAACGCGAGCGTGGGAGAGAGAGGGGGAGAGTAAGGGAGAGTGCAAAGGGGTGAGCCGCAAGGCAACCTCTATACCTCCGGTGGCTTCTCGCTGATTGTCCCCGCTTGCGGTTATGAATACAGGGTTACCGCACCCATACAATGTTCCATATCGTAAAAAGGTACATGTAGCAACGTAACACATTTACACGATAAATAGTCATCATTTCGCAGAAGATTTTAAATAAAACTAAAAATCCGAAAAAATCCAAAAATGTTTACCCGTCACGGAGTCACAAAATTTTGTACATACATTTAATTATATCGATTTTTATCAGCATTTATAGACACGGAATCAGCAAAGATAACATTTTTCTGATAACAAGTAAATTCATAATTTTCATGTGAGCAAAAAAAAATAATAATAATCGCGAGAAAGTGGTTGAATTTAGGAGTGTCGGTTGAATTTTACACGTATCAAGTTGCGGATCCGATACTTCGATGCGCCGGACGTGCCGGAGGTAAAATATGAGAGCGCACCACCGAAACGCGAACTGCGCCCGGTGTCCGATGTCCAGATGGTCCCTACGGTCGCACGTATACTTTCTCTCGACTTCTCTCTCTCTCTCTCCACCTCTCTCCTGCTCTCTCTTTCCCTAGTGCTGCTTCAGGATTTTGAGTACTTCGAGAAAGTGTCGTAACATTGTAGTGCAAAGAGCTGTCGAGCTGTCGTGTACACCAACCGAATTGTCGAGCAGCAAGAGCTCACATTGTAGATCCCACCCAGTCAGAGTGCCAGTCATTTCCTGTCATATCGTCCGATTAATCTCTGTGTTCAATAAATCAAAACTCGTGCTGCTTTGTGGTCTTCGCGGAGCGGCAAACTCGAAGAGGTAGCGAGCGATGACGGACGGTAATATATATATACCGTTCACTTCGTCATTTTGTAAATAGAAAATTCTCTTTAACGAAACAGGTGTTTTCCCCGTCGCGATGTTAGATTTACGTAATGCACTGCCGAGACACGAGTATATAGCGAGAAAAAATAATAAAATAAAAAAAAAATTATCATTTTAGAGGACAAGTTCGATACGGTTGTAAATAGCGGAGTTAGAGCTCTCGGAGAGTCGGGATAGGCAAAGTTAGAAAATAATTAGTGTCCGGCTCGCAGACAGGTATAATAGAGTACACAATATATTACGCTGCAGTCTGAAACAGTGGCAGTAGCTTCAGGGAATGAGGAAGTCACGAGATGCCGCCATCTTCCACTTCTCACGCCGCGATGTTTTTTTTTTTTCTTTTTTTTTTCCCGGATATATTAAACTATCTTTAAATCATCCGGTTCTTTCCGTAATGGAGAGTTCGAGCACCGATTCGGTACGCGGTCATTAAAAATCTCGCGTCTACTCGGAGACCCGTTCCCGTTCGTGAATGTGTGTCTAGAAGACCTCAAGTGTGTTACATGCGTGTTTTCACGTGTACTCGCGAGACACTTGCAGTCAGCTTACTTAGAGGCACGAGAGTGCTCGACTGGGAGCCGTAACCGGAAGTGTATATATACAAGAGAGCCAAAGGACAGTGAGCATTCGTTGCTCATTCGAGCGGAATAAGTATGCCACGTGCTGCAGAGAGGATTATAACGAGATAGTCTCGAGGCTATTATATTACAGCAATAACCTTTCGCGCGTGTATCGTTCCCAGCGAAAGCCTCGGCTCCGCGTTAACCCCATTTTGCGCTAAACTCGACGACAGATCTTCAAAAACCATTATTTCTACTGTAATGGCGGTAATATGACGAAACGGGGAACAAAAATCTTTTCATAAAACAGATCGCGATGAAACTATTCGGAATAATCAGATTTAATGGTCAGAGAACTGTTTCGGCGGTATTTTGTTTTACGGAAGGACATCCTTTAGAAATCAACGTAAATTTGTAGACTTAAAAGCAGTTATACCGAAAATGCGTTTGATGTTAAATTAACCAATGATAGCATACGCCGGTTTTTCGCAATCAACTTTTTTCCATTCATGAAAGTATTGTACCATTTAAATTTTCCTGTAAGCCGTAATCACGACTTTGATAATGAAAAATACTTACGAAATATACGTTTGCAATGAAATCACAGAATGTCCAATGTACTTCTTGCGGCAGAGTCATGTCAATCAAATACGAAGACCCGTCAGTACCCAATTGAAAAGACTCTGCCGCAAGGGCTACTTGAATCCACTGGTGAAACTTTCATATCTTCCTGCTTCACGCAATGCATTAATCACTCGACGTATCGTTAGGTAACTACCGTATATATTCATGAAAAATTGTACACCTGCCATCGCGACAGAGCTGCGGTTCTTCTCATGCATGCGTCGTCCTTTCGCACCCTCTTCTGCCCCTTCGATTATCGATCTAATGTATAATGTATATCGGGCTTCGCGACGCGTCTCTGCCTTACATTCGTACGATGAATATCGAGCAGCGAGAAAAGAGGATCCCGAGTTCCTTCGGGTCCGTCACATGGTCTGTATGTATAGTGTACAACGACTTCCCCAATCCAATCCTTCCGAAGGATTCCTGAGACACTTTTATTTTTCGGTCCTACACCCTTGTCCGCCGCTTTCGACCCTCCGGAAGGACACGGCCTGTTTCAATCGCGACAAGCGAAAGGACATTCGAGCGAAGGAGAACGAAAGCAAGCGAGAGGTATCGCGCGTACCGTGAGGGCAATATTACGTTTTACCCTCGGCGGCTTCATTTCCCGTTTCGACTCGGCGCTAGAAGGGTGAGCGGTGGGGTAACAGGAACTGCGGGGGTTGCGCGTATCGCTAGAAGAGCCGAGTCAGTCGAGCAGCCAGAGCGCCAAGCAGGATTGCTCTCGCATCCCAAGGCTCTTGGTAATATAGCAACGATGGGCTTCCAGGCTACCGAAGCCTCCCGGAACCTTGAATCTCATCCAGCTATGGTACAGCGATCGGCCCTCTAACGAATGGTTAAACATTGTTTGTTGGCATGACTCCGTCTCCTTTTGTCGAACGCGTTTCCTCGACCATTCGCTTTGGATTTGCCAAGCACTGTCGGGGACACCGATCGCAAGCCACGCTGGTGGCTAGACGTACGGAGTTTGCCAGTCAGGACGAAATGGGGATGGAAGGAAGCATCGAGGCCCGAGAACGGCCGGACGGACGGACGGACAAGGCAACAAGGGAGAGCCGAGAGTCAGACGCGGAGCTGAGCGAAAGGGAAAGGGATGCGAAATACGAAACGGTTCAACCGTGAGTCTCGAGGGGCTTTGGCAGCCGCTCTATCTTCTCTGCTCCTTCTATCTTGTCGATGAGCATACGGAAGATCGCAAATCCAAGCCGCGTCACAGCGTGACGGCTAAGTTGCCCAGCCACCGGTGTTAATTGCTGATCAAAGAGACGTTCCGTCTCCCTCTGCCTTCTCTATGTCCGTTTCTATCTCATATATACATACTGTATGTATGTATATTACATGTTACATATATATATGTAGCTTCAGCATCCAATAGCTACTACCGGCTTCTCTTTATCTCTCTCTATCACGCAATTTCCGTATCCACCTTCGAGAAACAGGTATACATCAGCTTGATCCTCCGGGGGATCTTCCGGATTCGGTTTACGTCAGGGTGGGCAAAGCTTATTGGTTGGGATAGTCAAACAATTTTCCGGCGCTGAACGACGCAGTGTTATGTTTGAGATGCATGCTCTGTACATGACGCCGGAAGCCTCTGTGCTCGTTACTCTCCATCAGAACTCGTCGGACTGTGACTCTTGGTGCATCCAAGCGAGTTTCAGGATTAACTCGGACTCCCGATGCATTGAGATTCATTCTTCTCGTCTTAATTATAAGGGAATCATTTCTAGTATCGAATCCTCTGATTCTTCGTTATAAGAATATTGAAGTAATTCTTAAACGAGATAAACAGATTTTTCTTAAATCGCTCCGCACAGCGAGATGTTGATTTTTTGTCGCGTAAAACTCCGAATTTGAAAAAAAAAAAATTACGAACTGCAAGTACCGAAAAATTTCGGCAAATTATGGGATAAAAAAGAAAAATTGCACGATAGTGGGAAGATGGAAAGAACACTTCATTAATGGCAAAGAAGACGATTTTTTTTCTGTCTAATAGATTTTGTTGATTTTCGTAATATATATTTGTAATATCTTAAATAAAAATTTCTTTAACGTGCCGTGCGTGCGATGGCTCCGGCTTAGAGGCTCTCGAAGTGAGATGTATCGAGCAAACAACACGCCGTACCGCCCGACACATCGAAAAGAACGAAAACGGAGTCGCGAACCGTACGCGGATGTATCGGACGTGACGTTGTCGCTTTCAATGGAGCTTTCTCCTCTCAGTGTCATCCTCCACTCTTACGAGGGGAGATTGTCTCGACGCGTGGCAAGTTCACCGCGAAGAATGGACCCCCCCCCCCCCCCTGCAGCCCCTCTCATGGGAAAAGAGAACTCGTCTTAATTGAAGAAAGGAAAAACGAAGGAACCACAAGGTCCCGGCCTCCGACGGTGCGTTTCTTCGACGGCACGACGACCTGCAGGGGTTGAAGGTCGAAAGGTTTTTCGCGGGATCGTGCGAAAGACACGCAGAAATCTCGTGAAGTTAAAGTGGAACGAAATTCTCGCGGCATGAGTGAAATACCTTTGTACATAACACGGTATACAATGAAAACTACGGGGTGAAAGTGCAAAAAATTACTGCTTTGTTGCTGTCCCTGGCGAAGCATACGATAAATCGGCCATTGATTGATATTAAATTTTTATTTTTATTAATTTTAATATATTATTGTCTGTACGCAAAAAATAGGGTATAAAGTATATATTTTGCGAAAAAAAGTTCTGAATCTTCTATATATCTCAGAATTTTCTTCGTTTTCGCGGGATTAGTTGGATACAAAATTTTTTAGATTCAAGCGAAACTCGAAATTTTTTTGAAAAATACGATACAGAAATCCCGACGTGAGCGACGATTGCTTCAAAGAGAGTATCGCGGGCGTGTAGAATTTGGTGGATGAAGATAGAAGACGATGAGATAAATTCTTCCTCGCCGACGCCGAGGACACAAGGAAGCGAGTGAACGAACGGACCGAACGAAGGAGAAATATCTAGAGGAATGGGAGATATGGCCGTGACCGCGCGGAATGCCCGGAATGTGGCCCGTCACGGCGAGCGTGAGGCGAAAGCCTATACGGCGATCTTACCGTAGCCGTAGCCGCGAGACCAGCGAGCGCTCCTCTCTCCCTCGCTTCTCTCACAACCGGCCCGCGGAGTCCTCCGTCCTTTCGGTCCACTTCGATAACCAGTGGCCGAAAGAGGAAGACAGCGAGATACGAAAGATCGCGAAACTCGCGAAGCGGCAACGGTAGCGGCGCAACCCTCTTCGCCGCTCACGAGAAAGAATCGCGTATACCACTTCACTGAAACTCTCGACAATCTTTACGTCGACGAGGCTATTTCTCTTTGCAGGTCCAGCAAACCATTATAATAGAATGGTATATGGAGTCTCTTATTCGCGAAACATCCCGAATGGACTATTGTACCACTCGGCACCAATATATTCTCGTCTCTTGGCAGTCTCTTTACTTATTTTTATTTATTTCTTCCCTTTTTTCACATGTTTTTTCGGTCCTTAACGGCTCGGTCTTTCTTCCCTCCCGAAATCGGCACGTCTTGGCAGATGCAAAAATAACCAATGCTTCGTGGAAAAGATGCCACTTATCTAATAATAGTTCGCTTCTGCCGAAAAGGAAACAAGATGATGCGAAGTCGAGTCGGAGGAGATAAAAAATTGCGGACGAGAGAGTGAAATATAAAAAAAAAGGAGGAGAAAAAAAACAAGACTATGGTATCTGGATTTCAGGGTACGAGGGGTGCGATTAGACAGGTGCATCGTTGGGCGGCTCCGGTCGCTCCTGTAGTCGCGTAGTCACACCTGCGCCACTGCGCCAGGAATCCCGACTGCGGAGAGGCCAAGTTACCTCGAATCACTGCTAACCCTCCCCCTCCCCCTCCACCCTCCCCCCGAGCGGCCGTTTCTACCCACGAATCTACCTCTTCTCAACGGGATCGACATCGGACTGCCGAACGAGAAATCGATCCTCGAAGATTCAGCTGCCACCTGCGGATTCGGCAGCGAGCGAGATATGGAGGAGAGACAAACAAAAAACAAAAAAAAATGGAATGCCAAGATTACAAGGTTTTTTGGGGAGTGAGGAAAAGAAAAGTAGCGAAAGTACCGGCGAGTCGTTGTATCTGTGATGGTATCGATCCGATCGCGTATTACGAGATAGTATAAGAGATTATATATGCGGGAAATTTGTACAGAAACTTTATAGATCTCGAATGGAAATTCGCTCGGAAGAAATCACGATTGGAGCTCCGATAACAATTCGGCGAGTCTCGGAGATTTTATCCATTCAATTGCAAATCGAATTCAACCGATCCGCCGGTTATTTAAGGTTTTTTTTCGGATAACGCTTTTTATGTAAACACATAAATGGACGGATATATAAATTGCTTTGCGGATGCGAAAAATACAAAGAAAATATGAAACTATATATGACACACAGATTTCGATATTTTTTAGAGAAATTCAGGAAATAAAAATATACATAAATTTATCAATAAATAAATAATAATGATAATAATTTTATATTGTTGATACATATAATAGATTATTATTATTAATTTATTAATTAATCTAATTATATATACATTTTTTTTTTTTCGGAAATAATTCTTATGTGAAAAACGGGGCTGAGCGGTCGTTGAAATTTAATGTTAGGGTCGTGTATCTTCCTTTCCAAAGTGGATCGGGTGCGATCGTCGATTTAGAAAAAAGGAATTCCTTCGAGAAAGGGGATTGCGACGGGAGGTAACCTGCGCAGGTGCGTTAAGAATTATTCCTCGACCTTTGAGCTTTTTAGATAACTGACTGTCTGTTGACTGCGGCGCGATGTTCGACGTCGTGTTATTCCCACTCGGCAACAAAGTCAGAGACTATGATAAAAGGGGAGTTACTCGAGGTTTTTTTTTTCTTTTTTTTTCGAAGGCAAACCGCTCAAACTCGATTATGATGATGATGATGATGAGGAGACGAGCCAATTTATCAATTTCTTCGACACACCTGCCCTCTACCTGCCTATACCACAATGATAGGATTATATATGGATCACCTAAATATACAGACCGGCGAACTCGCGTTTGTTGTAATTTTGTCTTTTAATTTACGAATTTCCCTTAATTGATATACGCAGTCACAATTTTCCGGAATGTACCCTTCGGAATGAACGCTTATTGATAGTTTAAACTCCCCTCGATTATTGAGTTATTACACCTGCCGCTACCTGCCCTACGAGGGTTTGCCGCGATCGTTCTACGTTTACGCCTACAATCAGGTGAAAAGTTCCCGTCCGCGCAAAACTGGACTGAGCCCTTGGAGATGTGAAAGAAAAATCGAAACCCGAAAACTCGAATGACCGAAATGAAGTATAGAAAAGTTCGCCGCGTCGGAGCTTCGCTCACTCACGCTAAAGAAAAGAATTCACGCGGTGATCCGTGGCGTAACACAGAGGCCTCCTACACTTCATGATAAATTACCTCGTTGACTGGCGACCTCTCGTCGTCCCTTTTTTCCTCATTCTCGTCCTCATATCCTCTCGTATACAACCCAAAAGTTGACAATAGGAGATCTACACACACACACGACTTTCGAAAAACCTTTTTCGATCTTTCTACTCTCGTGTGCGGTACATCCCTTCGGTTTTCGCTCGATTTCGACTGTGACGATTCGTGTCCTTCGGTTCATCCGCGCGAGGATACTGGACGGAGGAGACACATGGGGGACGAGAAAACATGCGTCCGGATCCTCCTACTTTTCCCTTCTTCAACATCACGTATATCCCGTATATAATATATCTTCCCCGACAATAAGTATCGACTCGGTTGGATTTGTTCCAAGTCGCTGGAGAAACCCGACATCGCGAACGAATCGAGCGTCACATCGGATGACACATAAAAATCATCTCGAATTACACGTTCCCTCGAACATTCGTCTCAGTGGATTCTTTTTTTAATATCATGCAATTCCAATGAATTTTGTGCCCAATAAAAAAAAATACTTCTGCATTTTTGCATCGACGTTTTTTTTATATGTCGCATCATTGTGGACTTTTTTTACGAATTTTTTTTTTTAATATTTATTTGAACATTTAAGACGTATTGATCCATATTTCTCCAAAATGTCTTCAAAGTTTAGACGATGTTATAAAAAATTAGAAAAATATTTTTCTTTGCTGCGAAAATTTCGGAGTTTTTCATTTTCTCGATGTTTTCAAGATCCGGTGCTTCAGCGAGACGCTACAATACTTTTTGCTGTGTGCAATGCTTCAAAAAGTACTGTGTTTCAAAAGGTTCGAGTCGCTCTGCTACTTCTACGCCCTTATCCCCTTTTCTCGTACCTAATGGGATCCTCCAGGGAGTAATAGATCGAAAAAAAAAAAACTCGACACTGTCGAACTACAGGGTCACGTGTAGTGCCTCGAGTACTGCATCAGGATAGCGGGAAACCTGACCTTCCCGACAAAGAGTTTTACGGTCATTGTATTTTTCTTTCGAGCGGCGAGAAGAGTGTAAAGAGGACACCGCCACGTGACTGCGCTGATTCACGTGGTTTCGTCGGTCTCAAGGGGTATTCCCCTCATTCGAAACATTATTTCCCTCCCATTTTGTACGGAGTCTCGTATACACATAAGTATCAAGTGAATTCGATCGATCTATTCGTGTCCACTCTCCCGGAGCATTGACATTTTTTCCAGACATCACGTAACCGCGGTAACACACTGGGTGGGCATATAAGACGATCGGTAGACATGTCGGTGTATTGTAGGAATTTCTCTCTACCGAAAGAGATATGTCTCGTGTACATTATCCCACGCCAGGCCAGTCCTGGGGACTGAAAGACGTGACCACGAGAGTGCAACAGATCTTCGAGAGTCCTGAGAGGAAACCTGACTTTCCCATGATGATTCCAGCATCCCTGAGAGACACCGAGTGCCTTAAGTGCTGCTGGATGTATAGTATACGGCTCTCGGTTTCTCGCGATACGTAACGTACGATAGAGACGAGGGTAACCGGTGTGTAATGTGTCCTACGATAAGCTTGTCGCACGGAACAAGCCGCTTAACTCTGCGCCGCAGTAATATGGTACGATAGACAATCTGTCTCTGTATAATGTACAATCGAATATGTCGTTTGTCATTGATACTTTACTACCGTATTTTGTATCATATCCTTACTAATCAGCGTATGCGTTCTAAATAGTTCCTTCTATACGATTTTAATTTTAAAAAATAATTTTTCTTTATTTATTAAAATTTTTTTTAATTAAAATTGTTACTCCATACGCCGAATACTCACGACGGGAGTATCGATTATCAAATAAATTTTAACCCGAAACATCGAAAAGCAAAAAAAAAACATATAAAATCGTATTTAATTGAAATTGAATTTTTTGTTTCGGGATTTTTATACAAGTTTAATAATGGTGAAGAAAATGATATTTGAGAGTTCAAACAATACATCGAGAGTTGGTGAGGTTGTGACAAATTCTCCACGGACTCACGTACAATCCGCGGTCGATGATCACGAGAACAGGCAATGTCAACGTTTCGCAAAGCGAGAGGCTGCTGTCCCCATGGGACATCGGCAGAGGTCCGGTATTGGCAAAAGGATTGCGCGCTGGTAGCAAAAAACTATCCTCGCTCTCCATCGGCTACCCGTACTCCGTTACCAACACTCATATGTACTCCGCACCGTTTAGTACATATGAATCGTATAGAACAACCATTCGTCGGGAGCCTATAGAAGATACGGCTGACTTAATTTTTTTTTGTCGTCTTTTCTTACTATGCGATTTATAGTAAATAGTAAAAAATCGACCGAAGAAGATCCGCTCTCGACGTTCTAATACACGTTTCAAGATATTGAGTCCGTTGAGCGCGTGACACACGGAAGATACAGAACGTGACTTCGATTCGAAGATCGGCAAAAAACGCCGAGTCTACAAAACCGTATATCGCTGAGTCTCGAAGAGATTCCGCGATGTCGAATTTAAAGAGAACTCCTCTTGTCAGCAACATGGATCGACTTAAAGAGAATAATCGATCCACGATTGCTCGTGGGATTTATTTCCCGGTATCGCCTCTGTGTACGACCCGATGCTACAGCAATGACAATCTACGGGTGCACAGCGGGCATTTAAAATTCGAGTCTATCGTAATTGCGTAACTCGCGAGATTTATTGCGCTTCGCGTACTTTCCCTCGTCGTGCCGATCTTGCGGAGACTCTGCGCGTTGTCAACACTCGAGCGAAAAGAGGAAGAAGCACTTCTCGAATTCTTCAGTAGCACGCGTACAGAAAGACTAAATCCATTTGGCAAATAAACTACTCGGACGAAAGTGCAAAGTATCCCGTTCAACGCGGCGGAACCGAAGAGGAAAAGGAGCACATTGTGCACGTGCTTATCCCCGTGTTATTCCTACCGGTGGGTGGCCACTTTTCCACGTCGGCACACACTCGAGAAAACGAAAGAAGGGAACTTCGGATTCTCTCACGAACAAATATTTGCCCAAAGCGGAGAGAGGAGAGCCTCCCGATGGTGATAACGAATTTTTGACGAACATCGAATTCGTGCGATTTTCCAGATCTCGGGGACTCCGCACGATTTTTCCGCAGTAGCAGTGATACACCATCGTTCGTTAACCGTTTTTTTTTTAGTCGATTGAAATTGCAAAATTGACTTTTTAAAAATACATTATCGTCGAAACGATGAAGCAAATGAAATTTACCATCGTGCGGCCCAAAGCTAAGTTTTTTCATAAAAAGTGGATAAGTCGCGCTCTCGGCAAACAATATTAATTCGACGCGACGGAGAAGCTCAGGAAAAAAATAAATATATAAAAAAAAATCTACGCGATAGAAGATGAGAAAAGAAAATTACAGAAGGTTGTGGACTAGAAGTTGACGAGTTTAAAATCCGATGAAATTACTTCGCAACGATGATGATCTCCGTCTTGCAATTTTCTCTAAAGGACGAAAAAAATATATCTATCAGAGACGGCGAGGTAAAATGGACCGCTTCCGTGATTCAGAGGATTTTGTCTCCTATAGTATTAAAATGAAAAAGAAATTGGGGCAAAATGGACCGTAATTTCATGAATTCTAACGTTTGTCCATATTGCCCCAAAATTCGAGTCCTGAGACTGTCCCATTTTGCCCCATCATCCCTTATATAATAACCCGCGCGTGTACGATGACAAAACGTTCTCGACGTAAGGTTAATGCAATTTTCCTCGAGGTTTCGTTTTTCCTCCGTTTTATCTCAGCGAAACTTGATTATCCCGTAGCAGATTCTCCCGTTTCCCGGGGGATGGTATATATACTTTGAAGCGCGACGCTCGGTGAAACAAGGGGGTGGCTGCTTCCCGGGGGTTACGCGCCAGAATAAGACTTCGTTTCCCTGTTTCTCGATCTTTCTCTTTACCACTTTTCTCCAATCTTCGTCTCTATCGTTTTGTTCTTTAACTCTTTCAACCGCGTAATCGAATCCGCTACACCCGCCCAATTGACCCACTAATCGACATTTGCTACGGGGAGAATGCGAAACCATATTCTGCGAAGCGTCGAGCACAATTTTCGAGTGCGCTATTGAGCACTTCGGTATCTGATACCATGTGCCTGTGAAGGCGATGAACATAGAAGCGAAACGATGCGAACGCATAGTTATGCGCTGCTGCGAGTCAACAGTCGAGCATTTGTGTGGGGCGCGCATTGATTGTGAAACTCTCACCCCTCAACAGCGATACGCCACTAGTACGATACTTTTTTGTTTTTTTTTTCAAGTATCCTCTCGTCTTTCCACTCTGTTTCTATCGCCGAAATGAATATCGAAACCAATATCGCTTCCTGGCAATGGCTTCGAAGCGGAATGTATTCGACGAATGGTAAAAAAAAATAAACAAAAACTCGATATGTGTAGTTCTTGAATTCGTATATTTTTCCGATAGAATAATACCGACGAGAACATGTAACCTGTTCTCTACGAGTAAAACATCGCTAAAAGTAGTAGAAAAATCTTCTGTATATCGACAAAATTCACCGAATGGCTAAAGTGGTCCATTTTGCCCCACCTTCCCGTATATGACACCTATACAACTTTTTCGCAGAGGGATGTATTTCTGTATTTCTATTTTCAATTATAAACCCTTTCGTCTTTCTGTACCATAACTGGCGCCCGGAAAGCTTCGAAATTCCATAATTAGACGCCGCGAGTCCTGGACAATGGTCAGAATCGGTCTTAGCACCGTGATAATCGAGCGATTGTCTGTACGACCCTCCGTGGTAGTTCGGTATGTAGATACCAGTTTGACGGTATGTACCCGAAGCACGTTATGACTTTGCGAGTTATGAGACACCGCGACGGATGGACAAGCGGCGACGGTCAGTCAACAATTATAACGCTCCTGGATGATCTTATTGGACTCCAATGGTCAAGCAAACTGGCCAACCGCGCTGCTTTCGTCCCCTTCGTAGCAGAATCCAGTAGCTCCCGCATGCTGTCTCGATTCCGGCGCTGTCTCGAGACGTAATTGAAATATCTCGATCCTCGCGGAACCGTCCCGACTTGACCTCAAGACCGCAAACCATGGAATTATCCGGGCGAGCGATTTCTACTGCGAGAGTCTTCATATGGCAATATAATAGCTCTCTCATTCGCTGCTGCTACACGTTTCGTACTCTCACTCACTCTCTCTCTCTCTCTGTCTCTCTCTTTGCCTCGCAAAACGCATTGATGATGCATTTTCTCCACTCCTTTCTGACCGAAACGCGGCGAAACTGACGGACTGTAAGAGTATATGCAGTTGTCCCGTTTCTTCTCCTCCGCAATCATCTGGAACTACTCTACCTGTTCCTCGGACCGCGGTCAATGCGAGAAACCGCGGTTTACCTCGCGGTGAGCGTGAAACTCACGGAAAGAAATTCGAAGATACGAGATGGCAGAATATCGAAAGTATCGAGTGTCGTCGAGTCATCGACGGCTCGACAACTCAAGAGACGCGATCTTTTTTTTTTTTTTATACAACAAATTCATATGATACTATAGAGAAAACCGGGGTAACTTGACTCACTGGAGTTCACAAGTCGAAATCTTGTCAGGAAAAATAAAATTGGTTATAGATTTACAAGGAAAATGTAAAGTCCCGATGGTGTCTTCGTGCGTTTCGAAGCTAATTGTTTTATTGTCCGAGGAAATAAATGATAATTACGTCACGTCTCAATTATCCCCGGTGGTAATGTTGTAATGCACTTTTGCACACTTTTTTTGTATCCGCTTCTTCCTTATAGCAGAGATCCGGTTTACATATGTGTGTAACGTATACTTTCGAAATCGATACGTGCTCCACGAGTTTTTATTTCATTCAATTTCTCTTTCATTTAATTTTATGATTATTATTATTATTTTTTTATTTCGTGTCGACCAGAAGTATAAGGTATATTGCGAAAAGCAAAACGAGAACCGTAATCAGGTATCACGGCGTATATACAAGAGGGACAGAAGGAAAGGGCGCGCGGTTTCTCTCGTAAAGTATGGGAAAAGAGAGGGCTCTATATCCCGCGCGTACGGTGCACTTTGCCTCGAGGGCTCAAATGCCAGAGCCCTGAATGTGTAATAAGCACTCATGTCGCGGGGCCCTTAGGCTCGCCCCCGCACAACTGCGGAACGCGCGCGCGGCCTTTCGCGTCTCTCTGCATTTAGAAAGGTCCTACCGACGCACACATATATCGTCCAAACGTACGTCTGTATTTACCTGTGCGATGTGTAATACCTGCAGTGAAACGGTTACCGGTCTGCGTCTATATACGTATAAAAAACGACTCGCGTATGGAACGACGACGCACATTTGATTGCGGACGAGACGCGCGACCGACGGGCAAACACGCACCGTTCATCTTCATAGTCCACTCTTCCTTTCCCCGCTCCAGCGTACGCGCTCTTTTCTCCTTTCTTACTCTTCTCGAGGCGTTTTTTCTTTAGTTTTTTTTTTTTTTTATTCCACGAAGCGCTCTTTTTTTCTTACTTACAACGGAAGGAGAGATACCTTGACTAGTGCGTAATAATGCAAAGGGACTACAACGAAGACGTTTTCCGGCTCGTCTCGTTCAACTCTCCGCTCATGTGTTCCTTCTTTTTTTACCACGATGCAATCTGTTCGAGGATACAATCTTCGCGATAACGCAAGAGCTTTTTCACCGGAAATTATTTTAGAAAATAAACAGACTCGACGTTTTCGTTATTAAACTTTTTTTTTATCACAATGATTATTTCCTCGTTAATAGACCAATTTATTGTGAAATGTATTATTTTTAGCAAAATTCGTTTAAAGACAAATTGATTTTTTAGATCGAAAAAATTCGAAAAAAAAACCTATGTATTAAAAAAAATGAAGGAATCAATTTTTGCTTTCGAAAGGTTCAATCACCGGATGATTTGGTAAATAATTATTTTTTAACAAATTTAACCATCGGAAATTGTTATTATGCAAAATCAATGTTTTTAGCGGACTTTTATCTCATTCGAAATTATTAAAAATTCCCGCTGAATCTCACTTTTTTATGGGAATACATCGATACGCCCCCTTAAGACTCTCAATACAATGACTAACGAATCGGGGATAAGGAGACTCGACTTGGATCGTTCCCGATACATGCGAATCGCGATCACTCATCCGTGAAGCATTATTTCGTGTGTTGTTATGGCAAAGTAGCACAAGGAACAAATAACTCTCATCCTTCATAGAGAAAGCAAGCGTCGGAAGTGAAGACTCTGTTACCTGTTTGACTCTACATCGGCTATTATTACTATGCCTCACCCACTGCAACAATGAAACTACCAATCTTCATTATCGTCGAGAGGGCTCGCCACCTTTTTATCGTCGCTGCGACGAATTATATATATGTATACCCATCCCTTGCGCGTGAGGAAATATATTACGCGAACGCCCCTTTCGACTACTTTCATGATAATAGCTCTTTCCGGTTATCCAGAGGGGCGCCGATTAATAATTTATCAACCAACGAATGTGTAATTAATTTCCAACTTACATAATTCGATTCGAATGAAGTCTCTCGACTCGCAGCCTCGCCGAAGCTCGACAACCGCACAATTTTCCTAATCGTCCCGGTCATTTACATACTCGCTGCTAAATCTATACGCGCCGTAAGTAATATTCGCGAAATTTTTTTTTTTTTACTCAACATAGACGATATAGCGTACGTTGCCCTTGAAATTTTTCCCTCGAACGACTGTAATCTCGCGTAATACCGGATAGAGAAAGAAACGAGAGTGAGGACGACATTATAAATTTTTTTTTCTGCTTCACGAATAATTTAATATTAATTGAATCCCGGTAAACGACTTTAGCCGCCGGAACACAGGATTTTATTTTTTATTATTTTTTTTTTAAAGGCGATACCAGTCTCTTCGGGACCAGCGAGAGTAACCACCTTCGCATATGCGGTTAATTATTAGCTTATGTAAAATATGTTAATTGCACGCAATAAATAGTCTGATTACGATACAGAGTGATATATCGCGGTAGAACCATAAATTAGTGCGATCTAAGCTCAGCTCGGGCGACCCATACGCTGTACCTAATATACAATACGCGCTCTCGTACCGTACTCACCGTAATGCATTCACGTGTAGCTTTTCGCTTATTAATGTTTATTACCGAGGCACGACACATGCGTGTGTGTATCTTCTATACAAATTTATACGGTATTGTCTGCACTAAATCGTAGTACGGAATTGTAAACTTTGGAACTATTGTGCACAGCTAATTTTACATAGGACCGCGTCGTCTTTGTGTCGGCGTAATAATACGAACATTTAATACAATACTCGTAAAAAAAATGCTAAATAAACACTTTTAGATAGCGACTTTGTAGAAAAATTAAAATATGAATGAAAAACAAATTGCATACGATTTGCGACAAAATAAACTCCAAAATCGACGAAAAATCGAATTAATGTACCGATATTCGTGAATTTAAAGAAGTGAAGCGCGGATCGTAAAAAAAAATATTTAAAAACATAATGTACCGGTAGTGAAAGTTTTTATGCATAAATTGATATGAAATTAAATTCAATTTACAATTACGATGAAAAATAAATGCACTGTACATTGAAAAAAACGATTATGCGGAATTTTCACTAATAATTTACTTTGCTTGCATTTCCCCGTAAAATAACAATTTATTCCGTGCTTAAGGATAAAAATACGCATACGTCATGTATTAACGCGCTGTTAAATATTTTTTTATGAAATATTTCTCTATCGTTGCGTGATATACGTTTAAAAATATAGTAAATTCGAAAAATATGAAAAATCGCTTGAAGGGATAATATGTCGTAATCCTTGGATCCTGTGGATGGATTTTCGGATGGAGAAGAGAGAAACGGTACAAGCGACGTACGGAAAATAAACTACAGCGAAACTTCGCGTGTACACATATCTGTCTATCCGTTACCGTGTGCTTATAGTTTGGGATTCTACTGTTGGCATTTGTATCGAGAAGGAGAGGGGTACATACGCGGGCGCACGATCCGCGAAGCGAAAGGGAGAGGAGAACATGTGTGTCGCGGTTCACGAAACAGCGGCGAATGCTACGAGGAATATGAAGAGCGAGAGTAGGTGTAGGTGTGGGACGCATTCGAAAGGCGGGTTTATAGTGTATAGCGAAAACGCTGGAGATGAGAAGGAAGGAGGTGAGGCGGTAGAGAACGAGGCGTCTGGTGCATCCGATACGTATTCCTCTGCGGTCTGCACTTGGCTAAGCCGGATATCCGAAATGGGAAGCTCGCTTACTACTTGTATATCTGTAACGTCGGATAGTAGCTACGTAGTAGACGCTTTCCTGTCCACGTAAGCGTGTCCGACATTTCGCCAACCAGCTATGCCGGGGCAACCGCCTCTGCTTCTGCCAGTCAACGAATATTTCCATGGGATTGCTAGCAGTCGCAGAAAACCAGAGGAGCCTCACTGGATCTCTACGAAGTCACGGCTTTCTGCTGCTTCTACTGCTGCTGCTCTATCGCAGATTCTCGTTCTCATATTCCCCAAGAATATCGTTATACTTCGTACCTATACTACCGGCTCCTAACTACCGCCTGCAGAAAACTCGACGATTCTGCGAATCGTTTACCAAACAACTTTACTCTCGATAGGGGATGCTTTTTTTTAAATGCGTTTCTTTACAACCGGAAATATCGAATAAAATTAACATTTCGAGGCATTTTACTGCTCAATTGAGAAATAATTTTTTTTCATTTGACAAAAACAAAATATTTTTAACAACAAACATTTTTTTTTTATGGGACTAAATAAAAAATCGTAAATTTAATGTAGATTTGTGATAGAAATTAAATGTATTTTTATAGTGGAATTTAAGAAAATTATTGAAAGCAAAGTATTTCTACGATTTTTAATATATCGTATATTAGCTTTTGGCACAATTAAAGGTTCAATTTAATTTACCACTTTATGCATAAACGCTACCGGTACCTATAAGAAATTTTCAAAAAAATCTTTTTACAATTGTGTAAACAAAAAAATGTTTTCGGTTCGAGTAAATTAGAGGTTTCCAAAAGTCTCGTCCATGTTTTTCTTTCGATGAGTAGATATTTATGTTATTGTCGAGTGGATTTTTCGGTAAGCCGATTATTTTTACGATGCATTCTACGCCTTTTGTCACGTATAACGACAGCGCTAACGACAAAAGTTGGGGAAAAAAAATAGAGAACGAATCTGCGTCGAAAAAAAAAAATCTGTAGCTCTCAGTTCGTCTCCAAAGTTCAGCCGCGAGTGCGGCCCACAGGGTAAACGGATACGTCGAAACGGGACTACGTCATTTGACTTTACAAACAAGAATACGATGAATGGGAAACGCGGAGGAGGGCTGCGAAGGGGAAACAGGCATCACACACGCGGCGGGATGAACTGTCCGCGGCTGTCTTTTGTCTCCGCCACTATACAGAGTGGGTGGTACACGGTGAACTGCTGGAAACCCGATCGGTGGCACGGCCTCGGGGAAACGATGCTTGGCTTGCATGGTTCGCTTGCGGGTGGATAAGCGCGAACGCGGTGACGAGTTCGGAGTGTGTGAGGAGACGCGACACCGCCCGATAGTCACATGCGGTTCTGCTGCCTCGGCTGCTGATGTTGCTGCCGCTGTCGAGTTCTCTCACTATTTGTGTCCAATGTTGGAACCCACGATTCTCCATCCCTCCGTCGCGCCATTTTTTATATATATTTTTTAAATCCTCCAAATTCTCTATTATTTTTATTTCTCCAAATAATTATAAAAACTTCGATGTCGAGCTATCAACGCAATAGCCGAATCTCGCGAAAAAAGATACCGTTACGCGAGAGAATAGCGTAAAACTTTCACGACGAAGAAAATTTTCATAATTAGCTTCGATATTGAATTGAAAATCTTAGAGAGTCTCGGGGAATATATTACGCCTATTTAAATTCTCCGCGAAGGAAATGTTAATTGAGGTACTCTTTCCTCTCGCAAAACTCAAGACCGGCGAGCGTTGCGGAAAGTGGTATATCGATTTACGGAGACTATGGCTGCAGTAAGAAAACCCGACGAGAGAGATAGACGAGAAAAGGAAGAATATATATATATAAAAGAAAAAAAAAAGAAAAAATTGAGATGAACGAAAATGCCGGGTAATCTCGAGGTTCGAAAGTATTTAACGGTAGTCCGGCTGAGGATGGGAATTTAAGGGCCATCTCTCGCGGTATTACCACACCGGTAGATAAAGTGATTTACCTCAGCTTCACCCAATCAAATAAAGATTTTCTCAAATCCTTCGGAACTTTCGCTCGACTCGCTCAGCCCGCAGCCGCTCGAAGCCCCTCTCTGCCTATATATCACCCTAATTACTCTATACTGTAAAGTCTATTCGTGACCCGGAAGACCACGTGAATGCTAATAAATGCCGGCAGCTTTTTAATTGAATAAAAAATGCGCCAGTCGTATTCACGTCACGCACGAGATTGGACATTCGACACGTATGTTAGCGAAGGGCGAACTTTCCGGATGTATATATCAAGTCCTCCACCCCCCCCCCCCCCCCCCCCCCCCCCGCCGCGAATAGCCATTTGATTGCCAAATTGTTGAACGACAAACGGAAATAAAAGTTTGCCGGATTCTTACGAAAATTATACTCAACACACTGCGAAAGAATAACCGTGAAATGAATTTACTGGTTCTGGAAGTTTTTATGCATAAACAGATGCATTAAATATAATGTGCAATAGTTACGAAAAATTAATGTAATTGTAACGCAGAATATTGCGGGTCGGAACGTAAAATGGAATTAAATAATCATTTTTCTGCGGCAAATTGCGCGACAAATTTTAATTTGGATTTACTTTTCTTCGTGAATTCTACTGCTCTTTACTTCGCGGGGATTTTTTATGTAGGCGTAAAAAACGCTCATAGAGTGAAATTAAAAGAAATTTCACCGCAACCCATTTCGGAAAAATTGGGTGAAAGATCCCTCCGCGTTTATTGGCGAATTTTTCTTCGCGACGTGATATTTTTATCAATTTTAGAACTTTGCGAAAAAATATGGACATTGAGATGGAATTTTAATGTTTCCGAATGCTCAGTATGTATCGTACTTTTTTTTATCTTCGCGTACAATTCGCATAGGAAATAAATGAACCATTGAATCTAAAATTTCGGAAGAAAATTTTGTGAAATACCTTTATGTGAATTTTAGCTTTTCGTTTTTTGCGCATCGACGCAATCAGTCTTCGCGTTGCGGGAAATATCCATCGGATTTCACTGCGAGTTAATACGATATTTTATTTTTGTAACAATTTTCAAATATGAAATATTGATAAATATAATTCTCGGAAATATAAGGACGCGATAAATCTTCGCGCAGAGAATTCTGAAGGGGAAAAAAATGGGTGTTGCAGAATAAAATAAAAGGGAATCAACTCGCTAAACCAAACGAATGAGCGAAACGAATGAAACGAACGAACGAATAGCCTTTCTCTCTGTCTGTTTGATACTGCGGATGTTTCGATATCGAATGACTCACTATATGGGAAACCCGATAGATCGGCGCGGACTCGCATTGCTCGAGCGACAGATTCTCGTCAACGCAAAAAGGCTTTGATCTACTAAACGCGCTCGATTAATCGAAAATTATTCGAAGTTTCTGGGTCAATCTGTTTCACTGGACTGTCGGATTTCCGCACAGCATTACAGTACATCGAATAACACGTTCCCATTGCATTCCAACGCCCGACCGCATTCGCTCAAATATTCGCTTTGATCGGCATTTTTTTTTTTTTCCGTTTTTTATCTAAACGAATTTTCTCTTCAATTGTCCGTTCGCAGGCAGAAGAATTGAATACCATTGTCGGTAATGCTTTTCGCATGGCGTACGTGGCGCAGCTGCAACGCCAGCCGATACTTCAAGATGTGATAACGCCACAGTCATCGCCTGTCTATCGCAATAAGGACAAACAGGAGGAGCAGCGAAACGCTTGGGTAAGTTGACTAAATAATTTTTTTTTTATATTTTTTTAAATATATGCAAATATAATATATCATAGAAGCAATAATTAAAAGAAAAATAAAATATTTAAAAAATGATAAATAAATAAAATAATAATAGTTATTATTATTATTAATTTTTTTTAATTAGTTGAGGTTTAATATTAATAAGCGTAAATTAAAAAGATCGCGAATTTTATTCATTTAAATAAACAATTTTCGATTCGCGATTTCTTTCGTGCTATTGACGAGTCTAACTCTTTTGCTCGAACGTTATACCATATTCTAGGATTAACTCGAAAACTACTTCCCCCTTTAGAACGTTTGTCAATGCAATGAGCCGTGGGGATTGTACCAATTTCGTAAACTCTCAGACTACCACCGATCGCTCTCTCGTTTTCCCGTTAAATCGATCTATATCGGATCGCTATCAGGCGCGCGCGGCGGTTTGATCGACGGCTCTCGTTCACATATACGTCGGGATGCTGAAAGTTCTCCAATCGTGGAGAACCTCGAACTCGTGGCCGCTGAAACCAGCGGCATGAGAGAACATCGATCGTAATACAGGACAGACATCGTCCTAATTTCGTGAATAGTTCGTCGGTTAACTTTCTCATTATTTGCTCTCGTCTATATCGTTGCGGTGTACTCGATCCTCGTGATTTTAAATTAGGTTACGATACTATTGATTGAAGTAATACAAATTGCATAAATAG